>CM034157.1:192236865-193550516 GCA_019776745.2 Taxus chinensis | reverse complement strand
CTACTTTTTATGGAGGCATAAGAGAATGGGGAGTCAGAAGAGGTACTTGGGGTTGGCATAAGAGTATGTAGGGGTTTGAGATAAATCTTTTGGTGGGTTTTTTAAGTTGGTCACCCATTCCCCATTGGGAGGTATAAGTAGCTTTCCCCATAGATCTTGCTCCTTTGGCCTTTGTGTGATGAGGCCTCATATATTTTGTTATTTTCCTTCTTGTGACTGTAACTGCACTTTATTTTGAACTGTGATATGATTGTGAAATATTTTTTGTGTGGTGGAAGCTTGTCTTGTTGCCATGAGTTTAATACATTTCCTATTGTAATGTGGTTGGGTCTCAGGGGCCAATGAGGAGGAGGGCTTCTCCTCTTCATTGGAATTTTGGTTGGGTGGAGAGCGTTGTCTCTCCCCTTGTTTTGTTGTGACCAATTTGAAGCATGGTGGATCTCTCTTATTGATATACGTGGAGTTTGTGTGAAGACAAATTTTGCAGTTATCCTTGGGTCCCTTATTGTGAAATTTCCCACTTTAAGTGGATGGCATTGTAATAATTCTTGTAGAGGAAAGTTGCTTTGTTTTTGGATATGAAAGTTGTATTTGTATGTGAAAAAGGGATGAGAAAGATTTATTTTGTAATTTCTCTTTTGGTGAACAGAAAAGAAGTTGTAAAGGAAATTATCTCAGTTTAATAGAAGTTGATTTACTTTATAAAAAATGGAGTTGCTCCTACATGGAAATATGTTTCTTGAAATACTTTTGCAACTCTCTGTTTGAAGGTTGGAAAAGTCTATGTTAGGATTTATTACCTTCGTCTATGTTACTTGAAAGGCATGTTTTGAAAATAGATCTACATTCTTGCTTTCCACGCATAAATTAACGGAAAGTTAAACATAGTAAATTTGGAATGGAATGATCTAAAATGTTTAAAGTATGGCAAATAAAATAGATAAAGTTCCAATTTGAAATACGTCTATCTCTTTTATATTGTTTCAAACCTACAAACCAATATCAGAAAAAAAACATACATAGTACCCTGCAACAATGAAAGTCAAAATGAAACTGTAAAATGAACTAAGGATGGAAAAGAATATCATGAAACATTTGAATTTCACTAGTAATTTATTCAGATCTGCAGTAATCGGGCAAGTGGCATAATAATGCAGTTTCACAGAAAAGAAAAAAAAGACGTATTATAATCTCAACCATTAATCAATTAATCCTTGCAATCCATTCAAGTACATTTCTCCATGCCTATTTGGTGTGTTGAAGAATAAAGAATAGTGAATTAGACCAATTCTAGCAGTTGAAAAACTTTAGTTCACATTTTCATGGCAGGAAAGACATTTTCTTAAATTTCACCCATCTTCGTTTGTTAAAAATAAGATTTTGTGCTTCCTATGGAAAGAGGAGTTTGAGCGCTTTCCAAAAATTACTCATTTTTCCAAATTTGAGTTTCCAGTCGAAATTTATGGCCTTCTGAATTTTTTACTTTGCTTAGTTTGAAGAAAAAGAGGAAAGAAATTGTTGTAAATCGAAACCGCGGGCCTGAAAATTTTACTTAGGGCACTTTTTGTGAAAAAAAATAAAAAAGCTAAAAGTCACAAATACCACCGTGGCCCCAAAATCCCACCAATTCTCTTTTAGGAAAATGCCTCCATGGGATCACGGGCCCACACTTTTAAACTTTACCTTTTAGAAAGAGGGCAAAAAATCTTAAGTCTCCCTGTCGGTCCGCTTCCCTGCTTGTCACTGTGGGTCTGAGACGTGGCTTCTTCAGGTGTCGAAGGAGGCACAAGTTGTTTTTAACCTTCACACTTTTTAACAAAACAAGTCAACATTTCTAAGGTTTCCCCAATGGTCTATTTCCTCGCTAGAAACTTTGAGCATGACACGTGGTGTCCTTGGGCGTCAGCAGAGGCGCGGGTATCTTTAACCTTTTTTCCCTTTCAGAAAAAAAGAGTTAAAATCCAAATTACCTTCAATGACCCGCTTTCCTTCGTGGGCTCAAAAATTTTCCACGTGTCCCTTGTGGCTTGGGAAAATTTTCTTCCCCGGGCCCACAGGTCTACCTTTGGGAAAAAGTTTCTCCCAAGGCTCATCGGCCCGTAACTTGAGAAATATGAGAAGTTAGGAGGACTTCTTTATATCATTGGAAAGGGGAAGAAATTTCCTATCTAATGGAAATATTTTTTGGGAACCTTAAGTGCATTAAAGATGTGAAAAATCAGGTTGAAGTGTAAGGAAGAGTCTGAGAGTGGGTAAGTGGGAAATTACCCCTTTTTAACTTAAATGTTTAACTCTAGAGCATGGGTTGACTTTTTTCAAGGGTCATGTTAGGGGATAAGAGAATGTTTTCTATGCCATGTAATTAAGAACCTTGGTTATTGTTTAGACTTAGTGAAATTAAAAACCTTGCGAATTTAATTGCTTTGGCCCCTCTGACCCTCTAAAATTAATTAATGAAAATTTAACTATAGTGTTAATTTAATTATTTATTGAATTAACACCTAAGAGAAATTTAACTATATTTGGATTAATTATACTCATTAATTTTGTAATGTGGATCTAATGTTTTTTACAATGGGAAGATTCCATTTATTAAATTATAATTGACTTTGAATGTTTGTTGTGACAAATGTTGCTTGAAGCCTGCTAGTGGTCACGCTTTTCAAAAAAAATTATTCGATAATATTTCTATCTAAACCTACGTTGTTCTTGGATCTCGAGTGGGAGTTTTAGTAGGTGTTACACATGGAGACTGATTTACATAATTTAATAGAATAAAACCTTTATGAGGATTAAAATGCTTAAATTTGACAAAATAAATGTTCTATAAAAGGTAATATACAGAATTTAGTGAAAAAATAGATATCTCATATGATCCTATACACTGCATTTGTATGGTGGCTGGATTTTTTGTTTTTTAATAAAAAAACAAAACCTGTACCACATGAAAGTTACAAAACACTTTCATTACGCAGGTGTATGTATGAAATTCTCCTGAATCTAGAAGAAATGCATGAGTGTTGTCTAGATCGATTCATGATATTTTAAAATAGGAAAATGCCACTATTTTTTTAAAGGACACCTAGTATAGAAAACACTTGAGAGTCTTACTTTCTTAGGTGCGTCTTCCGCCTACTGGATTGTGAATCTTGAGACTGTGTTCAGATTTCCACTCAATGAATTTTTGGTATTTCCTCTCTGTTATCAGAGTATAGATTTCTCAGGAGTGCTTCATTCTAAAAATTACCCGCTCATATGTCTTCCACCTCTTCAAAGGTGAACACAATGGAAACTTAAGGGAGTTGAAGAACCCTTCATTATCAAGGTATTTTTTATACCGATTTCATACATATGGACTTGTAAGATCTTTAGATGAGGTTATAGTCTTGGAGAGTAGAGATGGAACCATTCTAGCCCCTCAGCTTCATGTAAATGTTCTCATCCATGCAAAAGGGCTCTATGATTGAATCTGATATTTGGATCTCATCTTTACATACATTCCGAAAATGGAAGTTGACACCTGGAATGGGTAACAAGCAGAGAACTAAGTAGGTGAACCTCTTACACATTGTCAACATGGTTGAGCTGTTTATGTGAGTGGTAGTCACGCTATGCATAGCAAAACAATGACGATGATGAAGTAGGAGACCAAAGAAATGACGGTGATGAAGCATGAGACTGTCATCATAAGACATCAACTAGAGGTAGAAACATGCCTTCGCCATAATTAAAGGTGATGGAAAATGAGTGGCTTCGTCTCTTTGTATACAACTCACCGCCACGTACATTGTTTTAGATTTGTATAGACACTTCAAATCTCTCCAGTTAGAATATTTTGTAATGTATTCATTTTTTCTCAAGGTTAAAATATTCCTTTCAACTAATGATTATGTTAGTGTAGGTTATTATTTATCCTTTTATTTATTTATTAGGATAATTCTTACACTTGTGTTAGCCCAACACTTTTTGAGTTAGCTTCTCAGTTATGTGGAGTTAGCTTACTAGTCTTATGGAGTTAACTTAACTACCAGTATCAGTTAGTGGGAGTTCTTCACCACTAATTTAGGTAGTAGTTGAACTTCCCTCCTCATATCTGTACATCTTTCTTATTGAATAACTCAAGTCATTGTATTGTAATGTATTTAGCATTATGGATTATGATGGATTTCCATATATGGTATTTTAATTCTTCTGTTTTGCAAATCTAATGTGGTGTGCTATTATCATCTAAGATTATGGCTTGGAACAATCTTCTTATCATTCCTTTCAGATGATTCTAGTTGTATCTCAAAATGTTGTGCAATTTGACCTCCTTCATTGACATTGTAAATTATTCTATCACAAAATTTGCAGATTTTAAGTTAACTATGTGTTAGTTATTTTGATCCAAGATGATGTATGCCAGATTTTGTATAAGCATGGCTACTAACTAGAGATAAAATTTGAAGTTGGCAATGCCCTTTAAATGTATTTCAACTTGTCATAAAAGAGTGGTTAAAAATTTATGCTTCAAAATAAATTTAAAATTTAAAATTACATGTCAATACTGAAATGAGGTCATGTTAATTTTTTATTAGAAGGGCTGACTAAAAAATCACTTGTCATACAAATATTAAATTTTATGTTAATTTTTATAAATATTTAATTAATTTTAATAAATTCAATATTAAATGAATAATTTTAAGAGTGTATGACTCATACTTACTTTCTATTTTCTTGTTAAAAAAACCTTCTTTCACTTTACAGAAATCATGCACAAGGAGAAGATAAATCACCACTAAGTAATAAATTAGTTTAGTGTTTCTATTCTCATAATAGAAATATTAGTTTTTTAGATTTTTCTAGCCACTAAATGAATTTGAGGATTTTATTCTCAATTTCCTTATTTTATTTTGGAAATTGGGTTCTTGAACATTAGTTGTTTCTACAATTTTTTGTATTCAAATTGTTGTTAAGATAGTAATCCTAATTGTTATGCCTCTAAGTTAACAACTTCACTATTGTATAATCAATGGATATGTGGATTATTTAAGGACTCCTCCATGCTCTAAATTACTCTTGTATTCAAGATAGATTAAAGTATGTAATATTAAACCACATTTAGTTTTTTGACGTTTGAAAAATTCATATGTTTTACATTTGTTTTGTATGTAATAATTAACTTTTGATTATTATTATGACCTTAATAAGCTTTATAAAATTACAATTTTTTATCGCTATAAATTTTCTAACAAATCTTATTTGGGACTGAATTCCAAAGGACATTTTATTTATAGCCCTAAAACAATTAAGACTGGAAAATATATGAGAAGTAAAATATAAGTTTTGTTGTAAATCTACATAAAGTACATATGAAGAAGAATATTTTCAAGGTATGAGATTAATGTGGTGAAGATGAAATGTGGAAATATTCATTCCCTAATTTAATGAAACTATACACAATATTTCTCACACTTCCAACAAGTACATCAAATGTGTGAAAGAAAATTTTCTAAGTTAAATTGCATTCAAACTATTGAGAGGTCTAGACTTTTCTTGGATACGTTAATGTTTTTTATCTCTTTTTACACCTCAAAAGTTGGATATGGTATATTGGAATGAGGTATATGAGGAAACAAAAAGAATGAAATCGCACACACCTCTTCCTTTTAGTGATGCAATTTGAACATGTAATTGTTTTTTATTCTTGATTATTTAATTTAACTACCTTTCAAGATATTTACTTGATTTTTCAATATTTAATAATTTTGAATTTTTCATATTTATTTTATATTAAATAATAAAATATATATTGAAAGGTAATTCAGATTTTCTTTTCAATTGAAAGGCAATGTATGTTTTAATTTTTCACTTACAAAGGGTCAAGCTTAACCTAGCCCTTTAAATTAAAATATAGGGAGCCTTTCAAATTTGACCATTGCTACTAACAAACCCACCCCTGCCTCTAACAAGCTCACGACCAAACATGGAGTTTGGATGCATGAATTTCTATGTAAACTGCAGACACTATGATGCTCCGCAAGCCTGGGTGAGAAAGGATTTGCCATGGATAGACTAGAAAAAAATCATTTCTGCTGCGACTTTGAACAGGGGAGTGGTTCAAACCCTAAGTCTGGTCTACACTAGGTGGTGGGTGTGATCTAAAGTCATAGGATCAAGTGGGGATACTTGTTGAAGGACAATTAGACAGGAATTTAGGGGGACCCGTGGTGTCCCAACTGGAGAACAATGCACCGGTGCTGACTATGGCTAATTGTCATGTTTTGGGGAACATGGATGTGTCCGGACCTTGAAATTATTGAAAGTTGCACTGCTCCTTATGCTAACTCAGGGTCATCCCTGCTATAGTTTCATCTTCATTTGTTGACTCAACCTAGAGGCCCTAAATGAAGTCTCTTTAACAATGAAAAAAGGTGGAGGTTTTAAGAAGAGTGATCCTTGGAATTGGCTCCATCTAATGAATAGTGTGAAGACATGTGTTTGAAATATGGAGTGGATGAAGAACATTTATCTAAAGGTAAATTGGAAATAGTTCTAGTACTTGAGGAACATGCCTCTAAGAAAGTCATCAAGACGTCTTTCAAAATGTTGTCTCCCTCCCTAATTGGTCTCAACTCTCTCAAGATCTTGCAATTTTGGGGAGGACCTCGTTACAAAGATTACATTCACATGAATTTTGGCATGCAGGAGGATTGTAGGGATCAGGTTGATGAAGGTGGTTGGAATCTTGTACGCAATAGAAAATCCAAATTCAAGTAGATTCTTGTTTTGGCCCCTTTGTTAGGTAGTGATTTTGTCTTATCCTCGTGTTGTTTCTAGTGTGCCTTGTTTTCAACTTAACTACTTGTCTAGTTTTCTCCTTTTTGTGTATTTCTCAGTGCTGGCCTTTTTGTACCTATGTAGGGTCCTCATTCAAAAAACCTTTACCCTTGATAAAAAAAAAAAAGAGAATATTTACTCGTTTCAATGACATCATTTTAAACTACATTTTCTTCTAAAAAAGAACTCCAACATTTTCACGTGTCATCAAAGTATCATTATCCCTAAATTTATTATGTGTCTGAGAAATTTATGGATTTGGCAAAACTCTTACATATCTGCAAAACATTTAGATGTCCACATTGGCGATTTCCTAGCGAAAATTTTTGACTTGTAGATAAAATTTAGAGCACACCTTTGCTAATTCCAGTACCCAATAATAAATTAGAGTGAGAACACAAGAAAATGTCCTTCATATTTTTGTTTGCATTCTCCTTTTCGTGATGGATGGTGCACATGGTACGTGAAGACCATTGGTTTACGATTTCCCTAGGGAAATGAATAGGGCTCAAAATAATTAGTGGGGAAAAATAATATATTGGCCCAACTTGACTTACTCAATGGATGCCAAATCCACATGAGAATAGGCAAATGAATAAACAAATTGAAAGGCAAGGCATAGTCACAAGAACCAATGTCGATGCACACCACAAGATATAATTGTGTGGAGAATTTTTTTTAAAAAGTGTGTTTGTCTTGGTTAGGGAATCCACAATAGATAGAACTACACAATATGCTCTTCCTTGGGCATTGCATACCACCATACTTAGGTGGTGGTGGATATGTTTTCTTGTTTACTTCCACATGGGCTCTATGTTGGCATCCCATTTTCATTCAATGTTCTAGTTTTTTGCATCATTGTGTGGTTACATTCGTCATCTACATGTTGATATAATACATATAATTAATAGCATCATACCTTTTATTACCATTTGTGAGAGGTTATGTTTTACTGCTAACTAGAGATGTGTGGATGGTCTACATTAATATTTACATCAACGTCCCTTTAAACACGATTTCAATCGTTGGATTATCTTCTACATGTTAGTAACAACCAAGTTGATTTCTATTTGGAAATGCCTTCAATGTAATTAGTAACTCTACCATGCATTAACACATCATCAAAATAACCACACATACTATGACCACAAACCCTATATCCCTACAATTTTCACAACATATAAAATTAAAAAAAAAACCCATAACTATAGAGGTCATTGGCAGCCACATAAGACATGGTGAACACCAATACCAAAACCCTATTTTCCTTCCCTCACAAGGGGACTATTTTCACTATCATATTTCTCCTCCAAAATGGACAACACACTTGTCACCTGGTAAAGGAGTCTCAAACACATTCTCCTACAAACAAACACAACACAAATAATTGATACCGCATCATTAAATGGTTACATACGATATAACAAATACTAAGGATGATAGTTTCAACAAACACAAAGTAAAAGAAAAAACCATTAAAATCCCAAAACCAAATAAATTAATACCCAAGGGAAGATATCAATGTGTGTTTCCACATGTGGACAATGACTCTCATATCCGGTGCACTTAAGGGCTCCTACCCAGGGGTTGAATTTGACAGCCACCTATACATGTCAAACATTATTTGTGTGATGGTAATTTTTTAATATTTCCCTTCAGAGATTCAAAACATTCTTATTTACAACAACTATTCATGCATTTGTGTGAATAGTAGCCACTACTTACAGTTACGAACCGTGTCACTGGTCGCGAAGATCCTTCAACTGGTTGTGGTCGGTAGGAGTAGAAAGAACTAACTACATAGAGTAGAAGCCCCTAAGAATATAACTATAGTAACCATGCACAAAGTTAGCGCTACAATCATAATTTCTAATCGAGTGCCAAAGAGCTCAACACAGATGGGAGGAACATAACCACTAAAATCTTCAAACACAGTAGCAAACAATTATTCTAATAATGTGATTTTCTACTGCCCTAATAAACAAACCCTTCAGTAAATTGAATAACTATGCAAATTTTCAACCTCTCAAATTACATTGCCAATCCCAGCGTAAACTTGCGAACCAAACCTGCATTTTCCTTAACCTGCGGTGGAATACATGCGCCGAACATTTTCTATAGTGAATTCTCGGCCATTGAATTCACTGAAACTCGTCGAAACAAAGGAATGCACAACCCAGCCAAACTGTTTGCACTTGTGTCACTTTTAAATTCGACAGATGTCACTGTTGTGTCAGATTTTTGATCAACGGTTTCGATGATTTCGATCAACGTCCATGTACATTAGGCATGCACAATCGTTGATTCAGTTTTGTATGTGTCAGATTTCAGAGGCTCTACCTAATTTATGTATAATTAGGAGGGGTGACACAATAATTATTGGTATCAAATGTTGTTATTATGTCGAATGTATTTTTCATACTATATATAGTGGACAGGAGGTTGCTAATTTTAATAAAGTCTTCCAGGACCCTATCAACAACATATATATAAATGTTTATGTCATTGTTATTGTTTCTTCTTTTTCCTGCAACCCTCTATTTATGCAATTCCCACATACCTCTGCATCATTCATTCATAAATTCCTTATCGGCCCCCAAAAATATTTACATAGGAAGGAGTTGCATAGCCTCTACTACAACCCAAGGTGGTCAAGTGAACCCTTTCATTGTCCCCACTGAACACGCCTACCCTTTTCAAGCCTCTCACCCTTACAAATCACTCAACCTCCATTTTCCTTTATTGCTCTCATGTCGCTTTGTAACTTCTAACTTCAAAGATCAACCCTATATTAAGAACATGTGTGGACATCCAACAAAGCATAAAGGGAAAGTTCTTTTTGTATGGAAATCATTATGACATGTGCAGTGGTCTTAGCGAATGGAATTTTGTTGAAGAATACGCGAGACAGATGGGCAGGTTCATAAAATACTTGGGAAAGAAGTGTTTAATGGAATGTGACAGCTGCAAGTAATGTACAAAGTGAGTATGATGAAACCGCATAGAGGCTCCAAGAAATTTGTACCAAAAGATTTAAAAGCCAACTCCGCAACCTCGTTGGCATCCTCTCATCATGCATTGCAATGGATGTTTTGGAATAGGTCATGACATTCAAGACACAATAGTCGAATGCTAATATTTGTCTCATGTAAGAAAGTAAAAACATGCTTTGAAGGCATAAGAACTATTTCTGCAAAATGTAAACAATTTTTTTCTATCATCACTTAACATTCATATTTTAATCGTGCATGTCTAAAGTATATATCCAAAGATTATTTATCATGATTATTTTACACTACATGGGCCTAAACATTTTTATTACATGATTATCAATCAAATGCATGCAGGAGCTTAACCTCCAGTACTACAACCCAAGGTGGTTGGGTGAAGCCCTTTCGTTTCTTCCATTCAATATAACCATAATTTTAGGTCTCTCACCCTTAGAAATCACTCAACCTTCACTTTCCTTCATTGCCTTCATGTTGCCGCAGTGTATGTCCATCAAAGCATAGATGGAACTATTTTTGTAAATGATGTTGGTGTACATCGGGTGAAGTGAATAGAAAAATGTGGAAGCATATGTGAGGCACATGAGTAGGTTGATGAAGTACTTGGAAGAAAATTTTCTAGTGAAATATGATGGCTACAGGTAATATATAAGTGTTTATGATGAAACAAGCATAGGGGCTCAAAGTAATTTGCATTAGAAGTTTTATAATCAAACTTGACAACTTTATTTGTATCCTTCCAACTTGCACTATAATGGATTCTTTGGAATAGTTTGCGACATTTAAGACACAAGAGTTGAAGGTTGATATTTTTATGTGTAGGAGAGTAAAATCACACTTTTAAGGCATAGGAGTTGTTTTATAAAATGTAAAAAAATCTATTCTATTATCACTTGACATTATAATTATAATCGTGCATGTTTGAAGTGTACAACCAAAGATTATTTATCACGAGAAAATGGATTGTACACTACACATGTAAATAAATGCCTTTAATACATCAATATCAACTTATGGGACCTAATTTATAGATATGAATGAAATTTTAAATTATTATTATAATTATTTTTTTTATTTTTTTGAAGGTGTTTTCCAAACTAGAACAAAGTTCGTTATGACTGACGCATGCTATAGAAATAAAGGGTGTTGATTCATTTGGTCGTCATTGTACGATGTTCTTACAACCCTCCACATGGTGTGATGAGTAGTGTTTCTAACATAAAATAGGATGCAAAAAATTTCCATAGTAAACAAGACACAATAAATCATTATCCAGAGCATCGGGAAAGCCATGTTGATGTGGATCACTACCTATATGAGACCTAGTAGCATAAAGCTTCTCTTTCATCCTCAACAAGATATGTTATCTCACGTGATTTGTAGACGTGTTAGTTCCACACGTTTGATGTTAGATTGTGTGAATATTGAAGGTCTGCTATAATTTTTCAGTGTAGGATCCAAACATTAAATAATTTATATGAGAGAAAATCCTCTTGTATAGGTTTAGAGGTTAACATTAAATGCATCCCATATCTAGAAACCACACAAGGATTGAGAAACCACATGCCACCTGCCAATCTTAAACAATGTTGTTGAAAGTTGACTTAACATGTAAGACCATTAAATAAAATTTTCTTTAGATTTTATATTATTTAAGACTTACTATGTTTATAACACATCCTTTTCAAATGTGTATAGAGTATCGCCTTTAGATTGTTAGTTTTTTATATTCATTATGTGTTCAAATGTATTATCTAATAAAATTATCATACAAAAACCTTCCATGTGGATTAAAAAACATTACGTAAAATGGGCCACATTGAACCACTGGTTGGTTCTACAAGGGCACATGGTTTATCAGTTGATGTTGCTCCTCATAGAATATGAGATAATTTGTTAGAAGGCCTTGCAAAAATATGATGGTGTCGAGCACATCAAAGTGTAAAATCCCTATGGATTTTGAGGTAAGAGGAAAAAGAGATAAATTCACTTAGAGGCATCAAATTTGTGAATGACTGAGGTTTTTTTAAACATATGCTTTTTGGGCTACAATCCATATTGTAATCTATTTTTTAGTGAAATTGATGTTGGAATAATTACAATATGGATTATCTATTAAATATTACAATGTTATCTATAAAAATGAATGCATGTGAGGTAATTTTTCCTTTATTTTTTTAACCTTCTCTTTTTGGTACTCAAAATATAGGTTGATTTGAGAGAAGTTGCAACTATATTAGATGTATTGATGCTAAAGGCATTTCCAAATTGGAACAATGTGATAATAGAACATATTTGTTACATATTTTTCAAATAGCTCTTATGCCTTCAAAGCATTCTTTTACTTTCCAACATATAAAATAATATCAGCCTTCAACTATTGTGTCTCGAATGTCATGACCTATGCAGAAACATCCATTGTAGTACAGGTTGATAGGGTGCCAAGAAGGTTGTGAAGTTTTATTTTAAACCTTTCAATGTAAATTACTTTGATCGTATATGTTGGTTTCATCATAATCACTTTTTATATTACCTACATCCATCACATTTCGATATACATTGCTCTTCCAAGCATTTTACAAACCTACCCATGTGCCTTACATATGCTTCCAAATTCTTTCGTTCACTTTATCTAGTGCACATGCAATGTCAACATCATTTAAAAACTATTTACCTCTATGTTTTGATGAACGTCCACACATGTTTCTAATTAAGGTCCAAGATATGAGTTAAAGACCACAAAATGGCGTGTAGTAAATGAAGGAAAATGAAGGTTGAGAACTTTACAAGAGAGAGACCTGAAGGGATAAATGTGCTCACTAGAGGGAACTAAAAGGCTTCACCCAATCCAACTTGGTTTGTGGTAAATGTGGTGAAGCTCCTTCATGCATTTGATTCATAAATATGTTAAATTAGGCTTGATAAATTCATAATCATGTAATAAAGGTTTTTATTTACAAGCATAGTGTAAAATCCTTTGTTTCATGATAAATAATCTTTGGTTGTATATTTCACACATGCATGCATAAATTTGAATGTCGAGTGACAATAGAACAAATTTGTTTGTATTTTCTCAAATACTTTATATGCCATCAAAGTATGTTTGTACTTTCCTAAATCTAACAAATATTAGCCCTCAACTAGTTTGTCATGAATGTCGTGACCTATTCCAAAACATCCATTGTAGTGCATGATGAGAGTATACCAAAAAGGTTGTGGATTTGTATTTTAAACCTTATAGTTTAAATTTATTGTATCCTCTATGTCAGTTTCATTATACTCACTTTGTACAGTACCTGGAGCCACCACATTCCATTAGACACTTCTTTTCTAAGTATTTTGTGCACATTCCCATGTGTCTTGTGCATCCTGCCATTCACTTAGACCAGTGCACATCTCATAACAATGTCCATTAAAAATATCCACTATGATTTTTGAGATATCCACACATATTCTTAACAGAGGCCTTAGATTTAGCGTTAGAAGTTACAAAGTGACATGATGGAAATGAAGGAAAATGGAGGTCAAGGGATTTACAAGGGCTAGAGGTCAAAATGGGAGGTTTTTTTCAATGAAGGCAATGAGAGTTATTCACTCAACCACCTTGGGTTGTAGTAGAGGAAGTGAAGCTCCATCCTACGTAAAACTTTATGGGGTCAACCGGGGATTTAGGAATGAATGACATGGACGGCTGCAGGAATGGCAAGAGTATAGGGTTGTGGGAAAAAGAAGAATCAATGAAAATGATGTAATAATTGTATTTCAATGACAGGTTGCTGGAAAAACTTATTAGAATAAAAAAAATCCTCTTCATTGTGTATAGCTTTAAAATTTCCTTTTGACATAATAAAAACAATTGATACCAACAATTTTTGTGTCACCCCTCCTAATTATATAGAAATGTAATTACGAATAAAAACAAATTCTCAACATATAACCTTTTAAAATATGTATTTCATTTTCAAAATTAGAAAATTTAATAGAATTTTAAAAAATTATAATATCAAAGTGCACACAAAAACTAGCCACAACACAGTGCACTCAAAACCTATAAATAGGAAAGGGATATTGTGATGGAAAATTTGTGAGTCGCATGGAAATAAGTATTCCCATTCTTGATTTTGGATACTTGAATTGAATTGAATTATCATCATTCTTGTGATTGTTGATTGAATCCAATATTTGTTAAACATTCAGATGGCCATGATTGAGCACAGGAATTCATTGACGCTTGGTGGGATCATAATCGATGCTTGGTGGGATCACAATTGTGCACATCATAGGTATAGATGAAACATCCATCAAACAAATTTAAGCTATGAAATCCAAAAGAAAACACTCCACAATATCCCATTATCCACTAACCTCCCCTGAATATACCATAGTTTTCTATCCCACAAAGTTTTACTAGGACTACAAACAAAGCCACCGAGAAAACATGTGGATATGTGATTTGATATGAAACACTAGCGATTGGAACTACTTTCATCACTTTAAATTACATGCCTCGTGTTTTCTCTTTATTTTTGCTTCTTTCACAATGGCTTGCACACTTCCTTATTACTCACCCAAGGCTCAAATAAAAACTTTGGTGTTGTGTTCTAATCCACCTTGCCCCTAGGCCTTACGAGATCCTCAACTTAGTTTTTCTATCTCTTGTTTGCTTCCTCATAGGCTTTATTTGCGTTCGAGCCTTTTCGCAAAAATTAGCTCAGGTTCAATTTAGAGGATGGTTTTTAACAACACGTATTGATTACAATCATACCTACACTCACTTTTCATCCCTTTTCCAAGTCTTCAGTTGTTTCTTCATTCATTTTGTTCTAAATCTTCTAACATGTTGATATTTCTATTATGGTTTGTCTTCATCTCTTTTCTCAAACCTTGTTTACTGTAAAAAAAAATTTTATTGGTTGTTTGTAAACCTTGCCACTCAACTATGAACTGATCACTATGATTTTATCTACATCTTTGAGAAAATATAATAACTTACATATGAAATACTATCACTAAAACTATTAATATTTTATCCATCCATTTCACATATGATAGTAGCAAGGTAAGAAGATACCTCATATGAAAAACCATTGAACAATGGAAGCTTGTGTTCACAATAAAAAACTTGAGTGGGATGAAGGAAAACATAATCATGTCCTTTTGACTGAGAAATGAGAAAATATTTAGACAATGTAATGGCCATTGGATCAAACCTTGATGATAAAATTGCTAGCAACAGTGAATTCAATGAGAGAGTGGTATTTAGGAAAACCTTGCATTGTATATACACATGACAATGCTTCAAATTTAATGAGTGTTATTAAACTTGAATTTTGATGAGGTAATGTCAACCATATATCCATAAGGAAAACTATTGCATCTAATATTTTTTGTTTCTTAAGAAATAATGGAGAATGAACTCAAATAATGGTTTATAAAAATGGAGCAAAACCACCTGACCAACCATGTTTCATGGTTATCAAATTCATCTACTAGATCATCTCAACCCAGTTTTTCCATGTGTTTTAACTACCCATAAAATATAAGGACTGACATTGCAAAACGAAACATTTGACATTCATAGTACTAATCGACCAAGCCTTCCTTTCAAAGATATCTCAAAAGTGTGTTTCCTTAATAATTTTTGCACCACAACCCCTTTCTCCTTAAAATAATTGACCAAAAAGGCACATTGTTAATATGTCCCTGGTCATAAGAAAGATGGATTTATGAAAGGTTACCCCATCATTTTACCTTCGCCTAAACTTCTCCTCACTCAATCCCTTCCTTCTATAATTTTTTTCCCTATCATGTTGAAATTATTCAATTCATCCCCTTCGACATCTCCATTGCATCGCTCATATGTGATTGATAGTATTTGTGTCATTCAAAATAAATCTAAGGAATTTTGATCAACGTTCATGATGTAATAGTAAAGATAAGTTTTCTTAGTATTGTGTATTTTTAATGTTATTTAACCTAAATGTTCATAAATGTGTTAGTATTGATAGTTTTCTATAATACTTAATTATTTTTCCCTTTTTACGTCTTGCTATATAAGTAATATTTAATCGTGGTCTATTGTTTAAAACGAACATAAATTATGTAAAGATTGTGAGTCATGTTTAGTTATATGATTTATATCTCTATAATTTGTGTCTGTATAATATTAGTTATCAAGTATGATTTCATGCTCACATGGCTTTGCAGGGTGGAAGTGAGATGGTGAAAAGCTGTGGTGTAATTCATTGTTTATTATTGTAATTTATATAGGTTATTGAAAAATGTATATATGTGTAATGTATTGCCATGTTATTGAGATTTATATTTAAAATTCGGTAATATGTATGAGATGCTAGTTTTAGGAATGCCTTAGGAAATGTGCATTTAATCATGGGTACCTTTTTATTTAGATTTGCATATGGAAAAGTTGGATATGTTAAATGAATTTGAATGTAATATCTTGTAGTGCATTTACAGTGTGCAATAGGTGATTAATTAATTGATGTGTAGTGTTCTTTACCTTGAAAATGCAATAAAGAAATCTAAGCGAATTAGTCAACCCTAGTACAAAATTTCAGTATATCTAACCCTCTTGTGTTATTCTTTTTGCATAGAAAACTGAAACCTTAGAATGAAAATAAACAAGTATGTTCAATGACACCTTATATCTTAACTAAATAATAACCCTAGTTGAGTTACCACCACAACCTGAATATTTAATGGCATTGTCGTGAAACCATCAATTAAGAACGGCTTGATCAAACGTTATCATTAGTAAGTGGTTCCCTTCCAAGATTGGTTATCATCTGTGTAGTAAGAAGAATATATTCTCTTCAGGTCCGACTTAGTGTTAGGTGAAAAAGATCACCAACTACTCTTGAAATTAACCTTTGGCAGATTGGATTATCTAAGGAAGTTAATGTTTAAAATTTTTGTACCCTTCCTCTCATTCTAGCCACATTAGTTTTCAAAATACTATTTTCTTAAAAGTTATTTAATCTTCACAACTAAAATTTATGGTACTACACCTAAGAAATAGATTCATTAGTTCATTTCTATAACTTAATAGCCATTGTTTGAAGCAACAACTATGTTGTGTAACTGTACGTACCCAAAATTGTATGTACTGTACTTCTGAAAAGAGGATACAGAAACCCCAATGACGATCCAGATCTCTTCGTAATGTGTTTAGAATCTAGAAAGCATGCTGAGTATACATTTACATCCTAAAATACCTTATCCATCCTTCGCATGATTTATTCTAACAGCGTTCCTCTCTTTTTTTGCATTTTGGTTTTTAGTTTTAGGACAGCTGCCCTTCCTGGGAAGCAGTCCCGTGAACACCACCCAAGACAAGGCAGCAGTCCTGTAACCACCACCCTGCGCAAGGTGGAAGTACTAGACACATTTTTTCGAACTTTCTAACGCTTTCGTCAATGTAAAAATTCAAGTGGTGCTCGTATTTCTCAACCACTCTTATTTGCATTTAAGTTTTAGCCCCCTGGTAAATAGTAATTCCTCTTTGTTTATAATAGAAGAGTTCAATTCAAACTTACCCTATGGTAAATAAAAGTGCTATAAATACCAAGCTTGTTTACAAGCAAATGGCCCCTCTCCTTCCATGAATTATTATTCAGTGTGTTTTGAAAGTTCTTCAATAAGTCTCAACAAGTTTAGATTTTGTAAATCTTTCAGCCTCTCGGTTCAAGGCTTCACAGTCCTGGTTCTAGATTATGTCCATTTGAATCTTGATTATGCTTAGAATTATAGGTTTTTGTTTTAGTATAGATCGTAGATATTTTGGTGTGCTTGTATTGTATCCCTGTAACAATCCCGCTAGGAATCACATAGTCAAGCTCTATTCTCTTGCACTATCATTCTCCTACTTGCATTCTATTTGGATTACATCCAAGCTATCACTATTTGAACATCTTCTCCCACTTCCACTATCACCATTTCCACTTTTATGGATTCACGAGAACACGAAGGAACGAAGAGATCACACTGAGGGGATAAGTTATAATACAACTAGATTTTCCGTTATTGTGTAAACTCCAAGTTTGAATCATCAAAGTTGTAGTTACAATATATCAAATAGAATAGTAAATCATTTTATTTCAGTTAAGCTTGCTTTCAGTATTACCAGGGAAGCTGTGGGGAATTATAGCTTCTGAGAAGTTGTGATTTATTCCTCACTTTTGAGGTAAGATTGAAGGTCTTTTCAATTAAATTAGTTAGTTATTTAATATTTAGGATAAATTCACAAATGCACAGGAAAATAGCTACATCTGGCTATCTTACTTGTTCTAATTCCATTATTAGATTAATTTTTCATTATCTTAATATTGTAGAATAGTCACTCTTTGAATTTCGTTCAAACTCATACCTTCGAAAATACAAAAAAAAGGATTATAAGCATAGTGTAGATATATCTTTCATAATTCGTTTATTTCTTTCAGTTAAGTTTGGTTATCTCTTGCATGACAATTACAGGACCTAGAGATCCCAGGGATTATGTATTTGAACCGGTAATACCTCAACCAAATCTCTTCACAACATTAACGGATATAGATTAAGGTCTTAGAATTCACATCTTTCAAACAACAACAAACCCAAAAGCATTTAATGAGAAATTGAGAGAATTAAATATTGAAGATGAAAAAGCATACGTATTCTGGTCAAATCAACCCAGCTATAGATTGCCTTGATAGGATATCTACATGACCATACAAGAACCTGAAAGAGAGCAACTATTTGGTTTTGATTCATTAGTTCCGTAGCCAAATACAGGAGACCTTCTCATTGAAATAGACATAGGACTATGTATACAAGTTACCAAAACACCCGTCAGGTATTATGAGAAGATCGCACAACTCCTGGTATTAAACATAGAGGCTAAAAAGGCTTATGACTATTAGATTCTCAGAAGAAGAAATTGATTCTTCACATGACCATAACAGGTCCACAAAAATCATGAACTCATGGTTTTGATACTCAGGTCCCACAACCCAACGAGCTTACTAATCAGTTAAATGTTGACACCAGTTTACGTACGCTGGTATTTAGATCTTCACCACTCCCACCAGATATCATAACACAATTTTCCGTATTAAATATAGAATCCAATCAAGCTAATATTTTCTGGGCTAGACTAGAAAACCACCCATAGTTCCCTACAAATTCACTACACCTCTCACTACCACTTTCATGACCTTATCTGGAAATATACACAAAGTAACTACAAGTCACTTTCCACACATACAACAACCAATAAATAGGATCTCGATAGAGCTCAACATTGATTGGAGCCTCCAAGAAACTATTATATATGAATGATCCATTACACCAATTCAAGTTAGGAGAGATTTCTTTTCCTTCGACTCCCAAATCCCATTATTGCATGTTGAGGATATCAGATTGCCCAACTAGTTTGTCTACACCCACATATATTTCATTTCCACTTGCTATATTGGTACGACCTTGAGAGGTCAGGTACGAAGAAAGGTTACTTGTTAATTCCCATGTTCACCTGTCACTTTTCTATCGTACAGTAACCCTGCAAGATATGGAGTAAGTAGAGCTAACACCTCCTTAGTATCCTAGTCATCTACCAAGTTAGATCTAAAAATTCTCTTCATCATCGAATGAATTCCTTGTGGGTAGAAAATGGTAATTAACTCCTTGTAAATGAAATTGATTTGAAATATGTTGACTTAAGAAAAACAAGGAAACTGAAAACTTGGTTCCATAATCCCTCTTTATGTCTTTTATGACATTAAGAATAATAGAAATTTCTCTTGCAGAATCATGAAATGCGAAAACATGGGATCTTACATTGAAAAAAAATCTTGTGGTTCATGAGTAGTTCTAAAGCTTCCAATCATGTACTTCTTCTGGATGTTAGAAAAATACTTCCATAACTCCTTTTCTTATAAAACAATGTTAATAATGAGACCATAGTGCAATGTAAGAATAAAGCATATAAGGGTAAAAAGAGATTTGAGGTTAGGAATAATGTCACTCTTGGAGTCCTTATAACTCAATTTGGCATTTTCCTGTGTTAAAAATAATATGAATTGCCCTTGGTGAGATCAAACTTCGAGGAAACAAAAGATATATATAAACCTAAATAGAAGCCTTGATGTGGAAATTATGAATGGATTCGACAAGTTATTGAACTATATCAACTATGACAGGGAAATAAATATTCTATGATCGAAGAATGTATACAGAAAAAAAAATATATCTTGAATCTAAATCTCCCTTAATCTTAATATTTCCTTCTTGACATCACGTCAGATTCACTTGTGTTGAAAAGGTAAAATCTAAACATTGAATAAACGTTTGGAAAGCATAATTTTAACATAAGAACGAGATAATTAGGAACTTTTATGTAATTAGAAATATGGAAAATAATTATGTAAGTTATGGAGATTGTCATAAGGGATAAAGAACCAACTGAAATGGTCAAACTGTACGTTGAATGTGAATTAATTTAAGAATTAGTAGGTGGAAAATGACAATATTATTCTTGCATAATAATGTTTGTTTTAATATTAATCGTAACTAAAATTTAATCTTGGTAATGATGTGTTGTGGGTTTTTCAATCTTTGGGTCCCTTTTTTTATGGTTGGGTCATTGCTAGCATTTTTCCATTGGGGAAAGTGTGGCATCGATCGGTATATGGTGTTTTTATAACACCAATCAAAATGATGTTCTAAAAACACGCTAACTCCCAACACTTAACCCAAAAATTGCTTCTAATTTTTTTTGTTACAAGAACAAGGTAGAAGGATAAAATAGGTTACAAGGATGTTAATCCCCTAGGGTACAATAACTAATTAACACCACTAACTCAAATTTTCAATTTAAGAACCCGACCTAGAACAAAGGTTAACATATTCTCAATTTTATCTCTAGAGTCCATTAATCAATTATTAATTAGGAAGGTACCCTAGATTAATTTACTTAATTAAATGTTTTCTTCACTTAAGTTAATGTTTCCTCCTAATATGGTTAACCCCTTGTTTAAATAATTAAATTCATTATCTTATTAACTTAGAGGCCTTTTTGATAACTACCTAAATCTTGCTAAGGACTAACCATGGCTTAGCACTCTATGGCAATTAAATGGCCCCATTCCCCATTTACACATACTATAAGTTTTTTTTTTTTAAATAACATTTATAAAAATCATTCTCACCTAACAAAAGTAGGGTGAAACCTCCACCCTTAGATCAAATCAACCTTGGCCACTAGATCTTAGGATTCTCATATAGCCCTAAATTTCATTATAATTTTTTATTAAAGCCTTTCCTTTGTTCATTTCCCTCTTTTGGTTTATTTGCTTTGCTAAAAATTGTAGGTTAGAGAAGAGTAAGACATGGCATCAAAAGAGGAGGAACTATGGAGGATTCTACAAGGAGATCTAGTTTAGATTAGTTTATTTGTAGTTTTATTGTTGTTCTAACTTCCATTCAAGGATAAGGAGGGTTATTTCTCTTACCAATCTAGTTTTGTTTCAAGCTTTTGTATTTGGGGTTTTTAATTTGGGGTAAACCCTACCCCCATGAATAAAATGAGAAGAAATGTTTTAGATCCACCATTTGTATGTTTTATTGTTCAAAACCATGGGATTACTCATTGTTTGCATAATGGTTGACATCAGTTCAATTTTACAACTTAAAATTTTGCATAAACCAGTTAAAAATTTTGTACATGCGTGGATCTGAAGACTTCTGTCGTAAGTGACAGAACTGCCACCCAGAGCAAATCGGCGGTCCTGAGACGACTTCCCTACTAAGCGGTAGTTTTGAGACCACCACCTTCACCTCAGTGGTAGTTATGGGACCACCGCTCTGCACAAGGTGGCGGTCCTGTTTCTGAAAAATAGAACCTTAATTCTGAGGTTTTCTCAAAAACTAGAAGTTACTACAAGGTGCTAAAATGCATTCTGAGATTTTTTTTGTTCATTTAGAGTTGCAGATTTGGGATTTATTGTTATTTATTTATTCCTTAGTTAAATCTACTCATTTTAAAGTATTAACTAATCCAATGAAAACACATTCATTTTACAAATTCATTTCATTATGTTCAACTAGTCTTCATTCAAATTCCATGAGAAAAAGAAATCTAAAACTACATTTTACATTGTTATTCTCTTACTACAAAATAAACATTTCCCATAACAATAAACTTCAATTTTTTTATCTTGTTCCCATTTTTATTCCAACATATATATGTTCAAAAAAACCATAGCAACCACTCCAATTCATAGCTATGGTATTATAAAAGCGTTTACCATCCAAATTTCATGAGAAAATACTTTGTCTGACCATGCTTTTCCCTAAACCTAATGGCTTCAAATAAACAATGTATAAGGTCCACTAGTGGTTTCAAATAAACAAGGTCGATAGAGGATACAAAATTTTATAGATCATCCACATCTTGCATTGTTATTCCATTAGAGGTTTCAAATAAATAAGGATGATAGAGGATATAATTTTTATAGATTATCCACATCTTGCATCTTTATTTGTAAACAATTAGATCCATGCTTTTTGTGAGGAGATAATAGAAAAACATGTCAACATAAACAACTACTGGTATGGGTGAGTTATGCATTTTCATTTACTTTTCCTTTTATTCAAACTACATATATTACATGGAATATATATATGCATTCTTACAAAAAAAATATTTTACAAATATAAATGCAAAAACATATGCTCTTTCTATATCCATGTATTTATATGGCTTTACAATTTGTAATATCTATACCTTAAATGGGGAGAACATTGAATCAAGTAAAGAATTTTAAAATCGTTATTTGATAAACATGTACCAACTCAAAACTGATGTAATAAAAATTAAGTAAGAAACGAAATCCATTTCTCCTCAATTGATATTTCATGATTGATCCCAGAGATATGAATATGTTTTCATCTAATCCATACAAAGACTACAAGGAATTACTAAATCATACATGCATTCCCACACCAACTATATTAAGTGCACTTGCTTATGAAATAAAGAAATGATTGTTGAATGTGGTTATAAAGAAGCTTGGCCACTACAAGTTTTCTCTCTAGGTGATGTATATATGAAAATGGTCACAAAACATGAAAACGTACATCAAATTTTTGCATCAATTAAGGCATCAAATATGATATAAGTGGGAACATATCAAAATCTCAAATGTTTGGCATGTAAACTACACCCATCATGAAAAAGAGGTTGGAGCTATAGTGGAAGAATGTGATGATAAATTGCATATTGCAAAAATACCATGAGTATAAGAACAAAAACATCTTTCTCAACTTGAGCAAAACATAAACATTGAATCAAGTGACCTTGAAATGCTTGAGCAATGATACTTTGATACATGCTAGAATTAGAATGTAGATGTGTTTCCATTAGAATTAATAAATATTGCAACCGAAGTTATTAATGTAAATCAAGTGTGCCCACATCCGATTTCTGAAGCACCCAGAAAAATAATGTATGCTACGTAGATACTATCATATAAGAAACACAATGGTTTTCAATTATTCTATACCACTTCACAAATACATGTCAAGAAATGCTATTCAAAATGCCACCAATAAATCATATCTGACTAAATACATTGATAATGCCATGTTTTCATCTACAGCTACTATCACTTGTTCTATTTGACTAGATACATTCAAGATGCCATGTCCTCACCTACAAGTGCTATCACTTATTCTTATTGACCAAATACATTTAAGATGCGATGTCCTCACCTAAAATTTTTATCACTTATTCTTTGTGACAAAATACATTGAAGATGCCATGTCTTCATCTACAATTGCTATCACTTACTCTTTTCTTGACTAAATCATTAAAGATGTCATGTCTTTATCTACAACTACTATCCCTTAGTCTGTTCTGACTAAATACATCAAAGATGGCATGTCTTTTATCTGCAACTGCAACCAACCACTTGTTCTCTAGGAATTCTCTGGAAGGACAATATATCAATACAATCTTATATATAGACTCTTCAATAGTTTTTAGAATCTAGAGTACATTTTCTCAGACGAAACAAAGATATCATAATATACAATTTCCAATGAGAATACGCCATACATTAATGGGCTGAAAAAGATGTCAAAATTGTATGGATATGATTTTTCCTTATTTTTGTGCTTGGAGCTCCCATAGTCTAGAATCAAATGTCTTTGTCCTCAAAACCCAACGCTTTATGTGGAAGGTCTTCCTCAAATTTAATAATAGGAATACTATGCGCTGGCTTCAATGGCAACCAAACATGGTGACCACTTCCTATGTATCCTGTATCAGAAACTATAGTAGAAAAAGTTCTGTCGTAGCCACCATCGTTGTAGTTGCCTTTTGTGTCCCCTACTCCATGAAGTGTTTGCAAAATATCATTCACCTATATAGTGTCACCACACATAGGGGAGAGTAGTTTATTGTCCCAAACACCAGGGGAAATGTCCTCAAAACCTTCACTTGTATAATGTCACCACACATAATGAAGATTACCATCCCGAACACCAAGGGAAATGTCCTACGAAAGGTAATGTGGAATATTCTAATTTTCATTCTAAAATTTTATTTTCTACTATTTTGTACCAATTTTTTATCTCTATTTTTTTCATTATGTGGAGAAGCATTCCTAGAATGGAAGTCAAGGTTGTAATGGAAGATGTGGTTCATTTTTATTATCGATATTAAATTTGACATCCATTTGACCGTCACAAGGTAATTAATGCTTAAATGTTAAAGGATAGTTGGACAAGAATTTTGAGGGACCAGTGGTGTCCCAACTGGAGAAAAATGCACCGGTGGTGACTATGACTAACTGTCATGTTTTGGGGAGATTGGAAGTGTCCGGACCTTGAAATTATTGAAAGCTACACAGATCCTTGCTCTAACTCAAGGTCTCCCCTGCTATAGTTTCCTCTACATTTGTTGACTCAGCCTAGAGGCCCTAAATGAATTCTCTTTTGAAGAAAAAATGTCAAGGTTTGAAGAAGAGTGATCCTTGGAATTGACCCCATCTAATTAATAGTTTGAAGATGTGTTTGAAATATGGAGTGAATGAAGAACATTTTTCTAATGGTAAATTGGAAGTGGTTCTAGTTCTTGAGGAACGTGCCTCTGAGAAAGTCGCCAAGACATATTTCAAAAAGTTATCTCCCTCCCTGATTGATCTCGACTCTCTCAAGATATTGCAATTTTGGGAAAGACCTCATTACAAAGACTACATTCGCATGAATTTTGGAATGCAGGAGGATTGCAGGGATTGGGTTGATGAAGGCAGTTGGAATCTTGCACGCAATAGAAAATCTGAATTTAGGTAGATTCCTAGTTTTTCCCCGGTGTTGGGTAGTGCTTTTGTCGTATCCTCTATTTTTTTCTAGTGTGCTTTGGTTGCAACTTATCTACTTGTTTGGTTTTTTCTCTTTTTTTTCTTTTCTGATCATCTCGGTGCTAGCTTTTTATACCTATGTAGGGTCCCCATTAAAAAAATCTTTACCCTTGATAAAAAACAAGAATACTTACCAGCTTCGATGACATCATTTTAAACTACATTTTCTTCCAAAAAAATAACTCCAACATTTTCACGTGTCATCAAAGTATCATTATCCCTGAATCTATTATGTGCCTGAGAAATTTATGGATTCACCAAAAATCTTACATATCTGCAAAACATTTATATGTACACATTGGACATTTCCTAACAAAAATTCTTGACTTCTAGATAAAATTTATAGCACAACTTTGCTAATTCTAGTACCCAGTAATAAATTAGAGTGAGAAAACAAGAAAATGTCCTTCATATTTTTGTTTGCATTGCCCTTTTCATGATGCATAGTGCACCTATTACGTGAAGACCATTGGTTTACGATTTCCCTAGGGAAATGAATAGGGACCAAAATAATTAGTGGGGAAAAATAATATACTGGCCCAAATTGACCTACTCAATGGATGTCAAATCCACATGAGAATAGACAAATGAATTAAAAAACTTAAAGACAAGGCATAGTCACAAGAACAAATGTCGATGCGCACCACAAGATATAATGTGTGGACAAATTTAAAAAAAAGTGTGTTTGTCTTGGTTAGGGAATCCAAAACTGATAGAACTACACGATATGCTATTCCTTGGGCATTGCATACGACCATACTTAGGTGGTGGTGGTTATGTTTTCTTGTTTACTTCCACATGGGATCTATGTCGGCACCCTGATTTCATTCAATGTTCTAGTTTTTTACATCACTGTGTAGCTAGATTCATCATCTACATGTTGTTATAATGCAAATAATCAATACCACCATACCTTTTATTACCATTTTTCAGAGGTTAGGTTTTACTGCTGACTAGAGACACGTGGATGGTGTACATTAATATTTGCATCAACATCCCTTCAAACATGATTTCAATCATTCGATTATTTGCTACGTGTCAATAACAACCAAGTTGATTTCTATTTTGAAATGTCTTTCATGTAATTAGTAACTCTACCATGCATTAATAACCCATGAAAATATCCACACATACCAACACCACAAAACCTATATCCCTAAAATTCTCACAACATATAAAATTCAATAAAACACCCCTAACCATAGAGGTCATTGGTAGGCACATAAGACATGGTGAGTGCCACAAAGACTTATTTTCCTTCCCTCACAAGGGGACGTTTGTCACTATCATATTTCTCCTCCAAAATGGACAACACACTTGTCACATGGTAAAGGATTCTCAAACACATTCTCCTACAAACAAACATGACACAAATAATTGACACCACATCATTAAATGGTTACATGTGATGTAACAAATACTAAGGATGAAAATTTCAACAAACACAAAGTAAAAGGAAAAACCATTAAAATCCCAAAACCAAATAAATTAATACCCAAGGGAAGATATCAATGTGTGTTTCCACATGTGGGAAATGACTCTCATATCTGGTGCACCAGAGGACTCCTACCCAGAGGTTGAATTTGACGGCCACCTATACATGTAAAATATTATTTGGGTGAGGGGTTTTTTTTAATATTTCCCTTCAAAGATTCAAAACATTGATATTTATAACAAATATTCTATATTTATTTAATTATTTTAATGATATATTTTTGTAATTTACGTATAAATGTATATAAAAAATATCGATCAAATTTTAAAAATGCAAGTCACATGTGACGATAATTACAAATATTTGTGAGTATTTTACGTCTAAAATAAATAAAAAAATCTAAACGGTACTCAAATTTAACCCTACTCCTAATTTTCTATATAAAGTCTTTTCTTATGTACATAATTGCTAGTGCGTATCCCAACAATAGGCCACAAGTGGAAATACCATACAATGTTTCCAAACTGAAATATTGCCCTATCCTCGTACATTTTTGTGAATAGTAGACACTATGCCAGTGTCAGAATTGTGACAGCACACTTGTTACATGGTGAAACTAACTTTTTTCAGTTTTGCGTTGTAGGGGAAGCTTGAACTTCTTGCAATGGAGGTGTAGTTTTCTCAGTTTGTAAACTACATTCTGCTAAAACTCCTGATACCTGTAAATCCTACGCTACGCTATTGATATTTTCAAGAATATTCTTCTCCTCCCTCGCAACATCTTCTGACAACAATATTGATGGATCAACATTTGTCTTTTCTTTCAGTAAGATTTTTGTATCCATCTTATGCTCCTTGATTATCTTTCTCAATATATTATTTTGTTTATTTAATAATATAAAATTTTCTTTCAACTGTATAAATGTATTCAAGATTTTGCGGGCATTCTTTAAATCTGTTTCAAATACAACTACTTCTTTCTTTAAATTTTCATATTTTTCCTGCAAAACAAAAATGTATTCAATAATTTATAAATATTTTATTTCAATACTCATAATTTCACAATATTTTACGCTTAAAAAATGAATTACCACAACTTTTTGTTTTTCTACATTTGCAATTAAAACATTATTTTTGTCTCTATCCCATTTTTTCTAGTATGTTTGGCCTTCAGCAATAAGATTCTCCAACCTATTTAACATTATATCTAAAAATTCATCATCACAATCATTATTATACAAAAATGTGTCAAACTTAGCTTTATATAGCAAAATGTCGATCATTCTTGGTTGGCTCTCTATGACAATGAACAATGTATGCCTTTGTGCATGATTACGGTAATGAGTATTTATTTCTTTGATCAAAACTTTATCCATGTACTCCCAAGTGCACACTAAATCCACATCTAACATAACCACTTCCTGAATTGTGGCCCGCATACTTTCTGATACAAGTTATTTGATGGAAAAATTTATCTTTTGATCATTCGTGAGTGGAACTTGACTTGGTGGAGGGGAATCTCTGATTTCATGGATATTTTGTTGTTCTTTTAGTTAAGCAAGTGGATTACTTTGTATTATATCATGGGTATCAAAATAATTACTCATCTCAGCATCACCACTATCAAACCCCAAAAACTCATCATCGAGCTCAATCTAGTTCAAAATATGGATGATTGCACTCATGATACCAACTAGTGAAAAACCTATAAATTACAAGGTTGCAAGGTGAACTATTCGTACGGAGTCAACAGGAAATGTAACATTCTTCCCTACAAATTTTCTTTTTATTTCTACCACCCATGGTGGTGGTACCAGAGGCCTGTTTGCAATCTATTGCAGTCATATGTTAACTGCAAGAAGAAAAGTATTAAAAAATTAAAAAATTATACCCTTTTAAATACCATATAAAATATTTGCAAGTAAACAAAATATATTAAACATTATAAATTACTTGGCATGGTTAGAGATGTGACCATACAACTTTGTAACTGAGATTGAGTTTGATCTACACCGTTGAACTCAGAAGTTTATACAAATATAAAAAATGTACAAACATTAAAACACTTAAAAACTTACTAGATTATAGATAACTTGTAAGGCATTCTTGTTAGTAGCTTAGTTATAAATAATAATATAAATACCTATAGATAATTGTAGAGGGAAAGGTTGTGGTGAAGGTATTGACCCCCTAGGTCTTTTTAGTCAAAGAAATCAAACTGGAGTCAATTCCACTGAATCCATATTACAATCACCAAAGGCCTCTAGAGAGGCTTTAACCCAAGTAATAGCCTCCTTATGAGATATTCCAGATACAATTCTTCTCTACATAATATAAATTATTGGTATTATTGCATTCAAAAATAATTAATTGTTATACTGTTCAAATTAATTGTTACATGTTTTTATTCAATTGAAAGACCTATCGATAGCAATTTCTAATTTATTATAGTCGAAGTTTGTTGTTTTTGTAATTAGTGGAAAGCTTCTTGATAGAAAGCAAGTAGCTAATTGGTACAAGAAAATAGAGTCTTCAATTTATCAGATGCATTGATACTGACAAGGGCATTGTTAACATCTGTTTTAATTCGATTCAACTAATACATGCACCAATCGTATTGTTTCCCTACCAGTGTTCGTAATAAATATTGAACTACCCAAAGTGGAATGTTGGCAGATCTTCCCTGTAACACAATCTTGGATTGAAAGGGGGATATCATTGCAAGAAATAAATTATGTGTAATACCTTATATAACAAGGCCTCTTTTTTAACGATTAATTACAGCTGTAACAACATACAAGAAAAGTTAGATACTAGGGTAGTCAAATAATATTAAGAAATAAAATAATTGAAAAATAAAATAAAAATTACCATTAACCTGCACATTGTAATGAGATTATAAATATTTTTTATCTGCATTAGTTAAGACAACCTTTATAGACATGCACATCGGGTTTTGAAATGGAAAACCAGTTATTCAATGGATGTTTGCGGGCTCCACCTAGATTGAAATGTACAATCCATTAGGGGGCGAAATTTTTTTGCCTACCTAGTTATAAGAACTGATCCAGTAATTGAGGACAGTAATATCTATTTCAATTGGGGCATGTTGACGAGCCTCGTGAATTGTGTTTTCTACATCCATTCTTTAGGTGTAGCTTTAAGTTTCATCAGTACCGTAATGTGACGGTACATGATATTTTTGTAGTGGAATTCAGAGGAAAGAGTAACTATGGAACTAGCCATTATTGAAATCTTTAAAAATTGGTGTAAAGTTACACAAGAGGGAGGGGTAAGACTGACATTGCACATTAGTTCCATATAAAATTAGAGTTAGAACGTTGTAGATTTTTAAAAATTTATGGCAAAAAGTAAAGAAATAAACCTCATAGGGCTATATATATATGGCTCGGGTTCACAGTGAGGACACGTGGCAAAAAATGATAGGCAAAGAGCTTTGAGGCAACACATGTCTAGAGATGGGTAAATAGTTGACGTCCTCCACAATAAAGAGAGGACCGTCTATTTCTAAGATAGATGACCATCTATTACTAAAGATATGAATGTCTACTACATAAGAGACAGCTATAGAGATGGTCATCCAATAGAGAAGAGATGATTTTCTAATGTAATCCATCTAATAGAGAAGAGATGGTCATCCCAACCAAGTATGTCTAATTGGGGTGAGACGGAAATCTAGCTTAATTTGTCTAATAAAGAAGAGATGGTCATCTATCCCAGTCCACCTAATAGAGAGAGATGGCCATCTAACCTAGTGACCCATCTGATGGTACATAGATAGACATCTAACTCACCCATATAATTATAGATAGACAGTCATCTAAGATCTGTCTAACTTTTTGAAAACATAGAAATTTACGGCCTATCAAATTTCCTTTACTGTGAATCATTTTTTGTATATTTTCCATATTTTTATAGTCCATTCTAGAGATTTGCCACCCATTCTATAATAATTTTTTAAATTGGGTCTTAAAATGAACCCTGATGAAAGTCTAATTATAGAAATCCTCATTCTAAATGGTATTTCTCAATGTTTGTAAATCCCCACCTGTAACAATGTGGTGATCACTTCTCAAGAGATTTCCTTACAGTAATGGACATGGAAAAGTTCATGCTTGCAAAGGATTGATAGTTAAATTGTGGCTTAGGTGGAAGGGAAGCCCTCTTGGTTACCTAAAATTAGTCTCAAAGTGATTCCCATCTCATCAAATGGATTGATCAAAATTTGGAAGCATTCTTCATTCAATCTCTCTCCTTCACCCATCTTAGATCAAAGGGTTTTTTCTTGTACTTCATTGTGTCTTGTAGATCGTCATGCTCATTTTGTGATAGGATCACCAAGATCACCCCGTGAAAGAAATTTTACTCATTTTGCACACCAGGTGCATTAAATGCATGCAAGATTTTAGAGACATGTCAGTGTTTCAAATATTGTAAGATGGGTTCAAGTGGAAGAAGGATTTTCTCTTGATTTTAGTGGTATGTTGATCATGGGCTTCTCACTCCTTTTAGGGTAACTGATCGAGCTACAAAAGTTGATTATTCAAAGGACTCCCCAAAGAGGAGGTTTGTGAAACACTGAGTACGCTAGGAGGATTCATCAAGTTCAGGAAGTGGTCAAAGGATCAGTAGTTCAATGGAGTGCATCTCTACAAATTAAATCAAAGCTTCTTCATCCTTCTCCATTCCACATTTTGTATCTCTTCATTCTCTCTCTACTTTCTAATTCTCTATTATAAATTGTACTTTATGGCTCTTTCATCCTAATCACTTAAGTGTCCATTGTAATTTTTCATTGTAAAATTCCCCTTTTCATTAATAAGAAAAGGGCTTATTTTTCTTTCCCAGAGGAATGTGAAAGTCACAAGTGGTAGGACTATGAATGGTCATGTGCTAGTAGATGAAGAGATAGATTGTAAAGCTATAAATTGGAATGGCTTATCCATTCCAAAAGGTTGGTTTTTCTTGGTTGATAGCTCCCATTGTCTTACTACAAGAAATCAAGTACAAATCTTATATCTCCTTGTCTTATGTTTCCCTCTCCACCTCAACTTTACTCTGTGAGCATGGTTACCTATGCAATATTATGCAAAAACAAACTTGGATTTACTAGTGATTTGTTCCTCTTTCCTTAACATGGTGTTTTCTCATTGTTAACTTGGAAAAAAAAAATTATGTCAATAAACTCAACTTATTATTTATTGAGTAAAACCCCCTTCTCACTTTCTCCCCTCTCTCTCTCTCTCTCCACACACCCACACACACACACACACACACACACACACACACACACACACACACACACACACACACACACACACACACACACACACACACACACACGCACGCACACACACACCTCTTTCCTCCTCCTCCTTTTTGCATATAGGTTTAGTGGAGTATTCTTGTGTGATCCTCGGTCGAAAGGCCACCCACAATGGTTAGAGTAGTGTATATATATTTTGTTTTCAATAAACTGAGCTACCCCATTCCTAAGTAGAGAGACATAGTCCTAGAGCGTTGGCCTAAAAACCACTAATTTTCCCTTGTGAAAATTTATTTTTCCAATAGGACTATGACATCAAGACAAACGAAGTGTATCATATGTTGTAACAACTTCCTCTTGTCTTATGGAACAAATTTTTTCAACATGAATTTGACAAAAAAAATGCATTTGTGTTTCCCTCAAAATAATAGGCACTACCCATAGAAAAAACTTTATTGATTCCTACATGAACCATTTTATTGGTGTAGAATCATTGTCACTTATAGAATAAACATCTAGATATCAGTCATATAATGTAGACTGATAAAAGTACTAGTGGTAACTTTGAACAGAAAAAAATAATTATTCATTTCTTTCCATAATTTTATGTTATTCCACCAAAAAATTCTAATGGTTTAAAATATTTTTGTGGGAGTGAAATCATACTTATAATTTTTTTTGTGACATCACAAAATTTGTTGTGTCAATTAAGGAAATTCTTATAGAAGTAGGAACACATAAAAAACTTATATGGCACATGACATATCAACCAAACCCATCATGGAAATGCGACCTTGCCTATAGAATAATAAAGTGATGATGAATTACTTATTGAAGAAATACCACAAGTAGAAGAATTAAAATATCTTTCTTGAATTCAACATAGCACAAACATTTCATTAAGTCACCTAGAAATGCTTAACCAATCTGACTTTGACACAAGCTACAATTATAATGTAGATGTGTTCCCTTTAGAATTATTAAATAGTGCGACACAATTTATCAATGTAAATCAAGTGTGCCCACATCCTACTCCACATGCGCTCCAAGAAGAAGACACATTACATGCATACTGTCAAATAAGAAACACATTACTTTTAAAATTATTCTACACCACTTCATAAATACATCTCAAACAATGCCATTCAAATAAATAATTCAAAGCACAAAATATAAAATTAAAGATGTCATGTCTTCATCTACAACTGCTATCACTCACTCTTTCTAACTAAATACATTGAATAGTATATTTTCGTCTTGAGGACAATACATCAATTTCTCAGCCTAAACACCACATGAATTTGCAAGGCTGATTGGTCAACTAACCAATGATAAATTCAACCCAAAAAACAATAAAGAGCCCATTGGTTGCTTAACGAGCTCATTTCAATAAGATGAAAATGAGTGTCAAACAGCTCTACTTAAACAAGATACTTTCTATTAAAGGTGGCGGACAATGAGTGGCTCTGTCTCTTCGTATATAACTCACCACCACGTACACTGTATAGGCTTTGGATAAGACAATCTTCCCTCCAATGAGAATATTATGTAATATATTGATTTGTTTTCGAGATTAAAATATGCATTCCAACTAATCAACTAATGATGATTCCATCGTTGTACCTCAAAATGTTGTGCAACTTGACCTCTTTCATTGACATTATTAAGGCCTTTATCATTCATGTCGAACGCAATAATTTCAGTTTTTTAAGTTAACTAGAACAACATCCAAAGGTGTTTGTGAAATGTCGATAGGTACAATTGGAATAGATGTTATGTTCTTTAAAATGTTGTTATATAATGTTCTTAGAGATTGTCATGAATAACCAGATTTTTCTTGTTGTTTTTAATGTGATGTGATGGAGTAAACCATTGTTGATGGATTTAACACATGCAAAACTTGGGAAATGCTCATATATCAAACCCAAATTCAATTTCATAGTGTTAATGTTTTACAGATAGGCCGTAGATCACATGGGATTAACTATACTAATTCAAAACTATCACTTGAAGCTCAAATCTTCAAAACTATAGACCCAAATTTTTGCCAAGGGCACTGCTATCTATAAAGACCAGATTTTAGAAGTTGAACCATCATAAATGCTGTCATAGCTTACTTTTCGGTGAAATATTTAGATAGTATTCCTTTCTTTTCCACACTTCAGTTATAAAACAATTTAAATTTTATAGAAATTCAATGCCCAAATTGTGGTTATCATAGTACATTTATGATAATAATAATGGTCCTTACATAGTTTCAACAATTTTTATTATTATAAATTAATTGTGGCTTTACACAGAACGTTTAATCAAAACAATAAATCTGCAAATAGGTAAGCCTTTTTCAATACTCCAAACGAAGTAAAATATCTCCACATTTACAGTTATTTAGTTTAAGCTTGAAATACAGCATGTTAGCAGTGATTTCGCTTCTAATACAAAATCGTCAAAACTTGTCCTCGGAGATGGGAGACGAGGCCGAGATGTCATCTTGTTCCCTGAACAGAGAGCATCTGCAGAGAGTACAAATCCTCTCTTGATGATCAATCCATTTGTCCAAACAATGTCTGTGAAACACATGACCGCAATTACACGGCTCTGGAATTTCGTCATCTTCGTTAAATGAGCTCAAGCAAACTATGCACATTACATCCACCTCGATTCATCCAAATCCCTCTGCATAAAATCTCAGAATCTCAACACAGGAAAAGCTTCTGTGATTTCGGATAACTGGTGCAAGCTATCAAAGTTGTGGGGTTACAGGGGCTTGTACAGTAGCCCAAGGTCTGTAAGAAGCCAAAAAAAATTGTATTGCGAATGCATTCTAAAGCAAATGTGAACTTGAAGACAATGAGGAATGCCGAAAATCCCACCATCGCAAAAACTTTAAATTCTTGCATAAATATACCAAACACTATGTTCTACAAAAGAAAATGTCTAAAAATAGTGTGAATGGAGGATGGAATCTCATGATATATAAGATAACCAGTTAAGATTACGATACTTGCATGTACAACTTCGAGAGCCATTTTCTGCCATTCCATTCTTGTTGCTTGTCGGGCAACCTCAGCAACAAGATCTACAGAAACAATCTTCCCTAGAATTTTGAGGGACATTTTACAGAGTTTATTTTAAAAATAAAATTAAAAATAGTTTAAGAAGACAATGATAATGAAGATGGGAGTTACAAAGAAAATTGACTTTAAAAAGGCAATTATATGTTATTATGTTTTATGGCTTAGAAGGAAATTGAATATTTTTGTTTTGTAAAATGTTAATATGGAATATTTTATTAATTATGTCTAAATTTTAGTCTTAATTTTTTAATTTTAATTTTATTATAAATTTTTTATTTATATTGTCAAAATTTTACAATATAAAAGTACAAATAAATTAATACAATAATAATTGTAAAGTCATACCAATAATTAACAAGTGTCATATGATGACATACATTCATGTCAAAGATAATGTAGTTGAAATCAAACATGTTTGATTGTATTTAATGTATATTGCACTGATAATTTCCTATTTAATTATTTTAAATGTGTAGTATTTCTACATAAATAGTTTTTTTTTTTAATTTTATTTATTTTTATATTTATTTCCATCCAATATATATTATACTAATTTTTATAATGGTTTCCTATTTAACTAGCAATTGCACACAAGGTATACAATGTGAACATCAAAAGGGATATAGTGGAAGAGTGAAGAGTGGAGGAAGTTAGAAGGGTAAATTTTGATATGTGATAATATTTCGAAAGGCTTTATTTCTAGTTTATGATGAATATGTATAGAATTGTTGTTCTCATGGATCTATAAAAATCAGAAAATTTTGGAGGAAAGGAAATATTCCTCATGTTTCGATCACCCTTCCCGCTCTGTTGAGTACCTCTTAAAAAGAAGTGGTAGTTGCAGGCGTAGGTGCCCCAATTGATATGTTTGTAAAATGTGGTGAAAAGGCCTTGGAAACTTGTAAATACCAAAATGAGAGCTTTAGTATATGGATGAGAAGTGTTTGACCAAATGATAGAATGTGATATCTTTTTATGAAATATCATACTTGTAGGTGAATGTATTTGGCAGGTGTAAAGCAAGATACCACAAGATTTTACTGCATCCTCGTATCTTGTGCCAAAATGGGAGCTTTAGTATATGGACGTGAAGTGTTTGACCAAATGACAGAACAATATATCTTTTATGGAATCTTGTACTTGTAGGCAAATGCATTTGGTAGGTGTAAAGCAAGACGCCACAACCTTTTATCATATCCTCTTATCTTGTGCCAAAATGAGAGCTTTAGGGTAGCCCATGAACACCCATCAAAGCATAATGTAACACCCACAAATTACACACAAAAATACAACAGTAAAAATGCCAGAATAATTTTTTTTACTTACATTGCTTGCTACACAACACCACAAGGGCTCTGTAGCACCGCTAAAAGAGACGATGCTACGGCAACGACGGCGACGATGGTGCCGCGCCACAAAAATTCAACCCGAAAAGTGCGAAAAAAAAAAATTGTTAACTAAACAAGGTAGTGGTTCTTGTTTGATTTATTTTATCCGCAAGTTTTGTGACCTGTTTGATATTGGGAACTGATAAGCTTCAATCTTTTACTTTGTATTCCGATCGCAAATCTAGAACGACATGGTTGTCGCAATTCCACTCACTCGAGATTTACTTTAGTATTTGTTGAATTCGTCTCTTCCTTAGCGGAAAAAAAAAAAATTTCAGCTTCCCGCATGGCGATACTAAAACGAATATGGTTCTTTTTTAATATATTTTAATATATATAATCGTAGAAATGCGTTACAAAGAATACACATTTATTGTTATTTTGTTGACTATTTTAGAAATCTATAAATGTGTGTTCCTAGATGTTTCTCGGAAAGGTTAAGTGTTTTAAGTTAAGAAATATTAATTGGAATTAAGAAAGACCACAATCTTGTTCACTATCCTTTTTTATGTATAACTATGAATTAGACGACTATTTTAAGAAGCGAGGAATAGAGTAATAGTTAGTCTTTTGAACAAGGGTCGAACCTAAAGAACCTATGTTTCTTTTTTTTTTTATTTTTAATTTTTCTTTTATTTTATTTATGGATGGGAATTCATTTAAATTACATCAGCGACATCTCCTGAATTTTTGGGTAACTACATTACAATATATGTAAATATAGATTTTAAACTGCATATATATAGGGAAATACTCATTTCGGTATGTACTTGACACTGATCTGTTTTATTGCATTGTATATTTTTAATAAATGCTTAGATATACATACTACCATACGTATATCTAGTGTGTTTATTATGGAAAGTTTTACTACCTATCACCGCTATTGTTTTATATAGCACTTAACCTAAATTTGAAATTTTGATACAAAGAATTAAGAGTCAACTCGGGGAATACGAACTTTTCAAACTTTGCTTAAAGTATATGGTTGGACGGTAGGGGTTCGAGCTACCTACCAAAATTACTATGCCTCTTTGCGTGCTGACTCCCTCTACTACGCCGCTCGCCTCCAAACAGTCTACTAGATTTGCAAATCTAGCATTTAACAAATCCAGCTACATGTTGGGTGTTGACCTGACTGCGCCCACACAAAAGAAATGGGTTTCAGAGGGGGTTACATGAGGTGAATGGGAGGCAAGCGACCTCCATTGTCACCACATGTAGCGTGGAATGGTTGGGACAGGGTCTATCAGCCGCGACATTTGGGACAGGAGGCATCTCCAATCTTTTCTTTTGTTTCTTTCTTCTTTTTTTGTTCTTTATTTAATAATATCTCCAGTAAGATGGAGCATGGGAAGCCTGAAATAAACACCACGCATATTTCATTTGTTTGGATGCTTTGACAGAGGCTACAGGGATCTACGGCCCTGGCCTGTGCAGCAGTGACCAGGCGACATCAAGCAGGTCTCTAGGGCGGCTCCAACAAGCAGGTTGTCCATCTATGTTTTTATCTGTTCAGGTCATTTTTTGCAAGCATTGCAACAATTTAAATATTTTATGTGGCAGTCAGTTCTTTGTGTATTAAGTTGTCTATCAGGCATATCTACTGAAACGTATCATCATTTTTTTTATATGAGCAGTTATTCTCTTAGACACGATTTAAGGGTGATTGACTGGTCTTGATTTATGAGACTAACTTTACACTTGTTTGGGCAGTGGCGAGGCCTACCATGTTTTGATATTTATGAAGCTAAGACCGCTCGCAGTGTCCTAATCTGTAAAAAACAAAAAAACAAAAAAAAAACGTTCAAAATCTATTGTCCTAATCTCTGTTAGAAGATAGTATCTTTAAGGAGCTTATGGTAATAGTTCTGGCAAATAGATTATGGCATTTCCCACAGATTTGCATTGTTATAGTTATATTTGCCAATAAGCACTCGAACTAAAAGATAAACAGCAGGCAAAAAACATGAGAATAGAGAGCTTAAATCGGCTTGCCATGGAAACTCGCTTGCTCTTCACAGTGCTTCACCTGCTGGCGCATAGATGGAAACGAGAAATTACACAGCGTGTAAGAAACAAACACGCGTTTTCCTTGAGACACTCAAAACTACCAAAAGCGACCTGCTCTATACATGGCAGTCAATGCATTAATGTTTCATAACTGCTCCATTAATGAAACAGTTTCTAATAAGGGACAAACTTAATTCTCTTAGACATGGTTTAAGGTACTCTTGAATTTGTCATAATCATTAAGTGAACATATATGATAAATTTTAAACTGTTGGATGTGTGTTCAATTGTTTTTTCTTATGAAATATCTTTCCAACATACCACAAAGAAACCAACAACATTTCCAATAAATTTTTGAGTGCCCAAGAAAACTAACATCTCAATACAACTTTCCTTCAATATTTTGTTACAACACTTTCTACTTCATGTGGAACAAATTCACAATAATTCTAAACACTTTTCAAGTACAATTTTGCATTCAACCATGTGACCTTTGGGGCAAATAACGATTACAATGTCCTTTATTTTTGAAATGGAAACAAGGTGATACAACTTTCTTTCACATACAAATTTTACAACCAATAATGCATATAAAGGAAAAAGAGAGAGAGAGAGAAGTTCTTCCCAAGCTCCAAGGTGTTCTTCATCCATGCTCCAAGTTCCAAGTATTTCAAATCACAACCAAGATAGGGGGAGAGGCAACACTCTCCTCCCAACCAAAACTCAATGGAGAAGAGAAGCAATCTCCTCCATTGACCCCCGAGCCCCAAACATAACACAATGAAGGGTGGTCTCCAATTCAAGGCAACCATACTTGCTTCCACAATACAATTTCTTCACAACATTCAAGGCTAAAATAGAAGAAACAAAAGGAAACACAAACAACACAATACTTTTCACAACAAGGCTTTCATCCAAGCCAACAAGAGAAGGAACTATGGGAAAGTTTTTTTTTCTTATGCCTCCCCATTGAGATGAGATGCCCATCCAAAACCCTCCACAATAAAACTCAAGCCCCTATGAATCTTATGCCTCCCTCAAGTACCCCTTTTTCCTCCCATACTCTTATGCCTCCCTCCTCTTATGGCTCCCTCAAGAACAAGGTAAGAATGTGAACATTCTTACCCAAGATGGGCATCCCTCTCAAACTCCCTCCACAATATCCTATTCTACTCTTATTCCTCCCTCATGAGTTTTCCCATAGACCTCTCCTACACTACACATTAAGCACTCTATCCATTTTCACAATACACAAAAGTAAACATACATTATTCACAATTTTAGCATCAACAACAATATGAAAGCAACAAAAAAAAAAAAAGGTTTCCTACCTCTCCATTGGAGAAGCCTAAACCAAGAAGCTTTGCACAAGCTCCCTCCAAAAGCAATCCCAAGCATGCAAGTCCAAGCTCCTTCTTTTCTCTTTCTCCCAATTCTTTCCTCTCCCAAAATAAAATAAAAGAAAAGAACTCCTCAACAAAAACCTCCAAAAAAACCCCCTTAACAAGAGAGGAAGTTTCAATAAATAGACAAAAGGAAAGGGTGAGGGTGATGTGGCTCCATGTAGGATGCCACATCACACATCCTCAATACCACCTCCCTTTAGTCAACTCAAATCCCAAAACACCATAAATGGGTGGTTGGGTTGAATGACATCTCTCTTCCACATCCATCCCTTCCCATGTGTCTTAAGGCACAATTAAATGCAAAAGGAAGACAAGTGCACTCCAAAGTCACATTTCCCTTCCCAAAACAATAAATAATCCCCTTTTTGGATTCCCAACCCATAGATATGGTTGGTAAGGGGTTTTGGAAAGTGTGGGACAAGTTCAACTTGTCCCACAAGTCCCCCAAAATTGTCCTAAATCTCAAATTCGAGATTCAAAGGATTTGGAGTGGTCAACACTCAAAACAAGCATTCAAAACAAGAGGCAAGCACAAGGCTCAAGGAGCCAACCATGAAAATTAATTACACCCACTAGACTTCCCTCGAAAACATAAAAATTAAAACAAGATGTTAATTTAATCTAAACATACTTAGAAAGAGAAATTTAAAAAAAAGAACTCACAAATAAAATCACCTACTAAAGTAACTTAAAAACAAGAAAATAAAATTCTTACCCCCTTGGTCACATTAGAAAATTTCCCCCTCATGGGAATTTTCTCAACACATAAAAGAACAAAGGTAACACTATACAATTCACTAGTTGCCTTGACGACCAAATGTTGTAACCACCCGGCATTCTGTTGTGTTTGGTTCCCAATCCCCCTTTAGGTTGTGATCATGTTGTGTTCCTGCAAAATACAAATACCTCCTTCGGCCTTGCGGCCATGTCAAAATATCCAAAATAACCATATGCATGAAATTTACTAACATCTATACGTAATTCAAGCAATCATTATTTCTAGGTCTAAATCACAACTTAATTATGCATTTCATCATTATCCAAAATTATAGTAATGTAAATTCAACAACTACATTCTACTCATCATGGCGAAGAAATCTAATGTTAGAACACATGCAATATATCCATATAAAAATAATATCGGTATCCAATAGTCTGTCCATGAGTCAGTGTAGATCATACTGAAAACAAAATCCAATCATAATCCAAATGCATCTAGTCACCAAACATTATGCTAATCAACATAAGTATAAGTCATGTCCATATCCAAAGTCTGCATAACTCAAAATGATAATCAACTAAGTGTCGTAGGGAAGTGGGCATTACAGGCTCCAAGAAGAGAAACTCAACAACACATGAGATGCTTACATAAGTCATTAACTCACATAGACACACGAAAACGGCCAATATACATGGATGCCACACTTTCCCCAATGAACGAATGCTAGTTTAGGACCCAACCACATGAAAGGGACTCAAGGATTGGCAAACCCACAACACATCATTACCATGATTACATCTTAATTACGATTAACATTGCAAGAACATTTATATATTCAAGGATAATTTTATCCTTTTTTCCACCTATAGATTTCCATTAATCATTCATTTCACATTTGAATTATAAACAACTATGACTCATTTAAGTTGGCTCTTTATTCCTTATGACAATCTCCATAACTTACATAATTATTTTCCATATTTCAAATTGCATACAAGGTTCCTAATTCTCTCGTTCTTATGTTAAGCTTATGCTTCTCAAATACTTCATTCCATTGAAGAATTTAAATTTTATACCTTACTACAAAGTGAATTTGACATGATGTCAAGGAAGAAATCTTAGGATTTAAGGGAGATTTAGATTCAAGATACCCTTTTTTCCCATAAGTAACATTCAATAACTTGTTCCATTCAATAATTGTTGAATCCAGTCAACATTTCCACATTAAGAAATTCCTATTCTCAAAGTTTGATCTGTCAAGGGACAATTCATATTATTTCTAACACATGAAAATGTTTAATTGAGTTATAAGGACTCCAAGAGTGACATTATTCCTAACCTTAAATCTCAATTCACTCTTGTATGCTTTACTCTTACATCGCATTATGTCTCATTATTATCATTGTTTTATAGCAAAAGAGTTATGAAAATACTTGTCTAACATCTTGAATAAGTACATGATCAGAAGCATTATAAACTAACATGAACTACAAGTGATTTTTGTTCAAGGTAAGATCCCATGTTTCTGCATTTCACAATTCCGCATGTGAAATTTATTTTATTCTTAATGTGATAAAAGGGGCATAACAAGGGATTACGAGACCAAGTTTCCAATTTCTTGGGTTCTCTAAAGTCAACATGTTTCAAATCAATTTTGATTATAAAGAGTTACTTACCATTTTCTACCCACAAGTTAACCCCTTAATTAGCCAAGGCTCAGTTTAATTCCAATTACACCTAAGGATCTACACCCCAACTATATATGAGCTTAAGGTGAGAGCACATATTTATGCTAAAAACCCTTCATGAAAGACCAAGGTTTTATGTTGTTAGTAACAAAGGTAACACATTTATCTGCGAGGAAATAAAAATATCATTAACAAGATTTTACGTCATAGCACAATTATTTCACTAGATCCATTTGTGCCATATAAATCCCACAGAGAATTCATTCGATGATTAAGTTAATTTTTAAATATAACTTCGTAAGGCTTGGTAGTCCACTAGGATCCTAAGGAAGTCTCAGTTCTACTTACACTAGAAATAGTTTGACCATGTCATTCCTAACCATCAATTTTACGATGATGTCGCTAAACATACTGATTACGATGACAATAGAAACTAGGTATCTCATTTACTTAAGCTAGAAGGTGACATCGAGAGTATACATTGAAGTTTATCATAAGGTTTTAGTATCCTACACTAAAAGAATTCATGCAAACAAGGGTGGTGTAACGCTCAAAATTACAAGAGCTGGAAAATGAGGATTTTTTTTTTAAACATAAAAACAAATTACACAGCTACAATCGTACATATTAATTTAATCAAATTCATTAAATCAGATTTGTTCTTTTGATCTATCTGACAACATCCATGTAAGCCATGTGCGGCTGAGAAGGGTGTATCCAGATCTCCACGATCTCCCTTCGTCACTACTTCGAGTGACAATGCTTACTAGCATTTCGGCTCAACCTTTATCAGGTCATGGGAACCATGTGAAAGTCCTTGGGTCTACCACGAAGCTAGTTTCCCGACTTCGTATTCCGGTATCCGACCATTGCCTACCTCATGTTCAGTGTTCAACTTCCCATGATCAGGTTACTGACAATTTTTTTTAATTGGAGGACTAGGTGATCAGACAATGCACAACCATCAATGCATTACTTTGGCCAAAGTTATCCGCCATGCAGGTTACGGCTAAACTCAAGACAACACACTAGTCTTATGAGTTTTAAGTCTTCCGCCACCTCACAACTATCCCTTTCACTGTTATCTAGATCTTATAGTTTGTATTTACTTTATTTCCAATTAAACTTATCTTGCAAGAGTTTATATCGAGATAGATGCCAAGGCCAATTAGGATCATTATGAGATGAGTACATTCATTATGCTGAAATGTAACTATTTCAGCATTCCGCATGTACTTATCCCTTAATATGCCTAATGGATCTTTTCATCTAATTACCTTCCTATCTAGTTTCTCTTTTCCTGATGTTCGATTTTAAACCTTAAATTACCTTTTTATAATGATACTCTTTCATCCTCTAAAAAAATTAGGCTTTACAATCTTAACAAATTAATGTCAAGTTTACCGGAAGGCCAAATTAAATATATATTAATATATATTTAATTATTCCTCCGATCAACTACGCCACTAAATAGCTATTTACTTTAGAAATTAAAAGACAATTGAATGTTATAATAATTGTCCAATTTTTGGCTTCATACATTGGTAAATATCATATAAATATATTTAACAATTTATGATAAGTAAGACTTCTTAATTCTAGTATTTATCATTTACTCATATTGAGATATTATTACATACAAAGTAATCATCTCTTTATTAAAAACATAAATTACATATGTCGTTAAGGAAAAATATATAACTGATACTGTAACTCTCACATAGTGAGGTTTGAATATTAACAATGGGTCCAAGATCCCAATAAATTCAGTCAAAATTCTAGGATATCATCCTTCTACAAATTGAAATCCAAGTAACTCATTTAGATCCATGCTACGATAAAACTTCTCAAGACATGAGTTTCCGCATATCCGAATGTGACGGCTAATTGTCCTGCAAGACTGGAGTAGTGGTATGATGTCAGTTCAAAATGAACTGGCATGAATATTGCCTTCCATTTTCTAATGCAATTATTTGATAAAATATGAAAGATATAAATGTTGTTTTATGAACAAGCACATGGTAATACAGCTGAGAATGTATTACTACATATTTTCCATAAAGATACAGTTATGAATGCACACCAATAGAACAACCAATTTCTATTTCAGCGATCATGTTTCCCTCTAATCACAAGGATCAAGACATCCTTATTTCAGCTTCAAACAATAAATATTTGACATTTAAAATTTTACATAAATCGTAGGAACAATATGATTAAGAAGAGTACATTTTTTTTCTTATTTTTAATAAGTTACCATCACAAAAAAAAGTAATCAAACCATAATCATTCAACATCCGAATTCAGATTATAACCACAAGCAAATCATGCTTTACATGGTACAGATTTAAATATTATTTTACTTACCCTCCAATCAACGAGCAACTTAACAAAATTGTCTGAAATCAACCTTTCCAAATACCAATTAAACATATTCTCTCTAGGTAATGAGCAGCTCATCATATCATCCAAGAACATCATTAACAAAGAAAATAAAACATAATATTTTCAGTCAATGAGCAGCTCTATAAAACGTCAAAGAACATCATTAACAAGAGAAATAAATCATATTATTTCCAGTTAATGAGCAGCTCTATAAAACGTACAATATATTCCTTTCCAAACAATCAAAACACATTTTTCTTATATATATGAACAACCCAACTAAACAATGTAAAAACACCACGATTACATCATTTAAACATACTCTTTCTAGTAAAAGAATAGCTAATAATTTCTTTCATAAAATATCATTATATTAAACCCAATCATGCCACCAATTACTCCTTGGTACAACTCGGTCAAGTTGTCCTGGCTTTCATGCCCTTACCAAGACAAGCAATTTCTTTTTCACAGCCATGCAAGAATCCAAGTCATATTGCCAGGCTGGAAGTTACAGGCTAAATGCCATTTTTTTTTTTGTAGTTATTCACACATAACAACACATCCTCATTTATACATGAACCGATTTAGATGCCCATAATAAAAATTTCTGGAAAATGCAGCCCCATGCAAGAGCTTTGACATCCACAAATTTTCATTCAAAAGATCTCAATAAATTAAAAATCAGACCTGCATATAACAACCAAGAAGGAAAAAAAATACAAAACCCCAACCAGTTACATATCCATATCGATTTGGTTACCCAAATCGATTCATTTATGCAAATCGATTTGTATACCCAAATCGATTTGGGTATCAAATCGATTTGTTTACAGAAAACACAATCAAATTTCTGTTAACAAAAATGAAAACCCACAAGCACAAATTGATTTGAAACACACAAATTCACAAAAACATTTTCCTTCTTCCAGTACAGGAAAAACCCAACTCTTTTCTTTTTGGGTACAATTTATTTTAATGCAGAGAAGGAATTTTAACTTACATTCTATTTTTATTTTTGCAGATCAAAACCCAAAACCCCATCTGCATTTTTTTTTCTGGGTTTAGCTAAAACCACACGAAGAAGACTTAAGAGAATACAAAATCCATCAATTTCCTTTTCAAATTTCATCTCCAAGCAATTAAATCAAAAGTTGTCCACAAATTCCTTTGATTGCCATTAAAACAGAATGTGTATTTCCTCATTTTTTTTTACAAATAATGCAGCAGAGAAGGGAGAAGATATTCATGCCTGAAGTAAACCCAGAATCAACAACATCTTACTCTTCCAGCTCCAACAAGTTGAATCTTCCTTCCTCCAAAACTCACGCAGGTATCCCAGAAGGGAAGAATGAAAATAGACAAGGAGAAATAAAAGAAAAAGAATATAATGAAAGAAACTATAGTTGGGCAACATATTCAAGAATTTTCAGGCTTCCCAATGTTGGCACATGCATTAATGCATGCCACATACTTGTGCTATGTAAAGGTGTTTCACTTTACGAAACCCACAAATTTTAAGTATTAAAATTAATATATATATATTTTAATATAACTTTTGACTTACATGCCAAATCCTTCTAGAATATACATTACTAATTTTACAAATTAATATTGCATTTTTTTTTTAATTTTTATTTTTTTATTTAAGTTGTTATCCAACTTAATGGTTAAGTTAAAATTAATCATCATAATACAAGTCCACATATTACCAACAATATATTATAATAATTATTATTTGAATTTCCACGTTCCATACGAAACATTCCAATAAACGAAAATCACCAAGTCCGTAAATAATAATTCAAATATTCTCATAAAGTTGGCTTGACATAGCATCGTCAAATAAAACAGAGGCAATTATTATTACAGTCATTGCAAAAGTCGAACAAAACAAAAGACGACTAAACCGATTAAAATAAAGTAACCGAAATACAAATAACCGAAAGATTCGTTATCGTTTATGAACCGTTTTACCTACGATCAAGGCCTAATCACGTTTAGGAAGGATCATCAAGGTGGGTGCGGGGTTACCCGTTCAGCAGTGTCATGCCCCGCAGCAGAAGCTGTGGGTCATGACACGATGAACCAAATGAATTCTTACACACAATGATGATCTCGTCTAATCCTGATTAGACGTAACCGTAGTTAATTTAACTTACTAGAAATTTGGGATGTACATAAAAATTTCCTTCTATTAACATTCATAAATTCTAACAATATACAATGAATCACACCCACATTGTTATGTCATCTTACTTGTCTCCTGTAAAAAAATGTGAGCATGAAATCAACGATATATCGTTGGCATGGCATCTGCCCAAATCTAGCATAATTAAAAAATTTAGTTTCCCATTTACATAATAACATTAATAATTTACATTCAAAAGGAGAAGGTTAGAAACAAATTTTTTTCATTTCAGTTCAGTTCATTTCTTAACCAAGCAGAGGGAAAGAAATAGGTATGAGAGAGAAACATTATTTTGCCAAAATTTTGATTTCACACAACAGTCACACAGTAGAGTTTCAAGCAGTTATTTACAAGTGTCAACAATTTTCCACAATGGTTTGGTAACCCAACAGGGGTCCTACAACTTTCTTTTTTTATGTTTTCCTACTAGTTGCAAAAACATTCGATTTAGGCTCAGAAGTGAAGAAACCACTTTCAAATGTTGTCTTCTGATGAGAAAACACACCAAGGGTAAGTTTCTATTTGACCTCTTATATACTAAGAATTCACAGGAATTGAAGGGATTCAGAACGTTTTACGATTGGGGGATAGTTTTCTGAGGCTATTGGTCGTAATTGTCTAATTTGACAAAGTCAAACTATGAACATAGGCCTACAAAACCTCTTAGCAAAACTAACCAGAAAAATGATTTTCTCGAACCGAAGGTTCCAAGAAATTATCTAGTAAAAATACTAGAGGTTTGCGAAGGTTGATAAGCATTTTTCACTCAGGGTTCAAATGGCGGGTCAAAACGAAAGACAACTTTTCAGTTTTAATAGCTCCCCAAAAGTGTAAAACGGAGTGACAGTGCTCCTAGATAAGTGGCAAAGAGAGTGCAAACAGTCAAACAAGGTTGAGATAATGCTTGACACGACTCTCTACCTAACAATGAACACATGAGACACTTGGCATCTCATGTATGGGGTTGAGAGTGTTGTTTTGCAAGTCTCTTGAAATTGCATTTTTCTAACTTCTAAGGTAGATAAAAAGGTTTTTATAATTGACGACTCATCTAGCTCTCGCCAATACCAATGGGCACGAGCACCAAATTTTGTTACCCTAGGTCTAATAGTGTATAAGGTTGTGGTCACAACCATAAATGACGATCAAATTACACGTCAGAAACGTAAATTTTAAGGAGTTTTGTTGTTTCGCACTAAGAGACTAGTTACAAAGTTTACTAAATTGTGTCCGAATAAGGGGTTTAAGTTTATGTTTGGTTACCAAGTGTTATTTGGATTACATAAGTTCTAGATTTCATTTTACTTTTTTACAAAATAAGATTATATAAAATAATCGAATGTGACATACTCTAAGGTTTTAAATTTATTTAGTTGCAAATGTAAAACTAAAGTACGAGAATTATGAAGGACAAGGAGAGATGAACCATGCCTGTAAAATATTATTGTTTACTATGTACAAGGTTCTCCAAGTGGGTTCACCCACATCCCATAAGGCTTTAACTCTCTTTTAGCATTCCATCGAACAATTTGCGTGTATTCGAAAACTCCTCCATTTGAATCTTGTATGCATTTAACCCCTTTACAAACATTTCTACCAAGCTATAGACAACTACTACAATGTAGAAACCCACTTTTTGTTATACTTTGATGGGTACATACCCATTTCAAAGCTTTCCTCTTGGCACAAACTAGGAAATGTTGCTACAGTTTTAGGATCTTTTCTTTGCAATTGCCACTACCATTTGCTTGAAGTTCCCGAATAATTTTAACATCTACATACACTCTTATCTGCATACCATGCACTATTTCTTCACTCAGTCTCGTATTTACTACTTGGGTTACTTTTTCAGTCTGAGAGATACCGATGTGTGCATATAGAAATGTCGTGTTTCACTGAGGCATCCTCCTTAGCTTTGTTTATGTTGTTTCAGGCATATGATTTGACCATTTATAAATGAAAATGATGCTTCTTCCTTTGGAAAACCTTCTTATATGTTAATGTCACTAGTTAGGAGATCTCTATTTGCATAAAAAACTTTAGATGTCTATGCCAAACATCCACAAAACTAAACTTCTACACTTTCTTTTCAATGGAGCATGAAACAGATCACTTATCGCCATATATATATATATATATATATATATATATATATTCAGTTAACGCATACACGGAGGTTCTTAACAACTTCATTGGTTGTCCAAGGGCATGACTTAACCATCCAAATGCAATTTCCAACTCCTCACTATGGAAGCAGAGGAATAATTCCTTTATCCCTCATTGATTTCCTACCATTTAAACCTCACCTGACCTATGCACTTATGCATAGATGTTTTACAGAAGGACATAAGTTGCAGCATTTTGACAATCCAGCTCAAAAGAAGAGTCACTAAAAATTATTGTAACTCTGTATTCCTATGTGCTCTATAAGGGTACCTAACAAATACATCCACACAACCACCACAATTTTAATTGGTGTGTTGATGATAAATTTTAGATTTTCCTCAAGATAGCCAGCATAGCATAGAATGTCAACCAAGTAGACATAATATTTAATTCTAGGTGGAATGTTATAAGCAGCACATTGCTATCATAGTATTTACAACCCTTTTCAACTAAGCCTACAACCATGGCATTCCATGAGACTGTATTCCTTTCAGGCATTAAGTCAAATAGTTCACATGTCAAGTGCATGCTTCCACATTTTCCATACATACCTACAAGAGCACTTCCAACTACAACATCTAACAGAATTCCTATATATTTTTGCTTCGATGAATACTTATACCCAATTCCAAGGCTTGCATATTGACTCGGGATGGGAGTGCATTGTAGAGTAAACGGATCAGGTTGGAGACCTGTTGGTTGCATATGTGAACCACTGTGACCATCCCTAAGAAAAATATGGCCCCCGGTCCGCATTCAACCATCGTTGTAACCTTCTAAAAATGCTAAATTTACAAGTTTCCTTGGTTTTTAGTGTGGTTCCATGCTTCCAAATCTCAAATAAAATCAAACTATTTTTATGTTAGGGAAATGAAAGGTCTAACTGGTTATTATGGGTGCCCATGTTCCTTCACGTGGGGAGGGTCACCTACCCCACTCGCCCACTTGCCCACCTACCTACGCAGCCTTTTTTTATTTACTTATTTTATATTATAATTTTTTTTTAGGCATTACACATAACTAACATTTTTGTCAAATGTAGTTTCAAGTGCCCTTATAGACATGTATACAAATTTTGTAAGCACACAAAGGGAAAGGATATTGTTCGATAAAATGCCTCAAAGAGATGTGGTCTCATGAAACATACCCTGACCATGTAAGCTTCATTTTTTTATTAGCATATTATCATGCAGGTTTATGCATTGTGAGGTAAAATGGTAAGGAGATTGATGAATGGTAGTGGATAAAAAGTGTAGTTAGATGTATTCGATGTAGTTGGATTAAAGACCCTTAAAGAGTGCATGCTTTTTATGTAGCATACAAATCACACCCACAGATACAAGGTAGCATGATATTTTCTACATTCAAAACATATACTAAGTGACATGGACAAGCAAAGGGAAAAAGATATTCCTCTGCTGTCATTGTGAGAAGTATGCATTTTTGTTTGGATTTTTGAAAAGAAAATTGTTATGAGAGATGTAAAGTGATTCCATTAGTTCAAAAAATGACAATGTTTTTGTAAAGATTATTGGTAATGTTATGTGAAGCAGTTTGTAAACATAGGTTGGAACTCTAACAAAGTACATTGTGTCAGACCTGTAATGCTAAATAAGGAATCACATCAATAAATATTTTTTAAGTAACTTTACATTTGCATCCCTTCCAACCTAACTTACAATTCATATGCAATTCCTAATTTACCTTTTGATATAGAAAAGATATAAACAAATACCTAAAAATCTATTATAAAAAGACAAAAAAAGAATTTGATATAATGAATATTAATAATTATGATTTATAGCCGATGGGGTTTGGGTGAAGCGGTTAAGTCGGATGGTTATTTCTGGCTCCACCCAGGTTCAAATCCCACTAAGGCACAATCCTCATTCAGGGTGGTGATGTCTGAGGTGGCGCGGCTGGTAGGTTGGTTTTCATAGAGGTAGTTTCTTGATCGAGAAGACATGTGTTATATGTGTATTCAAGTATGGCGGCTTGTGGTTCACTTGTGGTGTGTGCATGCATGGTGGCTCATGATTCACTAGACATGTGTTCAAGTATTATGGCTCGTGGTTAGCTTGTGGATTGTGCATGCATAATGGCTCGTGATTCGCTAGACATATGTTTGAGTGTGGTGGCTCATGGTTCACTAATTATTGAGCTTGATTGATATATCTTGGTTGATTGTACTTTGATTCGTAGCTTTGCTCAAAAGTTTTTATCTGGTTCATAACTTCGATTAAAAGCATTTATCTATCAAAAAAATTATGATTTATTTTCTCATAAATAATGTAAATACTATTATACTCATAATGCTAACCTATTGACTCAATTAAAAAATCCTTAATTCTCTCTTTTATTTAATATGAATTTTCTTCCTATAAATTCAGAAACAAAAAACACTTATGATTATTTTTCTCACCACACTCTTCCAAAATAAATACTTGTGTTTAATATGAATTTCCTTCTTGTATACCTTAACTATTGTTAATTATTTTGTCACCACGCTCTTCACATATAACTAGCAATCGCATGTGTACAATGCAATGTAAACGCCGAACAATATATGTTATTTGATTTAGAGGGATAGTTATTACTTTTGTAGTTGATGTTGATAAGGGGTGTGATTGATTTTGTAACAACATATTTTGTCAGGGGCATAACAGAGGCCAAATTTCCTATTTCTTCCCAGAACTTTGTTTTAAGGGATGAATATTTGATGAAAAGATAAAGAATTCAACCAAAATCAAGAAAGAATTGTTAATCCTAAGTAGGGATGACTAAAACAGGCTCAAGAAAAATGAACAGAAAAAAAGGGTTAAAATAAACAAAAAATATGCTCTTTGTGTAGAAATCACTATAAAATGAGCATCTCGATGGGATACAAACCTTTTAATGATAGATGATAAGATCCACTAGTTCTTTATTATCAATTCGTTGATGATTGTTCTATTCCTTGCAAGAAGGGGTTTGAGGGAGGTCCATATTTCTTGGTGTAAGCTTCCTTAATTGTTTTAACTTCATAGGTATATGGATATACCTCTTTCAATACCCCAAATATGATTATTGAATCTCCCTTTTAGTTGGATTTTGCAAAATTCTGCTATTGGTTAGCATCAGGAGCATGTTGAGTGTATGAGCCAAAAAAATGATGCCATATTTCCTTAAATTCCAAATGTGTTTTCACCTAAGTTTTCCATGCACATTAGTTGTCATCTCAAAGAAGTTGTATATTTGGCAGAAAAGAATTTGGTCCATTGGAAACCATTGCAAAAATTATAGGATATGGATTGATTCTATTTATTATTAGTCTGATATATATGCGACTTTCCTATATACTAATTAGTACATGGAAGAAAATCCTCATTTCAATATACCCAGTAGTACATGAAAGAGACATTAATGCATGCATGAAGAGAGTGGTATGTGGTACCGATACAATATGTGAAGAGGACTCAATTATCCTCCCTACCAATCAAACTATAGGTAGTGCTCATGGATAAAATAAATGGGTGCCATTTATCCCCAAGTTACAAACAAAGAACAAGGTTTTTTGTATCCAGATGGTTGGGTTTCAAACCTAGAACCTATTTGATTTTCCCCATTTTTGGACCCCTTTAAACACAAATTACACTCAAGTGAAAAATGCACCACCCTCAAACCCCTTCTTCAACACCTCTCCTCTCCTTCGGCGTTTCCATCACACATTTATTCTATGCTTGTAGAAAATTAGTAGGTTTGTGATAGATTCAGTAGTTGAGAATTTAATATGTAGGTTTTTCAATCAATTCATTAGATTTGGGAAATTATTTCTCTATTTTTCCTTCAAATATCTACAGTTTGGGAGAGAGGATAATATTTATAGCTATAACTCCTTACTATTTACAAAATTAAAATCTTCACCTCCCAAATGGGTGTACCCTCCAACTTCTTTCACCTCAATTTTAGGTCTCTGAACCCTAACAATTGAAACGTCAAAGGTGCATCTACCCAAATAAAAAATCATTACGTCATTTTTCTTCTTCTCTCTCATGGATCCATAACTATCTTTGCAGTGGTGGGTTCATTGATAATCTACAACTTCGACAAAAGGACCATGTGCATCCACACTTTATGTTGGTTAATTTGCAGCTGCTAGGCACGAATAAAATCAATTGTCCTTTGAAAATTATTTATCATGTCATGGGATTTATCCTCATTGAAATTCCCAAAAAATTCTAGAAAAATACTTCCATAATAAATGGTGGGAAGTGATGAGTTTCAACATGTAATTAAGCATTTGTGCTAGTATACAAACTTGAGAGGGCATATGGCTATTGTTGTGATCTAATTGATTAATTGGGTTCAAAGGTACACAACACATAATTGTAGATTCCTTCTCATATATTTGAAGTGAAACTCTACATTTTTGTGCCTCCTTAGTGTGCACCTTTATTGTAATTGGATGGAAGCCCAACTTTGGAAACCATTTTAGAAATAAGTTAAAAGCTCACAAGCACAACTCCACTCCATAAGTAGATCGATAGTCATTGTCACTACCCATGAGGTCATCTAGTTTTCCAGAGTAGTTACACTCCCAACAAAACCTTTCACATTCACAGGAAGTATTTACAGTAGGACATGTAGAGAAAGACAAAAAATATCAGTGTCATGCCTTTAAAATAATTAGGATGACTAGTCATTAGATTTCTTCCACATTTTCTACCAAGAAAGCAGCAATGTCACCTAGTCAACATTAGAAGTACATCACCTCAAACATAATGATCCATGGAATGGCACCCATACCAAAAGAGAAGGAAACAATGAAAATTTGTAATGAACCCACAAGCCAATAACTTATACAAATATTTGTAATGAATTTTCTTCTTCTAAATTCAAAAAAACAAAAACAAAACACTTTTGATTATTTTTCTCACCACTCTTCCAAAATAAATACTTGTGTTTAATATGAATTTCCTTCATGTATACCTTAACTATTGCTAATTATTTTGTCACCACGCTCTTCAAATATAAATAAATATGGTTACTTTTTATACACGTTACATGCTTTTAAGTTTTATAATGATTTATTCAAAATATAGTTGAATTATATATTCCGAATTATTGGAAGGAAGTTGTGTGCCCTTTATTAAAAGAATTTTAACGAGGGTTCAAATTTGACATCATTTAAATTCTCGGACACCTAATATGCTGTCGAACAATTTTCTAGTAACGATTTTAAAAATATAATAAGTAACGTTTATATATTTAACAAAAAAATTCTGTATAAAAATATAATAAGTAACGTTCATATATTTTAACAGTTTTTTTACTATATAAAAATATAATAAGTAACATTAATATTTTTTAACATTTTTTTTCTCTATATTAATATAGTTTTTATCAAGGCAGTAGTTTTCGTGCTGAGAGTATTAATATGATAAATCATATATTTAAAAAATATGATAATTTTAATAATTTAAAACATAGTTATACACCAAATTTAAAATTATAGTCTACAAAGAACTTATGTATGTTCATAACAAATTACAATTCTTACTACTTAGTATCTTACCCTGCTTGTGTATTATATAGTGTGTTGAAAAATATTAAAAGACATGCTTTTAATGAATAATTAATAATACTAATAATAGAAATCTATTATTTTTGGAGTTTTAGATTTTCCTTAATTGTTCTGATCCGTCACTATTAAATTTTTGGACTTTTCTATATTTTAACAATTATTTTAACTTTGAAAAATACATTATTAAATAAGGTGGATTTGAGAAATTGCAAAAATACGGAAATTTTCTCAAAATCCGCCATATTTAATAACTGTGATTTTTGTATATGAATCTATGTAGAAACATAATTATATTTTAAATATTTTAAAATTAAAATTATGAAAATTGTGGAAATAAATAGCAACTTTAAAATGTAAATGTAATTGTTTTTTTCATTGAAATCAACATTTTTACAACTTACATATTAAAAATATAACCAGCATTTTTAATATGCATTTACATATAATTGATCCTATATCTATAAATAAATATTAAAAACTTGAATTGTCTTCTTATAGGTAGCCATCAATTTTCAAGCCTTGTAAAGATCATGCCATGGCCAACTATTTATGGTTGACGTTGATAAACCAAGACTTTTCAGAGTCAACAGGAAGCCTCTTGAATTTCTCATACCCGGCTAACAAAATAAAAGATGGCAATTACTTTAATAATCATCATTATCCATTACAACATGTATTACTTCTTTCATTGGGAATCCAGATTCTCCCTCCTGAAGCGTGGAAAAAGTCCTTAGTCCACCATAACTTTGACAGAAGCCATTCTAATGTTCAAACTGAATAAATCAATTCCTTTACCCAGCTTTCTTATCTTCCTTGTATAACTCTGCTCCCACATGTAGAAAAGAGTACAAGACAGTCCCCTGCTCTGTTGATACAGGGCTGCATTCTGCTCTGCTGCTTTCATTCATGTCTACTGATGCTGAAACTATTCTTCAAGACCATTAAACTGAAACTTTAACCATATGTAACAGTTAGTTGTACAGGTTTCCTTTTATGAAGCTTGATGACAGGCAGGTATATAGACATATATGTATTGAGTATTTCCTGTTGTAGGAAAATGCTTTATTTTTTGGACTACTGGATGTATTAGTACTCTACAAGCTAGCAGTTCTTCATACTGTGAAACTCCACAACACACAATGAGGATTTATAGTATTATATGTATAGTATTCATGATGAGGATCGCTTGTTTAAGGTCTGGTTTCTGCAGCGAAGGATTATCTATACATTTGTTGAAAATCATCCCATGGATTGAACGTGAGCTTCTGTGGGTATTGGTAATAGATTTGGCCTGGTTGTTGGGCGTTGAGAAAGTTTGGCACATTGTTGTTGTTGTTGATGTTATTGGTTTTTGGCCTTTTTGAAGGTGGAAGTAGGTCTTCCATGCATCCCAAAGAGAGAGTCCTTTTTATCGACTCCAAAACAGATTTGGAGTCGATTGAGGGTAGTACTGTTGTTGTTGTTGTTGAGCCTTGGTGTCTCTTGTTGAAGAGGTCCAAGTCATTTCCAGTGCCCATTAACGCACTGCCTTCTGAGGTTTCTTGATCTGTGAAAAAGTTAGACAAGAAAGGATTATAATCGCCCTCCAGTAGACCTGAGAAGGACCCAACTTTGGGTAGGATTCGCTTCTGATTATGATCAATGTCAGGCAAAGTGGCCATCATGTCCTCCACTCCAGACTCTTCTTCTTCAGATCTTGTCGTCAGTCTCGAACTAGGGCTCTGAGTGATTTTCTTCTTGTAGATCCGGCACAGAACCCAGTCATCCAACTGAAATCAAAACATATATATGTCAGCAAAAGTAACTCATTCTCAATGTTTTAATTCAAATAAAGTTTGATCATTAACTCCTACAAAAGGGAAAGGCACCACAAATCTGATAACATGAAGTATTGAGTCTAACTTTAATTCAGGCATGTCATAGTTCTGACAGCCTGTCAGAATTGTTATAATTGGGTGTCTTTCAAATCTTTACTGTGTTACACTGAGATGCATCACTGTCCACACAACAGGGTTGATAAAAACATTCACTAAGAAAATGTAGGTCACAAGTTAGTATTAACCCCAAATTGGAAAATAAAAAAGATAACCCAAAACCTTAATCTCAATATTATTTGGTTATCACACATTTTTCAGTATTAAAACCAGTATGAAACTGGCAATCTAGAATGGGCTGTCTATCTACCTAAACTGAAACAACTTAAACTCTATAGCATCCATCAAGATCTGAAACTAAACTGTTACCTCCTTGAAAATTCCAAATTAACTCAACTGAATAAAAAAAGGTTTATTAAGCAAAAAGTCACCACATCAAGTAAAGGACTCCACATTAACTTTTGCAGGAAGCATTTTTCCAAGGAGTTGGTAAGACTTGGATTTGTCGTTTTGTATTAAAAAAACATTATAGGACATTGAAACAAGACAAATATAACACTTGTTAAATGTGTTAGAAGACAAAAACATAACCATAACTACAGCACACGAAAAGGGCTCCACAGTCGATCTTTCTCTGAATAATTTCAGATTGATGGAATATTTCTTTTGCCATTTTTTAAGAAGAAGCTTTGTTTTGATTGGTACTTATATAAAGGAAAATATATATTTAACTTGAAAACTATAATAATTGAGAAGATAATAAATGCTTACTCTCATGGATCCTTTTCTGATGCTCAAATTACTGGGTCTGGCCCCGCCTTGGGCGAGGCGGTATTCATGCATAATCCAGCTAGTTTTAATCCCCTTGGGAGGCCTTCCCTTGTAAAATACCAGAGCTTTCTTCACGCCCACAGTTTGTGAGCCACCGGACATGACAATTGGCTTGTCTGTTCCAGTGGCTTTCCAGTAACCAGAAGCAGCAGCCCTGTTAGGACGTGCTCCATTTGGGTATTTCCGATCTCTTGGGCTGAAAAAATACCATTCCCTCTCTCCGAAAGCCGCCTTTCCTGAAATTGCACCATAAAAATGTACAGATTAGGCATATTCGACTTGAGATAGTAACGTTTTACAAGGAATTTGTTTCAGCAGCCGTATCTTGGGAAAGGAAAGATAAGTATATAGACCAATCAACCATTATGTTAGTAAAAAAACACTTCCATTATACTACGGAGAAGAAAACCATATATATACCAGGCAAGTCCCAGGGATCAAACTTATAGAGGTCGATCTCTGCAATAATGGGAACAGGAAGGGGAGTGGAAGAAGCCTTTTTCTTCAAATAGTGAAGGATAAGCTCTTCATCAGTGGGATGGAATCTAAATCCAGGAGGAAGCTCATGGGGATTCATTTCAATTGGCGTACAGTCCATGAGAATACACAGAAAAAGAAGAAGAAGAAGACCTCTAAAGCCTGCACATGGGAGAGGGATTCTATTTTTAGAACCCAGGGGCCAGAATAGAGCAGGGGTGTTTGAAATGTTGTAGCGGGGGATACCTCGGCCTTTTATGGTTGCGGAGGGAATAAAATAATATTAATTTTTTAATAAAAAACCGGATCGTTGAAAGCCGGGGGTGTTGGCGCGTAATGCCGAGGGTTCAGACTTGAGCCAATGACGTTGCTTTCCGCCACCCGCTAGATATCTAACACGTATCCGCGTGAGCTGGAATGACTGCGACACGCACGAGGGATAAAGCTTGTAAATACAACACCCTTTTTCTCAATCACACACGAGGAATTTCCTCGTAAACCTACGAATGAAAAAAGGTTGTTCGTCTCAAAGTCAAATGAGCTCCAAAAACAACTTATCTGCCGCATCATGAGCTGTTGAGGGAGATATACAGTTATTGGTTGGGGCGGATATTGATGAATATATTAAGCGAGAATTGCGTGTAACTGTGGTGGAAAGGCAGGCGAGAGATTGCGATGGGGAGGAGAATGAGGACAAACTCTAGTTCCAGAAAATGGGCCACGCACTGCGTGTCATGCGCACGGTGAGTTTCATTAAAGAATTGCAGCATTTCAGTTCTCTTTTTACTTACCGGCGCACCAATTATCACCTTTGTCAAAAACCAATATCTATCCATACACACACGTGCGTTCCTTCGTGTTTATTTTTCTTATCGACCAATCGAAACTGTTGCGAATATTTCTCCTTCATGTGGTAGGTGAAATCTTGACACGTAATTAATTATGTGGATAGGGGTTCCACAATGTGGTGCTGTAAACAATTAATTTTGATTTTAAATTCTGGATCAATTTGACTGTTTTTGGATAAGAAATCTTGTTTTTTCAAAAAGTCAGTTAAAAATTGTCATATGGTTTCGTTTGGAACTTTTTATCCTAGTGTAAATCTCCTTTGGAGACTTGTGTTTGAGAAGTTAGTGATGAAGGTCGAACATCTCTCGAAAGAGAGATTGCTAAATATATATGGTCTTCATAAGCCATGAGTGTCCAACAAAAAAGGTAAGAGAAACTTTGAAGAGGTAATAGAATGGTTCTCTTGTCTCATAATCGAGAGAGCATCTGAAAACAAAATTGTTTTTGGTCTAAGATTTGAAGAACAAATGTAACGAATACAATGCTCCTAAGGGATACGGTGGTTTGTCTCTATGCGAAGTTGATGAGCGCAAACTCTAAGCTAAGCTAAGTTAAGGGAACTCTTACTTGGTGTGACATAATCATAGTTTTGTGTACTAATTACGCCATCATGCATTCTTGCAATGCCAACCAAGTAGTATATTGATGTGAGTTGTTCACTTTTATCCTCGACAGTAAATCTAACATCCATTTGACCATAAAGTCATAATGCATCCTTAAATTTGATTCCTTTTTTACCATCACTTAAATGCTTTCTTCTTTTTTTTTTAGAGAAGTCAATTGATAAACGATAATATTTTAGACATATGGTAATGTTTGGACTCCTAATTTTCTTGACCAGATTTTTAACGAATGAACACAATAGTGCAACTAAATTGATGTCATTTTCCATAAATGAGTGGGAAATAAGGAGAAGATATAATGAAGTTACTAATCAATGTGGTATGTGAAAGATGTAAGATAAGAACCATGAAATTGATAAATTTATTGACATATTTCACAAGAACAATTCACATAATTGTACGCTCATTTGAAAGACATTTACATAATTTGTATATATTTAATCGTAAAATTCTTACAATTTTTAAAAACTCTTCATCTCTTTCAACTTCCAATTTTTAAATATGAATAACACCTTTATGGAGATCTAAAATGTTATATTAATAAAGGGTGCCTTTTTAATTTATTAACACAATGTGAATGTTGACTTTCATATTTTGTGATAACAATTTTATTATTATTTGATGGATAATAGTCAAATTTAGAATCTATGATACACTTTCAATATTTTATTTTTATTTAGATTTGTTTTCCTCCAAGAAGTCAAGTAGATCTTGGAATTTGGATTTCGTTTTTTTGTTTGTGAGAAAAAATTTACTTAATAAAATGACATAATTTTATTGTTAGTTAGATTTGTTTTCCTCCAACAAGTTATTAATAAATCGAAGACGAAAACTTTGAAATGGATATCTCTCAATTCAAATATATTTAAGATACCAATTTATTAATGTTCCATCTCTCTCATTCCGTTGTGGCTGTACATGGCAACACAATTTTTTGGAGGATTTGAGTGAGTATCTTAAGCCTGTCATTAATCTGAACGGTCCAAGATTTTGAGCAGACCTGTCAATTTCCAGCTGATTTTTCTTTCGAAAAAATGGATTTGCTTCAAGTGAAACAAACATGGAGAAGATTTAACTCTTTGGCAACATTGGAATGAATCTAAAATAAATAAATGCAAGAAAATAGATAGATCTGGTATCGATTCCACATCCGGACAGTCGAAGCCATGTCCTTTGCTGTTAAAATAAAATTAACGGTGATATAATTCAACGTAGCTTTAAATATTTGCTTTCTCAACACTATTCAAAGGTTTGACTTGACGTCATCTATTACGTTATGCAGTGAAAACATTATTTTCAGACAAGATGTGGATTATATTTTCACCAGATTTCCCATTGGCGATGTGGCAAATAATCAGGTAACCCAAATGACCAACCCACGCCCATGTAAACCGGATTTTAGAAGTTGCTGTGTCTGTAGTCAAGATTGTAACATTGTTTTATGTGGAAAAACTCGAATTGGCCAACAAAAAACGGTGCATCAATGTTAGATCTAATCAAACTTACATTCAATGGAAACAACCAAGGGAAATATTTGACAATGGGACAGAGGAATGAACAAATTAATTTTTTTTGGAGGACATATGAACTTGGATTTTACATTGCTGAAGAGATAACAGCTGTACACCTTACACTTATTTTCAATTTATGTACTACCAATCTTGGATTTTACATTGGTGAAGAGGTAACAGCTGTACACCTCAACTTATTTTTAATTTCTGTACTAGCAATCGCAATCACTTCTGCAATGGGCATGTTGATTGGGCATGTGTATAGGGAGGTGGAGAAAATCTAAGAATGTATTTTTACATGGAAAATATACTATTTTATTGAAATTCGTAAAAAAAAGTATGAAAGAGAGTAGTGGTGGTGAAGATATGGGGTAAAGTAGTAAGTCATTATGTTTGTTTGGTTTGAACATGTGCCCTTGTCTTTGTGCTAGAGCCAACGGAGCCTTTAGTTCAAGCTTGAAAAACTAATACACAAACTTCATCCCTCAACAAATCCACCTAAAAACTAAAATCGAGAAAACCACCTACCATGCAATGGGGGCATTACTTGTGGAAAGTGTAATGCTCGAAAACCGATGCAATCATTCATAACAATATAAATGAAACATAAATGTGATGATTGAAGGTGGTGGTAGCTAGATTTGATTTGGTACAGTGATGCCCACTTGCCTCTTCCCTAATGTTTGTTGTGTTGTAAATATCACACAGGTCTGTCTAAACACTCCAATGGTCGTCGTTTCCTTGAGGATGCAACTTGACCATTGATTTTCTAAGTTTTCTACCTTGTAAATTGAATTTTCAAATAGGGCTTCTTTCTAACATATTGACCCCCTAAGAAAGTAAAAAACTAATGAGCACTGAGATTTTATCCAGCGCTATTCTACGCATGAAATACACGCATCCTTAGATTGTTCGTTGTTCACTACAAGTGGAGGGCATTCAAATTGCTAATTAGTCTTTGAGTGGCACCCTTATGAGGGGAACAACATTACAGCATAAGATGTCATGTCACAAGAAAACTTGAGGACCTCAGGCAAATCCATGGGATGTTGTAAATGGGGAAGCAAGTGGAAATGATGCAACATTTTGGCTACCATAAGGTGAGCAGTGGAGAGGCCAAGAACATTCCATCAGTCATGTTGGTGTCCTAGGTGGAGAGGAGGGCCCACAATAGGAGGGGACTAGGTGGATGCATTTGTAGCATCTCCTTAACCATTTCCTACATGTAAGGAAGCTCACATATGTCTAAATCCATCATAGCTCTTCCCACCTTCTACCCTTAAACACGTGAGAAAAATATGAATCATAAATGCTTTTGCAAAATTAGCTACACACAAAATGCTTCATGGAAATTTAAGAAATTATTTTATACACTAAAAACCCGTTGAAGGATAGGTAGTGTTTTTCATCCAAACCCCTCAAATTTATCTAGAAAAAAATCATCTCTTATCTTATCATCCTTTGGCAGGAAAATCATATTCATTGTGCATTACAAGGTAAATTGAATAAGATGACATCAAAAATAAGGTTAAGGAAAAAAAAATTCAGATGTCGAGGTTATGCAAGGACATCGATAACACAGTATTGTGGGACCTAGAAATAACATAATGTTCTAGGATTTGAGTCATGGTATTTCTCTTTCTAGTGTTCATATACAGGCAACAACTGATAAAACTTGGAAAATACATAACTTGGTAGTAGTGGGAAGAAACAACAAGTACCTATAAAAGATAGTGCACACAAACATGATCAGTTTGGCTTCTTCCCTAGATCCAAGAGAGAAACTACCGATGAAGCACTCTAGTAGGTTGATCCTCAGCCTTCTTATGTCCCCCGTATAGCCTTCATAATGGCCCAAATAGGTGTCCAGGCCAAATCTATCTAGGTTAATGTACATGCAAGTTCCCACATATGCACTACAAGGATCCAAAAGCTACGATAGGATTTTGTTGATGCCAAAATCTACAATCTTGACCTCCTACTTTCAATTAACGAGAAGATTCAATACCATTTCCACCGAGGCCCACTTTGTTAGTAGCATTTTCATGTTTGTTCCTCAAAATATCATTTCTTGTAAACCATTAAAACTTAAAACACAACAACGAATGTGTATTCCCAATTGACAGAAATTGTAGTAAAAAATAGAAAGGAAAAGAGCAATGTATTAAACATAGGAGACAAAGATCAATTCCTCATTATCCAACTTATCTTCTTTATTAAGAAACAATAAAACGTCAACAATTGAGATTAAGTGTTTTCATTGGAGTTATGGTTTTCCATACTCTTAAGTTGTTACTCCTCAATTATATTTCACAAGAAGCCTCACACACATGGTACGAGGTATGCATAGTGCAATCAAAATCGAAGTGGATCCAATAGGCACAACCAGGGGAAACAATCAACCTACTTAAAAGCCTCGAGAAGCTTGAATCCCTCCTCTACAATCTCTTGATTTCTCTTCACTTCTTTTTATTTTCGCTAGTCATTTGAAACCTCCTCCTATAGGCACTTCCCATGATGTCTTCTGGGAAAAAATAAAGTTTCTCTTCCACATGTGATCTGTAACAAGGATAGGTAACACAGAATGGACAACTCAAGGTGAGTCGTAAATCAACACACATTTTCCCTCTCACAATGTTTATCAATCATCTACAGCAAGAACCCTCCATTTGATAGGGGTATTCCTAATGGCATAATTAATGTCCACAAAAGGTTGAGATTGGTTTATGGGACTACAAAAGATACAATGTAAAGAAAAAAAAGGGAGCATCGTGGCAAATCCAAAATATTAGTTATTTTATATGGTGGTAAAGTTTTATGGATTCATTTAGGTTCCATGCGTGTTTTTTGGATGTATTTTATTTTAGATTTTTTTTTCTCTGTTTAATCTTGTGTTCTTTTTTCTTTTTCTCTATTTAATCTTGTGTTATTTTTTCTTTTTCTCTCCTTTAAAGTGTATTTTTCTCTCCTCTTTATATTTTGGGGTTTTTGCTTAAATCACAATTATATGACTTTGGTTGACTAGAAGCATGCTACTATTGTTCTAGGATTTTTTTTCTCATTTTGACCATTGTATTGGAAACCTTGATGTTTTGGTCCTTTTTATTGGTCTCTCCTGCTGATTATGTGTCATCATTACACACCAATAAGGTTCTAATTCAAATTCAAAAATTCTGTAAATATATTGGTACATTAGTGCATTTAGGACAAGTAGTGAAAGAAATTAAAAAATAGTGAAAGCAATGAATTTATTTATTAGAGATGAATCCTTATGGCAAACTAATTTTTTAAAGAAAAGCCTTTAGCTTTTACTCCTTTCATGATTACAACATTGAAAGTTATAAGGGTTGGGGCACTTTCACTGCAACGAAATGAATGTTGAACTACATTAAATATTCGGTGTATGTTATCCAAATGCAAGGTGTTGTAGCCACATTAGGGTTCCAAGGAAGGAGATTGATTTTTCATTGATGCATGAATTTTGGAAAAGAGGTTGAAGCTTTCAAAGTCGTAAAACATATAATTTCAAGAACTATATTGTTATGGTTCTTGTCTTAACACAAAAGAATTATTATGATTCAAGTTAAGATTCTTTGTTTGCACTATTTTTCCCAAATCTACATCACTTTGTTGTCTATTACACTATTTGTTTTTTACAATTGTCTCCCAAATTACGACAAAACTTGTATCACTCTAAAACCCTATTTATTTTAAACATTTCAATTATTTCAATTTCATGTGCTCTTATAATATTTATTTTATGTAATTAAGTTTGATTTAGAGAGCTATATATAAATTTATATCTAATTGCAATGGGATCTATTTAGATTTAGTCAATTAATGGGGATTGTTAGTATTAAAATGGCTCCCAAATTTACATTTGGATGAACTGACAATAACTTTCATTTCTTATTGTCTTCTACAATCAAATATTTATTTTGTTAATGGTGATAGATATGATAGTCCTAAGGCTTGATGCGTGTTACTTGTTCAAAATTGTTAACCCTAACTCTTGTTAATTACATTTCAAGTGCTAATGTCATGGATCACCCTCTAGATTTTATTTTTCAAGATTATGATTCTCTTTATATAGGCCCTAATGAGTATGGAAGACATTTATATTTGATATGAGAATCAAAATAGTAAGGTAAAAATTATAAGCCTCACACAAAGAAAACTAAATGATATGGATTTGGAGTTGGATGTGCACAACATGCCACTACAATATTTGGACTAATTAAAGTTACATTAAAGTTGACTTTAAGTTACAAAATAAGATATTTTTGAAATTTAATTTTAATTTTTGAATTTAAATTTAGTGACGGCTATACGGCATCATTAAGCTTGTCACTACATAACAATTAATACAACTATGCCTTAGGGATGGAACCTAATGTGGCCCGAGGGATAAAAATGTACGCATTTTACATGCATTAAAATGATTCTCAATATACCTTTAAAATGTTTTGTCAATCACATGTTTTCAACCCCGTGTTATGTCCATCAATAGTGAAATCTCTGTCGACAGATGACCTAAAAAATTGAGGTGGGTCTATTTCATACACAAGCTTCGTGACTTTTGCAACGTGGGCTTCACTTAGAATCCATGGGGCCTATGCATATGTTCCTTAATACTTGAACCATATAATTTTGTTATTTTATTAAATTTGAGGTCTTTTCAAGATTATAATATATCTTTGTCTTTTATTGCAATATGTAATCACATTGATACACAAAACACACACACACACACACAAAGTGTGTGTGAGAGATGGCCTACAAATAAGTTTGTCTATTATAAAATATTATATAGTATAAAGTGTCCTTTCATTCTCTAAGAATTATATAAATTGATGTATTTTACCTACACTTTCATTTTTCCGCTCTAATCTCCACCAAATTTAAAACAAAGCAATATTCGCAGCATCACAAACATCCTTATAATATTGTTAACTTTAATGGTTCTCTCATTTGCATATGACTACCAAATTTCACTTGTTTGCATCCTTAAACAATTTCTATCTTTCTTAAACACGTTTGTCAAATCATAGAAGTATCGTAAACATAGCTAATCACGAAATCCTTGGCTTGCAAAATTGTAGTCAAACCTTGACAAACAAATAGACTTTCATTACAAATATCTAAAGAAGCCTATGATATTCGAAAACTCTAAACTATTATGTTTGCAACTCATCTATAACAAATTCAAAATAAACTTAGAGAAAGAATGGATTTTTTTTTTGTAACATAAGCAATAGAGAAAAGTTCTCACGTGTATCGAAAGAACATGCCATGCGAGAGTGAATCTATTGTTTAATGTAAATTAACCATCACACTCTTTACATTGTATTTGAATTCGTCAAGCCATCCGTGCTCAATTTATTCCAAGATATATTTGTACCTATAAAATTCACCTAACCATTCGTAAGCATTGACATTTGTTCATGTTTCCTCAAATTAGGGTTCAATGCAAGTACAAGAAATTGGTTCTTTATAAAATGTCAATGGATTGTGCCTTGACGCTTCTTTTGAAGTGTCTATGGCTAAATTAGCGTTTCACCATCATAAGCATTTAGACAAGCAGCAGCTAGTACGGGTAAGTTAATAGGATTTGTGGCTTGACTTGCTTGAATATACGCTATAAGAAATAGTATTGATTGAGACATAGGACTAATGTTCAAAGGGTTCCAATCACTGCTTTAAATGCTACAGCCTACGTATTGTGTATAAGAATAGAGTTGTGACATGGGGAAGTACTTAAATGGTAAAACATACGACATAAAATACTAATTATTACGTAAAATATGACATAAATTTTCTATAAAAATGGAGTTTTAAAATAGGTGATTGTTGGTATAATTAATTGTATATCTTAGTTTTGATAGATTGTTAATTGGAAGGAAACTATAAACTATGACATATTTCTTTTCTTTCTTTTCAACCCATGAATCAATCCATCCCATCATTAGGGATGTATGTCTAAATTGAATTTTTGGAACAGGGCAAGTTTAAATTGGGTCACAATATAGGGGCGATATGCCTAGAATTTCAAATTATTTGTGCCTGTCAAAGCAAAATTTGTTGACGGTTAAGAACTTTCGCGTGGCTGTAATTTCTACAAATTTTTATAGATATATGTATAATTTGTTCATATATATATATAGGTACTATGTTTCTAAATAAGCCTCTTAAAAAAATTGACGGTTTTCAAAACTTTCAGCTTGTTATTGTCTACGGTTCCTATAAGATTTCACCTGTAAAATATGGTTAAAATAAAAAAAAAGGCCTACAACCTATCAATTTCCAAGCCTGAGGGGAGATGACCCTCTAGTTGTGCATGTACCAAAACACTTACATTGGATTTCAGCATAACTTGATGGAAAAATGACCAATAGCTTTTCACTTTTTCATTGATGGTACTTTTTAAGAGCCAACCATAATGTGACACATAGGGTGCTTGGTTATTGGTACACTTTTCAAATGCTTTATAGAAATTAATTTTGTACTAAATCAATTTAAAATCCACTTTTCCCTCCAAATAAATGCACGAAACGAAAAATAGTGATGTGACACGATCATATGCTACACAATGATATAAAATTTTTCACTAACAAAGCCTCTACATAAATCTACGCACCCCTAAAGTTAAGGTGTGCAGTTATGTGGTCATCTCCCCTAGTGAAAAAATAGAAAAATGGTAGAATGGAAAAATAATGAAAGAATTTGATTATAATCATTAGTTTTACATTTGCATCAATGTGATTTCCATGTTTTGTGTCAATTAAGAATTAATTATCATCAACCTAAATGAACATAATCTAATAAATTAAATATGAAATATAAAGGTGTAATACTTGTAATTCTAAGCACTTTACATGAAGAAGCTATATGTCATTTCCCAATTTCTTCCCCATAACTACAAACCTTCAACATTTGTTTATACACACGGTCTTAAGAGTTGTGAAATAGGGAAGAGAAGTAAATGGTCAAAAGATACTAATTATTACGTAAAATACTACATAAATTCTCCATAAAAATGGAGTTTTAAAATAGGTGATTCTTGGTATAATTTATTGTATATCTTGGTTTTGATAGATTGTCAATTGGAAGGAAATTACAATGTATGACACATTTATTTTCTTTCTTTTCAAGCCAATCAACTCAACCCATCAATGAATTCATCCCATCATTAGGGGTATAGGTATAAATTGGATTTTTGGAATGGGCCAAGTTTAAATTGAGTCACAATATAGTGAAAAAATGGTAGAATGGAAAAGTAATGAAACAATGTGATTATAATCATTAGTTTTACATTTGCATAAATGTAATTTCCATGTTTTGTGCCAATTAAGAATTAATTATCATCAACCTAAACAAACATAATCTAATAAATTAAATATGGAATATAAAGGTGTAATACTTGCAATTCCAACCATTTTGTATGTGAAGAAGCTATACATCATTTCCCAATTTCTTCCTCATATCTGCAAACCTTCAACATTTGCTTATACACATGGTCTTAAGAGTTGTGAAATAGGGAAGAGAAGTAAATGGTCAAAAGATACTAATTATTATGTAAAATACTACATAAATTATCCATAAAAATGGAGTTTTAAATTAAGTGATTGTTAGTATAATTTATTGTATATTGATTTTGATAGATTGTTAATTGGAAGGAAATTACAATGTATGACACATTTCTTTTCTTTATTTTCAACCCAATCAACTCAACTCATCAATGAATCCATCCCATCATTAGGGGTACATGTATAAATTGGAGTTTTGGAATGTGCCAAGTTTAAATTGGGTCATAATATAGTGAAAAAATGGAAAAATGGTAGAATGGAAAAGTAATGAAACAATGTGATTATAATCATTAGTCTTACATTTGCATAAATATGATTTCCATGTTTTGTGCCAATTAAGAATTAATTATCATCAACCTAAATGAACATAATCTAATAAATTAAATATGGAATATAAAGGTGTAATACTCGCAATTCCAAACATTTTGTAGGTGAATAAGTTTAATGTCATTTCCCAATTTCTTCCTCATATCTGCAAAGCTTCAACATTTGCTTATACATGTGGTCTTGGAGTGCTTTAACACATTCACACATTACAAATGTGTGACTCGCGCTGCAAATCTTATTTTTTGTGCTTTAACTTTCGACCCATGCCAAATTAATCCCATCCTCACCAAGGTATACACAACATCAAAGATGCATTGGGCTCTCATCCATGACATATTCAATAATAACCATATGTACAATAATCACTAACTTGTTGACTAACCAACCAAATCTGCAATGGGAAGCATATTGTAACTTTCATTTAATAACACATGCCTCAAATGGTGAGGATATACCTTCATTGCATCATTTTTCTCATGACCTACACGAGGCATAATACAAAAGCATCTTTCCCACATGCCAAAACATTTGTCCGAATGATATTTGAACCATTACTTAATGCACGATTCTTGGTCAACACATTGTTCCATGAACAAGTACATATTATGAATTGCTTCTTCTTCAATAGGAAACTTGTGCATTAAGTCATTGATACCTCTAAAAAATTCTTGTCTGATTTCACCATCCTTTACCTTCACAACTAGGTTTTTGAGCCATAATCTTCTCATGTGCCAATCCTATAAGCAAATCTAGTATAAAAACTTCCCCACAGTTCCACAATGACAGAGTTAAATTAACAACAATAATGGTGGAGGAAATGTGTTTTCCATGAGATGAAATAACTCTTGAAAAGAAAATGGCCAATCATAAACCTAGTCATAGCCATTTCAACGCAAACGTCATCCACCATGAAAGTATTTTCTTTGGACTCCAACATGTGGCAATGAGTACTAAGCACTAATTTCCCCATCCACAATGTCAAGTCAAAAACAATTTCCCTCAACATCAATGCCTATGCAATAGGAATTCCATTGTGCATGTCATTAAATGCAAGAAGTTACTATATAGAACTAAGAACATGAACTGGACACACGAAGAAAAATACAAGTTTCATAAAACACCAACTAAACACATAAATTCAAAGTTTGACCCTTACAGTTCATGGAATTTTCTCCAAATCAAACATTGAGTCCATTGAAAGGAAATTGTTGTGTACATATTTCAACATCCATTCTCGTTGTTGTTGAATTTGAGTGACCATTTAAATAGGTGGTCTTACATTCCTTCTTTTATGAAAATTTCAAAGACAAGTTTTTTTTGAATTTTTATGTAAGTTTTTTTATACTATTTGCATTATTAATCTCCAACTTGTATTGAGCTTCTTTTCAATTCGTTTCAATGTTTCATGCACAAGAAATCATCCCACTTCTTGACCATTAATGAACACGATAAGTTTGACATGGACCATCTCACGATTATTTTCATGAATATATTCTATTGACATGCCCAACAACAACCTCTCCACATGATCCTTTAAAAAATTACTTATTAAAGGCCCATGAAAACAAAAATCCCACACAAATTCATCTATTTCTTGCCCATGACAAACCTTGTTGTTGTTTTCATTATGTTCCATATTATTGCATGCAATAAGATGTGTTCTTTCCTGTTCATCAATGGATGAAAAAATACATTAGCATCTGTGTCACATGCACTTACAGCTTGGTTAGAGGCCCTTACCAAGCTTCAAAACCTTAAATTGAAATGTTGTAATACATCCTATCCACCTCTCTATCATCACCAACATCATCGATATAATTTGCCTTGATATAGGTGAACTGTTGTGTGAGTTTCTATGCAAACTTACTGAGTTTTATCAAATTGGCATCCTTTACACAATCATCACTCATTATTTGTATGAGATTTACAAATTCATCTCAACAACCACCACATATTTTTTATAACTATAAAAAGTAGAAACACCATCTACAAGAGCAGTGGAATATGTAATATTTAGTTTGATGCCATTATTCAATGGAATGATGTTGGAACTTGTAAATTCTTTTGTTAGGACTATAAATAATATTCTTAAACCACTAGAAAGGGGAAAGTGGGCGGGAGAAGGGAGATTGAGGGGCACTATAGATCTAGAGGGGTAAGGCGAGATGGAGAAGTTTAGATAACAAGGAGAATTAATCGAAGTGAACGATATAATATCGAACATCTAGATAAGATAACAAATAGTTATAATTGTTGCTATTCAAAGTAGAGAATACAACTATTCACAAGACATACATTTAGGCCACACTCCCAGAAACAAAATAAACATAACTTATAAATATATATATGAGAAAACAAAATTGACAAATAATTAATATTAATATGAACATAAACTACAACTAAACTGTGTATGTACATATATGTGTGTGTTTTTTTTGGACTAATATCCAATTATAACACGTACTAATGAAAAAAAGTCATTGTAATTTCCTCATCTCCAAATGATTTTTTATACCTATGGAAAGCAATTCATAGCAGGAAATTTTACTGGTCAGTTCTATTAATCGGTGGGGGAGGCAGTCAAATCTTATCCCTGAATTATTATGAAGCATTTGTTGAAACGAATATTCAAGGAATGATAAAATGGATAAAATGAATAGATTACTGAATATTCTGAGGATGGAGTTCTGAAGTAGCTATCCAAACCCAAACAGTGTACGTGGCAGATATACCTAATTATCATGAAGCCGTTGTGCTTGGATACCCCCGCACTTACGTTCTGGCAAAATCATTGGTGACAGAAAATGACCCAAAATAAATTTTGTTTTTTCTCTAAAGTACTAAGTAAGACTTTCTTCTCAGCTGTAATCCATTTCATGATTCATGCATCTTGTTTTAAATCCAAACAAAATGGTCGTTTGAAAGTTTTGGAGCTTCCTCGATCCTGGGGCGTTGGATTTCCAAGACAAACAAAGCGACACGTCACTGCATGCCGTACAATCCATCGAAAAATCGAGCGGATGGCACTTGCTGTCGTTTCCTGATTGGTGACACGCGTCTTTGCCCGTTTGAAACGAATTGGCATCAACCTACGTGTCACGAAAAAGAGAACTGGAAGGTGTGGCGAAGGTGCCCGTGTGGGTCGCACGGTCCCAGTCAACCAAGCGTGTCCGTCCGTGTTTATGTCAATCGATTCAACAGACATTGTTTCTAAGTAATTATGGGCTTTTACAGCACGCTAATAATAATTACTCATAGCCTGTGTTGATTGGGATAGCTCTACTCTATTTATGAGTAGATTGATCATTGGTCAAAGTTAGGCTTTTGTTTCATTCCATACATTTTTTATATTGTTTGATTGGTTCAAAAAGCTATAAATTGCTGGTTTACATCAATTGTAGCGATTTTTTTATGTTTCAAATTTGTAGTCCCACATTAAATCTATTTCTTTACGTTATAATCACACAACTGTAAAACAAATTTTATATACAATGAAGAAGAGGTTCCAGGTAGAAGATCAAGTCCAAAAGTGAGAAAGATATTGTAGAGAACCAATGTGGAACTTGTCTTGGTATTCACTTTTGCTCAAGTGATATGCTTTAAACCAATCACTAGCTTATATTATTTTTGTGTAGTGATTTTTTTTTTATGTTCCAAACTTTAGATTTATCTTTTTAAAATTCAAAATAATACTCAAATCTCTTTTTCACACGAGTCATATTCGTAATCGATTGACATTAATGCTTTCAATGGACCTCACTTATAAAGTACCACTTATTTGTTTTTTTGTGATTGCCCTCTGTTTCACATGTATGGATGTCATAATAATAATTTACTCCTTTTCATTTATAATTTTCTTTAGTTTTTCTCTATGGCCAAGGGGTTGCGACATATTAGCAAATGACGAAATGAGCAAGTTTGAAGTTTCGAGTTCAAATCCCCTTAGTTAGCAAGTGCAACAGTACGCCCATGACTAGGGCCATGTTTGTGCTCTAAATTTGCTTGACAACAATTGTTTCAAGTTGTTAGAGTTGGCTCACAATACGTGTTATACTTTCAGTCGTAGGTTCAATTTTTTTATTATGGTATCTTCAATAAATCTGGCTTCAATAAGTGGTAGCTTATCCATCATTTCTCTCTATAAAAAATGATTAAAAAATTAAATTTAATGGCCATACATGCCCAAACAAATTTTCAACGACTATAATTTTCTAATATTTTATTTTTGGAATTTACAATACTTACAAAAATTTAAAAGGGAAAACCTTATTTTATTGTAACAACACACACACACACACACACACACACACACACACACACACACACACACACATTACATATTATATGCAAGTCTAAACAAAGGATAATTTAAAACAATTTGCAAATACTTTATAGCTAAAAATTTAAAAAAAAAGTTGTAAACTGTCATCTAACTACAAAACATACACATGTATCAATCTATATGTAAGAATGTGTAAATTATTGTCTATCTACAAAACATATACGTAATCAATTTATCGGGATGTACTAGTCATTATGCAATACTTGTTTTAAATGGGTTTGGTAACTTTTTATCCTTTCAACCTTGGTTGTCCCATGTTTAAAACACACACACTCTCTCTCTCTCTCTCTCTCTCTCTCTCTCTCTCTCTCTCATCTTTATGAGCTCAATTTGAGGTATTTACCATTGTGTGATCACTTAAGTACAATATGAAAGTAAATTGAAAACTTTAACATCCATTCCATAAATGAACATTGCCTTTTTGGGCCCTTTTTTCCCCTTATTTTTAATTACATGGGGTTTGTGGCTTTCCTAGTCCACTTCTTTATGCTTTCAATGTCAAAATACACATTTATAAAATCCTTATTAGGATTCAAGAATTTCATAAATACAAAGGTGTATTAAATTGCATTTAGGACAATCACATGAAAAATGATAGGATGAATTATTATTTTTATAAAAGAGATATTGAAGCTATAAGAGTAGAATTTAGTGTTTTTTGAAGCATCTTGGAGCCAAAAGTTGAATTGAAACATTTAAAGATTCATTCTTGCCTCTACTAATTATTCCACGCATTGAAAACCCTAATTCTCTAGTCTTTTATAATATTGATTATTATTTACATATTTTCTATGTTGATGATTTCCTTTTATGTTTTGTAATTAGATAATTTCGTATTTTGATTTTTATATCTTTAAAACCTAATTCCGATCAAATATGGCTAGTTAATTATATTTGGCACTGGTGTGTGTAATTTAGTCCTAAATCAATATAATTTAGAGTTTCATACCTAAAAAGGCCCAAAATAAGGGTCAAAGGGTCAACAATTTTTTTGAACCACAAAACATAAATTCTGGCCATGACCAAAATTGAATGGTACTATTATGGAGGAAAAACAAAAGAAAATATGGAGGAGGAAAAAATAAAAGAAAATATGTTAGAAAGTCCAACAAAATAACACGAACACATACCAATAAGATCATAATCTAAATTAATAATCAATAAACACACAAAAACATAATTTAAACCATGTAAAATTATAATATATAATTAACTTTATAATAAAATTAGGAACCCACAAAATTGTGTGAATGCAAAGTGGAATTTTTAGGGACAATATCCAACACCCCTAATTTAGATGATTAATTTTACGGATTCCCATTATCCTTGGATAATCTCTCACGGAAATTGAACTTTTCTTATGGTTTCTTGATGATAATGGTTTCTATATTTCTAATCATGACATAAATGTTCGCAAGGACACCCACTTTGGATAATCCTTTTTGTCTTTAGTTTTAACTCAATTTTTTTTTTTTTTTTTTTTTTGTGTTTAATTTGTTTTCAAAACAATTACATTCAAAACAAGTGTTATAATATACACCTAATTTTAGTAGGGGATTAGTTAAGTTTTATGGTGTTAGTATATTTATGTGTTTATTAATCATTGATTCAAGTTATATTTTTTTGGTGAGTGTTTTTTTTTGTTATTTTAATTTTAACAAATTTCTCTTGTGATAAATTTAATTTTTGACATTTTTGAAAATTTATTAATCTTTGTGATTCTTTCATCTTTTTATTGTCTTTATGTTTTTTCCATGTCTACCTATTTTCCCTCTAGTTTCTATCTCTTTCCTATTTTTTTTTCTTCCTCTTATTTCCCTACTTTCTATGACATTTCGCAGAACTATATCATTCCATTTATACTATGCTAAAATCATAGACATATATAGATATGGATCTTTATTTTGTGGACCCTTTTTACCACATAAAATTTTAGTGGTGAATATTCGTTAATTCACGAATATTTTAGTTTTTAAAATTTGAAATTGACAAATTTTTAGGGTAGGAGTTAGGATTGTGTCGCCTAAGTTTTATGGGTACACATTAATTTTATAGGTTGTTATGTTTGTGGAGTCTGTTTTCATGTTAGAGTTTGGTACACCTTCCATGTGTTACACTCGGATATTTTTACGGCGGTCCTGCTCGCTGGTGAGTGGGTCAAGGGGGTTTGGGGGCGAAGCCTCCGAAGCAAATTTTCATGGGTGGTTTATTAACCCATGGGTAATGGGTAACCGTTATGGGCTGTTTTTGGGCCCATGGTTTTTCGGTACCCATTGTTTTGTAAAACCGCCTCTTCGGCTACCTATTGATGTACTTATAAATAGATGGACATATAATAGGATTTACATGAGTGTGTTTTGTGAAGGTGAATAGTGTGTGCGAATTCAAGTGCAAATTCGAGAGGGTTTGTTGAGCGCAACTCCAAACAAGATCTGATTATTGTAATTGTGAATATTTTTGGCTTGTAATAAAATCTAAGCAAGTGTTCTTGGTGGATGTAGCCCACATTGGGTGAACCACATTAAATATTGTCTTCGTGTTGTGCATTTTTCATTTTTGTAATTCTATTCATACTTCTTATTATTGCGATTCTGAGGAATTATTCCCCATTAGATATTATTAATTCCTAACAATTAGTATCAGAGCCTGGTTTGGTTTGCTGAAGTGTTGAATTGCATGGAAATTTTTTAGCTTGAGTGGGAGCTATGGCAAATGATGAAAGATTTAGGGTTAATAAATTCAACGGGTAGAATTTAAATCTTTGGAAGATGTAAATGGAAGATTACCTTTATCAGAAGGATCTTTATACTCTGTTGTCTGAGAAGGTGAACAAACCCTCGAGCATGACATATGCGGAATAATATTTGCTGGATAGGAAGGCACTTGGGACAATTCGGCTGTGTCTTGCATCTTCGGTATTATTTAATGTTTCAAAGGAAAAGACTACAAAAGATCTAATGGATGCATTAGGGAAGTTGTATGAAAAACCCTCCGCCTCTAACAAGATATTTTTAATGAAAAAGTTGTTTAATATGAAGATGTCTTAGAATAGTTCAGTAGCAGATCATTTAAATCATTTCAATACAGTTGTGAATATGCTAGCTTCGGTTATAATAGAATTTGATGAAGAAGTTAGGGATTTATTAATTCTGTGCTCTTTACCTGAAAGTTGGAATGGCCTGGTAATGGTGGCAAGCAACTTGGTTCCAGCTAACTCGAATTTGAAGTTTGAGGATGTTGTAGGGGTGATTCTAAGCGAGGAAATGTGAAGAAAAAGCTCCGGGGAATCTTCTACTTCAGGGAATGCTTTGATAGTGGAAACTAGAGGGAGACAGAAGAAAAGAGGAAACTGTGGAAAATCGAAAGATCAGGCAAGGTCAAAATCCAAGAGCAAGATTGTATGTTGGAATTTTGGAAAGTCTAGGCACACAAAGAAGGATTTTTGGGAGCTTCGGGATAAGAAAAAACAACAGGAAGAAAACAAGGAGGTAAATGTGGCATCAGGTAATGTATGTCAGGATGCTTTGATTCTTTCTTTGCATAATATTACTGAATCTTGGGTCTTAGATTCAGGGGCTTCTTTTCATGCTACTCCACATAGGCATTATTTTGTTGATTATGCTCAAAGGGATTTTGGGCATGTTTTTCTTGGTGATGATGAGTCTTGCAGTATATTTGGAAAATGTTTTGTTTAGGTTAAGATGCAGAATGGGAATACATGGCTATTGAAGGATGTCAGACATGTGCCTACATTAAGAATAAATTTGATATCGGCGGGGCAATTGGGAAGTGATGGTTATACTGTGATATTTACAGCTGACTCTTGGAAGGTTACCAAGGGTGCTCTTGTGGTGGCAAGAGGTAAGAAGGTTGGAACCTTGTATTTATCCACTGATAGTACTAATGATTGTAATCTTGTGGCTTCAGATGCAGATACAATATTGTGGCTTCAGGTATGGTAAGAAAGTCGATTACTCATTTCTTAGAGTCTTTAGATGTGAGGTGTTTGTTCATATTGACAAGGATGATAGGACCAAGCTAGAGGCTAAATCAGAAAAATACACTTTTATTGGTTATGGTGGTGATGACTTTGGATTTAAATGTTGGAGTATTAAGGACAAGAAAATCATTCGGTCTAGGGATGTGGTCTTTAATGAGAAAGTCATGTATAAGAAATAGTTGTAGGAAAACAGGGAAGAATCCAAGAAAGAATATGCAATGGTAGAGGATCTTCTGGATGGGATAGTGACCCATGAATCAATTCAGGAACCTACTCAATAGGAACCCCAAACTCCTATAGTGAGGAGGTCTTCTAGGGTAAGAAAAGAACATGAATGTTTTTCTCCTTCTCTTTATTATTTATTACTCACTGATAGTGGAGAGCTAGAGAGCTTTGATGAAGCAATGCAGGTAGATGCCAATAAGAAGTGGGAGCAAGCCATGGATGAGGAGCATAAGTCTCTCATGGAGAACCAAACTTGGGATTTGGTGAAGCTACCGGAAGGCAAAAGAGCATTGCAGAACAAGTGGGTGTACATAGTTAAAAACAAAGGAGGAAAGAAAAGATATAAGGCCCAGTTGGTGGTCAAGGGGTTTGCACATAAACAAGGTATAAATTTTGATGAGATTTTTTTTCCTGTAGTAAAAATGACTTCTATCAGAACTGTTCTTGGAATAGTGGCAGTAGAAGACTTGCACTTAGAATAATTAGATGTAAAGACTGCATTTCTCCATGGTGATTTGGAGGAGGAGCTATATATGCAGCAGCCAGAGGGCTATGAGGTCAAAGGTAAAGAGGAGATGGTGTGCAAACTGAAGAAGAGCTTGTATGGCTTGAAACAAGCTCCACGTCAATGGTATAAGAAGTTTGATAGCTTCATGATGGAGTAAGGTTATTAGATGTCATTCTGACCATTGCATGTATACAAAGAAATTTGAGGATGGAAGTTATATTATCCTGTGTTTGTATGTTGATGTCATGTTGGTTGCATGTAAAAACATGTAGGAAATAAAAGTACTCAAGAAATAGCTAAGTGAATCCTTTGATATGAAGGATTTGGGGGTAGCTAGAAAAATCCTTGGTATGAGGATAACTCAGGATAGGAAGGAACAGAAGCTGACTTTATCTTAGGAAGAGTACTTTATTGGATAGGTTTAACATGTAGGATGCTAAACCGGTTGGGAATCCTTTGGCAGGCCATTTTAATTTATCAAAGGAGTAGTGTCCCAAGACAGCAGGAAAGAAACCAGATGTCCAGGGTACCTTACTCATAAACGGTTGGCAGTTTGATGTATGCTATGGTGTGCACTAGGCCTGATATTGCCCATGCAGTGGGAGCTGTGAGTAGATTTATGAGTGATCCAAGTAAAGATCATTGGCAAGTAGTAAAGTGGATCCTTCGGTATTTGAGAGGGACCATGGGGACAATTTTGTGCTACAGTGGATCAGACACCACTTTACGTGGTTATGTAGATTATACATGGCTGGAAATGTAGACAAGCAGGAGGAGCACAATAGGTTATATTTACACTGTAGGTGGGATAGCAGTGAGCTAGATTTCACGACTACAGAAGCTGGTGGCTTTGTCAACCACAAAGGTTGAGTATGTTACTGCCACAGAGGCAAGCAAAGAGATGATTTGGTTACAACAATTGCTTGAGGAGTTGGGGCATAAGTAGGAGGAATGTAAGCTGCATAGTGATAGTCAGAGTGCTATACACCTAGCTAAGAACTCTGCTTTCCACTCTAGGACGAAGCATATACAGTTAAGATATCACTTCATCAGGACAACTTTGGAGGAAGATAAGTTGAAGTTGGAGAAGATTCATACCAGTCAAAATCCTATAGACATGATGACCAAGGTGGTCACAAGGGATAAACTAAAGCTATGTTCAACTTTGGTTGGCCTTCGCAGATGACTAGTGAAGGGTTGAGAAGCTTGCTCAGTGGAAATCAAGTCTCCAAGTGGGAGATTGTTATGTTTATGGAGCTTGTTTTCATGTTAGAGTTTGGTATACCTTCCATGTGTTACACTCGGATATTTTTACAGCAGTCCCGCTCGCTGGTGAACCCCTCGGTCAAGGGTTTCGGGGGCGAAGCCCCCGAAGTAAATTTTCATGGGTGGTTTATTAACCCATGGGTAATGGGTAACCGGTTTATGGGCTGTTTTTGGGCCCATGGTTTTTTCGATACCCATTGTTTTGTAAAACTGCTTAAGCAGCTACCTATTTATATGGTTTTAGTGCATATGGTAGGATTGATATAAAAACATTGTGAGATGTGTTTTGAATTCGGGTGTGAATTTGTAGAGTTTTGTTGAGAGCATAGCTACAAACATATCTGCGTATTGTATTGAGAGAATTAGGTGGCTTATAATAAAATTTGAGCAAGTGATTCTTGGTGGACGTAGCCCAAATTGGGTGAACCACGTTAAATATTGTCTTTGTGTTGTGTTCTTTTAGTTCTGCACTTTTATTTGAGATCTCTAATATTTTCTGCATATTAGTTTCTACTATTGCAATTATGTGAGGGATTGCATTCCACATATTTTATCCCTTATTCCTAACATAGGTCAATTCGTCATTAGCACAAAATAGAAATTCGTCATATTCACCTTTATGTTCTCAGTCGTTAGCATTTTTTTATGCTACCGACCAACAATATAATATATGTTGTCGGCTAGAAGTATAAAATATGCTACCGGCCAGTAACATACAAAAATGCTACCGATCGGTAGCAGTTTTCATTGATGTCATTAGAAAGAAAAAAAGTATGGGATTTTTCATTTTTTGCGTCATATTTTGGGAGGAAAAATTTCTCATTGAGATGATCATTTTAACTTCTAACATTAAAACGTTTCAAAAATAATAATTCTTCCATACAAAATTAGCGAAATATGTATTTTTTTCCACAAAAAATCATTTCTTTTGAATTTTTTTCTTTACTCCTTATTTTGTTAGGAAAAATTTCTCATTGAGCCGGTCATTTTAACTACTATTGTCAAAAAGTGATTTTTTAAAAAATTACATATGCTTTTGGCCAACATCATATACTATCAGCCGACATCATAATATATGCTATTAGTTGGTAGCATAAAACATGCTATCAAACAACAACATATTTTATGATATATGCCGGTAGCATACACTATTAAATCCATTTTCTTCATATTCACCATTAACGCAAAAGTCAATTTTCACATATTCGCAAAGGAATATATACGATTTTTTTTGGGGGGGGTCTTAAAATTTACTCTGTTTTTACCCATAATGATGTGGGCAACATGACATTATGACCCTTATTTGTAAGGTTTTTCCACTACAACTGTGTGTCAACTTGCATGCCAATAAAGTCTTAATTTGAATTCAAAAAGTTTATAATTTTTATACATAGGTGTATTAGTGCATTTAAGGACAAAAAATGATTACAAGTGAATTATATTGATGTTTTAAAACAATTTATCTATTCTTTTAGTGAAGCATCCCCACAACCGCATGAAAAAAATGAAATTCAATCATTTAGAGAAACTTATAACTCTTCACTGATTGCTCCCCGACTGCTCCATGGTCGCTACCTGGCGTTCTAACCCTAACCGCGTTCATGTCAGGTATTCTGCGCATTGTCGATGGAAATGCGGCTAAACAATATGGGTTTTTCACGGGGTAAATTTTACAGGGCAAGGGATGGACAGTGGATCTCCAATACTCCTCCACCTGGCGGAAGGTCTTCAGCTCGTGTAGTTTCCTGTGTGTGACTACAATGCGATGTTCAACCTTCAGTTAGAAATTCTCATGGCAAGACTTTGGAGGCTAGATCACAGGGACTCGACCACAATCTTAGATTAATCTCACCTTTAGATCCTCTGAGGACGGTCAGGCTTCTGATGGGGAAATTCAACTGTAAGCTGGGAAATTAAATTGATGCTCTAGACGGGACAACTAGTCGCCAAAGGGGCATCTATTCAAGGCTACACTTTAACCTTTTTCAAGGAAGAATTAATCAAGCAAGGATTCTCCTTTGAAGCCTGCAACAATACCCCATTGTGCATCAACATTTAGGGAGGAGGTCAGTACAACTGAAAAAGTAAATCAGGAACATGCTCTGAGATAGATTCGAAGGACTCTAGCCCAGCCTTCATGACCTACCATGCATGGAATTTGTAAGCACTGGACTCCTTTGCTCGCTTAGGTGAAACTCATAACCGTGTAGAAAGAAATCTTCATTGTGAGATTTAATTATTCAATAGATGATAAAAATCCATAGCTTCCAAGGCTTTGGGTTTGCCAATCTAATGACCTGATAATTAAACCCTGGTTCACCTCAAAAACCCGCTCACTAGTATAGCATGGGTAAACCTGATTTGGATTTGACTGCCAAGAAGTACCCCTCCAATTCTGGAGCAGGTGAATGTTTGAAATTTATTGGAAACACCTTGGGAACTACTCTTTTTAAATTGGATTCTCAAAATTTAAACTATACCAAAAACTAAAATGCTCATGAATTGATGAAAAAATTAGATATAGCTAAAAACCTCCCTGCAACTATTGATCTCAGGGTGCAAAGTCAGAACTTGGTCACAACCTTTAGATTACGAAGGTCTTCCATTTCGATGTACTTGAAGATGTTTCTGTCATTGGTCATACCTCTATTGCTTGTGGGAGGCAAAGCCCCCTAACATTGAGAAATGCAGTTGGTGGAAGGATGCCCGCCCGGAACATTTGGTTTTGAATGCAAAAGAGGACCTTGAAGAAAATTTCAAATGCTGAGGGTGAATCTAATAATTTGTCCCTTTAAAACCCCTTTATCAGAAAATCCTATTGCCAATAGCAAGGAAATTACAGCATAACTTGTCTCATTTAGTTGTTGACAGCAAGGAGAATTTGTCTCATGAAAACAATAATGTTGTTTCAGTTGGAACTTTTGCTACTATGGAAAATTCTCCTTTTTTCTAACCCTCCACTCGTGGAGTCATCATCAGGTTAGATAACTGTCCGTAAAAAGAAAAAGTTTATTTTAAAAATGACACTTCTGAGATCTCGAATGATTCATCTCTCTTTTGGTGTTTGGTTTGTCTTTACCGCACTGTGGTTTTTTTGGATATTTGGCATGGTGCTGCGATTGCATACTGTTTGTTGTTTTTCAGATTTTTTTTACTGAGTTGTTGCTGGATGTTGGTACTTTTCTGAGCAGTTGTTTTCTGCTGTAGGGCTTCCATGTTTAATCTTGGCTTTTGAGCCTTCTTGTACAAGGGTATAGTCCCTTTCAAAAAATGATTTGCCTTTAATAAAAAAAATAACAAGTAATTTTTGTTACATTCATTGAAAGGATAAAGTTTGAGACACTTGCATTGCATTGGATTCCTTGTTAAAACCGCATTGTAATGTATTACATTTGTGTGTTATTTTCATGATATATTACTGAAAGGGGGTTTAATTAAGATAAGCCCTTCAATCTACCCCTATTTTTAAAGATTTTTACATTTCCTTATGAATAATTATGATTACAAGGATGGAGAGAAAATTTCTAGTGGTGTGCTATGAATTTTGGAAAAGAGAGAGGTTTCAAGATCTCAAGAGTAGAGGACTAGGTTTTCTTGGAATGTTTTGCATTTACGGGAGTTTCTAAAACCATACTGCTATGGTTCTCATTTAAATAGGGCCACTTTTATACTTGTACATTTCTAGTCGAGGCAGTTAAAATTTCTTGTCTTTTACTGGAGATCTACTTCACCTTACTATCTAAGCGTGTTATCCACTAAATATTGTTGATATTTATCTTTGGATGTATGACAAATAATGTATTACTCTAAAACCCTTATTATATATAACATTTCTATAATTTCAATTTTCAAACTTGTATTTAAAGTAATCAAGTTCATGAAATTATGTTTGATTTATTAATACATTTTCATTTAGATTTAATTAAAATATAGATTCTAGAAAGTGGTTTCACCTTTGTGGACTTCTACATGGAGGAATAATATAATTACGAGTTGGAAGACTAACAATATAAATATTTATCATTCGACAACATAATATTTTGAGAAGAATAAAGAGTATGGTGACCTTGGCAAACAACTTTTTTTATTGTGTTGATAATTTTAGATATATTAATAGTATTTTTAATATCATATCTTTAATAATATTAATGCTCTCTCCCCCCACACAATTGTTTTCTAATTTACCTGATAATACTAGTATTTATCATTTATATTCCAAGAATTATTTTGAAGAGTTATAACATTTGACTTGAAGAAGCATAAATGTCTATATAACAAATATCAAATTTTACATTATGCTTTTTATAAAGATTTTATCATTTTTTGTAGATGAACCAATACAATATTATACACATAATTTTAAATCTACATTTCTCTAACCTCCTTTATGTGAAGTTAACTCTTTTACTTTTTTTCATTAATTATTTCCTATCAAAATTTAATTTTTATTTTAAAATTTAAATAAATTTTAAAAATACATCTACAAATTTAAATATTTATTCATAGTTATAATTTTGATTGTTATAATATAAATAAGTAATACAAATAGAGCCGCATTAAAGGTTATGAATAATGAGCGCCCTAGGCAATTATTTTCTAAACGCCCTTCTCACAATTTTATTAAATAATTTTTTTCCAATATTTAAATAAATAAAAGTTACATGTATTATCATCTTATAAAATTTGTAATAGGAAAATAAAAAATAAAAAATAAAGAGATATTGTCGTACAATAAGTAAAATAAATCCTCTAAATTATCACATAAGGATGATAAGTATCCCATGGATGGATAAAATTAATCCTAGAAGGTTCTCAAAATACAACAAATACAAATTTTTATAAAAGGTTTCTTACAAGTCCAATTTACTAATATCAAGTAGATGATTAGACTCGTACATAAAAAAAGTGCCATTTTTCCACAAAGAAATAAAAATAGTTATGTAGCTTCCATGGTTTTGTAAAAGTGTTATTTAGATTGTGCCCACCAATTCCTTCGTAAAAAATAGATATTTTCCCCCAAAAAATCGGATTAAAGAATTAAATACTTCTTTTCCTCAATTATATTTACCTCCACTAGATATACCCATGGCATTATCAAAAATATATGAATCTTTTCCTATAAAAAATCATACCTCCATTATTTAGAGCTAAATTAAAGAATGTGTAATAATAACAACAAAATCATATGAGCTCATAAATATGCCCTATTTATTTTGTATGCATGAAATTTATGTTACTATATAATAATATAAATAAATTCATCAATCAATATTGAATCTTCAAATGGAAAGTTCTAAAAATAAGGGAAATATTTAGATTTAGGTGCCCCTAAATTTTAGCACCCCCTAGGCCTTAATCCCCCCTTGAATACAAACTAACAACAAATGAAACAAAATAAATGACTAAAAAATGAAGATTAAAAAAATATTGAATAAAATGAATAAAACCAAACAATGAATATTAAGAGGCCAAATTTTTAAAAAAGTACAATGAATTCATAAAACCAAACAACGAATATTAAGAGACCAAATTTGAAAAAAAAATTAATGTACAAATGAATTTTGCAAAATAGTATACAATGAAAAAGGGGTATGCCTAGGTATTGTTAAATATTCAAAAGAGGATTGGGAAATATATTTGGTTTTAAATGTGTCATTTAATTATTATGTATGATAGTTTTGAAGGAAATGTCAAATGGATGATTAATATAAAATATGAACAATATTGGATAGGGAAGGATATATTTAAGATGGTTATGGATGAATCAACTGATATTACTAACAATGTGAGGAGGAAAGAGTTCTTGAAGTTGTGGAGAAAGATACACTGACTTGGAAGGATAGAGTGTGAAGAAGAAAGAGCATGATGTTTGGGGGAAGAATAACTACAAGAAAATAGGCCCTTTATCCACAATTTATTCACAATTTGATTGTAGATAACTTAATCAAAATTGTGAATCCGATTTTGTGGACTCCACCTACAATAAAATTATGACAACATAAAATTGTAGAAATTTTCACAATTTTAACATTGTAGAACTTGTCACAAATATACAATTGTACAACTTTCCACAATTTTAAAATTGTAGAATTTTCCATAGTTTAAAATTGTAAAACTTTGTACAATACAAAATTTATGAAAATGAAATATATATTAATAAAAATTTATATTCATAACTTTTTTATAAAAAGAAATTTAAAAATTATATTCAAAATTCATATTCATTCTTTTCCAAATCACGTAATCAAAATTATGAGATAATTATAAAAATATTATTAAAAACAATAAACAAACATAAAATATTATAGATATGAGAATTCAATGTATCATAAATCATTCCAATTAGTAAATTTTCTGATTCATAGCCTGAAAGCTTCGGCTGACTTCCATACTTATTTTTTAATAATTAAAATGCACACACTTCAACAAAAAAAATGAAATGGAATGTGAATAAAATCTGAAATTTGAGTACAAATAGACACAAAATCATGACTAAGATTAACTGTAAACAACCGAGTACCGCATATTTTTTTCTATAGAGGTCTTAGCAACATAAATCATCAAGATTTAACTATTTAAATGTTATCCCTAAAACATTTAAATATTTGTTCTCCCCGAATATTATCATTATTTGTTTTATTGAAAAAACATGCAGAAACATCAATGGATATATTGGGATTAAATTTATATGCAAGATATGTTGTCATACATGTGATTTCTTTCTAAGGATCATCTTTCCTAGAGTTTGGAGCATAGATGTTTCCTCTTCAAAAATGATTTATTATTAAAGTTTTTGGTAAATTAAAACATATCATATATATGTTCCTTTCCCTTCTTCAATCCACCCTTCCTCTTAAGCAATACTATTTGGTATTTCCTCCTCTTAAGCAATACCATATGGTATTTCCTTTTTCCTAGAGTCAAGTTTTGGAATCAATAATAATAAAACATCCTTGCCAGCTTTATGCGTATCTTTCCTTTGTTTCCCACAATTCATCCATCTTTAAAATTTAGTATTGATATATTTCTTCTTTATTTCTCCTGTAACCCTAAATAAATCTAAAAATATGCACAAAAGGTAAGATGATATCAGTATAAATCTGCACAAAATACTACAATACTTTATAAAAACAATAAAATATGATAATCACTGTAAATCAATTTTAAATCTGTAAATAAAAAATGTATAAATTATAACTTGGAGAAATAAATAGAAACAGCAAACAACTGTTACAAATAAAATTAAAATAGAAGGAATTAGATCAACTGAATAGAATGTTTAATGGTTACCTGCACAATGTTAAAATGCATTATTCATAATTTTTAATAGTCATATGCACATTGTCCAGTAAAAAATTATTCATAAAAAATATGTCAAGATATTTCTGGTTTAAGAACTGTTTTATGCCAAACCTTGCTCATATTATAATTATAGTCAAAGACTCGGAGGATTTAATTCGGGACATATGTGCTTCCTCTAAATATTGCTACATAAATCAATTTCATCCCTTCCTTAGCGGGATAAATAAACTGAATCAGTTATATTTGCCAAAATCAATTGCATGTAGGCAAAATCAATTGCAGGTGTTACAACTTTACATTTTTGAAAGATACGATTTTATTGAGTTGTTAAATTTTGATAGAAGATTTTTTTAATTTTGATGTTGTTTTATATTTGTTTTTAAATAATTAGTATTTAATATTGTTGAATACATGTACATAAATTATAAATTGATTGATTATAAAATAATTTATGTTATGATTTTTAATTATTAATAATACTTCTAATTTGTATAGAGCATAGCGAAATAGTAATGTATTTTTAAATGTGTTTTTAGTAATATTTATTGATTTCTTTTCTAAAAATGGATCATGTGAAAATATCTATATTATTTATATTAAATTTCAAAATTTCTTTAACTTTAAACAAAAGTAAATTTAGATATATTCAACTATTTTAATTATTAATTATTCTTAATATTTTTATGTTTAAACGATTGTGTTATAAGTCATTAAATTTTTAAAAATTATTAATATATAGATAATTTATATTTAGTACATATTTTTTATATTTATCTTTTAAAATATTAAATGGTGATAAATATTGTCTATCTAACTAGATTAATGTGTATTGTTGGAAAGAATATTATTGAAGTAAAACAAAATGGGTTCTAAACTCTCCTATATAATAACAATATTACTATTTTTTATTTAATTATCTAAAAGGAAAATCTTATTGAAGTAAAAATAGATATTAAATTTAAAGAGCATAATTAAAAGTGAACACAACTAAACATTATGCCCTCCACTACTATTGTACGATGATTCTCAACATAATTAGTTAATCTTAAATTATATATTATCCACAATAAATATTATTAGTGTAGATTATTCACATTACTATTCACAATTTTTTTTTTAATGTGTATTATTATAATAAAAATAATCATAAAATGGAGTTATATTGTGTTCTGTATTGCTTATCCACAATACATATATTTTATATTTTGAGGATAATACACAATCAAATTTCTTTCTAAGGTACAAAAAGACCTTTAACATAGTGGCTATTTTATTAGAGTGGATTGTGAACAAATAATGTTACATGCTCATTAAACTTATATTTTACACAATCAAAGTTTGAGTGATGTAGAATATTAATAATTTGTGTTTTGACAGAAATCATCTGAATTCCGAACAACACATATATTTTAATATTTGTGATAATATCTATTATAAAAAACTATATATTCAAATTAAATATTTCATTATACATGGGATTTTACATTTTTGTAGAGTTTTAACAATTTTTTGAGCAATGTCCTTAAAAAGATGTAGAAAAATTGGAAGTTACAATAGTTATGAATTCGAGATTATATAAATATCTTTTAATTATAATGCATGAAACTCTCTAATTCTTTCAATACATGAAAATAAAATGTAAATTTTCACAAGTCTAAATTTTTAGAATATGAATGTTTGACATTTTAAGAAATTAATATTTTTGTTATGAAATTCACTGGAATATCTAAGTTGTATTTATAGAAGTTAAGTATATTCTAATGTTCAATAATCCACATTTATCATACTAAATTGAAGATTTTGTGGATAACCTAAGTGAAAGGTAAATAATTCTAGTGTGTTTCTAGTTTATATGAAAGTGTTTTGCAATGTTAGGTGCTAAGATAATTTTTAAGTTCCATGATTTTGATGGATACAAAGGATTTCTTACAATCAGGATAAATGTGAAGACAGAAAGAAACATGAAGTTTGCTTGAAGGATATGCTTGTTTTCATATTTCTAACATGAGCATCCTATCACTCAATGCATGGGTGGTATTAAAGGAGATCAATGAAAGTCAACATAGGTAAAGGTGAAGGATATAATATAAAAAGATGCAGAGATGATGTGAGTGTGGTAAAAACAAAACCCTCTGCATTACTTGTGATATGAGAATAGGAATTGAGGCAAGACCCTCACAGAACAAGACGAAAATTGGGCTGCAACTCATCTCAATGAGGTTTTTTGTTAAAATCATCAAGTAGTTATTTCATACCCATATTAAAAAATTACAATTTAAAATTTGAATAGAATAAAACCATATTTTTGTGTGTTATTTAAATGATTAATAATAAGTGGCATAAGTTTAATAATCTTTAGATAATGAAATCACTCCTTGGCCACCATAAAATGTTATTAGACTTAGATCCTTAAGTTACACTATTTTACGTTATCCAGAACTCATGCTTGAAGAGAAGTGAGAACGACAATTTATGACAAGATACGCTCCTTAACGAAATTTCATAACACCTCTAGAAACTAAGGAATGGATTCTTACAAACATTATCCAACTCAATCTAGCAAGCAACTTTTTGAGAATTTCAATCTATCATTTCACTGAAGGTTGCAGTGTGCTTCTTATTGTCAAATTATGTCAAATTTTTTCCATCAAGTGATAAAAACACAATATATAATTGACACGAGTAGGCATCCACTAATCCAATGAAAATTAAATAAAATATAATAAAAATAACGTGAGGATTAGCTACAATTTGCATATTGGTTTTACACAATGAATTCTCCAATCGATGGCTGTCATTTCCCCGTGATAACACGTGTCCTTCTTACGTGGAAATGCATTTTAAAATAAATTGACATCAAGCGTGCTATTAATGATTGCTCAACGTAAACCTATGCGGGACCCACAGTAACAAACTTTTGTTCTATCTTCTCAGATGAATTAATTTATTGAATACTTATCCTCTACATTAGTTGATTAATACCAACATGTAACTTAATCACATAGTTCTTAAATTCAGACCTAATCCTAATTTTGAAGATTGCATAATGAAAAAGAGTATTGCAATGTTGGTCTACAATGAAGTGAAGAATTTTATGATTGTAATTGAAACCTAATAAAATGTATGGCCTTTTTATGATGTAATTCTTTGTGCCGATTATATTGTTTATAATATAGAAGGTGGTTTTAATAGTACAAATAAAATTATAGTTCTTTCCCTTATTATGATCAGGTAGTGATAGATTTTTTAATTTAGTAATATCAAATGAGTTTTTTGTTTCACTAAGCTTTTACTTAGAAAAAATTGTTTTTAAAAGTGGGTCTAAGAAATTACCATTTGTTCTTGGAACCCTAATGTAATATTGTACAACTATAAAAATTGGAGGGAGTTATTGTGGTTCTGGGTTATCCCTCCATTATTATTACGAGAGCCCTAGTTTCCATGAAGTTTCAAACAATAGATTAAGTATAAAGCAATTGAAATAGTTGCTATTTCAGTATTTGGTTGCATTTTACACATATTTCCTTGTTGAATGTTCTAATTATATGAACACACAAATGTTTATCTCTTATCTAAATATAAATGCAAATTTTTTGGTTATTTATAGATTCCTTCAAATGAATATAAAATCATTCATGATCACAATCAATTGGATAAATAAAATCATTGCATATAAATTATTTTAAAATTCAGATTTTTGGTTCCTATTGAAGGCTTTACAGAAAAAGATAAATAGGAATAAGATTTGTAGAAAAAAAACCAGAATATTTTGGAAAATTTCTCTATTGAATGAAAGAGATACCCATAGTAATTTTTAAAGATTGTTAATCATTTGTGAAAAATCATTGAAAGTATATTTAAAACTCTAGAATTACTGAGGAAAAAGGCCTAATCAAAAATATTACAGTTCATTCATAACTTGATGCATCATAATGAAACCCATGAAAATCTTGAAAATATAAATACTTTTTACAACAAGATGTAATATGGACATCAATATTAAACATACAAACAAGAATAAGGAGTAGAAAAATATATTAAATATTTGTAAATCCTCAACACAAATTTAAGTGTCTAAATTTTAACTTATTGAATTGATAAGTGTAAATACCGAATTAAAAAATTCTATTCTTTTTATGTAAGTTTTATGACAATAAGATCTAAATTCTTGATCTATTGTTAAAGGATTTGGTACAAATAATATGTCATGAAATTTATATGTAAAGTGAAGACACATATAGATAGGGTTCTATAAAATCAATTTTTTCAGGTATACCCTAAAACTTAAGTATACAATCTATAGGGTTGGACAAAATAGGAGTGATTCAAGGTGCCCGATTCAAAGTTTCTCAGTATCAGTTTGATGTTCCCTCCCATAAAGGGATTGACATTTGAATCTTTCTCAAGTAGAAATTACCATGGCCCTAAATCTGTAAAAAAAACTCAATTATAAATACTTGAAGGGTATTAGGATCTTTAGAGTAGGGGGAGTGAGTGCACAATTTAAATAGCCTCTCCTAAATCATGGATACTATTTTGACTTTATAGAACCATTTCAATTATGTTGATCAATAAGTTGACAAAAGAAAATATCATTTACAAACATTTGAATAATAATTGATAATGATCCAAAACTACCTTGCTAACTCTATGATTCAGCCATATGGTCTCATGATAACAAAAAACATAAATGATTTCTTAATTTTAAAAGGATTGCTGTTTGCATTTCAATACTACAAATGTAAATATAGATTATTTCATACTAAAGATATTTGATTTATCTGAAATAGACTTGGATTTAGATTTGTTGAAAATAAAATTATACAAAATTATTAAGTAATTGTACAATTGATATAATAGTGCCAAAACATTCAATGGAAGTTAAAACATGGGTAGAAAGAAATTACTTTTTCTAATCCGAATAACACAAATGGAGATTTGAAAATGATTATGAAATTCAAGGCCTAACATAAAAATCTTTTTGACATAATTTAAATTGATCTATTGATATAAGCTTCCTTTCTTAGAGAACTTCATATCATGAAAATTTTATTTCAAAAAGGTCAGCTTCATTATTGTGTGGATTGTTTCTACATATTAAATAACCACTTAGAATCTTTTTTGGCAATGAAAGACACTTGTGTTCAAGGAGTTATGATAGGGCTATTTAGGCTTTGTAAGACTCATGATAGCATGCAATAGAAACACAACATTATTGTGTTAAAATTTCCATAACATGTAAGGGATAACAGACATTCTTCAAGCTACTATACACTCAAGGTTTTGTAGTGAAAGGAACTATGGACAAGTTTTGCAATGAATACTCATAATTAGGTTCTAATATTTGAACAAACATCTTAATTATCAAATGAAGATAAGGTTATGATTTTTATTATTTCTTTTGAAGAAATACTCATGAAATGAACACCATCCTTAGTTCACAATCTACCAAGGATTATCGATTGAAATTAGACCATTCATAATATTTGATGGCTTTTGGGAAAATGTCATTCAAGACAATATAATACAATAACCAATGATTTTAGGTGACCATCTTGTGAAGATTAAAATTGGTGTAAATGCTTCTATAGAGAAGAAATACTAAATGGATCATGCACAAGCATGCATCTAGATTTATGAGTCAAATTAGGATTATACCATGAAATTTTAAAAGAAGGAAATCTAAACTTATAAGGACTGAACATTTTTCAGATTAAATATATTACATGGTCATTGGTAAATGTTAGGAAATAAGAGATAAAATATGCGGAATAATCCCTTACAGAATCGCAACAGTAGAAACTAATATGCAGAAAATATTACAGATCTCAAATAAAAGTGCAGAATAAAATAACACAACACAGAGAGACAATATTTAACGTGGTTCACCCAATTTGGGCTACGTCCACCAAGAATCACTTGCTCAGATTTTATTACAAGCCACCACTCTCTCAATAGAATACCCAAATCCATTTGGAGCTATGCTCAACAAACTCTACAGAATTCACACCCAAATTCAAAGCACATCTGCAATAATTTGCTTGTATATCTATCATATGCATAAGACCATATAAATAGACAACTGCTTAAGCAGTTTTACAAAACCGTGGGTATCAAAACCATGGGCCAAAACCGGGTATCAAAACCTATGGGTATCAAAAATCCAATGGGCCCAAAAACCATGAAAAGAGCAGCCCATAATGGTTACCCATTACCCATGGGTTAATAAACCACCCATGAAAATTTGTCTTCGGGGGCTTCACCCCCGAACCCCCTTGACTCGCTCACCGGCGAGCGGGACCACCGTAAAAATACCCTGAGTGTAACACATAGAAGGTGTACCACACTCTAACATGAAAATAGGCTCCACAAACATAACAATCTCCCACTTGGAGACTAGTTTTCCATTGAGCAAGCTTCTCAACCCTTCACTAGTCATCCGAAGACCAACCAAAGCTGAACACAAGCTTTAGTTTATCCCTTGTGACCACCTTGGTCATCATGTCTGTAGGATTCTGACTGGTATGAATCTTCTCCAACTTCAACTTATCTTCCTCCAAAGTTGTCCTGATGAAATGATACCTTAACTGTATATGCTTCGTCCTAGAGTGGAAAGTAGAGTTCTTAGCTAGGTGTATAGCACTCTGACTATCACTATGCAGCTTACCTTCCTCCTGCTTATGCCCCAACTCCTCAAGCAATTGTTGTAACCAAATCATTTCTTTGCTTGCCTCTGTGGCAGCAACATACTCAGCCTCCGTGGTTGACAAAGCCACCAGCTTCTGTAGTCATGAAATCCAGCTCACTGTTGTCCCACCTATAGTGTAAATATAACCTCTCATGCTCCTCCTACTGTCTACATCTCCAGCCATGTCTGAATCTACATAACCACATAAAGTTGTGTCTGATCCACTGTAGCACAAAATTGTCCCCATGGTCCCTCTCAAATACCAAAGGATCCACTTTACTGCTTGCCAATGCTCTTTACCTGGATCACTCATAAATCTACTCACTGCTCCCACGGCATGTGCAATATCAGGCCTAGTGCACACCATGGCATACATCAAACTGCCAACCACTGATGAGTAAGGTACCTTGGACATCTGGTTTCTTTCCTGCTCTGTCTTGGGACACTGCTCCTTTGATAACTTGAAATGGCCTGCCAAAGGAGTCCCAACCGGTTTAGCATCCTGCATATTAAACCTCTCCAAGACCTTCTTAATGTACTCTTCCTGAGATAAAGTCAGCTTCCGTTCCTTCCTATCCTGAGATATCCTCATACCAAGGATTTGTTTGGCTGCCCCCAAATCCTTCATATCAAAGGATTCACTTAGCTGTTTCTTGAGTACTTTTATTTCCTGCATGTTTTTACCTGCAACCAACATGTCATCAACATACAAACACAGGATAATATAACTTCCATCCTCAAATTTCTTTGTATACACGCAATGGTCAGAATGACATCTAATATAACCTTGCTCCATCATGAAGCTATCAAAATTTCTTATACCATTGACGTGGAGCTTGTTTCAAGCCATACAAGCTCTTCTTCAGTTTGCACACCATCTCCTCTTTACCTTTGACCTCATAGCCCTCTGGTTGCTGCATATATAGTTCCTCCTCCAAATCACCATGGAGAAATGTAGTCTTTACATCTAACTATTCTAAGTGCAAGTCTTCTGCTGCCACTATTCCAAGAACAGTTCTAATAGAAGTCATTTTTACTACAGGAGAAAAAATCTCATCAAAATCTATACCTTGTTTCTGTGCAAACCCCTTGACCACCAACCGGGCCTTATATCTTTTCTTTCCTCCTTCTTCCTCTTTAACTCTGTACACCCACTTGTTCTGTAATGCTCTTTTTCCTTCTGGTAGCTTCACCAAATCCCAAGTCTGGTTCTCCATGAGAGACTGATGCTCCTCATCCATGGCTTGCTCCCACTTCTTCCTGGCATCTACCTGCATTGCTTCATCAAAGCTCTCTGGCTCTCCACTATCAGTGAGTAATAAATAATAAAGAGAAGGAGAAAAACATTCAGGTTCTCTTCTTACCCTAGAAGACCTCCTCAATATAGGAGTTTGGGGTTCCTGTTGAGGAGGGTTCCTGAACTGATTCATTTGTCACTTTCCCATCTAGAAGATCCTCTACCACTGCATATTCTTTCTTGGATTCTTCCCTATTTTCCTACAACTATGCTTATACATGACTTTCTCATTAAAGACCACATCCCTAGATTGAATTATTTTCTTGTCCTTAATACTCCAACATTTATATCCAAAGTCATCACCACCATAACCAATGAAAGTACATTTTTCTGATTTAGCCTCTAGCGGTCCTATCATCCTTGTCTATATGAACAAACACCTCACATCCAAAGACTCTAAGAAATGAATAATCAACTTTCTTACCATACCAAGCCTCCTCAGGTATGCCTCCATCCAAGGCACTTGAGGGTCCTCTGTTTATCAAGTACACAGTTGTGCTCACCGCTTTTGCCCAAAAAGAAAGAGGTAGTCCTGCATGTAACCTCATGCTCCTAGCACGTTCCATTATTGTTCTGTTCATCCTTTCTGACACCCCATTCTGCTGCGGAGTTCCTGGAACCATCTTTTTCCTGCGATTCCATTCTTAGAACAATAATCATCAAATTCATTGCTGCAATACTCCCCTCCATTATCTGACCTGAGACATTTTAGCTTAAGACCTTGTTTCATTCTCTACCAAGGCTTTCCATTTAACAAAAGTGTCAAATACATCAGATTTGTTTCTAATACAATAAACCCAAACTTTCCTTGTTGCATCATCAATAAAAGTAACATAATAACTTGAACCCCCAAGAGATGATACCTGAGCTGGCCCCCACACATCAGAATGCACCAGCTCTAACTTACTCTCTTTCTTTGTAGGTCCAACCTTGAGAAACCTTACTCGCTTCTGTTTCCCATATATGCAGTTCTCACAGAACTCCAAACCTGTTTCTATATATCCAGGAAAATTCTTCTTTATGATCTCCCATGCCCTTATGGCTCATATGACCGAGCCTATAGTGCCAATAATGTTGTATCTATTCTGAATTACCACAAGATTACAATCATTAGTACTATAGTGGTTAAATAAAGGTTCCAACCTTCTTACCTCTTGCCACCACAAGAGCACCCTTGGTAACCTTCCAAGAGTCCAAAAGGCAAATTTAAGACTGTACCATTTTTTTGTTAACTATTCTAATATGGCGAATATTCATTTATAAAATTTTCCAAAGGTAAATTTTTTGCAATATTTTTTGATGCAAGTATCACCTTCTTTGCAAAAATTACCTTCAGTTTTGTTATGCAAGGCTTCATCCACTTTCTTGAAAAACATCCCCTTATTAATATATTAGAAGAAATCAAACTGGTAGAAAATTCCTAGAAGGAATTCAACAATAGTGCCCCAATACCTCTAGGTATTTAATTCGTCCAAATCATGGCAGTCTTTTAAGTGGCGGGTTGCTGGCATTTTAAGGTGATCCTTTGACATGATAATCAGTAACTGTAGATAGCGGCTACCTAGTAGTTGCTGAATTAATGAGTTTTAACTTGAGCGTGATCATTCTGTTTCTTTTTCATGCCCATCTGCATCTTCAACCTTTCATTTCTTCAAACTGATTCAAAATGTCAAGATTGATCTTAAACGTGACGAATCTCAGTCTAAGATTTCTTGTTGATTCAAGAACATTTATAATCCGAGCTCTACAAGTTGAACATTATGTCAATATTGACAGATTTCAATGCAGGAACTTATGACAACAGATTTTTCTTGATCGTCAATACCCAAGCTTCTGCCACTTGGATGCTTTTTTTCTAATTCTTTGTAGTAAAAGTAACATTAACTCTGATTCACTGAAATAATTTTGTTTCCCATATATGCAGTTTCACAGAAATCCAAAACCTGTTTCTGTATATCCAAGAAAATTCTTCTTTATGATGGCCATGCCCTTATGGCTCATATTTGACCGAGCTATAGTGCCACAATGTTGTATCTACTTCTGAAGCCACAAGATTACAAACATTAGTGCTATAAGTGGTTAAATACAAGGTTCCAACCTTCTTACCTCTTGCCACCACAAGAGCACCCTTTGGTAACCTTCCAAGAGTTTGTTGTAAATATCACAGTACAACCATCACTTCCCAACTGATCCGCTGATATCAAATTTTATTTTAAAGTAGGTACATGTCTGACATCATTCAATAGCCATGTATTCCCATTCTGCATCTTAACCTGAACATAACCTTTTCTAACTATACTGCAAGACTCATCATCACCAAGAAAAACATGCCCAAAATCTCCCTTGAACATAATCAACAAAATAATGCCTATGTGGAGTAGCATGGAAAGAAGCCCCTGAATCTAAAACCCAAGATTCAGTAATATTGTGCAAAGAAAGAATCAAAGCATCCTGACATACATTACCCGATTGCCACATTTACCTCCTTGTTTTCTTCCTGTTGTTTCTTCTTGTCCCGAAGCTCCCAAAAGTCCTTCTTTGCATGCCCAAACTTTCCACAGTTCCAACATACTATCTTGCTTTTGGATTTTGACCTTGCCCGATCTTTCGATTTTCCACGGCTTCCTCTATTCTTCTGTCTCCCTCTAGTTTCCACTGTCAAAGCATTCCCTGAAGTAGAAGATTCCCTAGAGATTTTTCTTCACATTTCCTCACTTAGAATCACCCCTACAACATCCTCAAACTTCAACTTTGAGTTAGCTGGAACCGAGTTGCTTACCGCCATTACCAGGCTATTCCAACTCTCAGGTAAAGAGCACAAAATTAATAAAGCCCTAACTTCTTCATCAAATTCTATTGTAACCAAAGCTAGCATATTTACAACCATATTAAAATCATTTAAATGATCTGCTACTGAACCATTCTCAGACATCTTCATATTAAACAACTTTTTCATTAAAAATATCTTGTTAGAGGCAGAGGGTTTTTCATACAACTTCCCTAATGCATCCATCAGTTCTTTTGTAGTCTTTTCCTTTGAAACATTAAATAATACCGAAGATGCAAGACACAACCAGATTGTTCCAAGTGCCTTCCTATCCAACAAATCCCATTCCACATCCATCATGCTCGAGGGTTTGTTCACCTTCTCAGACAACAGAATATAAAGATCCTTCTGATAAAGGTAATCTTCCATCTGCATCTTCCAAAGACTGAAATTCTGCCCATTGAATTTATCAACCCTTGATCTTCCATCATCTGCCATAGCTCCCACTCAAGCTAAAAAAATTTCCCTGTGATTCAACACTTCAGCAAACCAAACCAGGCTTTGATACCAATTGTTAGGAAATAAGGGATAAAATATGCGGAATAATCCCTCACAGAATCGCAACAGTAGAAACTAATATGCAGAAAATATTACAGATCTCAAATAAAAGTGTAGAATAAAATAACACAACACAAAGAGACAATATTTAATGTGGTTCACCCAATTTGGGCTACGTCCACCAAGAATCACTTGCTCAGATTTTATTACAAGCCTCCACTCTCTCAATACAATACCCAGATCTGTTTGGAGCTATGCTCAACAAACTCTACATAATTCACACCCGAATTCCAAACACATCTGCAATTACATTTTCTTGTATATATCATATGCATAAAACCATATAAATAGACAATTGCTTAAGCAGTTTTATACAAAACCGTGGGTATCAAAACCATGGGCAAAAACCATGGGATCAAAAAATGGGTAAAAAATCAATGGGTACCGAAAAACCATGGGCCCAAAAAAGCCCATAATGGTTACCCATTACCCATGGTTAATAAACCACCCATGAAAATTACTCTTAGTGTACAATAAACAAAACAGGCTCCACAACCTATTTCAGTTACCCATCTAAAGAAATTAATTATGGGACTGTAAAAATACCTGAGTGTAACACATAGAAGGTGTACCACATTTTAACATGAAAATAGGCTCCACAAACATAACATAGAGTAGAAACAAGTCAAATAAATTTATCGTAGGGAAATTGAATTGCATTTCTACAAATGAGAGCTAAATAGTGGACTAAGTCCCCTCCTTCTATAACAATATGATTGAGCACTCTATCTATCAAAGGTGTAGGAGGAAGTTATGTAATTTTCCTGTTATACAATTGGGGAATTAACCTCACATAATGATGATTCACCTCTACTTCAAGATGAGTCATAGGTAAATTAGGTATCTATTTTGGATTTAAATGTTGTACAGATTAAGCTCACTTTAATACTAAGTATTTAGTTTATTTGCATAATTGGTAGACATCATACTTAAGAGTCATTTAATACTAAATTAATTGTATCTTAAATTCCTAACAATCACTTCCATTCTAGGGAGGTATGATGATTTTGATTTCAAATTTACACAATCAAACTTGAACAAATGAGCAGCAGAAATACACCCAAAGAGATGATTTCTTTAAAGTACCATCACTGCACATATATTTACACAAGAAGGAATTATTTCTAGGTTTCTAAGAATTATTATGCTATTTTTTTTTTTAAAACTAGATTTACATATAAAATTTTCAGAATTAAACTTTGAACAAGGAGAACTGTTTAGACATAGATAACAATTGGATAAATAACAACAATCCCTTCTCTCTCTCTTTTCTTTACATATCATAATGGAGAACAATAAACTAAATACACATCATTTCCTTTCCTCACTCAAATTTTCTTTCATTTCAAAAGTGGAAATAGGGACAAACAAATATTGTCAAGGAGACATTTTACAACTTGAAACAGTTAAGTAAACATCACAACTACAACAGTTTTACAACTATGTTTCCAACCATACCAAATTACACAATCTAATCCCTTATAATAAAATTAACGTGTCTATTTCATGATAAATGAATATAGGAAAATGCAAGTACACAAGCCCTCCTCACAAGAGGAGACAATATGCCAAGTTTTTGGCTTGAAACATGATAAAAGTTGCAACATCCAAACGTTTCAACTTTGCAACTCCAAACGTTTGCAACTTTAGCAACATCTGAACCACTCCACTTAGCTCCCATTGCAAGATAACAAGTGAGATTTCTTCCAATCGCAAGATTAGGTTCCTAGTTCACCACCCAACAATTTGACATCATTACCTACCACTAAGGAGTCAAAGGTGGCATGCTAGCCTCCCCCAAGCCCATGGGAAAGAGGCAACACACTTCACTTAGCACATGGGGAAGGTTTGAATGCACACAACAAATTTTAATACCATTTAGAAACCATTTACAAACATAATGCAACCAAGAAAAACATGCTAAGAAGCTCCTTGCTTCTAGCTTTTATTTGAAGAGGGTATGGGAATTCCAATTCATGTTTCAAATATAACCATGGGGTATTATGGTGGTAATCTCTCCCTTGCTTTTACCATCTCCTTATCACTCCAAAACTCCCCATATCTCTCTAAAACTTCCCCAGGAGGGCTTTTCAAACATAATTAATTTCCTTCTTGAGGGTAGGGATGAATTTCCAAAGTCCAAATGGAAATCCATCCCTACCTACAAACCAAATGTAGGAGGGTTTTAAATCGAGTGGAGGAAAATTCCTCCACTTACCCATACAAGCTTCCCAAAAGCCACACCCCTCAAGGGTGGGTGGAGCAAAAATGAAGCAACACATAATTTATATTCCACAATTGATCACACATAAACATGCAAGGAAAAATTGAGTAAAAGCATAAGTATACAAAGTCCTACCTTGTATTCCACAAGCCAAAATTCCAAGGATTGAACTTCCAAAAGAGCTCAAATCTCCACCAAGCTTGGGTGGCGAGCTTTTTCTAAAAGGTTCTCCAAGCAAAAGAACCACCTTCTCCATGGAAATGAGGGGTTAAAAAGAAAAGAAAGGGATCCAAGACAAGCAATGGGAAGGTGACATATCTCACCTTCCACTCAAAACCCAAACCAATGAAGAATCCACAAAATTGCACCCAAAAAGGAATAAGGGAAAATTCAAATTTAGCCCAAGCAATCATGAGAGAATTTCCCAAATCCCATACATTCCCAAAATCAAAGTTCCCATAAATATGAAGTGTGTGGGGAGGGGAAAAATGAGCCATATGAGCCTCATTTGCATTAGAAAAGAGCCCACCCATACCATAGGGATGGGGTTAGGGCCTCTTTTCCATGCAAATGAGGTCCTTTGCTTGCCATTTACCCTTTCTAAATGAAACATTTTTCCTAAATCCGAGTTTGGGAAATGTGGCATTTAAGAGTGGCAATTAGGCGATTAGGTGGCCTAATCCACCTAACCTCAACACATCATTCCAAAACCAAAATAAGATGTTAGAATCACATGCAAAGGGTAACATTTAACATTAGCAAACAATAGACCAAAAGAACATAACAATTTAGCAAGTAGATAAACAACATGCAATTTCATCACCATGGAGGGAAAGATTAGGTTCACAATTCCAAAGCAATGCAAACAACACAAGCCACAAGATGAGGAAGGGGTGTCGTAATCGATAAGAAGAAGAGGTTTGGCCATTAGGCCTTTTGTGCTAAGCGGCATGTGTTCCTTGAATCCCACGTTTTCCTCATGATTCATTTACTGACACCTGCACAACTCAATGCAAACCTCATATGTGCCCAATATGATAACAACATACGATACAATCATATGTTCTCTGAATCCCACGTTTTCCTCATGATTCATTTACTGTCACTTGCACAACTGAATGCAAACCTCATATGTGCCCAATATGATAACAACATACGATACAATCATGTGTCGAAATCAACATCCATACAAGCCATGCTAAGCTAGTAGTATATCAAAATCATGAATCATCCATTGAATAAAACGATATAATCCTCACCATACATCAAATATGGATCCAATATCAATACAAAACATGTCTATAATAACTCATGATATCATCGTCATAACATAATATCTGATAATGAATAGTGGCATCGTGTGCCTCATAGTCAACCCGTGAACAAAAATTAACATCTTAATGCTATCAATATGATATCATGAATAATGTCATATCAAAATAGTGTACTAAAGTAGTAATATCCCTATCAAATAACAATGTCATGTGACAATGTCTCATCAAAACAACAAAATTGGATTTGTATCCACTGGTCCATCAATACCCTTTATTACCTAAGCAAATGAGTTGGCCCTTGAACTTCTTGCTAGCTCTCCATCACTTAGATGGTGAGTAACCCATACGAATCTCCAATCTCGTTGCACAATGGTCACCGAGCTATCTTGGCGAGGGTTCACCATTCACATTTTTTTATAGCTCGATGGAACTGGTTTCTCAACTCCACCACCAGCTTGATCAAGCTAGCTATGCCTTTCAATAAAACCCTAGTGCATTCGACCCCAAAACACTCTGTCATCTTGAAAACTGCATGAGTTTAGGAGAATTTTCACCTTGAAGGGTCATTAAAATAGCATAGTTCGTTAGGGGCTGTTTTTTAGCCTTGGCTCCAAAAAATACTAGAACTCCATGTGGCCCATATGGGCCACATTTTTTTAAGTTGACCCTTAAGGGTCAAAATCCTCAGAAGAGGAATAAATTCATCAAATATCCACTTTCCACTGCTGAATTCACTAAACCGGCTTTGGAGCATCGAAAACCACCCGTATGAAAGTGGGCTTCACCTTAAATGCCTTCACCTTAGAGTCTTATATAGGCCTAGTTACATTTGTTAGACCACATTGTCCATTTTTCTACGAGGGACATCCAAAAATGAATAAGAAACATCTGGCATCATAGGGCTAAGTTCTTCTGCTAGATGTGGTTACCAGCTTCCTGAAGCATCTTCACTTGTGCATAGAGTTAATCATGTCCAATATTGCTTGGACTTCCTTCAAGAGATCCAACCAAGTCCGTTCTAACTTGTGATCTATCCCACTTGCTTGCACTGCATATCTTCATAAGAAAAATCTTGGAGTTAAGATTTGTGAGAGTGATAAAATTTCCAATGACTTGGGATCTTCCCTCTTTCACTCTCTACACTACCTATGTTCTGCATTTATACTACAAATAGACCATCTCGAAACCTTCTATGATTTATTTTTCACACAAGTTGTTTAACACATGATCTCTGACTTTCTTATATGCTGCAGAGTTTTAAATCAAGATAAGAAGGGACATTCATCTAACCAAGTTCAAGCTACGCTTGCTACATCATGGAACTCTATCAAAACTTGATTTTATTGCATTGTATCTCTTGACACCTTCTACCTAACATCTCCTTTGTTTTGAGAGGTCTTCTCTTGTTTTCTACCCATAAAAAATGTGGAAAAAAATTCCTAAGTAGGATTCAAACATGATCAGATACAATTTGGTGCAAGCACATCGAGGGTTTCCAATTAAGGACAACCTCTATCAACATTTTTGATGACAAGGGTTAGCAGTCTTTCATGAACACACATGAGCCCTCCCACAACCTTGACACAACTGAATATACTATACTAAATTATGAATTCATTACATAATTGATGCCCATACTCTTCAGAAATCTACTACTCACACACATGCCTCTAAATCGACCTATTTCATTACAAACTATGGAGAAATAAATAGGATATAGCACAAACCTGAAATGATTTGTGCACGAACATGTTTTGGTTTTCCATTTTGTTTGTAGATTTTTTTTATGTCTCCCTTATCCCCCTCTGAGATTCCTTTCCCCCCTCATTTATTGATGTCATCCCAAGTCTCTTCAGCTCCCCAAGGACTTGAGAAATACTTCCCATATTAATGATTATCTCAAATTTTTGTTATTTTACTTTTGCTGATGATTACAGATGTTTCAGTCAACAAAACGTAAACGCTTTTCCATAAAACGTCAACGTTTTTTTTTCCGCAAAATGTCAGCAAGTGAAAATAGTTCCATGTTGCGTTATTAAAATACTAAAACTAAAAGTTCAATAATAGTATTTCTTGAAAACTTTCCTTCTTAAGGATTCCTTGTAGAACAACTTACACCATGTCAATCTAGGAACAAAAAAAGAAAAAAGCAAAACCAAATAACACTATGTTTTGGTGATGCAAGATTATTTTTTTGATGTGGATACTCCTTCATTAGTTGTCCTTAGTTTATGCACTTGTAATGACTTGTGCACAAAATTTCACATCATACTGCTCAAGCTAGTCAACATTTCTTCATGCACCATATGAAAAGTTTGGGTGAAATATTATTTACGTTGCTCAGTTTTATAGTTTTGGAAAATTAAATCAATGATCTACTATTATATTAGTGGTTTCCATTTATATAGTCTAATGGACACTCTTTAATATGTAATTTTGTACTTTTTTCATAGTGTAACTATACAATGGAGATATAATGTTAAAATTCCTTATTAGAAAAAGGAGAGAGAGAAAAGAGTTAATTAATTAAATATTAATTTTGATCAATACTCATTAAGACAACAATGTGTCTTATGTTTTTATTGATAATATTCTCCTTTTACACATGAATGTGTCATCATTATCATATTTTTTAAAGAGGATTCATTCTCGATGGAAATTTTCGTCCATTATTAGTTAAATTTGTAGAGGGAATCATGGAAAATTTAACTTTCATAGATAATTTCAAAGGTATATATTATCATACATGGAAAATTCAATGCAAATAAGATTTACTGAAAAGGACCTCTGGGAAATTGTCAAACCTAATATGATTACACCTATAGATGCAAACGAGCACGCAAACTGGAACATTAAAGATAAAAACCCTTGTGAACTATTGGTTTTGATCTATCAAAACCATACCTACACCACGTGGACTTCTCATATTTTCTTTTAAAGATGTTTGGGAGTCAGTGAACAAACTATTTGGATATAAAGTTGAGAGTGCCAAGATGACATTGAAGCAAAGATAATATGGTATGAAAATAGATTAAATTGCAATAATGGCATATCATATCAGCAAGTTCAGTTCCCTACTGAACCAATTATCTAGTGTTAACAAGAAAGTTAAAGATGATAATGTTCAAGAAATAATTTAAAATGAATTCCCAAGTTTTTTTATAATATGGTATTTACTTCAGACAAGGTGAAAATCAATTTAGAAAGGGAAATTTTCTCCTTTATGAGGGACACATGAATGAATGTTTTAAATCTAAAGAGTTAATGTATATATAAAACAAGTCAAGTAAATCTTCAAAGAAAAGTAAGTATAAGTTGAAGCCTAATCCTCAAAAAGGACAAGTAAAATGTTAATATTGTAAAGAACAAGGAAATGCAATTCTTATTTTTAAGAAGAGGGAACACGATATCCTAGATGATAAATTGAATCAAAGGGCTTACCTGGCTGAGGAAACCATCTAGGAAGAATATTTAAATGATGAAGATCTTTCTTCTCCTAGTGATGAAGAATTTATATAATAAATAAGTATTATTGGAGGATGGAGGCACCGAAGATTGGAGAGAAATAAACATCCTCTTGTTCACTTCTAATGATGGGGACATATATTTTATATAGTAGTATATTTTTCATGTTTATTTTGTGTAATAATTCCCATAATAAGATTAAAAAAAGGAGAATGTGAAAATCATATATATTGAAAACAATTGTATGGAGAGTAGACGACTACAAAGATTTTTGATTTCCACACTTCTTCATCAACCAACTGGTGGGAAGCTCATTGGAAGTGAAAGTGGAAACTATTGTGTTCTCTTATGTAGGTGTATCGATGGAAGTTTGGCTAGATGGTAAAACAATATTCACTTGAATCAAAGTAATAATTGTTGATTTTTCGTCAATAGGTGATCATGTGCAAAAAATATCTATAGTAGTATTATGTGGACCTAAAAGTATTTGTTGGCATATAATTATATTTTCAATTCTTGTTGTGTGTTATTTCCCCATGTTCTCACTAAGGGGAGAATGTTATGATACTCACAATTCATTAGTAGAAAAGTAGTCTTATTGAGTGAGGATGTTATTTTGGTAACAACTCACTTATTTTGTTTTTTTTTTACACATATCGAGCTAAGATTAGAATATTGTTTTCCTTAAATCATTGCACGAAGGAGTTATGATATAATATTATGTGTATGGAGTTATGATGCAGAGCTCAATTAACAATCATCATAGTCATACAAATAAAAACAACAAAATCCTTCAATCTTCAAGGTGTTGTGTTTTGAAGATCTTGTCAAATTGGTCTAAATGACTCAAATATGCAGATTTGGACCTTTCAAGACTCTATCTTGCATTCACTACCCATTTACCTTGAATCATACATCACATGCAATGTCCATTCAACCTTTACAAAGGCCAAATATTCAAGAAGTCTAAAATCCTCACTTTCTCACCAATTTCTTTTCACCATCCTTTCAAGAACATATGTTAAAAATAGGTGAATTTTGAATCTTTATCCGTATTGGCCCACCTTATCCTCTTGTACCTATTTCAATAGTCTGATTCAATGAAAATTCAACACTTGAGATGATTAATTCAAAAGAAAACACTCAACAACTTCTCTTTTGTCCAAACTACCTCCTTTAGTTCTCAAGATCAAAGTCTTTGGTGGGTTTATAGTTGGAATGATTAGTGAATAGGTTTAGAACAAAGTGAAAGAATTATCAATCACCCTTTACCCTCCTAATGATGTTCTCCAAATTTTAATACTCAAGACCTTCTACTAAAACAACCCACTTGAGACCCAAGAACAACCTAGGATTAGTTAGGAAAATTATGGAATAATTTTTTTTGTTTAAAAGAGTCTACAACCAGGTTACAAGACAACAGTTGTCACTAACAAGTTCCAGATCAATTCTAATCCACAAGAGAATAATTTTCTTTTTCACTCACAATTATTAGAGGTCACAAGGTTCAAAATTTTAGGGTTAGAAGGTTCAATTAGGGTCAGAGGGTAATTCCTCACCATACCCACTCTCTAACAGGCTTAAAGATTCAACTTGGTTTTTCTCAAAATTAACACATTCAATTTTCCCTAAATCATTCCCATTGGATAGGAAATTTCTTCACCTTTCCAGTGATATAAAGAAGTCCTCCTAACTCCTCATATTTTCCAAGTTATGGGCCGACGGGCCTTGGGGTGAAAATTTTCCCCAAGGGCGGGCCTGCGGGGCCAGGGAAGAAAAATTGCCCCAAGGGTGGGTCTGTGGGGCAATGGGGGAACTTTTTGGAAATTTTCCTACATGGGGTGAAAAACCAACTTTGCGCCCGCGCCCCCGTGAGTCCGCCAGGGACACGTGGCACCTTCTAAGCCAACACGGGTAAAACGGAGCGGCGGGAATATTTTGGAAAAATTCCCGCGCTGGGCGAGAATTCACTTTTGTGCCCGCGCCCCCGCGAGTCTGCAAGGGACATGTGGCATCTCCTAAGCCAACACGGGGAAAGTGGGGTGGCGGGGAGAAATAAGGTTTCGTGCCCCGAAGGCAAAAAGGGATAAATTCACCCACACCTCTGCCTCCGTGATGACGCCTTTTGATGATGCCAAAATGTGGCAGCCCGCTCTCTGATTGGTGCCATGCGGGTCGGGCTACGGGTTGGCGGGGGGACAGGGAAAATTTGGAAAATTTTCCCAAAATTTTTCTAAAGCTCAAAGGGAAAAAGGGGCCCGCTCCTCCACTGATGCCTCATTGTGCCACATGGCAGCCTCTGATTGGTTGCGGGCCGGCGGAGAAAATTTGGAAAATTTTCCCAAAATTTTCCGAGAGCGCTAAGTTTAAAAAGAGATCCGCCCCTCTGCTGACACCTCATGGTGCCATGTGGCAGCCTCTGATTGGCTGCAGGCTGGTGGGGCGGTGGGGAAAATTTGGAAAATTTTCCCAAAAATTTTCCAAAGCTCCAAGGGAAAAATTCAGGCCCGCGGGCCCACCAGGGAAATTTTTCCTAATTTTTTTTGACGCCAAGTGAAGAAAAACTTCAGAAGGCCATAACTTTTGATAGAGAGCTCAGTTTTGGGAAAACGAGGACTTTCTGGAAATATCTCAACGTCCTCTTTACTCAAGGATCATTAATTTTTATTTTTATAAAGTTTAAGGGGTCAATTTTGAGGAAACGATCTGCAGATTTTACAGTACAAACTGGTAAATTTTAACTTATAAGATTTGTTCAATTTGATCTTCTTCCTCTCTTAACATGTCAAATAGACATGGAGAATTGTTCTTAGATGGATTTAAGAAGGATTTCAAGATTCAATTTGTCTGATTGATTTGTAATTTGAGCATTTACATTCCTTGACAGAAAAATGACTGTAAGAGGGTTGAGCCCAATTTTGCAAGGTTTTGAAGGATTTATCCTTAAGTGTTATAGTCCAATTGAATTCATTTAGGACACACTAATTCAATTTAATCATTTAATCTATTATTTCATTGTTGCAGGTTTGAACTGTGCATTTTAGGTAAAGTATTTGCCATTTGCGAAAATACATAGCAGAGATCAAATTTAAAAGGGTTTAATTGCATCATTTTTCATCTTCCAAGTATTATAATGTTCCTTCCAATTCAAATCTAATACTTTTAGTTGATTCAATTCTAACCATTCAAAAATAAAAAAAGAAAATATAATTCTGATTTCCAACTTTACACATTTCAAAAGATAGAGTTCTGCATTTTCCTTCATACGCATTTACTTCTTTCAAACAGAGATTTTCAATTGACATTTAGATGTTCAATATTAAAACAACAACGCAAATTGAGAAGGTAATGTAATCTTTATTGATTCCAAAATACAACTTTACAACCTTTCTTTCATTCTTTGAGTTCATCATACAAAATATAATTCTTTCACATTCTTTCAAAGGCTGAAAACAGAGTTTATTTCTTTTACATTTCACTTCACAACTTTCATAAACAATACCACATCTTTCTATTACAAAACATTTACAAGTTCCTCCACTGCAAGTGGGAAAGGTTACAATAAACTTTATCTCAGCAAGGGACTGTCAAACTGTCTTTTTCTTAGCTCCAGAACAACAAGTGCATATATCTCATTCTCCCATGTTGTAATCACAACAAGAGTAGGGGAAAGGCAACACTCTCCACCCAACCAAGACATCCAATGAAGAGGAGAATCCATCCTTCTTCATTGGCCCCCGAGCCCCAACCACAATGCAATAAAAGATGTGATCCAACTCATGGCAACATCAGGCTTCCACAAACACACAAGCAACACTTTCACAATAAAACACAGTTCCAAAAATAGAATGTAGTTTACAACTACATTAAAACATGACAAACAATACTAAGGCTTCATCAAGCAAGCCAAAGGAGCAAGAAACTATGGGGGATGCTTCTTATGCCTCCCAAAAGGGGAAATGGGTATCACCACCTGAATTACAAACCACCAAAATATAGTATATCACAGCCCTGACATTCCTTATGCCTCCCCAAAGTACCCCTTATTCCTCACATTTCCTTATGCCTCCCCAACCTCTTATGGCACCCCATAATGAGTAAAGAAATGCAAGCTATTTATTTGTAAGGTGGAACCCAAATCTCAACTCCCTCCACACTTATACCTCCCCAAAACACACTTGTGCCTCCCACAAAATAAACCCCATAGTCTTCTCCTACACCATTCCTAGGCCATCTACCCAATAGCCCACAAACATATCAAACATTCATACATTAACATTCACATTCATACAAGAAGAGCATTTCAAGAGCCAAGTTCCTACCTCTCCATGATGGAGTTGTTCCAAGTTCCAAAACAAAAAACTTATCCCAATGCAAGCAATCCAAAACAGCCAAGCACAAGCATGCAACAATCTTCCAAAAAATCCTTCAAGCAAGAGCTCCCAAAACAACAAAGAATTCACCCAAGAATGAAGTCTCCAAAATCAAGCAACCCAAAACAAGGCAAGGAATTCAAATTTTATAGAAGAGGGAAGGGAAGAGGAGGAGGTGGATCCATGTAGGATGCCACATCACACATCCTCAACCCCAACCCCCAAAGTCAACTTCATTCTCCAAAGCACAATAAATAGGTGGGTGAATAATATGACAGTTTACTTACATACTTCAAAACAAACCCACACCCCAAAGGACTGAAATTACAACATGTAAGAAAAGTGTAATTAAAACCTACAAATTGCCTTCTCAAAAAACATTATAAAAGTCAAATTTCAACTCTCCAACCATAGGTATGGTTGGTAAATAAATTTAAGAGGTATGGGACAAGTTTAACTTGTCCCACAAGCCTCCAAAATCAGCCTCCAAGGACAATTTCTAATTTCCAAGAAGGTGGAGTGTTTCACACTCAAAAGTTAACTTACACATCTCTTACAACACTTTAATTCAAGGCCAACAACTCAATTAATTACTTTCTCATGATATATTTTAATTAATTAATATTAACAACATGCTTACCCACAATATTAATACAACATTTAATAAATAAAGAAAGGGGCAAAATGCATCACAAAATAAACACATGCAATCATTAAACAAAAGGGTCAAATAAATAAATACACATAACCCCTTGGTCACATTTAAAGGTGGTCCCCCCATGGGTACCCTAACAAAACAACCACACACAAAAAAATACAAGTTGCCATGGTGACCTTGTTGAATTCATCTAGAATTCCAATGTGGTTGGTCTCCAATCCCCCAATGTATGTTGTGATATTTTAACCTGCAAAACAAATACCTCCTTCGGCCTCATGGCCATATCAGAACATCCAAAATAATATAAATATAATTCCCAAAATCATCTAGATATATGAATCACAACAACATCAAAGCAATCTAACAATATCATTTACAGTTTTATCAACAACTATATCATCATCCAATAATTTCCATTTCTAGGTCTACTCACAATATCCAAATATCACATGTCTAACAACATCCTTAACATAACCATGTCAAATAGTATATCATCATCAATATCCAAAATGCCTCTAATAATCATCATGCATCATAACTAAATCAAGTCAACAATAATCCATGATCTAACATCTATCATCATACTATAATAAGGTCCATAATCAAGTCCATAATATAATCAACAGTATCATGATTAGTATCAAAAGGTGTCAAAGGGAAGTGGGCATGAGGTGGATCCATGTATTCTATACTATTATTGACCTCTATTCTATTCTATACTATTATTCCTCTCCATTTGAATTTTCAACCTCTTCACATATTATTGACCTCTATTCTATACTCCTACTATCCTTGCTTACCTTAAGACCGCATGGATCACATATATTATTCTTTATCCTTTCATTTGCCTTGAAATTGCTTCTTTTTATGCAAATTCTATCTCCATCTTCTTCATTCTTAATATTCCATCAAATGTACCTACACAAGCAAACATAGAAATAAAAAAAACGTAATATTATTCATGATTTATGAGCTCTTCATCTCTAGATGGCCTTTTTCCAACATATTTTAAAAATTTGAGTAACTTGATTCCAACTAACACTTGTTGATACCTTTTCTTATGAATTTATGACTTAGATCTCTTCTTTGGCTCCATTAACATAATTATAAGGAAAATTTGACAATTATGTAGCTTCTTTCCTTGAAACTCTTACATCATCTCCCAAGGTGGAGAAGAAGAACCATGTACCTTGTTTGTATAGCCATGTCTTCAACTGAATCTTCATCATATTTTCATGCTCTTGCTCTTCTTGCTTTCATTCCCTACTGTCCTTGTTTTCTCTTTGACCACTTGGATCCCATAACTTATTCTTTTGATCTTTAATTTTCTTTGAAATTTTTTTCCTTTTCTTGAGTTTCATCTTCATCTTTGTCATTTTTAAGCTTCCTCCTATTGTACTGGCACAAACAAACATATCAACAACAAAACATTAATTTGTCTCCATGTTTTTTCACAGTCCCCATCCCTATATAGATCATTTCCAACATGATTACATTGTTTTTCTTTCATTGAAAGTGGATTGAAAAACTGCCCGCTATTCTTCATTTTCTTGCTTGAATTTATTTCTCTCTCTTATTCATTTTTCACCATATCAAACTGCTCTAGGTCCATTACTTGTGCCTTATTTTACTCATTTGAATCATTATTTACCCAAGAAATCACTATTTTTCATATATAACTTCACTAACCTCTTTTCTTGATCCATCATACATAACAAATCTTGCAAAAGATCATCCAATTCACTGATGAAAAACTGATCATAATACCTTCCTTATTCATCATGCTCATTATTCCACTGAACCTTTCTTGTTTCATGATTCTAAAATTCAGTACTAGAATCATCTTCTATAATTTCAAGGAATTCACCCAAATAAATATCAATATCAGCTAGCAAACAATAAAATTTTCTAACGTTGTCATCTCACATACATTCCTGTGCATTTGCTTCTTCAACCTTCTTGTACTTATTTGTTTTCCAAGATTTCTTCATCCTCTTTCTTCATTTCATTATCTTTTTCTTGTACCACACTTACATTATTCCTTTTCCATATCATTTTTGTTTCCTTGTGCATTACTTGATTCCTTAAAAATCCAGAATTCTCTTTTTTCTTTGTTCTTGTTCAATTTTCCTTTCAATCACATACTTGCTTTGGCTTGACATCCTCTTCTTCACTATTAGTTTTGAATCCATTTACGAATCACATATCCATGATCCTTGACTGGTTTTGAGAGCTTCACATGGCTCTTTTTTCCACTCATCTCTTGGATGACCTCTTTCCTTTGTTTGCTTACATTTCCCACATTTTCTCAACTTCTTTTCCTCTTTTCTGATTGACCTCTCTCAACTGTAATCCTCTCCTTCTTCTTCACAAGTAGCTCTCTATGCCATAACCTTTCTTCTCATCACAAACCCAATTTTACTGATTTCTTTTATCATCAACTCTCCAAGCTTCTCTACATCTTTTCTCAACTCTCCAAACTCTTGTTCCATCCATTTTTCTTGATTTATTTCCTCTTCTCTCTTATTGTCTTATTTTTACTTTATTTATCTCTCTCTCTCTCTCTCTCTCTCTCTCTCTTACTTATTCTTATGGTTTAACAACACCACCAAATATTTCACTAACTCTTCTCTATCCAATTTATCTCTTTTCCTTCACAATCATGAGTCACACACACTTCGCAAACAACTTCCAAAATTTCTTGTCAGAATAATAAAAAATTATTTTTATGATCTATCTCTTCTTTGATACCAAATATGATGCACAAATCAGTTCATTATCAAAACACTCATCAAAATAAGAACAAAAAAATCCTTTAATCCTTAAGGTGTTGTGTTTTGAAGGTCTTGTAAAATTGGTCTAAATGACTCAAATATGCAGATTTGGAACTTTCAAGACTCTATCTTTCATTCACTACCCCTTTACCTTGACTCATACATCACATGAAATTTCCATTCAACCTTTATAGAGGTCAAATATTCAAGAAGTATAAAATCCTCACTTTTTCACCAACTGCTCTCCACTATCCTTTTAAGAACATAGGTTAAAAATAGGTGAATTTTGAATCTTTAGGCTTATTCGTACACATTATCCTCTTGTCCCTACTTCATTAGTTTGATTCAATGAAAATTCAACACTTGAGATGATCAATTCAAAAGAAAACACTCAATAACTTCTCTTTTGTCCAAACTGCATCCTTTAGTTCTCAAGAACAAAGTCTTTAGTGGGTTCATAGTTGGAATGATTAGTGAACACCCAAAATAAAGTGAAAGCATTCTGAAATACCCTTTACCATCCTAATGGTGTGATCCAAATTTTAAGACCCAAGACCCTATGCTTCTCTCCCAACTCACCTTTCCTCTTCTCTAGCTGTTCTAGCTCTTACTTGCCATGCTGACACAATTATATAGGAATATCCTTTGACCAAGGAGGTTTCAAACTGCATTATGGGATTTTTTGGCTACCCATTTTTATTTTATAATTCCCTACCAAGTTTCAATCTTAAACTCAATTCATAAATCCCTTCTCCTTAATAACTTGAGCCTATAAATTAGGCCTTCTAATTGTAGCATTCAACCTTCTCACAAACTGTTAGATAAATCCAAATATTTTTGGAATTTTAACATTGAAACCCTTAAAAATCCATTAGTTCATGATGTATAGATTCTAAGTTACCCGTATCAAGGTTTAGGACAGAGAGTACAAGCTCTTGATGCACATTTAGTAAAAACTCTAGATAACCCTCTGTCTTAGCCAAAGAGGATTGAAATATTTGTAAACATAATTGTGATTGGTTTCAAGCTCTGATATTTTACCTACTGGAATGTTTCGATCTCCCTTTCAATCCTATTCTACTAGTGATATATGAAAATGAGAATAATGTCACCAAACAATAAGGATCTTACCTGCATGCACGTTAAAACAAGGTGTTTAGAACCCTCCATATTTAAGTTGAAGGAATTAAGGTTCTATTTGATGTATAAACCTCATTTGTGTTATATAACACCCCCCTTTATATTTCATGCACATATACATATCTTTTGAAAGAAAAATAAACAATTTCTTGTCTAAACTGTAGAGGACAATCACAGTCCTGATTTCTTAAGAGTTTCAAACATTCAATCAAAGAGTAACCAAAAATATCAATCTTAAGACCTTTCTATAACACTTCATCCATTATCAACCACATGATTATAAATAAAATATCCTCATTTCAAGATCATAGTTTCAAATTATAAAAAAAATCCTCACAAAGTTACAGTATTATAGCTATAACAATCCCATGCATTAGCTTCATAATAGAAAACTAAGAATTTACAATACAAGCCTTCTTTAACCTCTTAAAAGAGCTTAAAAAAATCTCCATATACTCTTAAAGATAAATATCTAATTCCCAAACCAGAAACTTAGAATTCTCAATAAAGGAGACAAGTTAGCCATGCAAAAACAAAGTTGTCATATTAAACTATATATTTTATAAAAAGGTTAATGTTTCTTCATTCCTCCCAATCTCTTATCCCTCGAGGAATGCCTCCTAAAGGAATATAATTTGAAATTTATACCACTTCTCACTTCCATTCATAACCCTAACTAACTCTTTATATATCTCTCATACCCATACATAGCTAAAATAGGCATATTACATCATTCTAAACATTTTGTTGACTCATACATCATCCTAGGACCTATTTCAAATTATAATCACACTTACACACATTTTAAATCCTTCAAGAATCCTTGAAAAACCATATTTGTCTATTTTTAAAATTAGAAATGGAGGGAAACCTATAATTTGAAATTTTGAACATTTTGACTCAAACTAGCACATTGACTTGTCACCTAGTCTCCTTATAACTTTACGAGACTTTATTAAGCCAAATTGATCCCATAAATATGACAATAAGGAAAATTTGATACTTTTTTGCTTCTTATTTTAATGCTCCTCCATCAAGTTCTCTGTTGATAATTGATTAAGTGAAACATTATTGTGTTATACTCCACCTTGTTTTACATGAGCTTCCATGTACCTTTTGTATATATGAAAAATCAACTCTTGACTTTCAGGCACTCTCGACCGCCTGAGGTCGTGTCGGGAGAGCCAATGTGGAATGGATAGATGGTTATGTGGAAGCTATATAAGGCAAATGGGAAAAATGTGAATAATGAGAGATCAAGGAAATTTGATGTCATGTATGGAGAACTAATGGAATCTTCTTGTCTAAGGAAGAAAAATATTATCTTACCTACGTGGGTGAGATGGAATGGTCTAAGATGATGGTAACACATAAATGGTGGTCAATATCTGGCTCACAGAAAATGATCACAATGGGTTGTGGAAGGCATGGGAAATTCCCTGCATTTTCCTCGTAGAAGTTTCCAGAAAAGGTCATGCAAGTGTGGGAGGAAACATATGAATATGAAAAGTGAGTGGATTGTGGGAACTAGTTTCATCCTGGCTGGTTTTGCTAGAACTGGTAAACACTATTGGCTTCGATGTTCAACACTATCAATTGTGAGATGATGGCATATGGAAGTGGTGTGGACTAGAAAACCAAGACTCTAAGGCCCGTGTCAATGTCTATGTAATAGTAAGATGTGTTTGGCTGTGGGACTCAGGGATCATATACTTCGTCTCTTGGTTGTTGTGGACCTTGAATGGTCATGTGGGATATGTGAACTATCAAACAAAGAAACCAATAATCTCACAAAGTATCCGTCAAAGGAAGGTTGATGTTTAATCCTAAGCCAACTAAGAACATGTGGGGAGATATGTATTAATTTCCTGTCTAATTAAACTAGGTTCCTAATTAAAAAATAGAAACAAGTAGATTTAAATCAAAATGATTCAATTACTTTCCTCGAATTAATTAAACCTACGTGTTGTCATTAACTAATTAACAAAGGAAATGGCTAATTTGATACATAAAACAAATCTATTCTAATGTTTTTTTTCTTTTCAATTGAATAATAGAAATGCAACAAATAAAACAAACTAATTGAACTAATCTAATATTTTTTGGATTTTTATGCTTTCTAGAAACAAAAAAATAAATCTACAGAAGAAATACAAAGAAATTGAAATTACCTCTACAATAATATTAACAGAACTAAACAAACAAATAACTTGGTGTGGTTATTTTCCTGTGCAATGTGGATCTAAACTATTCTAATAAAACAAAATCTTTTCCAATTTGTATTTGTGGATCTAAAACTTCCTTCCCTCAGAGTCACATTGTTCCCCTGAAAATTCCCCAGTAGAAAACAACAAGATCTACAGCTTACAAAAAGGAAATTACAATTGATACTAAACTAATGCAGGAGATTTCTAGAAAAACTTCTTCAAACCCATAGAATAGCACTTTCAGTAGAAGCTTTTTGTGAACCCACAATGGGTATAGGAAAATTTTGGTTTGTTTTCCCCTCAGCTTTCCAAGGAAACTACAACAATGAATTTTCTATTAGAAATAAATTGTGAATTGAAATATAAAGAATTTAAAGAAAGCTTCAAGATCATAATGAAAGCTTCTTTTCCAATTTGGTGCTCAAATGGAACTGTGTTGGTTGTGTGAAGAAGATAATGAAGAAACTCCCTGCAAACCCACAAGGAGGCAGGAATGGCTTGTAAGCAATCTGGTAGTAACACAGGAAAGAGAATAACAATGCAAGAGAACTATTGAGCTTGATTGTGTATTTCTTGTAAATATTATGACATACATAAATAATGCAATTCAAAACAATAATCTCCAACCAATGCTTTGGGTAGAAGCTTGGCTCTTATAGAAAAATGGCTAAGGGAAATTGTCTAAGCCATTTATAAGCCAAGAAATGCCACCTCTCTCAAATAAGGGTCAGTTAACTCTAATTAATAGCAAGGAAGGGAAGGAGAAGTTGGTACAGCAAGTATCAAATGAGCCCAAGAACAACCAATTTGACTAAGAAACGTGTGCTAAAATCAAGTTTAAGAATGGTTGACACACGTTCAAAATATGTCAAAAGAGTCAAAAAAATTAACATGCAACCACTGGTCTGCGTAGAGGGGCGGTTGCACAAACGTGCACTAGGGTGGTTATGCAACCACCAACTGAGGGAAGACTGGTGGTTGTAACTACCAGGGCAGACTTCGTAACCAATTTCGTGACTTAAAGTCAAAGGCTAAGGAAAAATCTTGCAGAATGCTAAAGGAAAGTAAGAAAAGCATGGAAATGAACAAGGAAAGCATTCTAGGCTACAAATATATACTGCAAATGGGGAATTGGACGCGAACACCATTGGAAAAGATATTAATCATCATTGGGGATTTTGAACCATTCCAACAATGTAGCACATGCAAAATTGGGTGCATACATATTGCCCCCTCAGAGAAGCATTTTAGCCATGAAGAGGCATAAAACGTAGAGTCTGAGTATGGTGCTCCCAAATGGGAGAGTTAGAAATTATACCTGACACATCCATGTGTTGAAGTGATGCCAATCCAAGCTTCCCACCACCTACAAGATAAAATGGGAATCAAGTGCAGATATAATGTAGAATTGACAAAATATACTAAAATAAAATGACAAGAGGACTTACCATGTCCGCGGGGATAGAAATATACCTGTGCCAGCACTCAGCCCTGTAAAACACACACACTTGAAAACAGAGTTAAAACATGTTATATATAACCAAAATCACTATTTTTAGAAATCATTTTCACTCACCCACTTAGGTATGTTTGAGATCTAGATCACCTATCACGGTTTTGAGCATGAGTATAGCCATATCGAAGAGTACATCGACGTGATGGTGGCCTCACCAGCGAGAGGAGCAGTGGCTCAGAGACGGGTAAGTTATTTGCATTTATTTATTTTTAACCTATAATGTGAAAAATCTGAAAAATCCAACCTAGGGGGGTTATTTTTGCTAATTTTGTAGTCAAAATGTTCACAAGGGGGGCCTAGGTGTATTTGGCTTTTATTTTGTCAAAAATGGTCATTTTTTTGTCTTTTTTGAACTTTTTAGGTCATAGGGTATAATGGGTTGTTTTCGGATAGAACCGTCGCTCTGTGCAGGTGGCGGTTATGCAACTTCCACTCTTGTGCAACCACTGCCGTGGTGATTGTGCAACCACCACTCTGCAGAGGGGATGGTTGCATAATTTTCAAGGAAGAGGCTATAAATGACCAAGTAATAAGAATTTTTTTGGCTTTTGTGTTGTTTTATGATGTTTTTGATCATCTTATTATGTATGAGATGTTACTAACTTGCTCTTTTTGGTATTTTGGTGAATTAGGTGAATATCAGATGGAGTAGAGCTATAGAGTGTGATTGGATTGGATTCTTCACAGGTACATAGATATTTTACATAGAGATCGGGATATGGAGGATATCCCAGACACCGCTGGTTCCACCACCTGGTTACTTGTTAGCTGATCTATTGAGTTATTGGGATGAAACCGAGAATACTTTCTAGTTTCCTAGAGTTAGAGGGGAGTGGACCATCACTCTTGAGGATGTCTACAGGATTCTGGAGGTTCCTCTCACAAGGTTACTTGACCCTAGAGAGTGCTACATTAGTGGTGTAGTCTCATATTGGGATTCTTACATGGAGATGCATTTCGCACCCGATACTGGTGCCAAACATGGCATGAGATTATTGTTCAGTTAGTCTACCCCTATCACTCCTTGAGGTAAGGCCATCATTGGCATTTTGGCTTTCACTTTGTTGGGACAAGGGTAGGGACAAATTACTCTATTGTTGTCCTCCCATCATTTAGAGTATAGAGGAGCATGGCTGCATCTATGCATGGGGTGTTGACATACTTGGGAGCTACATATCATGATTTTACAGGTTTTTCGACTAAAGGGAAAGGCCCTTAATCATCCTACATTAGTGACTTGGCTTGGGTCTATGAGGATGGTCCCCTATCAGAGGGGTGTTGGGATAGCCAATCCCGGGGCTATTAGAGCAGTTAGATGGATAGTTATGGCCCTGCTAAAGGGGCATCATTAGCCTATTGCAACACTTGCCACAAATGATATGGTTACATAGCCATACCAGGACATGTATGGCCTATGGGGTGAGGATGGGTTATTGTGGTGGCATGCATACAACACTATCACATAGTTAGTAGGACATAGGACTAGCTAGGGTGGAGGTCCATCCAGTTCAGAGGGTGCCCCAGACAGTTGGGTTACCTTATATTGATGCCCTCCCAGTAGGTTCCAATTGTATACAGGGGGATTAGAGAGGCTAGAGCTTATAAGGGGAAATCTCAAGTGGACTTTCATTATACCTAGGGTCCCGATTGGCACACCATAGGTTGTCCTAGATCCATTTAGGCTAGGGGTGATTCTATCATTTGAGGCTGCCCCCATGCACATAGTGGGGAGGAGGAGGAGGAGGCCCTCCCAAGAGGCAAAGATGAGGAGGAGGGACATGAGAGGAGGAGGTGAGGAGGGGGGAGATGATTGACACTGAGTGGAGGCCACCAAGAGAGGCTTCACAAGGGTGAGCCAGATCTAGGGTCTAGAGGATGAGATCTACATAGAGGGGAACTCTCCCTTCCATAGTGAGGAGGGGATGAGGAGTTAGTTTTTGGAAGGTAGGGGCCTTAGAGGAGAGGCAGCTGAGAGAGGTACTTTACAGGAGCTCACCACCACCACCAGCCCTAGTAGAGGCTCCATCTATAGAGGCTGAGGAGAGGGTATGAGACTCTTCTCTTATAGGGACAATGAAGGTAGACACTCTTAGGAGATCATAGAGATCATGTAGAGGAATTATGATAGCATTCAACACTAGGCTGAGGAGATCCATTTAGTAGCTCCACCACCACCACTAAGCACCAGTAGACCCATCCTGGATTAAGATCTGAGTAAGTGAATACTCTTCTCTCAATCTATTACTTAGACTAGAAATGTTAGTGAATTACACACTATCTTTTTTTTTGTTTTTAAAAGTTTTTCCAACTCTCCATTGTTTTCTTTTGTTTTTTAGCTACTGCTGATGGATGGTGAGATTTATTCATCGGATCCTAGTTGACACATTTTCATCCCCCATGGGGAAGACACAGAGAGGAGCTACTTGTAGATGTGGGGAAGCCATCATGGTGGGGCAGACATGTCACACTGATGTATTTCACCAAGTTTGGCGAGTTGCAGAGGTTCTGACCAAGATGAGGACCAAGCTTACTACATATCAGTTAGCTGAGAGGAGACAACAGTAGAGCATTCCCGTAGAAGGCCACCACCGGAGATCACCTGGTTCATCATCTCATGGTCATTCTCATAGGTCTAGGCATGGAGGCTCTCACTCTCATCACAGGAGCCGTAGCAGGAGTCCCAGTCATAGTGCACCTTCATCTGGATCCCATAGAGAGGGATAGGCCATAGGCCTTTATTGCTTTGGATCATTTTTTATTGTATATATCATTTTTTTTGGGATTTTGTGCTCATTGCAAGCATTTTGAACACACTTAGAGTATGATGGCATTGTATAAAAACTCCATTATTACATATATATACATATGTATTATTTTTTTTTGGCTCAGATATCTTGTTAAGAGTTTACTTGTTTATGACTTTCTTCATCTGTGTACTCTTAGATGTGTAGAATCTCTGATGATTTTTATATGCTTTTATGAATGCATGCATAGATGATGATGATGATGCAAATGCGTAAAAAATGATCTCTTTCATTTTTTTCTTTTGATATATATATGATGCATATGAGGAAAGATTGCAAACTTAAAACTTTGGTTTTCAAGCAATATTTGGTATTTCTGTTTTATTGGAAAATTTGATGAAAGTGATATGATAATGAAATGAACCCACTCCATTCTTAACTCCACGCAACCAGTAAGATGTGAGGGCTCAACACCGAGAATCAAGAAGGACATGAGTTATATGACTTTGATGAATGAAAGTAATGATATGAAGATAAGGTTTTGACAAAGACCCAATTAGGACACTACAACTCAACTCTAGGAAAGGCTAACTATCCAATTTAGAATGTAGTTTGCTTGCAAGTTTAACTAGACTTAGACCCATAGATGGCCTCCTGATTGAAAAAATATGGTTTTATGGATTAAATCTCTTATAACTTATGCATCTAACTCATTTTCTGATGATGATTTCAAAGGATTCAAAGCACTTTTTACTTGTTGACTTGTTTACAACTTATTGATTTATTTGAAAGGACCCCCTATGCCTTGCCCCATGCTACCAGTAAGAAGCATGGGCTCATCACCAAGGAAAAGGCATAGGTGAGTAAGGGAACTTCCCTCCTTTCTTAGCCTCATGCTACCTGTAAGAAGCATGGGCTCATCACCGAAGACTGGTAGGGAAAAGAAGTGTAGTATTATTTGTAAAATGAAATTGTTTTTGTATTTATTGTTTCTTTATCCTTTTTTTTGATTTGATTTGATTTTTAAACTTTGACTTGTGCTTTTGGGAGGGAAAAATTTCCCCTAGCCTCAACCCCATGCAACCAGTAGGATGCGAGGGCTCACCACCAAAGGTTGAAGTAGGTGAACAAGTAATCCAGGTGAAATGTTTTAGATTGATTTGTCAAAAGAGAGATTTTTTAGGAAAGATGTGACACCAAGAAGCTTCTAGTACAGACTATGGGAAAAAACAACTAAGCTAGAAGCAGCCATGAATAGAACTAAGTGTGTAGGTCATGGTAGGATCAATGTCAAAACTTCATCTAGCAAGATGATAAAGATTGAATAGTCTAGAGATGATATAATGAATAGTTGAAGAAGTATGATTAAATGTTTTGCCAATTCTCAGAAATTTTTGAAAGTTTCTTGAAAAATAAGTTTCTTGTTTCACAATGTTACAATATGATTATGCAAATGATATGCAATGTGAATGCAGTAATGTACATGTGGAAATGCAAATGAACTATGCATAGAAGCATTTAAGGTGAAGTGAATTGACTGATTCACCAAACTCTTCACCTTCTAAAGTACACAGATGATACGCATCATTCTTATAGTCCTCCATGACTTGATATGGACCTAACCACTTTGGTCTAAACTTTCATCCTTCACCAGTCTTCTTGTCGATCCGGCTATCTAGTCTCAAAACTAGGTCTCCTACCTATATTTCTCATTCATAGACCTTTTTATTATATTGATGACACATTTTGTCATCATAAACACTATGTCACTGCTCAACTCTAAGTCAAGTTTCATCGAGGGTTTCTAATTGAACTAATCATGCTTCCTCTCGATATGCATCTTCAGCTAAAATGCCTTGCAAAGATATGTGGAGGCTAGGTAACTTGATTTCTAGTGGTAAGACCGCTTCACATCCGAAGACTAAAGAAAAGGGGGTTTCCCCCATAGGCATTATGTACTGACATCCTATAGGCCCACAAGGCCGGAAATAGCTTTAAATGCCAGTCACACTTATTCTCCTTGACTATTTTGAGGAGTATGGACTTCAATGTTTTATTTGTCACCTCATCCTGTCCATTGGCCTGAGGGTAATATAAAGAGGTTGTGTGATGTGATATTTTGAATTGTGAACACAACTCACACACCTCTTCATTCTTGAAGGATGTGTCATTATCTGAGATAATGACCTATGTGGGACTCCATACCTATAGATGATCTGATTCAAAATGAATTTAGTGATCACAGACCCAGGTACAATAGTGAGAGGCATGGCCTCAACCCACTTTGTAAAATATTCCATGGCCGTAATGATAAAGTTGTGGCCATCTTTTGATGAGGGAGAAAACTTCCCTATCAAATCCAGACCCCAAGTAGAAAAGGGCCAGGGTGTCACAATCGGCTGTAGAGCCTGAGTAGGAATGTGTATCTCATGTGTGAATTCTTGACATTTATGGCACCTGCGTACATATTCTACAACATCATGCTCTAAGGTGGGCCAGAAATAACCCATCTGATGAATTTTCTGAGTAGTAGCATGCCCTCCGAAGTGACCCCCACAGACTCCAATGTGGGCTTCAAAGAGGATATTTTCTGATTCTTCTTCATCTACACACCTCAAAAGCATGTCATCAAAGGCTCTGCGATAGAGCACTTCTTCTACAATTACATACTTGGCAGCTATGATGCGTAGCCACCACCTTTGTTGTGAGGTTTCTCCCTCAGGATATGTGCAGTCCACAATGTGATTAATGATATCAGAATACCATGGACACATGCAATGGGAGGCTTTGTTTCCACATAAAATACACACTCATCAGGGAAATCTAGGTCTACTAGGTCTCCACAATCTATCGGGTTGTCTGCCAACCAATCAACAATAATTTTTCCTTTGATGGACTTCTGGTTGATGAAGGTGAGTTTGAATTCACCCATCAATGTGAGAAAACATCCAACCTTTTTAGATAAGGCACCTTGAGTCAAGAAATTTTCACAGCTTGGTCAGACTTGACGATCACTCACATTTCCTAGTTAAGCATATAATGCCTTAACCTTTTCATTGCAAAGACAATTTCCAGGAATTCTTTCTTCCTATGTATATAACGTGTCTCATAATCAAGTAGAGTGTGACTAATGAAATAAATGAAATGATCATGGTTATCATCGTCTTCTTATGCCAAAATGAAAGCTAGAGAGACCTCAGTGGCTTGAGAGTATAAGATCAGGGGATAGTCAGCTTTGGGTGGCATGAGTGTAGGTGGTGACATGAGAAAATGTTTGACTGACTCAAATGCTTCATGACATTCAGAAGTCCACTCTTTACTACACTCTTTCTTTAGCAAGTTATTGATGGGATGGATGACACAAGTTAGATCAGGAATAAACCTACAGATTGCCCCAAGTTTACCCAGAAAATACCTAATGCCTGATTCGTCTGAAGGTGGAGTCATCTCCATAACCTTTCAAATATTTGTTGGATCTACATCAATTCCTCAAGAAGAAATGATATACCCCAGTATTTTTCCTCCCATTACTCTGAATATACACACTTTTCTAGATTCAACGTTACACCATATTCAATAAGACGATAGAGGATAATGCGAAGCACCTCAGGGTGATCACAACACGTCCTGGCCTTAGCCAACAGGTCATCAACGTAAGATTCCACAATCTTATGGATAAGATCATGGAAGATATATGTCATTTCTCATTGGTAGGTGGCTCCCACATTTTTCAAGCCAAATGGCATGACTACATAGCAAAAGGTTCCCTAAGGAGTAGTAAAGGTAGTCTTGGTTTGATCCTCCTCAGAGATCCTTATCTTAATTATAGCCAGAGAAGCCATCCATAAGTGACAATAACTCATAGCCATCCATTGCATCTACAATAACATCAATGGAAGGAAATGGAAAGTCATCCTTAGGACATGCTTTGTTGATGTCTCTAAAGTCGATACAAATGTGTATCTTCCCATTATTTTTAAGAACCAGACGATGTTAGACACCCACATGGAATAGTCCACTGGTTTAATGAAACCCACCTGAAGAAGCTTCATTACTTCTTCCTTGACCATTAAAGCCACCTTTGGCTTCATGGGTCATGACTTCTACTTCATGGGCTTGGCATCGGGCTTCATGATGAGGTTGTGAACTACCACGTCAGGAGTGATTCCCATCATTTCCTTGTAACTGAAGGTGAAGGCTTTTGAATGTTCTTTGAGCACCTTTGTATGTGCTTCTATCTCATCTGGAGTAAGAGAAGAACCAAGTTTTAAGATCTTGGGTTCCTCCTCCATCCCTATATTGATATCTATGGTCCCTTAAATCAAAGAGGAATTACCCTCTTTGAACTCAGGTAGGGCCGGAGGTAGTTCTAACTCTTCTTCCTCTACCTCATAGATCTCAAGACCTTATTATGAGGAAGAACACAATGTGTGATCTCCAAAGTAGGAGGAAGGGTGAGGTCTAAGAGAAAATCCTCTCTTATGGTGTGTGGGATGAAGATCAATGTAATAATTGAGGAATCCTAGGATTGCCTCATCATTCTCTACAAAATTCCATAGTGGCAGGCTCATTCTCAGCTTCAACATATGCCAGAATCATGTTGGTTGGAACTTTTCAAACTAAGGGTTTGGATCAAACTGAGACCATAAACTCAGTTTCCTTCAAGCCCTCACTTGGACAAAAGTGAGAGGAAGAAGTAGCCATTGAATCAGCTAAGAGGTTTTTCTCTCTAGGTATGGCTTCGATAGAAATAAAGTCAAAACCTTTGCTAAGTTCAAGAATGATGGTTTTGTAGAGTTGTAGGTGCTCCACTCTAGTCTCATAAACTTCTGAGACTTGATTAGTGACAAGTTGGGAGTCACCTAAAACTCTAACATTGTTAATGCCCATCCTCTTGGCTACAATGAGACCAAGAAGAAGAGCCTCATATTCTACAGTGTTATTTGTACATTCAAAAGTTAACCTAAAGGAAAAAGGCATGATCCTTCCCTTTGGAGAAGTAAGGATCACCCTTACCCCAACATTGAAGTGGCACTTTGCATCATCATAGTTGAGGGTCCAACAATCATTGGGAAAGATATAAGTTTGATCATTTATAGAATCTTCCCCTTTGACTTCTGAAACCTCAACCATGGAGATCTCATCAAAGACACTAGATGGGAGAGAACCAATCCCAAGAGCATGTCCTATGCTGAGGGAATCGAAAGGGAGAATGATAGGAAAATCGTTCTCCAAAATATGAACTATCTTTATTGTAGTTTTTTTCAAGGCAATTTCTACTACAACAACTTTGATTTCACCATAATCAACCCCTTTAATTTCCTTAGGGGTTTCCAACTCAGTCATTGGAACAAGTTGGGACTCAGGTTTTGAGTCTTGGGGCTTGTTCAACTGATTGGCTGGGAGCTCAAACTCAGTATGAATCCCAGGTTTCTTCTTTAGGTTGGCCAAATGGATGTCAAATGGCTTTGGGTCACCCTGAGCTATGAAAACCTTACCCAGGTGTAGGAATCTGACCTCTTGGAACAATGTAGAAGGGATTTCCTTCATTTTGTGTATCCAGGGTTGACCAAGGATCATATTATAGTTGGTTTCCTGATCTATAATGTAAAACTCAGTCAACACAGTCTTTGGTCCAAGGGTAACCAGAAGCACTATAGTCCCAATGGACATTTCCTTGAGGCTATCATAGCCTCTCAATGTGTTTCACATTGAAGAACAATTGGTTTCTCCATAGCCTAGCTTTTGAAGAAATGAGAAAGGAACTATGTTGATGGCAGCCACATCATCTATCATTACACACTTAACATAGTTGTTGTAGATCCAAACCTAGAGGTATAATGCAAGATCACCTCTTCATGTCAACTCAACATCAGTTGGCATCTTGCTAATGTCAAATACAAACCAACATCCCTCTTAGGCTGCCCTGGAGGATAGACATCAAAGTCTATGTGATTAACTTGGGCCTCTAGAGGAGGGGTGATGTGAATTAAATGGCCAAGGCCTAATGCTTCTAATAAATCCACTCGATGTGTAGGTGAATTCTTCAACAAATCCAAAAAGAAAATGTGAGAAAAGGTCTTGGTCAAATCCATAATTAAATCATAGGCCCCCACTGGTTTGGGAGCCACCAGTGTATCATCTGACATTGAGGGTAGACTGGAAGAGGTTGTGAGGAATAATCTCAGGTACGAGTCACTACGTTAACCTTAGGTTCAGTCTCCAACTCAACCAAACCTATCATCTTGGTCTGATTCTGACCATCTAAAGGAGGAGCTACCAATGGGTTTGACGAAGTAGATGCTTCATGATCATTGTTTCTAATGGGAGCCCCTTTGTTAGTTCCATGAGGATTGAGCTTTCCATTCTCAGGGGCACATTGGAAGAGAGGGTCTCTATAAACCCCAAGAGTGTAATTTTGAGGGTACACAGGCCCCGTGTGTGCATTTTACATTGTCTTTGTAGGATTAACCAAAAACATCTCAACAAAGAGGTTTCTTTGGTCCTCTGGAAGTTGTTAGATATTTTTTTACAATCATGACACGTACGAGCATCATGTCCTCTAACCCTATGGAAACCACAATATAAATCAGGATCGTAATCACGAGGTCTTTGATTTTGGTTTTGTTGTGGCCCATAGTTTCTATTGTTGTTCTGTTGTTGGTTGTTAAAGTTGAAGTTCAGGGGCCTCTGGCCTTGGTTCTGATATTGGTTTGGATAACCACTCGGGTATTGAACCAGACTTGGGCCTGGACTTGTTGAGGTGGGGGAGGAGGATGACTAAAGTCCACCACATTAATGGAAGGAGTAAAGTTGTTACTCCTTTGATTATTAATATTCACATTATTGTTACCGTTATTCACATTGTTGGTGTTAACAATGTTTGGCTTCTTGGATTGGTCAGTTACACCATCCGTCATAGCACCAACGGTTCTTATTGAGGACTTTAGGTCCTTGGTTATTGTTTTTTGAACCATTCAGGTAGTTTGAATTACCCTGAGAGGGGTTGACCAATCTCCCATTTGATCCATACATCTTTCATCCACTATCAATTGCCACTTGGTCAATGCGGAGAGCACCCTCTAAGACCTCCTCGTAACCTCTAAGAGGAAAACTTTGAACCTCCTCCTTGGTTTCTCAGTTGAGAGAATGAAGGAACAAGTCACAAAGCTCCGTTTGGTCCATGTTTGGAGTGCTAGCCGAGGAGTAGAGGACTTACCACCATATTTGAATAAAATGGGTGGAGGATTCATTGTGTTCTTGCTTGATATGGAGGAATTCTCTGATTCCTTTTTACAAGAGTTTGTTCATATCAAAATCCTTTATAAACTCAGAAATGAGTTGTTTGAATGAATGGATCGAGGCTTCTGGTATCCTGTAGTACCAGTCGAGAGTGATCCCCTCAAGGGTCTTGGGGAAAATTTAAGCTATAACTACATCCTATGGGAGTAGCTCTCTAATGACAGTTGCATAAAATTTAATATGAAAATTTGGGTCCCCCTCCCCTTTAAATTTTGGCAAGTTAGGAAGTGGTCATGGAAGCATTACGATTCATATGGTAATGTAAAGAGGATTCTTGAGGTTTTCAACATATGTTACCAATGCATAAGACTCTACCATGGATGACCCTTGATGGGGAGGTGGGGGAGGAATAGGAGGTTGATATGGCACAACATAAGCATTTGTAGGGGTGTAAGGCATCCCCTGAGGCTGAGCATACGAGCTAGGAAAGGAAAACATGTCCCCTTAGGGTGATTTAGAATACATGTGGAGGTATGGGGGAACATTATTTTGGTATGGAGTAGAAGGTGTGAAACCAGGGAACATCACATTTCCAGTTAGAATGGCATTCAAGAACACACTTCTGGTTGGTGCCTATGGAGGGTACCCATACAAAGTGTGAGAGGGCATACCTAACGTGCCTGATCTAGTAAGAAGGTCTCCAAGGGTTAGGAACACCCATGTAAACAAGAGGAGGTGAAGGTGCCGAGGGCACATAACCAAAGTTCTGCACATGGTGGGGGGTCTTTATTTTCCCCACAAAATGTGTAGCATGAGAAGGTTGGGAAAGCTCTAGCTCCCTAACTCTATCCACCAATGTTGAAATTACATCACCCACAGATGGTGTTGCATTTGGCTTAGGTGCATTTTGAGTCTGGTTGGGAAGAAAAGGCACATGATGTCCTGCTATGGTTTGATCCTTGGGAGGCCACCCCTCTTTGGATATGTTTCCTGTAGGAGGAGGGGTAGCAGAGTTGTTCTGAAGAAGAACATCAGTGTACTGTTGCATCCAGTCCAAGGACTGGTCTATTGCATTAAAGTGTTTTTCACTTTGGGTGAAGTGTGCCAAGAGTTCCTCATCTGGAAATAGGTAAGATGGGAGTGAATCAGATTGCATGTTGATTTGTGGTCTAAACAAGACCCGAGGATTGGACCCTTGCTCTCCTGTGAATGTCATGTTGTTTGAGTCAGAGAGCTCAGGTTGCGGCTATACATAGGTTGATCAATCTCCTCAATCTTGAATGATGAACCATTGTTTGGTCACCTTGAGGAGGAGGAGTGTGAGGGGAAGGTAAATTAGATGAGTAATTATCATCCCACCCAGATAGTGAGGGTGACTGTTGCATACCCATGTGGTAATAATACGCCTCAAGACCCAAAATGGGCCTGCCGTATTCCTGACCTGACATATTCAGGGGGTATATAAATACCCACAGAATAATGGGAGAGGAGAAGGATGGATGAAAGAAGGTAGAAACAATGGAAATGAAAAGGAACTAGTCCTTCACATCGGGTTCACCAATTTTGTACGACTGAAAATCAACACGTGACTTTCAAGCGCACTCAAACTCCCGAGGTCATGTCTAGACAACTGATGTGGAATAGATAGATGGCTATGTGGAAGCTATACAAGGAAAATGGGTGAAATGTGGATAAGGAGAGATCAAGGTAATCTAATGTCCTGTATGGGCACTAATGGAATATGCTCGTCTAAGGCAGTAAAATCTTGTCTTACCTGCATAGGTGAGATGGAATGGTCTAAGATGATGGTAGTGCATAAATGGTGGTCAATATCTGGCTCACAGAAAATGCTCTGCAACGGGTTGCGGAAGTCATGGGAACTGTCTTGCGTTTTCCTCGTAGAAGTTTCCAGACAAGGTCATGGAAGTGAGAGAGAAAACATGTGAATAGGACAAGTGAGTGGATTGTGGGAACTAGTTTCCTCCAGGATGGTTCCACCAAAACTCGTAAGAATTGTCTACTTCTTGTTCAAGGTTTCAACTATGAGATGATGGTAGGTGGAAGTGGTGTGGAACGAGAAAACCAAGATTCTAAGGCATGTGTCAATGTCTGTAAATAGGTGAGATGCATTTGGATGTGGGACTCAGGGATCATATACTTTTTCTCTTGGTTGTTGAGGACCTTGAATGGTCATGTGGGATATGTTCAAACTATCAAACTAGAGAAACCAATAATCTCACAAAGAAACTGCAAGAGGTTGAAGGTTAAACCTAAGCCAACTAAAGATACATGGGGAATTGTATTACTTTCCATCTAATTAATCTATGTTCCTAATTAACAAAATAGAAATAAGAATATTTAAATTAAAATGATTCAATTACTTTCCTTGAATTAATTAAACCTACGTGTTGCTTTTAGCTAATTAACAAAGGAAACAACTAATTTAATAAATAAAACAAATCTATTCTAATGTTTTTGTTCTTTTCAATTGAATAATAGAAATGCAACAAATAAAATAAACTAATTAAACTAATCTAATATTTTTGGATTTTTTATGCTTTCTGGAAAAAATAAAGAAAAATATACAGAAGAAATATGAAGAAATTGAAATTGCCTCTACAATACTATTAACAGAAACTAAACAAATAAATAACTAGTGTGGCTATTTACCTGTGCAGAGTGGATCTAATCTATTCTAATAAAACAAATATTTTCCAATTTATATTTGTGAATCTAAAACATCCTTTGTTCTACATTAGAGACACGAGAAGAAGTAAAATCTTCTCAGAAGCACTTCTTCCCCTGAAACTTCCCCAGTAGAAATAAAGGATCTAATGAAAGCTTACAGATTGAAATGAGATTACAATTAATTAAAACTAGTGCAGGAGCTTTCTTCCAGACAAACTTCCCTTGCAAACCCACAGGGATAGGCAAGGAAGCAAATTTCACCAGAAGCTTTATGTAAACAAATGGAAACTACAACAATGAATTTTCTATTGAATTGAATACTCTAGTTAAATTGTGAATTGAAATTTAAAGAAATTAAAGTAAAGCTTCAAGAAAACCAAGTACATCCCCAACCTGGAATTTGTAGAAATGTGAAAAATCAAGTGATGGTTTTGGTTTGTTTTCCATTTAGCTTATTTTCTAACTTGGTTCTCAGATGAATCCAGGGAACTATGTTGGGTAGTGCAAAATAATTAATGAAAAAGTGCTGGAGCAGGAATGGCTTGCGAGTATTCTAGTAGCAATGCAGGTAAGAGAATAACAATGCAAGAGAACTAGGCTTGATTGTGTATTTCCTAGCAAGATTATGGAAGCATAACAATGCAATTCACAACAAAAATCTCCAACCAATGCTTCGGTAGAAGCTTGGATCTTATAGGAAAAAGGAAGAGAAATGGTCTAAGCCATTTGGTAGCCAAGAAATGCCACCTCTCTCAAAGAAGGGGCAATTAACTCAAATTAATCAGTAGGGAAGGAAGGGGAAGTTGGTACATATCAAATGAGCCCAAGAACAACCAATTTGACCAAGGAACATGTGCTAAAAACGTGTTTGAAGAAGTTGACACGCATTCAGAACACGCTAAAAAGGCTCGGGAAAAACCACATGGAACCTAGTCTGCGTAGAGGGGTGGTTTCACAACGCCACTGGGGTGGTTACACAACCACCACTTAGGGAAGAACAATGGTTGTGTAACCACCAGGGTGGTTTCATATTCGTTGTGATTGCTTGACTTAAAGTCAAAAGCTAAGGAAAAATCTTACAGAATGATAAAGGAAAGAGGGAAAAGCATGAAAATTAACAAGGAGAGCATTAAAGGCTAAAAATATATACTACAAATGGGAAATTTAACTTGAACACCATTGGAAAATTTGACTTAAACTCAAAGGCTAAGGAAAAAGCTTGCAAAACACTAAAGGAAAGAAAGAAAAGCATGGGAATGAAAAAGGAAAGCATTATAGGCTACAAATATATACTACAAATAAGAAATGGGACTTGAACACCATTGGAAAAGATATTAATCATAATTTAGGATTTAAAACCATTCAGACAATGTATCATGCGTAAAATTGGGTGTGTACAATAACCCCAATGAATCTTATAAAATCCACATAATGATTTTGAGAAATATAGTTTTCCATTATTTTTGAGAAAACCAAGGAATGATTTGTTAACTTGAGAAAGATGGTTTATTTTATTTTCTAAAACTACATGCTCTCCACATATTTTCATCATTTTCATGACATGTTTTGTAATCATTCATTGTTGAATCAAATAAATTTTTTTGACTTAAACTCAAAGGCTAAGGAAAAAGCTTGCATAACACTAAAGGAAAGAAAGAAAAGCATGGGAATGAAAAAGGAAAGCATTATAGGCTACAAATATATACTACAAATAAGAAATGGGACTTGAACACCATTGGAAAAGATATTAATCATAATTTAGGATTTAAAACCATTCGGACAATGTATCATGCGTAAAATTGGGTGTGTACAATAACCCTAATGAATCTTATAAAATCCACATAATGATTTTGAGAAATATAGTTTTCCATTATTTTTGAGAAAACCAAGGAATGATTTGTTAACTTGAGAAAGATGGTTTATTTTATTTTCTAAAACTACATGCTCTCCACATATTTTCATTATTTTCATCATTCATTGTTGAATCAAATAATTTTTTTTGAGAGAAATATATGAGATCATATTTTTACTTTTCCAAATAATGTGTATTATTTCAAGTGGAAGATATGTATTACTTACCATACCTTTGACTCTTTCTAAATGGTTTCCAAAAAGGGATAGGAACTTCCTTATATTTCTCATTTTTCTTTCATAAAATTTCTCTCACTCTTCTCTTCACAATTATCATAATTACTTGATAAAGGTACCCTAAACAAATAAATATGAATCTCATATTCATCTCATAATAAAGTTATTACACAAAAAGGAATGAAGTACCATAGAGGTTGAAAAGCCCACTAAAACTCACCTTTATGATTTCATCTTTTTTGTAGAATTGGGAATTCATTTCTACTCACAATTTCAAGACACTTTAGTGAGAAGCATTATTTATCTTCTTAACAATATACCAAGAAATTACTATACCATCAACAATTTTATCACATGAATAGGGATACATTTTTCCTTTAATTGATTCATTGATTGTTTCTTTATGTCTTCATTGAATTAATATTATTTTTTACTTGCACCTAATAAACATATTTTTAGGTTTATACATTAGTTGCTTCTATAACTTAGCATCATTGTTAAAAGTCTATAATTTTTTTGACTATTTGTTATAAGATCTCATTTTCTAGTGCTTAGTAGATTTAATTTTCTGATTAAATCAATCAATGATTACCCATTTTATAACAATGTTGCCTCATATGCCAATCTATCCTCCATGATCCATAATCATGCTCACAAGCCCATCCTAACTTTCATCCACTAAAGTGATAAGGGTATGTCCTAAATTATATCTCATTGTGATTATGATTTGAGAGTTGTTGATAACCTGAAATTAATTTATTTAATGATTACGTTTTAGATTAGTAACCATGATTTCTTTTTGGAATCTGATTCCTTGAGTTCTCCATTAAAATAACTTCATTATATCCCAACCCATTAGTATGATTATCTAGATTTATAATGCAACGAGTAATAAAAATTCCCTTTAAGGTATTTAATCTAGTACAATAAATTCCTTTAAGAACCTTTGGAATTTTAGTGTTAACTTATTGCTAATGTAATTCCCTTGTGATCAATGTTTAACTACCTTCAACAAAGATCATTTTGATAATCGAGAATGGTGAATTCCAAAATACCCCACATATTTTCTAAGTAAATGTTACCTCGTTAGGAATTTTGATGATTTTTTCTTAATTATTTGTTGTTGAATAAGATGAATATAAAAATATATTTAATTCAAGGAAAATACATTAGATTGTATGATGAAAAGATCAAAAATTTCATTAATGCATGAGTTTGAAACACAAATGTATGTTTATTCCTATGTATAAATGTTAATATAAGTTTGTAGAAAAATATGTAAATTTAATTAGATGACAATGTGCATTTTACACATGATCCTTGGAACTCTTACTTATATTTACCTCTATATTCTCACTCGGGTTCAACTATAAACAACCCACACGCGGCTCTTGATATCGGTGAATATCCATACAATCACGTACATTTTTGTTTTCAAATTCATGTGATATATTAAAGTTTATGTATTTTTTAATTTATATTCTCATTTTCAAAATAATTTTAATTTTCAAGGAAATGATGGTGATCTATTTTGTCTAGGAATCCAAAGAAGAGGTATAAATGGAAGAGAAAAATAGAGAAGGGGTTAAAGTTCTGGAGAGAGGAGTTAATTGTTTCAGGTAAATCTAAATATGTCAACTTATTAAGAATATTAATTTATTCCCTCGTCTCTAGCGTCTACTTCTTCAATTAATGCATTGAAAAAATGACCATCTCCTTTTGATTACAAGACTTGAGATGAAAAAGAGGAGGTCGAAAGTAAACAAAAAAATTTGGTTCATGTATGCATAAAATTACACTTTAAGTATAATAATACAATAATTTGAAACAATAATCTAGAATAATAATGGACCTATCGTAATATAATCTAAATTATGTGAATATTGAGATTTGAATATTATCTAATATTCACCATATCAAATAAAAAATATTTTAACATTATCGATTATTTTAGATATAATAAAACATAAATTAGGGTATAGATTTGGAACAACATTATCGAATAAGGATTGTAGATGATGAAACATGATGTTCAAAAAATAATAAAGGAGGTAAGACATCATAAAAGGTTTTATAAAAATATAGGTGTTGGCAATGTGATATGGTCATGTTAGAAAGTGGTGCATATGTTCATTTTTTAACCTATCTAAGGTAAGTTGTATATGGACCGAACTTGTATGAAGGCTAAAAAACCATATAGGAATGAATGTGTGGATATCAACATTTTTGTGTAGGTTATCCTAGATATATATTTATGCTTTATGGAGGTAGTTCTATAATTATTTGCAGTGAACATGAATTGTCTTCTCCTTTGTCAAACTTTAGGTTGGATTTCCTTGAATATTTAAAACCTTAAAAGGGGTTAGTGTTTTGGGTTGGATTGGCCCCAAAAACCCCTAATATGGCTGATTATTACCTATGTAACACTACTTCAAAGAGGCCTCAAACCCACATAGCTCACACACAATCCTATTATAATGTGTAACTAGTAATATATAAATATAAAAACTTATAATGAAACTCTTTATTTGATTTTGGAAGTTGAAAACCCTTATATACTTAATATTTATTTCCTGGTTAATCTAGGAATATTCTTATAAATTTTAGGTCTTTGTGTTTAGAATTTCCAAGTGATTAAGTGATGTCCAAATGGATTGAATGAATTTTAGGTACCCTTTTTAAAATAGAGGACCTTTCATTATTTTCCCTCTCATCTGACCTTAATGTTTATGCCCTTATTAAATTATGTGAAATGTGAGAATTAGTTAATTAGGTACACTAAATGATGTAAGTGGGCTACATGGGGTTATTTTGATTAATTAAATTCCATCATTAATTATGTAATATCATAATAAATAATTAATACTTGCAAATAAGTTATAGAACAAGATATAAAATTGGAAACACAAGAATATGAGTGCACTTAGTTGATTATAGATGGATTTGGGAAGTTTTGGTAGTGTACACTACTAAAATAGGAATATATGAGTCTGATGATGCTTCGTTCTATGAACTTTGACTCGAAAGTGATTTAGGGTAGGATCATACACTTATTATAGGACCATCCATATGGTATTGACCCTTCTGTATGTTCTTATACATTATTGGTTTCTATTTTAGTAACTTCCTGAGACTTTCATATACCTACATATATTTGTTTCTATCAAACCCTAGTTTGTGGTCATGTTAAAAAGCTATTTGAATATTATAAACATGATCTCAAACCCTATCCATGGATGGGAAAACCTATAAAATAAACATTAGTTGGGTTGTGGACACCCCCTGTGTGCCACTGATGTTGGCATTATTCAAAATAGGCCTCAAATAATGCTTCATTCTCCATCGAGCATGTGATATCTAAATCAATGCAACCAGATTTGGAAACTTATTTGACAATTCTTGAGTTGAGTTTGGCACTTCCTAAAGTGACCGAAGATGGGATGTTTGAGTTCTTATGGATGAGAGAGACTGATACCTAGACCTCGTAAGAAGATTCAAACCTATAGATATTTCTTCCCCAATGAATGTGGATGTGTATCTTTGAAATTTAGTGAGCCTTTTGCAAGTGTTAAAACTGAGTGTATCAACGTAGTGCCATAGGATTTCAAGGTTAGCCAATAAGGTATTGTTAGCTTGCTTATATAACATTTTGAAGATGAATTATTGAAGAAACGATGACCTAGAGGGAGTAAAGGGCCCATACGATAATTTGGAATCGAAAGAAAGATGGAGGATATGCTGGTGTCAAACTGTAAACATAGCTCAGGACCAAATATAAATTCATAACCAAACTATACAAATTTGATCAAGGATGAAAACCATGTAAAATTAAGTTTGCATCATTTTAGGATGACTTAAGCTATGGATTTTTTGTATTGTACTCTCAAAATGTGTTAGTATATCAATGTGTAAGTATAAATAAGATACCTTGGAACATGTACTAAGTAGGAATATAAAGGATGTGTTTATCTTAACAAGAGTTCATTGTCAAAACTAAAAGTGTTAAAGAGTAAATTACCAAAATTTAGTGTCTATATTTGCCCCACCTTTTAAGTAGGAAATTAAAATTATATGCTTAAAGGAAAATATAATTGAGTTTGTAAGCATAATTTGTCTTCACTCAGAGTTTGTTTTGTAGAGTTCTTTTGTCCTTCATGTTGGAATGCTTCATGATGAAACCTACACCATAGAGTGTAGTTACTATCCATATTAAATAATTGAAATTTAACTCAAATGTAAATTATAACATGAAAGTTTTGCATTTACATAAAAATGAAATGAAAAGATGCAAACAACGAAGGAAAAAACCTATTTTTTTATAGATGGAGCTTCATTTGTACTTCAATATTTATATTGTTGAACTTGTTGAAGGATTGGGGGTGATCATTCCCAAATTTTTTAGGAGAACTAAGTGTTAGGTGCATTAAACCCAACTTGGAAACAAAGGAGAAATTGAAGAAGAGTGAAGTAATGAAGCACCCCATGAAGAAAGAAGACAATGCATCAATGCATCAAAGTCACTCAATAACTTTGATATCTTCCCCTTTAAATGTAAGAGGAAAGGAAGGATTATGTATCAAGAACTTAACCATTTTGATACCTTCCAAAATCCCATGGACTGCACCATATAGAAGGATCTAGGTGCAATTTTGTAAATAAGGGCACAAATTAGAAAAGATAATGAGTTCCCACATACCATTACCATGTGCCATATAATTGAGTAGAAAAGAAATAGAAACTATACTCAAATGTAGATGAAAAGAGGATACCCATGTCCCCAAGATTTGTGAAACTTTATCAGAAACTGAGTGATGTGGTAAATAAGGAGTGAATTAGTTCATACCCCTATTACATATATGGATTTAGTGATGTATATCTAAAAATATTCCAAAAACTTATATCTATAGGAAAAAATATGATACTGTTGAGAAATTTGATGTAACTAACACATGGTAAAAAATGTATGGTAAGGCCAGGATCATACATATTGTCTTGAAAAAACAATATAGTTTTGGAACTTATGTATTTATTTTGATTTCTATGTTTGACTTTTGTTTTGAGTACTTGTACCATTTTTGTACCTATATGTTACCCTATAATTCTTCTTATATCAGATGTAGTGTATAATATACCTAGATGAATTCCCTATATTTTGAGGCATGTGTGAAAACCACGTTGAATAGTTGGATAAAAAGAATAGATGTGTTCCCATGTACTAAATGTATGAGAAGCTATAGATGTAGAATGTTGAGGATGTGTCCATGTTGAAGAATATTTACTTGTAAAATGGAGGTTTTGCACATGATGGAAACCATGATGCGCAACAAGATAAATAGTAAAAAAATATAAACAATAGAAACAAGAACAACATTATTAATGATGCATGCATAAGAAGCAAGTGAAAACACAATGAAGTAAGATTCAATAATATGCAAAAAATGTCACACAAAGGGCATCGAGCTTAGAAACATGGGACACCCATGTTGTTAAAATAAAATTAAGCTCTGTAGGCCTACAAAAAACACCACACAAGATATGTATTAGGCCACAAACTTGGTACACCTAGGGTGTCACAAGAAAATCAAAGAACTCAAGCCAAAACCATTGAAACAAACAAGTAGTAACACATATGACTAACAAGTTTGCTTGAAAACTAAATGTGTCAGAACATTATGAAATTATACAATTGATATAGAAAGAGACATGTGAAGTTAAGATGTGTTAAAAATGCACAAGAAACATGTGTTAGTGCTGTTAACTCATAGGATTACGTGTACACAATATATGTAATCAAGCATAATGAGGAAGTAGATTGGAACTATAATAGAATAATAACATGTGTCTATTGTATAATAGATAGCCCCACTCATCATTGTTGGGTAAAGGACCGAACAGCACCTATCATTGTGTACCACTCTATGTGTGTCATGCATCAAGATCAATATACCATGTCAACACATGTGTGTAGAGAGTAAAGATATATTCTTTCTATCAAATCCATAGTGAAAAGAAACATGTGTAATATAAAGTGATAACAACTTAAGATAAGTTTACAAGTCCTAATTTCTATATTTTTGTAAATATATGGATATTTTTATATTTTGAAACTATGTTAATATTTTTGTATTTTACAAATGATTAGCTATGTACAAGAAGAGGGACAAACTTAAAACTAACGAGTTTTAGGAGAAGGGTGGGAATTTCTAAAACTCATAGGTTGGGGTCTAAGTCAAAAGTAAAATTTTTAATATACTTTATGGTGAGACTTTGAGGTGCAAAAGAATGTGGATTTTGTAGGTGTAAAAATAGCTCAAAAATCCCTTTGGCCATATCTTTCACATCTAAAATCCTTTTTCAACTCCCATTTAAATCATTAGAAATTTGTTTTAATGACAAATAGTTCATATCCATGGTTCAAGGTACCAAGGTTAATATATCTAATGATGTAACTTTGAGGTGCAAAAGTAGGTGGAACTTTAAATTGCAGAAGCACATAAAATTCACTTTGGAGATATCTTTCACTTAAAAAATCCATTTCAACTTCTATTTGAAGCATTAGAAATGTATATTTATAAGAAGTATTTTCTCTTCAGGGTTTAGGGTCCCACAGTTAATATATTTTATGTCATAACTTTGAGGTGCAAAAGTAGGTGGATATTTTGGCTATAAAAGAAGGTCACAACTTCCTTTGGCCATATCATTCACATATGTACTCTATTTTAACTTCCATTTTAATAGTTAAAAATTAATTTTTATGAGAAATAATTTATCTTTAGGGATTAGGGTCGTAAAGCTAATATATTTATGGAGAAAATTTGAGACCGTGTAAAAATATGTGGAACTTTCATATGTAAAAGTAGGTCACAACTCCCTCTAGTCATATATTTCACTTCCAAAATCCATTTCAACTCTTTTTCAAAGTGGTGGAAATATATTTTGGTGAGAAATAATTTCTCTCCAAGGTTCCAGTCTATAGGTTCAAGAAAGTGAAAAAATTACTTTTTCAATTTTGCATAACATATAAATTGACTTTGTCAATTTACATGTCAAATACAAATAAAATCGTAACTCTGTATTATTAGAAGTTTTATTTTTTCAAGGATGCATGATTTATTCCAATACTTTCTATCATTCATATAATTAGTTTAAAAAAGGTTCAAGATATAATTTTCTTAAACTTACTTTGCATTAGAGGTTTCATCTAACTCAAAGGCTTCAAGAATTTGCAAGAAAATGATACTCCTTCCCTAATTATCGCTAATCATCACCATAACCTATTGACTTCTTCATGACATTTATCATTAAAATCTCAACTCATCAAGCTCCAAATAAGATTCCCCTAGCACTTACCTTGCAAGATCTGGCTTAAGGATACACTTTTTGTTCCTTTGCTCCCTTGATGTTTCTCAAGTGTAACCCTTCACCATCATCACAGGCTCTGCATATGTTTCCTTTAGTTGATAATGCCAATATATATTTTAATTTCTCATTCAACCAAGAATCTTAAACACTAATTTATTCTTGGCTTCAACTAACTTTTAAGCCTTAAATTGGATTTGACCTCAAATTGGGTATATACCCAAAATAAGGATACTTGAATCCTTTAGGTCTCACTGCACTAGATTACCTATTACCTCATACTATAGGGCTCCTCAGAATATCAAATTCATCACTAAATTACCCAAAATCATTCTATGACTTGTAACTCCATGTTTCAAGTATACTGATTAGGTTTATCAACTATCTCAGTCCTTACTAGGTTGGCTATTATGAAAGTAATATCAAACTATTTTCTCAAGAAAATTATAAAATTCCTTATCTCCCTTCATCTAGATGATCTAAATTCAATCTTAGGTCTCCAATATCATGGCTCCACTCTCAATATCACCTACTCAATTCTCTAATTTAACTCACGTCCTTAAGCCACTGTTTAACACAGTCCACTTTAGGACACACTGTCATGATGATATAAGGGGTTAAGATTATTATAATACTAAATCCTTCAAGAATAATCTTTTGAGAGATCTTAAGGTAATTAGTATCAATTATTGTATATCATCTCTTTCATTAAGTCTTCCGAATTACAGTTCTTATCCAAACCCTAAACCTAAGTGGACTATGTATAGTTTCACTAGGCTCTGTCACAAATAGCTGAGTGGGAAACAATTAAATATATCTATTCCTATAATAAATTGATGGAATAACATCTCACCATGTTTTCCTTGAAGTTTTAGGAGATTTGGGTGGATCAATTTCAAATTGAAAAGCGTATTTCTTCCTAACTAAACCCTAGTTGAGGGTTTTAAGTTACTATGAGAGATTGACACGATGAGGTCATTCTATAAGTAACACACGTAGATTACTTCTTACAGCTCTGAATCTTTGTAAAATTCTATGAACTTATTTACAACTTTAAAGGAATGCATAAAATCTATTGGGCTAACTAACCTTGTAAAATTCAATTAACATTATTTTCATCATACTATGTTATTTATGAATGCTCAGGAATATGACATATGACATTTCAAGGTATGTCATCAATTTTTTTTCTTCCCTTCTTAAATGTAGTGAAATTTTCAAGGTCTTCACATGAAATCCACACTTATCTTAGTCTCCTACCATGTGTGTATACCCACACTTTATCAGAAAACTCCCACATGCACAATATTGGTGTGAACACTCTCTACTATAGGTTCATTGGAAACCCTGGGGATAACATACAACTCAAGTAATCAATTGAAATAATTAGTAATGCATTAATAATGTTCTATGAATCTTTTTTGGTCCTTATGCTAAGGTCTCAGATCACTTTCTTACTCATCTTTCACTCACTGAAGGACTTATGTCACTGTTATCAGACTTCTCAGTCTTCCCAAACATGCTTAGTCACTCAAGAAACAATATTACTCAAAAGAAACACTGTGGAACTCCTCATTTATTACCTACTCTCCATGATTCATTTCCTATTATAAAATTCTAATATTGACTCCTTACATAGGCACTGTTTATTATCAATAAGCTTCCCAATATTAACACACAAATAAAGAATTCAAATTAAGAATGCTCTCAGTATCAGTTCATAAGAGTACCAAATTCTCACAACCATGCTCAAAATACTCTTTGCTCCACTCTGAAAATAAGAATGCACATTCACACAAAAAATCATACAAGATATTATTACAAACTAAGTTTTTCCTTTTTGAAAACCTTGCACCAAGATTCATAACTAGGTAAGAATGAATAGAAGTATTTATATTTGGTCTTTTATATCCTCCTAACCACTCCTTGAACATGGTTTATGAGTCTTAGGTCAGTTACAATCATATTTCAAGGTCATGAGTTCACCCATAAGAGGTATTTCTTCACACAAATGTCTTAAATTATAACATTATCTAGTATTTAGGTATGACTCATGAACCTAGAAAAGACATTAAAACCCCCATTATAATGCTTCATTTCACCCTTCCATATTTTATTGGTTCTAAGAGATACATTATAACACTTAAGATACAAACCAAAAATTGCTCCCTAATTCAAATTTTGCATTTTGGAGGGAAATACCTAATTTTAATTTCAAAGAGCTATAGACACCAACTAGTATGTCAAAATGACTCAAATGGACCTAAAACCTACAACCACACCTACAAGCCAAAATTAATGACATCATTTATCTATTTACAAATATGGAGTTGATGCTCCTACATGAATGCATGTAGCCATTATTATAGGGATTAGTGTCGTATAAATATGTAGTTACAGTTCCTTATAAAGGAATTTTAATAATTGGATATTTCGACTTGAGGATGATCCTTTTTTAGAATTTCAGAGGAGATTTTTATAGGGATACGTGGAGAGAAGTTTTACTGTCTAGGTTATTATAAAAATACATTTTATCATTACTAGAGGGGATTTGAATCGCTAGTTATTTAGAAGGTTTTTTGGCTAGACATTGTGGTATCTATAATTTTGTATAAGATCTTAGGTGAAATATAAAGTGTATGAGACTTTATGTTAATATTTATGATAAAATAAAAATAGATTCAATAACATTTATGTCATGGTTTCTTTAGTAATAAGCATGAGTTATTATGTCATGTGTTTATTCTTTTTCACTGCTTTCATGTATGCAATATTCCAACAAGAGGTATCCCATATTAAGTAGTCCACTCCCAAAATACAATGAGATGTGCCTCTACTTATTTGAAATTCAAATCCCCCCTTTCCTTCCTTCTTTCTAAATTATCTATTTCTTTTCTCTCTCCCTCTCTCTACAATTTATACTCCTTTCTTAGGAGTAAAATTCCACCCATGCAGGTAGGTTAGTATAAGTATTTTGCACATTTTTTCTTTCTAATTCTAGGTTTTAATAAATGGCACCTCCCCTCACAATAGAGGAAGGACCGTGTCCCACATACTATTAATACAATATCATATTTTAGATGTGACAAAATATTTAACCAACACCTATGAAAGAACCCAAGTATGTGGGTTTGGCTTAGGCTAGCTGGTGAAGTATATAGATATCCCATGTTAACTATGAGATATAATGATGATACATGAGTTTCCTACCTTACCATGGTGTTTTTCCCATTCCTCAAGAACTTACTTAAAGATCTATTGGAATACTATGAGGATTAGATGCTAGTGTAAAAAGGTAAGGGAATTCAATGATATATATGTGACCTCATGCCCAATTAAGAAAACTTACCACAACTATAAGGACCTAAATCTATGTGATGAGGCCAAGTTTAAAGTTTAAGACTTCAACCACGATAAGGGTATGTTAAATGATGTCACATTTTTTATTGTAATTTAATTTTTCTATTTCATTTTGTTTCATTCTTCTTTGATAATACAACTTTTTTTTTTTTTTTTTTCATTTTACTATTCCTCCCCTATAAAAAATTGAATGGATGATCAAATGTCTATGTAATATGAATAAAAACAAAGATATTATACTTATCCAATATAAAAGAGAACCTAAAACCAAGACATTTTGGTACCTCTAGATGTATCCTATAGAAAGAGCGTGATCTCATCTGCAACCTAAATTTGATTTAATTGAGAAAAGGAGTGGGAAAAGTGAAGTTGCAAGGATTTAAGTATGATTCATTGAAGGAAAAGAGATTATATAATTGATAATATAGGTTTACTTCATTGAGAATGAAGGATAAAATAGAAAAAGTAGTTACTGTAGTAACCATAGATCACTAGTAATGACATTAGATAAATGTGTAAACCTCTAATCAGTCCAACAAAAACATAAATAGTGATAATAACAAAGTGGAAAAGAAATATTAAAAATGCATCAAAATATCCAAGAAAAAGAAAATGACACAATAAACCCAAGAGTTAAAAATATCATGAGGATTTTATAAAAAGTAAAGTAAAATAAAAAATGAAGAACTTTAAAAGGATGGATATGGTTGTATGAACCCAAGGGGCATGTTACAAGGATGCTATAATAAGTTTCAAAGAGATACAAAAGTAAGGAAATTGGAGAATAAACATGAGGGGTATAATATGTTTTAAGGAGGATGGAAAAAGTAAAAACAACTAAAACTAAGTTGTTTAGGTAATACGATGTGAAAATTAGGTTGTGAGGTGCTAGTTAGGAATTTCACAATATGAACTGACTAGTTTATAAAGATACAAAGGGTTTTGAGGTGCTATTCTAGAATTGAATTTTTTAAATTAACATACCTATAAAAATAAAGAGGGTTATGAGGTGATAATGAGGAGTTTAGTCATTCAAAATCACAAAGCTATAAATATAGTGTAAACCTGGGATATTGAGGTGATATATAAAACAAAGTAAGTTATAATGGAAAAGTAAATGAAATCATAGAGGTCATGTGATGAAACTACAAACGTCGCCTATAGTGTCACGAACCTATAATTGTTGAATAATATATTGTGTGTGAATCATAGTGTCCTCAATGCATTCAAGGAACTTTGATATTTTTTGGCATATGTCATGATGTGCTACTACCATGGATTCTTCCACCCTCATGGAGATCATATAGAGGAAATATGTTGGGGTTTTTGGTGACCAATTTGAAATAAAATAAATAGAGAATGATAAGACAAGTAGTTATCTAATTAAATAAATTACAAAAAACTAGACCCAATATTTATCCTAGGAAAAACCCTTTTAGGTAATAAAAAATACAACACACTAACCTTGATTTTTTCCATTAACTTGAAATAACTTACAAATATAATAATCAAAATTCAAGGCACTATAAAAATTCTACATGAAAGACTTACATACACACTAAACCATGTCTTCCAACATGTAATCTTCTAGTAATAATCCATAATGCCAAAACAAATTGTAAAATAATTTTCCCATATAGAGCATGCAAATAAGGTATAAACATGAAACATTCCTTTTTCGAAAAGAATCATATTTAAACAATTGAAAATGTTAGCTGAACCACCCAGAAGACCAATTATATGCATGAAAATTATAATACATATTCCAAAATATCACAGTTATTGAGTACTTTCCATCAAGGAGACCACGAACCCATTATTTAGCAACTACAATCTACCATCCCATTTCATTTCTACACAAAGAAAAATTCTCAATAAAAGCTAAAGTAAACACCTAAATTTGGTAATTTGTGGCATTACTCTTTGATCATGACTTGCATGTAGGAAAAATATCTTAAACACATTAGTTTACTATTCCTACAACTTGTAAATACTCATTATCGAATTCAACTATTTAGATGTCTACATGATTGTTCTTATCACTTAAAAAAAATATTCCATATCCTATTAGGATCTTATAGAATTCTATTGGTGTCTCTTACCTCATAATACACTACCTTCGAGTTTTGACAAAAGCAACACATGATTTCGTCCACTTTATGAAACCAATGTTTTTTGTCTCCAAATGATCATATTTCTCATGTTTATTCTAATTATTCTTTCTAGGTAATCCTTAATGTAAAATTATATCCCTTGGAAATGTGTGAAAGAAAATAAAACAATCTCATTTACTCACTTGGAAACTATCATTATCATACTTAGAAAGAACAAGGAACACTTAATATTCACTTCCAAACCTATAGAAAAGATGCCCTAAAATTCCATAAATAAAGAGAATAAATAAAATGAATATGAAACCAATTCAAATGCAACATGCAAACTCAACAAATCAACTACCTCAGATCAAGCAAAGATGAAAGGAAGAGGAACAATACCTGCACTTACCGTCTAGCATGCAATTCTCCTTCCTTGATGGTGGATGTGCTTGAGGATGATTGATTGCTTCATATTTGGATGTGGATGCACTTGGACAACACCTCCCTTTGATGATTGATTGATTGCTTGATGAAGATGATGAAGGATTGGATGATTGATAGATGGATGATGATAGATGGATTGATTGATGAAGAAAAAATGAAGTAGCAATTTGATTATGGATTTAGAAGATTGTCTCTCATGGAGGATGAGAGCTTGATTTATAGTTTGTGAGTGGAAAATTGGATGGTTAAGGATCTTGCCATGGTGGATTGAATCCAAGGGTTGGAATTGGATGAGAGGATTGGAGGATTCTAGATTTCTAGATGTGGAAATTTCTAGATTTTGTGAGGGATTTCCATTGAATTAAAAATTCAATGGAATAGTGTAGATGTATTTGAATATTTGAAAATGAGAGGGAAAATAGAGAAGCTTCTAGATTTAGAAGCCTCTAGATTTAGAGGTGAGGATGTGCACATGTTTAGGATTAATGATGTGATTAGGTTGAATTAATGATGATTAGGGATGTGATTTGATGGAAAGGCTAGGTGTAGGGATGTGTAGGGTAGGTGGTAGGTGAGATGTAGGAATATTAAATTCCTATAAATGTTAATGAAGATTAAATAGGATAATATGATATAATAATGAAATAAAAGGGATTAATGAATGAAAATGGGAATGATTAAAAGATAAAATGATAAATGGATAAAAATGATAAAGGGGAAATATGATAAATATGATTAATAATAATAATTAATCTTAGTGATTAATTATTATATGATGATGTGGATATAAATAATAATAATTAATGGATTAAAATAGATTAAAATGGATTGGTAGCAGATAAATGGTGATGAGGCTAAAATGCGGGACATGATTAATGTTAATTAGTCATGTAGACATTTTAGGTGTCTACATTTTTCCCCTCTTTGAAGGATTATTGCGTAGCAATGATCATTCAAAGAAGAAGTAGAAGATGATAGGATGGTAATATGATGCCCCCTCGAGTGGGTAGGTAGGGAGGAATGAGGTGGGTAACCACTCAAAAAGAGAGGAGATGCCCCAGTGATAAGATGAAGGGGTTGTGGGTGAGAGGATGAGAAGATGTTAACTATAGGAGGATGTAACATAGGAGTGCCCCATGTTTTGATTTTGATGTATGACAAGGGTGTAGGATGTTTTGATTTTGGATGCCCCAGTAAAGGGGTTGATGTTTTGGATGTTTGGATATTGGATGTTGTTGGATTTTGGATGTTTGGATGTTGTTGGATCACAGGATTTTGGATTGTTGGATGCCCCAGACAGGGGGGGAGGATGTTTGATGGTTGGATTTTGGATGTTTTGTTGTCCCTAGTCAAGGGGTAAGGATTAGATAGGATCTTGGATTGATGATGTTGTTGATGTTGTTGGATGTTGGATTTTGATGATTTGGATTTTTGGATGCCCCAGTCAAGGGGTAAGGATTTTGATTTTGGATGTTGGATATTGGATGTGAAGATGTTTGGATGATAGGATTTGATAGGATTGATTGAAAATGTTGGATAGATTGATTGGATGAATAAGATTTGATGATTGGATGTTAGATGATTGATGAAGGGTTGGTTGGATAAGGTGATGATGATTAGGCTAAGTGATGATGTAAAGGGGTGGTGCTATCATAAAGTGCCCACAATTATCATCATTAGCAAGTTTATTAAGATGTGGCATAGAGAAAGATGCACCAATGGTATAAATACCATGATGTTTTAATTGCTAGATGCCCTTGTCCTCATATCATTGGACATATTGATGTAATATAAGAGGGTCCTCATATCATTGGACCAAAAAGAAAAATAAAAGGTGGCCTCATATCATCAGCCAAGTGCAAAAGAAAAGAAAAAAAGAGGCCTCATATCATTAGCCAAAATATGATGCAAATGCAAGAAAGAGATAAACAAGCGAACAAACACACACACACAAATGCATGCAACAGTGTTTAAGATTTTATGTGTGTTTTTTTAATGGATTTTTAAGATTTTTTTTTTTTTTGATTTTTAAGATAGTTTAGATGTGGTGGGATGAAGATGTGATAGGGATGGGCGGGGTTGAAAGGAGGTGACTTTCTCCTATAAGTCCCAAGGTAGATGTGGATAGGGATTAGGATAAAGGGATGATTTTGGATAGGATAAGGGATGTGGGATAAAGGGATTTTGGATAGGATAAGGGATGTAGGATAAAGGGATGATTTTGGATAAAGGATATAACTAGGGATGATTTGTGGATAGGATAAGGTAGGATGTGAAGGATTGGTTGATAAGATAAAGGAGGTTTGATAGGATGAGGGATGTGATAATGGGATAGGTTTGATAAGATAAAGGAGGATTGTTTGGGATAGGGGATAGGATAAGATAACTTAGTCGATTGGATAAGGTAGGATGTGAGATGATTAGATAAGATAGGCCCCCAATTAAAGGGCGGGATGATGGATGATAGTCTAGTTTGTTGTGCCCCCAAGTGTAAAGAAGAATAAAAAGTATGGGATGTTGCCCCACAGTGGATTATAAAGGTGCCCACAGTCATAATGATGATGGGTTAAAGGAAGAAAAAAGGGGGATAGGATAATAAAACAATAGAATCATCGATTGCTCATGGATGATGGATGCAACAAGATGTGGATGCAAGGGATGGATGGTTTGTAATGGATGATGAACAAAAGATGAGCTTAAAAGCACATGTTGTAAAATAAAAGTAAGCCTAGAACAAAAGTGTGACCAAGGTCTAAGCAATACTTGGCAACATACAAGCGCGATGTCTCTTCGAGATCAAGTGTGTGCAAAAGTGATAGTTAATTACCACTTGAAGTGAAGACTTGATGGGTAGGATGTAAAAAAAAACTAGCCAATGTATAGGGAGTGATTAAGTCAAGTAGGTTGATGGAAGGTGAATGGAAGGTTAAGTCCGTGCATTGCTCCGCTGTCAGCCAGGCGTCCATAGCCCCGATGGAGATACATCTGATTCTTGTCACAACATTTCTCTACTACCAGCCAGGCATCCATAGCCCCGGTAGAGTTGCTGGAAACACCCCTAGAGAGAGTCTTGAGGTGGATTTTATTTGATATTTTTTATTTTGATATGATTTTTTTTTTTTTTTCTTTTTGATATTTGATTTTTTATAATCCACTCTCTTAATACCTCTAGGGGTTAATAATCACCAATGGCTAGATGAGGGGATGGAGATGAGTGTGGTGATGACATTGGCTAGAGTGTCATAAGATGCACCCAAGGGTCTTCACCACAAGTTAATTAAGATGTGTGATTAAGTGATTGGATCTCTAAGATATGATCATTCTTGGATGTTGATAGTAAGGATAGACCAAGGTCACACAAGTGTAATAGGTACTAATGACTTACATCATGTGTGATTAAGTCAATTAAGTATTTGTGAAGATGGATTGGATTGGAATGAGGATGGAGGGATGAGGAAAGAACATCCATGTGCAAAGGACAACCTAAATGCTCAATCCAATTTTAGGTGTTTGGGATGTGTAGGGGGATTAGAGGATTGGGGATTGGTAGATGGATTGATGGGATGATCAAGAAATTGGTAGGATTGGGTTGTGATTGGGTATTGTTAGTGAGAGGTTTATAGCCTAAGCCTGATTGTCCATGGAGTTGGGAGGAAGGATGGGTGATGGGTTCAAGGATGCCTTGTTCATGGATACCTAAGCCTTTTCCATGATGTTTCATGTTAGCAAGCATATTTTTGGCTATATGGATATGAAGTGGATGGGAAGAGGATGAAGTCATGTGGTCATCATTAGACTTGGGGGATGTTTAATTTTCTCATCCGCTAAGAGGCCAGATTTAACAAAGGATGGGGGTGAGATTTGTTTGGATTTTTGGTTGGGAGGGATGTTTGGATGTGATGAGATTTGGATGGTTGACAGGGATGTTTGGATTTGGATTTAGATTGGGGTTTGGATGTTGGAGATGGGGATTTAGATAGGGGATGGTTAGGATATAGGAAAGGTGGTGGATAAAGAGGTACAAGGATAAGAATTCCTTGGTTAATGAGGTTTTGGACATAAGACCTAAATTACATGCAACGATTGGTGAATGTCCATGGGTGCGATGGAAGTCACAATAATAATGGTCCCTATACCAAGATGGTTTGGGAAGGTTAGATCATGATGTTTTATGGGGGGTGAATGATCATGTTAAAGGTTTTAAGATGATGGAAGATGGTAGTCAAGGATTCACCTAAGGAGGCAAAGGTGATTGGGGTTGGTAAGAGAGATGGTGTGGGTAATAAGGGTGGGTTAGGTAGGATATGTGTAGGAGTGGGTAGGATAGGAGAGGATTGATTGGATTTATGTGATTTGGATGTAGGTTTAGGATGTGGATTAGATGGTTGGGATTTGGATGGAGGATTAGCCTTGGGGGCTTTAGGAGGTTGGTTTGGTTTTGGATTGGTAGTGGATTTTGGCTTGGGATTGGATTTGGTTGATTTGGGAGAGGTGGATGGTGTAGGGTTGGTTTGTGTAGGATTAGATGGTTTTATTTGGGATAGAATGGATAAGGTAGATGGGTGGATGAAGAGTATGTGTTAGATTTGGAAGAAGAGGATATGTTAGATTGGTTGGATTAGGAGAGGTATATTGTGTGGATTTAAAGTATGGAGTAAATGTTGATGAGGGAGATGAGTCTGATTTAGGTGATGTTGGTTGAATGGTTGGGATTGAGTTGAGGTAGAGGGGGTGGTGTGATTGGGGGATGGGGGGATTGGATTTAGGAGATGGGGGTGACTTAGGAGTCACATTGGATGGTTTGGGATTGGATTGGTTATTGGTAGATTTATTAGATGTGGATGGAGAGGATAAAGGTGGCATGGGGGCCACGTTGGATGAAGTAGGATTAGGGGATGAAGAGGATGTGGGTGACTTAGGAGTCACACTAGATTGGATGGGGTTGGATGTAAGTGATGGAGGCTTAGGAGCCAAAGTAGATGTTAGAGGAGGGGACTTGGGACTATCTAGGAGAAAGTCCATGGAATGAGGTTAGGATGATGAGGATGATGAAGATTTATCTAAGGTGTGATGTAGGGGATAAGGATTGTGGTTTGGTTTGTTCTTGATTGGATGTGGATGGGTATGTATAAGGTACATTATGATATGTTTTGATGGGAGGGAGTTGGGGATTAAATTAGTTGATGGGGGATTTAGGGGTGGATAGTAGGTGATGAAGGACAAAGATGATGGTTAATTAATTGATAGGCTCAGATAATAGGTTAGAAAATTGTAAAAGAAGGTCACTAGGTGGTGGTGGTGATTTGGGATATTTAGGTTTGGATTTTGGGATTTTGATTTTGATTATTTTTGATTTTTTATTTGAAGTGGATGTGGTGGATGAATCATAGTTGGTTAAAGTTTGGTAAAGCTCAAAAAGGAGATCTTTATTGGTGGAAGGGGATGATTGGAGTTGATCAAAATTGATGTAATTAGTTGTGTGTGAGGAAGGAGGATGGTTAGGGATGTTGGATGATGTGGATTTAGGATTGGGTGTGATTGGTTGTGTAGATGGGGGATCATCTTGGTCGATGTCAATAAGGTCCTCACTATCATAAGTGGATGTGAGGGAGGATGGTTGAGAATATTTTTGGCTAAGGTGTGATTGGAGGTCAAGAATTTGTTGGTTAAGATTTTGGATGGTTGTGAGGATGGTGGGATCAACTTGGGATGGGTTAGGAGATTGTTGGATAGAGGATGTGAGTGTCATAATTTGGTTTTTTAAAGATTGGATAGTAATAGGGATGTTTTGATCAAAGTGGGAGGGTAAAGGTTGATGAGTGGGGGATTTGACTTTGATGGGAGCCATGATGAGGATGGGGGTTTAGATAAGATTTAGGAATAGGATTGGGTATGGATAGGGTGTAGGTAAGATAGGATTAAGATGGAGGGATTAGATGTGGATGGGATGGATTAGGAAAGGGGATAAGATTGGGGTAATTAGATGGATGGATTGGGTTTGATTATGTTTGGATGGGGGGTTGATTTGATTGTTTGATTAATGTTTGATTGGTTGATTAATGTGTGGTCAAAATGATATGTAAGCAAGAAACACACATGCAACACACAACCTAGCTAGTCAAGTGGGTGTGCAACACAAGCTATAGCCCACTTTCAATACCACACATGACAGTGGCACTCACTGAGCTGGCCCACCTTTACATCGATGTGTGATCAGCTAGCGAGTAATCTTTGGTGGTTCCTTCCCCTGCACTATAGCTTGATTGCGGCCAAAGGCTACCTATGCTAGGATAAACAAGGCTTGCTAAGGGAGTCCTCTATATACCTTTCAGTACGTGAGGCCCAAATCCATGTTGCAAGGATGTTGTCTAAGGCCTGGGTGTTGGGACGTGGAAGCCCCTCACTTCACGTCACTCTTAAAACACATAGATGCTTAGCCAATAATGACAATTTCTCCAAGAATTTATATACCCCACCGGAACACGGGGTGTGTCTACGTGCGTGGAGATGAAGCCCATGGTCACGAGACCCCTAGGACTATGACAAGTGCGTGGTGATGAAATCCACATCACGTTGCCCCTAAAAATGAAAAAGGGAAGAAGGTGGACCACTTTTGATCCTCAAGATCATCCAAGGATGCGAGAGGAGAGCATACATGAAATCCAACCTTCGGGTTTAACAAGTAAACATGCAAGAGATGAAAGATGCAAGATATTATAAAAGATTTTTTTTTTATTTTTTTTTAAATGATTAAAAATGATTTAAAAAAAAATGCAAAATGGGTCTTCAAGAGGAGGCCCTACAAAAAAAAGTGGATTAGTAGTTTGGAAAATAACCCCAAATCTTGGACAAACGTGCTACAAAACAAAGGGGTTAGTAGTTTTAGATGATTTTTAATCGTTGGTAAGCGTAGGAAGTTGCACACAAAGTGTTAGTGTTTTGGAACAAGAAAATATAACTTAAAAATGTAGTTAAAAATATGCAAGATTTAGGAAAATGAAAACCATGAATAAATTATACAATTCAAAATCTAAATTAACACTTTCATTACATAGATCTTTTCAATACCTTTTTGGGAAAAAAAGGAGTTGTTTCAAGTTCGGGGTCAAGAGTTATGGCTCTCAGAAGTTAGGAAACAAAAGAGAAAAAAAACATTGAAAAAGGTCACATATGCAAAATTGTTTCAGGTCATACACACATTTCAGGTCACAAACAGTGCACTACTTTGTAAAAAAAGAAAAATTTTTGAGGTTTTTGAGGGTCAAACAAAAGCACTGAAGTGTTATAAACACGCTACTGTTGGATAAATGCGTTGAAAAACAGGTGACAAATGCAAACTGAATACGTGCTGAAATGAGACAAATGCATTGAAAGATATCCCTGCAAGCACAGAGTTAAAAAGAAGCTTCACAAAGCACTGTTTTAGGATAAACATGCACTACACAGGTCACATAAACATGCTAATACAAAACAAAAACATGAAAAATCAAAAATTTAAGGATTAAATAAATTAGATTTTTATGAAACCAAATTTGGACAGCTTGGTGATTAGATGATAATAAACAAGAAATTAAAAATATTTGGGGGGTAAGCCCCATGGTGGGCACCAAAAATGTAGATGAAAAATCAAGTTAGCATGCACAAATAAAATGAATATGAAACCAATTCAAATGCAACATGCAAACTCAACAAATCAACTACCTCAGATCAAGCAAAGATGAAAGGAAGAGGAATTATACCTGCACTTACCATCTAGCATGCAATTCTCCTTCCTTGATGGTTGGATGTGCTTGAGGATGATTGATTGCTTCAGATTTGGATGTGGATGCACTTGGACAACACCTCCCCTTTGATGATTGATTTCTTGATTGGTAATGAAGATGATGAAGGATTGCTTGATTGTAGATGGATTGATGAAGATGGATTGATTGAGTGATAAAAGATGAAGTTTGTTATGGATTTGATATGGAATTTCTAAGATGTCTCTCATGGAGGATGAGAGCTTGAAATTTATAGTTTGTGAGTGGAAAATTGGATGGTAAGATCTTGCCATGTTGGATTGAATCCAAGGGTTGGAATTGATGAGAGGATTGGAGGATTCTAGAATGGAAATTTCTAGATTTTGTGAGGGATTTCCATTGAATTAAAAATTCAATGGAATAGTGTAGATGTATTTGAATATTTGAAAATGAGAGGGAAAATAGAGAAGCTTCTAGATTTAGAAGCCTCTAGATTTAGAGGTGAGGATGTGCACATGATTAGGATTAGAAGGTTAAATGATGTGATTAGGATAATTAATGATTAGGGATGTGATTTGATGGAAAGGCTAGGTGTAGGGATGTGTAGGGTAGGTGGTAGGTGAGATGTAGGAATATTAAATTCCTATGAGGGATTATCCTCCCTAGTATCCTTTTTCATGCTAGAGTCCAAATTCAGCTTCATCTGGGGGATTTCCTTAACACCCTCCTTAGTTTCATCATCAGGATCCTCCCCCTCCTCAAACTCCTCCTCTTCCTCTTCATCAAAACTTATCCACCTTCTTTTTCACTTCTCTTTTTCCACGGCATCCAGAAGAAATCCCAGCTTACAAACAAGAGAATCCGGCTACTTGATATCCTAACGAATGTTCTTCTAGGCCGATAAAATTTTCTTGATGGCCTCAATATTGTCCATCATTCCCTTTCTCACCACTGAATTGGTCTCTTCTAGGACCTGAACAACCGACTCCAAATACTGAACTTTGTTCTTCCACATATCAATACCATGCTCTCCTTCTAAGGTAGCTTTACCTTTCCCCTTTGATAGACCGGCTTCCTAGTTTTCCATCCCTTCCCCTTTCTTCCTATCACCCATTTTCTTAGGATCCAGATTTCCTTCCCTCATTTTGGATAGACACTCAACAAGGGTTATGTCCTCCTCTTCGATAGGGGGGATTTGTTTATCCCGAGCCAGATTCCCATTGTAAAATAGGAGAAGAATGAGACCCTCATGGATGGGAGGCTCCACCTTATTCTATTGAAAATCCCTCACCGAGGTTGTCAGAGACATAAAAATATAGAAGGGGATACTACGCAACTTCTTATGTCTAAACATGTTAAGAAATGACAAGTGGTTGGTATATATCTTTCGATACTTACCATCAAGAGTTAGATACTTCATCATGTGTAGGTAGACCTCTCTCCACACCCCAGGAATGTAGGTATGAGAAATACCATTGGTGAAGTAATGGACAGTTTCCTTTCCAACAAATAAATTATTGATTTAATACTCTCTTTGATTCCAATCCTTGAAATTTTTTAGACCTTCCATGTCCATACCAGTAGCACGGACAATGGATTCCTCATATGTTTCTATTTCCATGCCACGTATCACCACTTTACCATTGTTCCTTGTGAATCTAAACTCCATAGTAAGTGAGGGGTCATGCCCTTGGAGTCTAGTGATAAATTTCCTGAAACCCCTAGTTCGAAAAAGGTGCCACGTGGACTTATCTTCCACAATACGCATGTGGGTGGACAACTCGACTTTGGTTCTATCACCACCATGGCAGCCAAACAATGCACAACACTTTGAGATCTGAAATTTTTGTAATTAGACTTGTCTTCCTAAAAGAATATTAAGCCAGAAACACTTTTGCAATGTTGGAAAATGAACCCATTATTCTCCCTCACACTGCTTAAGGTGAAGTGCTTATAACTTTTCATCATTGATAATATCATTAATATGCATAGGTATGACCTCACCTTTTTTCCACACCTTGTAATCATTATTTTGAACTCCCTCATTCACCAATCTATCCACACAAGTGTTTCCTATGTGAGGGATATGAGTAATAATATGGGAATCCAAGTACCTAAGGCATTCTTTAGTATCATTAATAATATTTCCCAAGATCCAATTATTGTGACTAGTCTTACTAATGGCATTTAAAATGAGAAGAGAACCCCCCTCAATATGGATATTCTTAATCACTTTCTCCTTTGCAAGACTACCACCCCAAAGAAGGGCCCGAACTTCAGTAACATTGTTGCTCTGAGTCCCCAAAGGGCTAGTATAGGCTAAGATTCAATCCCCATTATGATCCCTAATTATGCAACCTCCACTAGCCAATCCAAGATTACCATTAGAAGCCCATTCAATATTAAGTTTGAATTTTCCCCTCTTAGGTTTGGACCATTAAATTTTAGTGGATGGAAAATTGACTTGAGGCAGAATGTAGGTGAACTGTTTGAGCACTTCCTCTTATATGCTAGAAGTATCCCTTTTAGGTTTCACCTTAACGAGTTTGGAGTTCTCTTTAATTGTGGAAATCAACCCAACACTGACCTTTCTAAATTTGTCCTTCTAATTTCTGAAGATGAGGGAATTTATTTCCTTCCATAAGCTCCAAAATAAGTGTGGCAAGGCCATTTTACAAGTAGCCATAAGAAAGGGATACCTAAAAGGGAAATCCTACTGTAACCATCATTCTTTAATGGAATTAGGACAGACCCATTGGACCTTGAAAATCTCCAACACCTTGGACAACACCCCTCGAGCAAAGGGGCAAGAGATGAGGGGGTGGTTGACACTTTCCTCCTCTTTTTTACGTAGGACACACCTATTGGGGAGAAGCATGCCACGTTTCCTCCATAGTGAGGATTTTATTCTGAGAAGCTACCCATTGGAAAATGTTAACTTTAGGAAGAAGGTCTTTCACCCAAAGTTTACTCCAGTAATCTTTATGGCTAGAATTCTTGAACTTCTTGAATTAATTAATAATAATTAATCTAGTGATTAATTATTATATGGATGATGTTGAGATATAATGAATAATGGGTAAATGGATTAAATTAGATTAAAATGGACTAGTAGCAGATAAATGATGATGGGGCTAAAATGTGGGGCATGATTAATGTTAATTAGTCATGTAGACATTTTAGGTGTCTACAAAATGTATTTATTTTTTATATAATGGACCATCCATTTGAGTACTAGCATAGGAAACTACGGATTTGATCACACAAGTACATACACAAGGATTTTAGAGGAGGAAAAAGTAGAAGAAGAATCTATAGATGGTAATAAGAAACATAGATACAAAAGTGTGTAGGAATCTATACACTAGTGCCAAGATGAATAGAATTTTTAAACACTAGTGTCCACTTTGGTGCTAGCATCCAAACGGGTTTTAGATCCTCTATTTCAAGATGAAACACATTTTGGAAGAATCACAATCAATTTTCCCTAATTACACATCTAAAACACTCTGTAAAACACCAAAAAGTTAATTGAATTCATAAACATGTGGCCTAATTGAATATAATTATTTATTATGTTTACTTGTAATATCATATCTAAATGTTGGAGCATTTATTTATAAAATTGGATTGTGCATTAGTTTCAAGTTACAATCCAAATTAAAGAAAAAACAAAAAATTCATTTTTAATTAGGGTTAAAACATTTAATGATCCTACTTATTGATTTTACAAAACCTTTCCTAACCCCTAAATATTTAAATTTATGGTTTTCTAGGGTTTCATCCCATATTCCATCTTTGATTTTAACATTTTCAATACGATCTTTGAATTTTTCCTTAGTAGGGTTTCACCCTTAGTATGCATCTTCTAGGGTTTATATATCTCTTCTTACTTTCTATGGTTATAATGAGATTCCTATATAAAAGGGTCTTCTTTTATCACATGAATTATACACTATATTATATACTTTCTTACTCTAGAGCTTAGCTCATGATGACCTCCAAGAAATGTATTAAAAAACATGCTCTACAAATATGTCAAGCTCCATTTCTCCCTAATTTCTCCACTATTAGGCCTTGACTTATATTGGGATCCATAGTGTGTGTTGTCAATACAAGATGAAAGGGTAAACGAGTGGGGGGAAATCAACCTAATATTCCACCTCCTGTTATCAACACTTAATAGATCAATGCACTAGGAATATATGATATATTAGATCAATTACACAATACTCATTGTAAAATTTCTATTTTTGAGTTACTAAAAATATGAAATGCATATAAGGATATTTTACATGAGACATTACATACTACTATTCTTTTAATAATACAAAATATGTGGATTTTTTATTTTTATACTGGATACATTTAAAGGTGCAAGTAGCGTCATTACATTTAATGGCCATGACTTACCCTTGAAGTGCATACATGATCAGTATAAACCATTACATACTACAATACACATAAATGTGAATTAATAAATAATTGATATATTCTTAACTTATTTCTTAGCTCCTTATTATAACAAATAGGAATTCACATGACAACTATTTATGCCATATCAAGTTATAAACACATTTGACAGCAACCCTATGACCACAATGGGTAAAATTAGATTAAATATATTAATTGGACCTCATATTGTGACCAATATATTCTATTTCATGAATAGTCCTCTTGAAAACAATATTTCATTAAGAAGACATTGGATTCATGATATAGAGGCCATACCATAAACTCTTCATGGGTGTGTCAAATTTATACATGATAGACAGGAGCAAACTATTATATTTGATGATGAAAATTTCAAATATTACCAAGTCAAGAAATCCTTATCTCAAGAAACCTTTGTAGTACTACAAACACAACATATTAAAATAATTAAATTATACACTCACAGACATAGGAAAAATAAGAACCTATTTAATGATAATAAAGACATCATAGTGTCCTAATTCGAATAAATATATTTTCTTGTGAATGAGATAAACACACAATTACACATGGTTAGAGAATAATTAGAGCATACACAATCTCAACTAACACAACCAAAATTCTTTATGAAAGTTTTTCTAATGGATAAATCAACCCCAAAACTACCACATAGTAAAAGTAGTACTAGCATGAATATTCCACCAATATTATTAGGGGGAATTACAAAGATGAATTCTAAGATCATTCTTGATCTACCATTATAAGTCAATTCATATAATAATGATGTCATAATTTTTTATTGGTCTAATAATGATGATGGGGAATTTGAGATGAAAAATGAGCAATTACACAAATTAAATTTTAATCCCATGAATGAATATGATTTCACATCCCACTATTTATTCAAATCTAAAGGATTAGGAAAATATAAAATTATCTCCCTTAAAGATGATATAATAAAGAAATTTCTCAATGTGGATCTAATTAAGAAAGTAAAAGAAGTCATATTGCAAAATGATTTATTTTCGAAAGGGAGGTTTCAAAAAATAAATTACTCCAGCTCAAAACATTTTTGAGTTTGATAACATTTATTCCATGCTAGTGGAGGTTATGCCTGACTTTGTCCTTTCAGACAACTCTTCTATATGATTTCATATTTGTTGGCATGATGCGTGCCCATTTTGTCATAAAGGCCAATTATTTCTTAATACTTCCTTAATGCAACATGGCCCCACTATCAATCATATAAAGCAGAATTGGAATTTAACTCCATGATAGCTGGTTACAATGTTACGAAGATGTGTTGACTCAGACTAAAAAAATTCTTAGAATCTATGGCCACCAGCAGGAAAACATTCAGCACCACTCATAAACCCCTAACACCTCGGTTCTCAACCAAGTGACGATGATGCTTCAAGGTGATCTCTTCTCTAACGCTTTGCAAATGCAAGTTGTAACACTCTGACATCAAATCCAAATTATGGATAACTATAATGCTAGAGGAGCTTAGATCCGGGCTCGAATGCATTGGCTCAGTATTGAAGATTGAGTCTCGAAATAATTATTTCTTTCTCTCTGAGACAGAAAGCATTATCAACAGATCCGAGCTATCATGGAAAAAAGAGCTTGAATTAATGACCCACAACTTATGCTGCAAGTCTTTGTGCATCATTAAAATATCATCTTTCAAGCTCAACCCCCCTCCGTAGCTCACCGAGCCAGTCTTGACCAATGTTTGGGGGTTGTTCCACGTAAGATTTCAGAGGCTCAAAAGGTGATCTATGAAAGAATTCTCACCAGTGATGACCTCCATGAAGACACTATGAAAATGGCTAAAGATAAAGTGTTGGGATGTGATGGTTTTCCTTATGAATTCTATAAATCTCTTTGGTATTCTATCGGGAAATAACTTCTCTAGATATATCTTGAAGGGTTTCAAAACCAATCCCTAGGGCCACACATTAATAAGGGAAACATTAAATTTATTTTTAAGCAAGGAGATCCTGATAAAATCATTTATTGGTGTCTGATTACGCTGCTAAATGTCTCCTACAAAATCATTACCAAAGCGTTAGCTCTACGATTATGCAATCTTCTTCCTGATATTATTCAGCCAGAGGAAACCAGCTTCATTCAGGGTCATTTCATACTAGATAACATCATCGTGGTTTGGGAAGGTATGGAATGGGCTCATAGATCTTATCAGACTGCCATGTTTATCAAGATTGACTTTGAGAAGGATTATGTTCAGATTAATGTCCTTTCATTCTTTCCATGCTTTAGGCCATTGGCTTTGGACCCATTTTTATTCAATTTTTCAATATGCTCTTTACAAATGGATCTTCTCAAATTTATATCAATGGCCTTAGCTTGGAGCCCTTTAGGATTTTCCAGTTTATCACAAAAGGCTGTCCTCTTAGCCCTGCACTTTATGTGTTGGTGGCTGAAGGATTTGGTTATCTCTTAGCCCATGCTAAAGCGCAAGGTCTTGTTCGTGGAATCTCACTTCCTGATGAGCCCAATTCTCATCTCCTTAATGGAAATTTTGTGGATAATTCCTTCCTTACATGTATCAAGGATGAAAACAACATTTGCAATGCTATGAAATACTAGTACTTGGATACTTTCTGCCTAGCTTCTGGCTCTTCTATTCAATGGCAAAAAACTCAATGTTACTGACAATCTTTCCTTCATGTGCCGAACTAGCTTGCCACATCTGATTTGAGAATTATGTAGCATGGTGAGATTTTAAAATTTATAGGTATTCCTTTTGATTTTCAAGCCTCCCTGGATGATCTATGGCATTATTTCATTCAACAGGTGGCAAAGAAACTAGAATATTGGCTTACTAGGCCTTTGTCTCTAGCAAAAAAATTCTAAATTTTCTCTAAATTTCTTGCTGCTACCCATGTCTACTAATCATCTTATTGGGTTCCTTCCAAGGCATCCATTCAAAAGCTTAAAAATTTTCTCAAATATTTCCTATGGGTTAATGCTTCTACTAGCAAAGGTTTTCATTGAGTAACATGGGATATATGTTGTTTGCCTCATAATTCAGGAGGCCTCGGGATTATTCACATTCAACGCTAAGGGAAAGCTCTCTGTGCTTAGTGGATTATCAAAAGCATCACTCGCTAATAGGCTTGGAAAGTTATCATACGACATGACATTATAGAAGGCTCTCTTTATGACAACCCTACATGGAAAGACTTAGGGTTTGTCAATTTTCTCATCACTCCTATGCCTATCAAAATTGTTGGCACTTTTGTGCTTAAAAGTATCTGGAAAGTGTGGGAATGTGTCAAACCTTGGATTTTATGGAAAGTGCATGGATTTCACAATGAGTTATCTCTTAACAAACAATCTCTCTAGCGGTCACCGATTTTTCAATCCCAAGTTCAATGCTTAGCAGAGATCTCAGGAATCTCCATGCTCAAATTCTTCAAGTGTGGAATTGACACCATGGTGGAATTATTCTGCAAGAATGCACAATGCTAGTTATCTTCACCAGATTTTAAAGCTCTGTTTCGTATTTCCAACCAAGATTAAGATACTTTCAATATTGTGATCAATTCGGTTCCTAATCACATGCTACATAAGATTGTTGTGCATTCCTCTTTCCCTTGCAGGATAGACTGGAAGTGGTATTCTAATACTCCATTATGTAACTACAAATTCAGCAAAGGCTATCAATGGCTCTCACCCCATTTTCCCATGCTAGAAAAACTTAATACTTTTTGGGGAATTCATGCCACTATGTCTACCTAGGGTAAATGATTTGAGACTGTTTGGACTATATGTGTGGAGCCCAAAATTTCTCATTTTCTTTGGTGTATTATACACCAAGGCCTTCCTATCGGGGCTTGTCGTTCTCAAATTGGGATTCCAACTTCCAAATTCCCCTTCTATGGGCATCTAGAAATGATTTTGCATGTTTTCTGGTTATGTCCCAAAGCTCAAATTGGCTAGAACTAGATCCATACATTTTTCTTTCCCTCATGGTCCTAATGTTTCACTTGACAACATATCCTCTTGGGAGACAATCCCAAACTTCTACTTATGTTCACCTAGATTTGGAATGTTTTTAGAGGGGATATTTTATTTTGGATATGGAAAGAAATAAATGATTTTTTATTTTTTAATTTTATAGTTGATCAATCTTTCTTGATTTATAATAAATCTATGGTGATCTCCAATATACTTCTACAGATTCAAGTTCAAGAGAACAAGGTGGTGCTAGAGGTGGAACACCTCCAGAATCTGTTGCGACACTGGGGGGAAGCCCTATGTAATGTTGCTCGAGTGCCTTCATCTCCCACTAGGCGCTCCTCACCTTCAACATGTGGAGGCTGACGTAGCCGATCCTAACACCATGATTTTAGCTGCACTTGCCACTCTATAGGACCACATTGTTGGGGTTCTCTATCGCATTGTTCGGCTCACTAGCATGGCTGGGGTTATCCTTCTATTTCTACTTCACACTAGGCCACTTGGCAACCACCATCACCCCTGCCGTCATCTAGAAAATTCACTCGCCTCAACCTCGCCATTCCCGTGCATGAGGAAGAAAACCTAGTAGAAGAACTTGCTGCTGGCTGGGAGATTCCAGACATTGGTAGAGATCTGCCTGGTTCAAGGTGGCTGGATGATCAAGATCCTCCTACCTTGGCCATGTTTGTAGCTGTTGCTTGATTTTGCCTTTGTTTTTTTCTGAGGTGATGCTTTTTGTTTTGTTTTACTTTCCTATGCTCGACCTAGTTTTCCTTTTGATTTTCTAGGCTCGACCTGGTTTGTTCATTGTTTTAGGGCATGATCTCATACCACTCACTTTTTTGTTGAAATCTCTCTTGTATCTTATTGCATTAATATAATATAAGATATTTTTCATCAAAAAAATAAATAAATTACATGAGAAATAAATAAATACAAACAATATTACTCTGATGAATTTGATAATAATTTCTAAGCATATGACCAATGAGATTCAAGATTTGTAAAAGACCAAATACGAAATGTAGTTGGCCTTAATCACATTTATAACAAACCATTCAGGCAATACAAATAATGTAGTTGATGATGTCTAATCTATTATGATATTAGAATGACAAGACACCCCATAAGCTACCTTACCACTATTATTAGAGAATGTAATTTTCACCTTACATTTTAGGTGACATTTTATGGATACCAAACTATTGTGACATTAAAATGAGATATTTAGTGACTAATATTGTCTTGTTGGACATGATGCTAATCATTGCTAGGAATTAATATATAAAATCCAAAGGCTTGATGATTGAGGCATGATTAAATTATATCATTTTTTTTAAAAATATAATTATTATTTAAGAGACTATATCCCGATTAACACAACTTACATATCTATGTATGCTATCAAAATTTTCACAATTATAATTTATATACAAGAAGAATTGGGAACATATCTTGATTAATAAGAGTATGTAACATAATACATATAACCTTGAGACATTACAAGAACTTGGTTATACTTTATTAGACATTACACATAATCCCAAATTCCCTAAATATCATGGATTTGATATCATATTTATTTATTATGGTTTATATGTATTAGAAAAAATGTTGTGGGTGTACAAAATGGATGGTTAGACTGGATTTGTGTAGGAGATCCATGGTTACAACACATGGGAGTTTTTGTAAATACAAATAAGTATTAAATTTTATTCCCTCATAATGAAAATCTCATTACCATTTCATTTGATTCCCATATTGAACACCCAAAAACCATGATACATTGGAAACAAACCTCAACAATACAAGACCCCCTTATATTGATGAGGAATGTATTACGAATCTATTCCAACTTCTATAGACTAGCCACCTTCATATTCCTTACCTTTATATTCTTTATCATTTGGTTGATTTTGGTTTGATTGCACTCAAACTAAATGAGGATTAAATCATTTAATCTCATAGTTTTGAAAAAAATCAATAAATACAAAATAAAATAAGATTTTAAAAAAAAAAATTCAAAAACATGAAAATATTCTAAAAATAAAAAATTAGGAATTAAGCATAGCTTAAGTTACTAGTTTTCTACTTTACATATGTTGTGTCATATGGTTTAATAGATAACATATTCTATTTTCTATGCACATGCATTTTATGAGGTATATGGGCATGAGTACACATGAATCTATATGATTCTAGATATTGGATTTTCCTTTTACATTGTGTCCCTACTTATATGGAGAAATCCTATGCACTATTATTATATTATTATTTTTTTATTACACATCATTTCTCACATCCTGGTTATGATTATATTATATATTGTGATATAGGACATTTATCTATATTATTGAGATTGACTCATGTGGAATTTACAAGACTTGTATATCATATTTATGTGCCTATTGGATACCATCTATATATTATTAAAAATGGGATTTTGTAATCTTATTATCTTATGTGTGTTCATCCCTTGGCCTATCTATGTGCATGAGTGGCATTGTATCTTCCCTTGTTTCTAGTCTCACTTACTTTTGATTGTGTAACCTTTGGCCCACTTTGAGTACGCCACACTTTTGTGTCCATTGTGTGTGGACATTTGGCCTTTATATCTAATTTTATACACAAATATGTGTGTAAGTTTTTTTTATTGAGTTTTTTTATGCGTGTTATTAGCTCATGCCATTATTTTTATTATGCACTCTCTTAAAAGGTTAGGTTATACATGGTAACCATCTACAACTATCTTCTACATGTTTCAATGATGAATATATGTTATATCTAACATAGACATACTTAAATTATTTTTATATTAGCCATCTACATTCTATATTCCTCCCTTAAAAGAGGGAGAATTCAACGGGGTTATTACAAGCATATCAATGCAATCCAAGCACACAATCACAATTCTAGTTACAAAATATGGGAAATAGGTTTTTTTTAATAGGTTTAGAGGATTATAAAAAAGGATAGTTGTAGTTTATATATATGGATAATACCATGAAAAATAAAACACTATAATTTGGGATAATATTATCATATATTTTGATAGTTCTTTCTAGCTCAATTTCAATAATAAAATATAGATTATTAGAAAAATAAATAAGTTACATTGATTTGGACAAGAAATCACATACAAGGATAAATTTTACTACCTAGATTTAGTGTGTTTTATGACAAAATCTAGGGGAATGAATACTATGACACTTAGAAATTAAAAAATTATTAGTTTATATATTGTTGAACTTATGTTTCCAACATTTATATTTCAAGAATTTCAAGAATTTATAAAACTAGATCCATGTGCAGTGATGTGGTATAGTGTTTATCCCACATTTTGACTAAATATACAAGCTTTGTCTAAGTACCTTTTTTTGGTAGAGAATAATGCATTTTGGGGAACAAAAATCTTAGGAGCATTTTTAACCCCTTGGTTTGGTCCACACCCACTTGCATGAAGGAGTATGAGTACATGGTGCACACACAAATTTTTTGAAGTACTGATAGCTAGAACATGCATAAATAATCGAGGAAGATGATACATTTTGTTTATGAAAAAGGAAGAAACACATTTCTAGATAAATAACACACATTAATTTGAGTGGTGATAAAAAAATCAGAGGGCAATTTGAAATACTAGTTAAGGAATGCTTGAAATTGAAATTATGAGTTAATAACATTTAAAAAGAGAAGCGGAGTTTCTAAAAAGATAAGATTGACTACAAGAATAGTTTGTCAAAGACAAGGATTGGTGTTATTTGACTACACAGTTACTTGATATTGCCACTTTAGCCATTGTAAACAAGTACTTGAAGTCCAATATAACTGATAGTTGATGAAGGGAAATTATCCATCAATATATATACCCATTGATGCATTGGTAATAACATGGGTGATTAGAGTATTTGATGAGAGATGATTATTTTTGAATGGTTGTATGTTTTCTATGAAATGTTAATGATTATTCAACCATGTTTGGAAAAACACTATACTTTGAGATTGTTATGTATGCTTAATAATTATTCTATTAATTTGCTCATGCATTTATGTATTTGAGATGTGTGATTTCTTGATGTTTAGAAGTGGAAAAATTGGATACTTTAGTATAGACATCATGATGCAAATAAATCTAATGGGAACTAATATTCTCTTGCACCTTTGGTGAGCACACAAGGGTGACATTATGTGGTATGCCAACGTGATGATGTTTCTTTTATAAAGTGTGTGCAATGATGTCTTAAGCTTACACACATGTTACTGACATAGGGAAGTAAGGGTAAATTAAAGAAACATTTTGCCTCCATTGTTAGGACTATTTCATTATGTTATAATCATGGTATTGACATAAGATATTTTGAATTACTTAAGATAATATTGAGTGTTGGATGAAAAGGTTTGAAGAGGAATTTGTATAGAAATATTCCATTTGCATGAATTTAATTACATTATAATAGGTATAAAGGAATCTATATGATGCTATGTATGATATATTCTTCAATGAACCCCCATTAAATGTGTATGATTGCTTAACTACCTATGTTACACAACAAAGATTGAATTTAAGATGTGCTTATTCTTAGAATGAAGAAAATATTTAAAGAGTTGTAGAGTAAGATTTTGTGTGGACACATGCTATTAACATCTAGTGGAGAGGAGTGTTTTGTAGTTACATCTTGGAGTATGTAGTTTCCAAATATTACTTCCTTGAGAAAGAAGAGTTCAACCTCCTCTATGAGCCATGAAAAAATTACGTGAAACACCTTCCCCTTGAGATCAAGAAGCTCATGGTAGATCTTAGGATTGAGAATTTACTTATATCTCTATAAACTAATAAACATGTGAATAATATGCAAGTTTTAAGGAAGGAGGATTGTAATTTATTACAAATTTCAACATAGATGCCTCAAATGAGTGAGAATTTAGGTGAAAACATTATTAAGAAGTTGAGTGGAAGGCTTTAGCTAAGAAACGTCTTCAATAGAAGGATGTGTTAGACTTTGGAAGTGTTGTGAAGAATATGAGTGAATGGAAATGACAAAGGGATTACCAAAATGAGTAATTTGACATAGGAAAAGAAGAGATACATGCCGATAGAGAAAATAAACCTTTGAATAATGTTTAACTATAGTAGAATGATGACTCATTTCCCAAACCAATGTGCATACTCATATGATTCAGTATCTTGATATTAAAGGTATTATATATTGAAACATATATTGATGAGGGATTATACAAGGGGAAGGAGAAGGAATTTTTAGATGGTGGGTATCCATTTATATTATAAGTTTTAATCTTTAGGAAATCAAGTAGAGGACCAAATAGGAATTCTGGGAGTCCATGTAGTGCATGATATTTTAGGATGATGAGAAGTGGTCTCGTTAATTTGGACCCCACTGGTACTCAATTTCATATACCAAGAACTATACAATAGCATAGAAGATGGTGACATAAAATGTGGGTAGAACTGTAATGACTACACCATAAATTTTAGAAATTTCCATTACACCCATCACACCAAATAGTAGTGTTGGAGGAGGAAGATCAGGAGCTAAATAGACATAGGAGCACATTTATAAGGTAGAGTTACTCCTACCACACAACTTATTATATCCCTTACACCTTAAATTTTCTATGAAATTTATATACATATCCCAAAGCATAGAGGGGCTAATAATGTAGCTGATCATGTTTATAACTAAAAAACAATCTAGCATGAAAAGGGGATCACTTATCAAGAGCGTAAGAAAAAACAATTCACCAAAACTATTTTAGAACAAGATCATACTTGATACAATTATGACACAAAACAAGATGTGATTGATTGTGACCAATTGAAGGAGGAATTCATGAAGGAATTAGATATTACTAAATTTGGGGAGAAGATAATCTCTTCAATGAAGGTCATTTAGAAGGATTTTATAGAGAGTGTGCATAATTCAAAATATTGATTTCAAAGATCTCATATTAGATCCATCATGTTCAACACACACTGTGTTTTATTTAAGGACTAATGTTACCATTTTGAAGCACCCTTTCACATAAGAATTTTATGGATCCTAGGCAAGTATTGGAATTTTTGGATCGTGTAGAGGCCATTGGTATAATCAATATTGGAGTAAGCTCATTAATGAAGGAATATATTATGCTGATGGTTACCTAGACGGGAAATTTTCTTGCTAATAATGCAAATGAAATACATAGTGAAAGTTTATATATTGATTGTGAGATCGAAGGGTGTACTAATAAAACTTATCCTAAATAAAGTGTACATACATTGGTAAGGGTTTATGAATTTACATAGATTACCATAACATTTAGAACTATCCTCTACTTAAGCATGCAACCCAAGCAAAGGTTTTTCTCTATTGTAAGAAATGTGACTCGCATACAAAAAATACTAATATTTTTTTATAATATTGACTAGATCCATTAGGTACAAGCCATTGGGATAGGATATAAAGATATAAGGAAAAATGAAGAAGATTATGGTAAGAATGTACGAGATAATTATTGATGTGGCAGGGGAAGATTTCTAATCACTACCAGCATAAATACCTTACTTTCCCCACATGCACATATTATTGAGGGGAACATAAGGTAGAATATTTTGTAGATCTATATACTTCAATGAAAGAGAAAAACATGGAGGCAAACATCATCAAGATTGTGCACCTTACAAAAAATAATGGAAAGAAAAAATTCATGAATACATCTAACGAAGGTCCCAAGGTGAATATAAATACAAGAGGAACTATTGTATGTGCTCATGCCTATGAGATTCCATTGGAAGAAATCAAAGGAAAGTATCCTCCTCCTAGGAAAGGATATCTTTATTGAATGCAATATTAATAAATATTACAAAGCACCAAAGTACATGTCATCTCTAAGGTTGATCTCCTACATTACTTATTAGCACACATATTTATTAGGATGAATAACAAGATGGGTATTGATTTTAACTAATTTTAATCTCAAGTTTTTTTTATCAAAAATCAATTGAAGGACAATTCCTCACTGACCATCTCATTGAAGATCCAATCTGTGACCCCTCTCCTATCACTGAGGAATTTTGGGATGATTTCACTAGTTATAGAATTGAAATTGAGGTATGGACCCCATATTTTGATGGGTTTCAATGTGCTAATGGTGTAGGTGAAAGAATTATATTTTCCACACCCGAAGGTGATATCCTATGCTTCAAATATTGATTATGATTTTCATGCATTAACAATACTGTTGAATGCAAAGCCTTAATCCTAGGTATATATACTTCCCAAATGATACAAATTCAAAGTATCCAAACTTTTAGGGTCTCACAACTTGTCATTCATAAAGTTTAGTACATTCAAAGTAGAAAAAAAGAATTTTATATAATAACTTCATTAAAAGTCTACTTTTAACATTCAATTCCTACTCTACTACTAATATTCCACAAAAGGACAATCGACAAATAAATTTCATGGTTAGTGTTGTTTCATTGATACGTTTAGATATAAATAACGATTATGCAGCTTTTAAATTTTTTTTGTAAAATTCCTCCATTCCTATTAGCACCGTTGATACTCTTCATGAATTAGTTCCTACTTATAGTGCTGACAACCTTGAATGACTCACTAATATATATAATTACCTCTATCATTTAAATCTCGTCAAGAATGTGTTGGTGCTTGAAAAAGTCTCATCCCATTTTTCCTTTGAAATCCATTAATTTACAGCCTCGAAGAAAAATGAATGGATGTAGCTCAGAGGAATGTATTTGAGCCATGTAACATTTCTAAATACTCCTTTCCTTGGAGAAAATTTCATCTTGAGCTCAAATGGTCATGTTTCCTACATTTTATGGTTTGACGGGCATTTCCCCCAGTCAAATTTACATCCTTGCATCAATAGGAAACATGGCCTCTTTTGGTTGGTCAGACGATGGCTAAATGTTTTAACTTGTCACTTTTTTAATTTTATGAAAATTTGGTCTCGTAACTCCTCTCAAAATTTGTCCACGTGGAGGAATGTGGCTTCTCTAATTGAATTTGACAGATTTTTTTTGACTTTTTCTTTTGGCCTTGGAGTTTAGCCCACGGGAGGACACGTGGAGAAAAATTTCTGGCAGGAAAATAAAGCTTTTCCCCACAGACTTAGAAGGTTAAATTTTATGTGGGCCTTCAGAAGAAGTTGGATATTTTTCCCTTTTGGAAAAATAGGGACACATGGCGAGCCTCCGCTCATTTTTTAAGCCTTAGGGGTTCTTGAAATTATGCCATGGACACATGGAGGCTTCCACTGAATCTTCTGATATTTAGTCTTTTTTCAAAAGATTTTGAGAGGCCTGGGACACATGGAGGAACCACACATGTTTGAGGACTAACCCTTAAGTTTCATTTTAAAGAAGTGCCAGGAGGAAAATTGGAGGCCTTCGCACACTTTGCATTTTTCTTGGAATTTTCAACAGCCAAAGGAGATTGCCTCAGACTTTGACACATGGCACCTTCCGCTAAGCTTCAAACCTTCAAACAAATTTTCCCAAGCTAAGACACGTGGTGAGCCTGTGCTCATTCAAAGTCTCAACTTTTGGGGATCATCTCAAGGTGCACCATTGTGACATGTGGCAGTTTGAAAATTCAAAGGGGTGGGGAGGTAGACCATCGGGAGGAAACTTGAATTTTTTCCCCTTGTCATTCAAAAGGATTAAAACATCAAAATGGCCCACAAGCCCGAAAAAGGAAAGTCAAATTTTACTTCGGTCAATGGCGGAGGTGCGGAATCTCTGGGGAAATTTGAAAATTTTCCTTTTGGGGAGAAAAGGGAGTTAAAGTATAAAAAGAGGATCGCATGTTTCCACTAGGACCCACATTTAGGACAAGTATCAGGCTCATTTCTCAAAAGCAGAGGTGTGGATAAAAACAAAAAAATCTTACATTTTTCCTAAAGTTTCAAAGAGGAAAAAGTAGAACCCGTAGGCCCAACTTAAAAGTATATATCCCACATGGATGGCCCAAATTGAAAATAGAAATCAACATAAGTTGTGCATCTGTATCTGATTTTTCTGCCATTTGTCAAATCCAGAGCTCCTGGGGATGCGTATTACTATTGGTTTTTATCATTTCTTGGTCCCTGCATGCCAAAGTAAAGATCAACATTAACCTGTAGCCTAGTTTGAATGGGGAAGGTTTCCCCCCATTTTTTACTATCACACAATTAAAGTATGCAATCTTCTATGGATTTCCCAATTTTCCTTTCCTACATGCAAATAGAGAGGGGAGTTAATTTTGATATCTTTGTTTGGTGAGGAAAATCTAGGAGACGTCTTTTACCATTAAGATGGATTTGATCTATCGGGCTCAATCTGATTTTCCATTTTTCCTTTCCCAAGCATGCAAAGAACCAAATTTGATAGATTAGGGGTAGAAGTGGTTGGCGAGTTGAAGGAAGAGTGATCTACCAGAGGAAGGATTTGAATGCGGGAGATGTTCAAAGATATCTCCCCTCTGAGCACATGACAACTTTTTACAGATCTGATTATGGGAATTACGATCAAGATCATGACGAGCACTGGTGCACTCAATGTTTGGGTTTTTTGGAGGGAAAAGGGGCTATTTGTAAATTTTATAAATGGCATGATTTTTTCCGTGAAAGGGGTTGGAGGTTGGAAGGTTGGAGTGTTAGAGGTCAGAAGAACTGATTTTCTAAGAGGAAATATTGATAGAACCCATCTTTCTGAGAAACTATCTGAAGAAACTTGTTTATCTCATTTGTGTTAAATTTGATCATGTCAAGGTGGTTGCGAGTGTACAGCCATTGAAAAGCTCTGAGATTGTTCTAAGAAACTTTCCCCTGCTAATATATTTAACCAAACTCAAGAGTTAATCTGTGTTATTTTGAGGTAAAATTTGTGTTTGCTTCATTTCTGAATGTCTGCAATTAGTTTTTCTTGTATTCCCATTTGCATTCTTACATTTAAATATGTGTCAATCACACAAGTTCTTATCCTTGTGATAGTTTGGTGGCATTTATAATCTCATTTATCAGAAGAGCTTTCATTTGATAGTGAAATAAACAAATTTAAAATCACTTTGACTTTCTAGCATGACTATAAGATTTTCTGTTAGCCTTTGAGGGTATCCTTAGGAATGATGAAACAAAGATTGATAATGTTTAGTTAAGTTTTCCAATTTGAGCCTTAATTTTAGAATCTTGAAGTTTGTGTGAAAAGTGTTGATTTGGTCCTGCATTGAAGCACATATTCTGGTTAAAGAAACATCCTAGCTCCTCTGAAGCATTCTGTTGGTTTAGCTCTCCATTTTTGTAAAAGTTCTCAAAGATCTGGTAGAATCAACTTCATATCTTGCCTCACCTCCCACCCAAAAAAATCATTCAAAAAGAACTAATCCTACCCATACTACCCCTATTTTTCCTGTGTGTATACAAATGAATAATTTCTATTACCAAAACATGCTAGAAACAATCAGGGTTTTCATTTTCTTTAGTAGCCTGAACCTTGCTTAGAAAATATCTCCATTATCTAGAGTGATAACTTGTGAGAGTTAGGTTTTCTAGTTGTTGATCATATTTTCTTCAAGGTCTTCTTAAAACTTCACAAGGAAGGAATTCCCCATCTCCACCATAAAAAAATAGGCTACAAAAGGGTACTCTCACCCTAGGTTGAAAGGCACAACCATAAATTAGTGAGGATAGATCAAATCCTCTTTAGGGTGTCCTTTCCATTTCTCCACATCTAAGTGATAGAGGGTCAGTTAAGATGCCAGCCCCAGCTACAAAACAACTAACTATGATCGATCTATCTCTAAGCTTCCTACCAAACTTTTGATGTTGCTCAGACTTTGAAGGAGAATTAATTTGGTACCAATACTTTACTGGCGCCTTTACCGGGGACATACTAATTGATAATATTCATATTCAGACCCTGGTAAACACTTCTTCTATGCTCAAAGTGCTAATCCATTATTTCAAATCATCCTGTGTTCAGGCTTGTAAGAAGTTTCAAAGTTACAAGTGCTATGTACAATATTTCCATTTTCTGTAGTTATTGCACTAAGTTTCATTGATAAATCTAGGTAAAGAAGAGTCTTGCACATGTCTTTCCATTTCCAGTTGCTAATTGATAGACATTTAATGCATCATGTCATTTTAGTGTATTTCCACAAATAAGGTGGAAATCCTTAGTGACAACTCCCTTAATCAATGGATCTGATTCTTGATGAGTAACATTTTCTTAACCTCTGTCAAGTTATTTTTGTTACTAATATTTGAAAGTTAGAAGGAAAAATATCTTTCTTTGCTAGAGATCCTACTAGGACATTATTTCCAGAGCTAGGAAAGACAAAGTCAGAAGGACTAAAATATTGGAGAGTTGTTGGAGATCAGCAGATAGGAAAAGTGGATTTCCATTGATAAAAGTGTCTGCCTTATCATTGACGATTATCCATTCAAGTGATTTTGAATTAGGTAGTCTTTTGTGGAATTGAATTCTCCATCTGGAGAGGTTCCTGTTATCAATGAATCAAAACACCCCTATGTTTATACAAGTGCATATACTTGAACTCATGGTTTCATTGGATAACATGGGTATATCCCAAGTTGTGGGAAAATGCTTGCTACTATGAGAAGCCTCCAGAGAAAGCTGGTTCTTACTCTTAAACTACCTACCACGATCTAATCGAATGTAGGGTGAAATAACTATTCTAATCTAACTTTCCAAGGGACCAGGGAGAGAGGATGCATAAAATGAAATCTACACTAAACCGGTGATACACCAGAAAATCAAAGGGTGTGAGTTAGTAGTGTTCCAATGCGTGAGATACATAAGCAAAGTGCATATTGGAATGGGTGGTGACAGTTCTCCATAATCTAGCAAAATGCATTCACATCAAACATTTCAAACATACACAATGATAATGGATCCTTGTAAGAACATAAAGTGCACACAATATTGTTGTAATCAGGAGGTTTCATGGGAAATAAGAATGCAAGAAAACACAACAGGGGATAAGCATACAAACTTATATTTCTATTACTTCCTGATATGCACAGATTCAATTGGTTACAAGATAAGGGCCTAGGTACCATGCAAGGAGTGATTTTCCTGCAGCACATTAGCTTCACAAATCAATTTTTACAGAGCTTTGCTACAAAAATTTTGAGCTTCTCTTACAATGAGCCGAACATTCCAATTTATAAGAAAATGAGTATAAGAGAGATGAGAAGAAAAATGGAAATCCCAAAATCTATACTTCAAAGCACTTGTAAGAGGCATTAAATAGCACATGAAATGATTGTGTCCATTACTTGAAAAAGGATCCCCATACTGTCCCAGGTGCTGCAGCAGAGAAAGAATGATGACCAAGATCTTAATTGTGCTCCTAACTACCAAATAAAACACTGTTATGAACCCGGCAATTTTATGAAAACTACCCCACTGATTTCTCATCAAATCTAGAATTTATTGATTTCATAAATTGGTCTCGGATCCATGATTCCAATGGTACTAGTTTTGTGTGATTTCGTTGAGAAATGCAAAATTTATGGCCTTCTGAGTAGGGGGCAACTATTTTGGGTCTCGAGGCGTTTTCTGTCATTTGACGGGAATGAGCATTAACTGACTGAGAGCCGAATATGTTTGAAAGCTCATTTATCATATATATAACCTCATTAAAAATAATAAATCCAATAGTTCATTGGCGTAGAGGACATCGTGCTCGATCTAGAAAGTCCAATTTTGTGAAAATTAGAGCTCAGAGTCAAAAGTTATGGCCGTTTGAAGTTTCAGGTTGAAACGTTGACTTTTCCTTTGAGTTGCGGATATTGTGGCAAAATCGGGTCCATGTGTCTTGGCTTTCCATTTCTTCCACATCAGATGATTCAGGCTTTAGGTTGTCCCCCTTTGCGTACATTTAGACCTTTACGCGTCTCGCGCATGCACATAATTTTGTCCTGGCTTTCTAGGGCATTAAAATATGTCAACGCCTGCAATTTGACTTGGGAAAATTGTCCAATTTGGGTCCCGAGCGTACTGACGTCCCAATGTCCTGCAGATTGTCATCACCAATCCGGCACTATGATAATTCTTCACCGGGAACTCCTCGTGCTATGATTATTTACTAATGCACAACCTTTAGTTTGGTGGATGTAATCTGGAAACAAAACATAACACAAGAATACCATCGACTATGATAAGACAGAATGATGACAAATCTGAAATATCAAAGTAAATTATAATATTAACATGAAATTGTTACAATCTCACCCATGAGGTACTTCAAGTGTTATTGACTTCACTTGCCTTTCACCAAGACTATGGGAGAAACTTTACAATTACACCTCTTAATGGCTTCTTCAACACACCTTTAAACTGATGGCTTCCTTCGCACACTTCCTACAATATTTCTCACTACTTCTTTCTATGCTAAATGAGGGGGGTGGCCTCTCTATTTATAGAACTTCCAGGCTTATCCATCTTATCTCTAAGATAGGATAAGAAATCCACTCTGACGAATCATATTCCATACCTTAACTCTTATCTGTACATGTAAGCTTATCTTTTAAGATAAGATAAACCTTATCATTTTACATGGGTTCCACATTTTTAGAATTTTTACAAATAAAATACACAAAATATTTATGACCTCACTCCTTGTCCTTATTACCAATATAATATTTCTAATTCCTAATCATGTAGACCCTACTTCTCTAATTACCCAAACTTTGACATTTTAACATTACCAGACCACTTACGACAAATATTTACTTTTTACAACATTCCTATTGTACTTTGACTGTTACCGTACTCCACATTATTGGCGGCACCGTACTAACGGCGCCGTTATCTTCTATCAGACGCTACTACTAATTATACTTAACAACATCCTATTCCTAATACATACATTAATGAAATAGAAATTATGGAGGAAAATTTTAGTGTCGACATCTTCCCCCTTCCTAGCTTCTACTCCGTCCTCGGAGTAGACTATTCTGGTGCTTGGAAAATCTTCAACTTGTCGTGGTTGACCCATTTCGTAATGGGAGTGCCATCCAATTCCTCCAGTCGGTACGTACCATTTTCATGCACAGCTGCTATTTTGTAGGGCCCCATCCATTTTGGAAGAAATTTTCTCTGTCTTCTTTTTTTGTATCTGGAATCATATACTAGAACCAAGTCATTCACATGAAATGGAGACCACCGGATCTTTTGATCAAAGTATTCCTTCTGCTTCATTTTCTTCTTATGGCTTGTATCCTTTGCTATTTCCCTCATTTCCTCTAGCAAATGAAGATGTACCAACCTTTCTTTTACTGAATCACTTTCATCCATCCTTTCATTTTTCATAACTCTCACAGTGGGAATATCAAACTCAATAGGAAGAACTGGATCAATGCCATAGGCCAACTGAAATGGGGAGTATCCTGTTGCTGACTTTGATGTTGCCCTATATGCCCACAATGCTACATGAATCCTTTTATCCCATTTATGTACCTGCAAGGCTGCATCTTTTGCTAGAATTTGACACAACACAAAATTTGTTCGTTCCACCTGTCCATTTGTGCTTGGCTTGTATGTTGTTGCCTTCCTGTGCTTAATAGAAAACTTATTGACTAGGGCTTCTACCACCTCATTAATGAAGTGGCTTCCTTGATCTGTTACAATTTCTAATGGACAACCAAATCTGGTGACAATGCGTTCATATATGAACCTTGCCACTTCATCCATGGAAGCTGTTTTCAATGGCCTAGCTTCAACCCACTTGGTTAAATAATCTGTGGCAACTACAATATACTTATTTTGGCGTGATGTAGTTGGAAGTGGACCTACAATGTCTATTCCCCACTTTTCAAAGGGACCAAGTGGAAGAATAGGACATAATGGAGCTGATGAAGTCTTACGGTTACCATGTGTTTGACAAATATCACATGTCTTACAATAATTATAACAATATTAAAAAGAGTGGGCCAGTGATAACCTGCATCCAAGATCCTTCTTGCTGTAAGTTGTCCAGAGAAGTGCCCTCCACATGTACCATTGTGGAATTCTTCTAGCAATTCCTTCCCTTGATCACGTCCAACTGCCCTCTTGTACTGTCCATCAGGTCCTATTCGAAATAATACTCCATGCAGAATAGAATATGGATGACTGGCTTGAGTAATCTTTCTCTTAGTCTTTGCATTGGCACCATCAGGAAACTTGAATTCATTCAGATAATTCCAAATATCTATGTATTCACTAGGGATTGTGTCAAGGGATAACAATGCTGCATCGGGGAAATCATCATCATCACAAGATGATCCTAAACCATCATAGGCTCGAGAGAGTGCATCTGCATTGACATGCTTCTTTCCTGGCCTATCTATAATATCAAATTCAAATTCTTGTAGCAAAATTATCCATCTTGCTATCCTCCCTGATGGGTTAGGCTTATTTACAATATATTTTAGAGCCTGATGATCTGTTACAACTATAAATTTCTTCCCTAGCAAGTAATTTCTAAACTTCTTTACAGCAAAAATGATAGCTAGAGCCTCTTTTTCAGTTACAGTATAATTTACCTCAGCACTGCTCATTTGTCTGCTCCCAAAGTAAATTGGATGTTCATTCCCATTTTCATCCTTTTGGCTCAAAGTACTTCCTAGTGCTGCATCTGAGGCATCAGTGTACACAATGAATGGCTTGCTCCAATCTGGATTCTTCAAAACAGGTGAAGACACCAGGGCTTCCTTCAGTTGTCCAAAAGCTTCATGTGCCTTATTTCCTGGTTCATAAGTAACATCCTTCTTCAAGAACTGGGTTAGTGGCTGTGCAATCTTTGAGAAATTCTTGATGAACCTTCTATAGTAACCCACATGGCCTAAAAATGATCTCAACTTACTTCTATTCATAGGAAATGGTAAATCTTTGATTTTTGAAACTTTATCAGGATCAGTACCAATACCATCTCTGGATACAACATGCCCTAACAAAACGCCTTTAGAACATCCAAAGACACACTTTGTAGGGTTTAGTGAGGCTTGTGCTTCATCTAACCTTTGAAATGTTGTCTCCATCTGGTGCAGGTGGTCCAACTTGCTCCCATAGATGCAAAAATCATCCAGAAATACTCTGATGAAGGTCCCAATGTAGGGTTCGAACACCCTATTCATCAAACGCTGGAATGTTGCTGGAGCATTACACAACCCAAAAGGCATAACTCTATAAGCAAACGTTCCCCAAGGAGTGGTGAACGTGGTCTTCAGCTGATCTTTCTCTGCTATACGAACTTGGTTGTAGCCGCTATATCCATCAGCAAAACTATAGCACTCCTGGCCAGCTACTTCATCCAAGATCTGATCTGAAAATGGAAGAGGGTAATGATCCTTCTTTGTTGCCTTATTGAGCTTCCTATAATCAACACAAATGCGTAGCTTCCCATTCTTTTTTATTGAGATCACAATGGGAGAAACCCATTCTGAATTCTCCACAGCAAATATGAATCCTGCATCAAGCAACTTATCTATTTCTTCTTTTACAGTCTTGGAAAAATTAGGATTCATTCTATATGGCATTTGCTTTATGGGCTTAGCACCATCTACCAGCTCAATAGAATGTTCTACCCAACTTACTTGACGGAGTTCCTTGTAATCAAAAGTGAATAGGTGTATGTACCTTCGAAAGAGCTGGAGGTAGGATTCCTTCTCACTCTCCATCACAGCATCACCAATCTTTATTTGTTGGAGACGATCATCAACTTCTTCTTCAGATAATTTTATGGGGTCATGAGTTGGTGTGACTGGAAGGATATCCATGACTGAAACATCAACCTCACTTTCTTCATCTTCAGTGTCCACTTCACTGGTACTAGAGTAATCAGAGGATGTCCAATCATCAGTTTCATCACTTGAATCCACAGGTTCTGCCTTATGATGTCGAGGGATCACGTTTATCTTCACCCTCTCTCTACCACGTCCAAGTGTCATGAAACCTTCATTCCAGTAGTTTCTTGCATGAACTCTCCTTAGCCATGGTCTTCCCAGCAGCATTGGGTACGCAACAGTACCATTTTTCATCACCTGAAAGTCTACCACACATACAACACCCATAACAGATATTGCCACATTTGAAACTACACCTTCTGGTTTAGTTTTTCCCTTATTTAATGACCTTAACATAAGTGTTGAAGGGGCGATCAATTTTTAAACCCAACATATTCATTACAGACTCGGTCATTACATTAACTGCAGCACCTCCATCAACTAAGACATCATGAATTGAAATACCATTACATAATACCTCAGCTTGTGGAGCATAGGGATCTGCCTCTGCCTCCAAAACAGGGACCTCAACCTCCTTCCTTCTTCGAGCATTGAGTCCACTTCGCAACTCCCGCCTCTTCTCAGAAGACATAGCCAAGAGTTGACCATATGTAATATTTGCAGGCCTTTTGGACAGATCTTCCAAGATGGAGTATGGTCCTTGCCCCTGTGAAATCAGAAAATCCTGCACACCCAACTTTCTTCTCCTATGTTTCTTACTAGTTTCTCCTTTCATCTTCTTAGGATCATTTCCATCTTGATTATCTTTTTCTTTCTTTCTTTTTGTTACAAACACATCTACTTCATTATTTCTGCTCTTATCTACTACATCAAAAGAATTCACAGGTGCTTTTCCTTTATCATTATCTCCTTTACCAGATGTAGAAGCTCTATCTAGACAATTATACTTATAATGACCCTTTTTATAACAACCATAACATACAACTTCAGAAATATTTCTTTTTGGACCTCTATCTCCTCCCTGAGAACTAAATTCCTTTCCTTGAAGAAGATTAATAGTTAACTGACCCATCTTTTTGAGCAGATCTTCATACTCAGTAGATGTACTAGGAGAAATATTTGTGCTCACCGAGAGTGGTTGTGGATTCTGGACCAAAGGTGCTGGTGTAGGCTCTACTTTAGCAACAATTTCTTTGGGCTCCTCTTCCATGCTTTCTTCTTGCCTTCTTGCAATCTCCTTTGCTTGTTCAATGGTAGCTGGGCGGTCATACTTCACTCGTTGTCTGATCTCTGGCTTCATCCCAAGAATGAAGTGCTTACAGAGGAGATTATCCACGCCATTCATCAACCCATCCGCTAATCCTTCCTTCCGGATCTGGGCATCGAGCTTCCTCCTTAGCTCTAGAACACGAGCATGATAATCCCTTATCTTCTCCTTCTCTCCTTGGGATAGCTTTGTGATCTCGATCATGAGATCTGCATATTTCTGTTGTTCACCAAATTCTTCAAGAAAACTTTCAGTTAATAAATCCCATGAATTTTTCACATTATCACCTAGTGTTTCAAACCACCTAAGTGCTGAACCATCCAAAAAGGTAGGAAAAAATTCAGTCCATTGTTCCCTTCTTATAAGGCCATTACAAATACAAGATCGTTTAAACTCTTGAATGAAAGAAGAAGCATCTTCATTAGATTGAGCTGAAAAAAATAGGAATCTTTCCCATTTTCAAAAGTAACCACCGTGAAATACCAACCCACAAGTATAATCAACAAGACTTATGTGCACAAATAATTGGAATCACTATACTAGAAAGTGACTTTACACCTTTCTATAGTAAAATAGAAATGACCACGGTAAACTATGGTAAAACTTGACTTACTGTGGTAAAAACTGACTTTACTATGGTAAACACTATTCACAGTAAAAAGTGAAGTTACTGCGGTAAATACTATTCACGGTAAAAAGTGACTTTACTGTGGTAAATACTATTCACAGCAAAAATGACTTTACCATGGTAACTACTATTCATGCAAAAATGACTTTACCATGGTAACTACTATGCACAGTAAAAACAAGGTTACCCTCCAATTGATTTTTGACTAAGTGGGAATATCTCTCCAGAAAATCCACCAACGAGGAATGGTCCCAGCAACGGAACCAAAATGTCATCACCAATCCGGCACTATGATAATTCTTCACCGGGAACTCCTCGTGCTATGATTATTTACTAATGCACAGCCTTTAGTTTGGTGGATGTAATCTGGAAACACAACAACAACATAACACAAGAATACCATAGACTATGATAAGAAGGAATGATGATAAATCTGAAATATCAAAGTAAATTATAATATTAACATGAAATTGTTACAATCTCACCCATGAGGTACTTCAAGTGTTATTGACTTCACTTGCCTTCCACCAATACTATGGGAGAAACTTCACAATTACACCTCTTAATGGCTTCTTCAACACACCTTTAAACTGATGGCTTCCTTTACACACTTCCTACAATATTTCTCACTACTTCCTTCTATGCTAAATGAGGGGGGTGGCCTCTCTATTTATAGAACTTCCAGGCTTATCCATCTTATCTCTAAGATAGGATAAGAAATCCACTCTGACGAATCATATTCCATACCTTAACTCTTATCTGTACATGTAAGCTTATCTTTTAAGATAAGATAAACCTTATCATTTTACATGGGTTCCACATTTTTAGACTTTTTACAAATAAAATACACAAAATATTTATGACCTCACTCCTTGTCCTTATTACCAATATAATATTTCTAATTCCTAATCATGTAGACCCTACTTCTCTAATTACCCAAACTTTGACATTTTAACATTACCAGACCACTTACGACAAATATTTACTTTTTACAACATTCCTATTGTACTTTGACTGTTACCGTACTCCACATTATTGGCGGCACCGTACTGAGGGCGCCGTTATCTTCTATCAGACGCTACTACTAATTATACTTAACAACATCCTATTCCTAATACATACATTAATGAAATAGAAATTATGGAGGAAAATTTTAGTGTCGACACGTACCAACAGTCCATTTAAAGTTGCACCTGATTTGCATTACTGAGACTATTTGTACTATTTGTGCAATTTCATATCTTTTTAGCCATCAACAAGTTTGCCAAAGTGGCGCCATTGCTGAACATTTCTTGCAGTTGTCCAAAATTCAGAGTAAACAACTTCTTGTATGCAACATCAGTGCTATATTTTCAGGGATCATCTAAGTTCAATTTTTTTAGTTATAAGTGTTATGTGCAATATTTCCATTTCTGTAGTTATTATCTAAGTTTCATTTGATAAATCTAGGTAAAGAAAGGTTAAATTATTTCCATTTCTAGTTTCTAGTGTTGACAAACATTTGACAGATCATATTTAGTGCATTTTCACAACTAAGGTGGAAATCCTTAGTGGCGACTCCATGTTGATCTATTTTTTTATGAATACCAGTGTCTTAACCTCTGTCAAGTGAGATTTGTTACTAATCTTTGCAAATCTGGAAGGAAGAAGATCTTTCTTTGCTAGGGATCCTGCTAGGACATTATTTCCAGAGCTAGGAAAAACAAAATCAGAAGGAAGAAAATCCTGGAGAGTTGTTGGAGATCAGCAGACAAGAAAAGAATCTCCATTGATGAAAGTGATTGGCCTATCATTGAAGATTACAATTCAAGTTATTTTGAATTAGGTAGCCTCTGTGGAATTTAATTCTCCAACTGGGAGGGGCCTTCATTTGATTTTGAAAAGTTTTCTTCTCATTTTGCCCCTGTTTTTTCAAAAGTTGATAGGGATTTCCAAGAAACAAGGCCTTTAGGGGATATCCATTTTGAAAATTATACTCTTGTGTTTCAAAGACCTCTGTACCTTATCAATTTTTCACCCCTCCAGGGTCACCTCCTCAAAACAACATGGCCCAGCCCCCACCCAGACCTCCATTTGTTGTAAACACCTTTGGTCCTATAAATTTTTTTAGGGATGGCTGGTTATCCAAATGCAGTTCCCTCAAGATGTAAGAAATAGACTACCAAAGTTCCAAGGAAACAATGCTATAACTGGTGATCAACATCTAAAATTTTTATCAATATGATGGAAGACTTTGAGATTGAACATGAAGATGTATATATCAAATTATTTATCCATACTTTGGAAGAGGATGCTAGGGACTGGTATAAAGCTTTTCTAGATAATTCCATTGATTCTTGGACTGATATGAGCCATGCATTTAGATTGTAGTATGGTGATAGAACTGACCCTAGGTTTCTTTTGATCAGAATTTGAAAATATCAAAAGAACCCTAATGAGTCAGTACATGATTTCAACACAAGGTTTAACAAGACCTTGAGAAGATTTCCTGTTAGGATAAGGCCTTGTGATGAATCATTGTTTATCAAATATTCAGATGCATTTGATAAAAAGGCTGCTTATTACTTGAGGGACAAAAACCCTACTAATTTGAGGCAGGCCTTCACCATGGCCTTACAAATTGAAAACAATATCAAGGCAATTGGAAAACCTCCAAAAAGGGAGGTGTAAAATTGATTAACCCAGAAAAACCTCAAACAAGCAAGGCTGCTGATTTGGAAGAAGTTGTGAAAACTTTGGCAGGGGCTGTCAAAGAAATATCATACAAATTAGCCCAGGCTGAGAAAGGAATTGGGTAGAGTTCACAAGGTCAACACAAGCAACAAGGCCAAGACATATTTACAAATCACCAAAGATCTGATGATAGAGGAAAGGGACCTGTTGGATTTGGAAATAGACAGCCCAAGGCAGGGAAAACAAGAATGGTACCTGATCCTTTGGCTGTCAGAGTTGTTGTTGTGGAGGAGACAGATGTCATTGATTGGTGTGACAGATGTTTCATGCCCCATGCTCCATGTGAAGAAGATCAGCAAGAAGAAGAAGAAGCTGATGATGATAATGATGATGATGTTTGCATGATGGGTTACTCCACGAGCTCACAAGGAAGGGGAAACTTCAACTGAGGTAATAAGTGCTAGAACTGCTGCTATTTTTGGGATTGCATCCATAGGGTACCTATTCTTCCTCCCTCTCATACTTTAGAAGTAGATACTGTACAAGCTTTTGAATTTCCCAATAATGAATTTGAATATTTAAGAGCTTTAATGATAAAGAAGTATGATGGAGGAATCCCCTTGAGGAAGATAGGTAGTTATTGATGAATGTTGTTGTGGCTCAAGAGAAGGAATATAACACAAGAAGTAATGTTGTCAAAGGGATAGGGCCTCAAGCCAAGCCAAAATCTCCATTACTTTCAAATATTCCTAAAGAGGCTCCTAATAAAGATGCATCTGCCAAAATCCTTGTTGTCCCAAACAAAAATCATACCCCTCCTCATGCCCAAGACTGTCAAAAGTCCCTGCCATCTAATGAGTGTGTTGGCCTTCCCTTCCAATGTTGCCTTGCCAAAGAATTCCCCATATGATATTGCCCAAGTTTTAAGTCAAATCAAAGTCTCTGTTTCCAATTGTTGAGTTGCTTAGGATTCCTGAGCACAAGAAAAGGGCATTTGAATACTTGGGATTGAAAGAAGAGAAGACTTCCATAGGAAGAAATGTAAACATTGTGGAGACTCCACCAGCCATTGAAGAACTAGAAACACCACCAATGTAGAAGAGAACTAGGTGAACCACCTGAGGTTTATTTGGGGACATCCTTGGTGGACTCTCAGCTGAATGTGGATCCATTCTTCACCACTCTGATCATTAAGGACAAATTGCTACACAACTGTATATGTTTGATTCAGGGGCATCATGTAATGTCATGCCTCTAGAAGTCATGAATGAGCTGAATATCAAAGTGACAGATGCATATGGGAAGTGTACTGCCATGGACTCCAGAGAAGTTCCAGTGGTGGGATGTGTGAAGGGTCTAGTGGTGCAACTTGCAGCTTACCCAGGTAAAAATTTAAAACTTGATGTTGTAATTGTTGATGCCCAGCCAAGTGGGGTATGTTGTTGTCAAGAAAATGGGCTGCAAGTGTTGGTGGGAGTGTCCAAATGGACATGTCCTATGCCACCATCCCAATTGAGGGCAGCCTTGTCAAGTTGTATGGGGAAAAGAAGATGTTGCACCTTATTGAAGATCCCAACAATGCATCCTATGAAGTATTGTACACAAGTGTTGATGCTGATAACTTTGTCAGGTTTTGCTGATGGAAAAGAGCACAAAATTGAAGAATGTAAGAGTGTCTTGAATAGGTAGGCTCTCCTTGGACTCTATTGTTTGATGGAGCTTGCTCAAGTTTGGAAATGGTGTTGGTGTAATTCTGATCTCTCTCCAAGCAGGAAAATTTGTTTTTTCCTTCAAACTTAACTTTGAGTGCACTAACAATGGTATTGCTGAGTATGAGGCATTGTTGTTGGGTTTAAGAATTTCTTGGAAATATGGTGTTAAAGACATCATTGTCAAAGGAGATTCAGAATTAATTGTAAAACAAGTCAGAAAATTGTATGCCACAAAAAATCAACGAATGAAATAATATAAGCATGCAGTTTTGGATTTCATTGAGATGTTTGATTCATTCAACATTGTGCATCATGATAGGAAGTTCAATGATTGGCAAAAAAGTTTGGCAGTGTTGGGATTCAGTTTGACAATTGTGCAATGTCCCCATATTGTGAATATGATGTTGAGGTGTTGACAAGGCCATATGTCCCTGAAAACATTAAACATTGGCAAGTTTTTGATGATGATGCTCAGTGTCAGAAGATTTTTAAGAACAAAGGGAGAGTTTGTTGATCAATGTATTGATTGGGAGCCAATGGTATGTGCACAGAGGGGTAAGGAAACCTTTGTTTGGCAAGGGCATCATCCAACTAAAGACTAATACCATTCCTAGAGGGCTGGTTGCTCTTGAATCAATTTTTGATAATGTTGATCGCATTATTAACAGATGCATATGAACCTCAAGGGATGTTGAGGAGCATGATCTTGGTACAAAGGAGAAGCCAAGGAAAATTTGGTTGGGAAGCAATCTTAGTAAGGAGGAAAAACAGTCCTATGTCCAATTGTTGAAAAAATATCAAGATTGCATGGCTTGGATGTATTCTAAATTAAAGGAATACATAGAGGATTTGTTTCAACATGAGATTCCCTTAGAATCTAATGAAAAATCATTCAGGCAAAAGCGGAGGCCAATCAATCCACCCATATCTCTTAAGATGCAAGAGGAACTGAAGAAACTAAGAGATGGAGGAATTATTCAGCCCACAATGTATTCTTCTTGGGTTGCAAACCTAGTACTAGTTAGAAAGAATAATGGTGACATCACGTTATGTGTGTAGATTTTAGAAATTTTTAACAGAGCATCAATGAAGGATAATTATCCTTTACCAAACATGGAAAACATGTTGCAGTTAGTGACTGGTTCTGAATTGACTTTCCACCATGGATGGTTTCTCTGGTTATAACCAAGTTGTGGTGAAGGAATTAGAAAGGATTAAGACAACCTTTACCACTCCTTGGGGAACCTATGTGTATGTCAGGATGCCCTTTGGTCTGATGAATGCTAGAGCCACCTTTCAAAGAGCAATGGATGTTGCTTTTTTCTGGTTACATCAATGAGTTTATTGTTGTTTATCAAGGATGATGTGAACTGTGGCTTTTCAATAGGAAGAGAAGTGATCACTTGCTGCACTTGGAGAAGATGTTGATAAGATGTAGAGAATATGGCATTTCACTTAATCCAAAGAAGTGCCATTTTGGAGTGTAGAAGGAAAAGTTTCTTGGTCACATTGTGTCACAAGAAGGGTGTCATGATTGATCCAAGGAAAGGGTAGAGGCCATCAACAAGGTCCCAATTCCAAGAACCAAGAAAGGAATTCAGTCCTTCTTTGGGAAGATAAATTTCATCAGAAGATTCATATCAAACTTTGCTGAGTTGACCATTCCAATCACTTCTATGTTAAAGAAGGACCAAGTTATCAAATGGGAGGAGGATTGCCATTCAAGATTTCAATGGGATCAAGGAGGCACTAAAGTATGCACCTGTTTTGGCAGCTCCAGATTATAAGAAGCCTTTCCAACTATTTTCCTTTGCTTCAGAAGAATACTATTGCATCTGTCCTGTTGCAGAAGGATGATGAAGGGGCTGAGAGGCCAATTGCCTTTTTCAGTAAGGCCTTGCAAGGAGCTGAGTTGAAGTACACTATCATGGAAAAACAAGCATTTTCTTGGTGAAAGCAACAAAGGTTTTCAGGCCTTACATTTTGAGTTCTAAAATTGTTGCTTATGTTCCCCACACCATGGTGAAAGACATCTTATCAGAGATGGAGGTCTCAAGTAAAATAGGTGTAGATGGGTGAACAAGTTGCAAGAATATGACATGGATATCCAAACCACAAAGTTGGTGAGAGGTTTGGGCTTGGCTAAGCTTATGGCTAAGAGCAACTTGTAAACTATTGAGGTAAATGAGGTAGAAGAAGGTAGGGTAGATTTTTTGAAATTGATGAGTTCTGAGTGGTACAAAGATGTAATTTTTTATCTCAGACATTTATACTACCCTGAGATTTAAAGTAAGAACCAGAAAATATTGCTCTTAAGTTGGCCTCCCAAAAATATGTCATTTTGTGTTGATCTGATTTTGGGTTTTGCTTGGAAAAACCACATAATCCTGGGAGTCCTCTTAAGGTGCATTACTTCAAAGAAGAAGCCCCAATTTGATAATCTACAATGATCTCCATGGAGGAGTTTGTGGATTGGAATTTCAAACCCTTTGCTGCAAGAGTCACAACACACAAGATCCTGAGGGCTGATTATTGGTTGCCAACTCTAGAGGTTTGGTTGGTTTTCAAGGATACAAATTTTTGGTTAGAAGATGTGAGAGTTTATTGCAATTAAAATTATTTGGTTAAAGATTTGCTGAATCCTATGGATCTGTCATCACCAATCCGGCACTATGATAATTCTTCACCGGGAACTCCTCGTGCTATGATTATTTACTAATGCACAGCCTTTAGTTTGGTGGATGTAATCTGGAAACAAAACAACAAACATAACACAAGAATACCATCGACTATGATAAGACGGAATGATGACAAATCTGAAATATCAAAGTAAATTATAATATTAACATGAAATTGTTACAATCTCACCCATGAGGTACTTCAAGTGTTATTGACTTCACTTGCCTTCCACCAATACTATGGGAGAAACTTTACAATTACACCTCTTAATGGCTTCTTCAACACACCTTTAAACTGATGGCTTCCTTTACACACTTCCTACAATATTTCTCACTACTTCCTTCTATGCTAAATGAGGGGGGTGGCCTCTCTATTTATAGAACTTCCAGGCTTATCCATCTTATCTCTAAGATAGGATAAGAAATCCACTCTGACGAATCATATTCCATACCTTAACTCTTATCTGTACATGTAAGCTTATCTTTTAAGATAAGATAAACCTTATCATTTCACATGGGTTCCACATTTTTAGACTTTTTACAAATAAAATACACAAAATATTTATGACCTCACTCCTTGTCCTTATTACCAATATAATATTTTTAATTCCTAATTATGTAGACCCTACTTCTCTACTTACCCAACTTTGACATTTTAACATTACCGGACCACTTACGACAAATATTTACTTTTTACAACATTCCTATTGTACTTTGACTGTTACCGTACTCCACATTATTGGCGACACCGTACTGACGGTGCCGTTATCTTCTATCAGACGCTACTACTAATTATACTTAACAACATCCTATTCCTAATACATACATTAATGAAATAGAAATTACGGAGGAAAATTTTAGTGTCGACATCTTCCCCCTTCCTAGCTTCTACTCCGTCCTCGGAGTAGACTATTCTGGTGCTTGGAAAATCTTCAACTTGTCGTGGTTGACCCATTTCGTAATGGGAGTGCCATCCAATTCCTCCAGTCGGTACGTACCATTTTCATGCACAACTGCTATTTTGTAGGGCCCCATCCATTTTGGAAGAAATTTTCTCTGTCTTCTTTTTTTGTATCTGGAATCATATACTAGAACCAAGTCATTCACATGAAATGGAGACCAACGGATCTTTTGATCAAAGTATTCCTTCTGCTTCATTTTCTTCTTATGGCTTGTATCCTTTGCTATTTCCCTCATTTCCTCTAGCAAATGAAGATGTACCAACCTTTCTTTTACTGAATCACTTTCATCCATCCTTTCATTTTTCATAACTCTCACAGTGGGAATATCAAACTCAATAGGAAGAACTGGATCAATGCCATAGGCCAACTGAAATGGGGAGTATCCTGTTGCTGACTTTGATGTTGCCCTATATGCCCACAATGCTGCATGAATCCTTTTATCCCACTTATGTACCTGCAAGGCTGCATCTTTTGCTAGAATTTGACACAACACAAAATTTGTTCGTTCCACCTGTCCATTTGTGCTTGGCTTGTATGTTGTTGCCTTCCTGTGCTTAATAGAAAACTTATTGACTAGGGCTTCTACCACCTCATTAATGAAGTGGCTTCCTTGATCTGTTACAATTTCTAATGGACAACCAAATCTGGTGACAATGCGTTCATATATGAACCTTGCCACTTCATCCATGGAAGTTGTTTTCAATGGCCTAGCTTCAACCCACTTGGTTAAATAATCTGTGGCAACTACAATATACTTATTTTGGCGTGAGGTAGTTGGAAGTGGACCTACAATGTCTATTCCCCACTTTTCAAAGGGACCAAGTGGAAGAATAGGACATAATGGAGCTGATGAAGTCTTACGGTTACCATGTGTTTGACAAATATCACATGTCTTACAATAATTATAACAATCTTTAAAAAGAGTGGGCCAGTGATAACCTGCATCCAAGATCCTTCTTGTTGTAAGTTGTCCAGAGAAGTGCCCTCCACATGTACCATTGTGGAATTCTTCTAGCAGTTCCTTCCCTTGATCACGTCCAACTGCCCTCTTGTACTGTCCATCAGGTCCTATTCGAAATAATACTCCATGCAGAATAGAATATGGACGACTGGCTTGAGTAATCTTTCTCTTAGTCTTTGCATTGGCACCATCAGGAAACTTGAATTCATTCAGATAATTCCAAATATCTATGTATTCACTAGGGATTGTGTCAAGGGATAACAATGCTGCATCGGGAAATCATCATCATCACAAGATGATCCTAAACCATCATAGGCTCGAGAGAGTGCATCTGCATTGACATGCTTCTTTCCTGGCCTATCTATAATATCAAATTCAAATTCTTGTAGCAAAATTATCCATCTTGCTATCCTCCCTGATGGGTTAGGCTTATTTACAATATATTTTAGAGCCTGATGATCTGTTACAACTATAAATTTTTGCCCTAGCAAGTAATTTCTAAACTTCTTTACAGCAAAAATGATAGCTAGAGCCTCTTTTTCAGTTACAGTATAATTTACCTCAGCACTGCTCATTTGTCTGCTCCCAAAGTAAATTGGATGTTCATTCCCATTTTCATCCTTTTGGCTCAAAGTACTTCCTAGTGCTGCATCTGAGGCATCAGTGTACACAATGAATGGCTTGCTCCAATCTGGATTCTTTAAAACAGGTGAAGACACCAGGGCTTCCTTCAGTTGTCCAAAAGCTTCATGCGCCTTATTTCCTGGTTCATAAGTAACATCCTTCTTCAAGAACTGGGTTAGTGGCTGTGCAATCTTTGAGAAATTCTTGATGAACCTTCTATAGTAACCCACATGGCCTAAAAATGATCTCAACTTACTTCTATTCATAGGAAATGGTAAATCTTTGATTTTTGAAACTTTATCAGGATCAGTACCAATACCATCTCTGGATACAACATGCCCTAACAAAACACCTTTAGAACATCCAAAGACACACTTTGTAGGGTTTAGTGAGGCTTGTGCTTCATCTAACCTTTGAAATGCTGTCTCCATCTGGTGCAGGTGGTCCAACTTGCTCCCATAGATGCAAAAATCATCCAGAAATACTCTGATGAAGGTCCCAATGTAGGGTTCGAACACCCTATTCATCAAACGCTGGAATGTTGCTGGAGCATTACACAACCCAAAAGGCATAACTCTATAAGCAAATGTTCCCCAAGGAGTGGTGAACGTGGTCTTCAGCTGATCTTTCTCTGCTATACGAACTTGGTTGTATCCGCTATATCCATCAGCAAAACTATAGCACTCCTGGCCAGCTACTTCGTCCAAGATCTGATCTGAAAATGGAAGAGGGTAATGATCCTTCTTTGTTGCCTTATTGAGCTTCCTGTAATCAACACAAATGCGTAGCTTCCCATTCTTTTTTATTGAGATCACAATGGGAGAAACCCATTCTGAATTCTCCACAGCAAATATGAATCCTGCATCAAGCAACTTATCTATTTCTTCTTTTACAGTCTTGGAAAAATTAGGATTCATTCTATATGGCATTTGCTTTATGGGCTTAGCACCATCTACCAGCTCAATAGAATGTTCTACCCAACTTACTTGACGGAGTTCCTTGTAATCAAAAGTGAATAGGTGTATGTACCTTCGAAAGAGCTGGAGGTAGGATTCCTTCTCACTCTCCATCACAGCATCACCAATCTTTATTTGTTGGAGACGATCATCAACTTCTTCTTCAGATAATTTTATGGGGTCATGAGTTGGTGTGACTGGAAGGATATCCATGACTGAAACATCAACCTCACTTTCTTCATCTTCAGTGTCCACTTCACTGGTACTAGAGTAATCAGAGGATGTCCAATCATCAGTTTCATCACTTGAATCCACAGGTTCTGCCTTATGATGTCGAGGGATCACGTTTATCTTCACCCTCTCTCTACCACGTCCAAGTGTCATGAAGCCTTCATTCCAGTAGTTTCTTGCATGAACTCTCCTTAGCCATGGTCTTCCCAGCAACATTGGGTACGCAACAGTACCATTTTTCATCACCTGAAAGTCTACCACACATACAACACCCATAACAGATATTGCCACATTTGAAACTACACCTTCTGGTTTAGTTTTTCCCTTATTTAATGACCTTAACATAAGTGTTGAAGGGCGATCAATTTTTAAACCCAACATATTCATTACAGACTCGGTCATTACATTAACTGCAGCACCTCCATCAACTAAGACATCATGAATTGAAATACCATTACATAATACCTCAGCTTGTGGAGCATAGGGATCTGCCTCTGCCTCCAAAACAGGGACCTCAACCTCCTTCCTTCTTCGAGCATTGAGTCCACTTCGCAGCTCCCGCCTCTTCTCAGAAGACATAGCCAAGAGTTGACCATATGTAATATTTGCAGGCCTTTTGGACAGATCTTCCAAGATGGAGTATGGTCCTTGCCCCTGTGAAATCAGAAAATCCTGCACACCCAACTTTCTTCTCCTATGTTTCTTACTAGTTTCTCCTTTCATCTTCTTAGGATCATTTCCATCTTGATTATCTTTTTCTTTCTTTCTTTTTGTTACAAACACATCTACTTCATTATTTCTGCTCTTATCTACTACATCAAAAGAATTCACAGGTGCTTTTCCTTTATCATTATCTCCTTTACCAGATGTAGAAGCTCTATCTGGACAATTATACTTATAATGACCCTTTTTATAACAACCATAACATACAACTTCAGAAATATTTCTTTTTGGACCTCTATCTCCTCCCTGAGAACTAAATTCTTTTCCTTGAAGAAGATTAATAGTTAACTGACCCATCTTTTTGAGCAGATCTTCATACTCAGTAGATGTACTAGGAGAAATATTTGTGCTCACCGAGAGTGGTTGTGGATTCTGGACCAAAGGTGCTGGTGTAGGCTCTACTTTAGCAACAATTTCTTTGGGCTCCTCTTCCATGCTTTCTTCTTGCCTTCTTGCAATCTCCTTTGCTTGTTCAATGGTAGCTGGGTGGTCATACTTCACTCGTTGTCTGATCTCTGGCTTCATCCCAAGAATGAAGTGCTTACATAGGAGATTATCCACGCCATTCATCAACCCATCCGCTAATCCTTCCTTCCAGATCTGGGCATCGAGCTTCCTCCTTAGCTCTAGAACACGAGCATGATAATCCCTTATCTTCTCCTTCTCTCCTTGGGTTAGCTTTGTGATATCGATCATGAGATCTGCATATCTCTGTTGTTCACCAAATTCTTCAAGAAAACTTTCAGTTAATAAATCCCATGAGTTTTTCACATTATCACCTAGTGTTTCAAACCACCTAAGGGCTGAACCATCCAAAAAGGTAGGAAAAAATTCAGTCCATTGTTCCCTTCTTATAAGGCCATTACAAATACAAGATCGTTTAAACTCTTGAATGAAAGAGGAAGCATCTTCATTAGATTGGGCTGAAAAAATAGGAATCTTTCCCATTTTCAAAAGTAACCACAGTGAAATACCAACCCACAAGTACAATCAACAAGACTTATGTGCACAAATAATTAGGAATCACTATAATAGAAAATAGAAATGACCACGGTAAACTATGGTAAAACTTGACTTACTGTGGTAAAAACTGACTTTACTGTGGTAAACACTATTCACGGTAAAAAGTGAAGTTACTGCGGTAAATACTATTCACGGTAAAAAGTGACTTTACTGCGGTAAATACTATTCACAGTAAAAAGTGACTTTACTATAACTACTATTCATGCAAAAATGACTTTAACCTACTATTCACGGTAAAAATGACTTTACCATGGTAACTACTATGCACAGTAAAAACAAGGTTACCCTCCAATTGATTTTTGACTAAGTGGGAATATCTCTCCAGAAAATCCACCAACGAGGAATGGTCCCGGCAACGGAACCAAAATGTCATCACCAATCCGGCACTATGATAATTCTTCACTGGGAACTCCTCGTGCTATGATTATTTACTAATGCACAGCCTTTAGTTTGGTGGATGTAATCTGGAAACAAAACAACAAACATAACACAAGAATACCATTGACTATGATAAGACAGAATGATGACAAATCTGAAATATCAAAGTAAATTATAATATTAACATGAAATTGTTACAATCTCACCCATAAGGTACTTCAAGTGTTATTGACTTCACTTTCCTTCCACCAATACTATGGGAGAAACTTTACAATTACACCTCTTAATGGCTTCTTCAACACACCTTTAAACTGATGGCTTCCTTTACACACTTCCTACAATATTTCTCACTACTTCCTTCTATGCTAAATGAGGGGGGTGGCCTCTCTATTTATAGAACTTCCAGGCTTATCCATCTTATCTCTAAGATAGGATAAGAAATCCACTCTGACGAATCATATTCCATACCTTAACTCTTATCTGTACATGTAAGCTTATCTTTTAAGATAAGATAAACCTTATCATTTTACATGGGTTCCACATTTTTAGACTTTTTACAAATAAAATACACAAAATATTTATGACCTCACTCCTTGTCCTTATTACCAATATAATATTTCTAATTCCTAATCATGTAGACCCTACTTCTCTAATTACCCAAACTTTGACATTTTAACATTACCGGACCACTTACGACAAATATTTACTTTTTACAACATTCCTATTGTACTTTGACTGTTACCGTACTCCACATTATTGGCAGCACCGTACTGACGGCGCCGTTATCTTCTATCAGATGCTACTACTAATTATACTTAACAACATCCTATTCCTAATACATACATTAATGAAATAGAAATTACGGAGGAAAATTTTAGTGTCGACAGGCTAACCCTTCAATAAGGATTTAAGCCATCCACAAAAATCATTTTGGTTAGCCCGTGATTATTTGAGCAGAGAGCTATTTGAGTTGAGTTGCCAAGTAAGCTCAGAAGATTCAAGCTTCACTACCCTAGAAGATTTAAGCTGAAAGCTTTAGGCTAAATTGAAGCCCCATTCAAGCAATGGGGAATGGAATTTCATTGGTGATATTTCAGACCCTTCAAGTGCTAGCCATAAGTGGATTCTTGTAGCCACTGATTAAGGAGAGCTTACTAAATGGGTGGAGGAAATCCCCACCAAGAAGGCAACACACCAAATTGTCATGGATTTTTTGCTAAACAACATCATCTGCAGGTTTGGGGTGCCAGTCAAGATTGTTGCTGACAATGCCATGAGCTTTAGAGCTAAACCTTTAGTGGCAATGTGCTAAAGATATGGGATCAACTTGACATATGCCTCTAATTACAATCCCAAGGAAATGGACAAGTTGAGTCCAGTAATAAAAATTTGCTGAAGATTATCAGAAGAACCTTGGAGCTGAACAAGAGAAGTGGGGTGAAGCAGTTGAAGTTTGTTGTCTGGGTTGATAGGATCATTGTTAAAAGAGCCACTAAAAAGATCCCATTTGAGTTAGTGTATTGAACTTAGGCCTTGCTTCCCCTACATATGAAACTATCTTCATATTAGTTCATTCAACAACTGGAAGATCTAGAGGTAAGTCCTTATAATGCTTTCATTAACCAAGATTGTTGAGATTTATGAAGAGAGGAGAGCATCCCACTAGAGGCATGTAAAGTTCAGAGAAAAGCTGAAGAAACTATTTGACAAGAAGGTCACTCCCAGAGCTTTCAATGTTGGAGATCTTGTGTTATATGGGATATCATGCATGAAGATAAGGGAAAGCATGGCAAATTTGACTCATTATGGATGGGCCCTTACTCCATTGATATTAAAATTGGTGAACATACCTTCTTCTTCAAGGACTTAGATGGTGAATTGCTTGAATTTCCTATTAATGGTAGGCATTTGAAGCATTTCTTGGATTGATTCCCCTAAATCAAGGTAAAAATCTTGTGTACAGTGTATAGTTTGTTGTTTGTTTCCTGTCTTTTGTGTTTTTCTCGTTCTGGTCCTTGGTGACTTGTTTTTACTGGTTTCTCTGTTTGTTTTTGAGATGGCTCTATCTCTCTACTCTACAAGCTGACTCTCATTACCCAATGGATATTTTGGCACTTAGTCTACTGTTGTTCTTTTGGCACTCACAGGGAGTGCCCATCCCCGAGTCAGAACCGATGTTGGTTCTCAAAATAGTCTCACCGCATTTTTCCTTTGAAATCCATTCATTTACGGCCTCTGTCACATTTTATCCCCTGTGTTGTGTTATGAAAGGTCTCTACTTTCATTTTGTTTCCATAATTAATCTGCTCCTTTGGTCGATGATCACGTATGGGTCCATATTTGTTCCTTGTTCTTTGTCTATAATCTCCAAAGAGGTCTAAAATTTGAGTCTCCCATCCTCTGTTCATTAAAAACTCGATTTTCCCATTCTTTCCATTTTCCACAGTTGAGGATTTGTCTGCCCTTGTCATTTTTGCCTTAATACATGAAGAAAAATGAATGGATGTAGCTCTGAAGGAATGTATTTGAGCCTTGTAACATTTCTAAATCCTTTGTCCTTGTTTCATCTTTATGGTCATTTTTCTACATTTTATTTTACAGACGGGTGTTTCTCCCGGTCAAATTTACATCCTTGCATCGAAAGGGAACATGGCCTCTTTTGGTTGGATGCAGCTCAGCTAGGTACTTCAAAAATTATATGAAAAGCCTCAACTCAAAAATTTTCCACGTGGAGAAATGACATTTGTTTGAAGATCTACTTTTTGGTTTGGCCTTGGAGTAGCGTCGGGAGGACACATGGCGGTTTCCACTGCTTTGCCCAAATTTAGAAAAAAATTATGCAGCTAAAATAGTTTCGTAGAAAAAGAGGACACGTGGCAAGCTGCACTGCATTCTCATTCAGGGTTTCAAAATTGGGTTTCTGCCGAGTCTTCCCACCATTTTGGAAAAAAATGTGAAGGGGCCTGAGACACGTGGAGGAACCATGCATGTTTGGGGACTGGCCCTTAAGTTTCATTTTAAATAAGCGCCAAGAGGACACTTGGAGGCCTCCGCTCACTTTGCATTTTTCTTGGACTTTTCAACGGCTAAAAGAGACTGCCTCAGAGCATGACACACAATGCCTTCCGCTAAGGTTCAAGCCTTCAGATAAATTTTTCTAGGCTAGGACACGTGGAGAGCCTGCGCTCTTCAAAGGTCTCAAATTGTGGGCACCATCTCAAGGTGCGCCATTGTGACATGTGGTAGTTTGAAAATTCAGAAGGGGTGGGGAAGCGGACCATCAGGGATAACTTGGATTTTTTGCCCTCTGATATTCAAAAGATTAAAACATCAAAATGGCCTACAAGCCAGATAGAGGAAAGGTAAAATCTTGCTCCAGTTAATGGCAGAGGTGTAGACTCTCAGGGGAAATTTGGAAAAATTTCCTTTTGGGAGAAAAGAGTTAAAAGTAAAAAAGGAAGTGTGGTTCTACTGGGACCCACATTAGGACACGTGTCAAGCCCATTTTTCAAGGGCGGAGTTGCGGGGAAAATTTGGAAAATTTTCCCTTTTCCAAAAAAGAGGTAAAATAGTAGAATTTGGTCATGGTTCCTTTGGGACCCACCTTAGGACACGTGTCAGGATCATTTCTCAAGGGCGGAGGTGCAAAACAAAGTGTCAAAATTTTACATTGTTTCAAAAGTTGTAAAAAGTCAAAGGAAACCCCGGCCCATTTTAAATTGAATCTTCCACGTGGACAACCCAAATTCAAAGTAAAGATCAATGGCAGCTGTGTGTCTGAATCTGATTTTCCCCCCATTTTACTGAAAATCTCCTGGAAGTGTGAGTCTTCATGATTTCTTGGTATTTCCTACATGCCAAACAGAGAGGGGAGTTAATTTTGATATCTAAGTTTGGTGGGAAGATCTGGAGACGTCTTTCACCATTAAAATGGTCTGCCTATTGGGCTCGATATGATTTTCTATTTTTCTTCTCCCGAGCATGCAAGGAACTAGATTTGACAGATTAGGGGTGGAAGTGGTTGGAAAATTGAAGGAAGAGTGATTTTATAAAGGAAGGAGTTGAATGTGGGAGATATTTGAAGAGATTTGCCCCTTGAGCACCTGGTGACTTTTTACAGATCTGATTCTAGGAATCATGATCAAGATCATGGCAAGCACTGGTGCACTCAATGTTTTTTTTCTTGGGGGGAAACTCTATTGGAAAATGTTATAAATGGCAATGAAATTTATCGTGCAAATGGTTGGAGTTTTAGAGGTCGAAGAAAATTCCCAAGAGGAAAATTTGACAAAGCCCATCTTTTGAGAAGCCATCTGAGAAGCCTGTATATCTCTTTTGTATTAATTTTGATCATGTCAAGGTGGTTGCAAGTGTACAACCATTGACAAGCTCTGAGATTGTTCTAGAAACTTTCCCCTACTGATAAATTTAATCAAACTCGAGTTATTCTGTGTTGATCTTGAGCAAAATGTGTTTGTTTCATTTTTGAATGTCTGTAAATAGTTTTTCTTGTTCCTATTGCAATCTTGTATTAAAATCTGATTCAATCACACATAGGTCTCAATCCTTGTGATAGTTTAGTGGCATCTGCAATTTCATTTCTCAGAAGAGCTTTCATCTGGGAGTGAAATAAATGATTTAAAATCACTTTTCTTTCATTTTTTGACAGAGATTGTCTGTAAGCCTCTGGGTGTACCTCAGGTGTATTTAGGCTTAGATTTTTATACTTTGTTGGGTTTTCTAACTCAAGCCTTCATGCTAGAATCTTGTAGATTGTGTTAAAAATTGCTAATCTGTGCCTCCATTTCAAGCACATATTCTGGTTAAAGAAACATTTTAGCTGTTCTATGCATTTTGTATTGGTTTAGCATTCCATTTTGCAGAAGCTCTCAAATATCTAGTGAATCAAGTCCATCCTACCTCACCTCCCACCAAAAATCTATTTAAAACAACCAATCCTACCCATACTACCCTTGTTTGTCATGTGTGTATACAAATGCATAATTTACTATTACCAAAACATGTAGAAACAATCAGGATTCCAAATGTCTTTAGTAGCCTGAACCTTGTTTAGAGAATATCTCCACTATCTAGAGTGACAACTCGTGAGAGTTAGATTTTTTTGCATTGATCATATTTTCTTCAAGGTCTCCTTAAAAACTTCATTAGGAAGGATATCTCCATCTCCTCCATAAACAACAGGCTACAAAAGGGTTCTCTTACCTTGGTTGAAAGGCACAACCTAAAATAGTGAGGATAGATCAAATCCTCTTGATGGGTGCTATCCATTTCTCCACATCTGAGTGACAAGAGGGCCAGTTCGATCCCATTCCCAGATACAAAATGACTCACCAGGATCTATTTGTCTCTAGGCTTCCTGCCAAAACTTGTGATGCTGCTCAGACTTTGAGAGAGAATCAATTTGGGTACCAATATAATGTATCACCCTAAGAAGGTTTTCTCATACAACACAAAGCTAATTGTTATGTCATTTTATGAGGAACCTTGTTTAAAATATTTTCAGATGGCTGTATATTATGATACCTAGGAAATGATGATAGCTATTGTGGTGGTCATTTTAGTGGTAAAACCATTTCCCAAAAGTTATTACATCAAGGATATTAACGACCAATAATGTAACACAACTTTCAGGAGTATTCCAAATAATGTGATAAATGTCAGTTCCACAAAACACCTAACCATGTCACCTCTCACACAATACAACCCAATTTTTCCCCATGAAATTTTTTTATATGGGGTTTTTTCTTGGTGTAAGCAACCTTCACAAGGCATTAAATCGATTTCTTCCCCATTGGTGCCTTCCTTTGTCCATTCAACCTAGTTTTCCATTCAATGGAGGTGGTAAAATATTCATTCATTCTCCATAGCTAAGTCAAACCTCAAACATATTTTCCCTAAAATCTTTTTGAATCTAGCATATTAAATTCTTATTTTTAAATAGACTGATTTAAGAAGGGTCAAATAGAATTTTTTGGATGCATATTTGAGTGTATAATAGAATATTGTAAAAATTTAAAAGAAAATATTGGTTATTGCTTTGTAATATACTTTTATTTTTACCTATTGCAGATGAAGGGTGATGTTTGGTTTGACAGGATGCCAAAACCCATGCACAAGAATTTTTTTTTTTCTCTCTTTTCTTATTCCAATGACTGGTTAAAAGGCTAGGTGTAGTGATAAACCTGGAGTGGATTTATATTTTCTGAAAAATTCATTAAACATGCAATTATTTGTAAGAAATTAATATTATAATAAATTTGATTGGTAACTTGAAATTGAGATCCATTTTATTCAAAAGTTTATGCTTTTACATTTTTGATTCATTAGACCTATTTTCATTGTGAAATATACTTAAATATAAAGTGCCAAAAATATGGGGAGGGCTACACAATATTTTGGGGTTATTGTGTGTACTATATCATTTTTACTACTTACTTTCCTTTTGCATTTCTACTGCCATTCTATTCTTAAACAAAATTTACTTTCTACACAGATTCAGGTCAATGAGTCATGCCTTTAACACCATTTAGCTATTATGACTAGAAACCTAATGTAAAACTTGCGCTAAAGAACATAATTTTGTATTGGGTAACAATGGGCACTCAAAATGAACTAAATGATAGTGATGCTAAATGAATTTAGTTGTAAAAATTTGATCAATCTTTCATCTTTTGTGTCTTACTCTATCTCCTACATTTCTCTTTCATGTACAAAAATTGAATACACTTGATGAAGTTTGGATTGCATTAGAAAATATATTTTTGAAGCTAGATGAAAAATGAATTCATGAGCTAGAGAATGAGCTCATAAGTTGGGGTCCTAGTAAATTTTACGCCCTAGAGGAAATTTTCACCAATTTTAAATGACTAAGGTTACATTTATAAGAATGTGGAGTAGAAAAAAAGGAAGATCATCTTGTTATTTCTATACTCTCCAAGTTAGGTCATGATAATTCTATCTCTATTTCTATCTTCTACTCCAATGAACATGCTCTTGGTGGTTCATGGAAAATGAATTCTCTAGATGAATTTATTTCCAACTTGATAAGGGAACAAGATAAGTTAATATAGATGGGCAGACTGAAATATTCAAAACCTTAAGCCATTACTTCTGGGAATGGGAAACATGCTTTAAGAAAAGAGAAGAAATATAATAACAAGGATCATGAGAACATGAAGGATAAAAATTCTCCCACAAATATCAAACTATGAAAATTCATATTCTGTTATTAAGTCTAATAAATAAAGGTAAAATGTGGTTATTGCATAAGAAATAATGATGAAAGAAAATGTTTGAATTAGTAGATCGACCAAGTCACAGGTCATACAAATTAAGACAAGAATTTCGTAATGACTAGGCATTAGCCTTGTTTCTCTATTAAACTGATATTCAAGCATAGTGGGTGAGTTTTTCCAAAGTGGATATTTTTAAATTTGATTTTAAAGGGATATTTTAAGCATACAGGTATTTTCAAGGATAAAATTAGTAATATCCCTGGATTACAATATTTACTAATTAATTCTAAATGGTATATTTATTCATCGATCATCACTTACATAGTATACTCATTTGACATATGGTAGTTCAATTCCTGGGATCGAGGTTAGACATGATCACTAAATTCATTTAAAGGGTATTTGGATTACCTGATTTTCAATCCATCCATACACTCAAAAATTTGCAACGATTGATGATTAAAAAAATATAAGAAAATTATGACAAAGGAAAATAAGTCATATAAGCTCTATCTAGGATGTAACAATACATACAAGGGTATAAAATGAAGTGGAAGAAAACAAGTGATACAAGAAATGTCACATATGTTTTCATTACGAAAAAAAAAAAAACTATGAAGACATATCAAACCATAAAAAATTTATGTGCATGAGTGTTGCATACACAAATGAAACATGAGAAAAGGTCAACACATGACACAAGAGATCGAGTTTGCATGTAGAAGACTTTGTATGCATATGACACTACCCATAACAGACAGGCCATTAGTGGTTGCATAACATGAAAATCAACGATAGAAGAAGCAAGTGAAGATAAGAGTAAATATTAACCATGAAAAAAATAGAGAAAAATATTTGTAGTGCATCATAAGTAACATGTGTTAGTTGTAACCACTAGTTCAAATAAATAAGCGGTGGTTATCATAATATAGAAAAGTCTGAGAAGAGTAAATGAGCATGTGAAATAATGTTCTATACAATGAAATTCAATGAGTCACCTGGAATAACGTAACACTATCCCCCCTTATCATTGACTAGATCAGACTTGTATATATATGTGGGGAAGGTATTTCCCCCATATGTTAACTACCCTATGACATTAACAAGAGGGTGATGATCTAACTTTATCATAGGGGTGGGAGGGTCATACCTCAAATTTGCAGTATTCGCACTAGGAGTGGGATGTATTGTATCAATCTAAGGTTTAGGACATGTTTAGGTGCTTTGTGTCTTACACTAGAAGGCCTATAATAATGTACGCGAGTAGATCCTCTACATGTAGACATGATAGTGAGATGAGAAATAAATATTTCACTGTTGAAGTGAGTGATTCTCAATTTGTAAAATAATCTAGGAAAAGATGTCTTGAATGGGATGCTCTCTAACCATAACAACTTGATTTTCAAGGATAAATTTAACTTACTATTAATGTATCATAGAAGGTACAACACTCTTAATTTGGTGTCAGTTACAAACATCCCAGAAGAATAGTCATTAATGAAAATTAAAGGCAAGAAGTTTATTACCATGAAAGGCATATAAATGGTGAGGAAATCCCATAGGATCCATGAGGGATGAAACTTAGATGTGTCCATATGCACCTAGTATACAAATAAACTATATGTTAGTGTGACTAAACTTCTTACACATTTGTTTGAAAGAGTGTTTGAATTTTCACATATTGAGCTTAGAGGAATACTCAATAATGTTTTAAGTATTCCTTCATGGATAAGAATTGGATCTGCAAAAATTATTGAATGTAAATTTCTCACATTGGTTAGGTAATATTAGTTAGAATTAATGTCCAATATCAGTCATATTGTAATAGACATCCCTAGAAGGAACTATCATTGAAATGGGTGTTGTCCAATAAAATAGACTCAATTAGATTCCTTATATATAGCACTTGGTACCTCCAAATTCTTCACTAGATTCACCTATACTGATTGAAACTTATGAGATTTAGAACCTTTTTAATGACGAGGACTTATCTTTTAACACAGATAACTACATTAGTGATGGGTAATGACCTCCACCATCTCATTATAACCTTCTAGTTTCTCAAAAGGAGATTATTTCTTGAATAGAATTACTTCTATTCAACCATAGATGTCTAATATAACTATGGAAGTCACAATAAACATTAGAATCAAAAGTGTTACATCATGAGGCATTGTTTGTATCAACCTATAACATGACCCAGGGATATGAAAGAGTGCATGAAAACACGAAGCACAAAGATCATAGAGGGATAGTGTGAACATCCATGAGAAGTGCAAATGACATCGTGATGAGATATCAAGAAGATTGAGACATCAACTGAAAGTGCATGCAAAAATCGAAAAATGGGCAGAACCTCGTTAAGGTAAAAATACCTCCACACTAATCTCATATATCTAAATGGATATATATATATATATATATATATATATAGGGTGTTGATTAGCCTCACATTCTCTCAAGTGGAGAGGGGGAGTTACATTCCTATAATAGGAAAGTAACTCCCAATGATGAAACTGATGCACTGACGTATAAGGGAATCTCAGGATGACCCCTAAATGACATGCAGACCTATGATCTCACCTAAGTGAGATGACTCACCTGCTGATGTGGAAAATGAATCACACCAACACCCCCCATTCATCGTAACTTAGGATGAGGTGGAAAGTCAGAAAAGAGAAATGGGTCCCAAAATAAGAGCCTGATGAGGTACTCATGCACAAAATATAATCCCAAGTAGTGAAGGAAAACCCAACGGGGAAAACATCCACCACAAGATAAAAACACACTCTCTAATCTAAGAAAGATGCCAACAATGGGTCCCGGCCACTGAGGAGCCTGATAAGGTACCCATGTACAAAAGGGAAATCTCTCAGAAAGAAGAAGAAGAGAGAGACGAGAGGAACACAAAAGATGACATGGATGGATCTGAACTCTGCAACTCTAGGAAGTCTCCCAGAAGAGTGTTGATGACGTGGTCCTCTGACTCTGGACTGAAGAAGAGCCACCCATACTGAACTATGTGTCTACCCTTAGGAAGGAAAAAAATGGAGTGCTGGAAGTCCACCCACTCCATGAAGGAAACCAAAGGCAACAACACAAAGAACTCTGAGTCTGGTCCATAGAAGTGTGACATAGGTCTAGCAAGAAGGTGTCAAGGAACTGAAGGTAATTCCACATGCGTGTACAACTATCAGAGTGAAGAAGAGGAACACCCACAGAAAGGATGTCCAAAGTGATGTGAAGGAACAAACAACCCCACAATAGAAAAGGGATCCACAAGCAAGGGTGGATCAATGAAGATATACTGAAAGGTGTAAGTGATAAGATTCCTAGAAGGGGAATTCTCATAAATGGAGATGATGAACTCCTCTAAAACACCTGTAGAAGGATGATGAACCTATAGTGCATCACAAGTGGACTTTGTGAAAAGATGACCAAGTTCGATTACATACTCATCCCAATAACAGGATTGATAAATAGAAGAGCGATGTCAGACATGTATAAGTCATCCATGCATGAAGGAAGAGGAGTGGAAGGGGCCTCACACACTAGAAGTGGAAAGGAGGCTGGTGCAATGAATGTATGAGGCTAAGAAAGAGAATTCTCAATGTTTGATGAGATGGGAGGGGTGAAACACACTATGGATGAAATGTGAGAAGGAGGAGAGAAGTCCTTTGTAGTACTCTTAGCGTCATAAATGGGTGCACAATCCTTATCATCAGAAGAAAAATCAAACGAGTCCGAGTCAGTGGAATTATCATCACATGAAGAACAAGAGGAGACAAATGAGATCATACTTTTGTGAGAGATGCTAGAAGGCCAAGGTGAAGCAACATGGCACTCAACGAAAGAAACAAGTGTAGGGAGAGTGTCATCAACTGAGTAATCAAGATGCGAGGGAGAATAGGGGGTAACAGTCACATTTGTCTCATAGAAGGGGTCTCTAATGGAACACGAGTGTGAAGAGTGAATGGAAGCATGAATATGGTCAGCAAAGAGCTCTGTAGAGGTATTAGTAGATGAAGGGTCTCCAAACAGGGAGTGAAATATGCTCCAGATGTGGTGGGGAGGATCTGAGTCTGCCATGTGAATGCACAGAGGTCTGGTGATGGACAATATCAAGTGAGTAACAACATGGTCACAAGTGTCAAGAAATTCCTCAAGATGACTGGAATCAGTGGGTGCAGGAACTAGCCCAAGAAAGAAGTGTGTAAGACCCTTGTAGGAAAAGTAACTTTCCATAGAAGCACGCCATGATGTATAGTTCTCTCTCCCAAGAAGAAGTGGCAGAGGCTGTAAGGTGATCCTGCGACGCTCAAGTCTGGAAAGAGAATCCTCCATGATGCGAAAGTGGAAGCAAGAAGTGCAAGGCACAAGAATAATGGTGCAGAATGTAAGATGTCACACTTAGCCGATAATGTGTTTGTAAGCAACAAAACACCCGATAAGAATAGTGATAAACCCTAATATCTATGAAACTTTATAAGATAGTGTGTGACTACAATAGGGTGCATTCATGTGAACATTCAGACAATTGACCACTCCATCGCAGTAGGTGATAATTCACACAAGAGTGGAGGCCACAATGGAGTCCTAGTTGGAAGCATAGGAACACATGCAATCAGGTACAAAAGAGTGTAAAAATAATACAAGGGTACACTACTCAATTTGAGAAAAGGCATCTCATGGTGAAAAAGAGAAGGATTTCTTACCGTAAGGATGCAACGAATGCGTCCACTAGCTACAGGCGAAGAAGAGTGCTACAATGCAGCGAGCTAGAAAAAGTGGCCCAAATATCCCAATAACATTATATGTGGATCCCGGAAAAATATACTCCCACTTGTATACAAATGAAATTTTATGTTTTTCCCTTATACAATGCTCATATAATGTGAAAAAGGGTGAAAAAATGTAAAAAAAAAAAAAATGGAAAGGGGTCCTAATTCGGTGCAGAAGGGGTGCAGCGGAAGCTAGAGGATCCGGAGGGATATCCAAGCTCGGTGAGCTGAGCTTGGAAAGCTTGGCTTGGTAGGTCAGTTGAACCAACTTGGTGCAAGTTAGGCGGTGGGAGCTCGTGAGTTGCATGGAGAATGGGAGTCTGCCAAGTTAGGCTCGGCCAAGACGGCAAAGTCAGAGACCACGTGCAGCAAGCGGGTCAGTGGTAAGCTCAAGCATGGTGTCACGTGTATGTTGGAGCGAGTGACTGTTGGAAGGTGGGTCAACAAGCTGATCGAGGGAATCGACCGATGGGCTACATGTGTTTAGATACAGCGATGAGATAGTCAAAAGATGGCTGAGCTTCAGGGATGAGCACATGATGATCAAGGTTGTGTTGAGGTAAGCATGTGGAGCTAGGTCAAGAACGCATAGGATGGAGCCTGAGGTTGGTGAAACTGAGTTGTCACATGGAGTGGCTTGAGCGAAGTGGCATGAACGGTAACCGTTGGAAGGGCCGGTGAGTAACGCATTCTAGGAGGAGGCCACGATGGTTGATGTTGGACCAAAGGATACAGGTGCAAGCTCTGAAGGTGATTGAAGGTGTAGATGGTTGGAAAGAATCAAGGTGACCAGTGCCCGCAACAATGGAAGCAAACCAGGAGTTGAATGGAGATCGAAGCAACAGATGAACAATGAGCCAGATGAGTAGATGCAAAGATAGAAGCTGGGCCAAGGATGACGTGGAACCAAGGAAAATGCTTAGGAGTGAGCAAACTAGATATGAGAAGGTTCTAATGAGCAATGGTGGAAGCAGTAGAGTTGAACACGAGATCCTAAACAATGCAGTCTCTAACGCATGGAAGGGGTGATGCAAATTTACTAACAAAAAAAACGTGGGGGAACCAAGTTACAAGATATGGCCATGGAATCAACAATGTAAGAAAGTAAACCAAGGCCTAACAGGTGCAGAGAGGGGCTGAGGGTAGAAGATCAACAAGTGTTGAAGAATGAAACAAAACCTGAGTCGAAATAATGCAAAGCATCCAACTGAGAAGTCTTAACAGAACCGATACATGTAAGAGAGTCTCGGGAGGTAAATAGGTGAGCTGGGGATAGCTCGGTTCCTAGCTTGACGAGTTGGGGCTGAGTTAGGAAAGAAAAATAGCTTTTAAACCTTTAAAAGAAAAAAACCAACACTTAAAAAACTGAACAAGCTCTGTAACCTCTGAAATACATAACACCTCCAGAAAACACTATGCAAGGCATGGAACCTCCTAAAAACTAGAAAACCAAGAACACTCGAAAACCATAGAATAAACACCTGAATAAGGGTATAAAAATCTTGAATCAATGCACCGAACAATGCACAACAAATTAACCATTATGATGAATGTTGCAATGAAACCTTTTTATCATGAACTGAAAACCAAAACACATGAAAACCAAAGAGTTGTACAGATCCACATGACGTGCACTCTGATACCATGAAAGAGTGCGTGAAAAAGCAAAGCACGAGGATCATGAGGGATAACGTGAACATCCACAGAAGTGCAAATGGCAACATGACGAGATCTTGAGAAGAGTGAGCATCAACCAAAAGTGCATGCAAAATATTTGAAAAATGGGGAGAACCTTGTTAAGCAAAAAATCTCCACACTAATCTCATAGATCTGAAGGGGTGTACATATAGAGGGTGTTGAGTAACCCCCAATGTTATAATCATGACAACTTGAGTGGAGAGGGGGAGTTACATTCCCAAAATAGGAAAGTAACTCCCAATGATGCAACTGACGCACTGACGTGTAAGGGAATCACATGATGACCCCTAAATGAATTCATAGTCACTCAAGGAGATTGCTTTGTAGGATACATGGTGCCTTTAGGTAATTATAGGTTATAGTGGGGTTTCTTAGTCTTGAATTTTATTTTTTGTCTATCTTTTATGGGAAGTTCTTTTCCCACTCGGTTTTCTCCTTTTACTCCACTTTTTGAGAGTTTAATTATATGTGGGTACCTCATCAAGCCTTATTTTTAGGACTCACTTTCTTGTCTGCCCACTTGAGCATGATCAAATATGGATATTATTAACACAGTTTGTGTAAATTTCTCGATCAATCATACTTTTTCCACTCCTTATTACCCACAAGGAAATGTAAAAGCTAAGGCTACTAATAACACTATTGGTAAAATCCTCTAACTTATTTTTGATAAATATGGTACTAACTAGAATAATAAGATAATTTATGCCCTTTGGGCTAACCATACCAGTGTTCATACACCTATAAATAATACTCCTCTTTCTCTGGTTCACGAGACCGGAGTTATTTTACCATTATATTTGAAAACTCCCTTCACTTCACAGATCATTAAAATACATCAATAAAGATAATGATTACTAGGAAAAGTATTAAATGAATTGGAAATTACTGATTCAACATATGTATAGTATTTAAAACATATTCACATGTATCAAGAACACATTTGAGGTGATTACATTTAAAATTTTCATGCCTATGAATTTCATGCAGGAAACCTTGTCCTCAAATAAAACCAAAAAAATAAAAAAAGAAGAAAAATAATTGAATGGAAAGTTCAGGACCAATTGGTTAGGCTCATATACAGTTATCGATTGCATCAACCCCTAGTTTTTATCGTTCAGCCATAATTGAAGAAAAACATATGAAAAATCCTATGAATAAAATGCATTTATAATAATATTATAATTAATTTTCCTTTCCTTTGTACATCCATAGCTATGAAATTAAAAATATAAAAAATACATATATTTACAAAAATACAAAAATCAGGATATGTGTATTTTTCTTGATTTGTTATCACTTTACATTATACATGTTGTTATCAATATACATAATAGATAGTAGGTTTCTATAATATTTACACACATGTGCTGACATGCTATTTTTACCATGATGTAGGACATATACAAAGTGGTATACAATCACAGTTGTTGGCCAAACCCTTTACCCATACTTCTTATAGATTTGGGGGCATCTATTTTACACTACATGTAAGTGATATGGTATCATTATAGTTCCTTTATACTTCCTCATTATCCTTGATCAAATATATTGCGTACATGATATATTTTGAGCTAAGAGGACTAACACATGTATCTTATGCAACATTGAGATCTCTTGTTTCACATAGTTCACATATCTTCGCTATTATACCATGTTATCATGTTTTGACACTCTTGTTTCATGCATGCTCAAACACGTGTATTAATTTTTCCTTGTTTTCATTTTTTTGGCATGTGCCTATTGGAAAAATAATTTATCACAAGATAAATTAGGATCTTTCAACAACGCTTTGGGATTAGGTGCCTCTTCTTAGGACTGGAGAAGCCCTATTTATTGAAATTAGGAAATATATACCTACTCTAACCATTGTGGGTGGAATTTTGACAAGGGATTACAAATGAATACTCCACTAAACCTGTGTATGAAAATGAAGTGGAGGAAAGGTGTGTTTATGGAGAGAGGGAATAATGGGATAAGGTGAGTTTAATCAATAAATATCACGATGCATTTATAGACATAAAATGATAATATTTCCAAGTTAAAAATGAGAAGACACCATTTCAAGGAAAGAGGAACAAAAGATAAGTAAATCCAAGCTTATTTACATAATATTACACAAGAAACCATGCTCATGGAGTAAATTTGAGATGGAGAGGAAAACATAAGACAAAGAAATAGAAGAATTTTAGTTTCTTTCGTATAGTAGGATAATAGGAGTTATCAACAAAGAAAAACCAACCCTTTGGAATAGATAATCCATTCCAATTTATATATTTACAATATGTCTCTTGAACTCTCTTCATCTACCCCCACATGACCTTTCATAGTGCTAACCCTTGTGAATTTTCACATTCCTCTAGTAATGCAAAATAATACCCTTTCTTATTAATGGGAAAGAGAATTTTACAATACAATATTAAGTCACTTAATTCAATAAGACAAAAGAGTGAAAAATTAAATTATCAATGAAGAAATAGAATGTAGATAGAATAAGATAAAGAAGAAAAGAGATGTGAAAATATAGAGATGGGAAAACATCTTGTTGATGAAGATATTGCTTCCGATGGATCTTAAGTGAATGCTCCATGTGTAGACACAAATATTACACATTAGAAAATATTTAACCTGGTATTATATTACTGTTTAGAAGGTTCTCAAGTGCAAAAATTACTAATTAATACACTAGGGAAGCCCTATTTATTGAAAATAGGAAATATATACACTACTCTATCCATTGTGGGTGGAATTTTGGCCAGGGATCACAAATGAATACTCCACTAAATCCATGTGCAAAAATGAAGTGGAGGAAAGATGTGTATATGGAGAGAGGAAAGAATGGGAGAAGGTGGTTTTACTCAATAAATATCAAGATGAGTTTATAGACATAAAATGAGAATATTTCCAAGTTAACAATAAGAAGACACCATGTCAAGGAAAGAGGAAAAAAAGATAAGTAAATCCAAGTTTATTTGCATAATATTACACAAGCAACCATGCTCATGGAGTAAATTTGAGATGGAGAGGAAAACATAGGAAAAAAGATAAAATAATTGTAGTTTCTTGCTTATAGTAAGACAATAGGAGTTATCAACAGAGAAAAACCAACCCTTTGGAATATAGAATCCATTCCAATTTATATATTTACAATATGTCTCTTGAATTCTCTTCATCTATCCCCCACATGATCTTTCATAGTCCCAACCTTTGTGAATTTTCATATTCCTCTAGGAATGTAAAATAATACCCTTTCTTATTGATGGGAAAGAGAATTTTACAATACAACATTAAGTCACACATTAGACAATATTTAGCCCAGTCTTATACTACTATTTAGAAGGTTCTCAAGTGTACAAAGTAATAATTAATCCCACCTTTTGGCCACCTTTTTCTTATCTTTTATTTCATCTTTCCCATATATTTCCTAATACCTTTCATCCCATTTAATGACCTTTCTGATATTCTAGCCTAAATTAGGGCGCCCCAGCCTATACTAGGGCATCCTGAGGTTCCTTCATCCCATTCCAAGTGCACCCCATTCTATGTACAACCTCTTCCACTTATTTTTGGGTCACTTCTAGTTGTTGGTCATCCTTATCTTCTTCTCAGTCAGCCTTGTCGAGATTAATTATGAAATTAAGCTTGAGAGCCCTATAAATATAAAGTTATAAGACCATAATAAGGGTCCTAGGTCATTACATCTTATCACTACTATCACTCCATCTAGGGCTGCATCCATTGCATCACTTGCATCCACATAGTGTCATGCATTCAAGCTAGGAGATCTGCATCACACACACTTCATAGGGGAGGGATTCCATTCTATTCCATGCACACATGCTACTTACATTTCTATAGCTACTATTTCTCGCTACTTCACAAAGTGTGACTGACACGAGAGCACCTAGGGCACAACATGCACACACACACACACACACCAGAACTACATCAGGGGGTCCAAATGTAGTGCAACGCTCAGTGATAAGTCCACTAGTTTGGTAGCTGAGGTCAGTCAAACCCCACTAACTTTTCTTTGCAGGTCATTATTCACCTCATCTGACAATCCAACACGATAGACAGGTTTCAGACTCAAGTTTGACACCATACCAAATTAGGTTTTGAGCATCTACAGTGTTCAGAGCACCCAGATTGTAGACCAGGGCACCCTGGGGTGCCCTAGTACACTCCCAAGCACCTCAGACTACTCAGAATACCCAGATCTACCCTTCGCAGGGCCCTGAGTTCCATCTGCCACTTCTAGATTCCATGTTCTAGATCTGTGACAACCTGCAGACAATCTTATCAATCAGCTAAGTCATTTCTTTCTTCTCTTGCATATTAGGGTTTCATTTCACTAGAATAGTTTATTTACATTTATTTCATATTGCTTTACTTCATTTACAACATTTTAGTCCTCCTAATTAGATTAACATTAATACCCTAGATATCCCCTAGGCCATCTAGGTTCCCTTATTTTTGTTAATCATTTTGGTGAACCCGACATCTTTCACGCTTAGGATCCTTCTTTATTTTTCTCTATCATGGGTCACTTTTCTTTATCTGATTTACTTAAGAGACATCCCACTTGTCAGGTTGTTTTTAAAAAATCCCTAGACACCACATATTTTGATGATAATACGCCACCACACGAATTAAGTTATGTACTTCATAGTTTCTTTGTCGATCCTAGTCTTGATGAGCCCATATCTAACCAACCACTATTAGACTCGATTCAAGCCTTACATACATCATTTCAAGATAAGTTTCAAGTCTTTCATACATTATTTCAAGATAAATCCATATCATCTAAATCCACCATTACATCCCTTAGATTTGAAATTCAACACCTTAAAGATGTTTCTCAATCGCAATCATCCTCTATTCAATCTATGGAATCCACCATCACATCCCTTAGATCTGAAATCCAACAACTTAAGGATGCTTCACAATCACATGTTTGTTCTCCTTCACCATCTCCTATTCAATCTATGTCCACTACATGTCATTTAGTTGAACCTCAAGATGTCTCATTTCCCGAACCTCTCATATTTGAGTGTAGTACTAAGAAACATGACATTTTTATAGAGCTTGTTCATTGTCAATTGATCACTCTACCACCTACTCATTTCTATTCACCTTGTCAATCAACAAAATATCTAGATCATCCATATTGCAATTATCATCGAATCAATGGACATAATGCAAATTATTGCCACACTTTTTGTCACCTAATCCAAATTCTTACGCATCAAGGTCTTATTTCATTATGTGCACAACATCCCCTTCCAAAGGTCACACCCACATGGACTCCTAAGTATCTTTCTCCTTCAATTAGTCCAGATCCATCTAAACAAGCTCCCATGGTTACTAGTGACCTTCCTCCTGATCTTTCTAAGGAAGATCTCGATTCTATTATTTGTTACATAAGTGATATTGACAACCCCTCCCCTATGCATAGTGATCCTTCTCCTAGTTCAACAAGTGCTTCTCCTATTTCTGATATTGTTTCTCCTCCACTTACTACACATCACGATCCCACTTCTCATACACCTTCTTTGGTTAGTCAAGTTTCACCTAAGCCATCACCCATGGTTTCCCCAAGTCAACAATGTCCACCACCTATCAAAATTAGTTCACAAACCACTCCTACTAGGTCATCTACTACATTATCAAACAAACCTAAGAAATCTCCCTTGAGACTTAGTACAACATGGCCTCTTCCCAAATCTACACTCCAACCCATTAAGTTTTTCAAAGCCACTAATCCTCCTCCTGGTGTTCATGATACATTTTCACTTTCACTGCCACCACCCAATTCTACTACAAACTTTGTCCAACAAGGTCACACCATGCATAAACTTGGCCTTTGGTAGATGAATCTTGTTACTCTACCCTCCTGATGACACACTCATATTCTTGGGGTTCCTATATGACTGTTGAGGGGTATTTTACCATGAAGAACCTCATTTCATCTTACATTTCTCCATTACATCACCACCTCTACATACACACATCTATAATACTTTAACACTTCTTACGCATTATCAATTAAACGAAATCCATCATGTTTCATCACCCTATACATCATTTATTACATAGTACATGTGTTATCATACACTTAGGTGGCATAGAAATTACACATCCCCCCTCCTCTTTTACCCTAGTTACATAGTCTTACATCATGCATTCATATCTATTTATGTGTTCTTTCCTATCGGCATATCACATCACATCTCAGATCACCCTCATTACCCGATGACACACCCTAGTGCTTCGGTTCACACTGGACTATTGAGGGATTACCATTACATTGAACCCCACACACTACACTACAAGACCTATACATTTACATTCCATCATCCTACATTATATCTTCATAGCATACACTACACTAGTCATCATTGTATATGAGCCTAGTTTTGCATTCCATCCTCTCATTCTACATTTACACTAGGTCACATTGTATATGAGTCTAGATTTTACCATCACATATTATACCTACACCTATCATCGTATATCCCACACTACATATACATCCTACACACCCACATTGGATTCATATATCTTACCTATCTACACGCTACACTAGATCAACATATACATCTAGTTCCACACATCCCCCATTTTTATACATTACTATCATCTACGTTCATACATCTTACCTATTCTACATGCTACACTAGATTTCCTTATACTTGGGTCTAGTTTTATCTATCATCATTACACATTCTATTTCTACCTACACATTTATTACATTACATTCCATACCCACTACACATTCTACATTACATTTCCTACACCACACATTCACATACCTTGGTCATTTACACTACGTTGTCTTCTATGCGTTGCACTCACCACCCTATGACACACTCTAGTTCCTCGGTCCATACTCGACTGCCAAGGGTTTACCAATCAAATGGACCTTACCTACATGTGACATGTCATCATACCACATTCATTGGACTAGTGACCAATGCTCTAGGCTATATCGTCACCCACACTCATCATCACATATCATAGTGGTATACACCTTAGGTTAAATCACCACTTTTTCATCACCTACATCATCCTATTACATCATCTTATTATATCTCCTCTTATTTTATCAATTCCAAATTATTCCATTACATATCATTCATCATCCTTAGTGGTATACACCTTAGGTTAAATCACCACTCTTTCATCAATTCTATCATATCCTCTTACATCTATCATCACACATTCTATTATCCATCCATTCTATTACATCATCATTTATCCTATCATTTATCCTTAGGCTAAATCACTCATCACTTAGTGGTATACACTTTAGGCTACATCACCACCTTCTTATTCATCACATAGTGGTATACGCTTAGTGATAAATCATCACCTTCCGTTATCCACCACCTACTGGTATACGCTTCATACGACTCATCACCCATCTTGTAGTGACATACGCTATAGGCTAAATCATCACCCTCTTCTTCCATCATATAGTGATATATGCTTAGGGATAAATCATCACTCCTCCATTCAACAAGTCGTGGTATACGCTTAGGCTATAGGGTCCACACACATCTTTCCATATATCTCATTCCCATACACTCATTCTATAGTGATATACACTTAGGGATAAATCATCACTCCTCTGATCAAAAAATTCATGATATACGCTTCAGCTATAGGGTTCACACACATCTTCTCCCCATGTCACATTTCATCACCACTCCCCATACACACTCATCACAGTGTGCTAGACACAACCAACACTACTCAACCATTTCTTGATGATGCACTCTCATTTACGGTTCATTCTTGACTGCTGAGGGGGAAAAAAATGAACCTCACTGCATACACTTCCATACACTCGGGGGGCACATTGTTCCTATCATTCCATCTTGCATTCCATTCCATCCATCCACAACATATTGCATTGTCTTGGTAGCATTTACTCTTTCTTACTAGTGTTTTGCATGCTCATTCTATTACACATGTTAGCTTTCTTTCTTATATGTCATTATCATACACACATGCACATTCATGCCTTTGTTTAGTGTGATCACAGATACAGGACATTTACACGTGACATGGATGCTCACCTTCTACCCTTACTATACTGGTCACTGGGGGCATCCACATTCATCTCATACAGGTGTTATTGTTTCATTTTGTACTTAGCATCTTATACTACTTGTTCATACATGCTTTGACATATTGGTTATCACTCTAACATGCTAATGGGTGTTCCATGTGCAACACTTGTTTTATAGGATTACATGTTTCCATGACTACATCTTTGTTTCTACTTGTCTGCTTTGTTTTCCATTGTATGTGGGATTTTCCCTTTTCTTGTGTGCACACTTGACTGTTGTTTGTGGCCATGATGGCCTTGTGTGTCTTGCGACATCGTGAGTGATGTCCCATGTTTGAAACCCACTTTGTGTGGTCTGTTTGTTTTCTTGCGTGTTTACACTACTTTTCTTGGTAGTTTTTACATTGTCTGTGTATTTTACACTTGTCTTTTTACATGCATGTTTCGGACTAACACTTGTATTGGCTAGCCATCCCCCTTTGTGTGTGCCTTGGTATCTACCAAGGATTTCCCTTTCCCCCTACAGGGAAGATTTCTACAGGTCAGAGTGTGGTTGGTCCTCTTTTGGGGCCACATTCTCCTTCTAGGGTCATCGCATGCACCCCCAAAGAGGGGGGAATCATTGAGGGTTTCTACTAACACAACGTATCTACACCAGTTCACACACAATGAGTGAGTTCAGACCAGTCTATGAACTCCATACACAATGGCCTCAACAGGACATGGTGTCCTTCGGTAATTCTGCAGAGTGGTTACAGGCTCAGGGGTTACAGTGGGTGTGCCTCTCTACACTTCTCCATCTAGTGGCATAGGATCACCAAAAAACCAAGGACAGTATAGAGATATCTTCAAAAATTTCAGTAGAAGTAGTTAGAGTTGGAGGACACAAAGCATTTCCTCCCTACACTTCTTCAGCCAGGGTGGCATGAGATCACCTAAAAAACTTGTGACACTACAAGATATCCTTCTACACCCTTTTTCTTGACATGGATCAGGTGCACATGTTCCATTTTTCTATTTACACTTTCTATTCTAGCATATTTTACATTTGTGTATTTTACACAACATTTTTACATACATACATATTTGACTACTTGATCATTTTCTCCTTGCAGGTCCGCCGTATGAGAAACAAGTAGTCAAATTGGGGGCAAAAACAACAACAACAGTGATAACAACAACACACTTCGACGGTACTTTCCATACTAACCATGCAGGTACACTACACACATACAACAACTACACACGCGTTCCACCCTAGGTTCACTCTCATCACTTTTTATACACATTTTTCATCTTTAGAATCCATGCTCCTCCACATTTTTCTTTTTTTCATTCCATGCTTGAGTCTAGTCCATCGACACGTCTTCTTCTACACTCTACATGGTTATCAGGTACACATCTCTATCTACTTTATGTTACCGAGCTTTCCACTCACCAACATAAAGTGGGGGAAAATGTAGACACAAATATTGCACATTAGACAATATTTAGCCCAGTCTTATACTACTATTTAGAAGGTTCTCAAGTGTACAAAGTACTAATTAATCCCACCTTTTGGCCACCTTTTTCTTATCTTTTATTTCATCTTTCCCACATATTTCCTGATACCTATCATCCCATTTCATGACCTTTCTGACATTCTAGCCTAAAATCAGGGCACCCCAGCCTGTACTGGGGCACCCCGAGGCACCCTGGTCCCATTCTGGGTGCCCCGGTCTATGCACAACCTCTTCCAACTTCTTTTTGGGTCACTTCTAGTTGTTGGTCATCCTTATCTTCTTCTCAGTTGGCCTTGTCAGGATTAATTATGAAATTAAGCTTGAGAGCCCTATAAATATAAAGTTATAAGACCATAATGAGGGTCCTAGGTCATTGCATCTTATCACTACTATCACTCCATCTAGGGTTACATCCATTGCATCACTTGCATCCACATAGTGCCATGCATTCAAGCTAGGAGATCTGCATCACACACACTTCATAGGGGGAGGGATTCCATTCTATTCCATGCACACATGCTACTTACATTTCTATAGCTATTATTGCTCACTACTTCACAAAGTGTGACTGACATGAGAGCACCTAGGGCACAACATGCACACACACACACAAACTACATCAGGGTCCGTAATGTAGTGCAATGCTCAGTGATGAGTCCACATAGTTTGGAGGCTGAGGTCAGTCTGACCCATTCATATGCATATTTTATTTTTCTAGGGTTTGATACTTCTCCTTTTGCATCACAATCATCTACATCCAATGAATCCAACATGACAGACAAGAAGCACTCAGAGAACCTTTGTGACCAACTTACAGATTCAAATTTAGGTTTTGCATTATTGTTCAAGCAGTGCCCAGATTGTAGACCAGGGCACCACGGGGCACCCCAGTACACTCCCAGGTGCCTCAGTCATCTTTGAAACCCAGATCTACCCTTCATAGGGCCTTTGAGTTGTCTCCACTTCTAGATTCCATGTTCCAGATCTGTAAAAAACCTGTGTGACAGTCTCCTATTATGAATCAGTTAAGTCCTTTCCTCTTTCTCTTGCACATTTAGGTTTCATTTTATCTAGAATAGTTTATTTACATTTATCTCATACTTCTTTAGTTCATTTACAATTTTAGTCCTCCTAATTAGATTAACATTAATACCCTAGATATATTGGATTCAGAATTCACCGTCGTGACACAGATGTTTCCTTTTTTATTCTCAATCATTTTATTTTTCATCTATTCTTCAATGGAAAATTTCCCCTCCTCTAAATAGAATAATCACTCCTTCATTCAATTGAAAATTCATAGTGTGAAATAATGAATCCATCAGGTCATATGGGTGTTCTAGACTATATCAAACTTATCCAATTGCTCTTATCCAGAATGAGAGGCTTAACATCCTAGTTTTTTGACCAATATCCCAAAAATTATAGCTTTAAGTAAGCCTTATTTTGAGAAATGAATTTTAATTATGAGTTGATTTGGAAGTTCTGAGTTTCCTTAATGTGCAAGGGGCAATGAAAAATTTGATAATGAACTATGTGTACAAATTAATATTTATAGTTATTGATTCTTAGGAAGGATTACTCTTTTTATAAATGAGTCTTCACATTTTCCAAATGGAACAAAAGTGGTCCCAATTTTTTTAATAATTCAAAAGAATGCTTTACTTTAATTTTTGAAGGATTTCAATCACCAAAATTTTGTAGATTTGAAAAATTATTTTTTAATTTTGGAAAATTTGTTTTAACATTAAGAATAATTTAGAATACCATTGAATGCAATGATGGAATCATTTTAAAGGCATGTTTACGAGGAATCTTAAGTGAAAATTTCATGGTAAATAGACACGAGTTTTGGAAGTTATGAGTGAAAAGGGTTTTTTATGCATGGAAGATGTTTGTATAATTTTGGCAGCATAACATCATAGTAGTAGAAATCAAGGATAGAAAATAACAAAAATTAGGCTAAAAATGGTTAAGTTTTGCATTTCAAATATTTTCCCTCTTTCGAATCTGTTTTCCCTCTCATTTGCACACCTTAACTCACATTAAACCCAAACAAGATCAACCGCGGTTAGGTAGATGTTATAGGTGTGGTTACACCATACAAAATAGGGGAAAAAGGGACATTAACCTCTCAAAAATGTGCCATGGGTGAGGACTTAATTAGGGGGCTAAATTGTTTAAGAAGATTGAGTTGTTAACCTTTCCCTAACACCCATGTTGTCACTTTTATGTGATGAAGTGTACCTCCATTGGGGAACACGCTTTTGTGTCTCCCATGTACCCTTATCTATTGGAAAAAAGGGAAAAGGGACAAAATACCTCAAAAATTATGCCATGGGTCTATCTGGCATGAAAAATTGGTCAAAACTCAAGTTAGGTGAGTTTATAACACCTTTTAACCACTTAATTTGTCACTTTAAGTGAAAAAACGTAACACTCAATGTTGAGAACAATTTGGTGTCCATCATGTACCCTTACACCAAGGGGAAATTAGGCCTCGAGAACTCCACCCAAGCTTGCTGAAATTATAATGTCATCAATCTCAATGCAAAAATAGAATGAGTCATTTTTCGGTTGCATGAGCAAGACATGGAGTTTTGAGGACAAACCCTATATGATTTTGACTCAAAAGATTATCATGAGTCTACTGAATTTTTTTCAAGATCTGATTCAGATTGAAAATTTAATTTTTGGTACACTTGCCACTTTTTCTCATGTGCATGCACTAATAAGTTGAGGTACCACTGGGGTCCATAATGAGTATGATAAAATCCAACACATGGATTTGTTGACATGTGTGAGCTAGAGTGTTTTCATTGATGTAAAATATCATTAATGAAAAAGATGGTGATATATGAGTGCTAGAGGATGTGTTTCATGATGATGACATAGTCAATCAAGCTGTAGCATGATAGTAAAAATTAAGATAGTGAGAATGACTTGGCCTAGTAGGCTTATTCAAGAGGCCTAGTTAGCCTAGGTAATAGAGCATGATGGTTTGAGTTTTATTACATGGATTGAGGATCTTGGTAAAGGCATGGATATCATGATTGGAGAGTTTTGAGACACCCATTTGAGTCTTAGAGTGCAAGTACAAGTTGAATACATGGTTGCTGGTGCTCATCTAGACCTAATATAGGTTCTTGGAGACCTAATGAGGCATGGTAATTATTTGGAGAGCCACGATGAGGCCATGGAAGCATGATAGAATGTGTAATACATGTTTTCTCAAGGATGTGTGAGGTCCTTTTGGATAGGTTTTATACATGATTTTTGGTGTTTACCTCACTTGGTCTATGTCATAAACTAGCCTAAAACCCTCGTGTTTAGGCCTATCGAAACATGATATGGGGCACTTGTATATGTGTGTGATACCTTGACAAGATAATCATATAGATATGTTTCATATCAGTATTATTACATGTATTGGAAAAGTTTATGGTCAAGCATGATGAGTTTTCAAGTTAGTTTACTTGATTGTGACCTAAAACATGTAAAAACCTAAGGCCTAGTTTTCTAGCTTGAAGTGACAGAAATGTTTTCCATCTCGGAGTGACAAACATGTTCTTATTTGGTAGGTGTGTTGTTTACATGGGACCCGTAGCCTTTCATATATGATGTTTAGCATGTAATTATTAGATGTCTGAGAGTTGGAATGAGATAAAATGAGGCCAAAATATTTATGAATGATTGTTAAGAAGGTAAGTTGTTTTTTATGGGTTTAAAACCCTATTTCATGAGCAATAACAAAAAACTTGATTTGTTTAAGCCCAAAATTAGATTTGATCATCAAATGTGATTATTAGAGGATGGAGAGGACTTTCCCATATTTTATATGGTGGTGGTTTTAGGTCGTGAAACTTAGTGGAGCCAACTTATATTTTCTTATTTCCAGCAAAGAAGGTTTTACTCTTAGGTTTGCCACTAGACCCCATGTATAATTTTTCTTTCTTGGGGAAAATGATACATTTTTCAAGAGATTTAAGATATTTTTAGGCCTATGCCTTTCATAGGTCAAAATGAAGGTTGGTCATCTTTGGGTCATAAAATGGTCATTTTAGTAGTCTTGATGAGTTAGGCGGTGCTTGAGAAAGTTGGGATCTTAATGAGGAAGTCTTATGGACTTAGGGTGTTTTAAAAATTATAAATGCGACATTATTTCATGTTTTTTTAAGCTCTAAAAGTGTGATGAAGTAGCATGAAGAAGGTCACAATTTGACCTAGTTTGACTAGTTAAGCACAACACAGCTTTGGTGAGAAGATTGATGTAGAAAACTAATGTTTTGGCTTAAATGATGATGGCTATCAATTGGAGAGTGAAAATGAGATGAATTATTTTCTTATTGAATGCATTTAGAGGGCTTAAATGTGTCATAAAGGGTGCAAATATGTTGAGTTTCCAAAATTAGTTCCTGGGCAGTTCAATCTGCTTGAAAGAAAAGTTTCCACTTGATTTTGATTGGATGTTTAATGAGGTATAGGATGCATAGTTAATATGTTACTCATTTCATTGTATTTCCAATGAGTTGTTACATGGAATATTTGAGTTGATTTTGGTATGATATTGAGCTTCATTGTTTAATGGTTGGTTTTTTGGAGGTGCCTGATTTGTGTAGGAAACAATCTTACTTGGTGGTGCTATGAAGAATTTTCTAATGTAGAATTTCCTTAATCAGATTGATGATTTTTATATGGTATGATGGACATGTTTGAATCCTTTGGAGGTATGAAAAATTTAGATGAATTACTTGGAGGTCTTGGAGTTCTCAGTGAAGGAGAATTTGTTTTCTTGGCTTAGTTTGGGCTTGTTAGATGTCTTGGTGCATTGTTGATCCCATATGGGTCTTTCATGTTAATTTATATGATGTAGTAGATTTATTTTTGAATTTTCATGACTGAAATTAAAGGTCGTGGCTGACCTATAGTGTATATAATCATGAGTCATGTATTTAAGTGCATGTAAGGTTCATTTTTTAACATGTGTTAAGCGAGGGAGAAAGTGAGAGCTATGTTAGAGAGAGAAATTGGATTAAGGGCATCAAGATAGAGATGAGAGAGTGTGTGAATGTCCAAGGAGTTTTGAAGAGCTATTTTATAAAGGAATTTTTCTAAATTAGTCCCTGTTTGAGAAAGAGTTTTTTGGATAAGGTAAAAAAAAGAGTTTTGAAGTGGACCAAAAAAACCATTTACATAGAGAGAAGCAAGGTTAAACAGATAACCAACAAGAAGCCAAGGAAAAAGAATCAAGAAAACTTGACAAAAGGCCACCTCAAACCAGAGCTACATTCCAGCAAGTCTAAAATATTAACCATAACATTTTTTAATACATATAATAAAGAAAGAATAATAGAGAAAAGAAGGAGAACATAGGAATTAAGAACAAAAAAGGAAAATAAAAGGATAGATATTAGTTCTCCTTGGAATTGGAATCCTTTCTAAGAGTTCTAGCTCTCGTCTTACTATTCTTCATACCATCAACTTTGATCATCACATGTTTTGGCCTTTTCTCTTCCTTTTCCTTAGGTTGGGTATCCACAATCTCTAGTTCAACATTTCCATCAGTCTCAGAATCTATGGTGTATTCATTGTCATAAATGCTAAGGACGAGTTTCATTTTGTAATGCTAAGGATGAGGATCACTATCAATTGTGTGAAGGAACATATCATCAATGGTTACTCATTGCAGGTGGTTGAGTTGGTTCTTTATCTCCTTAGGGTGTTGGAACCTCCTTATGGGGTTGGTGATCCTTACAGGTTTAGTGGTCTACTAAACTAGGGGTTGGTACTCTTTGTGAAGTTGGCACTTTACTAAATTATTTTGATTTATGTAATATAATCAAAATTTCAGTGGGTTTTTTCCCCTTAATGGGTTCTCTCCTACATCTTGTGTTATTTTGTACTCTCTCATGGTTATGATCTTGTGGATGGTTGCTATATATTGTTAAGCTCAGATTAATGCATGGTTAAATGTTAAATGGATTATGCAAGTTAATTTGATTTGGTTAAGGGTTTTGAAGGACTGATTCACCCCCTCTAAGTCCATTGTGGTTTCAAAAATTGGTGTTAGAGCTGGTACTTTTGGAGAAGTTTAATTACTTGAAAGAAAATCCTTTGAAGTACTAAAATGACGTGAGTGAGAAGAGTGTAACTTCTACTAGCAAATCTACCTTTTTTTTATGGGATAAACTATGATTTTTGGACTCTTAAGATGAGGACTCAAATCATGTCCTTATGGTTTGATATTTGGAAATATGTGTTAGATGGATATAAAACTCTTTAAAATCCTCCAACAACAACTCAAAACAAGAAGCTTTGTAGTGACAACTCCAAGGCTATGAATGCAATCATGTGTGGTCTAGCTGAACCATAACTTGTGAAGGTCATGCATTACACATCAATAAAATTAATGTGGGAGAAACTTAAGGTCATTTATGAAGGATATTCCAAGGTAAGAATATCTAAAATCCAAACTTTCAGAAATTAGTTTGAAGGCTTAAAGATGAGTGAAGAAGAATACATTGTTGTATATTTTCTTAGAGTTGATAAGGTTTTCAATACCATGAGAGGATTAGGTGAAGAAGTGAAGGAATAAGTTGTGGTTACAAAATGTATTAAAGTATCTAACTCCTAACTTTGACCCTAAAGTGTATGCCATTGAAGAAGCCAAGGGTTTGAAGGTCATGTTAATGGATGAGTTACATGGTAATCTTGATTGCATATGAGATGAGGGTTATTGACCCTAAACCATTCCAGAAGGAGATTTCCTTCAAGATTAAAATGAATACAAGAGATAAAAATAAAAAGGATGATGGTACTACCATTTAAATTGATGATGATGAACTATTTGCAATTGTTACTAGAAAATTGAAGGATGGCTCTAGAAAGTATAATGGTAATATTCCTTTTGGATATTTCAATTGTGGTGAAGTAGGGAATTTTGATGCTACATGTGCTACTCATAGGGCATGCCAATAAGTGATGAAGATCATAAAGATGATCATGAAAAGAAAATCACAAGTATAGTAAAGGAAATAATAAATTCAACAATTTTGACTACAAGAAGAAGGGTAAGAAGAGTTTCTACACAAAGAAAGAAAATCATTCATCTAAAGAAAGTAGTGATACTGATGTCTCAGATTCTAAATCTGAATCTGAGAATGATGATGTTGGAGATGAGGTACTATTCATGACTAAGGATAATGGCTCCACATTTTTGGCTGACTTCATATAAAAATATTTCAAGAAAATTTAAGAAGAATAAGAAGATGATATTGAGACTGAGTTAATGTGTGTACAAACTGAATTGAAACATGGTGAGAATAATTAGAAGCTAAAAAATCAAGTCATGGAGTATGAAGTAAATATTTAATACATTTAGCATAAACATTGGGATGTGACAGAGAATATTGATGAGAAAATTAAAAGGCTAGAGATGAAGATGATCTCCATGACTCTAAACTTGCAATCCAAAGAAGAAGAGGTGATTCTTATTAAAGGAGAATTATCTGATGCAGTGAGTAGAGATAATTTTTTTAGAAATTTGAGAAGAGCACTAAGGATCTTGATGATATTTTTAGCATTCAAAGGTCTACAGGTGATAGAATAGGTTTTGTATTCAAAGAAAACCTCCAAGGAAAAGAGGTAATGCAAAAATCCATATGCTCCAAGAAGGACATTGTAATCCAAAGCATGAAGATTGAAGAAGAGAAGAAGGAGATCAAAAAAAATGTGAAGACAAAATCTATTAGGTAGCCTAATGCTTCAAGGTATGAGAGATCATTTAATAGTTATTGTTTCACTTGTAATGGATTTGGACATAGGGACAAGGACTGTAGGAAGGTTTTTAAGATATGACCACCCATGGAGGGATAGAGTGATAAATCAAAGAGTTTTATGTGCTACAATTGTCATGAGAGAGGTTATATTGTTAATAATTGTCTACATGAGGGCATCAAATCAAAATTGGATGAATGAAGGTCCTAGAAGTAAGAATAAAATTGTGTTTTAGAACAACAACATGATTGGACATGTTTCTAGTGATTGTTATGGTCCTTCATGGAAATACAAGAGGCTTCAAGACTCTAGAATGTAATAAATAAGACAAATCAGGTTATGAGAGCATATAATGAACAATGTGGTCACACGTAGAGAAGATATGAATCAAAATCAAGGATTTTTTCTAGAAGAAAATAAAAAGAAAGAAGGAATAGGTGATTTGCAGGTGTCAAAGAGGGATTTAGACCTCTTCAAGTCACTCTTCTATATTCATTATGAAGATATAATTATGTACTAGGATTCTTAGAGGTATAATCACCCATATGAAGTATTGCAAGAATGGGGATCTGATTAGTTTGGAGGATACTACTATAGGAGTGTTTTCATGATGTCAAGGTATGTGTCTTATGCTCTTGAAAAATTCAGTCAGCCTTGAGAGTGTTGAGGCATTGTCATGATGCAAGGATACTTGGTTCATATGTGAAGTATGTTAAGTGTGAAGTCTATCTGGATCTATGAGATTCAAATAGATAAGTCCTTTAGTTGTTGAGTATGATTTCAGACTTGTACATGTTGCTTGGGCTCTGTAGTATTGTCTCAAGAAAGATTATAAAGAAGCATGACAATTTTTTGTGCTTGTATGGTTGAGATGAGTGAGTGTAAGATAAAACCAAGTGAAGGGATGTATATGCAAGTTTAAGGTCAGCTAAATCTATGTGAATAAAGTGAAAATTACTACAGGAGGTCCTTAAGGATAGAAATTAAGGATGAAAAGTGTTAGGTGTTAACAACTAGAAAGAATGCTAGATTCTTGAAGTGTAAGTCAATCATTCTGTGTGATGATTTTATCAGAACATTAGGTTTAAGGAGAAACCATGCATTTCATATATGTATGTGTCATCAAGGTATGAAATGGTTTCTTGAAAAAGAACATGGTAAGATATTTTGGTTGTATGGCTATTTTCTTCTTGGTGTTGGTCCACAAAATTGTGCATAGGTAAGAGTCAACCAAATTTGAGGTATGCCTTGTGTGTTCATTCCTTGAAAGGATAGAAAAATTGTAATATTTATGGATGTAATTTCATAGCCCGTGCATGATGATCATGATGTTATTAGTGTTGATGCACGTGATGAGGGGGAACTAATGTATTCTCTTCTACCAAGGTAAGAAGCTAGAAGATGACACAAGGCACATATGATTGTCTCTTTCATATTGATAGGATAAAATTGTTCACAGAGGACTGAAATGGGATGCTATAGATACAAAAGTTAGTTGAAATGGTATGTGATGAGTTTTTAGTCATTAAATACTACTAGATATGTTCTGAGAGTGTGTTATGCATCATAGATATTGCATGGAAAAATTCAGAGTAATGTCAAGTCTTTGAAGTGAAATGGGTGAGTCTCTCAATTTATATGGATTGAGTCAAGCATGTCCATGGTTGTTTGATGTCTAAAGTGTTGTATTAAGAATGCATTTAGAATTACAAGACACTTTTCTTGGTCATTTATGACTAGAATGAAGAGTTGAAGCTTGATGAAGTAATGTGGAAGTCAAATGTTTGTAGTTCTCTCTATATGGATCATTTGCATATATGTACATGATTAGGTAAAGGTTTACATTATTGTATAGGATGATATGTTGGTTTAAAAAGATATAAAGGCATAGAAACAAGAAGTACATCTTGTTGTTGGTCCATGAAAAATGACCAAAGTGTGTAAATGCTAAGGTATGGTTCCGAGTCTCATCATTCGAAGTGGTTACAATAGTGAAATATCTGGTGTATACTATCTAAGCCTGTACATGGATTTTTCATGATGCTTCACATGGTGACATGTGTTGAAGAGGATATTGAAGTGATCCTTACCCTTAAAATGAGAAGATAGATATGTTTCAGGTTGTGTATGATTAATCTCATGCACCATGAGTGGATGATGCACTGAATCAATGTATTATAGAATGGTTTTGAAGGAAATAAACTAACATACCTATATTAGAGAAATATATGTAACATATGTCAAAATATATCATTATCGAGGCACCTATTTTCAATTTACATGACATAACTGGAATAGGCACCTCAAGATTGACACCTCTTCATAATGTAAACAAACAAAGAATGTAAAAAATAGTCCAAAATAAGTATTTTTATTTTATATTCATCGAAATAACATTTTAATATGTACATACCATTTATTCCTTTATATATCTCCTGAATATGTCAATATTTCTTCCTTATCTTTCCTTTTGGAAACATGTTTTCCTTTTTACATCCTTTCATAGCAGTCATAAGTAAATGGAGGAAATATTCCTAGACCTTCCAAATACTTTACACAAGAGATTGTGACAAATGTGAACCCTGTACTTTATTTTCCTCCTTTATCAATTATATCCTTTGAAAGAGTCAAACCTTATGATTTGTGTATTGTTAATACCCAAGAAAACTATAAGGGTAGTTTTTATGTGCATCCCATTTGTATTGGAGTAATTGGAACTATATGTGGAGTTTCATCTTCAAATGGTATTCCAGAGTAACTGTAAAATTCAACCATAACATATGTTGGTGGCTCTGGTGGGGCACTTCTAGGTTTATATATTATATTTAAAATATATCATAGAGCTCCATTTACAAGTCCTTCTTCCTCTTTCCTTATATAAGCAAGGACCCTCTTTACAAATTGTATATCGTTTAACACAATTGAGAAGTTATTCATAGTCATATTCTATATCAATTTGTGTAATTTGTCTTGTATTTTGAAGACATGGATGTTGTGAAAATTTTTGTATTTCCTGTGATTTATATTTTACATTAAAAATATCATTAACAATAGGTAAATAAAGAACATTATAAAATATAGATTTTGGGAGTGTTGATAGTATACCTATATGATTCATAGGTTTGGATATTCATGAGGATTTCATACACGATCAATAGAATGAAAATATTTCTCTACATTTTTTGATTCATGATAATTTTTCCAATCAAGGTTATCCATATTTGGTGCCTGTTAGTGCAGAATCACAGCACCCCTGGATTTTGATCAGATTTCTAGTTTGATCATGCTAGCATCTAGTGTGATTGCACAACATGGAATCCTTTCTCCAAGTGTGGGACTTGCAAAAATGAGAAAGGAATCTCCAGAGAAGGCTGGTTCCTCTTCCTAAACTACCTGCCACAAGCTATTCCAGTGCAGGAAAGCTAATCTAATCCTAATCTAACCATGCCAAGGAGACAGAGAGAGAGAGAGAAAGAAAAAGAAAAACAGAGCCTACACTAAAACAGTGATACACCAGAGAAGGAAAATGTTGAACATCTATCAAAACTGCCATGGAACAAGGAGAGGTGAGCAATGGGAAGGATGGACAGATGCATCACAGGCCCAAGGATAGATTTCACACAGAAAATGTCCCAAAACTCCATGAACACAGCTCCAAACCTGCAATGAACATTCAAACGTGCACAAATACCTGCAATGAAGAGAGGCAAGAAGAAAACAAGTGAAAAACGAGCAAGGATGGACAGATGCATCACGAAACACATTTTTGTTGCTTCAGAAGTTTGCACAGAACATCATTTTAATGGTAAAAGGAAAAAATGCCATTACAGAGAAGGGGAGGAGGTTCGAACTCCATTTTCAACCCTGGAGAAGAAAAGAAGGGAGGGCAGAGCTGAAAAGATGAACCACCTTTAGAAAGAAGCCCCTCCTTACAATTTATAGGAAGAATGAGAGAGGGAAGAGAGGAAATCTGAATCTACCCCAACCACCTCTAGGTTTTTAATTCATCTCATTATGGCGGTGGGTGAGAACCCTGGAAAAAGTGGCGAACTGTATTTGCATTAAAGCTGGTTGTTGAAACGTCAGTTCTGGCCATTACCACGCGCTCAGAGATGTTTCTTGATTTTCTCTCTCCAAACTGAACCAAAATGCAAGATTGACCTAGGAATCATGTAGATAATTTCACCAGCTTTCCATTGATATAAAGAACGTGAAAATCCGAGCTCTGGATCGAAAGTTATGGCGATCTGAAGATTTAGGGCAAAAAACAGGCCAAAACGGATCAGGAAAATTTTGAATTTTTCCCGCGCTCTGCCACTTGGATGACACGTGTCAGGCTCTGATTCATTTGTGGGTTCATCCTCTGAAAATTCTTTCGGGCCCTTCTTAATTTCTTACCACTTGGACACGTGGCACTATTTTATTGGCTCGGGCCTGAGGGGCGCACTTTGTCCTTCGAAAATTTTGTATTTTTCACTTTGGGAAAATTTTCCCATTTCTCCCCCGCGCTCCACCACTCAAGTGCCACATGGCATGATTTCATTGGACGCAGGCCCTTCCTAACCATTTCCCTTTTGTTTTTTACCTTTGGAAAAAATTTCAAAATTTTCCCGCCGGGCCGATGAGGTGAAGACACGTGGCGAGATTTGATTCATTGGCGGCTCTTTCGGCTTTTCACGCCCCACGCGTCCCTCGCGTACCTTTGGCCCGGATGTCCCGAATGAAAATCTCCTGCTTCGGCCGATTCGGGCTTCCTTGTCCCTCTTTGCGGTGAAGACACGTGGCAAGATTCCATTGGCTCTCGGCTCTTTCGGCTTTTCACGTCCTCCGCGTACTTTTGGCCCAAATGTCCCAAACGAAAGTCTCTTGTTTCGGCCGAATCGGCCGGTTCGCGTCCTCCGCGTACTTTTGTCCCAACTGTCCCGGACTGCCTGGGACAAATATCTCTGAACCGCCCGAAATGGACTGACTTGCGTCAAACCGGCCGATCCGCGTCCCGCGCGTACTTTTGGCCCGGATGTCCCAAACTGAGTGAAACAAGACTTAGGACATTTTTTCCCTCTTTCGGCCGATTTGGATTTTCGCATCCCACGCGTCTCGACGTCCCAACTAAGTGCTGCACAGACCACCTGGACTAGGACTTAGCTGATTCGTGCTTCACGTTGTCCCAAGTGACCCCTATTTCTGGCCAAGCTTGCCTCAAAATTTTCTTGCAACCTTTCTGCAATTTTTTCACATTTTTAAAACTTGCTGGGTTTTCTTCTTGGACAGGAGAGTTAGAAAGAAGCCGAGGGGACCCCAGAAACATGATTTTGGGCCTTGAATCAATCTACTTTCTCGGGACTGAATAATCTGATGCATGTTATCAAAATTACCCTGGGGGGGTGAATTTTGGATAACAGTTTTGGTGACTCAGCGGGGTCATCTGCCTGCTAGATGAAGTTACCAGTTGCCTGAAGCATCCATTGGGCATGGAGTCATGAGTTGTAACCTGCAAACTGATCTGAACTTTGAAAACATCCTCTCTGAGCCACTTGGAAACCCACTGAAATGGAGTCGTTCTCACCAAAATGCCACTGAAATGGACTGTGCAAGAGCAAAACCAGCACCACAAAAACTATGTACAGAACTGAAAATCATACATGCTCCAAATGGAACATGCAGAGTGTGCACAAGCACTTCTTCTGCTAAAAGAAAACCTACCTACTCTACTCTAACTGGAAGCAAAGGCAAGCTAAACAAACCCTGCAACTGGTTGTGAGAAATAGCTTCCTTTCTTCAAAAGTGGCAGCCATGCAATTGATTTGGCATTGAACATGGCTGATTGGATGGATGGAAAATCAACAAGAAGCTGGTCTTCCACCCAAATCATCAAGGTATCAGCTGAAGGCAAATTCAATACCTCTTTTAGTTGCTCTGCATTTGGATTGAAGAGGTATGACAGCTGATCCTTGGTACTTTGTAGCTCACCCTCATGCTCAGAAGCAAGCATGACTGGTTGTGACTTCTCCTTTAGCTCCAATAAATCCAAATACCTGATTCGGCAAGGTATGGTCCATTTGATATGCCCATAGCTCTGATTTTCAAATCCAAAAATGGATTCTTCTTGTAGACCTTCTTGAATGGATGGTGTGGAAGCAATGGTAGAATCCTCTGTCCCTTTCTCTTCCTCCAATGAAGGACATGAAAGATTAAAATCTTCCAATCTTGGTTCCAAAGAGCTGTTATAAGATGCAGGCTGCTGCAAATGAATGTTCTCCTTCATGACAGCAGACTCAAGTGTTTGGAATGTGGATGATGAAAGAGAGAATGGTGGAAACTCAACCAGCTCTTCTCCATCAAAACAGTCCTCCAAATCTGACAGATAAACTGCCTCATGGCTGTCCTGCTGCAAATGCTCCACTTCCTCCATGGTGTCTTCTTGATCTGTAACTTGACCACCATGGTTTCTTTCACCCTCCAACATTGAGTTTGAGAGATCAAACTCCTCTTCAGTACTAGAACTTGAGAGAGGTGAAGTAGAAAGAAGAACTGAAGGTTCTCCTGTAGCCTTCTTTGTGCTCAAAGCCCTTGGATCTGCAATTTTCTCCTCCACAACTAGAATGTGCTCCTCTTCTTTTGGATCTGGAGCAGCTTCTCCTTTCTCTACTACTTGAAGACAATCTTGCTCTTGATAGAACTCTTCCTCTAGCATGAAGTTTTTCAAGTCAAACTCTTCAATCTGCTGCTCTAGAGGACAAGTTGGGACTGCAAGATCTTCTTCTGAGCTTTCTTCCTTTATGGCTGATTGTGTAACTTGAATTGAATCAGCATTCCCTTCAAATAGAGTGCCAACATGGACACTACTTTCTGAGCAAACTGACTACTGATCTGCTTCTTCTTTTTGCTCTTCTTCTGCTGCCACAAAATCAGTTTTAACCACCATTTGTTCAACCTTAGCCTCTTCTGTAGGTTTAACCATCAAGGGGATCTTTGTCATCCCAAATTTGGCAGCCCAAACCCTCAAGTTGTCTGTCATTTCTTTTCTGTTGGGCTCCTCTTCTTGCTGTCCTTCATGGCTGATTTTTGCAATTTCTTCTTCCCCACATGGAATTGGGAATGCAAGAGGAGGGATGGGTTGTAACTCAATTGATTTGGAAATTTTTTGTGGTGGTAGAGGAGGTGAAACCTCTTGTTTCTTTGGGGGAGAGCGTATTTCTTTTAGCTCTTGTGGAGGGGATGACTGTTTGGAAGGAAAAAGGAAAGAAGAATTGAGGTGTGGTGGAAGACTGAGAGGTGGAGACATGGGATCAACATTTGGGACAGCAGATGGGGAGTTTAGAATTTGCAATTCCAAATGAGATGGTGCTGCTTGAGTAATGGGAAGAGAAAAACCAGATGATGGTGTAGAACTTACCCATTGACAAGGTTGTTCAACAACAAGTGTATAGGCCTCTATTTCTGTTGTCCATTGTGCAAGTTGGGGCAGCATCTTCATCATGAAGTCCAGCTTCTCCTGAGGGCTGAAGTGTCTTGGAAAAGGGCCTCCCCATGGACAAGGAGTCCTGCAACCAATTCTGAAAGCTCTCATTTGAGCTGTTGCTCTGGACTGCACCATCTTTACCTCCATCTTTTGGATTTTCTCCAACAGACCAGCATCTTGCATCTGATTGTCTTCATTATATGCATACTCTTGCTCTTGGAAAGCTCCATAGCCAAACTGATTTTGGCATTGCTGCTCATATGGGTATGCATGCTGATTTTGAATTTGTTCAAAATGCTGATTTGGAGGATTTAAAAAACATGTTGGAGGTGGGAAACATTGTTGCTGTTGTAAATGTGAGTTCCATGATGGAAATGAAGTCATGATTGCACAACTTCATGGAATGGAAAAGAATGAAAGGGATGGAAAGAAATATGGATGGAAATGGATGAAAAAACAGGTCTGCAACTTCAGAAATGGGTTGCTGATCAGATGGAGTCACCAGATGTGTTTGCAAGTGCCTCCAAAGGCTGAAATCTTCACAGGAACACACCAACCTGCAAAAGATGAAGTGGAAGACCTCTAAGGTCCCACCGGGCATGCCAAAACTATTAGTGCAAAATCACAGCACCCCTGGATGTTGATCAGATTTCTAGTTGATCATCTAGCATCCAGTGTGATTGCACAACATTGAATCCTTTCTCCAAGTGTGGGACTTGCATGAAAATGAGAAAGGAATCTCCAGAGAAGGCTGGTTCCTCTTCCTAAACTACCTGCCACAAGCTATTCCAGTGCAGGAAAGCTAATCTAATCCTAATCTAACCATGCCAAGGAGACAGGGAGAGAGAGAGAAGAGAGGAAAAACAGAGCCTACACTAAAACAGTGATACACCAGAGAAGGAAAATGTTGAACATCTATCAAAACTGCCATGGAACAAGGAGAGGTGAGCAATGGGAAGGATGGACAGATGCATCACAGGCCCAAGGATAGATTTCACACAGAAAATGTCCCAAAACTCCATGAACATAGCTCCAAACCTGCAATGAACATTCAAACATGCACAAATACCTGCAATGAAGAGAGGCAAGAAGAAAACAAGTGAAAAACGAGCAAGGATGGACAGATGCATCACGAAACACGTTTTTGTTGCTTCAGAAGTTTGCACAGAACATCATTTTAATGGTAAAAGGCAAAAAACACCATTACAGAGAAGGGGAGGAGGTTCGAACTCCATTTTCAACCCTAGAGAAGAAAAGAAGGGAGGGCAGAGCTGAAAAGATGAACCACCTTTAGAAAGAAGCCCCTCCTTACAATTTATAGGAAGAATGAGAGAGGGAAGAGAGAGGAAATCTGAATCTACCCCAACCACTTCTAGGTTGCATTTAATTCATCTCATTGTGGTGGTGGGTGAGAACCCTAGCAAAAGCGGCGAACTGTATTTGCATTAAAGCTGGTTGTTGAAACGTCAGTTCTGGCCATTACCACGCGTCAGAGATGTTTCTTGATTTTCTCTCTCCAAACTAAACCAAAATGTAAGATTGACCCTAGAATCATGTAGAGAATTTCACCAGCTTTCCATTGATATAAAGAACGTGAAAATCTGAGCTCTGGATCGAAAGTTATGGCGATCTGAAGATTTAGGGCAAAAACAGGCCAAAACGGATTTTGAATTTTTTCCCGCGCTCTGCCACTTGGATGACACGTGTCAGGCTCTGATTCATTCGCGGGTTCATCCTCTGAAAATTCCTTTCGGGCCCTTCCTTAATTTCTTGCCACTTGGACACGTGGCACTATTTTATTGGCTCGGGCCTGAGGGGCGCACTTTGTCCTTTTAAAATTTGGTATTTTTTACTTTGGAAAATTTTCCCATTTCTCCCCCGGCTCTGCCACTCAAGTGCCACATGGCATGATTTCATTGGGTCGGGCCCTTCCTTTTCCCTTTTATTTTTTACCTTTGGAAAAATTTTCAAAATTTTCCCGCCGGGCCGATGAGGTGAAGACACGTGGTGAGATTTGATTCGTTGGTGGCTCTTTCGGCTTTTCGCGTCCCACGCGTCCCTCGCGTACCTTTGGCCCGGATGTCCTGAACGAAAATCTCCTGCTTCGGCCGATTCGGGCTTCCTTGTCCCTCTTTGCGGTGAAGACACGTGGCGAGATTCCATTGGCTCTCGGCTCTTTCGGCTTTTCGCGTCCTCCGCGTACTTTTGGCCCAAATGTCCCGGACGAAAGTCTCTTGTTTCGGCCGAATCCGGCCGGTTCGCGTCCTCCACGTACTTTTGTCCCAACTGTCCCAAACTGCCTGGGACAAATATCTCCGAACTGCCCGAAATGGACTGACTTGTGCCAAACCAGCTGATCCGCGTCCTGCGCGTACTTTTGGCCCAGATGTCCAAAACCAAGCGAAAAGACTTAGGTAATTTTTTCCCTCTTTCGGCCGATTCAGATTTTCACGTCCCACGCGTCCCGACGTCCCAACTGTCCCAAGCTGCTGCGTAGGACCAGGATGGCCGATTTTCGGCCGATTTTCTCTTCCCAACTGGGCCTTGCTCATTTTCTTTTTTCACAAAGCTTAGCTTTCACATTTTTAAAACTTGCTGGGTTTTCTTCTTGGACAGGAGAGTTAGAAAGAAGCTGAGGGGACCACAAAAACATGATTTTGGGCCTTAAATCAATGTATTTGCTTGGGACTGAATAATCTGATGCATGTTATCAAAATTACCCTAGGGGGTGAATTTTGGATAACAGTGCCTCATTTAACCATATGAATCCATGCACATGTGGTGAACCTCTATTTCTCCATTCATATCTATACCAATAGTATTTTACTCTCATTCTTTTTTTTAGTATCTCCTTACGAAAAATTATATGTCACATGTGCATGTAGTGTGCAACTATATGAGGATAATCTATGAAATTCTATCTTCACCAATTCTAGGTATCTTGTGGATTTTTGGTGTTTTTCTTGGCATTAGTGCATGTAGATAAGAAACATACATGTCAACTGTCTTGAAGTTGGTACAAATTATTGGAAATAATCTTGCACAGTAAAAACACCGAATAAAATATTATTAGAATAATTTTCAATTCATCCGAGATATTTCTTCATTTATATTGAGAGGTATAAATACACATATTATATCCTATTAAATAGGAGTCATCCTTTATCCCAAATATCTCTCAAACTTCTGCTAATCTCTCTCAATTATTTAGTTATCTCAACACACTCAACTAATCCTAAAAATACCAATGTGAGTTTTTTATACAACAAACTCACAACTAATATATAAAACCTATATTATTAATATTACATTTTTATTTATTCACCCATATATATTATCTCCATGATAATATATATTACAATAAAACATTCACCAATGTAAACAATACAATATTCCTAACAAACTGCACTTAAAGTGAAGAAAATAGTAGGTGATCCAATTTGATGTAACATGTCAGCTAATTCACCATGACATTTTTCCTAGTAGGACATTGTTCCTCTTAAGGTGGTTCCAAACCACATCAAATGATCATATATGTGGGAGAGAGATACATTTTCCATATATGCATGAAATTTATTGATTGTAATTACCATATCACGAAGGTTCTTTTTCACAAAAACTGTAGATGAATTTTGTGCATGATGTCTCATGATCGTGTTCATCATGTAATATCTAAATCTTGGGTGTCAGCCAAAATAATGATCCTTATATCAAAACAAATTTTTAATGAATTGATGTAGATGCACTCATCTCAACTGAGGTTCTATCCAATCACATCTTACATTAGGAAACAATGTTGGAAATTACATATCAAGTAATCCGAATGTGACATATGAATTTATAGGATATGATCAAATCCTCAACCAATCAATAAGTGTTTTAGGATCTGCATTAGGGTTATTTACCCATGCATATATTAACTTTGTATCTTATCAGGAATTGGGTGGCTTAGAGGCCATTGATGTTGTGTGATTAATAATATTTCCTTCACCAATCTGCATCACTGGTCCAAAAAATACAATTTCATTTGCAATAGAATCAAACTCCATATAGAAAGAGTGAAGTTGGTTGAATATATTTTCATTAGAATTAGGTGGAAGCTCATTAAGAAAATTATCATCAATCTGAACATCTGAATAGAACTTTTCATGGTCTATTTTGTATTTAAGTGCCTTGAATACTCTCTTTTTATTGATACTAAAGTTGTTATTTGTTATTTGTAACTTGTAGGATTGGGTTCACACGGGCTATTAGCATTTCCTCAACCTATGCCAAATTCGCAAGTTCTAGTGGTTGTTGCTCATGATCCATATTATTTGAATTTGAAAATAAATGATTTCCTTTCTCTTGTCGACATCTATTACATACAGGGGCTGCAGGGGCTCGAGAAACATTTATTCCAATATAACATTCTTACCAAATGTAGCACATGATTGGTGAAGCAAGATTATCTCGTTAATTGAAAATTATTCAAATTTATCCCAAGTATCCCATTGGGATTAGTTATACTTTGTTCTCTTTCAATTTGTGAATCCTCCATTCATCTCATTCTTCTAGGTTATGATCTTGATTCCTCTTCTCGATCATTATTTTGTAAGTTGTTTATAACATCAACATAAATTTTATCTTAATGTGTTTTCTTAGGTGTTTCGAGTACACAATCTCTCGACACTAAATTTAATTATTCTTAATTGATAAGAGCATTAACATTTGATCGAAAATAATACCTTTGAGTTGCTTCATGATTTTGTTCCTAAATTTCTTATGTTTCAGACTCACTCAGTTGATTTGAACTCTTTTGTCTTTGTATTCTTTGTTCCTCTCTTTTTACACCTGTCATTTACTTTCGTTGTTTTCTTTGATATTCTTGTTGATATTCTCTTTGGTGTTCTCTTCATTTCTCTTCATTTTCAAATTACAATTGCGGTCGAGCCATATCTTCAAAATATTTGAAAAGAAATAATTATTAATATAAAAAGGATAATAATATTTTTAATTTCTTTAAAGCATTAGATATTTTAATTATATATAATATATAAATTAAATATATTTTAATAATTTTAAACTGTAAATATATTATGTAAAAGTTGAATTGTTGGGTAATTGCTTGGTAAAATAAATATATAGATTTCTATGTAAAAAAACAAAAAAATATAATAGTAATGCAAAACTTTAGTAAATATGTTTAAAATTTACTATTAGAACCTCCTTGATATTAAATAATACAAAATAATACAAACTATCACATAGTAAGGGGCAGCCGAAAGTGGACATGGCCTCGCAAAAATAAAAACAAATGCCATCAAGGCAAAAAGAAAAATTCCACGAAGGTAACAAAAATGCCATGAAGGAAAAAACCAAAAACTAACCTGGCCCAGGCCTAGAAACCATGGAGCAAAAAAAACAGAGAGGTAGGAGCCGAATCATGAGTAGCCACAATGCCAAAGTAAATTGGTGTTTCTAAGGCCACCACAGATTGAGTAATAGGTCGAGTAACAGGAGGCACACAACACACTTTCTTCTCCTTAGACCTCGTGACCACAATCCAATTCTCAGGCTAGGAAGACAATGCTAACGGGGAATCAAGGCAAGGGCAATCTTGTTTAGGGTCATATTTTAGAAGAATCAGTCACATGAGCTCTTTTAACACAATTGCTAGAGTGGGGAATCTCCTCACACATGGGATCTAAACTTCTAGGGAGAGCGTTATCTTCTATATCCTATGTTGTAAAAGGTTTCCAACCTTTAGGCCGCATATCAGACACTTTTTTATTTTTTTGAGACTTATTGAGCACGCAAGCCTCTTGCAAGTGACCAGTTTGGTGACATAATCTACACCAAAAGGTTGTATTCTCATAGTCGAGAATTTGAATCCAAATGAAACCATCATGAAATGATTCCATCTTATCTAGAAGACCCTTGATAAGGTCCACGTTAATAAACATTTGAGCATATGTGAATAACCCTTTCTTGGATCGTTCATCACTTGTCTTAATGAAAATACACCAATAGAGTTACAAGTAGCTTCTTACACAACATGGTGCCAAAAGTGGAGAATAATATTATGGAGACAGACCCAAACTGACATTTTGGAGACTATGATAGTAAATGGATTGAAATCCTCAAACCACAGAGTGAGAAAAAGGCCAGCCCTACCCCAAAACCACGGGCCATCGGTACACACTCGTTGATAATATGTGGGTGAAGGGAATCAGACAATAAAAAACCATTTTGCACAAAATCGAATCTCACAGGCATTCAACCAATTGGAGTGAATCCATTCATAAAATTTTAAACATTTTAATATATTTAAAATTTTAAATATAAATATAAAATATTTATTCACTAGGGTTACATATTAAATACATCTAAAATATAATAATATCTTAGCATATATTATATAAATATAAAAAATAACTTAAATATTTTACCCTCACATACATCTGACATATGTAAGCTTAGATTCTTAGATTATATATAAGTTAAAAACTAACCTAAATTGATGCATCTAAAATATATTGTCATCGGAAGTAAAAAGTCAAAAAGTTATTTAACCAATACATGTAAAATATCTTACCATAGATTCTATATAACTAAGAACTAACTTAAATATTTTATACCATACCTATTATATTTCACTAGTATTTTAATTATGCATATTAAAATATTACTTACCCTGATATATGTAAAATATCTTACCTTATCTTCTATATATGTAAACACTAACTTAAATAGTTTATCCCATTCACTACTATTTTAATTATACATCTAAAAAAATTATATTTAAAAATTATTTAACTAATGCATGTAAAATATCTTAGCATAGATTCCATATAAGTAAAATCTAACTTAAATATTTCACCCCACACATATTTTACTTCACTATTATTTTAATTTTTCATATAAAAAAATTACTTACCCTGATATATGTAAAATATCTTACCATATCTTCTATAAAAGTAAATGCTAACTTATATATTTTATCCCATACATATTTTATTTCACTACTATTTTAATTATATATCTAAAAAAATTACACCCGATACATGTAAAATATCTTACCATATCTTTTATAGAAGTGAAAACTAACTTAAATATTTTACCTCATACATATTTTATTTCGGTAATTTAATATATTGGATTTAACTAAAATATTTTACCCCATACATATTTTATTAATATTTTACCCCGTACATATTTTATTTTGGTTATTTAATATTTTGACTATATTTTAGTTTTTATGTACGTGGTCATGCCATGAGAACCAATGCCCCTCTACAACTGTAGAATGCCTCTTGGCATAATAAGATACAAGTCTATGGATGTTTATTGAGGAAGGGGAGTTAGCTATGACCTTGAATTAGGTATTCTAGGTGGAAAGAAGGCCTTGAAAGAAAAAAATGTCAATGCTAACATGTATACTCAGAGGGGGAGATTTTCATAAGCTCAAGATAGGTATGATAGCATGATGAAGTGATAAAGACCACTAAAAAAGTGTTTCAGGACTGTGGTGACATGTTCGATCCTTCTCCATGACACAAATATAAGGTACGAGAGCTGATTTTTGTATTTCCAATAAGATTGAGATGGTATGACTACAAGGGGAATGATAAATAAGTGATTCCTAATGTGTTTGGGCTTCTAGAGCAAGGAGAGATCAGACCAAATTGCACTAAAGGTCTGTTTTACATATTTCATTCCTAAAAACTATTTATAATCAGTATATGGTAGAAGTTAGGCGTATTTGTGAATATTATTAGCCGAGAATGGTATAAAAAGGACTAGGAATTTTGTGTCATACTCAAAATAATTTTCATGGGTGAGTGACCAGATAAATCAAATCAGGGGGAGATATTACGATTCCATGATGAAAATAAGTCAAAAATAGGGTCAAAGAAGGAAATGACAGTTTTGTGAGTCCAAATGATGAGTTTCAATGATGTTTCCAACCAAGAAGGGGTCTGAGAGAAGATGAAGAAGATGGAAATCATGATATACATGTATGATTTGTCATTAATTATATAAGGGGGATAAGAACTAGGTGGATTTCCATCAATGAAAAAGGGGGAAATTGTTAGCATATGCGAGTTAGAGTGATTTCATCGATGTGAAATCTCATTAATGATAAAGAGGATGATATAAGAGTGATAGAGGATGTGTGTCATGATGATGAGATAGTCAATTGAGTTGTAGCATCATGGAAAAAATGAAGAAAGTGATAATGACTTGACCTATTAGGCTTATTCAAGAGACCTAGCTAGCTTAGGTAATAGACCGTGATGGTTTGAGTTGCATGGTGTCTTGAGGAGCTTGATAAAGGCATGGAGAACATGATTGAAGGGTGTTGAAACACCAATGTGAGTCTCAGAGTGTAGGAATAAGTTGAAGACATGGTTATAGGTGCTCATCTAGACGTAGTCTAGGTGCTTAGAGACCTTTCGAGGCATGGTCATTTGTTGGAGAGGTATGTGAGCTCAAGGAAGCATGAAGGGATGTGAGACATTTTGCCTCAAGTGTGTTAGGTAGTTTTTGAGAGATTAAAAGAAGAGGTATGGTGTTTACCTACTGGTATAGGTATAAACTAAACCTAATCTTAGTATTTAGAGGCCCATTGGAGCATGATAGTCAATTGTAGATGTGTGTGAGCCCTTGGAAACATTCAAGAAGGTATGTCATATCATATACAACATGTTGAAGTCATTTGTGGTGGTTTTGAGCATGTTTGTTGAGTTAGTGGTTGAAAATGTGTAGACATATTTAATACCAAGTGAGGATTAGAAATGTTAGAAGAGAGTGTCATGGTATTGTGGGAAAAATTTCAGGTTGATGTGAAGAAGATTTTGAAAGTTATGATGTTTTTTATCCTATATAGTTATATAAAGCATGTTTCCCATCTCGAAGTGAGAGAAATGTTATTGGTTTTCATGTGACCCTGAGCCTTTCAGGGATGATTTTCCATGGAGTTAAGAAGATCTCAGAGTTGGAATGAGATAAAATGAGGAAAAAACATTTATGAACGATTGCTAAGAAGGTTAAGTTGCGTTTTATGACTTTAAAACCCTAGTTCATGAGATATGGGAGAAAAATTGATGGTGTGAGACCAAAATTGATTGGATCATCATATTTTATGATTTGAATATTGAGAGGACTCTCCTCATTTTTAGATGGTGGTGGTTTTAGGTCATGACACTTAGTGGAGGCCACTCAAATTTTCTTGTTTATAGGAAAGAAGGTTTTACTCTTAGGGTTTCCACTAGACCCCATGTCTAATTTAGTGTGATGATATATATGGGATATATGATACATGTTTGAATTAATTTTCAAGCTTGGTGATGTTATTTGATGACTTGTATAGGTCAAAATTAGGTGTGATGGTTTTTGGGCCTAAAAGGGTAGTTTTGCAGTCTTTGTGAATGGAAGTGCTTTAGAAATTATGGGATTTTTGATAAAGTATTACACGTTTGGAGGTTTTTTACACATACCATGTAACATTTTTCATGTTTTGGTTGATCTTTGAAAGTGTGATGAGGTGGCATGAAGAAGGTCATAAGTTGACCTGGTTTGACTAGTTTAGGACATAAGTACTTTGGTGAGAAGATTGATGTAGAAGATAATTTTTTTGGATTATATGATGATTACTATTCAATTGAGAGTGAAGAGGAATAAATTTATTTCTTATTGAATGCATTTATATGTATTAAATGTGTCAGAAAGGGTGTGAACATCTTGAGTTTCCAAAACTAGTTCCTAGGCAGTTTTGTTTGTTGAAGAGGAGAAGTGGTTATTTTTTATTTGATGGATGTTTCATGATGTCTAATATGCAGGGTGATTTTACACATGTAATTATATTTCCATTTAGTGGTTATATGGCATAGGTGGAACTTTTTTTGATATGGGGTGATCTTGAGCTTTATTGTTGGTGACTAGTTCCTAGAAGTGCTCAATTTGAGTAGAAAACCATCCTACTTGATGGAGCTATGGTTAATTTTATTTTTGTAGAGTTCCTTGAGCTGATTTATTATGTCCAAAATGGTAAAAAAATAAATCTGTAAGCCCTTTTAAACCCCCATCCTCAAGATATCCCATTACCTCCACTGTCCTAAGTCAATAGTCCACTCCAGTCATCTTATAAAATGGGGTAAGAACACAAAAGAGGCCCCAAAATCTTTAAACAAACAACTCAATGACCATTATATTAGAGATAAGAAAGAGGCTACCTATTTTCATGCATATTATAAAGTTTGAAACAAACAATCAACCTCTAAACATAACTATATTAGTTCTCTACTCCATGAAAGCTATCAATAAATAAACCTATTAAATCTCTAGTAATCATTTTTGTGATTGTTGATGTTTCAAAAGATTAAGAATGGAATCTCACCATTAATGGCTTCTCCCATTTACCTAAAGCTTTGAAATGGATTAGAAAATAACAAGAAAATAGCTCAAATAAACTATGAAATACTCTAAGAGACCTAAAATGGTTTAAATCAAGAAATAGAGAGAGAGAGTGAGAGTTCTTGAGAAAAGTTTGGGAGGGGTATCCCTCTATTTATAGTTTTTGGATTTGAGAAAAGGATGTTTTGGATGCATGTGGGACTAAAAAAGGGTCAAAAAGTTGATTTTTAGAAAAACATATTTGGAGGTGTGAACAAGATTTTAGGAAGCTAAGTGGTTATTTGGAAAGGTAAGATATTTGTTTAGAAAGTCAAATCCTTCCTTAGAAAGTCAATAAGAGGGTTAATTAACATAAAAAAGGTTAATTAAAGGGAAATAAGCTTATAGAAGCTGGTTAGAGAGGGATTAACATGGTTTAAGAGGTTTAGAAGGGGTATTTTACTAGTGTAGTGTAGTAAATTAACACGAGACTAAATAGTTAGTATGATCTTAGTAATAAGATCATGTAGACCAAATTATAGGTGTCTACATTTTCCCCTCTTTGAGGTGACGTATGCGACGTCACTTCAAAGAAAGTAGACAAATAAAAAGTAGCTAAAATTTTGAAGGGGTAGAAGAAAAATTAGTAGGATGAAGGATTCCCCCTCAAGTGTCGATGGGGTGATGGAAGAAATTGATTGACGATAAAAAAGATGACAGTAGAAAGAATAATGTGAAGAAAGGGGAGATATAAGAGAAAATAAAAAGAAAAGGGATCTTGAGCTATCCATAAGGCATTGCTATATAAACAATTTAATTCAAACATATTGTTAGAATCTATCATGCATTAAAGATATGAGCATATAAAACAATAAAATGACATGAAAAGCCAAGATATAAAGAATATCCATTTCTTAAAAAATCTTCATCCATCGGCAATATACTTGAATTTTGAAATATGAGAAGCATACCTAACAGGAAATAATACAATGACACACTCAAAAACAAGATTTAAGAAAGTTTCACAAAACCATTTTATGGAGTTTGTTAAAACAACAAGGGTCGAATATTGTTAGAGTAATTCCATGTTCAAGGTATTTATTTACCTTTATTGTATTTATCCTCATGTGTGGATAATGGAGGATACGAGGTATAGTTCTTTCCTTGAATGGTATTGAAAAGATCCTTGATGTCTAGTTCTCTCCTAAATCTATGGTCTTGACTAGTTCTTTGATGAAATATTTATGGCTTGATCTAATCAGATTTTTATTCCTAGCATATCAAAAGACCCATTCTCATTGTATTTAAGATATAATAATATACATAGCATATTTTGTTATTGAGTCTACAATCCCAAATGTTTTGATAAATGTGTTCTTGGCTTGGTATGAGTGTTTAAAATGATGCACCCAAGAAATTTTATATTTGCAAGGGAAAGGATGGAGGACACTTAGGTCCGATGAAAAAGTAGTGTGCACAGCGAAACAATACTAGGAGCAACTCGTGCCCCAGAGTATCTGATGAAGTAAGCAACGTAGCTTTTGTAAATGATTTGGAGATTCAGAGGATCCGCGAGTCATTGTCTCAATATGCATGGAAATTCCAACATGATATGAAATGAACACCATGCGAGAGACACATATTTCAACTACAAATGAGCTTGTTACCAATTTTAGTCCATTTTCAAAGTTTTATGATTTTTTTGGATTTTTGAATGATTTTATAATTTATAATTTTTTTATTGGTCAGAAGAATTTAAGAAATGGAAGATCTCCTAGAAGCATGTAAAAATGCTCTAGAGTGAGGAAAAATGGGCGTCAGGTAGCAGTAAAATGCCCCAGGTAAAAAGAAGAACAAAGAGCCAAAAATAATTATTTAAAAATAATCCATGGCATAAAATATAAGAAAAATAGAATGAAAAATAGTGCCTAGAAATATTGTAAAAATATGCCAGGGCGAAGAAGGAAGCGCTAGGTGGAAAATAGTGCCCCAGTGCAGCAGAAAATTAATTAAAAATTAATTATTTAATAAAAATAATCAGTTTGGTGAAGATAAGAAGTGTTAGAGTGATCACAACGGAGAAAACATGCCCCGAGGGGCATCGTGGAAGCCTAATATACCCACCCGAAGGGGGGGGGGGTTGGTAAATCAATCATGACTAGTTCATTTGTAGCAAATCTCTTGAAAAGTTTTACCACAAGTGAGTGTGAGAGAATTTGAGTGAGATGATGAGGCTTTTCGAGGAGGAGGAGGAGTAACCACATCCAGGAGTATCTTTAGGATGCAGCAGATGGACCCTACGTGAGTGCTCTATCCTTGCTTTGTCCTTTTTGCATTTAATTCATGTTTTAGCACATTTTAGGTTAGTTTAGGGTGAAAAAAGACGTATGCACGTGCGCGCATGTGTAAAAACATGGGTACACATAGGGTACATGCACATGTGTATCCATCGAAGGAGGTGCACACATGTGTCGAGGGGGAAAACAGAGATGCACACACATGCGTTCGACTAGGAGGCGTAGGCATTGGACTGGGATGCGTATGTGTCCTACGTTAAATGGGGTGGCTAGGTGTAGGAAGGGGGGATTATATGCACTGATATGAGCATGTAGGTATCGAAAAGGAAGGGCACACGTGTTAGGCATGTAGGCATTGAAATAGGCACACATGCATTGAAGTAGGCACACATGCATCAGGGGAAAATACATAACCAATTTTTGTAAAAAATAAGCTAAGTGTAGATGAAAATAGACTAGATTGTTGTAGAAGAAAGTGAAAATTAGTATTTTAGAAGAATAAAAGAAGAATATACTAGAAAATTAGATAGAAGTAGATAGGAATGTAACCCTAAAATGTGTATCATTTATTGTGTACATAGAATACTAATTGTCCTTTATACCAGAGAGAGATATGGTCACCTAGCTGCAATAGAGGCACAATTTGATGAGGATGATCAAAGGATATTGGATATCCTTTTATATGTTACGGGGCTAGCCTATGTGGCTGATATGCCATAGATCACACTAGACCATGGCCTCCTGACAACCATAGTCGAGTGGTGGTATAGCGAGAGTCAGTGCTTCCGAATCCCCACTGGCAAGATTACCATTACCTTGGAGGATGTATGGCATATTATGCAAGTCCCCATCCAGGGTGAGTTGATTCAGTACATGAGTCACCAACCTGATATTGATTAGTGTATTCTAGAGTTATTTGGTATTCCAGATATACCGCGATGCCACGGGATGACAGTGAGATTATCTCCATGTATAGCAGATCCTGAGCTTGATCGAGTCGTAGTATACCTAATGGATTTTGTCAGTGGATTTTTACTCCCTAACAAGACCGAAGCTTCATTTCCACTCAACCTCATTAGAGTGATACGCAGTTTGATTGATGGCAAGACATACTATTGGGGCTAGTGCATACTGACACATTTATACTGGGACCTTCACTTGATCACATACTACTGTCAAAAGATGGTAGGACCTGTTGAGATTGCTTATAGATTTGGGCATGGGACCATATTGCTATTGGTTTTCCCTCCAATGTATTACGGGTCTGAGCTCCAGAGGAGTCTTTAGCTATGGGTTGGGTTCCGATTGGTGATGATATGTGGCCGAACATGGGAGATACCTACCATTACCACCAAGAGTTGGATGACTTACAGTAGGCCACAGTAGTATGGAGGCCATATAAACATTTCAAGTGGCCTAAGGATGGCTTAGAGCTGAGTAGAGTGACCGTGGAGCACTTTATGTTTTGATTACGTAGTTATATGTGGGATATTTTTATAGAGTTGATCGGTGCTAGAGACAGTTTGGCCTTACACAAGATGTACCTAGGCCAAATATGTGGTATTATCGTAGGGCCCAAGAGTATGTCGATATGGAGCCACATATCACCAAAGATAGATCCTTGGTCATATATTAATGATTGTGTTAGTTTAGTGGGTACCTTTGAGATAGGTTAGGGATCTGAGTTGTACAATAGAGTATGCTCCATGGTACCACACAGTTTTACCTCATCGATTGATGATTCCTAGAGCAGTGTGGGATGCAGGAGTGAGAGCACCTCCAGTGGGGCCTCCTAGCCAGTGGTGATGAGGGTGGTGGGGATGATGGAGGTGATGATGAAGATGATGATCCTTTTAACGACCAACGTCATGATGGGGGTGGGGGACATGGTCCTCCACTACAGCAACCACATGGATAGGGGCCTAGGCCTAGGTAGAGACAGGTGCCCCAGGATCCTGATATACAGTTTCCTCCAGTAGGCATTCCAGTGGGGGTATACATTCCATTACAGTAGGTGTTTCCACAGTAGGGTCCACCACCTCATGCTCCAGGTGGTGGTGGAGATGATGGATAGTTAGCTATGCGCTTCAATAGCAACTACAAGTGGCGATATCCATTCAGTTACAGGTAGTGGCCGAGAGAGATCAGGCTAGAGCATAGTTACAGGTTGTGACAGGAGAGAGAGACCAGGTGAGAGCCTATGCCACTTAGGGTGGAGATGGGGTAGCATGGCATCAACAGATATGGCATCTAGTGGTGCAAGGTGCTCATATATTGAGCCTCTTACATCAGGCATTAGACACATATGCACAGGGTGTCACTGTATACAATGGGACCAAGCCTCAGGTGTAGGTGTAGGTTATTACTATTCAGAGAGATCAGGCACGAGCCTAGGTCTAGACCATTACAACAGATAGATATCAGGAGGCCACTTTGAGATAGGCCCATGGATGATATTGGTAGACTGATAGGGGAGTGAGATTCTATCCTTTACAGGAAGCCATGAATTTTGGGGACACAGAGATGATATAGATATCATGAGAGCTAGTGGTGAGGCCTCATATTACAAGGCCACCTACCATCAAGAAGTTCTAGCAGGGACAGTGGGTTACACCATTTGATCAGCTAGATGTGAGTAGGATAGGTTCTAGATCATGGAGGTTAGGATAATTCAGTTAGATTCAGTACAACATCCAGTAGATAGTAGGGTGGTACATCTGGAGCTGACCCATCACATCAGCTAAGAGTCGTTTCATCCTCCAGGCCATAGACCAAGAAGCCCAGGAGAGGGCGAGAGTCATGGTTGAAAAAACTCTCAGGAATTCTCTCTTTTTGTACTGACATATGTATGTATACATGCCTCTTATGAAGGATGATTTTGATTGATGTATGTACTAATGTATCATTTTTTTTATTATGCCTCATGATGAAGGCTCAAAATTTTTGATTCATGCCCTTTTGATGGCAGATGTTGTATCAATGATGTATCTTATTTTGAGACAGATATTTACATATGTATATATGGAAATTCGATGGTTTATATTTTCATGCTTTTTATATGCTCTATGATGATGATTCATGTTTATAGATGTATGATGAGTATATCCATGGTGTGTATGATTTCATTTCCTCATGTATATATCCATGATAGATTTGATGATGTTACCACATGTTTTTATATTGATGATATATTCTTCAGATAATATCATATGTTTTGTACATGAGATATTTTGGTAGATGTTAGTATTTGGGATGATATAGATGATATTGGTGCATGGGGGGATATATTTGTGATCATCCACAACCACTCTTTCCCCCATTGATGATACGATATGTAATGATTAGCTTATATACATGCATGATGTAAAACTTAGTACATTTTTGTATATATGATGTATTTTGATGGTGTTAGATGTGATGAGAAATGATAGATGATAGATGTGATATATGTAATGATGACAACAATTTGTATAATCAATTTACAAGCACAACTTAATACAAACTAACATACTATAAATAATCACAAGCATGCAAATTGAATCCAATGTAATGAATTAAGTGAACACTTAACTAAAGTAAGTATTTGAACTCAATCCTGTAAACATATCACATAATGCAATGGAAACAAGATGAATGAAAATAATACAAGTATAAACAATATACATGATAGAATAAGCTAAATGTACAATTACTAAGCAATAATTTAACCTAAGCAAATGAATCTGACATATAAAGTGCAATAAAAATTTGAAAAACCAAAACAAAGCAAGTAAACCAAAACAAATGAAGTAAGAAAACTATAACTCTTTTTGTGCGGGATAAAATTTTGATATGTTTTATATTGTTTTTTGCTGTCATCGTGAAAGACAACTTTTCAAGGTTACTGTTCACATTATTTTTAGTGTTTCCTAAAGACAATGTTATTCTAACAAATGTAGCATCATCCTTAGAAGAGGATATTTTGAATGTTTATATTTTTTAATATCTTTTCTGAATGTTTTTGTGTTTTCTAAGGTTTGTTTTGAAAGCAATGCACAATGATAAAGAAACGTGGATTCCCCCAGGGTGATGTGGGAATATACAAAAGGTAGAATTCCACACGTGTATGTTCAAGAAGGTGAAATGTGAAGGTTTTCCCAACATAGATGGGAATATACGAAGGCAACTCCTTCAGGCAGATATAAGAACAAACAAGCCAAATCATGACTTGGCGAAGTAGATTCGGGGAAAGGTAGACTTGATAAGGGGAACCAATCCTTACACAGAAGTAATAGCTACTTTGTCCAAATGTAAGTGTAACTTGTGACTAGTTCGAACCCTCCTTGAGCATTGGAAACCTAGTTTTCACCCAATGACCAATCCAATTGCCATAATTGTGTGGAAATATTCACACTTGGATAACCTGTTTTTTTCTTTATTGTTTTCTTGATTTTTTAAATTAGTTTTCTTGTTTTTCTTTCATTTTCTACTTTTTTAGTTATTTTTTTGATATCTGACCATGCTTAAGTGTAGAACTGTTTGAGATGCATGGAATTCACAGGTTTTAGAAGCTCTTCACCATTTGAATATGCCAATTTATAAGCTTTTGATCCATATTTAGCAATGTACATAAGGCCCTAACCAGTCAGCCTCAAATTTACCTTTCTTTTCTATATCCTTATGAATGTTCAGTTTTATAGATTTTGATGAGTTTCAGAGTTAATGATTTCACCTCATCCAAATTCAGGATGAGATTTTGTGTTATATCCACAATGATACTTTAAATTAGTAAATATATCAGGTGATTAATACTCTTAATGCTTTGCCCATACATCCTAATAACTTAGTTCGTGCTAATAATACTCTATAGTGGATCATCCTTATCAAGATAGTCCCAAGAGTTATTCTCAGGGAGGAAGCTCCAACTTAGAAGTCCAGATTGTATGATTTTTCAAATAGAGCTAGGTGAATATTGGGACCCATTGCCAAAAATAATCAGTTGAATTCTAGGTTTTTTTTATCACCGAATCACAGCACCCCTGTTTAGATGTTGATCATATTTCTTTTGATCACTCTAAGCATCCAGTGTGATTGGATAACATGGGTATTATCTCTAAGTTGTGGGACTTGCTACTTGAGATAGACCTCCAGAGAAAGTTGGTTCTTCCTCCTAAACTACCTGCCACAATCTACTCTAATGCAGGGGAAACTAACTATTCTAATCTAAATTTCCAAGGGACCAGAGAGAGAGAATGCATAAAATGAAAGCCTACACTAAAGCGGTGATACACCAGAAAAGGAGGGTGTGAGAGTAGTCTCCAAATGTGTGAAATACAGAGGCAAAGTGCACACTAGAAGAGGTGATGACAGTTCACCATAATCTAGCAAAATGCATTCACAACAATATTCCAAGCATACACAATGATAATGAATCCCTGCAAGAACATAATAAATAGACACAATATTCTTGTAGAAAGATTAAAGGGGCAAGAAGAATGCAAGAAAACACAGCAGGGGAAGATACATCCACAAACTGATATTTTATTGCTTCATGATATGCACAGTTCAATCTATTACAAGATAAGGGCCTGGATCACCATGCAAGGAGTCCACTACAAGGGCCTGCAACACACTGGCTTCACAAAGCAATTTTGACAGAGCTTTGCTACCCAAAAACTCTCCCCTTTTACAATGAGCCCAACACTCCAATTTATAGAAAAAATGAGAAGGAAAAGAGAAGGGAAAATGGAAATCCCGAAATCTGTCCTTCAACCACCTGTAAGAGGCATTAAATTGAGTGAAATGGTTATACATTACTTGCAAAAGGCTCCCCATACTGTCCCATGTGCTGCAGCAGAGAAAGAATGATGACCATGCCTCTTAATTGCACTCCCAGCTACCAAATAAAACACTGTTCTGAACCCGGCCACGTTTTCTTAAAAAATCAATCAATTTCTCATCAAATCTAGAATTTCTTGATTTTATGCATCGGGCTTTGGAACCATGATTCCAACGGTACCAATTTTGTGCGATTTCGTTGAGAAATGCAAAAGTTATGGCCTTCTGAGTGCGGGCAGCTATTTTGGGTCTGGCAGGCATTTTCTGTCATTTGACGGGAATGAGCATTGACTGACTGGAGCCGAATATGTTTCTTTTATTTAAATATATCTACCCTCATTAAAATAAGAAATCCAGTTTTTGTGGCGTAGAGGACGTCGTGCTCGTTCCAGAAAGTCCAATTTTGTGAAAATCGGAGCTCGGAGTCAAAAGTTATGGCCGTTTGAAGTTTCACGGGTCAAACATTGACTTTTCTTCCTTGCCTTCGGCCGCTTCGGCTTTTCACGTCCCTAACCGCCCGAAATGCGTCCCTTTGTCCCATTTTTCGGCTCCTTCGGCTATCCGCACAGTGCTGAAATTTCCCATTTCGGCCGAACCGGCCGGTTCGCGTACTTTTGGCCCTACGCGCGTCCCATTTGCTTTCGGACTGTTTGGGACAAATTCGGCCGATTCGCCCGGTTCGGCCGGTTCGCGTACTTTTTAGGTCCCGCTGTCCCTGTTTCGAAAGTTTTCATTTCGGCCGATTCGGCTGGTTCGCGTACTTCACGTACCTTTGGCCCAACTGTTCTGGAAAATCTGCCTTGACTCATTTCGGCCGAACCGGCCGTTTTCGCGTACTTTTTGGCCAAACTGTCCCAGACTGACCTGTTTCAACAGTTAGTCAATTTTTTCCACTTTTCGGCCGGTTCATTTCCGCACCCGCCGCGTCCCTTTGTCCCAAATGTCCCTGTTGCTATTTCGCAGACCACCTGGCGGCCTTTCGGCCGGTTCACGCCCTTTTGTCCCATGTCCCAACTTTTGCTGCGAGGACTAGGACTTAGCCATTTTTCATGATTTTTCCTGGCCCGAGCTTGTTTTTTTGCAATTTTTTCACAATTTTCTCAGCAACTTACTCTCTTCCTCTTGGACAGGGGAGTTAGAAAAAATATGAGGGGACCCTAGAAACATGATTTTTGCCTGAACAATATAATTTGCTTGGGACTAAATAATTGATGCATGTTATCAAAATTACCTTGAGGGTGAATTTTGGATAACAGGTTTGATAGGCCCAGAGGGTAAGATGTATCTGTAAGTGCCAATTACAGCCAGTCTTTCTTACCATTTTTTCCATGATCCGTACAAGAGTTATATTAGTGGCCTTGGCTTGTCCATTACCTTAAGGCTAATAGGGGGTGGAACACTTGAGTTGGATCTGAAAGTGTTCACATAATGCTTTGACCATTTTATTATAAAAGGATTTACCATTATTAGTGACAATGGTAGAAGGAATGTCGTAGAGGAAAATAAATTCATAATGAACTTGGAAATTTGTACACCAATGACATAAGTAAGAGGCACAATCTCTACCCATTTAGTAAAGTAATTGGTGGTGGTAATAATGTGGGTATGACAATCTGATGAGGTGGGATGGAGCTTCCCTATGAGATCTAGGCCCCACCTAGAAAGTGGACAAGGTGTTGCAATAGGATGTAAAGCCTATGCTGGTGCATGTATTAAGTTTCCATACTTTTGGAATAGCTCACATTTCCTTAAAAAATTCCAAAAATATGCTTCCATGTTGGGCCAATAGTAACCCACCCACAAGATTTTCTTAACCAAGACCATACTACTAGTGTGTGCTCCATAAATACCTCAATGCACTTCTTTAATAGCGTTTACTAGTTCAGTAACATCAAAACAATGAAGAAGATTCCCGTCATAGCCATGATGATAAAGGGTGCTTCCTAGGAGGGTGTAACGAGCTATATGGTGGATAAGAACTTTCTTATCAGAGTGGGTAATGTTTGGGGGAAACATGCCATCTTGTAGGTATCTAAATATATGGTCATACCAAGGGGAGGAGGGACTAATAACTTCACATGCCAAACATGGCTCTGGCATATCATATGCGGGTACTCATAAATTATCTACAAAGAATGGCATTTTACTTTCCTAACGTAGAATGTGTAATAGTGATATGATAGTAGCCATGACATCTTATGATCTATTATGTGACCTTGGTTTTTATTCAAAGATAATATGTATAAAATATTCCTTCAATGTTTCAACCAATTTCTTGTATAGAATAAGATTTTCATTTGTAACCTTATACTCATCATTAACTTGTTTAATAATAGATTGGGAGTCACCAATGACTCATAGTCACCTGATATTCTGAGTGATAGCTAACATGAGGCCAACAATGAGTGCTTCATATTCTGAAATGTTATTAGTGTAAGGAAATCCCAAATGAAATGCCTTTGGAATGAAATCCCCAGTGGGAGTGATGAGTAAAACCCTTGCTCTTGATTCATGGAAGGTGAATGATCCATCAAAATGGACTTTCCACTCCACAGACTCTTCAACATACATCATGGATGCATGTGATAGATCCAGACACAAAGGTTCTATCCTTGGTAGAGGAGCTTTTTCCAACTGATCAACCCATACATGGGTTCCTTCAACAGATTTTGGTTAACAAAATTAATATCAAATTTACTTAGGAGAATGATCCAATTAACCATTCGCCCCATAAGTGCGAGTTTGGATAAAAGCTACTTGAGAGGGTCAACTTTGGATATTATCTTGTTCTTATTGTAAAGGAGGTAATGACGTAGTTTCTGAAAGGAAAAGACAACTGCCAGGAAATCATTTCCAATATGTGAGTAATTTAGTTCATAGGAAAATAAGGTAATAAACCTCCTTTTCTCTATGGTCTAGGTAAAATTTGGCAAGCAGTGCACCAATAGAAAATCAGGTAGCTGAAATTTATAATAGGAGAGGTTTAACCGGGGTATACGACATGAGTACATCCAGGCTGACAAGGTATTGTTTAAGTAATTCAAATGCATTTTGAAAATATGGTCCCCAGTTGAATATAACATCCTTCTTGAGGAGATGTTTAAATGGATGACACTTATCCACAAGCTGTGAAATGAAACGATGGATGGCCTGAATCTTTCCTTGTAAACTTCTTAGATGTTTGAGATTTGTAGGTGGAGGCATTTCTGTGATAGCTGTAAATTTTACATGATCCACCACTATTCCTCTCTATGAAATGATGAAACCTAGGAGCTTCCTTGAAAAAATTCCAAAGACACACTTCTTAGGGTTCAAACGCACTTTGTAATCTCAGAGACGCTAAAAAATATGTCTCATCACTTCAGGGTGCTCTCCTCTTCTTTTGGATTTTGCTAAGATATCATCAACGTAATCCTCAATGATGTCATTGATCATGTCATGGAAGATGACTGCCATTGCGCATTGATAGGTGGCCTTGGAATCCTTGAGTCCAAAAGGCATGACCTTGTAGCAATATGTCCCCCAAGGGGTGATGAAAGCTATCTTAAGTTGATCTTCTTCTACAATTTTGATCTGGTTATAACCCTAAAAACCATCCATTAAGGATAAAATTTCATAACCAGTGGTAGAATTGACAATCATATTAATATTAGGCAAGGGGAAGTCATCTTTGGAGCATGATTTATTAATGTCCTGAAATTCGGTGTAGATTCTTATACCAATTGACTTCGTTTGAAATGTGACTATATTGGATATCCAATCCGAGTACTCAATGGGCTTGATAAAATAAACAACTAATAATTTCTTGAGTTCCTCTTTGCAAAGTAGTTCAAATTTAGGGTGCATATTTCTTAATTTCTGTTTGATAGGTTTGGCGTCTGGGTGCACAACAAGGTTATGCATGGCCAAGGCCAGGTCTAAACCAAGCATATCTACATATGACCATGCAAATATACCTGCATATTCTCTTAATAGTTCTATAAAAACTTTTTATTCTTGAGCTGAGAGTGAAGATCACAACTTTATCATTCTAGGCTTCTCATCTGAGATAATGTTGACACTGATTGTTTCTTCAACAAGAATTTTTGAAGCATCCTCCATCTATGTAGGATCAAGGGGAAGAGTAAGATCAACCTCGATAGGAGGTGTGATATCATCTTTAGAGGGATATTCTACCTTTTTAATGATTTCTTCATTCTTACTATCTACTAGGGTTTGTGTTCTTTATGGGATCTGGACCAATATCATGGGGAAGTAAGAAACAACACTTTGTTTCTCATTCTTCCAGAGAAGTCAAGTATTGTTTTGTAGGAGAATCTGTATGTGAAGTGATATGGTTACGTCACATACTTGAAGGACTTGGAATAACAGATGACAAACCGACCACCATGTATGTAGACAATGAAGGTGTTCTCAAACTTGTTCGAAATCTAGGTTTTCATGAAACAAAAAACACATTGAGGTACATGTACATTTCATACATGAGCATGTCTTCTCAACAGAATATCAATAGGCTTCAATTTTTTCCAACATCTGAAAAATGAGTAGATATATTCACGAAGTCACTTGCATGTGACAAGTTTGAGTTGTTCAAAGAATTTCTCTCCCCATCCCTTGAGATAATGCAAAATTAAGGGGGGAATGTTAGGGTAAATATATTTGACATTATAATTATGAATTGTATTAGGTAATCATTATTTGTTTAATTATTTTTATATGGTTTTATAAACTATATTTTTTATATTACATATTCATAGGATTATTTGTTACTTAGTTGGAAATATATACTTGTTTGTATTTAATTTGATTATGCTTCCCAGATGTTCTTTTGGAAGGTTATGTAATTAGGATTATTTTTGCACCTGTGCAACATCATTCTCTATTTGTATCTAGTTGTCCAATATCTATAAATATGGCAGCTTGCACCATTGTACTTGATTGGATTGACTATCAATAAAATAATTAGGCTTCCGTCCCTATTCTGCAGTTTACACTAGGGTCTCAAAAAGTTGGTCACTATGAGACTTGCACTTGTTCTTCCCACAAGGCTTCCCCGACGTAATCTTATTCTTTCTTACAACCTTCTTACTCAAGCATCCACACATATCTGCTTCTTCTCTAAAGTATACACATGCACCTAGTTTTATTACAAATCCTTTCTTGTGATATCTAGTCAGAATAGAATCCCTGAGTCCCATGAATTTTGTGAACGCCTCATCATTTTCAAAAAAATTGAGTGGCACATCAATTTGTTGATCCCAATCTACAAGTTTTGGATATATAAGGGTTACTTGATAATATTATTGGGAATTTTATTTGGATAGGCTAAAAAAATGAATCAGGGAATAGGTTTGTAGAGGAAAGATCCTTTTGGAGGCAACATTAGGAATCCACATCACTATCTGAATGAGATGAGTTGTCCTCGTGTTCGGAAGAGGTGACATCGATCTCAAAGGGTGGATCATTTTGAGGTCTAATTCCAAGACCATTTTTTTTAGATTTGAAATGAGGGATACGAACGGGTTCTAACCATCCTTTTACATTGATACTGCATCAAATCCATTGTAACCCATGACATACATCAAGTGGTGGCCTTTGATATATTGTGGGGCTTGATAGCATGAGACCATGGTACCCTTAGGTACTTTTCTGGTAGGATCTTTTAACATATTTTCGTCAGACAAGAGACAACCAGGGATGAATCTCTCAAACAGTTCAAAGCATCTATCTCCAATTATTTTGAATTGAAAGTAAGGTTTTTCTTGTGTCTTGGGTGACAGTGAAAGATTTGATATATGTAAGGTCTACTAAAGAGTACACTACTCACTTGTGCCATAATTTGCCGAAGTTGCCTCCCATGATAAGAAAGGGTTGACCAATAAATAAAAGTTCTAATTATAAGGAGTGAGTGTATCTGGATCCACACGTTCCTTTATAGCTTATGTTTATAAAGGAACAACAATATTTGTAGGACATTCATAGGGCACATGAGAAAACCTATGCAATTCCCTACAATGTGTTAATGGTTCTTAATCACCCTGAATGGTGATTATCTATGCTCCATAACACATCTTGATACACTGATAGAAGGTGAAGGGCATAGCCTGCGTGGAATGAATCCATGGGTGTCCCAAGAGCATATTATAGGGAAGATCTAGGTAGAGGACATGAAAAGTTATATCGTGACATGTCGCCCACACTTCCATAGGAACTACTATAGTACTTGATGACTCATGTTCCTCTTTATCATAATATGTGATTGTAATAGTTTTAGCTCCTAGATATGTTTCAGAATGGCCCAATTTCTTAACCACCTTCAAAGTGCAAATATTTAAACCAGATCCACCATCCATAAGTACTCTCTTGATCTTACTATAGGTAACCACTACTTCTAGGTATAAGGGTAGGATGTGCTCTGAGTCATTACGTGAGATTGCAGTGCGATCACAAGTGATATTATCATTGGAATCAAGGTGTACAATCATCACTTAAAGGTGCATGGGATCTACATCTTGTGAGACTCCCAAATTCTATAGTGTTTTATACAATAGGTTTTTGTGGAAAGTAGATATTTTGAGGAGATCTAAAATTTATATCCTAGCGGGTGTCGTCTCTAACTATTCTATTAAATTGTACTAACCTTCCTAAAGGATAGGCAGGGGATCCAGTATGATCAAATGAGCATGTTACATCCCTAAAACACAACTTTTTTCTAATATCCTAATAGTATTAACATGTTCATCAGATGAACATATATAACCTATAAGGGAATCAAAGGGACTATCATTAGTTGGATAGACATAAGAAACAATCCTATAGTCATTGTAATTCTTTCCGTGACCTAGCATCTTGTTCTTCTTATCTATATGGTTAAGAAAGGGATCTTTGAAGATACCCATTTTCTCATTAGGACCCTGTCCTAAGTCAGGGGTGAATCTACGAAATTTTTTCACTCTTCGATGAGGTCTTGTATATAATTTTGTAGTCTCAATCACATATTTTTTTGCATCCTTTAACTCAATAGAAATCATAGTACTCATGATCTTTGAACAAACCAAGTTTTAGAGCATCCTCTGGATATGGTACTGTCACGGTTGGGTACTGCACCATGTTTACCACCTCTAATTATTTAAGTATGATAGATATTGATTTCGTTAGCGGTGTGAATGTACATTTGGTGGGTGATTTTGGGTGAGGTCCTTGTGAGATATTTAAAAGTGGACCAGTTTGCACCGTTTGGAATCTTTTAGAGTTCGTAAATCCATCACCAATGAATTGTTTGTTCTTGTTGAATAATTTTGGTTTATCTAAGGGTTTTATTTCATGTTTTTCCTTTGATGACCGGTTTAAGTGTACCCTTCACGATGAGATCCTTTTTGATTTGACTACCCTTCTCTATAAATTCTTCAAATTTAGAACCGCAATTCATTTGTAAATGAAAGGCTATCTCAGGTTTTAGGTTAGGAACAAATATGCTTACTAGCTATTTTTCTGGTAGGGCATAAGGGAAATGAATTTTTAATCCATGTCATTGCTATATGAATCCTATAAAGGTCTCGTTAGGTTTGTGTTTTACGTTGCAAAGGTCATTCATCGGGATATCATTCTCCCTATTGAAGGAGTAATGTCACACGAAATTTTCAGCTAGTGCAATCCATGTTGTAATGGATCCCTTGGGTATACTAAAAAACCATTCTAATGCCAGTGCTCCTAGTCTATGAGGGAATAGTCATATTAAGAAATCATCACTATAATTAATATGTTGACAATCCATGTAAAATTCCTTGATGTGATCATGAGGATCACCTTTTCTCTTATATTTATCAAACTTAGGAATGGAAAAATTATTTGGAAACGGTTGTCGTAACATGTTTCTATCAAATGGGTAAGGACATAGTTCTTCGTATAAGTACTTCCTACTATGCCTTATGTTACTTTCTTGTAGAATAGTAAGTGTGTTCTTCATTGATTATAACTTTTTTTGAATGAGTTGTTATTTTGTAGGTGATATTGGTCTATTTACCTTAACAACTTTAAAAGTTATGTCATCATATGGATCAAAGTTAAACTCACTAGATTTTGTTTTGAGTTTATATTTATGCACATTCCTACTCGAATAGCCTAAGTTTTCTAACTTTTGACTTACTTTCTATATTTGTTTTTGAATAATGTCTTCTTCAACTAAGGGATCATCTTCCTCCTCATACTTAGGAGGCAGTGAGCCTTTTCTTTCATGCTCAACTTTAACTTTACGTGAAGCCTTATAATAAGGTCTTCATGAATCACCAATTGGTTTTTATGGGTCTTCTTCAATGTTTTTGTGATGTTGTCTGGAATTAGAATCATACCCTACATCAAAGGGATTATCCATGTCTAAGAGGGAAATTCCCTCTTCCATTTTACAATTAATGATTTTAGCCTCCACCTTGCATTTCTATGGAAGTTTAGCCTCCTAACTCTAGGACCCTTGCAAGTACTTGATCTTTGTTATAATAAAGGATCTCATCGAATCAAACTAGGTCTAACTTATGTTGTTCCTCAGAAGAATTAGATTCTTCTCCGCTATGATCAACCAAAGGTTTTGTGTCTTTGACCTGTGAATAGAGATGTGCTATGTTATTACCACTGAATGGGAAGGATGGAGAAGGATTTTCTTCTAAGTCACGTTTGTTTGGTTTAGATGCCATTTTCGTGATTCTTGAAATTACTAGTCAAAGTTATACTAGGTTTTTGCTAAATGCTTTCAAAGTTTAATGAAACCTAGGCATATGTTGTGTAATTCGTTTGACGTAAAACATATCGTGTGTTCTATATGTAATGCTATCCAACTGTTATCATTCAAACAACAATCATATGAACACTCTAGCAAATTACACAATCACTCAAACTATTGTTTAGAAAAACTATACCCTAAACTATGATTCCATCGAAGGGATTAAGGTGGATAGTCACAATAACCTATCAATACATAGGTTGAGTTAGAATACTAACAAGGCCTAAGTACTAAAGTGATATTGACGTGATCTCTCCATGAGATATACTAAGACCAGTTTAAATGCCAAAAAAACCTATGTTTTTGAAAAATGGAAGTTACAAATGTGGATAACATAACAACACTATCTCAATAGATTAACCTAGCATGCAAGGTTATGTATCAAGATGATGTTATTATGGTATACACAAGGCAATATCAACACTCTCAAAATACTTATATGACGTTGGAACTGAAACTAGGTACAAGTATAACAAGAAGTTCTTTAGTTGTGTGACGAATGTAATAGTACAATAAATACACTTATACCAACTTCTAAAAAAAATGAAAACATGATGTAAGTACTAAAATTGTATGGCTAGAATGTGAGAAAAAATAAAAAAATAAAGGAGAAATAATGATAAATTCAAATCGTAGAAATGAAGATGATCTTGAAATCAAGATCAAAGGATTATCAAAGATGCGAAAACATACTTAAAAACTTTAGACGTTTAAAAACCCAACCACAAACATGGATGGGTGTAAACAGAAAAAAAAGTGGCAACTACTATCCTTGATAAGACTCACGAGGTATGTCTCCTCCTCATCCCAAATGGGAAATGATAATGCAGGGGTATAGATTAAAAGATGAAAATTAACTAAGCACCACTTGGGTATTCACCTAGTCCAAAGGTCACAAAGAAACCAATCTAAGTGATACATCATTTAATTTCGTGATGAAAGACACTTAGATCTAGCTCAAGTGGAATCTTTTCCTTGTTCTAAAAACAAGGATCAGACTCCAAGTAAGTCATCACTTCATGATGGATCGATAAGATGTGACAATGGCCTAGAAAAGTGGGCTCCAAGGAAAAATGAATTTCCTAATAAGATCACTCAACTAGGTGTCAACAGTTTACCTAAATGCAAGATTTATTTTCCAAGGTTTCCCAAGGAGTATCTAGGATTTTCTTTACACCCTTCTAATACAATTAACAACTAGTGCGTTCAGTTGTATCATCACTGGGGTCACGATCTAGACTACTTTGAATCTAAACTCACAATGTATGACTATTCAAGTGGGTAAGTGGAGTGCTTCTTGTTTCTTTGTAATGTAATTACATGTATAAATCTGATTATTAGTAGCGATATAACACCAATGAACACAATATTTTAGATAAATGATCTCAATATGGAAGTAGAACAACTTAGCCACTTCGAGGGGGAAACCTCCAAACCAAAGAAAAAGACTCAAATGCTCAATATGATGATCAAATACTACCTACTAATCCCTATATATACTATTCATATGCTATGGCCAACACCAAGGCCAACCCACTAATGGAAATATAACATATATGAAAGAGATAAATAATGATAAGAAGTTATGATAGCCACAAGTAGGCTATATATATATTCAATATAATATATATGATTAAGGGTGTAGCATGCTCTTCCCCTTCAAAGCAATATTGCCCCCAATGTTGAGAAGATCTGGATGTTGCCATAGGAAATTTGCATCCTCCCAAGTTGTGTCTTCATTGTCTATATTTTTCAACTTGATCAAATACTCAGTGATGACCCTTGTCCTCAATCGATTAATGCATGTTTGAAGGATGCATTCTGGTTTGAGGATGATTCTGCCCTCTTCATCAAGCTTGGGTAACACTTTCTGGGTTGATAGTGACTATCTAATTACCTTCTTTAGGCAAGATATATGGAAGACTGGATGAATTCCAATAGCTGGAGAAAGTTCCAATTTGTATCCTACGTTGTAAATCTCTGGTAACACTTGATAAGGGAAATAATAATTAGGTGAAAGATTGTTATCCTTTTTCTGTTGTTTTAAGGACATTTGCTTGTATGGTTGTAAACGCACAAAAACCCAATCATTGAATTCAAAATGTCTTTCACTGCGATGTTGGTTTGCCTACTGCTTCATGTGGTTTTGTGACATGGCTAAATTATTCTTAAAACTAGAAAGCACCCCTTGTTGGTGTTGAATATGTTATTCAACTTCTTGAACCTTTGGCTGAACTCTCAAAGATGAAGTGATAGATGGAGGATGGTAGCCATATAATACCAAGAAAGGAGACATTTTAGATGAAGTATGAAAGGAGGTGTTATACCACCATTTTTCCATTGGTAAATATTGGACCCATCTCGCTTGCTTATCTAACGTAAAACAACGAAGATATCCCTCCAAGAACTTGTTTACCACCTCTATTTTCCCATCAGACTAGGGATGATAAGAAGAAATATGAGCTAGTTGTGTGCCCAGGCATGAGAACAAGTCAGTCCAAAAATTACTAGTAAAGATAGGGTTTCAATCACTTACTATAATCTTTGGTGTCCCGTGTAGCTTCTGAATTGTAACCCCAAAGGCTGTTGCTACTGTACTCACAAAAAATGGATGTGACAAAGCACAAAAATGGGCATATTTGGCAAGTCTATCCACCACCACCATGATTACATTTTTACCTTCTGATTTAGGAAATTCTGTGATGAAGTCCATGGACATTTTTTCCCACCTCTGGCTAGGAATACATAAAGGTTGTAAAAGACTTGGGGACTTAATTATTTCACCCTTCTTTTGTTGACAAACCATGCATTCTACCACAAACTTTTGGACATCTCCTTTTAGCCATTCCCAAAAAACATCATGTTTGATTCGATGATAAGTCTTTAAAAATCCAAAATGGCCCCATACTAGAGAAACATGGAGCTCAGATAGAACCCTATTTTTAAGGATTGAATTCTTACACAGATATAGTCTATCTTTATACCATAAAGCATCTCCTTTCCACACAAATTTTTCTGACATGCTTGGATCTTTTTGGAGATTTTGAATGAGATTTTGTGTACCTAGGTCATTTTTCTAGTCACACTTTGCATCCTCTATCCAATCCTCTTGTAATATAGATATGACACACAAAATTGCATGGGCAGATTCATCCTTCCGAGATAAAGCATCAACAACTACATTCTCTTAGCCTTTCTTGTATATTATGTCAAAATCATACCCAAACATTATTGAGACCCATTTTTATTATTCTTATGATGATAAACATTTCTCTAAGAATTATTTAAAACTATCATGATATTTCTTTACTTTGAAATGTATTCCCATTAGATATGATCTCCATTACTTCATTGCATGAAGTATTGCTAACATTTCTTTCTCATAAACTGGTTTAGATATATTATTACCTTTGAATTGGTGGTTCTTGAAGGAAATGGGTCATGCTTCTTGCATGAGTACAACCCACATACCATACCCTGAAGCATCACATTCGACAATGAATGTTTTTGAAAAATATGGGGTGGCTAGAACTGGAGTGGTGCACATGGCTGCCTTCAACTTCTCAAAGGTCGTAGTAGATTTCTCATTCTAATGAAATATTCCTTCTTCAATAAAGCTATGAGTGGTGTTGCGATGCTGCCATAATTAATTAAAAATCTATGATAATAACCTGTAAGCCCCAAAAAGTCCACAGATATTTTTTTAGGGTTTTGGGAACCTTCCATTCAAGCATGGATTTTATCTTGTTAGGATCCACTTTAAAACCTTCATAGGAGACAATATGACCTAGATATTCAACCTACTTGACACCAAAAGAACAATTAGAAGGATTTGCATAACGTTGATGTTGTTTAAGAGTTTGCAACACCTTATTTACATGATGCAGGTGTTCCTCCCATGCTTTACTATATATTAATATATCCTCAAAGGACACTAATTTTTTTTTTCAAATAAATGGCTTAAATATGGAATTCATCAAGCTTTTAAATGTAGAGGGTGCATTTGTTAGTCCAAAAGGCATTACTAAGAACTCATAGTGTCCTTCATGTGTCTTGAAGGATGTTTTATGAATATCTTCATCTCTGATTCTAATTTGATGATATCTAGAATGAAGATCAAGTTTTGTAAAGTAAACAACACCATGTAACTCATCTAGCAAATCATCAATTACAGGAATAGGAAACTTATCTTTAACTGTGTACTTATTGAGTTCCTTGTAATCTAGACACATGTGCCAATTGTCATCGTTTTTTCATACCATCACTACAAGAGAAGAGTAAGCACTCTGACTATGATGAATAAGTCATGTTTCTAACATCTCTTGAACTATCTTCTCAATCTCACTCTTCTGCATATAGGTGTACCTATAAGGTCTGATGTTGGGTGGTTGACTTCCTGTTACTAGCTAGATGGCATGGTCATGGTCTCGTTTTGGAGGCAAACCCTTGGGAATTTCTTGAAACACCATTGAGTGGTCATCTATAACTGCTTGCATATCTATGGGTTTAAATGTATTTGAATGATGTGTTTCTAATCAAACTAGATATGCCATAAACCTTTTCTACACCTTTTGCATCTGATGTGAACTTACCATCCATGGAGACTTTTCTCTTAGTCCTTTTTGTTTAACATTCCTCCCTTCTGATTGAAATTTCATGAACAACTTTTGGAAATTCATTTTAATGGTTCCCAAGGTGGTAAGCCACTGATATCCTAACACAATATCTTCTCCTCCCACAGCAATGACATACATATTGCTAGTTAGAAAGTAATCTCCCAATGTGAGATTAATGTTATGGAATTTTCCTAAACAACTAACAATTTTCCCATCAACAATCATGACTTGACATTCTGGAGTTGGATAAACAAAGCAGTTCAAGCGTACCACCAACTTATGATTGATGAAGTTGTGAGTACTTCCCGAATCAGTCAACAATGTTACCCTCTATTTTTTAAGAATCCAATTACTTTGAGAGTTTGGGGAGTGATACTACCGGAAATTGCATCTCATGATATTGTTTGCTAGGGATCTCCTAATTCCTCCTCTGGCTCTACCTCTTCATCATCTTCATTTACTTCTTCTTGATTAGGCCCCTCAATGTAGAACAACTTATTTTAGCACATGTATGTCCTGTTCCAAATTTGTTGTCACAATTAAAACATAACCCTTTGGATCTCTTTTCTTCAATTTGTTGAGGTGTCAATCTAACTGGCTAAGGGAATGATGGTGGAAGGGTGCTATGATCTCTTATATTACTGAGCAGTTTGTTTCCTTACTTAAATAAAATTTTCCTTTTCCCTACGTGCCATGATCATGCAGTCTGAAATCCTTATAAGGATTGAACATATGCACCTCAGTCTTAATTTTTTATTTAATATCCCCAAGAGATAAGTCATTCAAATTCTCTTCAGAAATATTTTCCACCCATAAGGAAAAGTTTTTGAATTGATGGATGTAATCTTTGATTATTCCTATTTGTCTGAGCTTTGCTACATGACTGAAATAATTCTCTAACACACTAGAACTATAGTGCAATTACAACTCTTCAGTGAAGATTGTCCATGTAACATTCAGGTGACTCTTTTTATTTTGAGCACATAACCATTGATACCAAATGAATTTGTCAGGTTCAAGATACAATGATGCCATGGTAACCTTTTGTCCCGATGGAATTTGATGAAGATCAAAGAAATTCTCCATCTGGTTAATCCAATTGAGTGGATCCTTTCCATCAAAACTTATGCATTTACACTTTTGGAATCATGTTACAGGCTTGGCTAGAGTGTTTGTATTTATATTGGTCATGTTTACAGATCCACCTTGGCTAGTTTGTCTATTACTTTGCACCTAAAAGATCCACCCTGGTTAATATGAGTATGATTGAGTTGTGGATGATTAGGATGAATATGATAAGACCATGATATTGTAACTAAATTGGTGAATTAAATACTCCAATCGTTGTCCAATATTTTTCTACATCTTCTTTGCCTAACCACTCTACCCTTAGAGGTAGCTCGCAACTCTAACTCAAGATAACTGACCTTATGGTCAGTTGAAGTAAACCCTAACCCAGAGGGACTCTGGTAGATACCCCTTATGACTCTAACTCCTCAAATATTATCTCATTCTTATCTGATGGGTTTTTACCTAGTGATGGGATTGGCTTTTTGCCTCTTGTCGAAGGCCAAACCATGATGCCCCAAAATGGTAAGATTTAAGGATCAAAGTTTAAATTTAGGGTTTGGGATTTCAATAGGAATTCGGCCAAATTTTATAAAACTCAAAGAATGAACTCAAACTAATTTTAATATTCTTTGTGGAAAAGTAAATAAATTCGAAGCATTTCACAAATTTCACCCTAGGTAGCCGAATTATGAAAAAATTAAAACCGTTATAACTTTTGCACACCAAGTCAAAAATTATTAATATTTGGAGGGGAGCTTACTTGACTGATTTACCCACACCAATAAATGTTTTTTAGAAAAAATTTCTACTAATTTTGAGATATGGACAAACCTTCACAATTAGGGTTTGATGCAGTGCTAACCGAGTTCAAGCTCTGATACCACTTGTAATGGAACTACTTGTATGAATCTGATTATTAGCAGCAATATAACACCAATGAAAATAATATTTCATGTAAATGATCTCAATATACAAGTAGAACAACATAGCCACTTCGAGGGGGCAACCTATAAACCAAACAATAAGACTCAAATGCTCCATATGATGATCAACTATTACGTACTAACCCCTATATATACTATTCCTATGCTATTGACAACACCAAGGCCAACCCACTAATGAATATCCTAGGATATCCTTGAATAGGCATCACGATAATATGCCAACCGAAAAGGGATTTTAAGCTTCTTCAAGTTTCTAGCTCCTCCCTAGATCCGAATAATAAGACTAAGAGGTGAGGGAACTTTCAATTAGGTGGTGGTAGTATGGGGGTATGTTCCATCCATGAAGTGTGTGCTGTTAAGTGCTGACATGCGATCCCCACCCAAGTTGGTGAGCAGGGGACCCCCAACCATGTTGGTGAGATAGTGGTGAGTAACTCCCCCTAGTGAGGGCAGGGTGATTGAAAATCCTGACTAAATGAATGTATCTAAGAGTGGATGCGGTGATACCCCCAACCATGTGGAGACAAATGCCGAGATGGAGAGGGTGGCTCCTGGGTGATGTTGCATGGGGTATTTCCCCAGTCACATAATAGATTCTTAAGGTGGTCCACTTGCAGAGCTAATTTATTAGCCTGGACTTGAATCTGTTGTAACATATTGTAAATAACCATAGATTTGTTATACACTGAGAATTTCTGATTAACTTAAGAATTAGCAAAGAAAAAATCATTTATTTCTTTCCATATCCAAAACATAATTTCCCCCCTAAAAACATGCCAAATCTGGGTGAACAATGGAAATAGTTTTGGGTTATTTCTAAGGAGGATATTCTGCTAAGTAAAACAGTGCGGTTTGAGAGGAAATAAAAATAAATGTATCCAATTCTGTTGCACTTTTAGAAAAAACCAAAAAATATGTAACAGAGTTTCCAAGTGGCCACAGAATGGGCACTTGGGATCCGGGATCCCAATTAGAACAAGTCGATACCCTATGGGCAGGCCCTGGTGTAGAACACACCAGAGAAAGTGAGCAATTTTTGGCTCGACACAGATGGACCAGACAGTTTCAAATCGCCGACTCCATGAAGACAGAGTGGAATGAATGCCCCATCGAGTGTTGAAATTTTTAACCATGGGAAGATGAGGCGAGAGCTAGTGGTAGCCTTTACTGGCTGAATAATTACGAAACGGGATATATATATACCACTTCCAATCTATCCATTAAGGGCGAGAGGAGCGGACAGAAATTTTGTACATCATATGGTCAAGGACTGAATTGAGAACTTCAATAATGCTAGCTTGATCCTAGTTGGTCAACCAAAATCGAGATTTAAGCTCAGGCCAAGAATGCCAAGATTAAGAGTGTTTATAGAATAAGTCTTGGATGGTGTGAATTCCAAACTTGAAGAATTTGAGCACAAGAACCCCCTGGATATTTGCGAAACACTTTTCCTGAGCCTGAAAATTGGAAACCACCAGAGGGAATGGTGATCAATGGAAAACCCATTACGAAAGCCATCACCTTTCCATTGGAGCCATGGTTTGAAGTATTCCCAAGCCTTCCAAATTATTTCAAGTACAAAATTTCTAACCATTTTAATAGGAATTGGAACAATAAGGAGGTTGAAAAACAACAAATCATTTCCACGTAGGGTGACCATAAGGTGATCCTTCTTTAATGTCATGGCACAAAATCACTTTCCACAGTTCTTGGCCAGTGATGCATCAAACAATCCAATTGGCACATACTGCCCACTCTTGGCACTAAATGTCAATAAGGCCTAAACCCCTAGAGTTGTGAGGAAGGAAACAAATTTCCGAAGCCACACGATGAAAACCTTTACCAATGGATGTGTTGGCCCAAAGAAAGGATTTGAGGAGCTTTTCTAGTTTCTGAATGGAGGCTTTGGAAGGCACCCAACATGAAGAGTATTAAATGTGTGTGACCACCAGCACTTTGGATTAAATTTGGAATTTCCCTACCAAGGATAGAGGTCTGGTAATCAAATATTCCAATTTTTTGGCCACTTGTTGAATGACATATTGTCATAGCTTGATTGGTAAAGCTTAAAAGGGTAAGGGAATGCCTATAAATTTAAACACTTTGCCATGTGTAAGAATATTCCACTCAAAATAGGTGAGCCAAGTGGGCACTGGGAGGAAATATTGACGATATCACTGAGTTTTTTGCCATTAAATGGAAGAACCAGATGTTAAACAAAAGACATCGAGGTAGTGCACGGAATTATGGATATTTAATTATTCATATACGATCATGAGAAAGGAATCATCTACGAAGTGACTGTTAAGCAATTAAGAATTATTTGTAGAGGGTAGTGAAATCCCCTTGACGAGCCCTTGGGTTTTGGCATGAGTCGGGAGATACCCAAAACCTTCATCTACAAGAACATAGAGTGTCGACGCTAATGGGCACCCTTTCCAAATGGAACGGAAAAATCCAAAGGATTCAGAGCTAAGGCCATTTATAGTGATCTGGGTAGAAGCATCAATAAAAAACATTCTAACTAATTAGATGAAATTGGGGATGAACCCAAACGCTTGCAACATGGCAAGGATAAACGGCCATTCAATCCGATCATAAACTTTCTCAAAATCAATTTTAATGAGCATGGCAGATTGATTGGATCTGTGATCCCATTCCATGCCTTCCCAAACCACAATGATGTTGTCCAAGATGTATCACCCCTGAATGAACCCAATTTGTTTAGATTGAATCACAACAAGGAGAATACTACGTAACCACATAGCCAAAGATTTGGAAATTATTTTGTAGGAGACAGTCAACAAAGTGATAGGTCACTAATAGGTAATTTTTTCTAGATCCCCTTGCTTTGGGATGAATTTAATATTCCCTTTGTTGATACACGGCCCCAATGACTGATTCTAAAACTCTTCGAGGTAGACTAGAAATAAGTCTTTTCCGACAGAATCCCATAATGCTTTGTAGAATTTTTAGGGGTAGCCATCACAACCTAGGGCCTTATCATAGGCCATTTACATGACTGTGGCATGGATTTCATCAATGGTGAGCATTCGATCGTAGACAACCTTTTGAGGTTGAAAAAATTTTACTCAGCACAATAGCCAGACATTGTTCAAGGGTTGTTTATCTATCGGAAGAAGGTTGTTGAGCTTGGAATACCAGCTCATAATGTCACACAATTTCTTACAACATGTGTTGAGGGTCAGTGACTCAAATTTCAGAATCAAAGATGGCCTAAATTTATTTAGAAGGCTTTTTAGGTCTAAGAGAAAGAAAGAATTATGTCAAGACTCGGTCACCAATTTTAAGCCAGTCCATTCAGGCATGAATCTAAGCTCCCTAAGTGTTGTAATTATCAGCAATTTTAATTTTTTGGGGAAGTGTTACAACTTTAAGTTATATATTTTCCGATAAGGGGTTGCCCTGAAGCATCAACACTATGCAGTTAAGAGTGGAGGTGTTGGTGCAATAGAAGCAACATATAATTTTGGCCAACTGTCGGCCATAGATTCCGAGGAATCTAGTAGACCAATTCATAACGTCTTCCCACCATTGATTCCATTTAGAATGTATAGGTGGATGAAATCATTGGTAGTGACTTGGCCACGAGGCTAAGTTCCACACAAGCTTGATATGATTAAGTGTGGTCCCATGTTTCATCAAGATAGTATTAAGAAATAACTTTCCTTTATGACAAAAAACATGCTTATCATGCCAAGTGATATGAAACCATATAGGGTAATGATCAAATATTACAAAATCAAGCATAACCTCCACTGGCATGGAGTAAATGTTGTTTAAATTAAAGAAATTTTGATCTAGCAGCATGGCTCTATCGAGCTATTTAAGAACCCAATCTGATCTACTTTAGAGATTGGACCAGGTATACCATGTGTCAAAAATGGGAGTGCAAGAAGCATTAGGTTCATAAAATCCAAATTTATTGCACACATATAAACCATGACTCCCTTTCACTAGTTGTCCATCTCATTGGTAGGTGGTCACATTTGTCAGTGGGTGAATCAACCATATTAAAATCACCACTTATGACCTAATATGCGTCGGGAATCATGGTAGCTATCCACCTCCAAAGATTGGCCCTTTCAGCCACATCATTAGAGGCGTATATATTAATGAGGCAAAAATAGCGGCCATCAACATTAAATATGACCCATATGGCACGGTCAGTGAGTTCGATGCCATGGTAAATTAACAAGGGTCACCATTTGGGAGAAAAAAAGGAAATTAAACTCCCACGCCCACTTCATGATTACTATAGAAGGCCAAGTTGTCAAGCTAGATGGATTTATAAACCGTTTGTAACTAAAACCTGTAATTTTCACCTCCTGCATAAAAAAACATGTTGGTGTAGGATATTTACCATGCACATATTTTAAGTACATGGGATTCCTCCACATAGGTGATTCACCATGCTTAGGTGTCCTAGGGTGTCATTATGGCCTTACACACGTCATAGAGCGTCATAGGAGTTACATTTGACCAACTATTCCGAGAATGTAACTCCCACCTCTTGACGACTACATTTGTGGGGGAGTTACACACCCCACTACTATATGTACACCTTTCATCTTGAGTAGTAATGGTGGAAATAGAGTATGGGATTAGAGCCATTTTTTCTTAATGCATGCACATTGCTCTCATGGGTGATTTCTACTTTGATTTTGAAGCTACATCATTTTACGGTTGAGTGCAACATTTTGACTCTCATGGATTCCCCTCCAGATCTTCACATTCCTCCGACATGGTATCAGAGCTCGGGATCAAAATCATGTTGCTCACCTCAGTTGCTTACTACTCTCTGCCTCGTAGTTTCTTGTACAAGTTCTCATCCTCGCTTTGTGCTCTACTTGCATTTTTTTAAGGGACTTGTGCTTGGTGTTTTCAACCTTTCGGGAAGATAGTGGTTGATTCATTTGTAGGGGTTCTTTGGACCACCACTTGGTTTTTCTTTAGCGTGGACCTGTGGTTCATTTTTGTCTCGAGGTTACCTTTGTATGGACATTTTCTGCAACGTTGGCTCATGCTTTGGTCTGCTTGACTCGTGTTTCAACCTCCACTCCTTGTGCATTAGTGGAATAGGCTCTTCCTTTACCTCAGTTTTGTAGTTTTGCATCTACATGTGCATTGGAGATCCTTCCCCACTCACACTTTCTGACTCATTGCTCACTATTGCACCGTGTTGGACCCAGGACCCCATTCTTGCCTCCACTCTTGGGATCATACACACAACTCATGTTTTTACTCCTGTAGTAATCAATTCAGGCTATTGCTTCTCTGTTGACTCAGATTTGAGCTCGTTGCATTGTTTCCTGTCTTGCAATCCCTTGCTCATGCCTTTGACTTCACATTGTATTTGTGCCTTATTCTCTATTTGCATTTGTCTCATTGATTTGCTCAGGAAACTTCTTGTTGTTCCCTGCACATCCACTCACAGGTTCCTTCACCATAACCATTTACACCAGTTTGTATGTGCACATTTTGGGAGTGGTTACCATTTGTAACAAGCTCAATATTGAGACATAGGACAGTGGCTCAGACCTTTTTGTAAAATTTTTTGATACGTTCTTCTCAAATAGCAAACCCCCCGGTTCAGCGTTGATCTCAGGGCACAGTCTAACTGGACTCAATCACCTTGGCATCACGCCCTCACGTGGAACCATTTCAAACTTATCACTGACATCCTGTTGGCAGTTTCACCCAACACGTTACCATCCTGACCTAACACATGGCCCCCAGCTCTCCTCAATGTGGCAAATACATCTATTGGTTTGGCTCTACATGAACACTCCTTTGGGCATGGACAGTTTCATTTCAGACCTTCCCCAAAACCCTAACTTGGCTCCTGCAGACACTTCACTCAAGCTTGTCGGCCATTTGGCCTCTGTTCATTGTGACTCATATGCATCCAGATAACTCATGCCTTATCTCGGAGTCTATTTCACAAGTCACCATCATTCATCTCATTTAATCGGGATTGCTGGTTGTTTGACTCGGTTGTCACTAAGCCTTCCAAGTCTACTTTAATGGTTTGGGCTCTGGTGCTTGATTTTCATCCTGATGCACTCCATTACACAATTCAAGAACTACTTGAACATGAGCTAGCTCGATATCTATGTTTACCGTGTGAACCACTGTTTCTCAACTTTGTTGCATCTAACTCGTGCTCATCAGTCACTCTACTCTCAGGGATTCATTTCCCATTTGGTGGATCCACTTCAACTCAACTGCACGTGGCCCAATAGCCTTATACTCACTTCAAGTGTCCACTTTGGATAACTCAGTTGGGCCTTTTGTTGGCACCAACCAAAATCATGCACATAGGTAACGGTCAACATTGGCCCTTAATGACTCGACCCAGCCCCTTCCTCCACTAGCCTAGCATCTCGTCAATCATGGAGCATCTACATGGCAACACCCAATTAGCTTAGTCCCCATTCCTTTTAGACATTGTTTGGAGGTTCAAAACAATCCCTATTTTTTAATGTTTTAAGGAAAAACATTCATTTTATGGCATTGTAATAATTTTTGGGCCTTTATTTGCTTGTAATTATGTCCTTCATTTGTGTGTCAAAGATGGAGGGTGAGGTCTTGGGGTTGACAGGAGGCTAATCCCCCCTCGCAAGAAAAATAACCCTACCTAAAATTTGATGCCATTTCCAATGAGTACCCACAAGATACCCTTTGCACTCATTTCGAGCACTTTTTTAATCAGTTTGCAAAGCTTATTGCATTTTCCATCAGTTGTGGGAATTGTTTTTTTGCTATAACTTTTGACTCGTTGCTCAGTTTTGAGCACTTCTTTAGTCAAAGTTGCATGATTTTTCACACATTATGTGATGACATTATTAATTTTGTAAACACACTACTTTATAAAGTGCCACATTCTGGGGGGTTCACTAGTACTCTTGGGTTTTCACACAACAGACGCATTATTGGCCGAGTCTGACATCTTGCATTTGTGCACCTTGCAGTTTTGCTTATGCATCATGGAAAGTTCTCTTTCTAGACTTGAGCATCATAGGATCACTTTACAATCTCTGCCACTTCTTCTAGGGAGAGGGAAATATTTAATTTGGTGTGCTTCTATGGAACGCTACTTCTCCTACGAGGGTCTTTCACACTTCTTCCTTGGTCCAGTTCCTGCACCCAGTGTTCATCATCATCTTAAGGACTTCCTTAACACTTGTGACCATGTTTTTGGTCACATGATGATGCATGTCTCTCCATCTCTCTAGTTTCACATGGCAGACTCAGATCCACCCCACCATGTCTAGAGCATTCTTCAGTTCCTCTATGGAGACCCTTCACATACTGTCACCATTGTTGTTGTTGTTGATTCATTTGTTTCCTCTATTTCTTCATGTGATGACAGTTCCACTGACACAGACTCACTTGGTTCTACTTCTGATGACAAGGATTGTGCACCCAGTTTTGATGTCGAGAGTACTACAGAGGACTCTTCTCCTCCTTCTCTCACTATTCCAGAGAGTGTTGACACATCCCACATCTCATCAGATATCGAGCAGTCTCCTATTCAGTCTCATACAGTCATCACACCCGCCTCTTTTCCACCTTCAGTGTGTGAGGCCCCTTTCACTCCTCTACCTTCATTGGATGACTCATACCTATCTGACATCACTCTTCTATTTGTTGAGCCCCCTCATTGGGACGAGTATCTACCTGACCTTATTCATCTTTTCACAGAGTACACTTTTGATGTACTACAAGTTCTTCATCCATCTACAGGTATTTCAAAGCAATTCATCATCTTCCATTTTGTTGGGAGTGCCCCTTCTGGGACTCTTACCACTTCCACTTTTCTGGAGACCTTCATTGATCCACCCTTGCTTGTGGATCCATTTTCTGTTGTGGGGGATGTTTTGTTGCCTTCACATCAGTTGGACATCCTTTCTACAGGTGTTCACCCTTCATACTCTGATAGTTCTGCACTTGTGACATTACCTTCAGTTCCTTTGCACTCACTTTCTAGACCTATGTCACACTTTCATGGACCAGACTCAGAGTTCTTCGTGTTGCTGCCTTTGGTTTCCTTCGTGGAGTGGGAAGACTTCCAACACGTCATTTCTATCCTTCCTAAGGGAAGGCACACAGTTCAATGTGGGTGGCTCTTCTTCAGTCCAGAGGTAGAGGATCTCATGATCGACATTATTTTGGGAGACCTCCTAGAGCTGCAGAGTTCAGATCCATCCATGGCATCTTCTGCATTCCTCTTGTCTCCCTCTTCTTCTCTCTTCTTCTTCTTTCTGAGAGATTTCCTCTTTGTACATGGGTACCTTTATAGGCTTGTCTATGGCCGAGACCCATCTTTGGCATCTTTCTTAGATTAGAGAGTGGACTTGTCTCTCTTTTGGGGGGGAGTTTTTCCCACTGGGTTTTCTCCTTTTACTCCACTTTTTGAGAGTTTCTTGTACGTGGGTACCTCATCAGGCTTGTTGTCAGGACCCACTTCTCCTTGTTTTCATCTATGTGTCCACCTAAGCTATGCTTCAGGGGGGGTGTTGGTGTAGGATATTTACCATGCACATATTTTAAGTACATGGGATTCCTCCACATAGGTGATTCACCATGCTTAGGTGTCCTAGGGTGTCATTATGGCCTTACACGCGTCATAGAGCATCATAGGAGTTACATTTGACCGGCTATTCTAGGAATGTAACTCCCACCTCTTGATGGCTACATTTTTGGGGGAGTTACACACCCCACTACTATATGTACACCTTTCATATTAAGTAGTAATGGAATAGAGTATGGGATTTGAGCCATTTTTCCCTTAATGCATGCACATTGCTCTCATGGGTGATTTCTTGCTTTGATCTTGAAGCTACATCTTTAACAACTCGCTCACACTAACTATTTCATCCACAGGCCTTGGATTGTTGGTTTTTATTCTTGTTTTTCCGCCCTCTGCTATTTTCAAACCTTCCTCCTATGGGGGTTTGGATGGTTGAGGGACTTTTTTGGAAACTAGGTGATTGTAAGGAATGTACAAGGGACAATCTTTGATCTTATGATTTGATTCCTCATAGCGGAAGCAAGTGTTAGGAAAGTTGATTTACAGAATACACTGGGAGTATTGTGTGTCTCCCATATGGATTTATACAAATTATTTCAGATCTAAGGAAAGATCTACCTTGATGTAGACACGCTTATGAGGGTGAGCATGGTAAAAATGGTTTGGTTTAAGGTAAACCACCCACATGATGGAAGAAGCAATCTGATGCAAGAAATGAGCATAAGGCAAGGGTAGAAAAGGAAATTCTACCCAGAATAGCACCTTAAGTGTGGTATACTCAGAAACCACAAAGTATTTGGTCCATCGAGACATGACCAGTAAGGAGTTGTAGACATACTAGGTGGATTTTCGGGCTAGAATATTGGGGGAATTGACTTGGTCAAAGAAGCAAAAAAGGAAGAATCCTTTAGTCATATTTTGGATGCTTTCAAGATGGACCCCATGAGGATCCCAGGTCATGTTAACCTAGGATTTGAGCATGTTTTCCAAGGGGATAAGGCCCAAAAATACCCAATGAGATAGAATTTTTCCAACCAGATACAAGCAACATTAAACTCAAGAATAGGTAAAACCATATCAGGAAGAGAAACATTACCTCATGGAAGACCTTCGGCACGAAATTCTAAGAACATTTCACATGCGGTGTCATTTCTCAAAGCTCCACTATCTCTTAGCCATCATTGAAATAACTGGGGATAAAGAAGGAAATGCCATTATATAGGGGTGCTCAATGGGAAGGAAACCCTAAAAAAATAATGTATTAATATCTCGTAGAGCCTAAGAAGGCCGCAGAACGTCAAGTTCAAAAGTAAGAAACCCTAACAAAAAAGAATCCAGAGCACATTTCCATAGCCTCAAAATTGGATAGGGATTGCATTTTTAATTTAATTGTTTATGTAAGTTTTCTATGTAAATACTTGAGAAAATCCATAAATGGAAGAAAACAAACAATAAAATGTAAACCAGAGCTTTCCTTCGTGTCTTCTTACAACCTCATATAAGATGGATGAAGCGTGGAGTGAAGTACCTAGATTTTTGAATCTCTTTGAAGGATTGTATGTGGATGCTCTAAATATAACATTGAATGGAAGTATGCTTGTGATATGAGAAAATAGATGAATTATGAGCTTGATTATGAGATTTTTAATCGAATGGGCAGCCTAACGGTGTACAAATTCAAGTGGAAATTTAATAGAGTAACATTTAAAATTTGTTATTCTTCCAAATATGATTCGTGATGAGATGAGCCTCTTATTTATAGTTGAAGGAGAGTCCATGGATTGAGGATGAAAATTTTACTGAGTTGTAGGTGAATGAATGTATTTTTCTGATTTAGCACGTTGATATACTTTTTGTAGTTTACATTTTTGAATAAGAATTGTTATCCCAAATTTTCCCCTAGTTAAATTTGGTCAGCCATGACTCCACACATAAGAAAACAAAGAAATCATGTTCAAATCCTACAATCAGGAAACAAAGGGACACTACAATGGAGTGGTAGGGCCTGTGAAAGATCGATTAACCCCGTGCAAGAAGAAATTCAAGAAACAACTCTGTCAAATCAACCCATGCTTCGAATCTAGTAAAAATATTATAGGAGGGCTCTAAAATGGAATAGCAGGGTCAGGGAAGGGGAAGACAGTGTCAAAGAAACTAGAGGCTCAAAGGAGAAGGAATGAATAAGGTTCAAAGTCTTCGACCTTTGTAAATGGTTCAAAATGAGCCCCCAAAAATGAATAAGTATGGAGGAGACAACGGAAGCTACCAAGTGTCCAAGCGGCACACCTCCAAAGGTTAAATCCAAAAGGGAGACTCAAAAAAGTGCCAAGCCTCCATGTGTCTAGGGTCAGACTTTTGGCCCCGCCAAACAAGGAGACTTTGGAAAAATACAAAATATCCCAAGGAGCTCATGGAAGCTGCCATGTTTCAGTCCAACATGATTTCAAGAGCTTAAGGAGGGATCCAAATCTCCAAGATGTACGAGGCTGCCATGTGGACCATGTATGGAAAGTCTCTTTATATATTGTACTCTCGCGACCCAAAACTTCAAATGGCCATATATTTTGACTAGAAACTTAGTTTTGGGTGGGAGAAGACTCTTTGGAAATGTCTCGACACCTTCTATGCCATGGAAACATAAAATATCATTCTTAACAGGATTTAGTAAGTGAAAAATAGGAAAATGTCTTCTAGGACATTAATGCAGAATCTAATTTCTTCAACTACCAGATTAGATTTTTTTTGATCCGCCGTTCTTATTCCTTAGCACGCCAAGCAGACATAGGGAACGAAAATCGAAAGATTGTAGGTGTATTTAAGAGGGGGCATTGATTTATGGTGGTAAAACTTTGAAAGATGGATTCAATGCATATCTCAAGGTGGTTGAAGCTAGATTCAAATTCTTCCATCCTCTCTCTCTCATTCTTCCTATATATTATAATGAGGGGAATATTCAAGTGGTTGGTAGTTGTTTCTCCTCTACCCCCCTGTCTCTTTCTTCCTTAGGGTAGAATGTGGATTCTAAGCCTCCTACCATGGCTTTGTAATGGTGTTTTATTACCTCTTTCCCACTGATGATGTACCGTGTAACATTTTGGAGCGATAAAATCTGTTTTGTGATGCATCTTTCCATCATTGGATTATTTTGTTGTCTCTTCTTACCTCTCATCGTTGCAGGGTATACTGTGCATACTTTGATTTTTGTTGCAGGTTCTGAGAGTTGTGCTTAATGGGTTTTGAAGTGGTGTTTTGTGTGAAATCTATCTCTAGTCCGTGGTGCATTCTATCCCCCCTCTCCTCTATTCACCTCTCTCCACTTCAAGAAGTCAGATCTGTGATTCAACCACTTCCTTTGCTGGTGTATCACCACTTAGTGTAGGCTCTTTCACCCTCTCTCTCTCTCTCTATGTCCCCTTGGAATGGTTAGATTAGGATATAATATGTTATGCCTGCATTGGAGTAGCTTGTGGTAGGTAGATTAGGAAGAAAGAACCGGCTTTCTTTGGAGGTTCATCTCAAGTTTTGCAAGTCACACAGCTTGAGAGATGGTCCCATGTTGTGAAATCACACCAAATGGCCCCACTCCTCACACCTAGGCCATTTGGGGGTGTTATGATTCTACACTAACTAAGAATCACCTAGGAAGATGAGTGCACATTTCACATAGTTGGCTACATTGGGTTCATGAGATTGTAAGTGCAACACTCAGTTAGTAAGTTCACTCATTGTGGCTGCTGAGGACAATCTGACCCCTTCAGTGAGTGCATCTTTCTTTTTTTAGTGGTTTTGAGTGTTTGGCTGTGGGGTATATTATATTTTTCTCCTTCGTCATTGATTATAGCTGACATTTGGTGTAGTGCAAAAAAATGCACAGTGATAGGCATCGATAGGCTTTGCACATCTTACATGCCTGAAAATCTAGTTTCTAGACCTCCGACACAGACCAAGATGCCTAATAACTCTAGACTAGGGAGCGCACAGGCACCTTGATCCTCTCCCAGGCATCCCAGTCCAAATCAGTAATGTGCTTAGAGTAAAGCACTATTCCTGGTCCTAGGGCATAGTCTACATTTCCTCCTCATGTTTCTCCAGTGTTATCTCTGTGACACAATCCAACAAATTCACAGATGGTATAACCTAAGTATATTAGTCCAACCCTACTTGTTAACTAGGGAAGTGTGGTAGACTATCTGATTTACCCTATTTAAGTTGCTTGGATTCCCGACCGAGTCTATCATTCTAGCTTAAGGAGTGACCCCTGAAGTGGATGACTGTTGTAGCATTCCATAGGATTAACCTCTTGATAGGGAATATTCAGATAATGTTAGTTAATTTGAGTTATGTGGAGTTATCTTGCTAGTCTGTGAGTGAAGTTAGCTCATATATTAGATGTCCAGTCATATATTGTATTGTAGAGAAAAATTCTTATGATGTTGCACGCTAAAGTCTAGGTAGTATGTTGTACTTCCAGAATCCTCCTGAGATGTACATCCTGGTTATGTGAGCTAATTCAAACAGATCAATGACATTATGATGGATTAAGTATATATGAACCCATTTTAGCTCTTTATTTGTACGTTTTTTTGTATGGCTATAAAAGAGCCAAGATGATAAGAAAATATATGTGTAATTTGTCCAAAATAACTATCAATGAAAAAAAATAGAAATAATGACAATTAACTATGGCTATAATGCATTCCACAGTGATGTTTAATTGAATTAATTTTCCCCGAAGAAAAGGATACATGAAAGGGGTAATATCAAACCAAAGAGTGGGGTCAAGTGACACTCTTTTTGGATCCAGTTGGAAAACTGATTTGATTGAGTTTCCCCCAAACAAGGATACATGCAAGGGGTAAGATTATTTCAGAATGAAGAGTGGGGTCAAGTGACACTCTTTTTCTATCCACATTGAAGATTGACTTTATTGATGGAGTAATTTACTCCAAATAGGGATACATACAAGGGAGAGAATGAGAGTTGAGATTTCCCCAAGAGAGGATATACGTAAAAAGCTAAATTATTTGTTTTAGGATAGTTGGAACATTCAATAAGGATAGGATTCAAATGTTCCAGGTTTTGAGATGATTGTTTATTTGTTGTTTTTTGGTATTGTTTGGAAGATTACCTCAATGTTTGATATTTGTGTGATTTTTAAAAAGTTTGTAAACAATATTTATTTTATTTTTGGATGTTTGAATAATTGTAGATGTTTTTATTTTTGGATAATAATTTTTCTTTTCATACTTTTAATGATTTGTATTTTGTATGGATTTTTGGAATATTCTAATTATCTGGATTTTCAACTCCATAAAAGGCTTCATTGTTTGAACTGATGTTAAAATAATTCTAAACATTTAATTCCATTGGAAGAATGTAGAGGATATAGTGATAGGATGTAGAACTCCACTCTTGACTCAATGTAACTAGTAAGATATGAGGGATTAACACCAAGAGCCAAGAAAAGAAAAGAATTAAGATCCCCCCAAAAATCTCATAGATATTACTTGGTGAATATGTGAAAATGAATTTCAAAATTATGTCAAATATGAAGGAAACATGTTTCAAATAGTTTGGTGAATCATTTGATAATGGTGGTGGCTACTAGTAATTATCAACTGATAGTATATGTTGTCAACTTACATTATAAGTTGTCAAACAATAATATATGTAATTTTTCACAAAGCATTTTTTTTGACAATAACATTCAAAATGACCTTCTTGATGAGAAATTTATCCTCACAAAATATGGTGTAAACAAAAACTTTCCAAATAAGTAATTTTTTATGAAAAAATGCAGGTTCCGCCAATTTTGTATGGGAAAATATATTTAATTTAATTTAAATTATATTATTTAAAATGATCGTCTTAATGAGAAATATGTCCTCACAAAATATGGTGTAGTAAAAAAATTCCCATACTTTCTTTCCTCTAACGGTAGCATAAAAAATGCTACCAGCTGGTAGCATGCTTTTATGCTATTGGCCCATAACATTTTTGTATTCTACTCGCCGACAAATTTTTTTATGCTATTAGCTTGTAGTATATTTTATAATATTGGGTAGTAGCATGTCTTATATGCTACAAACCAATAACATAAACATATACTACTGACCAGTAGAATAAATTTATGCTATTGACTAGTAGCGAAGTATATGCAACTTAAATGGAATAAAATAGCAATTGTAAAATAAATTTAATGTTGGAGGGTTGCGATATGAAGTTGATCTCAATTTTCATGCTCATAGAACATGAGCATAGGTAAAGGAATTACAAAGAAAAATTTATGTGTTCTATTATTTGGAATTATATATTTGTAATCACTGTATATATGAAGGAGAATTTTACAAATTCTAATTTTGCACTAATGATGATTTGAATTTAAAAAGTTAGCTATTTGTGTTAACGTTCATGAACAAAACCTTAAAATTAACTTTAACCGAAAAATTTTAGGTGACTTAGTCCTATCCCCACAGCTAAAATTTTACCAAACAGAAATTTCAAAAACAAGGAATATTCATGAATTAACAAAGATTCGCCCCTAAAAATTACTTTGAGCCAAGAAGGACATGAGATAAAGGATATAGTGATATGAAAATGAAAATGATGGATGCAAAGAAACACAGTGTAATAATGGTCCATTTGCGAAATGTGACTCATCTCCAATCAAGATTATTTGACCAATTCAAAGATGATTTCACATTATAGGATTTGACTAGACTTAGATCCATTGATGTCCTACAGATTGATAATATCCGGTTTAAGGACTTGTTGTCTCTCTTAACATGAGAAACTAAATTATTTCTTTAGATGTATAAGATTAAGCACTTTTGATTCAGATTTTATCAAGGATTTATTTTATTTTATTTTTGGAATGACCCTTACATATTTCCCAATGCCACCAGCAATAGGGAAGGATTCAACACTGAAGACAAACCATAGGTGAGTAAGGATACCTTCCTCCTTTCCCAGTCCCACACTACTAATAGGAAGTGTGGGCTCAACATGAAAGACTTTGAAGGATGACAGATGTAATAATTTGCATTTAATATTTTTGATTGATTTTTCCTTGAATTTGAATAGTTTTTATTTGGAAGGAACATTGTCCCCCAAATATCATCCTCATGCAACTAGTGGGACACAACATCTTAACGATGTAGAATGACATTGGAAGACAAATGACTTATGTAAAGAAGTTGAGTAACTGAACCGTTAAAGGGAAATTCTTTGAGAAAAGGATTTTCCATCATAAATATTGTAAACAAGATCATAGGTAAAATTATTTGAAATGGGAAAAAACTATAAAGAAGGATGATAAACACAACACCTACTAGGAATAACATTACTTTGTGTCTTATAGGTGAAGAGCGTGATTTTTGATGATGCAATGATTTGGATATTTGATAATGGATGAAACAATTAAAATTGGTTATGCAATCAGACTCCCCTAGTGTGGAGAGTACGTGTAGATAAAAAAAAATTCCCTCTACGCCTTTTTTTTCAAATAGCACTTTGATGAGGGGTTGGATATGAGAGATATATTTTTTTCTTTTTTCGTGTTTTTAATTTTTTAGGATTTTTTGGATTATAATTTTCAATGGACTCATCATTTAGGAAGAGATCCATGTTTATGAGATTTTATTGGTGCCAATTTATGATACTTGGGTAGATTAAGTCATAGCCAATGATGTGAAGCATTTTTTTTTTTTGATGAGTAGGCTTATGTCAGCTAGATCATCACAAATGTTATGTGTAGATAAAGGTAATTTGTGATTGATATTTTGGAGGTCATATTTTCTAATAAATTTTTTAATGATATTCAATGTGGTTGGAGTACAAAAGATAGATGGTTGGGATTTGAATAGGATATAACCGTCAATGCAATTTTATCTATGAAAGGAATGATGTGGGGAGCTAGTTTCCTCTTTTATAGGGTTTTAGATCTTGAGTGAGTGAGCTAGTGAAATGAATATGAGTAGAAGGTGAGTGGATATTTCTTTTTAATTTTATTTAAATAGATAGTTAAATTTGCTAAGGAGTGCATAATGCATGCTTTATAGGTTTTAGAATTAATTAATTAATTCTAGTGGGATGTAGATGAATATAATTAATTATAATGAGATATGTGGATGAATACTGATCCAAATATTAATGTGTAAAGAGTAGTGTGTAGTTTTTGGGTGTCTACAGTGTAATTAGGTTTTCATAATAATTATGTTATTGTTTGAGGGTAATTTGATCACCTAATTTCATTTATGACTCAATATGTCATGATTAGAGTGCACCATTATAGTGTCCCATTAGGGCTTCCTTTTAACAGGGTATCACACTAGGGTGTTGTATTAGGGTATCACATTATGATGTTGTATTAGAGTGTTGTATTATGGTTTAGTGCTATGGTGTCCCATTAGTGTGTCACATTAAGTTTTTAAATTTTGGTTTCATAGTTTAAGGATTCACACTTATGTTTATGGAGTCACATTAGTGTTTATATTTTTATCTTGGTGTTTATCTTGTAACATTGATGTTTAGGATCTGTCATTATTTGTTTTGGTTATCACATTAGTGTTTAGAGTGTCACATTAATCTTTATGGTATCTCATTAGTTTTTACGGTGTATTTATTGTGCCATGTTATTATTTGGGTGTGCTTATGGTGTCACATTAGTGTTTAGGTTGTTGTACTTTTTTTTTTGGGGTGTTTAACTTGTTTTGATTATAGAATCTCATTAGTGCTTATTTTATCACATGTGTGTTTAGGTTATCATACTAGTTCTTAGGGTGTTACATTATTGTTTATGGTATCACATTTATTGTTTAAGGCGTAACATTAGTGTGTAGGTTAGTATAACACTGATGTTTATAGTATCACATTTATTGTTTAGGCATCATAATTGTGTTAATTATGGTGTAATTTTTATTTTAGATAAAATTAGGCTAAATTAAGGAAAATTATGGTAAATTATGTCAAATTAGGGTAAACTAGGTCAATTTAGAACAAATTAGGTGGTAACTAGGTCAAATTAGGGTAAATTATGTAAAATTAAGGAAAATTATATCAAATTGGGTCAACTTATGGGATATTAGGTCAAATTAGGGGAAATTAGGGCAAATATGGGAATTTATGTCAAATAAAAAGGATATTAGGTTAAATTAGAGGAAATTGAATCAAATTAGGTGAAATTTGTAAAATAAGGGGAAATTAGGCTATAGGGGAAATATAAATTATGTTAAATTTAACTAAATCATATCATGTTACATCTAATTAAGGAAAATAGGTCAATTCAAGGGAAATTTGTGAAATTAGGGGGGAAAATAATACTAAGGGAAATTAGGTCAAATTAGAAGGTATAAGGTAAATTTTTAGGTAAAATATTTCAAATTATGTCAAATTAGGGTAAAATGGGTCAACATAGAGGAAACTATGATAAATTATGTGAAATTATATAAAATAATTGGAAATTATGTGAATTTAGGTAAAAATAATAGAATTAGGAGAAATTATTTTACACTAGGTCAAATTTGGTCCATACATTTCTGTTTTTAGGGGGGATTATTATGTCTTATTTTATATCAATGTTAAATCAATCACTAGAATGTTTACATGAGACACTATAATATGGAATATCAATACCCTTAATAACATTAGGGTGTTACGTTGGTTCTTAGGGGGTTAAATATGTCATATTTGAGTTTCTTGTGTAAATAATCATCCGATTGGTTACATGGGGTGCTCAAATAGGACATATCAATACCTTTAAAGAAATTATGGTGTCCCATTGATGTTTACGGAGCTTAACCGGTTACACAACGTAATAAAATATAACATATCAATTCCACTTATGACCACTAGGGTCTCACTTCAATGTTTATGAGAGTTGACATGTCTTATTTTGGTGCCTTATGCAACTGAATTATTGACTAGATGCACAAATCAAATAATATGATCATTCAAACCCGTTTAATGATACTAAGGTTTCATATTAGTGTTTATGCATCCTATTTGAGTGCCCCATATCACTAATCACTCACATTATTCATGTTTCACTCAAACATAACATATCGAATCCCTATTAACATTAGGGTTTAGCACAAGTTTCTATGGGGCTTGACATGTCCAATTTGAGTGCCCCACGAAACCATTCACTTGTATAAAAAAATTAATATCACATTGTTGTTTATGGGGCTCAAGATGTCTTACTTTATTTCCCCATTCCATGCTTATGTCATCAATAATGTCCCTGTAACATTTTTAGTTAGTAAATATGTCCTACCATAACATTTCAAAGCCATCTCAAACTTGTGAATTAGAACCTAAATTTATGAAGCCAATTTTAAAACATACAACATTAAGGCCAATTATTTTGGTATATTATTAAAATTTTAAACAAAATTTCAACTTAGGTTATCTCATTAGGATGTCATAATCATTAGGTTTTCATATTTAGGCTAATTGAAAAAATATAATGTGGTTTGGGAATCAATATGTCATTATTAGGGTGTCAAATTACTTTTTGCATTAGGATATCCCATTAATAGGGTGTCTCATTAGGGTTTACGATTAGGTTTTTTCATTAAGGTGTCACATTGGGATATCATGTGATGGTTTAACAGTAGGATGTAACATTAGGATATTGCATTAGGGTTTCACTTTTTATTTTCTTGTGTAAAGGGTATCACATTACAGTGTTAAATTAGAGTGTCACATCAAAATTAAGGTGTGTCCATTACACATTAACAAAAACAAAAAATACATATAACATAAAAACTAGGTCATATCCATTACACATTCATAAACACTAAAATGAAAATTCACACCAAATTTAGACATTCAAAATAATTATGATTCTATATTGTTATCATTTTCAATTTCATCTAAGGTATCATGTTACGTGTTTAAATTATTTTCAATTAATCCTTAAGCAGCACTAAGTTTTCTATGTTTGAATTCCCTGATTTCCATACTGTCAACTTCTATCTCTAAGAGCAGTTGTAGTTTAAATTACTCATTTTTTTAGTGTGGAACATTCTCATCTTTTGGATCAACATATTCCTCTTATAAACTATATTAAGATTTTGTAACATCTTCACTTATAGCACTTCTTCATCTTTAGGAAACTCTTCTTCTTTGACTTAAGAATATTTTCATTTTCCTTTGTGTCCATTCAAGAATCTTCTTGGAAGATATGCATTGACCTTGGATAAAGATGTATTATAAATTCCTATCCATGCATCTCAGAATTAGGATAGAATAAAACATGTGCAAATATAGAATAAGGAGAAATAATTAATCATTTAATTTTAGTTTATAGGAATTGTTTAAAAACATAACATAATATACCTAGTCACAATGTGGCGGAAACACATAAGGCTCATTACACTCAAACAAATTCTTTGGGAAATTATCCACATAAATAATATTATGTATATCATAGATAATATTTTTTGGTCGATGGATGAGTATGTTTTGTATAGAAAAATCATAATATTAAACAAAATTAGTTCACACTAATTATTTATTGAATATTTCAAACATAATCTAGCTTCCCTGTAACAAATTTTTAGTCACTTACACTTTGTCAAATAGCTTGGTTGAATGGAAATATTATTTTGTAATTGTGGGTCTTCTTTTTCTTTTTAATTATCGCAATATGAAAATATTTATTATTTATTATTTTTAACCTTAAACAACATAATTATTATAGTTAAACTTGGACAACAAGTTATAAAAAATGAACATTACCATATAAAATAATTAAGACTATTAACCAAGATTCACATCCTCACATAATGATTAAAAAACCCTTAGATAATCTTCAAGAGCACATGTTATAAAAATATTGAAAATGTGCATACATCCAATTGATACTACAATTGTTTGGCCATTCAATATAATAGGTCTTAGGAAAAAAACAATTGTTTGGCCATTCATATAATAGGTCTCGGGAAAAAGGTTTAACATGTATATCCCTAGATCATGATCATCTATTTTTTCATGTAAACATCAGGCCACACGTTCATTTCCTCTCTATTAAATTATTAAAAAATTGTTTATGACATGTTAGTTGGATTTACCGACACACATGAATACAAATCCATTTAAGTATATGAGTTACATCATTCGTGTTTTAAAAAAAATTGATTAATATGCTATTATACTCGCTAAAAGTTCATCCCTTTCCCTTTCATTCTAATGTTTCTTTTAACCGTGCAACACCACAATCAATTTTCCAAATGCAAGGTATGCCATAGCATTATATTTACAAATATTTAGTTATATGGAAGATTTTTTTTAATAGTATAACCTTCTACAATGGAACACTTTGAAAAGGAAAACCACTTGAAATAATCTTTCAGTGTATTCATGTTCTTCTCAGGAAAAAAACATCCATTAAGTGTTGAAAAAAAAAATTCCATCTCAAGATCATTTAGAAAATGAAGCTAGCAATTACTTTTCAATGATACAAATAATTTCTGCAATCTCATTTCTCATATCATCTATCTTATAGTATCTATCTTAGATGTGTAGATGTAATTTTTTTAAAATCATGTAGGGAATGTTGAGAGTCTTAAAATGGCCTTATTTAATCCTATGGAACCACATCCTCTCCTATTAAAATAAGAGGAAATATATGATATTGTTTGAAAAATATTTACTAAGCAATGTTAGAAATAGAAAGATCAATACATATATAAAATGTAATTACATTAAATGAAATTAATTTTAATATATCTTTTAAAAAAAATCTTTGTCACATGTTCTCACCCCTATAATATGTCCATCAATAGTGAATTATCTTTTACGGAATGACCCATAGAATCAAGGTGGGTGAATTTTCCACATGACCTTTGTGACTTTTACAATATGGGGTTTTTTAAAATCCAAAGAGCCTTTTAAAATGTTCCATTATTCTTGGGCCATAGTTTTTAGTTGATTTTTGAAGCTTTGAATTATTTTATGATTCTATGTTCTGGAATATGAATACAAACTTATAAAATAACATTTTTAAATACATGCATTGGATCAAGAAGATAGAATGCTAGAAAATATTTCTAATATGGAAGGTTGTATAATATAGATAATGTTTTTTCACTTACAAATTAAATCTATGTGTTTATAACCTACAATGGATTCATTTTCTCACTTATATCTCCAATATATTTTTTTTACAACAATAATTGATGCATCAAAAATATCCTTATGATGCTACAACCAATCTGTAAGTGAAATTGAATTTGGTAGTTCTCTTATTTCCACATGACCATTGAAATTTTATTTTTTAACACTTTTATATTCATGGTACATTACTTGAAATATTTTGTGTCCTTCATAACCATTATTTCTCCAATCATTAGAGTTCCTTTAACATATGTTTTCCCTACAAATTGGGCTTGCATGGTCTCCATATGTAGTCAAACCTAAACAAACCAATAGTCCTTGATAATAATCAATATTATAATATATAATTCCATAACATTTCAATACTCTATAGTCAAGCGGTTTTGAAACCTCATATATATTACACCCATTTGACAAAATCTATGATTTATGTATAAGAGGTTCAATGTAAACATCCATTTTATCATCTCATTATTTCTAGGGACTATTAGTGAAAAAAAAGATGTTATTTTAGTAGCATAAGCAATGGGGGAATGTTATAACATTTTTACTACAATAGAACAAACTAAATATGTTTTTGATAAGTTGGAACATATATTAACCCCATCCCTTATAAGACTTATCCTAACACTCGCATTAAATTTTAAATTTTAAGGCTAATTATACTCAATGTGTTTCATAGCCTATAAATTTCTTGGTACATGCATCACTTTGTCGCTACTTTTATTATTGTAATGCCATGTCATTATCTCTATAAGTGACTTATAATGATAAAGATGTTAAAATTCTATAATCAAAGGTATATGCCAAAAATCCTTCCTTAAAATTGTATATCCACTAAAGCATTAGTGAAATGATGTTTTTTACACTTAGGATGTGGAAAACATATAACATTTGCATACAATTTTATGAATAGTACTTAGTACTAACAAAATAATCATATTTTTCATATGAAATTCCCAAGGATGATGATCTTTTTGGCTTCCCTATATGATGATGGAATTTTTTTCTACGGTATGTCATATTTAGTATCCTACAAATGTATAATACTTTTGAGAAACCTATATATTTTTAAATTATTAAATATTTAAAGAATATTTTTTCATAAAAAAAGTCATTATTTTATGAAGATAAGGTTTTTATATACTCTAATAGTGATGTTACATTAATGTTGTACTATCCAAATATGACCTTGACATACATCAATGTAAATGTAGCATTGAACATTGTTGTTCTAACCTCCCTAATTCAAATAATGGAGTTTATACTAGTTCTTTTTACATAATTAGTTCCTTCATCCACTGGATTTATGTTTTCATCCCCTCTAAATGGATATTTAGGTTAAGAAATTTCATCAAATTCAATCATTACATTACACCATCATTTTCATTGTCATTGTCACTAATTTCCACAATATGATTAGGGATTAGAATAAAAAATAACTTATCATATCATATAAACGCACATCTTTTTTGTGTTATCCTTATTATTCATGTATTACTGTACATTGATGTTCATGTATTCTCTTATCATTTGACATTGATTTTCTTCTCCATTAGGTGTAGATTTCCATATCTAAAATTTATTTTAAATTTTCTATTTCTTGATAACTTGTGTTCTTTGGGTACATGGGATGATCATGGTGTAAAATGGGCCATTTTTATGTTTTCATGAAATCTACACAATGAAGCTTTGACTGAGGGGAGTTATTGTCGATATACAATATTTGAATTAAAAAATACATAAATAAATGATCAAGAGAAAGTTTCATTACATTTGACAAAACCACGTAAATTATTCAATAAATTTATGATATTTTAAATGGAAATTAACATTATATATTTGTAAATATTCATTACCAATATGTGTATTTTTCTATAAACCCATACAATGAAATCATAAGTTAATTAATCATTATATATTACCAATTTAAGCCTTATTTTTATATGACATTTTCTTAACGTTACAGTCTAATCCTTATATTTATAATTTTAAAGAAACTCTTCCACTTCTCTAATATCGTTGATTTTCATAATCATTATATAAGGAGACAATTTCTTTGGCATTTAATCCTCTTTGTCTCTCTCTCACAATCTATAAATTGATAGTTTTGTTATATTTGACATACATCCTTTAGAACTATTTATGAAACCAACAATACTCCTATACACATACACACCCATCTATATATGTGAAATCATACATTAGATTATCTTTCTTTCAGTCCTCAATATTCTCTCAAAGTGTTTCTACATTTTAATATAAACCACATGATATAACATAGAAAACTTATATGTTGCCAAAATTTACCAATATTTAAATAAGTATTTAAAACTATAGAATGTTATAAAGGCAATGCCAAGATCTTTAATATTTTTTGTTCCAATAAATATGGAAGGCAAAATAAAGAGACCTATACCTTTATCACATATAGTAGATGGTCATATCATATATTGTTTCCCCTAAAAACTAAAATGTTCATACAAAATGGAAATATATTTACTCATTTTTGATGTACCAAATGTCTTGAAATTTTTGAACTCTAAATCATAAAATTTCATTTATTTTCTTAGAATTTTCATATCACACTAATAATCCTCCTCATAAGATCTATATCGTATCTTCCCTTTGTCTTTGATATATTTTTGAACATAATTGAATACAAAAAAATTTGTTGACCACATTGTACCTCATACTTTGCATCATAAGTCTCATAATCAAAAGGACATTGTGATGTTTTTGGTGTCCCTATAAGGAATTGAAAATTATAATAGAACATATAACCAATAGTCAATAACAATAGCCATGTTTGGATTTACCTCAAAAAATATGTTAATCTAACTAAAATTGCAATGTCTTCTCATTCCTCATCTTTGATCTCTACCACTCCTTCATGATGGTATAACCTCATTGCCTTACATATGAAACTTATTTTTCAAATGATAATATAAATAATTTCTTGAATAGACACTTTTGAATAAATAAGATATATTCCATCATTTGTAAAACTCACACGTAGTTGATGGCGTAGAGAGATAATTTTATCAAAAGTTATAAGAGAGAGATCTAAAAAAGAACCAAGGTGAGGATTTGTACGAGAATCTAATTAATTATTCCACAAAGGATTCATAAAATGTACACTTTTATGTAAATCACTTACCGTATATATTTGAAAAGTGTTAGTAATATTTACCAATGTGAATAGTCATACATATATGTTTCATTTTGATGTAAAAGGTATTTTTTCTTTTTTATCTAATCCAAAAAATCAGTAATCATTAAATATGTGAGAAATAGCGTGGAGAAAATATTTCCCTAGAAAAAATATACTCTTCACGTGATACTGAATAAATCAATTCACCCTCTATGCATTGCAGAAAGTCTCTATTTTATTAAATTATGTGTCTTTGTTTTCAATTGAACAATTTTGTATTTACTAGTTTTTTGAATGGAATGTAATATGGAGGCCCTCGTTTTTTAAATTAAAAACATAATATGTGGGCAGTAGGTTTCTATATCAAACATAATATGTGCACCATAGTTTTCTGAATTGCACACAATATGTTTTTTCTCTTTCAAAAAATATATATTTTTAGAGAGTAGTGCTTGGGAGATGACAAGATGTCAAGTGCGATGATTGAACAAGAAGATTTGAAAGAAAACATCAAGAATGCAAGTTTAATCTCCCTTTCCATTAATGAGGTTACATCTTTTGACAACACTTCCTGGGTTTCTATGCATGTATATACTTTCCAGAACTATATAAGGACACCTCATCTGCTATCTGTACTGCATAAAATGCAAGAAAATTGTAATATTGATTTTTATTTTCAAATTGGTTATATCTAATTTAAAGGATATAGCAGGTATGGATAATTATTCTATAGCTACAAAGCTTATTTACATTGGTTGTGATGGTGCATCAACGATGCAGGTTCATAGAACAAGTCTATGTGTCTGTCTCCAAACATATGTTGCTCGTTATATGATTCCTATTCATTGCATGGCTCACAGTATGAATCTTGCATACAGGATAGTAAGCACATTTGAATATGTTGAAAAAGTTGAAGAGCTTATCCGTGAAGTGCATGCCTATATGTCATGTTGTCCAAAAAGATTTCTAGAGTTTCACAAGTTTTCAATTAAGGTCAAAGATGGTAAGAAACTTCTTAAAGATGTTGATACAAGATAGATTTCTATAAATTTCTATGGATTTCAGCATTAACATCGCACACCTCACGTGCGATTACTAATTAATAGACACAATTTAATAAAATTAACTCTAACTAAGAATGGTGTAATGATTACTGAACATTCTCACCACTACATAGATTTGAAGCGGAACTCGAATTTCAAATTAACCATGTTTGTCAATTCAGTTCTTCCTAAAACAATATAATTTATGAACTAATTTTCTAGTCTCGAAATATATACGACTTGCTCAGATTTGTTGGCTTTCATATGCAATCCAAAGTATCATATTATAAGTTTTAAATATTTACAACGTGTTGGGATCTTTCATTAAAGTATTAGAAACAAACCAGCACGCACAAACACTGTCTAAATTAAAAATAGGGAAAAAAATTAAAGGGAAAGAAGACAGAGAAATGAGAAGGCGGTCAACACATGAAACCCAAATAACAAAAACAGCACGCCAGATTTGAACAAGTATTATCTCCCATCTTATATAAAACAAAACCACAAGTCCCATCATGAACTACCGTACAATTGGAAGCACATAACCTAGACTAGGTACGAATCAGTTAACGTTTTCAAAATATATGCTGGTTTGTTTCTTATCTTATATTTTAATGTGTTAATTTATTAATATAAACCCATTTTTGTTTTTGGTATTGTTTTACATTCATTAGTATGGTAACTATTTTGTAACACTTTTAATAAATACTAATAGTAATACTATCTGAATGGTTGCAATTAGTTTACGGGTTGGGAAAAAACAGTAAAATGTAAAATAGGAAATAGATACTTATTCTTATAAATCTAAATAAATATAATAATTAAATAATATACGATTAAGAGAATATATGAAAATAATTCATGTTTTCTAATATCTCATATATCTTACTATATTTATTGTGAAAATAAAATCTTTGGCCAAATGATGGTGAAGATCAAACATCTCTCTCAAAAAAGTCAAACATCTCTAATCCTTTTAAACCATTTTCCTGTAAGTCCCATAAACCACGAAAGTTTAAAAAGAAATATGAATTTGAACAAAGTTTGACACAAATTTGTTTTGCAACTCTATTATTTAATGTCAAAGTCAAGTAGAGCAAGAATTGCAGTCTTATAATTTCCAAGAAAGTAATTAAGTGTTAAAGAGTAATGAACAATTGTAAATGGTGAAATATCAAATCAATGTTGAATAGATTGTTGCATTAGCATGGTTTATAACATTTTTTTTTTGTCATAATTTAAATTAACAGATGGATCTTAAAGCAAAGCCGAATTAAAGGTCGGGAGCGCCCTATGCAATAGTTTGAGTGGACACCCTCCTCTCAAATTTAGTAAATATTTTGTTTTCCATAAAGTAAATAAATAAAATATGTCTATATTCTTTTATTTTTAAATTTAGATCATGGTCATGATAAAATAATAATAAAAATATATTACTAATTTATCACAAAAGGATGAAAAATATTTCGTGGATGGAAAACATTAATCATAACAGATTCTTAGAATGTAAATAATTCAATATTTTATACAAGGCTTCTTACAAGTCTGATTTAGCCAAATCAAGTAGATGACAAGAACTCTATCCTAAAATAAAACACCATTTCTTTGCAAAGAAACAAAAACATTTATCTAGCTCCCATGGTTTAGTGAAGAGTCGTATTTGGACCAGGCCTACAAATTCCTCCATAACAAAATAATAGAAAATTTCCCCATAAAATTAAGAATAGAAAATAAAATACTTTTTTGCTTCAGTTATATTCACCTCTACTAAATACACCAGTGACATTATAAAAAATACATTAACCTTTTTCTAGAAAAAACTACACACCTATATAATCTGGAGCTACATTAGAGAATGGGTAACAATACTAACAAAATCATATGTGCTTATAAATATGTGATATTTTCTTTTACTTGGAAAAATATTACAATTTTGCAGTAGACTTCTCAAAGTAAAAAGAGAACTTTTAAGCAACGCTCAAAATGGGCTATCAAATTTATAGTTGAAATTACCATCTGATCAGTCAAATGGACATCAAATTTAAGGTTCACATTAATTGTTTATCCAAGGACATTAATGCCCCCAACCACCAGGCCCCCAAGCTGCCATTGTTGGACACCCATCAGTGTAACAATCAGAAATAAATAGAATGTTCCAAGGTCTGAGAATTGTTCTGTTTACTGGTATTTTATTCACAAAGGAAAAAATTCAGATTGTGTAATATTAATGGGAAATTCAGAGGGTGCACAGCAGTAGTAAACATCAATGCTCGGTACGGATAGATGCAAAATCTGATGATCAGTTTATATTTTATGCAGTTGGTGAAGCCACAGATTGGCAAAATAAAAGCAACACAGTCTTGGCCAAGCCTTTATCTGGACACCTCCCCTTACAAACATTGAGGTTCAACATGTTAGACTTCCTCTTCACATCAATTTTGATGGTGGCAATTCATCTTCGCCAACTTGTTGCATTGATATGTGAAAGATTACATAAACTTATTCAATCAAAACATGCTTACCAGGGTTAGGGTATTCAAGTGATGTTGACATTTTCATCGATAATGGGGCTAAGGATCAGAGCTAGAGACTTAAAGGTTTGAAGCAAAAATAGGGATGATGGAATGGCTAAAGGCAATAGAGAAAGCAGGCATAAGCACAACCAATTTCAGGGGTATAAGAGAAGAGTTAGAAAACTCATAGAAGCATTATGCTCTAGTCAAGTCTGTAGATATGAAAATAGAGCAGGGGAAAAATAGTGCTCTAAATATAATTATAGTTACCTAACGAGAGACAAGGGTACATGGGGACGTAGGGATGGGGTTCTCAGGTGGGAAAAAATTCTCGGATTTTGGGGACGGATGGGGGTTGGCTATTAAAATAATATATAACATATTAAAAAAGGGTATACAATGGATCCCCCCACCCCTAAAAAAATATGAAAGATTAAAATTTCAGCCCCAAATAAGTTGGCATGTCACCAAAGGGCATGCAACATATCCTTATCATGTTACTTAAATGATTATATCCCCGAATTTAATAAATAGCTATTTATTGAACAGCTGAGGCATTGCTAAACTACATTGAGTGGCCACCCATGGAAAAAAATTGGCTAAGGAAACTGAAAAACACTAAAAAATTAAATACAAAGTTGGCCTCTAGGACATTCTAATATTTTGGTAAAGCCTCCATTATTGTACAAAAAGAGGCAAAAAGACCTATGCACAAAAAAAACTGGAAACTAAAGAACATGCTTAAACAATATGCATGTGAATTTATAAACGAACTGTTGCTGTGTATAAGAATAGGCTTAAAAATGTTAAAATAGCAGGAACCATCTCTCCCCCCCCCCCCCCCATTAGAAGATCCTTTTACTTTTGAGCCTGACAATAAAATGACTAAAGTCCATTTCTTGATTTGAAGATAACTCTGGATGGGAAAAGGATTTACATCTAGTGTCACTACATAGGGACATACTAAGCATTCATATTTGCCCCTTTTCATAGATACAATCTTCAATGTTTTCAATCTTTGGTTTAATGCGGTTTTTGAATTTTTTGAAGCCTATTTTATAGCGGGGACTCTGAGTACACTAAGAACAACCCAAGACATCCCTTGAGCATCACAACATACCCATTGGTGTCCTCGAAGCACCTAGAATGTTCTAGGAACATTCCACTGAATTGTCAAAGAACGTCCCCGAGACGTTCCTCTCATTTTTGCAATTCTGGTGTGAGCAAGGGCGACGTTTATGTCCCCATCCTCAAACACCTGAAACATCTTGGACATCATGACGTACTTGGAGATGGGGGAGGCATGTCCCCATGTAACACTAGAAAATAGTTGAAATGCGATAGCCCATTCACATTGAGGATTAGGTGTTGATTAAGGGTAGTGAGTGTTTTGTTGAATCATAGTGTGTTGGAATGATTTCTTATGAGGGGTTGAGTCTTGCAAAGATGCATAAATTATTATAGAAATGGTAGTTATGCCTCTAAGAAGGTGAATGTGAACGTCAAAGGTAAACAAAATAACTGAACTCAAGGGATGAGGAGAACTCTCTGAACAACTCAACATCTTGTCACGTGCAAGTGACGTTGTGAAGATATCTTCTCTTGTTTAGTTGGGCAAAATTGAAGCTGTACTTTGTGAAGATATGCTCGTGTATGAAATGAACATATACCTCAATATGCTTGGTTACTCTCGTGAAACAATCGATTGCGATAAAGTTTGAGAACACCTTTGTTAACAATATATTCTAATTCTCTTTTATATGTTAATGTAATGACGTAGATGATTGCTAATCTAATATGAGTTGACTCCAATGTCCTTGATTGCGATTGATTAGCCATATTGCTAATGCAGACAGCTTCCACCTGCAACACGATACATTCGGCTTTTGTAGAGGAGCGATGAAACAAAGTTTTGTTTCTTGTTTCCCTATGATATTGGTGTCATATCCAAAAAAGAATACAAATCCAAAAGTGTGATTTCTTTTTATCAATGTCAAACTTGCATGCATTTGAACCGAGTATCTAGTCAAGACGTTATCAAATTTCTTCTGTGTACTCTATACCAAGAACCATAGTACCCTTGAGATATCTCAAGATCCGCCTTGCTGCTTTGTAATGACAAACTCTGGGTTCCTGCATGAACCTGGAAAGACATGTCATTGTAAAGTTGATATCTGGTCTAGTATATGTTAGGTAAATGAGACTCCCAATCAACTATTGATAGAGAATTGCATTTAGCAGAGGAGATGGATCTTAAGATATATCAAGATCCGCTTTGTTGCTTTGTAATGACAAACTCTGGGTTCCTGCATGAACTGGAGATAGCTTATTGCAAAGCTGAGATCTGGTCTAGTATATGTTAGGTAAATGAGACTCCCAATCAATTGTCTGATAGAGAATTGCATTTAGCAGAGGAGATGCATCTTAGCGAGATAATTGTAGTCTTGTCTCCATAGGTGTAGCAATAGGTGTGCAGTCCATCATCCTAAATTTATCAAGCATTGTATTGGAATATTTCAACTGAGAAACAAAGATATGAATCTCCTCTTTCATACTTCAAGTCCAAGACAATAGTGCATGAGCCTGAGATTTGTCATGTCAAATGATCGATTAAGATCTTTCTTTGTTGCATCAATCTTCACTATGAACTGCCAGTGATGACTAGATCGTCAACATAGAACAATAACTATCACAATCTCTCCTCCCTTGCTTCTTGAAGGTAGAGATTGGGATCATATGGATTTCTGACAAATCCATGTTGAATGAGATGCTCATCAATTTTGATGTACTAAGCTCGGGTGCCTTTTAAGGCCATACAGAGATTTCCTGAGTCTGCATACCTTTGTTTCTTGCACCAGGTACAACAAAACCCTCAGGTTGAGTCATGTAGACTTCTTCCTGTAGATCTCTGTTTAGAAAGGCACTTTTCACGTCCATCTAATGGACTTTCCAACCAAACTGTGCAACTAAAGCAAAGATCATCCTGATGGTTTTGATCTTATTTGTGGGAGAAAATGTCTCCTCATAGTCAATGCCTTCTTTTTGTGCATACCCCTTTTCTACTAGTCTCAATTTGTACTTGTCTAATTCCCCATATTTTGTGTATTTTGTTTTAATATCCTTCTACACCTAATGGGTTTCTTCCCTGGTGGAAGATCGATAATTTACCAAGTATTGTTTTTACTTATTGAGTTGTATTCAACATCCATGGCATCTTTCCAAGCTTTTAAATGTAGGGATTCCTGGACTGTAGAGGGCTCATCAGATTCAATAACTCTACTCATCAAAGCAAAGTTTACTTCTTCTCTTGCTTTACTACGAGTCTGTGGTCTAATGGTGGATGTATCCGATGGAGCATCCATTCTTGCATCTCATAGCATACTAGTATACCACTTGGGCATACGATGAACGAATACCATGGGTCATGGTTCTATCTGATCATCACCATCATCTACATCATCACTTTCATAATCTGTGGGAACATTCACTTCTATTTTAACAACTGGTGAAAAATATACATCAGGTGAGTCTAGAGGAGGAGACTCTTCTTCATTCTTCTCAAATAATTCAACATATCTGCTAGTGTAGAATTTTGTTGTCTTTGGATCCATCAATCTGTACCCAAGAGTCTCTTCATTATAGCCAATGAAGATGAATTTTTGTGATTTCATATCCAATATTTTTCTATTTTTCTTGGGTATGTGCATACTTTTTTTGCACCCAAATAATATGAGGTATGCACCAGATGGTTTCCTCTTTGACCATGCTTCATGTGGTGTTAATTCATCAAGAGAAACTGTGGGCACTCTATTCAAAAAATACACTGTTGTCTTTGCTACTTCTTCCCAAAATGTCTTTGTTAGTCCAAAATCATTGATCATGCATCGCACCATTTCTATGATAGTACGATTTCTTCTCTCAACAACACCATTTTGCTGCTGTGTGTGTGGAGGAGGTATTTGTCGACAAATCCCGTGAGCTTGTAGGTAGTCTTTGAACTCATCACTAGTGAATTCCCCCCGTCGATTTGAGTGGAGAGTTCTGATGTGATGACTAGTTTCATTCTCAACAACTACTTTAAACTTCTTGAAGTTTTCAAAAGCTTCATTTTTCTTGTGAAGACAAAAAATCAAAATTTTCCATGAGTATTCATCAACACAAAGCATGAAGTATTGGAATCCAGGATGACTCGGTTGTATCGGACCACAAAGATCAGTATGAACCAGATCAAGCTTACCATGAGCCTAAAAAGTAATATTCTGGAATGAAGCTTTGTGTTTTTTTCCTGCTAGGTAGTAAGGACACTTGTCTATATCCTTCTGAAGATATGGTAATCCTTTTACCATATTGTATTGGCAAAGTGTCTCGAGATACTTGAAAATGATATTACCAAGTCTTCGATGCCACAATTGTGCAAAGGTAAAGCTATTAACCACAAGTGCTTGATCATTTCTGTGGACAAAATCAAGTTGGAACATGCATCCCACATTGGAGGCTTTTACAACTATTTTCAAGCCTCATGATTTGTCTCGAATTAAACACATTTTCTTTCCAGAATGACTATCAAAGTCAATTTTTAAGTTGTGATCTAGAAGTTGAATGAATGAAAATAAATTTTTAGTCAACCTAGGGACATATAAGACATCTGATAATCTATAGTTTGCATGAACCAAGGGTTGGAGAAATGTTCCCAATCCCCTGTAACTGTGTATGAAGAATCATCTCCTAATGAAACATGGTTTTTAAAGGTGTGACCCTTATTGAAGTAAACCAACCTCTTTGTCCAGTCATGTGTCGAGTGGCTCGTGAATCAACATATGAGACATCACTAGATGAAGTTGAGGGTTCACTTGATCGAGCCATGTATAAGTAGTCTTCAGTATCTTAATGTTGTTGTTGCTCAAAAATATTTCCTTGCTAATAACGTTTTCTTTTCCAATTGCCCTTTTTTAGAACTTGATTGTAGTTAGATTTTCCCTTGTGAGATTGTCGGTGTTGAGGTCCAGAATTACTTGATGAACCTTTCTTGTATGTATTATACCAACAATCTTTTAATTCATGTCCTCTTTTATAGATGGGACATTTCTTCTTTTGTTGTTTGTCCCCTTACTAATGTTGATTTTGATTTTGGGAATTTTGAGAGGAATTAGGTTTTCCTTTCCCTTTTCCTTTCCATTTTTGATGACAAGAAATTTCCTACTCCTCTTCATCATCTTTATTATACATGGCTTCCTCTTGTTGCAGTAGATTTACCAATTTGTCAAAACTCATTGTCTGGTTTGACAAGTTGAGTGCTGTCACAAAAATGTGGTATGAAGAAGGGAGGGATCTCAAAATAATGGGAATGAGAGCTTCATATGTGACCACTTCTCCTAGGGCTAAAAGTGAAGCCCTCAACTCTGCAACTATTCTTAAGAAAGGTTTGGTTTTCTCATTTAGCTTAAAATTTAGTGTATGTAACTAACTCTGCAAATTCAATATGACATTAGTTTTTTTAGCCTCATACATCGTGCCCAACTTATCCCATGCTTCTTTGGTTGTTTTGGCATCTCTAATGTGGGGTTGCACATCATTGGACACTCCAAAAAAGATGATTATCTTGGCCTTCTAATCTTATCTATCAAACTATTGTTGTTGTGTTGTATCAGTAGTTGATCAATCATTCACTGACGGATGAGAGGGCTCATAGTGTGTGCACTATGTCCTTATTACTCCCCATTGATTTAAAGTTTCGATGCCTAGACAACATTGTTGCATCTATATTAGGTGTTAAGTGCAGTAGTAGTCGTGATAACTTTACCCTTAAGTGCTTCCTAGAGGAACTATTTATACCGAATGCTGCAAATTAGATATAGTATCTCGTGAGTGTTTTAGAACCAAATTTCACTATTTTTTATTACAATTCTCTACCAGTTTCTAAGTAGTTACAATGTTTGTGGTTTACTATGGCAACCTGTAAATTAGTATAATACACTGTACAATTACATTAATTTTTTTTGAAAAATTGAATCGCTTGCAAATGTTTTTTTTGTTTTTGGGGGCCCTGGTGGCCTCTGAAGCCCAATACGGATTTATGAGCAAAATACCATAAAAAATTGGATCAAAATGAGTCAAAACTTCAAAATTGACTGCCTTATTAAAAGACAACGTGGCTTTGAGCTGAGGCTCCATGTGGATACGAATAGGAGGAGGTAGATGAGGGTTCTTACTTGTAATAGCATGCCACAGAAAATGCATTGAAATTACTTTTCCTCTCCTTTGATCACTTCTATTCGTTGTCACCATTTGTTTTCCACAGATTGAAGGGTTCATGAAAATCAGATATGCCTTCTTTTTCTTTGAAATGTTTGAGTTTACAAGTTGATAGTTGAGTGGAGCTTATTTTTTTGTGAAATAAACATGTTGGTTTGGCCGATTCTTGATTGATTTGTATGTCGCCACTACCTATAGGACTCCATAGTTTATTTGATAATTTGATCACCTCTGCAAAACCCTGATTCAAAATGAAAACCAAAAACAAAATTTATATAATATTGTGCTCGCAGGAATTTATTTTGTGTAGGTTCTTGGCATTGGGAGTCACTCGTGGCTCAACCAGTGAATAGTGTAAAGGTAGGGAGAGTTCGTCAATCAACACGCCAATGGCTCGGTTGAGTCTTGTGTGTAAGGTGCGCCCATGTGGAGGTGTGGATCAATGATATACTTTCCAAACAACTCCCTAGAGACATAGATCGACCATTGAGTGTGATATAACTCACCTTTGTAAGGACTTCGAATAGAAAACTTTGTGGATAGCTCGCTCTCCACAATGTGAAGTTTAATTAATGGCTCATCCAGGATCTTGGTCTCCTCCAAAAAAAAAAAGTACAATGAGTGAGGCAGCTCAGCGTCAGCTTGACTATGTGAAAAGGATGTAAAGCTATACTAAAATAGCAAAAACTTATCCAAATTTTGTGTTACTACCATTTTTAGTTGTCGCTAAACGAGTCACAAAATTTTAGTGATAAAACCGTTAAAGGGGATTCTTGTTTTTAAATTCTTGTAGCAAATTTTTTTTGCATTCCATACTTTTAGAATGAAAGAGGGGGTTGTGGGGATACATGGATGTCTGGGAAGTTTCTTAAGGCAACACGGGCTCTCCTGGAAAATAAATTCTTCTCTAAGACACTTCTCTTCCTTCTACAACCTCTCTCTAACCCGTCATAGTTTCATAGGTTCAAATTCTTGCTTTGGTACCAAATGTAAACTGAAGAACAGGGACAGAAGCCTGATTATTTTATTGATAGTCAAGCCAATCAATTTACAATAGATGGGTTGCAATTCTTATAGGAATTGAACAAGCATGTGTAGACAAGAGTTGTTACACAGGAACAACAGTAATCAAAATAGCTTCCAAAATACATCCAAGAAGCAACATAAATTAAATACAAACAAATATATTTGTTACAACTATGTAACAAATAGATTTGCGTGAATAATGTGAAAAATATTGTTTATAAAACCATATAACTACCCAAAAACTAATTACCTTAATGAATAATTATTTTTTGGGTAGTTATATGGTTTTATAAACAATATTTGTCATATTATCCATGCAGGTTTATTTGTTAGAAACTTGTAACGAATATATTTGTTTGTATTTAATCTATGTTGCTTCCCGTATGTATTTTGGAAGCTATTGTGATTACTATTGTACATGTGCAACATCTCTTTTGTCTACACATGGTTGTTCAATTCCTATGAGAATCACAACCCATCTATTACAAATTGATTGGATTGATTATCAATAAAATAATTATGCTTCCATCCATGTTCTTCAGTTTACATCTTATTGACTATGCTTGTTGCTAGTATTTTTTCTCTCTCTTGTTTTGTAACGTTTTATTTGGGTTTTAGGACTTTTATGTATCTGGGTAGGATCCCAGCCAAAATAACTTTACCCTTAATAAAAAAATATTGACCAAGCTAACAATAAAATTTGTTAGTTTATTCTATTTCTATTTTATTTGTTAATGTAATGACTTAGATGATCCTAATCTAATATGAGTTGACCATAATGTAATCTTTTTAAAAAATTAAGCCTTAAAGAGGGCATCCCAATTACTTCACAATGTAATGTATGATATTAATTTTGGTAGAGCTTTGCAGATTGAAAAAACACCGAATAGAATGATAATATAATTGAATTACAAACATCCGGGATATTTTATTAGACAAGGGAGATTACAATATATAGAAGATTGATCTCCTTAATATAAGGAGTCAACTTCAATCTCAAACTACTCCCTAGAATATCTCGTGATCCACTAATCACTCAACAAACCTAGAATCTCTCTAAGAGATCTCTACGAGTTGTCACCAACTCATTATTTGAACAATAATAATAATGTTCACAATATTAAAATATTGCTAACATTCACTCCCCTATTGTTAACATTAGTTATTTCCACACATACACTCCCCTAATGTGAACAATGTAGAGAAAAACATTCACACGTCTTCTACAGCTTGCCTGCCTCTGCATGCTCATGATCTTGGTACGTTGAACCTCTGTTCAACAAATACGAACCCCTGTTCGACAATAACGGACCTCTGTCCTAGGTACGAGCCCCTGCTCATGAACCTCTGTTCATCCTCTTCAAGAAAAACATGATGCTGCTTTTTCTTGTGCTTTTATCTTTCTACTATCACATATTTACATCAGGAGGTTATAAAAGGAAATACAATTCTGAACAGGAATGTGACATCTGTTCTTATTACAAACAATGAAACACACAACTGAAATACTTGGCCACCAAATCAATACCGCGGCCTCGTCGATGGTGCCTGACGAGAGGTCGCTGATCAACCTCCTTCCTCCGTTGCCTCCAGCCTCCATCTGAATGTCCCTGCTAACTCAGCAGAAAGTATAGTCGAGGATGATACGCGTTCCCTGTCGTGATACAGGGCGGGGTCGAGGGGCTAAGCTAGGAACGGTTTTCATTTGCATTTTTCCTTAAAAAAATGAGTGTCGGATTACACCGAAAATGCACTCATTTGTCCTTTTTTTTAAAAAAAATTTTTTTTTAACAACTTTTCGACTCAATTTTGATGACAATAGAATGACAACAAACATATACCCTAAAATCACCTATTTTGACTTTTTTAATTGACTCTCAAAGACACTAAAAATAAATCAAGACTTCAAAAATATCAAACCTATTGTATATCGACTAAACTCACATTGACCTTATAAAGACTATAGACTCAATTTTTTTAGACTTTTTAACACTTATAAATATAACGACACTTTTTACACTAGATGCAATGCAATTTGATAATTAGAATGTATTGTACAACTCAGAACAATTCTTCTTTTGTCATATAAAGTAACATATAATCCTAGTTTCATAGTGACATAATTCCTTCAACATAAATGATGAGACTGACCGATGACATACACCCAAGATACTATATTAACGTAAGATCACAAACATGACCACTAATAATTTATGATGAACTATCACTCACATGGACTATATTTAAACAATTTGCTACCATGTGGATAACAAAGAATAAAGGAAATTAAAAGGACCGGTCAAATAAACATGCAAATCCCAACCTTATACTTGTCAGATATGAGATCCAAGTCTATCACCCATGAAAGTATAGGAAACTCAAATTCGATTCTCCGCAATTGTTCCACCTGGGACGCATCAAAATTCGAGATCTATTTGATGTGGGTATGATATGGCTTTGCATGCACCGAGCCTTTGGAAATCAGAGTCTGTTCCTCAATCTTTGAAATTATTTTGGTAACGAAGAAATAATGCTTGCAAATCATAGTTGGAAACTAAAATGACCTCATTCGAAGAGATAATGCAGCGCCGATTGTATATGGAGAGCCGTATTCGTAACAAAACAATATGTGAATCACTACGAAATCTACAGACGTTTTAGAGATGTGAATCACTACGAAATCGTGTCTTCCCAATCATCCAAAAAATCAAACCGAACCAATTCTTCAATCTAGATGCAGAAACTTAGAATGATAATCTTCTTTGGTCGAGCTACAAAAATATCTCCATCGTGGCATATGCGTATGGATGGACGTGGAATAACGAGTTGGACTCACAGAACTCTTCTGCTGTAAAATTCGTGAATCACGGTGATGGTGATTGGAGATCACTATTCCTAAAATTTGAAAGCACGCAGAATAGACGTATATTATAGATCTGACGTGAGCACAGCAGATCCAAGAATGATATAAGGCGAATGACTTTACATCTACAGACTTGGATGCAAGCTGATATGTAAGAAATGTTGATCCGTTGAAGTCAATGATAATGCGCAGTAATATTGACATCCTCTAATACACAAAGAATCAAACCATAAATTTGTAATAACAAATAAAATCCTATCTCAGTCGCAATGAATATACTCATGCAGGAATAATCCAATCCATTGTCACCATTGAAGAACTAGCACACGACTTCACATCATGGCTAATGGTTGACCTGCTCTGATACCAGATATTAATTTTGGTAGAGCTTTGCAGATTGAAAAAACACCGAATAGAATGATAATATAATTGAATTACAAACATCCGGGATATTTTATTAGACAAGGGAGATTACAATATATAGAAGATTGATCTCCTTAATATAAGGAGTCAACTTCAATCTCAAACTACTCCCTAGAATATCTCGTGATCCACTAATCACTCAACAAACCTAGAATCTCTCTAAGAGATCTCTACGAGTTGTCACCAACTCATTATTTGAACAATAATAATAATGTTCACAATATTAAAATATTGCTAACAATGTAATGATAACAAGCTATACATATGAATTTTTTATGTAGGATTATCTAAGGTCGAAGAGATTATTACACAATTTTTCCTAAGTGTGGATGTGTACAAGGTTAGAGACCATGTGGAGAAATATGAGGAAGTGGAGCATAATGATAGGCTGATTGCATGGAAGTACATGAGTTATTTAAACAATTGAAATAATCATATAGCATAGTGTCCGTGAGGTGTGTAGTAGAAGCGGTTGCTTAATAGTGCACGAAGGTTTTATGGAGTTGTGTATAATTAGTAGAATATTATGTAATAGTGCATGTATGATTTTGGGAGTACGAAAGAGGAGTTTGATTTGGCTTAGTTGACTAGAGGTGCATAGATATTGTGATAGGATTTATGTGCAAATAAAGTGATTGTTCAGAAGGTACAATAACATAAATAAAGGATTTTGTAATAACTAATATTGTGAAGGAGACATGGTCAAATGCAGAGGAAGACCTAAAATCCCAAGGACAATGTGTGAAATATGTGAGTGTGTAGCTCAAATAATAGAGTGTTTGGTAAAACTATGAAGAGGTGTGTAATAATATTCTAAAGAAATGAGTGCATGGAAGAAGTGGTGGTTGGGTGAAAAGACAAAGATGTGCCAGAATATGGATAAAAAAGGATGCTAACAAGGAATCAAGAATAACAAGATAACAAATAGATCGACATGGCACAACATCAAACATATAGATGGAGGTAGGTAAGAGAATATAATGAGCTCAAGTTCAAATTTGAGGTTGTGTGAGAACATGTAGAAGAATGTAAATCTTACTATCTTTTCTAGAGAAGATTCAAATGAGGAGAAAGAAGAAAGAAAGTGCATCTATAAAATGAGGTCGAGTTCACCATTTCGAGGTTATATTGAATCAAAAAAGGAGTGAGTAATGACCTTGAGTTACCTAGGGCCGAGTTTAGTGAATTTGCATGAAGGAACAAAAAACAAGTCTAGGATAAATCCATATTAGATTAACAACAATTTGTAAAATCTACAAGAGAATGTTGTAAGCTCCATGTAGAGAGTAATTACATGTAGATATTGTTAAGGCCATTAATTGAATAGAAGAAACCTTTGTGTTTCATTTTGGTGTGTTGAAATTTTCAAATGATAGAATATCATATTGGTCTATCATGACATATTATTAGCTGTATCAGATAAGGCTAATTTCCTCTGAGAGAGAAGAGGAGAAGGATGGAAGAGAACTTAACACAAGGAAGCTAGAAAGGATTATTTTTTCTAAACTATGAGAAAATGTGCATAGAGGTTGTAAAAGGAGATCCTAGAGTGTAGTAGAAAGAGGAAAAATATATCTTACACATGAAGGAAATATGCCACCAAAAATAAGGGATGTTTGAGATGTAATAGTCATGGAAATTCTTGATAAGATGGTGGAGGAACTAAATGGTGTAAAAAAGACATGAGAATATAGAAGAAGACAACTAGAGGAAGTGGGGTTATGTGGCTTGAGATTCTCATAAGAAGGAGAAAGAATCATTGAAGAGTCAACAATAAAAAGTAGATTATGTGAAGAGAGCTCCAGTTGAGTGCTAAGGAGAAGGAAGGGCATGCATAGAGGCAGAAACAAAGATTGCGTGAGCCTGGTGCAAGAGTAAAGAGAAATCATTAGTGGGAGAACCAAAAAATGATGCACAACTGAGAGCACATGGAGGAAGTTATCAATTTGATAAAAGGGTGAAGAGACAAGTCACTTGTGTTGGAAGCATAATGTAACAACTCAAAAATCCACACACGAACAACATAGTGAAATACAGGATAACTTTTTTTTTTTGACTTTCTTGACACATAACATGACGCAACATGTCGTCACCAAGGATACAATTAACACTGAGAACAACTTGATACAAGGATGACCATAAAGGCAGCACGGAAACGTTCACACCTATCAAGGACAATACATTTTTTTTTTCTTTTTGACAAGACAACATAGAATTCCAACCACAAAACACACTTACAGTTAGGGCCATCCACAATGAGGATATTCTTGTTAAATTTTCTTGTTTACTAAAATGTCTCTTAATTCTTAACTTACGTTCTTATAAAATTTCATGTAATGATTCACACAATTCTTTTCACAAGGGAAAACTTCTTTCTTTTCAACTATTGACTAAATAGCTTAAGGCCAAGCTTTCTAAACTAGGATCATCAATTTTATGTCCAAAGCTTTTTATTCATTTGATTTTAGAACATTTTACATTTCTTACAAGGTTAATTAATCTTACTCAAGCCACTAACACATGTTCCACAACTCTATTGCACAGGTGAAGGCATATGCTCTGATTGAGTGGAAAGTACTGCTTAGATTTCATAACAATAACCTTCTTGTTTAAGGATCAAACTTTGACCTTGCTTAAGAAATATCACCATGAATCAAGGAAAGGGTTAACAGAACAGGACAACGGAATTTAGCTTCAGGGTCACATTGTTTACTATCAGTCTTTCATTGAGGTTAAGAGTTTATCAAGATTGGTTAAATGTTCCATCTAGACTTTACTTAATTAAGTTTGACAAAGGAGAACATTTCAAACGATAGAGAGATATTTAAGGTTTTATTAATCAATTTCCCTCCTACTTATTAAATCCTATCATCTTCTAAAATCTAACCATTGATTTCACCATGAGATCATTTAAGGTTTCACCGTAAAAGGATAATGTTTATTAGTTTAAATTTTATAAGGACTATCCAGTTCACTTCATAGTACTTACAAACTCATTGCTACTATGCCTTAGAAGGATTTACAACTCAACATTTTAACTCAAGAGAAAAGTTTAACAGTACTCGTTTGTGAAAACAAAACAAGGTTACATCAATTCATTCCAATATGATACACAAACCAAAGGGACATACCATCTCTATTGAACCATGACTAGGGAGCAAGAGAGTAATAACATGGGACATGCCCCGCTACTATTCTAAGGATTAAAATACACTAGAATATCCCGTAACCAAGCAGTAATCAAATTTCATCTTTCACGTGATAACCAAACAAACCAAAGTTTCAACAGTTACAACAACAATACTCTACAATACATTTACTAAGGCACTGACCCTTCTTCTAAAATGTCCAAAGGCCCTTTCCAAATTTTTATAACATAATACTCATTCGTACAAAGGAACATCATAACCAAGATTGATGCAATAATCTACAAGTCTTTCCATCATCTAACCACGTAAGCCATCTGCAACAATTAATAACCTAAGTCAGTTCGCGAGAACTGAGCAAGATAAGACTATACATAGCAACAATAAGCTACTAGCTAACAATACCATGAAAGGAAACATTCTATTTCAAGAAATGGATCAAAGTTCTAACCTCTAACAACCTTTTGAAACAAGATAAAATTTTCACCATACCAACTAAGAAGAGAGCCCTATGTTTTAATTATGAACAATATCTCGAAAACCACAAAAGGTTGACAACCAAAATATGCAATACTATGGAATTTATAATGTTAGAACAAAGAGTTGAGAGTATTAGGATTTCAATCATATAATCCAGTAGAATACGTGATCGGAATCTAATATGCTGCCCATCAATCAACATTCTCTAGGTGAAGTCGAAAGATGAAAACCAGTCACGATCTTAGTCACCAAAAACAAACAATAGTTCAACAATCATTCTAGAAGGCCATAGGCCTAATAGGTTAGAAGTAAACCACGAGGGTAAGAAGAGAGTTCCATCATGTAAACAAAAGGTTAAATGGCTGAAAATAGTATATTCAAACTCAAACCATTATTTCTTATCTAGCAAGTGACTTCATAGCTTAATAAGGATGAGTGGAAAGGATGAAAAACAAAGCAAATCAATGCTGGAATAGGTATTGCCTAGCAGCCTACCTACTAGACATAACCAAGACCAGAATAGAGACAAGCCCCATGACTAACCAAGTCCATTAAGCAAGCTAGAATTCTAAACACATCCATTCAATTTTCATAACACTATAAGGCCATAATATTATCAAATTTTACTCTTAAGGAGAGTAGGGTCAAGTGGGGATTCTATCAATAATCATGCCCTTTTAAAACAATAATAATAGTCTAAGCTTCCATCCCATTCAAGACCTAACAACATAATCGAAAAAACAGAGGTCTAAACCCCCAAAAAAATATATATAATTGACCCCAAAGTTCTCAGTTTGGGTTTATACAAAAGTGTCAATTTCTAAACTCGTAACAAAATCAACTTGCACTTCAACTCGGCTTAGCCCACCAAAACAATGAAATGATACACATATACCCTATTAAGGGTGATTAAAACATTAAGGCTCAACTGAGTGAAGGTCGGCCTACGAAATACAATAAATATGAAGCCGTACAACAGAAGAGGGTTTAAAAAAAATATTTAAAGCAAGATCAAAGATATGCCTTCTATCAACCCAGGACATATTTTCGGTCCAAAACTTCCTTCTTAACAAGCATATATATTGAACTTCTAATTTCCAAATACCCTAATAATTTGCACAATACACGAAGTGCATAATCAAGCTTATCATAAAAAATAATAATAATTTAACTGTATATTTTCCTCTAGGGCAATAACATAAAAGGAACCCAATACTAGTCAAAGCTGCAACTTTCCAGGGGCAATTACATACCCAGGTTCACAAAAGAAACAACGACATTTTTGTAGAAGGAAGTAACTTTAAGATTATATATATATATATATATATATATATATATATATATATATATATATATATATAAGCCGACAAGTTGATAAAACCAGCGTATCCAGAAGACTCAATTTCTAGCATAGGGTATTTTTATCCTTACAGTACCATTATATATATATTTCCATATAACTAATCGAAGCATACACACCGAGAACATTCTTTTTTTTTATATATAAATGGGTTTGATCACTTATCCAGAAATAACAAACTATTACCCATATACTGAACACAAATCCACAAAATCACAATTTTATACCAATTTCTAGAAAGGAAATGTTTCATTTTAAGAGGTTTATTAGATACTAGCATATTATGTATATGGTTAGTCTATCTTGCCTATTTTAACGCATCCACCAGTCGTGAACATCCAGCAGGGACTACTACAGCCACACGCCCTCCGCTTTATCCTCTGCTTCACTGGTCTTTTCTTGCAATATACCACACCAGGATTCCCTTTTGAAGGCACGACTAGAAGAATGCAATAGGTGGCTGTCCAAACACTAGATTGCTTCAATGCAGCTACTTTGGGGGTGAGAGTCGAACTGCTTACCACTCAGTCCGAGAGCACTTGCACTAGAAAGCTAAACACCAACCATGGTTTGAAGCTCGGACACAAGACATAATGATTACATCGCTCCTGGCTCTGAAAGGCATCTACCGTATTGATACATAAACCTTTTCCTTCATCAGATTTGGGGACAACATCAAACTCTCAGTGCAAACATTACAGCTGTAGCTTGTAAGGTATGATAATTCCAACAGAGACCTTTATGCCTGCCAACTCAGTGACTCGTTGAAGAAGCCCATATCATTGCAAAGCAAAAAGTGCTTCATGAATATTCTGATATGAAACAGATCCACCCCTATAAGATCCTCTTCCATGAGTTACATCGCAGAACAAGCAAGGTCTCAGTAGAGAATCTCTGTAAATAAATCTCATCAGGTCTGCTGGTAACACCCTCACTGTCACAAAGTCGATTTTGAGAAAAAATATCTTGAAGGAGGAACCCGAATCTGAGGATGCAGTCTCCTATGATACTAGAACAGACAACAACAAAGTTGGACAACCTGCTTGTTGGAGTGCTCAAAAAGGCTTCTACTATAGTATTCCATGCCTCAGGTGTATTGGCCATTATCTCAGGCACCATTCCAGTCGTCACAGTAACCTTCTGCCTGCAAAGCCTTCACTATTCACTTTGCCAGCTTCTACCATGTTAAATTCTCCACCTGGATGGAAGTGACTTTTCCAAAATGAAAAGGCAAGACAACTCAACTAAAAATTTATCTCGTTCTTCTACTACAGCTGCAAGATTTTGCAACAACTGATCACGACTGTGGTCGCGTGCAACCAGAACATCAGGATCAACACCAACGGTTCCTTGGGATCACCCTGCAGCAGCTGTCGCACTTAACTCTCTCTGGAGGCCACTGATTTTCTGAGATAAGTTTACTTCTCTACCCTGTAGCTGCTGCATATAGCCAATTACTTCCTCACGGCACTTTCCTAGGAGAATCTCAGTTCTACGCTCCACTGATACTGCTTGTGCAGCACGATTTTGAGAACCCACACCCACCCTCGCAACATCATGGCGATAGACCTTCATTTCACCATCAATGAATCCACTATCCAGAACACGCTGTAGCAATTCATCTGTTGCAAATGGAGCCAACAAAGCACTCCTCCCTGCTCACGCAGGCCAGAACAGGTCAGACAGAGTAGGTAGCGAAAGACGCGTTAGATTTACAAATCAAAGGAATTAAAGAAGGTGGGGCGGCTGGCAGAGGTAAGGCCAGTGGAAGATGGCCACGTACAAGGTCTAGATGGCAGGAAGGGGGGGTGAGGGACAGTAGGGCCTAGGCACAAGCAGATAAAATTTGATTTTAAAATAGTCCCCTCCAACCTGCGCCACACACCTACCCCCCCATCTTTCCACGCAACCCCCCCACGCCAAGAAAGAGGTGAAGTTGACTGTGACAACTACAAGTCTATGAGATTTCCGGAACGAACACTCATATACAACAAAGGTTATAGCCAAATCATGGACTTGTAGCTACGGGTTCACTTTCATATTTTAGAGCATGCTTGCACATAAGAAAGAGATATACATTTCATAAGGAATCAATCACAAATTAAAGCAACGGGGAAAAAAGTTGGTCTACAGTTCATCTTTGGGGTATTGCACAATAATTCAATTGCAACTTCTATTAACTGAAAGCAAGTATTCAAGAATCTGTAATGAGTGACAGCTAACAAACTCCACATTTTGAAAGGAATATCAACTGGAAAAAATTAAAATGTTCAAACTCTAAGTAGGTGTCTAATGTTTAAAAGTTGTACCACAAAGGATGAGACTATATTCATATGCGTAAAATAACAAATAGCTTTATCAAGCACAAGTTTGCGACAAGGACTAGGGTACACACCGAACGGAGAGCGTTAGACATAATCACTGAGAGTGATCTGCATGCGGATCATAAGATAAAGGATGGCACTGTTGTGGGAGGGAATCAGTTGGGTCTTCTTCTCAGATGGCGGATGCGTTCACGAGGCGCATTTGTTCCCCCTGTAAAAATATCTTATTGTGTTTCTTTGCCAATATATGTGTTGTCGAATCATTCACATGGTGGTCACACTGTGTTGACTCCTGTGGTCGGTCATTGGGCAACTGAGTTATCGGTAAGCTTATAGCGGGACACAATAGTATATTTGATCTTCATTGACATCTGGCAATTAGCTGGATAATCTACACTTAATGTATATGGATGATATCAAACGAGGACTAATTAGGTGTTGCCCACCGAATATCCGATACCAATAGCTAGTGAAAATAATTGGTTTATTCAACATTGGGAGGATCTAGGTTCTTACCAATTCGGACAAAACAATTTTAAACGATCAATGGGATCCTCTCCTCGCGGAAATTTAGATACTTAAATACCGAATACGTTGGATTCTTTAGTATGACGGTGGAGTTTATCAACCCAATTTTTGGTTTTCCTCATGGGATTGATTCTTGAAATACAGGTCCATTGCAATTCCTTGATGGTAGGTCCTAGTTGGTTTATGACCATTCAATGGATCTTCTTAAGATAAATCCTAAATGGGCTAGGATCACCATAGTTTTGTATTTCTTAAACACGTTGGTAAATAATAAAACGTTCTCTTTAACTCACATTGATGTCAAAATAATAACGATGTACTTTCTTAAAGGATCCAAATTTACCCTTGTTTAAAGAGTTTGTTAAGGGTATCTAATATAAATAATCAAGATATTCTCGAAGGACCATAACATAAAAATAATTTGAATTACATATTATCTACACATTTTTTGTTATGAAAACATAACTATTGTATGTAAGCCAAACTTTAATACAATTATAATCTCCTAATCATACCTTGAACTGCATAAGAAAATAGACTTATTTCTTCATAAATGCATTCAATTGTACATATGTGTACATGCATCATTTCAATAATTCAACATCCTAATTATTTATGGCATGTTTAAGAAAACTCTAATCTACAATTTAAATTACTATATCAAAATTTAACTCATTAAATAGCATCTTTACTAAACATTTAAACCTTAGTAAGTTCACATGCAATTAATTCTTGGCTACATTCACAATATGAATTTGGTACATATTGTACATGCCTAGAATCATAGATGAATTTCACAACTTTATACGCTATATCCGCCGAGGAAGGGATAACACTAAGTAATTTCCTAAAATAAGAAAACATTTATTCTGAATTGAATTAAATCCTATCAATTTTCATAATTTGAGCAAGGTTTGGCATAAAACAGGAGTCATTCTTTCAACCAGAAATATCTTCATATATTTTTTATGAATAAATTTTTATTGAATATTGTGGAGGTGACCATTAAAAAATATGAATAATGTTCTTCTTAACATTTTACAGGCAACCATTAAATGGATATTTTTTTATAAGCAATCTATTTAGGTGATCAAATTCCTTTTACATTAATTTTCTTGGTAACAATTGTTTAATGTTTCTATTTATTTCTCCATATTTTAATCTATACAATTTTTATTTAAACATTTAAAACTGATTTACAGTGATTATCATCTTTTATAGTTTTTCAAAAATCATGCAGTATTTTGTGCTGATTTAATGTGATATCATCTTACCGTTTTTTCAGAAAAACATATAGTATTTTGTGCAGAACGCTAAAGTGCAACTAGGGTTACAGGATAAATAAAGAAGAAATTTATTAATACTATAATTTGAAAGGTGGATGAATTTTGGGAAACATAGGAAAGATACACACCAAGGTGACATGGATGGTCTATTATTATTCATTGAAAAACTATGGGTTCAGGGAAACAAAATATCAGATGGTATTGTTTCAGAGGAAGGGTGGATTGAAGAAGGGAATGGAGGAGATGTACAAGATGTTTTAAATTACGAAAAAATTGAATAATAAATTATTGTTAAAGAGGAAACATCTATGCTCAAAACTCTAGGAAAGATGACCCTCAGAAAGAAATCACATGTATGAAAACATATCATTTATGTAAATTTTGCACTAATATATTCATTGATGTTTTTCTGTAAAGAAAGTAATGATAATATTCAAGGAGAGTTCAGAAATTTAAATGTTTTAGGTTTTGATGCGTGGGTTAAAATACTTTATTTTTAGGACTATGGAAATCAAGATTGAGAACAAGTAATACACTACAATGTCTATGATCGTCTATCATAAAAAAATAAGTGATATCATTTCAAACATTAATATTAAAAATAACTATGGAAGCTAAAACACCACCTCAAGCTTTCAAGCCTCGAATAAAAAAGATTGATTTGTGAGATATTGAATTCTCATAACCAAAATATATTATCTAAATTGTTTCATGTTTGTTTAATTGTTTTTTATAATTTTTTGATAATTCTTTCATAACAATTTTTTCATAGCAATTCCCATTAATTTTTGATGATTTAATTAAGTTATTTGAAAAAATATGAATAAGAATTTGTAAAATAGTTTTTTTTTTAATTTTTAAAATTTAAAAATTTGAATATATATAACTATATATTTTTATTGTGAAAAGTTTTTCAATTTAAAATGTATGAAATTTCTATAATTTTGAAATTGTGAAAGGTTTCATAATTTTGCACTAGTGACAAGTTATAAAATTTTAAAATTGTGAAAAGTTATACAATTTTATGTTTTCACAGTTTTATAGTAGGTGAAGTCCACAAAATTGGATTCACAATTTTGAGTAAGTTATCTTTTTGTTTTTGGATAAAAGATCCAATTTCTTGGAATGATTTTAAATTTTATAAAATGTTGTTTCCATTATAAATTTTATCATAAGTGATAAAAATATGATGCTTCTTTTACCAATTAACAACACTTAATCCTTATATAATAATATTTATAGTGTTCATGGATGTCCATATTATCATTAAAATAAAGATACATATTTAACAAGCTATTTCATAAGGTAGATAATCCACATATACGAGTCATCACAATATTGGGCATACTCCTAAATTAATACAAAAAATTTCATATTATCCTAGTAGAACTATTCCCTCCTACACTTTCTATAGTCATTTATCAAATTTATTCAAATCTCATCCATAATTAAGATTCCTTTGGAGCATGTCCTCATCAAAAAAACAATAATTCTTTTAAAACATAATCAAATTATATAAATTAAAGTGAATGCTCATTTCCTGATAAGTTATTTTAGACAAATAAATATTATATGCTAAATAAGTGGAATTCTTAGTGTTGAATTGAGAAACTCAATTACTATTTGAATGATATTATATGTTTTATGATATGATTATATGATTCTTTGGCTACATTTCATGATGGGTAGAGAACCTATCTTTCATTCATGAGGTGGATCCAATTGCAAGAGGTTAATATTCCTTCAAAAAACACACATAATTTTCTAAAATGTATGAAACTTAAAAATAGTTTTTTTCTCATTCCATAATCCAAAATGACTTTCCCAAATTTACAATTTTCCTTTTATTTCCCACATACTAAAATATGTATTTCTAAATTAAATATTGTGTCAAATCTTGGCTTATTCCATCAAGTGGAGTATAATATATTAAAACTTGAAGTTGTAGATAATCCCAGAAAAAAGGTCGTGAGCCAATTTTAGACCTCTAGATGAAGTATTTTGGCCCAAAAAATATGCACAAATGACACCCACCCATTCATAAGAAGGTCATCCATGGTGTATTATTAATAAGTATATAACTTCCTATAAAATTTTGAAATGATTCGATCATCGGATCAAAACTTATGGCCTGTAGAAGTTATGCTCTTGTAATATTCTTCGCTAGTTGAAAATAATTCTACTCATGTGAATTCATTTAATGAATTTCATCCAATTTTCCCTTATCAATATTCTTCAAACATCACACTTTAGGAATCCAATTTTTTTCTTCTTGCTACCATCCTTTCAACTTTACCAAATATCTACTATATCTCCCATGTCTAGTAGTGAATGTATTTTTGTCCTTCAAAATTTTCTACTTACGATTTACTTATTATTCCTCCTCAACATAATCCTCATAAATTGGAAAATTATTCAATCTAGACACATCAAAAACTAGTGAAATATCCATGGGGGGTTCATTAGCTAGGCAATATCCTAGCACGTGAGTTCATATTGAGGTAATTAAAATTAATAAAAGTAAAGTCAATATACCAATAGATATGAGGGGTGAAAGGGTTTAATTTATTACTATTTCGAATTAGGTATTGGGGTAGGTTAGAGATGTGGGCCAAAAGAAAGGGAGGCTTAATTTTAATATAAAACTAAAAAAATTGAACCCTAGTTTTAAAAACTAAATACCTTAAAATTTAAGGAGTGTGGTCATAAAGTTATATTATAATCTCTTTTTGAATAAATAAATCTCAATTAAGATACTCTTAACCAATAAATGATAAGATGGTAGAAAACCAAGATTGAGTATGCTTTTCAACACAAGTGATATTATTTCACCATCTTAATTATTTAAAGAATGATTGATGAATGATTAAAGCTTAACATTTATAAGGTAATTGGTAATAGGTATCAAATGGATTCAAACTATATTTTGAGAGAAAATGTGTATTAAAAAAAATGAGTGAGAAATATGATCTTTTTTTGTTTAATATATTAGGGAAGAAATAAAAAGGGGCAAATAAAATTGTCATGGAAAAATGGGTAAGGTACATGGAAAAAATAGGGTGTATTTTCATTGTAATAATATAATGGGAGGGGGTATTATTAATTGAATAATTAGAGGTAAAAGCTATAATCAAGGATATTCTCTTATACCCTTCGAATGAACGTGTTATACCATATTATTACTAAGTGAATCCCCCGTGGAAATATCAAATCCGTTAGATAGCTCTACCTCATAGGCATTATCACTCATTTTATTTAGAATTATACATGGCCCAATATTCTTATAAGTTTTGGTTTATTATATCTCCAAAATGGAAACCTATCCTTTCTAAGATGAACCATGACCATATCACCTTCTTCAAACGCATTCACCCTCTTTCTTGTGTGTGTAGATACTTTATAGCTTGAATTACTATATTTTAGGTTCTCCCTCAATTCTTTTATTAATTTTATCATGTGCTCTAAAAATGCTTCTCCATCATCACTATTATATCCTGACCTGATAGCATAATCAAATCTACCAACCCCTTTGGGTACTTACCATATACAATCTTGAAAGGATACCTACCTACAAATTTTTTTACCAATCTATTATAAGTAAACTCAACTTGTGGTAAGGCCAAATGCCATTATTTTGGATTTTATCCAACTATGCATTGAAGAACATTTTTTTATTAAGGGTAACTTGTTTTTAAAGGGGCCATATGCTGAGTTTGCACCTTAGAATATTTCCCAAGCTACTCTTTACTTATTTTATTTTATTTTTCACTAGGGGTGATATGGATTACTAAACTATAGTTGTTTCCCAAATTTCCTCCATAGAGTCAAAAGTGACTCAATTTTTTTTCCCTAATATGAATTGATCATTCTTCTAATTCCATGCAACCTAGCCAGTTAAAAAAAAATTAATTTACAACTCTAGTAGCATCATTAGTTATCATATAAGCAATGAAATGTACCATTTTAGAAAATCTATATACCAAAACAAAAATAGAATCATGTCGTCATTATGTGTTATGAAGTGCTAACACCAAATCCATACTAAAATCATTCCATGACCCTGTAGGGATAGGTAATGGCATATTCAACACAGTATTTTTTTTATGCCCCTTAACTATATAACACAATCTACAAATTTATATAATCATATATATGTCCATCTTTACCTTCAACCAATAACACTTCTCTACTAGAAGAGTTGTAAACTTACTTATACCAAAGTGTCCAGCCAAAACCCCATTGTGTGATTCTCTTATGATGTTTTATTTTAATTAACAAACAAGGATGCACAACTTCTCTCCCCAAAATAATTATCCATACTGCATTAAATAATAATGAGAACCACTACCCACTTCATGGTCCTTATATTGTATCATAACATCACCAAAAGATATATAACTTTCATACAATTCCATAAGTACCTCAGACCCTACTACTTCATTTTATATTGTTACCAACAATGGTACACGCCTACTCAAGGTATTAGCAACTTGATTCTGCTTACCCAATTTATGCTTGAAGATAAAATTATATTCTTATAAGTATGAAATAAAATTTACATGCCTACTATTTATTTTCTTCTTGTTATTTAGATACCTCAGTGATTCATGGTCAGTAACGTGTACAAACTTTTTATCTACGAGGTAATCTCTACAATGTTGAAAGGCTTCAACAATAGCATAGAAATCTACATCATAGTATAATATTTCCTCATGACCTCGTTCAATGTTTCACTCAATAATAATATAGGTCATCCTTCTTATCTCAGTTGAGATCCAATCCCAACATGTGAGGCATCACAATAAACCACGAAAATACTTTTCTAAACTTTATAAATACCAAAATAGGTGCCTCTGACACTATCTTCTTCAAGAATTAAAAAGTATTTATTGCTACTTTTTCCTATAAAAATTACATTCCATTCATGCACTATGTATTGGGTGTAGTAATGTTACTCAAAATCTAGATGAAATTTCTATAAAAATTTGTGAATACATGAAAATCGTAAACCTCTATCACACTCCCTGGGATATGCCTTTTCTGAAATTTCCATAATGTATTTCTCATCCATCCCCATTCTAGTTATATGAAATTAAGAATCCAGAAAAAACTATACTTTTCTAAAGAAATCCACACTTATTTGTAATTTTGTATACATTTTTTATTTTCATAAAAATTCTAAAACTGATTTCAAATCCAATTAGTGTTCTTTCATTGTATTCCTAAATACCAAAATATCATACAAATAAACAAACATTATTTTAGGATTATATTCTCATAGTAATTTTTTCATCAATCTCGTGAATGTACAAGGTACATTAGATAACCTAAATACCATCACAATCCAATCGTTTAACCTGTCTCTTGTTTTTTAAGTAGTTCTTTATTCATCTCCTTTAGGGATATGTTTATTTTAGTAGCCTCTCCACATGTTAATTTTTGGAAAGGTTCATATTAAATGTCTCTGTATTCTTCTTATTTAAAAACTTACCTTCTAGAATGCCTTTTTCACACTTTAGAGCTCTAAGATTTCTTATGCTAACTCACACCTCCCCTGTAAGAGGATATCCTTTGCAATAATTCACTTATCTATTCTTATATCATGTGTTCAAATAAACTTGAGGCATATTGCTTCCTTACATATACTCATATTAGTACTAGTGTTCATATGAATGGAAAACAATGAAATAGATATACTTGTGGCTATTTTTCATAACTCCAATCTCCTGCTATCTCCATCATCACATCATGCCCTTCCTAGAATCTTAACAGCATTCCACTCACTTTGTGTGCTTTTACCCAATCACTATACATCCATTCTCTTTGAACTATAAGACTAGACCTAGGTAGGCCTTTTTGGTCCAAGTGCTCAAAAAAACTTGTAGGGCCATGAGTCATCCCCATCACTCTTGAAACATCTTATCTAACCTAAAATAACATTTTAAGACCATTTTATTTCATTCACACTCTTTCCATTCATACCAGTTCTCTAGTTTAGTCCTCACAACCTTGTAGTCTCCTAGCATACAAATCATATATTTCAAATTTTCCTGAAATAAACATGTAATTAAATGGGTGATCTTGAAACCCATTATAGAGTAATAAAATACATCAAAATATCATACCTTTCTCTTTTGTACAGAATTATCCTTTATTTGGAATATATCATGCAAATTAGGCCTAATTAGCCTCCTACTCAAAATAGCAGAGAGTTACCTCTATGATCTCACCTCAAAGTTACTAAATCCACCTCTATAATGTTTCCAATATGATGTCTACCAAGTTTGGTGACTTGAATCCATCAGTTAGCCACTGATCCAACTCATTCTCTCCTCAACCTATACACTGTTATAGTCTGCAATACTAACCCTGATGGATCTTCCTCACACATGCAAGTTAGAAGTTAAATATTTTCATACTTATACAAAGGTACCATAAAACGATGCCTTGAAAATTTCATCAATTTTGATTGGTTATAATTAAAGTTATGTAAATCCCTAGTTTGGGCCTAAGAGCAAATATTTAAGGCTACATGACATTTTACAACTTTTCAAGAGATACTAAACATTTCATTGTTCTCCCCTTAAGTACTTCCAACTATCCATGCATTCACAGATATTTCAAAGTATTTTCTTAGTGACTGTCAAAATTTTAGGATTCTATCTGGAATAGGGTATAGAAAATATAGTCAACAATACACAAGAAATAAGCATATTAAAGGTGGCTAAATTACCTGCAATTAGTGATCAATATATTCATTCCCAATTACAAAATTCAATAACATCTTTTTCCATTATTTTTTATCACTGAATTCTTGAATAAATCCCTCCTAGTTTCTTAATTACACCAACTAGTTTCCTATTCTAGCTTGTAAGAGAGCTCAACATACACCTAATCTTGGCATAGGATGAAATCACATTCCCAAAACTCTCTCTATTCATTCAAAGTCCTATTATGACTCTATGACACACTGACATATCCTTAATTAGGCATAAAATTCACTATTTCACCCTTTTACACACATAAGACTTCATTTTCTTTTTACAAGTATAATTACCTTTTACATTGACTTATTCAAGCAAGGTCACTCATTCTAACTAAAAATATACTAGGAAAAACCTTAGGTTGCTATAACACTTTATTCTCTTGATTATCCTACATCATATTACCTTGGAAAGAAGAAATTGAGCTCCTGCTCAATGGAATATTATCTTTTCTTTCCCCTTGCTTTCCAATATTTAATTGTCCTTTTTAATGTTACGTCTATACTTGTTTGTACCTTCTTCCTCCCTTCCAAATCTCTAAACTTTCACTTGCTTTTATTTTTCATATATATTTTCCTCTTGTTTGTCCCTTGTTCTTTTTCAATCATGTATTTAAACTTTGGCATGAATTCTTCATGTTTTCCTGCAATCTTAGCTTCTAGTACAATATTAGACATCAAATTCAAAATATTAAGTGTCTTCTCAACCTGTTTAACCACCATTCTCTGCTCATATTAAAAATTTTCTTCTTCATAATCGTGCTTCAGTTTGTAAATGAAATGGAAGTCTTCAATACTAAAATCCAACTCTTTTGCATGCTTTGCGATTTCATATACCTCCTTAGTTGTCATCTTAAGCCACTATAGTTGTTTGTCCTCTTCTTTATTATCTTCTTTATTCCATTTCCTTGCATGGATTTCTTCCTTTATATTCTTTCTCATATGCTATACCTTTCATGTGGTTTCTCTTTTTTGGGCTCCTTTTCTATCTCCAAATGTATAATTCCTTCTCAGGGTGATGCTCATTTTCCTTTTTTCAACACATTTAAGACAAAATTCATTATAATAAGTCAATAATATCTTCCTCATAGTAATCTTATGATTCCACATCCTTTTAAAAGCATGTTTCAAATTGAAACTTCTTGCACTTGGTGCTTCTAACCCAATCTTGCTGAGATGATGGTGTGTCAAGAAGTTTTTATTTCTGCCATATTACCCCTCTTGACTATGAACTTCCTTGTAGTCTTGTACCTCTTCATACATGTTGTCTTGAAGTCTCTTTGCCTCTTCTTTCGCTTCAAACACTATTTTCTTCATAACTTGAAGACCTTCATCCTCATTTACTTCTATTCTAAACTGAACTAGGAGTTTTTTACTGGTATTATCTTCGTCATTCTTCCTTATATCAATTCATGAATATGAAATTGCTTCATAAATTCATATTTCTATCTGTCTTTGTCCTTTAACTCCCTATCCATACCTGGAAACAACACAATTAAATCCATAAAAACATTTTCTTCCTTGATCCATTTGCATATTTTCCTTTTGAATTCCTTCCATCCTGGTAATCCAATTTTTTAATCTTCTTTAACTATAAAATCTTCATGATTTTTATTTGGTGTATGAGTTTCAATAGTATTATTTTATTCATTTACATTATCTTGTTGCTTGTTACCTTTTCTCACATATCCTTCACTAAAATTTTAACCTTCTTCACTTGCAACATCAAGTATCTTAGCTGGAACATGATTTTCTCCAAGTGTATCAGAAAACACTTCACTTTTCACTCTTTCTTGTTCAAGCAATGAGACTAAAAAATCATTTTCAATCTCCTCCTGCTGCCATAATATTTCTAAATCCTCTTGACTTGAATTTACTTCTATATGTGTTGGTCGTCAAATAGGACTTTACGAAGAGCAACAGTCAGGGGACAAGAAGTCCCTCCTCTTTAATGGGAGAGGTTCCCTTATTCAGAAATGAACCTATTTACACATATACAAAACATGATTTTCTTGTGGAACTTGGATATTTACGAAAGTGTTTTCTATAAGGATCATCAATTACAAAAGGACTGAGGAATGAGAAAATGAGAACGAGAAGAAAGGCACCATTTAGAATTATAGATGATAGAGTAATTCTTTATCCATGTGAAGGTACAGTGAATTGAAACAAGATCATTTGTATCATACTAAAAAGATGAAATTTGAAAGACACAAAGTTCTATCAATAACATCTGCAAGAATACAAAGCTTCTTAATATAATATAGACAAATGATCTTAACAAGATTAAATGAAAAGATTAGGGATAAAAGAGATTAGATAGAAAAAGAATGAAAATCCCTTCTGTATTGATTTCTTTATGATTTATTTACACGTTCATAAAATAAGCCAAGTTCTTCCTGTTCAAAATGGCGAGGAGAGGCCATTATATAGTTTACAATTCAGTTACTCTCGGTAACTACTTCTTTTAACTATAGATTAGTTAAGGATTTCCAATCGCACTAGCTCAACTTATTACAATAAATCCGGGAAAAAGAATTGGAAGAGAAGAGAGGAATAAGAAGAAGAAGACATGTGCTTATGACTAGGAGGGACCCATTGACTTCAAAATCCGCTGCCTGAATCTCTTCAATGCCTCGGCTATGTCTATGCCACGTGTATGTTGGTAAATTCACTCGAATCAGGGTTGAAATGAGCTCCGCATGAAAGCACTGTATCTGTACATTGCACAGAGATTGGGAAACCACCAGGGAAAGCCAAACCGCTGTCATGAATCATCTGTGCCATTGGCGTAGGGTTTGCATCTATCATCCTCGACCAAAAATAACTAAAGTCAAGATGGTGAACTTCATTGTCCCCAATATCAGGAACGACAGAATCTAGTGGTGAGATTTGTTCTTGCCCCTGAAATTTGATCTTCATGTTGGTAGTAATTCGGAGGGCGAAGCTGGAAGATATACTTGGGAAGGAATTGTAAAGAAAAATGGATACGCGTGCAAGAATTTAGATTGCAAAGGTTCAAGAAAAAGATAGCAGGAAAGTAGTGTGCAAAACACATAGGGGGTTCACTCGTTATATAGCCGTTTAGGAGAGAGAAAGGCAATAAATGCGCATTAAATGTATACCTACCAATTTGAAAAGCAAGATATTCAGGTAGAGTGGGAAAAATTAGCACGAATGGCACTTGGTTCATTTGGGACATGTGGGATGCAAAAGCGCGAAGTACGCGGCTTGGGTGATTCGGGCGAAGTGGGGAAAAGATGCACAAATGCTCTTGGAACACGTGGGACAAAAGTACGTGAAGTACGGGGCTCGACCGAATCAGACGAAAATGGAACAATTGGTCTGGGTGAACTTGGGACATTTGGGACATGTGGGACGTGAAAGCGCGAAGTATGCGGCTCGGCCGATTCGGGAGAAGCGGGGAAAAGATGCAAAAATTCTCTTGGAACATGCGGGACAAAAGTACGTGAAGTACGCGGCTCGGCCGAATCAGACAAAAATGGTACAATTGGTCCGGGTGAACTTGGGACATTTGGGACAAAAGGTTCCGACGGGCCCGAAAAGAATAGAATTTGGGTGAACTGGCCGATCGGGGAATAGAGGGCCCAATTGAACTTCAGACGCGAGGGACAAAAATGTCCGACAGGCCCGAAAAACACACAAAATGACCCAAAAATGTAGTTTTCTCAATTTCTTTGGCATTTCACATTATCAGTACAATAGAGAAAACACTTAAACTCAAAATTTTAAATTTTCACTTTCTTAAGAGCAGGGGAATTTTGAGTGGACAACAGCTGGCTCCTTCTAGGGATGACTTGGCATAAATTCAAGGAATGAGACAAGGTAAGAACTTAGACAAACTCGGGGAAGTAGACCAGTACCTTATCCATTGGGCAACGGAGTCAAAAAACAAACCAATACAGAGGACAACACACCAAAACAAAGGGAAAGAAAAACAAAACGTTGTACAGAATAATATACAAGGGACTCCCTAATCACCTATGACTTGAACAATTTCAAGTACTGCCCACTATAAGGAAGTGGGAGAGAAGAACCATCCATATAATCAAGGTAAAAAGAATTCTTACCAGCAAAGTGCCTGATCTTGAAAGGTCCGAGCCAAAGGGAATCAAACTTGCCATGGATGCCACGAGGTTCATGCCTTTTATCCCACAACAAAACAGTGTCTCCAACTTGGAAATCTCTGAACCTGGCTTTCTTATCAAACAGGACCTTAACTTTTTGTTGATGAGCAGATATCTTATCAGCAACTTCCAATCTATCCTCATTCAATTTGTGAAGGTACATTATTCTCTTATCCAAAGCATCATTGAAACTGATATCTTCAATGGCCTTCATTAGATGCAAGGCTGGCAGCTCCACTGTTACTGGCAATTGAGCTTCTACTCCATATACCACTTGAAAAGGAGACATTCCAATGGCTCTCTTAGGTGTGATCCTATTTGCCCAAAGAGCATCATAGAGTTTCTTGTGCCAGTTTCATTGAGACTCGTTGACTAATTTCCTTATTATGGTCACCACATTTTTATTAGTGGATTCTACTTGTCCATTTCCCTGAGGATAGTAATCTGAAGAGTGAGCCAGAGAGATGCCATATCCATAACAAAAATCCATCATCTCAGTTGAAGAAAAATTCGAATCATTATCTGTCACAATCTTGTTTGGTACACCATACCTTACCAAGATGTTTTCTTTGATGAAACTGCACACCACTTCAGAAGTAGTACTCTTTACTGGAATGGCTTCTACCCATTTTGTGAAATAATCTGTAGCAGTTAATACATGAGTATGACCAGCACTAGAAGAGGGATTAAGTGTTCCAATGAAGTCCAAACCCCACTGTTGAAAAGGTTCTTCAATTACAACTGGCTTAAGAGGCAAAGAGGCCAATTTGGGTCTACCCACGAAAGTCTGACAAGCCTCACATTTATCAACCCACTTGGATGCATCTCTGAATAAGGTAGGCCAGTAATATCCTCCACGAAGTATCTTATGAGCAGTGATTGTTGATGAGTAGTGCCCTTCGCATGCTTGATCATGAAAAGCTGAGAGTAGCTTTTTTTGTTGTTCCTTGTCCACACATTTCAAAAACCTTCCATCTAACCCACGTTTAAACAAGGCGTTTTCCCACAACACATATTGCACTGACCTTAGTTTAACAGTCCTCTTTTCTTTAGCAGTCAAATGAGAGGGGCATTCTCCATAGGTGAGAAAATGAGTGATATCAGCATACCATTCGTCAACTGAGCTAAGAAACAGAACTGTAGGAAGACCAATTTTATCCTCCAGTAACTCATGTCTAGCTCCTTCAGCGATGAGTTCACAAAGGCCTTTTCCATGGACGAGCTTGGTCGGTTTGATGTCAATATCATATTCTTGAACCTTAGCCACCCAGTTCCCTCTCTTGGATCCAAATTCCTGCTGTGTGAGAATTGACTTAACAGTTGTATCTGATACCAACACCATGGAATGAGAATTGAGAATGTAAACACGAAACTGCTTAACAGCTTTAACCACTGCAAAAGCATGTTTTTCCATCATGGTATATTTTAACTCATGATCTTTCAGAATATAGCTCATAAATGCAATCGGGAGTTCATGCTCATTAGAATCTTCCTGATTCAAAACCGTAGCCAAGGTGTTATCTGTGGTGTAGCAATAGATAATAAAATCTTTACTAAAATCTGGACATGCTAAAACAGGAGTTTTAGCAATGGCTCTTTTAATATCGTCAAAGTTTTCTTTCCCTTCAGAAGACCGACCAAACATTTGTTTACCTTTCATCATTTGGGAGATATTCATATTTAGTTCTGTAAAATCCGGGATGAATCTTCTCAAAAAATTGATCTTACCAAAGAAAGAGTGCACGCCCTTTTTGCTGGTTGGGAGAGGAATTTGCTGAATAACTTGAACTCGCTCAGGATCAATTTTAATACCATCTTTGGAGATGATGTGCCCTAATAATTTCCCCTCTGTGACACAAAAGACGGATTTTTTAGGATTCAAAGAGATCCCATGTTCTCTACATCTTAGCAGAACTATCTCCAGGTGCTGAAAATGATCCGCCCTTGTTTTAGAATACACAGTCAAGTCATCAAGGTAGACAACAATACACTTCCCTTTCAAACTTCCAAAGGCGAGATCTATAGCTCTCTGAAAAGTGGCACTAGCATTAACGAGCCCAAAAGGAATTCTTTTGTAAGCAAAGGTACCCCAAGGGGTAGTGAAAGTTGTTTTGTGTTGATCTGCAGTATTAACTTCTACCTGATTATATCCTGAGAATCCATCAAGCATAGAAAACATTTCAGATGCTGTTACTACTTGTAAGACCTGATCCATCATAGGTAAAGGATAATTATCTTTCAAGGAAGCCTGATTCAGATTCCTGAAGTCAACACAGATACAAATCTCACCATTTTTCTTTCTAACAGGTACAATATTGGCTTGATCCATGTTGAATGATGGATAGGAAAAATGATTTTGGCTTTCAACAACTTCTATATTTCTTGAAAAATGGTGTCAGCTATTTTGGGATTGTATTTCCTCTGCTTTTGTTTAAAAAGCTTAATTCCAGGTTTGAGATGAATAAAATGCTGCATTTCTTTTCGTTGGAAAGCTTTTAAATATTCATAAGAGTAGGAAAGAACATCCTTATACCTCTTTAACAGATCAATTGATTTCTTCCTCTCATCTGTTGTGCAACATTTTCCAATGTTCACGAACTTACAATCAGTAGAACTCCCAATATTAATTTTGTCATATTCAGCTGATTGTTGAGGTCCAGTAGAAGCTCTAGACTTTACATACCTGTCGTGTTTATCAAATAGTTCCTCTAAACTCACCAATCCTTTAGGAATCTTGTTTCCCTTGAGTTTAATGCATCCATCCTGATCCGTTTCTTCTCCTTGGGTGGCTTCTTTGTCAAAGGGCACACTTTCACGAGGCAAGTTATCACTTCCTTCAAAGTATAGCTGCTTAAAATTATCTTTGAGTTCTAAGAAAGAAAGCAAATGTTGGTCATTATTGAAAACTTGCCAGTTATTTGTATTATCAGGTACACTAGGTCGATGGATCATCTCAATGGTGAACTTATCTTGAGAGAAGTCAGGATGAGGAATCAGTAGTGACCCTGAGACTGCTAGTGAATCAGCCCTGGTATTCTTCTCCCTAGGTATTGCTTTGATGGAGAAAGCATCAAGAAATTCAATGGAATCCCAAACCTGATTCCGGTAATGTTTCAACCTTCTATTTTTCACCTGGAAGAGGTTTCTAACTTGCTTTACAATCAATTCTGCATCCCCACGAGCTGGAAGATTCTTCACACCTTCTTCTTTTGCCACCTGTAGTCCAAGAACGAGAGCTTCATACTCTGCTGTATTATTGGTATTTTCAAATTACAACTTGAATGAGAAATGATGAAGGCTTTCTTCAGGTGACACCAGTATAACACTAGCTCTAGAACCAGCTGAGGAACAACTTCCATCAAACTCTAAAATCTAAACACCATTATAATCTTTAGGTGATACTTTGGGGAGTTGGATTTCTTTAGGAGACATAATAATGTAGTTTCCATGCCCCATATCCTCATAGAGTATTTGTGCTTTGGGATCATCCATTTTTGTACAATATACTCAGATTGCTTCTCAGGCAACAACTTCTTCATTTTTCCATTAACAGGTACGAGTGCATGTGACCAATCCATTTGAATTTCTCCACCCACATCCTTACAGAAGTTCCTACTTAGCAACATCCCGTATGAAGGAGGAATATCTGCTACTAAGATAGTAGCCAGAACTTTCTTCTCAGGTAAAGGAGCAAAAGCCACTTGTGCATCTTTAATTATTCCGAGCAAGGGAACTTCCTTACTCTTCATAGAATAACAAGATCCATAAGTATGTGTGAGATTCAAGCCTAAGACATGAGCTACTTTAGTAGGCATCACATTGTCTGAGGCTCCTGAGTCTATAACACAATTACTGAGCCTATGGCCAGCTATAAGAAGTGTCACGTAGAATTGTTTGATTTTGTCATTGGGTGAGGTGACAGCGGCTACCAGATTAGGTTGTGGTGCAGAAGGAGTGGGTAAAAGGCCTTTAGAGGTAGTTTTAGAATGGGAATTGACAAAGTGAATCATTTTAGCAAAAGCCTTGGGATGGGTTTGATAATACTCAGCCTCTGAGATTTGAACCTTAGTCTTTTTTAGGTGGTCAATAATATCAAAAGACCCAGAAGTGGACAGGCTATCATCATTTGAGATCCTAGGTTTATCAACTTTTGGAGAAATGGAAATAACTTTAGTAGCAAAAATGACAGGAATCACCTTTGGTGTGGATGAAATGGGGATAGGAGATCCTCTTTTTGCAATTACGGGGATAGTTGTCAGCTGTTCCTTAGATTTCTTGGTGGGCTGCATCACTTTCTCCCTCTGATTTGTCTGCTCTCGAGTCATGACAGCGTATGATTCGCTATTCATGTCTGCTACTATTTCATCATAATCATCCTCATCATCAATGCTCTCAGTGGTGAAGAAATTAACTTGAGATCCCTCAAGTTCATCTGCTTCATCATCAACCTCTTCAACAAATTCCTCACAATCTTCATTAACCTCTTCATCTTCAGGTTCCTCAACTTCACAGGTTGCATTGACGGGAACTTTAATAGGAGGTCCTTCAAGCGCTAGCCTTGTTTGAGTAGCAGGAAAACAATTTCTGGGCTGAAAATTCCTCCTTGGAACGTCTGCATAGGGAGCATGCTGAGCCAATTGTTTCTTTATGGCAATGAGATCATTTGCAAGTTTTTGTACTAATGGATCAATATTAGGTCTAGGGGTGGAAGAGGAGGAAGAAGTAGATTTAGATTTAAAAGGGTCTCTCCTCAACTTCCCTGACATGATTAAATCATCTTCGACACTAACAACAAGAGTTTGATCTTTAGCTAATGTTACGAGATTGGCCCTTCTTAGTGCATAGCTAACTTCAGGTGATTGAGCATTTAGGAAAAAACATTTTTGAATTTGATCTACAGTGCGAGTATTTGGTGGAATTTTGTTAATCAACCTGTTGAATCGGGCCACAAATTCTCTCATGGGCTCTGATGAATCCTTCTTTATTTGAGAGATTTGGGCTAGCAAGGCATGCACGTCTTCTGCTGGTTTGAACCGGTTTTCAAACCTAGTTCTCATTATATCCCCGCTGGTGATAGCACCAGCCGAAAGGTGATAGAACCAATCAGTAGCATTATCTTGTAAAGTCTCAACGAAAAGTCTTATGGAGACATCTTCATGTTCCACTCCCAGAACTCCGCATGCAACTATGAAGGCTGCGATGTGTTCATCAGGATGCACTTTACCATCACCTTTGAATTTAGGGAAGTTCTTCCGGTTACCTCTGGGTAACTCGTGTAAAGGCTGAGGAAGGGAAAGGGGCCCGACACGATGACCCCAGGGCAGTGGTACTGCCATTCTTGGAAAAATGGCTTGAAGAGGAACTGCAACACCAGCAAGAATCAAAGCTCGAAGATTAGGAATGATTGACTCTGAAGGAATACCACCCATAGGGATTCTATCTTGAACAGGTGAAGTACTTGTTGATCGAGTCTTTCTATTTCTTGTTGAAGGGAAAGGAAAACCCTGCTACTTCAAAAGTTGGAACTGAGAATCTTCAATACCAAGGGCCCTTCTCCCTCGAGTAAAACACGGAGTCGCCAGATCAAAGGATGATCAAAAATTACAGAACTGGAATATGATTTCCCCAGCGGAGTCGCCAAAAACTGTTGGTCGTCAAATAGGACTTTATGAAGAGCAACAGTCAAGGGACAAGAAGTCCCTCCTCTTTAATGGGAGAGGTTCCCTTATTTAGAAACGAACCTATTTACACATATACAAAACATTATTTTCTTGTGGAACTTGGATATTTACGAAAGTGTTTTCTATAAGGATCATCAATTACAAAAGGACTGAGGAATGAGAAAACGAGAACGAGTAGAAAGGCACCATTTAGAATTATAGATGACAGAGTAATTCTTTATGCATGCGAAGGTACAGTGAATTGAAACAAGATCATTTGTATCATACTAATAAGATGAAATTTGAAAGACACAAAGTTCTATCAATAACATCTGCAAGAATACAAAGCTTATTAATATAATATAGACAAATGATCTTAACAAGATTAAATGAAAAGCTTAGGGATAAAAGAGATCAGATAGACAAAGAATGAAAAGCCCTTCTGTATTGATTTCTTTATGATTTACTTACACTTTCAGAAAATAATCCAAGTTCTTCCTATTCAAAATGGCGAGGAGAGGCCATTATATAGTTTACAATTCAGTTACTCTCAGTAACTACTTCTTTTAACTAAAGATTAGTTAAGGATTGCCAATCGCACTACCTCAACTTATTACAATAAATCTGGGAAAAAGAATTGGAAGAGAAGAGAGTAATAAGGAGAAGAAGATAGGTGCTTATGACTGGGAGGGACCCACTGACTTCAAAATCCATTGCTTGAATCTCTTCAATGCCTCGGCTATGTCTCTGCCACGTGTATATTGGTCAATTCACTCGAATCAGTGTTGAAATGAGCTCCGCATGAAAGCACTATATCTGGACATTGCACAGAGATTGGGAAACCACCAGCGAAAGCCAAACCACTGTCATGAATCATCCGTGCCATTGGCGTAGGGTTTGCGTCTGTCATCCTCGACCAAAAATCACTAAAGTCAAGATGGCGAACTTCACTGTCCCCAATATCGGGAATGATAGACTCTAGTGGTGAGATTTGTTCTTGCCCTTGAAATTTGATCTTCATGTTGGTAGCAATTCAGAGGGCGAAGCTGCAAGCTAGACTTGGGAACGAATTGCAGAGAAAAATGGATACACGTGCAGGAATTTAGATTACAAAGGTTTGAGAAAAAGATAGCAGGAAAGCAGTGTGCAAAACGCATAGGGGGTTTGTTCGTTATATAGCCGTTTAGGAGAGAGAAAGGCAATAAATGCGCATTAAATGTATACCTACCAATTTGAAAAGCAAGATATTCGGGTAGAGCGGGAAAAATTAGCACGAATGGCACTTGGTTCATTTGGGACATGTGGGACGTGAAAGCATGAAGTACGTGGCTCAGCCGATTCGGGCGAAGCAGGGAAAAGATGCACAAATGCTCTTAGAACACGTGGGACAAAAGTATGTGAAGTACATGGCTCGGCCAAATCAGACGAAAATGGAACAATTAGTCTGGGCGAACTTGGGACATTTGGGACATGTGGGACGTGAAAGCGTGAAGTACGTGGCTCGACCGATTCGGGCGAAGCAAGGAAAATACGCACAAATTCTCTTGGAACACGTGGGACAAAAGTACACGAAGTACATGACTCGGCCGATTCAGACAAAAATGGAACAATTGGTCTGAGCGAACTTGGGACATTTGGGACAAAATGTTCCAACGGGCCCGAAAAGAATAGACTTCGGGTAAACCGGCCAATCGGGGAACAGAGGGCCCAATTGAACTTGGGACACGCGGGACAAAAATTTCCGACAGGCCTGAAAAACATACAAAATAACCCAAAAATGCAGATTTGTCAATTTCTTTGGCATTTCACATTATCAGTACAACAGAGAAAACACTTAAACTCAAAATTTTAAATTTTCACTTTCTTAAGAGCAAGGGAATTTTTAGTGGACAACAATATGCATATTTTCATTCATGCTATGACTAAAAGAATTGAAAAACATGTCAAGAAAATTTACCTTTGTTTCAAAAACAACATCATTCTCTTCATCATCTATCTTGTCATAGATAGGATTTCCTACCTCTGCAATAAGGTCTTCACCAACTGCATTCAAGGAATCACTAAGCTTTTCTTCTTCTTTGTCATTAGTTATACTACTGTCTTATGTTTCTCGTTGGATGCAATTAAAGTATTGTATGTCATCTTTCTTCACACCATGTAATTGGTCTTCAATTGCACTACCAAACACTGTCATGGAAAAAATTTCTTTCTAACTCCCATCCTCTATGTCTTCTTTAAAAAATCCTTCATAGGCTTCACTCAAGAAGCTCAAATTTTCTTTTATGCTTATCATATCATCATGTTTGCAATCAACCTCTTCATATCCTGTATTAATTTCAACATCAACTAGCTCTTCCTCATTTTATATACGTTCATATTTATTTTTAACCTCTGTACTTGAGTCTCCATCTAGTATATTGTTTTCTACCTCTTTTAAACCTATGAAGAAACCTCCTTCATACTTGCAATCATATTGATCTTGGAGAATATTTAAAATATAATTTTGTCTCTCTTCCTCTTCTTCCTGAGGTTCATGATTCCCATTTGTTTTTTTTAAGTTCAAAAGATGATTTTATCTCCTTCTCTATGACAACTCCCTTAGCTTGTCTATCCACATGCTCTTCACCTATAATCAAACATTCATATAAGTAGTTAAACTCAAAAATTTTGTGTTCATTTTCCCCTCTTGATGCCTCTAATATTGTTATCCCTCCTCCATGCTAGTCCAAATTATTCAAGCCTTTTATGATGTTATCATCTTGCTTCATATGACCTTCCATAATTTCTTCAAGGACTATTTTCCATGTCCTTTCCTCTTTTTCAATGTTATAATATTGCTTGCTATTGTCAAACTCACTTTGGTGACTCAAGTGACCTTCTTGGTCATTCTTCTCTCCACTTGAGAGCTTCATGTTATCTATCAGTCTTCTTGGGGCTTGTTTTCTTTCTTTCATTTATTTGTTTGATCCATCTATGTGGTTATTGCTGGACAACGATTGTATTATTTCCTCTTTCTTCCAAATACACACTTATGCCTCATTATTCCTCTTTCATGAAGGCTAAGACCTGATTCTTGGTATTCTAGAAAAACTCCTTGAGTCTAAACACCATGCTCCTCTATTCATCACTTGCATGTTTATCCATCGAAGGCACCAAAACATGTTCTAATCGATCTTTCTTTAGAAAACATTTGTTAAATCTTCCATTATACACTAATTTTCTATCAGAATTCCATGGTCTACCTAAGAGTATGTAACAAACATCCACAGGCATTACATCATACAAAACCTCATCTCTTAGACTAAAAAATTTGAAATGGAACCATACACCGCAGATTAACTAAAATTTGGTGATCTTTCTCCACCCATGCTACCCTATAAGGTGTAGGGTGAACTATCATTCTTAAGCTCAATCTACTGACCATTTCCTTTAAACCAATGTTATTTGTGTTACCATTATCTATAATGAAATTGGAACACTTACCCTTTGTTTTACACCTGGTCCTAAATAGGCTTCTCTCATGCGTTGGCTCCTGAGAATTGGCTTGTTTTTGTAGAAGAACTATCCTTAATAGCAATGATTCTCCATGCTTCTGACCATCATTTTTATAAGTTGACTTCTCCACATCTAAATACACTTCTTCTATCTTTTTCATCCTTTATCCCAAATCATTGATCTCATGCATCATGTTATCTATCTTTCCCATCACTTCTCCCTTAAGAAAATCCATAATACCCTCAAATGATGCTTTCTCTACCTTTTCCATGCTGAAACATTACCCTTCACACACTCTTCAATATAGTTTTACATGCCTCAAATCTATACAATATATCTTATCCTAGCGGAGCTCAGCTTTGATACCAAAAATGGTGCAAGGGTTCATATTAAATTTCTCTATATTATTCTTATTTGAAAACATAGCTTCCTAAATGCCTTTTTAACCCTTAAGATCTCTAAGCTTTCTTATCCTAACTCACACCTCCCTTGTAAGAGGATATCCTTTGTAATACTTCACTTCTCTAGTCTTATATCATGTGCTTAAAAAAACTTGAGGTATATTTCCTCCTTACACATACTCATATTAGTACTAGTGTTAATATGAGTGGAAAACAATGAAATTTATATACATGTGGCTATTTTTTATAAATCCATTCTCATGCTACCTCTGTAATCACATCATACCCTTCCTATAGTCTTAAAACCATTCCACTCACTTTGTATCATTTGACCCAGTCACTATACATCCATTCTCTTTGAACTATAAGACTAGACCTAGGTAGGCCTTTTTGGTCCAAGTGCTCAAAACAACCTGTAAGGCCATGAATCATCCCCATCACTATTGGAAAATAGTATCTAATCTAAAATAAGGTTTTCAGACCCTTAGTTCAATCACACTCTTTCCATTCATACCAGTTCTCTAGTTTAGGCCTCACAATCTTGTAGTCTCCTAGCATACAAATCATCTTATATTTCAAATTTTCCTGAAATAAAAATATAATTAAATGGGTGATCTTGAGACCCATTATAGAGTACTCAAATACACCAAAATATCATACATTTCTCCTTTTTATAGAATTGTCCTCTATTTGGAATATATCATGCAAATTAGGCCTAATTAGACTCCTACTCATAATAGTAGACACTTACCTCTATGATCTCACCTCAAAGTTAATAGATCCTCCTCTGGAGTGTTTCCAACATGATTTCTACCAAGTTTGGTGACTAGAATCCATCACTTAACCATTGATGCACCTTATTCTCTGCTTAACCTGTACACTGTTACATTCTACAATACAAACGCTGATGGATCTTCCTCAAACATTTGAATTAGAAGTTATATTTTTTCATACTTCTACAAAGTCACTATAAAAATATGCCTTGAAAATTTCATCAAGTGTTATTGATTAGAATTAAAGTTATGTAAATCCCTACTTTGGGCCCAAGAGCAAGTATTTAAGGCTACAGGACATTTTACAATGTTTCAATAGAAAAAAAAATCATTTTTCTCCCCTTACCTACCTCCAACTCTCCATGCATTCATAGGTCTCTCAAAGTCTTTCCTTATTAACTATAAAAAATTTAGCATTCTGTATGGAACATGGTATACAAAATACAGTCAACAATATCCAAGAAATAAACATATAAAAGATGGCCAAATCACTTGCAAACACAGATCAATATCTTCATTCCACATTACAAAATTTGATTACTTCTTTTTCCATAACTTTTTATGAGTGACTTTTCGAACGAATCCCTGTTAGTTTCTTAACTAGAACAACCAGTTGTCATTTCTTACTCCTAAGAGAGCTCAACACACACCTAATCTTGGCATAGGATTAAATCACAATGAAAAAGCTATCTCTATTCATTAAAAGTCCTATTATAACTCTATGACACACTGACATATCCTTAATTAGTCATAAAAATATCTATTTCACCCTTTCACACACCTAAGACTTCATTTTCTTTTTAGAAGCACAATTACCTTTTACATTGATTTATTCAAGCAAGGTCACTCATTCTCACTAAAAACATAGTAGGAAAAACATTAGGTTCCTATAACACTTTATTCTCTTGATGCTCTTGCATCAATTTTACTAAAATATTGGGCTCCCAACAGAACATTCATCATATCATCCAATCTTTGAACTGGAAATTGATACTTAATTGTGATTTTATTTTTTTTACATATTGTCCACACACATTATCCATTTTCCATCGGTTTTGGGAGTCGAAAGTGTTGGAGTCACGCAAGAAATATTAATTTCTCTAATTAACCCTTTCATTTATCATATCTATCACACTCAGATTTATCTCATTACTCTATGTCATGAACAGCTTATATGATTCTTAAATTTCAAGGGATGGTCCTAGGATGAAATCACTATGGTGTTGTATGTCCCTCTTTAGAGGAAACCCAACTAGTAGCTAATTCGATATAATACCAATGTATTCTTATAGTAACTTTGTTGCCACTTTGGGTATACCAAATGCTTATGTTTCCATCATATTTTCCATTTATACATAACACCAACAGACTTCATCCATATTTTCAACAAACTCCTTTATAACCAACAAGCCCTCAATCTCCTCTTCTCTCTTCAAGGGTAACAAGACCACATTTACATCATCCTTCCAAAAATAATAAGTATTATTCCCTCCATTATAGGTACTATTTCCATCATATTTCCAAGGCCTCCCCAATAGTATGGCACATGTTCATTGGGACAACATCAAATGACACCTCATCATTATAGGTATTCCAAATTGAGATTTTATCTAGAAATATTTTATCTATAGCTACCCCTTTCCCTTTTCTGAACTACGATATGTGATAAGGATATTAGAACTTTTCATATTTCATATTCACTTTATCAATAATGATAGTTGAGACCATATTTTTAAAAATACCATCGTCAATGATTAGTTTACGTACCTTCCCTTTAGAGGTGCATCTTGTTTGACAGATAGTTTTCCATAACCAAGAATCACCACCAACACTATCTTATGCTTTTTCCTTCCTTGGGAAGATCATCGTCATCTTTATCATGAGGGTTTCACCCAAGTCTGACTGCAACATTCCATTTCCTATTATTATTCAGTCTTCAACCAGATTTACTTGCAGTTGTTCCACTTATCATCTATCATGTGTAGGATAGTACATACACTCAAAAGATCTATGTTTCCTTCTTCACCACATTGGTAATAGGTATACAATTCCATTTGGGGGCTATTCCATGATCTTTTCCTCCACCACATATCTCATTCCTATCTCTGAAACACCCTACCGTCTTTGGTAGTTATTGCAGCCTCTATCCCATATTCTTCCTCACCCTTTTGTGTTAGAGGATTCACCTTTTGGGGAACCAAATACTACCTTTTCCATTTCATTGGAGATGATGACGCTCCTCTCTTCACTCTTTTAAATTTAATCCTCTTGTGTTTTTCTTATGCTTTCAAATGTGAGTCGATATGCATCATCTAGGCTATGGATATCTAGCATACTTAATTCATCTTGTCTGGTATAGCTCAACCCATTTACATACCTTGATAGCCTTCTGTGCTTCAGAATATCCTTGTTCCACCCAAGATTAATATCTTGTAAAATTAATTGGTATACTATTTTATATTGATATCCTTCTATCTTAGGTTTTTAAACCTTGAAAATAGTGTCTGGCCATAATCTATAAGAAGAAAAATTTTATTTTTCAAATTATTCACCATTTTCATTCTAGTTTCATGGATCTTCAATTCCTTTGGACTTTTATCTTTCGTTTTGCAGGTGATCCCACTAGATCAATGCATGTCTGACCATCTTATTTCATGCAAAATTAACCTTATTCTCCTTTGATAAGGTTTTCCACTCAAATTATTTTTCCATGCGATTCAACCAATCAAACAAATCCTTTGGTTAGTAACTCATCTTCCATAATCAAGAACATATAATCTTGATTCTATCATTCTTTCCCTCCAAATCTTGGATATAAGTCTCTCCTCAAGATGAGTCTCTCATTAAATGTTTCATTCAACCCTCTCATTTGTTATCTTCATTTACCTCCTTCATTCCATAATAGTGGATGTATTTATTCAATATCATTATCTAGGTCTGCATCTCCATCTGTATGTCTCCATCTAAGGCAGGCTAAATTATCCTGTGAGATTAGGAACTTGTCTCTATAGCTCCTTTGTATGCCTATTCATATGGGCATAACCACCTCTCCTACAAATCTATAGAAATTAGTTTATAACCTAAACCATAGAGGTAATAACCATCATCAATTTACAAATGCAATAATTATTACCTTTACATCATTCACCATAAGATCCAAGAATTCTTCCTCATGCTTGTGATACCAATTGATGTGGACCTGACTTATAAGAGGTCAAAAATCCTCCAAAACAACACACACCACACATTTTGCAAAACTAAAGAAACTTCAAAACAGCCAATTCCTCCTCATTCTATGAATCCACATTAATAGACTTTGTACAAAATTACAAATCAATCCTTTTATACTTCCCATGTATCTCTAAGAAAAACCCTGATTAAAACCTACACAAAAAATCTATAAAATAAAAACATCCTTGGATGAGCCTGAAAATTTGTCAATCACCAAATATTTGAGCTTGTAAATGAGGATGGCTTATGTTAAATTCTTGGTTTATGTCCATAAAGTGGAGTAAACGATATTAAAAATCTCGAGGTGTTGGTAGATAATCCCAAATGTAAAGTCACGAGCCATGATTGTTAGACCACTAGATGAAGGATCTTTGGTATTGAACATTGTTCCCAAATGGCACCCACCACTTGCTGAATTCTCTTTTTTCATAGTTCATATTACTAATCAATGCGCTAATCTCCCTCATAAATTTCAAGATGATCCAATGGTCAAATCAAAAGTTATGGCCTCCAGAAGTGATGCTCTCCCATCAACTCATTTGTTTGACATAGGCAACTCTTCGTTAGTTTCCCGTAAGACCGAATGAATTATTGATACCTCATGACATAATGAAAGTGCGCATAACTTGGATGCGATCTGGTTAGGTCCTCATACATTGTTGTGATTAGAGTACATGGGAATTAATACTGAGCATTTATTACGTTCAATTGGCACAATTATGTGATACTTGAAAGAATGGCTACACTATTTTAACAATTTTCAATCTATATGGCACTCCTTTGTAATTGTCCCCTTACCTAGGAAAGTAATAGGCCATTAGATGATACCCAAGACTGATTATATGAAATTAGAATCCATGGTAAGCATATTTGATATGTAGACTTAAAGGGAAATAAAAGTAATTATGTCCAAGATGAGCCCAAATTTATATTACCAAGTGGAAATACTTGAATTAAGTTCTATAAATGCCCTATTTTTTTTGATGAAAAAGGGGATCTTATATTATATTAATGCAATAAGATACAAGAAAGGGTTTCAACAAAATAGTGGGTGTATGAGAGCACACCCCAAAATGACATATCTGCAAGATAAGAACTAATGTCGTAGCCTAAGAGAGTACAAAAAAGTAAAATGCATCGCCCAAAAAAACTTAAAAGGCACTATCAAGAAGCAAAAAAAAGTATACCTGAGGTAGGTGGATCCTAATCATTTGGACACCTCAAATCAAGAAGGTCCTTGCCAATGTAAAAAATATCCTAGTTAGTGGCAAGTTCTTCCTTTGGGTTCTCTTTGCCATGCATACAAATGGTGAGGTTGAGGCAAGGTAATTTGTCAAATGATGGTGGGGTTGGTGGTGAGTTTCAAGCTACCTGGTATGAATAAGTGATAGAAGGAGAACCCGAGCCCTGCTGGTGAACCGAAGGATGTGGCAAAGAACCACACCCATATTACTGAGGTGGTGAGCCCCAGCTCTGTTGGCGAGCCAATGAATGCAATGGGGAGCCCTGGCCACAATGGTGAATAGGTAAGTGACTATGTCAAAGTAATGGCCTTGCAGAGAAATGGGTGCAACTGAAAGAATGGTGCTGAGAATGGTTGTGTCGGCCACCTGTAGATGAAGGCAAGGAGCACCTGGTGGGAGATGGAAGCACTCAAGAAATGTTGCAAGGGGATTCCCCCCATTGGTGCAGCAGGGTCAGGAGGTGATCCACCTCCAGCGCCACCTTATTTTTTTGAACTTGAATATGTAGAAGCACATTGAAGATCACCATATATTTATTATAAATCAAGAAAGATTGATCAACTACAGAATTAGCAAAGAAAAAAGCATTTATTTCTTTCCATATCCAAAATAGAATCTCTTCTCTGAAAATATGCCAAATTTGGGTCAACATAGGTAGAAGTTTGGGATTATCTCATAGGAGGATATGTTGCCAAGTGAAATAGTGGGGTCATGAGGGAAAAAAAGAATGGACGTAGTTCTAGACAATTTGAGCTTTAGGATAGAACCAAAAGACATTTAACAACATTTCCATATGCCTAAAGAAGGGGATTTTGGGAGCTGGAATCCCAATTTGAAAAAGACGAGCCTTGATAGAAAGGCCTTGGTGTAGAATACACCAAAGAAAATGAGCAATTTTGGTCTCCGAACATATAGTCCAAATATTATCAAATCGTCAACCCTAGGTAGATAGAGTGACATGAATTTTCCAATGAGTATTAAGTTTTTCCACCTTGGGAAAATGGGGCCAAAGAAAATGATAGCCTTTGTTGGCTTTGTAGTTAGGGAAAGGAGTATCAGCATACCACTTCCAATCTATCCACCATAGGTGAGAGGAATACACAACAATCTTATGTAACATGTGATTGGGAACTGAATTGATCACAATAGTGAAAGTATCCTGATCTTAGTTAGAAAGATGAGACAAAGCTTTAAAATCTAGCCAAGATAACCAGGGTTGAGTGTTCTTGAAAAAGAAGTCCTCGATAGTTCAAATTCCACGCTTGAATAATTTGAGCGCGGAGATTTTGAGACCTCTGCTAAGTATTTATCTTGGGATTGAAAATTTGGTGACCTCCAGAGAGATTGTTGATTGAGAGGAATCCCATTACGAAAGCCATACTCTTTCCATAAAATCCAGGGTTTGACACATTCCTAGGCTTTCTAAATAATTTTAAGCACAAAGGTGCCAACAATTTTTATAGGCGTAGGAGTGATGAGAAAATTGACAAAACTTCTAAACCTTTCCATGTAGGGAGGCCATTTAGGAGAGCCTTCCGTAATGCCATATCATATGAGAAATTTCCAAGCTTCTTGGATAGTAATGCTTCTGATAGTCCACTTAGCACAAAGATCTTTCCCTTGGAATTGAATGTGAATAAGTTTGAGGCCTCCAGAATTGTTAGGCAAACAACATATATCCCAAGCTACCTGATGAAAACCTTTACTAGTAGAAGCATTAGCCCATTGGAAATCTTTGAGTAGTTTTTCAATCATTTGAATGGAGGATTTAAAAGGTGCCCAATAAGATGAGTAGGAAACACGGGTGGCAACAACAACTTTAGAGAAGATTTTGAATTTTCTATTAGCTAGAGATAAAGGCCTCGTAATCCAATATTCCAATTTTTTTGCCACCCGTTGAATTATTTAATGCCATAGTCTAGCCAGGGAGGCTTGAAAAGAAAAAGCAATACCTATAAATTTGAAAATCTCGCCAGGTTGTAAAATAGTTCCAATCAAAGGTGGAAATCTATTTAGGTGTAGGTTGGAAAGATTGCTGATAAATTTGGTTTTTTTCCATTAAATGGATGAGCTAGAAACTATGAAGAAATTATCCAAACATTACATACCATTACTTGAAATGTTGGTCTCATCCTCGATAAGCATAAGGAAGGAATCATCCAAAAAGTGCCCATTGAGATGTTGAGAATTGGGCTCATCAGGCAGCGATATTTCATGAATAAGACCTTATGCTTTGACATGATCTAAGAGATAACCAAAGCATTCAACGTAGGCCAATAACATACAGTGCAGGGGAAAGAGGAAAACCTTGTCTAATAGACTAGAAAAATGCGAAAGGGCTCTGAGATGAGGCCATTAATAGAAATTTGAATAAAAGCATCACATGCAAAAATCATATTGACAGATTAAATAAAAATGGGTCTAAAGCCAAGGGCCCAAACGATGGTGAGAATGAATGGCCATTCAATCCAATAATAAGCCTTCTCAATATCAATGTTGATAAACATGGCGACCTGATGAGATCTGCGATCCCACTCCATACCTTCCCACACCGTGATGATGTTATCTAGGATGAAACACCCCTGTATGAAGTATTTTTTTTCTTAGCGAATAATAATAGGTAGAATGATTGTGTAATCACATAGCTAATGCTTTTGGAATGATTTTATAGGAGACATTTAGTAGCGTAATCAACTACTAACAAGTGATTTTCTTGGGATCTACTTGTTTAGGGATAAATTTAATGTTTCCCTTATTAATGCATGGCCCTAGGGATTGGTTCTAAAATCCTTCAAGATAGACTTGAAAAATATATTTCCTGAGAGAATACAAAATAGCTTTATAAAATTCATAAGGGAATCTGTCGCAACTCAACACTTTATCATTAGCCATTTGTATAGTAGCTTTATGGTGGTCTTTAATGGTAAGAATTATTTCACAAGATCACCTTCTAAGCCTCTAAAAGGGCTTGTGTTGCACCAATACTCAAATAATGGTCACGAGCGGCTAGGCGAGCTATGGAGGGTGGCTGACCTTGAAATATGAGTTTATAATGGCGCACAAAGGCTTGCAACATAAGTTATGGGTCTAGTAATCCGAGCTCCATGTTTCCATGATAGATCAGATCTATTGAGAAGGTTTTTTGGCTCAGAGAGAAATTAAAAAATTATTTCAAAACTTGATCTCCAATCATGAGCTAATGCATCCGAGATGGGATCTGAGCACCTCTGGCATTATGAGTTATCCGTTTAATTTGGATTTGATGTCAGATGACAGTTGCAACTAGAAGTTTTAGAGCGTCAAAGAAGGGATCTCCACCATCATCACCCAACTAAGATTCTGAGGTATTATTAGTGTATGAGAAGCGCCAATTTTTTTCCAGCTATCATGCTGTAGATTCTAAGAAATATGGTAGTTTGAGTGAGCGCATCTTCCCACCATTGTCATCTAGCTAGCTTGCATAGGAGGATGAAACCGCTAACAATGACTGGGTCATGGAGCTAAATTTCAAACCTGCTTTATATGATTGACAGATGGGGACATGTTACATTAAATTGTTATTAAGAAAGAATTGGCCTTTATGACAAAACAGGCGCGCATCATGCCAGTAGATATGAAATCGTATAGGAGAGTGGTCTGAAAGGAAAAATTCAGGGATGACCTCCACAAGCATAGAATTAATGCTATCAAACTCAAATAATTTTTGAGCTGACAATATGGCCATATCAATCCATTTAAGGACGTGATTTTTCACTCTATGAAGATTGGTCCACATGTACCAAGCTGCAGAGGTGTTAAATTGATACGCGTTAGGATCAAAAATTCCAAATTTATTTCACATGAATTACCGCGCTTCCCTTTCACCACATGTCCAAGTCATAGGAAAGTGGCCACATTTATCATTATGTTATTAAACCATATTGAAGTCTCCAATTATTACCTAGTAGGCATCAAGAATCGAGTTGGCTATCCACCACCATATATCAACCCATTTAGCCACATCATTCAAGGCATAAATATTTCTGAGCCCAAAATGGTAGCCATCAATATTAAAGAGGACCCATATGAATAGTGTTGGTGGAGTTGATTCCATGATCAATTAATAATGGCCGCCATTTAGGAGAAAAAACTAGTTAAATTAATACCCCATGCCCTTCTTCGTGATTGTTAGATAAATTCAAGCATTTCAGGCAAGAATAGATTTTCATACCATCTATAATTGAAAACCTATAATTTTTTAATTCCTTTAAAAAAAACATCTAGATTTACACATCGTTTTTGAGTTTCATGCACCACATATTTACAATAGGAGTCTGTAAGAACCCTAACATTCAAAGATACAAATTTCATGGGAAATGTCTATCGAGAGCCATATCCCCATCCTTTTAAGCCATTAATGGCATCATACTGATTGTGAAAGAAATGGACATCATTGTGCATGCGAAAAAAGACTTGTACATAAATTTTTTTTAGTCAGCATACTTAATATTGTATTCCATTTTGGTGGAATCCATGTTGTGTGCTGGGCTATGGTCTCGAGAGATGTGAGAAGGAATTTAGAGTCATTTGGAATTGCCTTATGAGTTTAGCTTGGTAGTAGCAGTGGAACTGAATGCGAGATGGGGATGTGAGAAACATAATTCATCTGATCCATGAGAAGTCACACCGCAAGGGGCAGTGATGTAATATTTTTGAAATGGGGTAGCTGAGATAATAGCAGCAATTGGTTCTTTAATAGAATATGTAGGTTCTTTAGTCAGGATATTGAGATATTATTCCTCAATAACTAGTTCCGGATGGTAATGAGAGCCAAAGGCTTTGGATTTCTAGGATTTTTTCTTATTTTGTCAGCACTCAGTAACTTGCCAACCTTCCTCTTGTTGGGGTTTGACTAGCTCAAGATTTATTTTGGCCATATGGAGGTTACGGGGTGCATAAAGAAAACTATACTTGATCTTGTTGATCAGATGCTTGGAAATGGAATCAAGTTTTGGGTAGATTGATATACATGACCCACGGGGAATAGTGTTTATCACTGATTTGAATGTACACAAATTCTTTGAGATCTTGCGAGAGATAAATCTCAACACATAAAATCTTCAGAGGACAAGCATGGTAAAACTTATCGGCATCCTAGAAATACTATCTACCCAAGTGAAGCAGAAATTTGTGGCATAAAAGGCACACTTGGTAGAAAAAGATTAGGAAATTCAATCCATATTGGAAATTTAAGAGTGGTATATTCACATAGCACAAAGTTACCTTGTGCCAGAGTGTTAACAAAAGCAGTGAGTTACCAACATAACAAGTGGATTTCTTAGCCAGAATATTGGACGCATAAGTAGGGTCATAGAAACGAAAAATAAAGAAACCATTTGTCATGTTTTAAACATTATCCAGGCACTCCGTGAGGGGTACAAAATGTGTTAACCTAAGATTTATAGTATGCTTTCAGAAGGTATTCGACCAAAAATAACCAATGAGGAAAAAATATTCTAACCATTGTCAAATAACATTAAATTCAGGAATGGGAAGAACTACATCGGGAGGAGAAAGATTACCTTGTGAAAAACCTTCGGGATTAACTTCTTGGGTCGCTTCTCTAGAAGTACCATTGCTTGCTCCACTATCTCTTGCCACATTTGAATCAACTAGGTTTTAAGATGTAGCGAGGACATTATATAGGGGATTACCAGAGTGTGAGAAACCCTAGGAGAGACTATAGCAATAAATTCCTGGAAGATCCCGAAAAGGCCACAGTATGATGGTTAGGAAGGGGATAACCGTAGAAAGAGCCAACTCTAGTTTTGCATCCACGAGATGACCGAACCATAGATCTGAAGCAGTCGCATACACCAAAGTTGATCCAACCACTCAAGGAAAGTTTAGCTCATTGAAAAGTTGGGTGAAACCATTTAGCTAAAACATTGAAAAGTTGGGTGATCAACCATTAGAACTTATTTACGAGCTGATCAGTGAGTTGAACGGGGACCTCCTCTCTTCGTATCAATGACCCTGTAAAACTAGCAAAGCCCTCTATCAAGCGGCGACGTGTTGATCTTAACAAATATCAAGCGCTTGTTCCATTCACAAAGCTAAGCAAACAAAATGACGAGATAATTTTCTAACACGACAGCGAGCAAAGTGTCAAGCAGATTGATCTAACCCTAAAAACAAAGGTCAGTCGTATTCTTTTAATTCGCTGTATCTTAGAAGAAGGGTTTAAATATCAAGTGCTTAACAGTATATTATGAATATTCCGAGTTCTTCATTGGCTTTGAGGGATCGTGAAAACACTTGGATTGTGGGCTAGTTGGGGGGTCAAATCACCCCCATAACCTTTCAAATGGAGTTCGTTTTAGTGAAAACCACTAAATATAGTAGTTCCCACTAAATTTAGAACCCATGGGAAACCAGGCTTATGCAGATAACATGGGACTAAATTTAGAAGGCTTAATCGGTTTTGCTATTTTTAACAATTTTACTTTTTTGAACAATTTAAGGCTTTTAACAATTTTGGGACTTTTGTCAAATTTTTAACAACTTTGACTTTTACTATTTTTAATTTTTTTTTATAGCTTTTGCATTTTTAACCTTTATTTTGGTACAATTTTGTTTTTCTGATTTTGCATGTTCTCTTTGGGTTTACTATTTTTATCTGCCGACAGATCTTCAATCCATAGATTTGACCTCCATTTTCTAGAAGATTTCACCAATCACTGTAGCATTGACCCAGAAGCACAGCCATAGGAAGATTATATACCAGGTGCCTGAATGCTTTATGTTTTTCTTCTATTAAATTGAATTCTGCAGGTTCGATTCCCTAGCCCTTCCCTTTCTCTTTTATATTCCTACATAGATTTTAGTTTTAGATAGACTGTTATTTCAGATCAATTAATTTAGGTTTCTTCTGCATGCCGTAGACTGTTTTTTCTATAGTTGTATAGTGGGTGTTTTTTAAAATGAAAGATATTTTGTGTTAAAACTGACTTTGCTGTTTGAATACGAATATCCATGCAGACCATTAATGAAAGCATTCTAAAACATTGATATTTGATAAGGACTGACTGTACAGTTAAATGTTATCTTGTCCTCAACGGAATCTACCCTTGCACTCTCCAGTTTCTGGATCTGTGGGAAATTGTACAAGCAATCTAATACCTCGATCAAACGGTTCAAAAACCTGTAAACAATAATATCTAACAAGAAATTGCAAAGTCAGAAATTTTCTTACTAGATTATTGTGCTTAAAATTTCCATAAATTTTTATGTCATTCCTTTATACCTGCCGAAGCTGATCTTCTGTAATATGGAAATGCAAATTACCAACATACAACCTTCTAGCTCCACCATAATTTGGTCCAATAAATACCCCCCATACCTAATTTACCAACGGCAACACTTATTGACTTGAACTAAATTTTTTTCAGTTTATGGCTCTCTTTAATCATTACAGGCAGGCTGTGAAGAAGCTGACCAGATAGCGCCATTGCCATTGGAACTGACATGACATCATAAAATTCGATTGTTACCTTCAAAATTGTTCTCTCATTTAGAGATCAAACTTGAATTTAGTGACAAAAAATACAAATGCAAATGTCATTCAGGTGGATTTAGTTGAATTTGTAACAATGGTTGGGAGTGGAATGATAATCCATAGTATCTTGCTCAAAGCAAGTGCTTTGTTATCTTATGTTTCTTCAATTCATATGTCCTCTGAATCAAGATAATTTTCGATTAGCACCGAGTTTTTGTATTCTCTTCTCACTATTCATCATGAATCACCTGAACATAACATCATCCAAGCTCAAGCACAGATGAGTAATAGTAGAAAAACTACATACCCAATTGTGATGGTAGACCTATTTAATTAAGATCCAATATAAGTTGCACATCCCGGACCTGCAAAATTTCCAAGCAATAAGATTCAACAAATAATGGTTAGTTCTGAATCGTGACAAATTTTAGAAACTTACATTCAGAATGGGAAGCTCCAACTTGACAAGGTTAAGGAACAATAGGACACAAGATGGCCACCTATAAGATAGCCAGTCAATTTCTAAAGGCCATCCACTCAATTTATGAAGGCCATGAACCCACACTCATCAGATGCACTTACAAGAATGGGAAGCTCCAAATTGACAAGGGGCAATAGGTACAAGAGAAGGCCACCTACAAGATGGCCAGTAAATTTATAAAGGTCGTTCACTCAATTTACGAAGGCCAAGAATTCACACTCATCACATGCACAAAACTGTTGCAGCCATAAAAGGTAATAATACTACGCCTTCAATGAAAGATGAGTACATTTACTGCATGAATACAACAAGTATATGCATTTAATAGTTGGTATTAATATTTGTTAGCGTTTCCTGCTATCTACTGTCCAAACTTTTGGAAAAAGACTGATGAATGATCAAATCTTGGTGAAACGGAAGTCTGTAATGTCTTTAAGCAATTTTAGGATACGATAAATCAATTGATTTTTACTAGGTTTCCTTAATAATTTTGTTTTTTTTAACAATTTTACCTTTTTTTAACAATTTTGTTGTTGCTATTTTTAAATTTTGATTTATTTTGTGATCGTCATTTAGCACCTGCTAAACTTGGTTACTGATGCACTGTTCGTGAGCTAAATGTGTATTCTTGACACACAATACTGGTACATTATATAGAAATGGACAGGAGTTGATCATGATAATCTTAGTCTTTTTGGCAATATCAACCATTCATTGTTAAGATCTTATGTATACTTCAATTCATATCTATCTTGATCAAGATAGATTTTCAATTAAACTGCGTATTTGTTTTATTTTCTCACTACTCATCAGTAACTCCGTGAATCACTTTACTAATTTGGTTATACTTAATGTGATCTTTGAAGTTCAGACTGAATATCCCTTCTTTAAACTATAAATAGAAACCATTATGATTAGATAAAATATCATCGTTTTAACTCATAAATAGCAATCGACTCTCTCCAAATTAAATATTAAAATAATCTATTGCGGGTAAGTTGTATACATAAAAACAGAAACTATGTATTTTGTTTGGAAATAGTTTTAATATAATGTGTGTATTTGGAAAAGAGTATTCATGGAATTTGATTTGGGTTTTGACTCTTAACTACATGTTTGAAGTATGTATATCCATGAACCACATATATTATACTGATGTAGAATGATTCCAGAATTCAAGTTTAGTTCCCATCATGTAATGGAGGAGTCCCTCATTTTGAATTCACACATACATTTACTCATCTATGAGATTCCTTTCTATAGTTATATCTTGTGCATAGATTTTGTAGTCCTATATAATGAATTTTCCTATGTAGAAAACATTGAGTAAGTAATATTCATACTCATCTCTTTTAGAACTCTCTTGTGTGTGTGTGTGTGTGTGTGTGTGTGTGTGTGTGTATAATATTATTATCATAGAAAAGTATTCAGTTAGGCCATATGTGTTCTATTCTGTCTTAATCATAGTAATTTTTCAGGCAATGTTTATGCAGCTGATATGTAGAAAAAATTGAGTAAGTGATCTTGATACTCATCTCTTCTAGACCTCTCTTGTATATATTAGTGTGTGTGTGTGTGTGTGTGTGAGTGTGAGTAATATTCTTGTCATAGAAAAGTATTTTGTTAGGCCATATGTGTTCTATTATTTCTTAATCATAGCAATTTTTTAGGAAATGTTTATGCAGTTGATATGTCAATTTAACATAAATCTGGAAGATGTAAATCCTTGGAAGCTTGATTAATAAGATTTGAGCTTGTGGGTGGGAAAATATTGTGAAATTACCTCTATATTAATTTGGACCTTTGAAAATTGGTGCTTAGCTATTCATTGATCAATTTATAGTCTTGTAAAAAATAGGGTTGTTTTTTATGTAACTAATTGAATAAATATAGATATATTTAGTTTTATTAACTTCTTTTTTCACCTTTTTGTAGGTTATTTGTGATTCTCATTCTCCCACCGTAAAGAAGAGAGTGTTGTATCTAAACAAACTTTAGGTGGGTTTCAATATTTATTTAAGTATTTATTCATTTGTTTTGTTTATTACATGTTATGGATTAAAATATTATTGTAGAGTGCTTTCATGTTATTTTCTTTTGATTGTTGCATTCATATTTAGACTCCAATCCTTGTTCCAAAGTGACATGTGGGGGCATGTGCCTTCGTTAATGATATGATTTATTATGTGCCAAGGGGCTTGTTCCCCAATGAAGCCATTTCTAAGTGTCCCAAGTTGGACATTAGACTGATCATTGACAAGGATTTTTAAGCTGTCAGTCATACTGAAAAACATCTTCTAGAACTAACATACTTCTTTTCCCTCTCCAGTTTAATATGATGAATAATAGAAACCTAATTCCCCTCCTTACAATGTGGCTGACATTAACGACGCCTTTCTTGCAGAGGGAAAAAGATTTTAAATTTCTTCTGTGTCGTTAATGTTTTGCATTTTAGGCAACTGAACCACCTAAAAAGATGATAGCCGAAATGATCATAGATCATCTCTACCTGATGCCAACATCCCCAATTTTTTTGTCCAAAATCCGAATGATTGGAGATCATTCACGACGTTTCTTCTTGATTTATGATTCTAATGAATATGCACTAAAATATGAACCACCCCACAAATTGATGAGAATGGGAATTCCAATTGAGGCATCTACAACTAGACAAATATACAAGAAACATGCAAAGAAAATTACACAAGCAAAAAGAAAGAAATTTTAATTCAAAAAATAGCTTGGAGCAGTTAGTTTATAAGTTTTTTTTTAAACAAACTGTAACTCGTTCCAAATAATTCCATGTATGTATTGTGGCTATATATATCCGACAGAGAATCAAACTTCTCAAACACATGTTCATTTTTTGTTATCCAACAACTATGCATTCCTAATTTCTTTATCATTGTGTCTCCATACGAATACCTAGAGTTTTCTCACTTCAAGTGTACATATTGTTCTTATAGTTTTCCATTCTATTTTCTTAACATAATAATCTATAATTCGTTTCAAATAAATGCATGTATATATTGTGGTGGAAAATATGGAACACATAATTTAACTTTTCAACAAACATGTTCAATTTTTCCTTTACAAAATTGCAAGATACTTTATGTAAACCAATAACAACACATTTTTATTGTGTTCTTCATTATGTCTTTCGTTTATAAAATTGCTTGCTTCTTTATGTAAACCAAGAATAACTAATTTTTATTGTGTTCCTCATTATATTTGCACATAAATACATATAGTTTTAAATTGCTGAGAAAGAATCATGCAAATTTTAGTTATTTTCATGCAAATCTTCATGCATTATGTCACTTTTTTACATATTGAATTGTTAAAGGGTTAGACCTCATGTTTGCAATTTTTATAAAATATAAATGAAAAAGGAATAAAACTTTAAATTATTTGATTGCTTACGAATGCATGCTTTCCATAACACATCCTTCATTTCAACTTTGATTGCACTACAAGTTTACATTTTCCACCATACATTTGCAAACTCCCACTATCTCAAGCATCTTTTATTTTCCATGGAAATAAATTTGACACATGAAGGAATTTCTCACTTGATTGAGGGTGGTTCCATTTTTTACCCCACATTTCAGATACTGCACTTGTTCTCCCTAAGGTTCATTCTCAACAAGACTGCCCAACATCATGTTGACCTTTCATATGGGACAAATTTTCAGAAAACACTTCTACCCTCCAAATTTGCAAGCCGTGTAATCAAAAAATCAATATAAGAAGGCTTCATTGTGTGTTTACACAAATCCCACATTGGAATGATCAAAAGTGAACTGTAAGCTTCATCTCCTCCTCAGTTACCAATGTATATAAACTCCATCTATTAATTATAATTTCTTTATGCTTGTTTTTTCATCTGTTGCTCAATTATAATTCTATCATGATTTTATTCTCCACTGAGAGAATGTTCTTATCATTGAAATGGATGTTGTTGTCAAAAAACATTTGATAATCGGTGCTCCAAATCGACTACCAACAAATTCTCTCCAAGACAGTCAGTTTCCTCAAACAGATGCAAGTTCCAATTAGGTGATCAAATATTTTGTGAGAACACCAACTAAAATAAGTGGATTGAATACATCTATGCGCATGTGGTCCGTAGAGGGTTGTACCCTAGTAAAAATAACCCTTCGCGAATATGACAATGAAATGGGAGATGGTTCTATGTTTGGGTTTAATATTGTGGATCAAGAAGGAGGGGAAATCCACATCACCTATTTCAATGATGTCGTGAAAGAATTCTATAAGAAAATTTAAAATGGGAGGATTCCTAGGATTGTTGATGGAAAGCTATGTTACAACCAGTTGAACAATGATTTGGAGATTTTTCTGCAACCTTCCTAAACCATATCTCCACTCATAGCCAATGAGGATACAATACCTTCCCATCACTTTCACTTCACCAAAATCAAGGACATACCTACAAGTGTTGGTGGTTCTACAATTGATTTGATTGGCATTGTTCATAAAATGTCACCATGCTCAACAATTTGTCAGAATGACAAGTCTTAAACAAAGAGAAGAACACTACAATTAAAGGACATGTCAGGATTCAGTGTAAGTGTCACATTGTGGCCACAACACTTAGATGAGTTAAGAAACAAACTTGGAGACATGCTTTCTATACCACCTCTTCCGGTCCTTGCCTTGGAAGCTGTTCCCATCTCCAGTTTCAGTGGAATCTCAATTGACACTATTTCAAGAACCAAATGTTACGTCAACCCTCTAATTTAAGAAAAAATACACTTCATGGCTGGGTTGATTATGATGACTACTCCCTTCCGATACCCTCTATCAGAAGCCAATTTCTGGTCCATCTAAAAATATTAACCTTTGTAACAATGATTTTGGAGGTACTACATATGGGGAACACATAGAGAAATGAATGGGCCATGGTTACTATAGAAATAACAAATATAAACATGGAAAACATTTTTTTACAAGGCATGTCCTCTTCAAAAAGGTGACAAATAGTGCAGGAAAAAGTTGAAAGAGAATTGTACTTGTTTATATTCTATTCGAGTTGTAACATATAAGTTCAAAACTATCATTATAGATATACACTCACGATCTATCTAAAGGACCCAACAAGAGAACTCTAGTTAGTTATTGATTTTGCTCAGATAGCTGAGTAAATCATGGGTGTTAAAGCTAGTGATCTCCACCTATTGTCTATAGATGAAGACACGACTAGTGAAATTACAAGCAATGTCATCGGCATCGAATACTACTTCACACTTTCCTTGAAAAAAGAGACATACTGTGGAAAAAATAGATTGAATTGTGTCATCCTATGTAATGCCCCATTCGACATTAACCTAGTCATTTCTCTAATGACCCTATTAATAAGTAGGGGTAGGTGGTGTGCATGATTATGTTGACTGTTAGTCGACCCCAACCATGTCACAAAGAAGGATCAGTGTCCTTCCTCCCTGTCTGGTCTCCCTGTGTCCTTGTCGATGCTTCTAGTGGAGGGCCTCTGCATCGCCCTTTTTGATTACCCTGTTAAGACTAATCTCATTCTCGAATTCTATAGGTGGTTTGAATGACGACTTGGTGTTGTGAGGGCATGTCCACGGAAAGAATAAATATCTACATAATAATAATTATATTGAATTGTCGATTTTTTCTTATTATTATTATTTTTTCGAGCTTGACCGGCGATCATTATTAATATGGTTAATAATTATTGTGAGCAGTAAAAATAATAATAATAATGATATTATTATTATTATTTTATATGTCGATTGATGATTTTTTTAATTAATTGCTTTATCATCGAATGTTATCGACATTAATATTAATTATCCGTATGTTATTTTATTGTATCTTTTCGATCATTCCTTGAGAGAAATCCTCGATTCACATAAAAGACGAGCTTTTTTTTGTTGGTCGTTCCATTATTTTGGAAGTGGTATTCATGTTCTATTTTTATTTTTATCGAAAAATCCAGTAACCAACTCTCACCTTGGCCGTCTGAGCCTACACACATGCCTTACTGTAATTGATAAATTTTGGGTGAGCTTATTATTGCTTCCACTATTTTGCCTCCCACGTTTGACTATTGATGTGACAAGCTTGGCATGAGGAGATGTGGGATCCATTTTCTTTCTTTGGATCCTTTATTTCTTTGTCTTCTGGTTAGTGGCGTGTAGGAATTTTTGGCCCTTGTCTTTCTTTATTATTATTATTGTTAGTTCATGTTTGGCATACGTTTGGTGGAGTAAATGCAAATTTATTGTTGGCTGCCTACATTGGGTTTTGCTTGTTTGGACCTACTCCTTTTGTAGTAGTGCAAAAACCTGTGTCTGGGTTTTTAGAGGTGTAGAAACCATTTATGGAGGCTAGACACATCATTTTTTAGCTAGGACATTTGGTCTGATTTCTTCCTCTTGCTCGATGGATGTCCATTCTGGTTCCAAAGTACTATTGTCTCTGGCTGCATACAGGCTGAAAGGGTGATTAGGAATATTTTCACCTGATGGTTGTTTATGGGAAACAAGTACTGCTATAGTAGATCCCCATGTGTGCTCATCCTATAAACATGGCGTTTCCTGAGACCCCATCTCCTTGAGTAGTTTTGACAAGTAGTTTACCTGCCTTATGTTTTCTTACACTTTTTCATGCGTGACCTCTTAGGCTCTCGTGGCTACAACTATTAGAAAACATTTTCCTATGTGATCCAATGGATGTTATTTCCCTTCTCTAGCTATCCCTCTTGATGCAGGTTGGGAATAAGTTTGTAAGGTTGTGGGGTTAGGATTTTTCCCTTTCTCCCACGTGTTCCTAGGCCTTCCCAATTTTTTTTTCATTTTTTGCTTCTATTGGTGTCATGACAATCCTTGAGATCTTTTTCCCTTTGTGAAGATGGAGCTTGTGGTTTTGGGGGGATCCCTGTTATTCCAATGTGAGAACGAGTTTTGATTTAGTGCTAGCATGGATGTGGATGGAGATTCAACCGGAGGAATGTTGTTGTAGGCTTGAGAGTGGTGTTGGCTATTTGCAGAAGATGGAGAAACATGCAAGATAATTCTATTCATTGTTACTTTTTCTAGATTTAAAAATATCATGAAATTGAACCAACCTTTTCCTAGAATTGTTTTTTCACTGCTACTTTTGTTGTGGGTTCGATGCCTTATGACGAAATCCCTCCTTTCCTCTTGAAATCCTTGTTTGTTTATAAATAGTTTCCAGTGCTAAGTGGTCAGCAAAGATGTATTTTCCCCTCCTTTGGTTGTTACATATTCTTACTCAAGTGATCAAGCTTCGACCTTTTTATCTTCTTTTCTTTGTTTAATTATCAAGGTTATTATGATATTTTAAGCTAGTAATTTATGTTAGGAAAGCAAGCTTGCAGTATCTATGAACCTCTTATTTTCAAAAGCTTACTGACTTTATGTTGTACTTTGATTACTCACTCTCAAACCCCATTTGATAAGTGTTTGATTCTGGGAAAGAAGCGTTGTTGGGATAGAGTGACCAATACTTGGGCTAAGACGGGTTGGAGATTTGGTTTTAAAATTTTTAGAATATAGAAATCGAGTACAACATGTTCAGATCTTGCTTGTGTATAATCCCCATTGATCATAAGAATTTTTCCTAGACTTCTAAAGTCTTCCTTATGAGATAGCTTGACCGTCGTTCTCAAGATGGAACCATAACTAGTTTTGAATCACCTAAGTGCGATGTTACATTTGTACAATTCTAGTAACAAGTTATTACTAGAATTACTTTGGTTTATTTCTCTTTCGAAAGACTTTTGGGTAGCATATTCTACTTTTTATCTCGTTGTTTTTTCTTTTATAATGTTAATGCTATTATTTAATTGGTTAAATTATATGTATATAAATACCTTAATGGTTCACGATGGAAATTGATATGAATTTTATTAACATTTATGGAAAACTAATTATGCATCGATAATATTATTAATTTATAATGGAGGGTGTTGGTTGGAAAAATACATTTAGTAATATATGTTAATACCTTTGTTAGAATGGTTCGATTATGTTATCGAGGGATGCTTTAAAAGATTTTGTGTTGAGAAAGAGAATATTATTTTAATTAAACCAAACCTTAGACTTATTGTGGAGGTTTGTAAATCCTTAGTGTTATAAAACTTGAATGATTTTTTGAATGCTTCTTGTTTAAACAGAATTCCCTTTTTAACTCACCTATTGTTATTAGCCTATAAGGGCAATGGCCTCTTCCTGAATGATTGTAGAATATCATGGAGCCAATGGCCAAAAATTGAATTTTATTTGCTTTCTCTTTTAATTAATGTCAAGTGGTGGTCGAGTATTAGATTTTGATTGTGTAATCTATATTGTTAAATGATTGAAATTTTAATACAGTCGACTTTTCGTGTTAACCTCTGAATTATGTGGTGCCTCCTAGATTGATTGTTCAATTTTGTCATTCTTTATAAATCTAGTCTTGTAGCCTATTTCTTGTGGTATATTTTGATAATTTTAGATTGTTGGTTTGAATATCAATATTTCAGTCTTATGGCTATTTATTTATTTGATGGGAAACATGTTCCACTAGGTTGTTTGTTTCTAGCTTATAAGGCCAATGGCCCTTCTCAAATGATCGTTAAACTTTCATTTCTTTTGAAATAATGTTCATAATTGAAGTATGAGGTTTTTCTTCTTGGATTCGCATGATTGGAATTTCCTTATTAACTTAAGGAGCAGGTTGTATTTAGAGATTTGATACAATCCTTGGAATAGAATGTTTTCCTTTCTTGATATTTTTAGATAGTAGCTTATTTTTTCTTTGTGTAGTCTTATCAGGTTATTAACTTTTGCAGATGGCTTATGCAGGTGAATGAGGGAGAGACATGTAAATTATTTAATCAATCTTTGTTATAAATCTCTTTTGTAAGAATAATGTTTATGTTGTAAAACTCCAGAAAGGGTCTGATGGGAAATTTTAGAAGAGGGCCTATGTCGTTGTTTAATGTATTTTTGGAGTATTTGTCTTAGTAGTTTGTTGTTTTACTACTACTAAAATTTGATTACCGTTACATGACTTTTTTTAATGGATTATAGGAATTTTAAGATCAGTATAGTGCATTGATCAAATTTATTACCTTCATATACCCTAATCATAATTCCATAGAATTGTTTTGTCCCTTTCGTTTGTGCGTCATGTTGGAAAGAATTGATGTAGTTCCATGTGTAGTTTTTTCAAAATAAGTAATGGTAAAGTGCTCTTGGGATAAAATTTTGTGTTGAAAACCATTCTAATACATGGTACTAATACAATGCTAAGCATAATAAGATGAATGGGTATCCTTTTAAAAGTTATAAAATATAGATGTTTATCTGAATAAAATATTGTAGATGTGAGCTTCTCGATAAAATTTGGGTTATTAAGTGATCAAAGAGGAAATTATACTATAAAAAAAAATTATGTACCATAGTTTCCCCAAGCTGAGCAAATAAACCATTATTCTTTTATCGGGATTCCTTAAACGGTCTCAAGGTGAAATCAATGGTTAGATTTTTGAAGATGTTAAGATTTAATAATTAGGAGGAAATAGTTTAAGAAATAATGAAATCTATCTCTCGAGCATTGCAAAGTAAATTGTTTTCTTTTGTTAAACTTGTCAAGTGAAGCCTAGAAATATTTCTAATCATTCTGGATAAATTATTAGCCCCAATAAAATCCTAAAGAATAACTAATGAGATCTTATAGATGAACCCATTTTGATCTTCTTCCCATAACTTAATTTAAAAGTGCTTTGTAATCTTCTCTTAAGTGTTGATAAACATTTAACCCTAGCACAAAGAGGTTATAATTCTAAATCTAAATGGTGCCATCCGTCAACCAAAGTTTGTGCTCATCACCTTGTCTAATGGAGGTATGAAACAAGATTCAGTATGTTGAGTATGTGTAAATAGTATTTTGAGAAATGGGAAATGTCCTTTTAAATCAAACGAATTAAGCAAGTTATCGACATATAATTGATGATCCACTTTTAGAAAACTTGGTCTTAAGTTAATTAGTCGATAGTATAAAAGAAATAAGTTCTCCCTTGTGAAAAGAATTGTGTGTTCATTATGAACGTAAGTTAAGAATTAAGAGACTTTTATTTAAAAAGACTTTCATATGTTCCTAAATGGGTGTGTTATGTGATAGGATAATGTTGTTCAAAATGGGAAGGAACATTTTCATGTCGAGCATCGTAGATTTCCTTGTACTTTGGTGATCAGTGTTGTGTCAAGACTATCATGAGCTCGTGGTATCCATTGCGACCTATTGTTGTGTCATGTAAAACTCCAAGTAAGTTAAAAAAAGTTATTTGATTTTTTCAATGTTATATTAGTGTGTGTTTTAGCAGATGTTACACTTGGTATCAGAGTGGACGTTCATTTTCTTAATCCTCTGAACTAGATTGGAGTGGTGATGGTGTTGCATGCACCTGATGGTGATGGTGTTGCATATGGTAGTTGATATTGGAAGATTAATGTGGTATAAGTGTGATGTGATCCATGTCATAATTGTGATATTGTGAAAGCACATGATGTGTCTGTCACTTAGTGCATATTGTTTATCAGGCTGATGTGTTGGAGATGGGAGTATTCTCTCTCCTTCTTGTGGATTATATGAAGAGTTCACATGTGAAGTATTGCTTCTGGTGTGTGATAATAATGCTTTTATGGATGGCAGAGTGTTGGAGCATTGTGGCATATTGTGATATGTAGGTGTGTCGATGTATTGTATGACAAGATTGATGTAAAGTGAATTGACTTGTATCATGATGTTTTTACCATGTTTTGAAGAAATGTGTGTATCACCTTGTTATGTAGCAAATTAATGTTATGTTGTGATGTTACTTACTATGCTCATTGTATGTATGATTTGTGCAATATGTAATGATTCATGTCGTGATTTAGGGGAAAATGGTGAGCGTATGAACCCTATTGTATATTGATTGCACTTTGGGTGCAGAATGTGGTAAAGTGATGTATTGCACCCAGTGAATGTATGATTGTTATCTACCTTGTATATGTACCATACGTAAGACATTATGGTAATTCTGTGTGTACCACCATTGTGTTAGTGATGTAGTTACATATTATGTTGTGAACCTTGCACTAACCGACCCTAAGGGAAATTGGTAAAAGTGTATGTCTAGAGTGAGGAAAGGTGTATGGGTGACTAATCACTAGAGCCAACCTTAGACTTCGTAGATGGTGGCCTATGCTCCTCTCTCTCTCCTCATGTGGTTGTTTTATAGATTCAACCTTCATGTAGCTATGACTATGTTTAGCCTTGTCGAAGTGGTGGTGGGATGATTAAGATAGAGTTGATGACAGTTGTACTATTGATGTGTTATTTTTACGAGCTAAGGCTTGATAATCTGAGTGCTAGAACCTCGTTGAGTACCACCCTTAGTGGCCATATAATAAGGCCACATATTCATCGTAATGTGTTATTCTTATATGTGTATTTTATTTGTAAATTGAACTTTTATTTTATTTCTGCAAGGACCAGCAGTTTTCTTGATTGCCATGTTTTATATTTTGGGCATTTCCTTGGTTTGTGGTACTAACATGTAGGATTTTTGCACTAACTATGGATATTTGGCCATTTATTTTGCTTGGTTTTGGATATTCTTTTAAATTTTAAAATTTACCACCTTGCCCAAGGCTTGTACTTTACCACTTGGCATTTGAAATCAGATTATTATGCTGGTCCTATTGTCATGATGTGTGGAATAGGGTCATGGGATGCACCATGGAATGGTTGGACCTATGGACCCACTTCGTTGTATGGGGGTATGCCCCAAGGAGTTATAGATAACTAGCAGGTTGTTGAACCATGAGTTATTATGTCACTTGGGTTAGGGGTGTTTGGACTCTATGTGCCTAGGGCCATAGGGTGACCGACCTCTTTGTGGAGCAAAAAGGGAAAATTTATATATACATTACTACTTGAGGGAGGCATACAAGATTGAGGGAGGCATAAGAGAATTGAGGGAGGCATAAGAGATTGAGGGAGGAATAGGATATTTGTGTGTATGTGTTGATGTTGATTTCGGGATATAGGTTGAGTTATTGTGATGTCTTGGGAGTGGTATTATGATGTATGTGTTACTCATGTTAGTTGGATATGTTTTGTGATGTTGTGGATATGACATTGATGCCCTTGTTGACCGTATGTACATGTAGCTATTTTCTGAGTTATGTAAATTCTTCATATGTGGAATTGAGGAAATGTTTGGTTGTTGTAGTACACTTTGTTTTGAATATTATAAGTCATTCATAGATCTATGACAAGTGCTATGTTATGTGGATTGTGTCTGTACTCTTCCATTTTGGGTTAAGCTCTGGTGGTGTGGTACCGTCATGAAGGTATGTAAAATTATGCTTGTGAATCATTAGTTTTGTGTATGACCCTGATAGGGTGTTGTATTAGCATTTCATGTTGGACACCCACAAGAATGAACAAACTAAAACTCGTCAACAATGAAATTTTAAAGAACCTGAATTAAGAATAATGTAATTGGAAAGAGTCTAATTAAATAATGAATAAGAGGGAACTGCCAATCTTCACAGAACCTTGAAAGTTAAAAATTCTGCCAAAATGTTTCTAAGGCTACCATGTGGCCATGCTTTAATAAACTAAAATTTTAACCATAGGGTGCACTTTCACCTTTATCTATTCCTTGTTGCTTACAGCCTTTCCTTCCTTCAGTGTTATGTCGCATCGAGGACAATGCTTTCTTAAGGGGAGGAGAATGTAATGCCCCATTCGATGTTACCCCAGTTTTCTTCGATGACCTTGTTGCTAAGTGTGGAAGGTGGTGTGCATGATTCCATTGACCGTTAGTTGGCTTCATGACCATGTCACACAGAAGGATTAGTGTTCTTCCCCCCGTCTGGTCTCCCTATGTCCTTGTCGATGCTGCTAGTCAAGGCCCTCCATAGCACCCCTTTTCAATTACCTTGTTAAGGCTAATCTCATTCTCAAATTCTATAGGTGGTTTGAATGATGACTTGGTGTTGTTAAGGCATGTTGAGCTAGAAGGAATATCTACATAATAATAATAAAATTGAATTGTGGATTTTTTCTTTTTCTTTTTTTTATTATTTTGTCGAGCTTGATGGAAATCATTATTAATATGGTTAATAATTATAGTGAGTAGTAAACATAATAATAATAATGATATTATTATAATTATTTTATATGTTGAACGGTGATTTTCTTAAAATTATTATTTTATCGTCGAATGTTATCGACATTAATATTAATTATCCTTATGTTATTTGATTATATCTTTTTGATCTTTCCTTGAGATCGATCCTCGATTCACGTAAAAGAGGATCTTATTTTTGTTGGTCATTCCATTGTTTGGGAAGTTATATTCATGTTTTTTTATTCTTATTGAAAATTCTAGCCACCAACTCTCACCTTGGCCGTATGAGCCTACACGCATGCCTTGTTGAAATTGATAATTTTTTGGTGAACATACTATTGTTTCAACTATTTTACTTCCCACGATGGATTATTGATGTGAAAAGCTTTGCGTGTGGAGATGTGGGCTCCATTTTATTTCTTTGGATCCTTTATTTCCTTTTCATCTGGTTAGTGGCATGGAGGAATTTATGGCCTTTTCTTCCTTTTTTTTTTAGTTCATGCCTGACATACATTTGGTGCAGTAAATGCAAATTTATTTGGCCTTATTGGGTTTTATTTGGTTTCTTTTAACATTTCGTCTTTTTGTTTTGGTGTAGAAACCCCTTATGGAGGATGGACGCATCATTTTTTTCACTAGGAAATTTGGTCTGATTTATTCCTATTCTCGATGGATTTCCATTCCTATTAGAAGGTGCTATTGTCCCTGGCTGCGTACAGGATGAAAGGGCAACTGGGCATATTTTAACCTGATGGTTACTTATGGGAAGCAAGAACAGTTGCAGTAGATCCCCATGTGTGCTCATCCTATAAACATGGCATTTCTTGAGACCCCATCTCCTTGAGGAGTTTTGACAAGCAGTTTACCTGCCTTATGTTTGCTTACACTTTCTCATGTGTGGCCTCTTAGGCTCTTGTGGCTACAACTATTTGAAAATATTTTCTTGTATGCTCCAATAGATGTTCTTTCCCTTATCTAGCTGTCCCTTTTGACACTGGTTGGGAGTAAGTTTGTAAGGTTGTGGGGTTATGATTTTTCCCTTTCTCCCACGTGTTCCTGGGCCTTCCCTTTTTTTTCATTTTGTGTTTTTAATTTTTTCATGACATTCCTTGAGATCCTTGTCCCTTTGGGAAGATGAATCTCATGGTTTTGAAGGGATCCCTGCAAGTCCAACATAAGAACGAGTGGTAATTTAGCACCAGCATGGAAGTGGATAGAGATTTGACCTTAGGAATGCTGCTACAGACTTGAGAGTGGTGTTGGCTATTTGTAGAAGCTGGAGAAATAGGCAAGATAATTCTATTCATTGTTACTTTTACTAGATTAAAAAATATCATGAAATTGAACCACCCTTTTGCTGGAATTGCTTTTCCACTACTACTTTTGTTGTGGGTTCGACCCCTTGCGAGGAAATCCCTCCTTTCCTCTTTAAATCTTTAATTTTTTAATAAATAGTTTCCAGTCTGAAGTTGTCAGCTCAGATGTATTTTCCCATCCTTTGGCTGTTACGTCTTATTACTCAAGTGATCAACCTTCAAAAAAATTATCTTCTTTTGTTTGTATAAGTATCAAGGTTATTATATTTTTTTAGCTGGTAATTTCTGTTAGGCAAGCAAGCCTGTAGTATCTATGAACCTCTTATTTTAAAAAGCTTAGCATCTTTATGTTGTATTTTGATGACTCACTCTCAAACCCCATTCGATAACCATTTGATTTCAGGAAAGAAGGGTTGTTGTGGTGGAGTGACCAATACTTGGGCTAATCCAGGTTGGAGATTTGGTTTTAAAACTTTTAGAATATAGAATTCGAGTGCTGCATATTTGGATCTTGATTGTGTGTAATCCCCATTGATCATTTGAATTTTTCTTAGACTTGTAAAGTCTTCCTTATGAGATACATTGATTGTCCTTCTCAAGCTGGAACTATAACTAGTTTTGAATCATCTAAGTTCGATGTTACATTTGTACAATTCTAGTAACTAGTTATCACTAGAATTACTTTGGTTTATTTCTCTTTCGGAATACTTTTGGGTGGCATATTCTAATTTGTATCTCATTGTTTTCTCTTTTATAATGTTAATGCTATTATTTAATTGGTCAGATTATATGCATATAAATACCGTAATAGTTCAAGATGGAAATTGATATGAAGTTTATTAACATTTGGGGAAAACTAATTATGCATCGATAATCTTACTAATTTATAATGGAAGGTTTTGGTTGGATAAAGACATTTAGTAATATATGTTAATACCTTTGTTAGAATGGTTTGATTATGTTATCGAGGGATCCTATAAAAGATTTTCTGTTGAGAAAAAGACTATTCTTTTAATTAAACCGAACCTTATACTTATTATGGAGGTTTGTAAATCCCTAGCGTTTTAAAACTTGGATGATGTTTTGAATGCTTTTTGTTTTAACAGAATTCTCTTTTTGAATCGCTTGTTGTTACTAGCCTATAAGGGTAATGGCCTCTTCCTGAATGATTTTGGAATATCTTGGAGTCAATGTCTGAAACTAGCATTTTATCTACTTTCCCTTTTAATTCATGTTGAGTGGTGGTCGAGTATTAGATTTCAATCATGTAATATATATTAATACATGATTGAAATTTTAATACACTCGACTTTTCGTGTTAACCTCTTAATTCTGTGGTGCCTCCTAGATTGATTGTTCAATTTTGTCATTCTTTTTAAATCTAGTATTGTAGCCTATTTCTTGTCGTATCTTTTGATAAGTTAAGATTGTTGGTTTGAATATCAATTTTCATTGTTATGATTATATATTTATTCGATGGGAACACTATTCAACTAGGTTGGTTGTTTCTAGCTTATACAGTTAGTGAATCTTCTCGAATGATTGTCAAACTTTCCTTCGTTTTGAAACAATGTTCATAATTGAAGTATAAGGTTTTTCTTCTTGGATTGGCATGATCGGAATTTCCTTATCAACTTAAGGAGTTGGTTGTATTTAGAGATTTGATCCAATCCTTGGAATAGAATTTTTTCCTTTCTTGATATTATTAGATAGTAGCTTATTGTTGCTTTGTGTAGTCTTATCTCACTCAATTCTCACGAACTGACTTAGGTTATTAATTGTTACAAATGGCTTATGCGGGTAAATGATTGAGAGACATGTAAATCATTTCATCAATCTTGGTTATAAAACTCTTTTGTATGAATTATTTTTATATTTTAAAACTCTGGAAAGGGTCATGTGGGAAATTTTAGAAGAGGGCCTGTGTCATTGTTTAATGTATTGTGAAGTAGTGTTGTCTTAACTACTGAAACTTTGAATTTCTTTACTACTTTGAAGGAAATATGAAAATTGATTACTGCATTGTTATGCATGATTTTTTTAATGGATTATAGGAGACCTAAGAACAGTATAGTGGATTGATCAAATTTTTTACCTTCTTGTTCCCTAATCATAATTCCATAGAATTATTTTTTCCCTTTCGTTTATGCGTCGTGTTGGAAAGAATCGATATAACCATGTGTAGTTTTCTAAAAATAAGTAATGGTAAAGTGCTCTTGGGATAATTATTTTTATTGAAACCCCTTCTAAAAAATGGTAATAATACAATGCTAAGCATAATAAGATTAATGGGTATCCTTTTAAAATTTATAAAATATACATGTATATATGAATAAAATATTGAAGATGCGTGCTTCTTGATAACATTTGGGCCAGTAGGTGATCAAATAGGAAACTATGATTTTAAAACAAATATATGTACCTTGGTTTCCGCAAGATGAGAAAATAAACCATTATCCTTTTTTTCGGGAGTCCTTAAACGGTCTCAAGGTGAAATCAATGGTTAGATTTTTGAAGATATTAAGATTTAATAAGTATGAGGAAATAGTTTAGGAAACCATGCAATCTATCTCTCAAGAGTTTCAAAGTATATTGTTTTCTTTTGTTAAACTCCTCAAGTGAAGCCTAGAAATATTTCTAATCATTCTGGATAAATTCTTAGCCCCAATAAAATCCTAAAGGATAACTAATGACATCTTAAAGATGAACCCATTTCGATATTCTTCCAATAACTTATTTTAAAAGCGCTTTGTAATCTTCTCTTAAGTGTCGATAAACATTTAACCCTGACACAAGGAGGTTGTAATTCCAAACAAGAAATTAAGTTAAGAATTAAGAGATGTTTTAGTAAACAAGAAACCTTAAAAGAATTTCATCGTGGGATGACCCTAAACATGTGCTTTATGGTTGGACTTATATGTGATGTTCTGTGAAAATGGGAAGTGAACAATTTCATGTCGAGCATTGTAGATTTCCTTTTAGTTTGTTGATTAGTGTTGTGTCAATCCTATCGTGAGTTGGTGGTAGCCATTGTAACCTCTTTTTGAGTCGTGTAAAACTCCAAGAAATTTTTAAAACAAGTTATCCAAGTTTTTCAATGTTATATTAGTGTTTGTTTTAGCAGGCATTACACTTGGTATCAGAGTGGAGGTTCATGCTCTCGAACCTCTGGGCCAGATTGGAGTGGTGATGGTGTTACATGATGGTGTTTCATGATGGTGGTTGATATTGGAAGAGTAATGTGGTATAAGCATGATGTGATCCATGTCATAATTGTGATATTGTGAACGCACATGATGTGTATGTCACTTAGTGTGTATTTGTTATCATGTTGATGTGTTGGGGGTGGGAGTATTCTCTCTCCTTCTTGTGCATTCTATGAAGATTTCATGTGTGAATTACTGCTTGTGGTGTGTGAAAAGAATGCTATTGTGGATGACGAAGTGTTGGAGCATTGTGGCATATTGTGATAAGTAGGTGTTTCGATGTATTGTATAACAAGATTGATGTAAAGTGAATTCACTTATATCATGATGTTTTTACCATGTTTCAAATAAATGAGTGTATCACCTTGTTATGTAGAAATTAATGTTATGTTGTGATGTTACTTACTATGTTCATCTGTATGTATGATTTGTGCTAATATGTAATGATTCATTTCATGATTTAGGGGCAAACGGTGAGCGTATGAACCCTATTTTATAGTGATTTTACTTTGGGTGTAGAATGTGGTAAAGTGATGTATTGCACCTAATGAATGTATGATTGTTATCTACCTTGAATATGTACCATACGTAAGATGTGATGGTAATTTTGTGTGTACCATCATTGTTTTATTGATGTAGTTACATATTATGTTATGAACTTTGCACTAACCGACCGTAAGGGAAATCGGTAAAAGTGTATGTCTAGAGTAAGGAAAGGTGTACGGTTGACCAATCACTAGAGCCAACCTTAGACGTAGTATATGGTATCCTATGCTCCTTTCTCTCTCCTCATGTGGTTTCTTTGTAGATTCAACCTTAGTGCAGCTATGATTATGTTTAGCCTTGTTGAAGTGGTGGTGGAATGATTTGATAGTTGTATTATTGATATGTATTTTTACGAGCTGAGGCTCAATGTTTCGAGTGCCAAAAAATTGTTGAGTACTCCCCTTGGTGGCCATATAAGACCACATAGTCATCATAATGTGTTATTCTTATATGTGTATTTTATTTGTAAATTAAACTTTTATTTTTATTTCTGTAAGGACCAACAGTTTTCTTGATTGCCATGTTTTATATTTCGGGCACTTAATTTGTTTGTGATACTAACATGCAGATTTTTTCACTAACTATATGGCTATTTGGCCATTTGTTTTGCTTGGATTTGGATATTCTTCTAAATTTAAAACTTTACCACCTAGCCCAAGGCTTTACTTTGCCCACTTTACATTTGAAACGGGTTATTATGTTGGTTCTATTGTTGTAATGTGTGGAATAGGGTCATGGGATGCACCATGGAATGGTTTCACCTATGGACCCACTTCATTGTATGGGGGTACGCCCCAAGGAGTTACAGATAACTAGCAGGTTTTGAACCATGAGTTATTATGTCACTTGGGTTAGGGGTGTCTGTACTCTATGTGTCTAGGGCCATAGGGTGACCGACCTCTTTGTGGAGGTATAAAACTTGAGGGGCGAATTATCTATACATTACTAAGAGACTTGAGGGAGGCATAAGAGATTGAGGGAGGCATAAGATACTTGAGGGAGGCATAAGAGATTGGGGGAGGCATAAGAGATTGAGGGAGGCATAAGATATTTGTGTTTGTGTGATTGATGTATCGAGGATATAGGTGAGTTATTGTGATGTCTTGGGAGTGGTGCTATGATGTATGGGTTACTCATGATAGTTGTATATGTTTTGTGATGTTGTGGATATGGAATGATGCCCTTGTTAAGTCTGTGTACCTATAGCTTTTGTTTCGAGTTATGTGAAATCTTCATCTTTGGAATCGAGGAAATGTCAAGTTATTGAAGCACACTTTTGTTCAAGTATTATAAGTCAGTCATAGATATGTCACAAGTGCTATGTTATGTGGACCACGTTTGTACTCTTCCATATTGGGTTAAGCACTGGTGGTGTGGTACCATCATGAAGGTATCTAAAATTTTGCTTGTGAATCATTAGTGTTGTGTATGACCCTAGTAGGGTGTTGTGATAGTAGTTCATGTTGGGCACCCACAAGAAAGAATAAACTCAAAATCAACAAGCAAAAAATTTTAAAGATCCTGAATTAAGAATAATGTAATTGGAAAGAGTCTAATTAAATAATGAATAAGAGGTAACTATCAATCTTCACAGAACCTTGAAAGTTAAAAAAAATCTGCCAAAAATGTTTCTAAGGCTACCCTGTGGCCAAACTTTAATCGACTGAAATTTTAACCATAGGGTGCACTTTCACCTTTATCTATTCATTGTTGCTTACCGCCTTTCCTTCCTTCAATTTTATGTCACATCAAAGATGATGCTTTCTTAAGGGTAGGAGAATGTAATGCCATATTCGATATTACCCCAGTCCTTTCTCTGATGACCCTGTTAATATGTGGGGGTAGCTAGTGTGCGTGCCATTCCGTTAACTGTTAGTCAACCCTGACTGTGTCACAAAGAAGGATTAGTGTCCTTCCTCCCTGTCTGGTCTCCCTGTGTCCTTGTCAGTGCTACTAGTGGAGGGCCTCCGTAACGCCCTTATCAATTACCATGTTAAGGCTAGAATCAATCTCAAATTCTATAGGTGGTCTTAATGATAACTTGGTGTTGTTAGGGATTGTCCGGCTAGAAGGAATATCTACATAATGATAATTATATTGAATTGTCAATTTTTCCTTATTATTATTATTTTGTCGAGCTTGACAGGTGATCATTATTAATATGGTTGAATTTTTATGAGCAGTAAAAATAATAATAATGATTATTATTCTTATTTTATATGTTAATCCGTGATTTTTTTTAATTATTATTTTGATCGTCGATTGTTATCGATGTTAATAGTAATTATCCTTATGTTATTTTATTGTATCTTTTTTATCGTTCCATGAGAGTGATCCTCGATTTGCATAAAAGAGGAGTTTGTTTTTTTGATGATTCCATTGTTTGGGAAGTGGTATTCATGTTTTATTTTAATTTTATCAAAAAATCCATCCACCAACTCCCATCTTGGTCGTCTGATCCTACACACATGCCTTTTTGTAATTGATGGTTTTTGGTTGAAGTTATTATTGCTTCCATTATTTTTCCTCCCACGTTGGATTATGGATGTGACAAGATTGGCATGAGGAGATGTGGGCTCTATTTTCTATCTTAAAATCCTTTATTTCCTTTTCTTCTGATTAGTGTCCTGGAGAAATTTCTAGCCCTTTTATTTCTTTATTATTATTTTTAGTTCATGACTGGCATACGTTTGGTGGAGTAAATGCAAATTTATGTGCTGGGTACCTCCATTAGGTTTTGTTTGGTTTCTTTTCACCTACGTATGGTAGTTTTGTAGTGGTGTAGAAACCCCTTGTGGAGGCTGGATGCATCATTTTGTCTTAGCTGGGACATTTGGTCTGATTTCTTCCTCTTGCTCGATGGATTTCCATTCCTGTTCCAAAGTGCTATTATCTCTAGCTGTGTATAGGATGAAAGGGTGACTGCGCATATTTTCACCTGATGGTTGCTTATGGGAAGCAAGAAAAACCTGTAGTAGATCCAAATGTGTGCTCATCTTGTAAACATGGCATTTCATGAGACCCCATCTCCTTGAGGAATTTTGACAAGAAGTTTACCTGCCTTATGTTTTCTTACAATTTTTCATGCATGGCCTCTTAGGATCTTCTGGCTATAACTGCTTGAAATTTTTTTCCTGTGTGCTCTAATGGATTTTCTTGCCCTTCTCCAACTGTCCCTTTTGACACACATTGGGAGCTTGTTTGTAAGGTTATGGGGGTTGGCCTTTTTCCCTTATCCCTCACATGTTCCTCAGGCCTTTCCACTTTTTTTACATTTTTTGTTTTTACTGTTGTCATGATAGTCCTTGAGATATTTTTCCCTTTTAGTCAAGATGCCAACTGGTGGTTTAGGGGATCCCTTCCTGTCCAACTGTGATGTGAGTGGTGATTTAGTGAACCCACATGGATGTGGATGGAGATTCGACCTTTGAATGCGCCAGGAATGAGATTGTGTTGTAAGTGTTGGAGCTGGAGAAACAGGCAAGATAATTCTATTCATTGTGAATTTTATACTAGATTTAAAAATATCATGAAATTGAACCACCCTTTTCTTGTTTTGGTCACTTTACTTTTGAACTATGGGTTTTTGCTATTGAAATCCCTCCTTTCCCTTTGATGGTTTTAAATAAGTTTTTATAAATAGGGATTGCACATGAATTTTTAAGTGGTCAAGATCTTAAATGTATTTTCTTCTCCTTTGGTTGTTATGTCTTCTTACTCAAGTGATATGAACCTTGTTACTTTTTTATCCCTCTCTTTTGATCTTTGTTTAAGTATCAAGGTTATTATGTTGTTTTTAGCTGGTAATTTAGAGTTATGGAAAGCAAGCCTGCAGTATCTATGAACCTATTTATTTTCATCTAGGTTACCAGTGTTTATGTTGTACTTTGATGACTCATTCTTAATACCCCATTTCGGTAACCATTTGATTCCTAAAGAACTGGTTGTTGGGATTAGAGTGACCAATACTTGGGCTAATCCAGGTTGGAGATTTGGTTTTAAAACTTTTAGAATATACAATTCGAGTGCAACATATTCGATCTTGTTGTGTGTAATCCTTATTGATCATGTGGTACATTTTCCTAGAATTCTAAAGTCTTCCTTATGAGATACCTTGACCATCCTTCTCAAGCTGGAACCATAACTAGTTTTGAATCACCTAAGTTAGATGTTACATTTGTATAATTCTAGTAACTAGTTATTACTAGAATTACATTGGTTTATTTGGCTACATGAAGACTTTTGAGGTAGCATATTCTAATTTTTATGACACCTTTTTCTCTTTCATAATGTTAATGCTATTATTTAATTGGTCATATTATAATATATAAATACCTTAATGGTTCATCATGGAAATTGATATGAAGTTTATTAACATTTGGGGAAAACTAATTATGCAATCATAATCTTATTAATTTATAATGGAAGGTGTTTTTAGTAGATAATGATATTTAGTAATATATGTTAATACCTTTTGTTAGGAATAGGTTTGATTATGTTATCGATGGATGATTTAAAATATTTTGTGTTGAGAACAAAGAATATTCTTTGGTAATTAAACTAAACTGTAGACTTATTGTGGAGGTTTGTAAATCCTTAGCATTATAAAACTTGGATGTGTTTTGAATGCTTCTTGTTTTTATTATGGAATTCCATTTTTCACTAGCTTGTTGTTACTAGCGTAAAAGGGACATGGCCTCTTCGTGAATGATTTTGGAATATCTTAGATTCAATGGGCGAAACTAGCATTTAATCTTCTTTCTATTTTAATTAATGTTGAGTGGTGGTTGAGTATTAGATTTCAATCATGAATTTGTATGTATTAAATAAGATTGAAATTTTAATATTACTTGATATTCCTAAGTGTTAACCTCTGAATCATCAAAATAGTTCCTTTTGATTGTTCAATTAAATTTTTATTGATTTAAATCTAGTATTGTAATTATTTCTTGTGTATATCTTTTGATAAGTTTATATTTTTGGTTTGAATATCAATTTTCAGTCTTATGAGTATTTATTTATTCGATGGGAATCTTGCTTCCACTAGGTTTTGTTGTTTCTAGCTTATAGGGCCAGTGGTCCTATGTTTGAATGACTTGTTAAACTTTCCTTGCTTTTGAAACAATGTTCATAATTGAAGTATAAGGTTTTTCCTCTTGGATTGGCATGATGGGAATTTCCTCATTAACTTAAGTGATGTTGAATTTTCTAACCTTAAATCTATTATCCAATCCTTGGAATAGAATATTTAAAGGAATGTTGATTGATGTTAGATAGTAGCTGGATTGTCAATCATGCAATGTAGTCTTGTTACACGATTGAAATCACAAACTGACTCTTCTCTAACTTTTCCAAACTCATTGGGTCTTATGTGGGTAGAATGATAGATAGTCTCTTTGTTGGTTCATCAATGTTAATTATAAATTCTTTATGGTAAGAATTCCCTTCCTAATGTTGAAAACTAGTAAAGGGTCCTAATATGGAAATTTTAGAAGAGGGCATTAGTGGGTTTAATGTAGCTGTAAGTACTGTTGTCCATTAACTACTGAAAGGTTTGATTTCATTACTACTTTTAATGAAATATGCAATATGATTACCGCATTGTGTACGTTGATTTATCATTCCTAGTTCTCGCGAACTGCCTCAGGAATATAAGTGCAGATGGCCTTCATGAGTCAAAAAGGGAGAGATGCCTATTCCCTAATCATAATTCCATAAAATTGTTTTGAGACTCTTTTGTTTTTGCATCGTTTGGAAAAAATCGATGTAACCATGTGTAGTTTTCTCAAAATAAGTAATGGTAAACATATCTTGGGATAACAATTTTGTTGAAATAGCCCTTCTAGGTCATGGTAATAATGTAAATGCTAAGCATAATAAAGAATGGGTATCTTTTTAAAAAGTTATAAAATATAATGTATGTATGGATAAAATATTCCAGATGTGAGCTTCTTGATAACCTCAATGGGTCCAGTAGGTGATCAAAGAGGAAACTATCCCTTTAAATTAAAATATATGTACCTTGGTTTCCCCAAGCTAAGTAAATAAACCATTATCCTTTTCGTGGTGAGATCCTTAAACAGTCTCAAGGTGAAATCAATGGTTATTTTTTGAAGATATTAAGATTTATAATTAGGAGGAAATAGTTTTAAGAAACCCTTGCAATCTATCTCTCAACCATTGCAAAGTAAATTGCTTTCTTTTGGTAAACTTAATCAAGTGAAGCCTAGAAAAATTTCTAATCATTCTAATAAATTCTTAGCCTCAATAAAATTCTAAAGGATAACTAATGAGATCTTAAAGATGAACCCATTTCGATATTCTTCCCCATAACTTGCCTTGATTGCTTTGTAATATTCTCTTAAGTAATTTTAAACATTTAACCCTTTAACAAGGAGGTTATAATTCAAAATCTAAATGGTGCCCTCCATCAATCAGAGCTTGTGCTAATCACCTTGAGCAATGGGGTAGGAAACAAGATTCAATATCTTGACTGTGTATAAATAGTTTTTTGAGAAATGGAAAGTGTTCATTTTAAATCAAATGAATTTAGCAAGTTATTGACATATAATTGATGATCCTCTTTTAGAAAACTTTTTCTTAAGCTAATTAGTTGATAGTATACAAGAAAGAAGTTATCCCTTGTTAAAATAATTGTGTGAATCATTACATGAATCTTATAAGAATGTAAATTAAGAAGTAAGAGATGTTTTAGTAAAAAAGAAACCTTAAAATACTTTCATCATGGGATGCCTCTAAACATATTCTATGTGGTTGGAATTTTATGCTATGTTCTGTCAAAATGGGAAGTGAACAGTTTCATGCCGAGCATCATAGATTTCCTTGTACTTTGGTGATCAGTGTTGTATCAAGCCTATCGTGAGTTGGTGGTAGCCATTGTGACCTCTTGTTATGTCATGTAAAACTCTAAGCAAGTTAAAAAAATAATTATTCAAGTTTTTCAGTGATGTATTAGTATGTGTTTTAGTAGGCGTTACATACTCAGTTCCAAGAAAGTGGATAACAGTGCAACTCCTCTGTAACCTTCTTTACGAAAATAATTCTAATGTACTTTTCCCTTCAAATTTTACACCCTCCCCCATCCCATTCTATACTTTGAACTATCACCGCTATGTTGCTCATTTCATATCTATGTTTCACCCTTTTCCCCTGCTTCAAAAGAAAACTTTTGTAGTTCCTTATACAATGACATACTATTGTCACCTACTACTATGTGGATTGTAAGTAATTTTAATAAAATAAATGCATTTAACTTGCACTTTTATTATGTACGTATTTTCATCCTTGTATAGTACTAGAATGTGTTGTATCTTTCTATATATTTTTTTTCCTTAGCTAACACATAAAAGTTTGTTATCCTCAAATTGTTACCTCTTAAGATTGGTTCCCATTAGAACATCACATGCATTTCAAATGTATATAGTTTATTGATTCTGACATACTATTTCCTCCTACTACTATGTGGATTGAAATATCTTTTAAGAAAATAAATGATAATTACTTGCACTTATATTATGTATGTATTTGCATCATTGTATACTATTGGAACGTATTGTACCTTTCCATATAACTAATATTATTTTCTGTAAGAAACAAATGTAGATTTTTAATCCTCGAAATGATACCTCTTACACGTAGTTCCCATTGGATCTTCACATGCATTACAATTGTATATGGTTTATTGAATACAATTTTTTTTAAGGTCAACAAACAATGCATTGTTCATTACTGAGTGACACATTTTTTCCCAACAGGTGGTACTCCATAGGTGTGTAACTTTGCAATCATGTCAAATCCTGCAAAACGAGCATGAAAAAGAGATAACTACGCAAAAAATAAAGTTCACATAAATTCTAAGTAAAGATGTCATCACCTAGAGTGTAGAATAATGATAATCTCAAATATATGTCAATTTACATCGACCAACAACCTACCATTCCCTATCATTCCAAACTTGTTGAAAAATACAACTAATGAAGGATTTCCAGACAAAATTCCCAAGTAACTTCCATGGAAACAAATTTGCACGAACATATAAATTCCTTCCGTATGAACCCATATATGCTAACTACTGCCACACCTCACCATTTTCTTGTGATGCCACAAGAAATTGTCTCAAGTACTGACTTTCCTTCAGTCCTCACACATGTACAACCATATCCTTATATCCTTTCTGTTTGCTTTCCACCTTGCAATCCACAATCGAACCAAACAGAACACCCCACCCCTCCCCATACACAAAGACTTCCCATATTGCTGCCCTCATCGTAGACTATTGAAGCCCAACGTCAGTTTCACAAAAGAATAGATTTGTTGGCAAACATCCAAACTTGCTCAATCTGTTTGGAAAATTACCCTGGAATTAAAACAATTTCCTTTGAAGGATTTCCCTCATGTAGCATATGCAAATCTGAAAAACACGGCCATCACTTCTCTTCGTGGAACAACATGGACCCTGAAAAACAACCTACTATTCTTGCGTCTTTAACCCAAATAGAGGAGATGCTTATCGCACGGGTCAATCCATTACTCTAGGTCACCCAAGTACGTGGAGGACAATACAAATACTTAGGACACACCATAAGTTTCCCGCAAAACATTACTTCAATAGCAAACTACCTACCACACCACCTTGTAGATTTGGACATATTACTCATAGAAAGGGAAGGACATAATTTACAAAAGTATGATTTCTACATCAGTAGATCTCATGTTTGGGCAGCCTTGCAATATAAAATCCAACGTGATCCATACTACAAAGATGTCTTAATCAACGATGATGCCCTTTCCTCACTACCATCTGAGTCATCAAATGTTTCCTCCTCTCTCAACACAGCCACAATGGAAGTGCCCCAAATGTAAACTTCCTCTACAACTCATGGTAGTGGTGTTCCCACACACTTTGATGAAACATATGAACACTCATCGTCTTTCATGCCAACAACCTCACAATACAGGAACAATAAGAAGAGGAAATCAAATAGTTCTTGCTCAACCACGATGGTAACACTCCATTTACCATGCCATGGCCAGAGCTTGTTCTCTCTCCCCTATAAATGAATACAATAAAGAGGGCTCTTCATTCTCAATGGCCTTCCCAACTTTGTTTCCTTCTAAACCTGGAAAAGCCAAATGTGGAAACAAACCATCATAAAATCCCTAAGTTGCGAAGACAATGCATGAATATGCTCTTTATTTGATGTGCTACCATGATGGAACGATCTTTGGTTCAAATGGGGACCCATAATTTCACTACTTCCTGATTTAAGACCTAATATTGTGGCACAAAAGCTAATCCATAGATCCTGTAGCCATTCATGAAACAAAACATTGAATCATAGTAAGCATCCTACATACAATTGGAGATCACAAGAAAACAAGGGGTCTATGGAATGCCCCATAAGATAACCTCCCAGGGAGTTTAATGAGGTTTGGATTGAAAGGAACTTTGAGGGTCACGTGAATTCTAGGAAAGAATCTTGAATCTAAAAACAATATTTTTTGAAATGGATGCGTAACAAATGGGGACACCAACCTTTTTTTCACTCTAAAGATGTAGTCCATGCAGACCTAAAAAGGATAGATATCCACAGAGATTAGATGTATTGTGAATGGGCCTAGATGATCCTTGAATTTTTAAGCCGGATTTTTTATGATTTTTAAGAACATGATTAACATTGTCCATTTTCAATACTGTCATCGAGTATTAAATACCTACAAATAGATTCACAATATTTCACATTCAATAAATGAAACAAAATTTGCAGTCAAATGTAGACATAAAAATTCATATTGCTTAAAGACCAACTATAACTTGGATTATTTATACATCACATACTTTAAAATTATTTTCTACAAAGCTAACTATTGACATATTTTTGTACGGTTCATCCGCGGAAGACTAAATTGATGTTTTGTTGTTTTTGAATAATATCCACTATTTTGGACATTGTAGAAGGAACTTCATTGGTATTCTAATTTACTAGTTTTTTCAAGAGTACATATCTAATATTTAAGCTCTCTCGTCTCACATGTATGAATGACAACATAGAGGCTCCGCACATGTCCATGGTTTATTGTGGCTTGAGAAAAAACCTAAAGTTGATGCAATGGACTGGAAGGATACAACATTTATTGAGGTAACAAAAAAATACTTTTACAAGATTGTGTCTACCTGGAACCCCCATCTGGCTTGCCACTCTTTGGATTTTGTTCACAGGTCACTGCTAGACAACCCTTATTTGCTAGATACCAAATAAATACTATCCTCCTCCCCACATGCAGACCTTGAAGAATTGCTTAATCGTGTTCAACACCACAAAAATTATTCAGAACATACATGCCTGTGTAGAAAGAAATCACAGCTGCAGTGCAGGTACAATGCACCATGGGCCACAACCTACTTCATCCTTGTCATTGAAAGTGATGGGAAAATTAAGTACCTCCCTTCGAGAAAAGATGATAGACTGAACATACACAATCAAACTATGATATCCATATGGAGAGAAATGCCGATTTCCAACCGGTACTTTCCCGCCATGCAGTTCTGAAGTATATTAAAAAATATGATTTAAAAGAAGAACAACGTTCATAAACCTATCACCAAATGCTATCTAGATTTTCAAGAGATGTTGACGCGGATTCACCAGCACACATTGCGATTCAAAAAATGCTTACAGAAAGCATTGTTGAACATGACATAAGCACACAAGGAAACATGCCACATGCTGCAAAAATTGCCACTTGTTATGTGCAACTGTTCTTTTGTATCATTAAATGTTGGCAAAAAAATCTTGAGACATGTCATTAAAAGTGATGTAGATCTAAAAGAAAAAACACCCTTTCTTGGATGCATATAGAGTTTTCCGTCCTGCAACCATGGAACACCTATCACTTATTCAGGTTGCTCGAGATTGGAGCTACAACAGGAACCATAAAGGAGATAAATGGAAACTGCGGTCGACTAAAGCAATTGTTCGGGTCCACCCAAGATTTGTGGATGTCCCAACTCAGGATTCAACATCATATGACCTTTTATGTTGGTCAGAACTCCTTTTATACAAGCCTTTTAGAAATATTGCCTCCAAATTTGGCTCAAGCCCACATGACATCAACGACAACTTGGGACATGTTCAAACACAACTACAGACCATGACATGTTTTACGCACTACCTCAAACACAAGACATGCTATTCTGATATTAGTTCTGACTCTAAGCCCGAATGCAGTATTAAACAAGAACCATTCGACAAGAATGGAAAATTCTTCGCACAACTTCGTCCAGAAACAACATGGGTCTTGACAGTCTTGAAATGTTGGGGAAACGAGATTTTGACATACACAATAATTGGAACATACATGACGTTCTCCATGATTTGTAGATAATTGGTTCATCATTCATCGAGAGAGTAGAAGGAAGACACAATTAACACCAACATGTAGGCCACACCACCATGTTCCACACTTCCTTTGTCTTCAGAAAAACAAATAACTCTTGATACCATACTACACCATGCAAAAAATAAAGCAATTCTACCTCCATTAAGATTGATAATTCAAGGAAAACATGGCATAGGAAAATCATTTCTGATAAATAAAATCTAGAATTCATTTACAACAACATCAACCACAGCTCCCTTTCTGCTCCTTCTGCTCGTCCCTACTGGATGTTTCAACATTCAACATCTCCGTACCCACAATCCATGCAACCCTCCATATTCCAATCAAATAATTAAAACCCCTTGAAGGCCAAGCATTATCATCTTTTCAAGAGTCACTGAAACATATAGAATATATTCTTATTGATGAAATGAGTTTCATCGACCCAAATTTTCTAGGAAAAATTGATAGTAGGCTACGCGAGGCTTTCCCACACTCAAAAACATCTGAATTTGGAAACAGATCAATCATCCTCCTCGGCGACCTCAAGAAATTACCACCGGTTATGGACAATACTCTTTATGCAAGTAAATCCTATGGAGCCACCCTTTGGAAGGGATTTCATTCTTCCATTACATTGCAAACTATATTTTGGCAACAAGGAACAACCGATGCATAAGTTTCATTCTGGAATTTACTGCTCAACATGCGAGATTCAACCCCTCTTATTGAGGACTGGGAACTCCTAATGTCTCACACAGACACACACCTAACTCAACAAGATCTCAAAATTTTTAAGGACGCACCACATTTGTTTGCAAAAAATGACCTCGTGGACTCCCACAACCTTCAAATGCTAAAGGCATTGAACACTCCAATCGCCCAATCCATTGCTGAAAGTAACAAGCGGGCTGGACCAAGAAATCCTGATGATGATCAGTAGGAGCACAAAGTTCTGTTGTGTAAACAACAAAAAAACATGCTTATTAAATATTTATGGGTTGACGTAGGCCTTGTAAATGGTGCTACAGGAACAATCACCGACATTGTCTATAACGCATCAATGCCACCACCAGCATTACCTTTATTTGTTGTTGTCAAATTTGATAGATACAATGACCCATGTTGGGATCCCTCCAACCCGTTACATATTCTAATACCCCCTATTTCGAGAGGGAATCGAAGACAATTTTCGCTTAAAACGGCCTAGGCATTAACTATCCACAAGTCATAGGGACTTACTATGCATAGAGAAATTGTTGACATTAGAACCAATGAAAGGCAGGGTCTAACATTCACAACTTTCTCCAGAGTTGCCTCACTTGTAAATCTGCACATTTCACCTCCTTTTTCATTCAAAAGGTACTCAAAAATGGTGCATGTAACAACACTCGGATCAAGAAGAAAGGAGGAAGCAAGACTACTATAACTCAACCCTTTATAAATACTACAATCTGCTTTGATAGCACCTCCGCTACTACTTTACTCAAACTTCTTCTATCCTAGAAACCATTTCCGTTCAAGGGGTATCAAATGTACTCATGTTTGCCGGAAATAAAATTACCCTCAAAAGGCTACCATTCATGATATAATTCTTCTCATGTTAAATTCAAATAAAATAGTTTGCAAAATGATACCACTCATGATATGAGATCTGTAAATGTATATGTATGAATTTGTAACAACTTTGAAATGAAGAGATGAAACTTTTAAATGAAGTGGTTCGTCTATATATCTACAATTACAAAATTACACATTTCAACATACATGTTCGATTTTTCCTTTTTGTTGTTTCCCATTTCTTTATGTTAACCAACAACAACACATTTTTAATGTCTTCATCTGCAGACAAATACCTATAAATTTAAAATGCCGAGAAAGGACAATGCAAATTATAGTTGTTTCCATCCAAAGCTTTGTACATTATATCACTTTTTTTGCATTTTGAATAGTTTAAAGGGTTGGACCTCATGTTTGCGCTTTTTAAATGAAGTGACTCATCTATATTTCTACACATACAAAATCAATCACCCATAGTTTAAACAAACACAACTACAAAAGTAAAAACTATCCCTATAACACAAATAACATATACCGTTTTTTTCTTTGCAAAATGCCTCAAAGAAATGTGGTCTCATGGAATGTTGTGATTGTAAGATATGCACAAAATAGCTCTAACAATGATGCTCTCAAACTTGTTGAGGTAATAAAGAAATTTGGAATGTAGCATAACCATTTAAGATTTATTGTAGACGTTGAAGAAATGTTTAAAGGTCCTCATCTATAAATGTTTAGTTCAGATGTCATGATATATGTATGAATGTGTAACAAATTTAAATGTACACATAGAAGAAATCGATGTAATGTTTCATCTATATTCCTACACTGTCACTATCAATCATATCCTTTATCGACTATACAAAAAAGGTTCTTTCAACAAAAGAAAAATCAAACAATCGATGCAAAACTAACACAACTACCCCATAATAGTTACAAATGAGGTCAACTATAAAAGTAATTAACTATCCAAAATGATATCAAATGTATACATGTTTAGTGCGAAAAAAAATTGGCCACAAAAGGCTACCACTCATGATAGAAAATATGCACATTTAGGAAAGTCTTCATGTATTCATGTTAACCTCAAATTAACTACTCCGCAAAATGCTATCACTCCTGATATAAGATTTGCAATTGTATACGTACGAATTTGTAACAGACGAAACTTTTAAATGCAATACTTCATCTATATTGTTCCACTTACAAAATCAATCACACCCCTTATCAACATCAAATACAAAAGTAATAATTATATTTTTCAAATCTAATAACATATACCACTCGGCATTCACATTGCATTGTACACATGTGATTTCTAGTATAGAAAGAGTTATGACGCTTACATTCTCTAAATGATGTTTGATTATAAAAATCTTAATGTAAGAATTCATTCTCATGGACTTAAATTTGTCTCATAGCACTTTAAGTGTGACATGCTTGATAATCTTGTTCCATACGAATCAAACTTTTCTTTTCATGTGAAATAGATTGCCAAGCTTAAATTCATGATGTCTTTCTTGTTTTTCCTATTTAAATCTATTTATGTATGGTTTTGATCACTAAAAGTCATTTTGAAATACAATTACACATTTCTCAATAGTTTGAATTCGATTATGAATCAGATATTATCTTTAGTACTATTATTAAATCATATTCTTTTTTCCTCTATTTATAAAATATTTATATACCCTATTTTTTTATTTTACATTTACTTAATAATTTGTATTGCTTTAAAATTTATATAATATTATAAAAAATATTTTGTATTGAACATATAAGTAAATTTAGTATAGTAATATATATTTCTTAAGAATGCATAAAAATAACTAAATAATAAATGATTACATAATTCATTTATAATAGTTAAACATCTTATAATTGCAAATAATCAAATGGTGGTGTATGATGCAATTTAAAGGGGTTCATTTAAACAAGTTTATCCAAATGGGATTTAGCTAATACCCCTTTGAGTGAAAACCCTTATATGGAGTTTAGGTGACACCTATATGACCTACTTTTCCTTGTAATCAAATTAGAGGTTAATTATTGGCCTAAAGATGCCACTTCAGATGCCACAAATATAACTCTATTTAATGAATAAAATAATGAAACATTAAAATATATTTTTTGTGTTTTGAAATAAGTATTGCTTTTTTATTTAATATTAATATAAGGTAGTTTAAGAAAAATAGTATATCATATCCACAAAATGGAAAAAAAACATTTTATTATGTTTAGATGTTTACATTCTACTTATGAAAAATAAAATCAATTTTAAGACAAATGTAAAGATATATCAACATGAACATATATACATCCCTAAATTAAGAAATATTAAGGTCAATAAATCCCAATACATAGAAAAACAAAATATTTCACTCTAGAAAGTAAATTTAAAATTTTATGATAAAATTACAAGATTTGATTACATTACTTAACATAGGACAAATGCATTTCTATTATAAAATGATAAAACCTTTGAACAAAGTCAATAGAAATACAAAAAAAAAAAATTCGAAAAATCATCAAAAGCATTATTTACTCACAATGCAACATTTCATTCATTTATGTCATTTTAACATTATGAAGAGTTTTGTGGAATCACCTCTATGATTTTAGTAATGTCCAAAATTTATATGTTTAAAGATATAAAAATTGTAAAATGTGGAACACACTTATGTGCTTTTACCCAGTCACTTGCAACGTGATATAGAAAAACGAGCAAGGTTTGAGATATAAAAAAACTAGATCATGAAAGTCTAATTGTCTACATATTACAAAAAGTTTCTCAATTTCAACATTTTTGAAAAATATTGATTCTTTAGTATTTTCAAATATTTAATTATTCTCATTATTTCTAATTTGTTTATACGCCTCAAATCATCACATTAATGGTAAGCAGGTCATTTGTGGGTCTGTACAGAACACTTTACGCAGACGGATCAAAGATATTGAAACATACACTTCCTATGCGATTTCGCCATACATTTGGCATTGCATTGAATAATTTTAACGTGAGCGGCATGAAACAATTCATTAACTGGAAGCACGTCCTCATTAAAAGAGACAGTACTGTCGTGAAGCTCGGTCCCTCACTCCGCACAATACGAAAAATGGTGGCCTACAGTTTTGTGCGAGATATATTCTATTTATGGTGGCAGATAATGAAAGACTGTAATTCAATATATTCCTCGCCACCATGTACACTGTTTAGGCTTGGATAAAGACTTCACATCTCCCCCTTCAATTAGAATATTCGGAAATCTATTCTCCATCCATTTGTTCTCATGATTATAATACGTCTGTGAACTAGTCATTAAGCCATTGTTCAGATTGACCACTATTGTCATCTCTAAGATAAATCCTTAATTTTATTTTACAATGGTAGTCAGCTCATAAGGAAGGGAATTACTTGTGGAATATGAATAGATATATGTGTTAGGCAAGGAAGTAAGGTTGTGAAACATTGAGAACACCTGAAGAATTTCGAGAAGTGGGCAAATTTTGGAAATCAATTATAGGAGATGTTGGAGTATAATAAAATATATGAAATTTATCATGCTTGCTAGATTCTCATAGAAATTTCAGAGTTGCATGGATATGGATACGGATAAGGTATTTATATGGATACAACTAGTTTTTAATGCCTTTTGATATGGATATGGATTATTTTTTTAATTATTGGAAAATAGTTTTTTGGAAGGGACTATACCCTAATACAAAAAAGAATCAAAAGGCAGATGTTACAATGAAACCACCCAAAAAGTGATTAAGATGAGATGTGACAAGAAAGCACAACAACAGTTAAATAATTGCCTAGAAAAGTACCAAAACAACTACAAAACCGCCATATACAATAGCGACTGAATAGCTAGTCCACACTAAACAGCTACACATGCAAGCTAGGTGGGAGAAACAATATTCTTACCATTGGAATTTTTCTTTTTGTTCAAATACTTCCACCTTTCAGAGACCTCCTTGATAGGGAGAATAACCTTGAGGGCTTCAATTAACAGATATTTGCGATTTTTTACTGGAAGAGAAGGAGGTATATTTTCCTTCGCCTCTTTACACTATGATAATGCAGTGTTTGTATTCTCCATGTTCCCACCAATAAGAACTTTAGTAGGATTTTTTGGGACTGATTCGACCCCAAAATCTGAATCAACATTTGAAACCAAATCATCCTTGGTATCAAAAACCAAATGCTCAGGAAGGGCATTTTTCCACCAATTGTTTCTCCCAGTATTATGCTTTAGTAGCTCACAATCAAGGGTTGTGTGACCAAGAGCGAAACATATTCAAGATTTGAAGGGAAAACCTTTATAATCAAGTGGCTGCATCCATATTTAGTTTTGTACTTTAAGCTCGATGTTTTCAGGAAGGATTTTTAAAGTGGCAAGTTCAACAAGGATCCTAGAAAATATTGTGTGGGTGTACTCTATTGTTTGTGAATCAATGAAAAGAGTAGCACCCAAAACATTGCCTATGGAGATCAAGCAATCACTGCTCCAGAATTGAATGGGTAGATGAGGTAGTCTAATCTAAACAAGTTCGTGGGAAAATGATTCTATGAGTGGATTAAAAGATGGAAACCAGGGCTTTAATATGAGGTAGTGTGATTTGCATACCCATAATTGTGTGCAATATCATCCTTATCATTTTTAGAAGAAAAAGCAGAATGACAATCCGTTTAGCACACAAATACAAATCTAGCTTACCCATAAGAAGTGAAATCCAAGATTTAGAGATCCATTTGTGTAGATCTGGTACTTGATGGGCCATAACCCACTAAAGCGGAAAATCAGAGCATGCTCTTATTAAAATCGTTACGAATCTAGATCTTCTTCCGCAAATGTGATGCTAGGGGTAGTGTCTACAGGAATCATTGATTTGAATCCCTACACGAAATCTGTGAAGGATACGCTAGAGTTCCCTTGAGAAGCAAGCACCTTGCCAACAAGGATCGAGCCTCCGTCAATAGCCACCTCAAAGATATGGTGTAAAACTCCATTGCCAGCAGCAAGGGAAGGGAGAATGGGGCCATCACAAATGTCAGTGCCTTTAGATCCAAGCCGCACATTTTATTCCACAATTGAAATCTTTGGATGTAGTAAAGAGCCATCCAAATCTCCTCTGCCACTGGTGTCTTAGCTCAAAATAAGATTCAGCGGATTGCCGCCATGGTGAAGCCGGCTGGGGCTTGGTGTAGGGCTCGGAGGTGGAATGGACCTGCACTTCCTTAGAGGAGGGATGGACCTGTGCTTGGGAAAAACAAAATCAATCAAAGATATTTCTTCTTCCAAATGTTCTGAATAAGGGTTTATGTCGATAGCATAGCCTTCCTTTCTAGTACATCCAACTTCATTTGTATCCTGAATGTATAGCTTCTTTCCAGTGCCGCCGCCCTTGGAGATTCTACCATGGCTACCTTGCTTAGGGAAATTTTTGGTATTTAGGGTTTTTTCGAGGGATGAGGTCAGAGGAACATTCATCAGAAAATAGGCTAATAAATATGGAAAAACTATAATATGGTATAATATGTAATACTTAAATACTATAATAATGTATATTATAAATTAAGAATATATTATTAATAGTAATTATCAAATTTAAATTATTAATGAGTATATACATTAGATTAAAATTACACGTAAATAACATGCTTCCAGTCCACATGAAGTAAGAAATTCATCTCTAAATGGATTAAGAAACATGCATGTTGTGAAGGCCTGAAGAAAATAGATAAAACACAAGAAAAAAATAGAATACAGGCCAAAAGAAACAAATACAAAGAATTACAGGTAGAGCCAATGTGTAAGCATGAAGTAAAAGAGTGAATTAGCATTCCCACCTCCATGTCTTCAACTGTTACTGCTAACTACTAAAATGCATTATAGAAGATCAATTGTATTTTTAGTATCTTTATAGCCTTTTGAAGGGGTTTTTGTATATATTTATAACTATTGAATTAGATACGGCTATATTTTTCCTTACTTATCCTATCTGGTTGTATCTAATATGACAAAATTAGGAGTTTCTAATAAAATATGCATAAGTAAAATATCTAAATCGTATCCGAAAAGTGCCCAAGCCATATCGATAACCGAAAGGCAAATACGTGCACACTAATAATAGGGCCAGAGTATTCCACAACATTGAATAAAATGTTCCTTCATAAGATCCCGCATTAGTTTTATATAAGAAATTCGTAACATTAATAGTTATAGACCATGGCATCACTAAATAAGAAATGGGTCAAATGTTGCAACAACATTCTCTTATCCTATGAAACTAGTATTTTTTAAACTTGAATTTAAGAAAAATAATCTTTAAAAATATTCACCACACCATAATGAAGTCTACCCACAAAATGTAATCTTAATTGATTCCTACATAAGACCGGGTATTGAAAAGGAATCCCCTATCTCTTATAACTTAACAACCATATCTAATTGGTCATATGATGGTGTCAAAATAGCAAGTGAAAATATTGACAGCAAAAATAATTATTTGTCTTTATTCAATCTATGCTTTGAATTTTTTTTGAGTGAAAATACATTCATAAGAAAGGAAAAATATACATAGTCTCCAAAACATTGTTTGTGAAGGTAGCCTAGGGATCTAACTATTGTACGTTAAGAAAAGTAGGTGATTTGTGTATCTGTAGAGTACACTTTTATAGGAAGATCAAAAAACATTGGAGCATATAGTTACTAATGGATATTCTCCTTACTACATTGAATTCAGAAACAAAGAATCAAAAATTATTGTGGTGGATCTCATCCCTTCATTCTAAGTAATGCGAAAAATAGTGGGAAATATTTTTTTGGAGGTTAATTTCTGTTAAAGGTTGCACTAGACAATGAGTGGTGCATGGTATTGATAATATTATCTGCTATGACAATTTTCAATATTCTATTAGCTCTACTAATTTCTTTTCAACACTAAAATATGCCTTTCACAAACTGATTATTACATGGTTGTACTTTAAAATCATGAGCAAATTGACAATATTAATTACTATGATACTAGCAATGACACCAAAGGATTTCAATGGAAATTTCAATAGGTACAAAATAACTAAAGATTGCTGGTGCATAGAAGGATTCAAAGGTTATGTTTTTTTAATGGAAATGCAGTTTTTAGTGTAGCAATTCAAGATATATAAGGGAGTAAAATGTAACTTAATTCTTAAATGAGGGAAGATCAACTATTGAGTTTAAAGAAATAATAACTTCTTGATTATAAAATGAGGGAAGATCAACTATTGAATTCAAAGAAATAATAAATTCTTACTCCTAAAATGAGGGAAGATAAACTATTGAATCCAAAGAAACAATAAATTCTTAATTCTAAAATTAGGGAAGATTAATCATTGAATCTAGAGAAATAATAAATTGTTAATTCTAAAATGAGGGAAGATCAATCATGACATCCTAAAAACTACTAAACTATTGAATCACATCAACATGAAAACAAGAAAGTTATATTACATGAAGGATAATGGGGAAACAATGACTTTGAGAGAGATAGATTTGAAAAAAGACAAAAGGGGTGTTTATAAAAGAAGTGATTACTCCTATTTTTTGTGAGGTGGAACAAGGCCCAGCAAGACATTTCAGACTACCTTTAAGATAAATAAGTTGAAGTGATATTCATAAATGGTTGTTTCTTTAGAATCTTGATACATTTGTGTTTGTGAGATCCATTCTATTCTTTGTTTCTAATGTCAATATAGTTTCACATATTTTATGGCAAGGATTAGTAAAGAAGATGGTGATAAATAGCATGTCTTCAAAATATAACTGTGATCACTATAATTATTATTAAATAAGGTGAATGAGATGCAAAAAATATATTTATCCAAAGGTTTTATTTTTCAATTTTCATATTCATCTCTCAAAAAGTCAAGAGAAGAAAATAAAAACTTAAATGAAGCCATTATAATTAGTTGTAATTTTTGTTTGTATATTTCGGAGGTGACCTTATAAGAGGGAATCAAGATGGATGTGGGGAGATATGTCACATCCATGTGGCATGCATATTGTCAAGAAGAGGATAATTGTGATAAAACTCTCATCAAAGCAAGATCATATAGAAATCAAACAGGTGCATACAAGTACAACCTTTTGAAAGAATGGAATATTGAAGGAAGGAGATGATGGGGGAGATATCTCTCCCTTGATACCTTGTTAATGACTATCATAATAATACTAGACAAGGTATTTCTTTCCCAAATGAGACCTCAACACTGTAATATCAACGACGGATAAGTAAAGTTCTTTCCCACATGAGACATTGTTGTAATAAGAATTTAAGTTTTGTTTCCTACTCCATAATTAATAAGGTGTTATACATACCACCTGTAAAAAATAAACCATTGGATATTAATTCTATATGTCTATGTGAACCATCATTAATTATTAGATTTGAACAAAATCATAGTAAATTCAAATATTATTAATAAAATATATGAACCCTATACATTAGAACACAAGGGACATTAAGTATTGATAGAAAATCAATCTAAAATATTCTCCAACAATTATTGGTGAAAAAATGTTAGAGAAATAACTAAATGTTGGATCCTCCACATTGCCAAAACAACCAAAGTTGGATGGTAGAGATTATAGTGCCCACTTCCATTCGGCACTTTTTTGTTATTGATTTCGATACTGTCGACTACAATTATGGACATTGTTGTAGTTTTTTGATTTAGCATGATACTAGATGTTAGAGATATTGGACAATTGTTGATTTCGATTCATATATGATGCAGTTGGATCATTAGAGACATTTTATATTGATGTTGATATGTTGTGGACATGGTTATATATATATATATTTCTGCCATGCGATATCCTTCGTCACACTATGCAGGCCTTGATAATTGAACTAATGTTGTGATCATTTTGACATGGATGAAATGTAGAATAGAGATAAATGTTATAATGTGTAGATATATTATAATTTCCTAGATGATGATTTATTTCGTACGTAGATGATTGTAAATATAAATTTCCTATGTATTTTGGATGTTTTGATATGGCTGCAAGGCCGAAGGAGGTATTATGTGTTTTGCAGGTATATATTTATTCACAACAACATCGGGGGGATTGGAGACCAACCACATTGGAATTATAGATGAATTCAACGAGGGTCACCATGGCAAAATGTAATTTTGTGTGTGTTAAAAATTATTTGGTTATGGGAAAATTGTGACCAAGGGGTCATGTGTTACCTCTTATTTTAGCTTCCCTTTTATTAATGTTAGTATGTGTTTCTTTTAGTGATAAAATCTACTTGTTTTAATTATTTAGATTTTGATGTATGTTTTCCCCTTTATCTTAATGGGTCTAAGTGTCTTATTAAAGTAAATAAATTTTGTCCTAAACTAATTAAATATGTGACCAAAAGAATTTAATTTATTAGACTTGATTTTCTCTTGGATTTTGTGTTGTGTGTTGAATGCTTGAGATCTTGAGTGTTGTACACGTTAAACTCGAATTTGGCCTTAAGGGCCAATTTTGAAGGCTTGTGGGACAAGTTAAACTTGTCCCACAAGCCTTCAAAATGGCTATACCAACCCTACCTATGGGTTGGAAGGTCAAAATTAGACCCCATTAGGTGTTTTGAAAAGATAAAAAGGTGAAATGTTTATTGCACTTTCTTTCAAGTAATTAATTTTGTTCTTAGAGGGGTGTGGGCTTAGTTTGTGTGTGGAAGTAACTTGTCATTCCTCTCACCCACCAATTTATGGTACATTGGGGTTGAGGTTTGATTTCTTAGGTGGAGTTGAGGATGAGTGATGTGGCATCCTACATGGAGCCACCTCATCCTCCTCTCTCCCTTTTCTATTTATTGAAGTTCTTTTGCTTTTTGGGGGGTTACTTCATTATTTTGTGCTCTTGCATTTTTGGGGAGTCAGAGGATTTTTCAGAATGCTTGTGGATTCTTGGAAACTTGTGGATGCTTTTGGTCTTTGAGGAAGATTTACTCTTGGAACAAGCTCTACTATGAAAAGGTAAGAACCTTACCTTGCTTATTTTATGCTTTATTTTGTGCTTACGTGCTTGTGTTGAGTATTGTTTTCTTTAGAATGTTTTTTGGGTGTGGGTAGATTACCTAAATTTGGAGTAAGAGGAGACTACAGGGAGATTTCTTGTAGGGAGGCATAAGAGTTTACTTTCTTGTTTGGAGGGAGTTTGGGTTGGGTGCCCCACCTTATACAAGGAATGCTTGCATTTCTTTCTTGTTTCTTTTATGAGGGAGGCATAAGAGATTGAGGGAGGCATAAGAGTATGTGGGAGGTATAAGGGGTACTTGAGGGAGGCATAAGAGTATGTAGGGGATTTTAGATATGCATTGGAGGCTTAAAGGTGGGTGCCCATTCCCATTAGGAGACATAAGTGGCCTCCCCATATGTCTTGCTCTTGTGGCTTTCATGTTAAGCCTTGTTTTGTTGTTTTGTTATTCTTATTTCATGTGTTTTTTGTTAGTTGAATGTGGGTTAAATGGTTGTGAAATATTTGTTTTTCTTGTGGAAGCTTGTTGTTGCCATATGTTGGAATTATCTCCCATTGTAATGTGGTTGGGGCTCGGGGGCCAATGGAGAGGATGGCTTCCCCTTTTCATTGGATATCTTGATTGGGTGGAGAGCATTGTCTCTCCCCCCATTTTGCTATGAATCAAACCAATCATGATGGATACTTCTTGTTGGTGATGAGGAGCTTGGAAGTTGTTGGAGTGCTTAAAGAAATCCTTCTTGAGAGAAGCATTTTTGTTTCCCACTCAAAGTGGAAGATTGTAAATTTGTTTATGTTTTAAACGAAATGTTGAAATACAAGTTGTATTAATATTTGAAGAAGTTTATTGTAGAATTGTAAAAAAAAAATCCTTCTCATTAGAATGTAATAGGGAAAGAGAAATAATCAAAATGGATATATTGTGTAAAAGTTTACTTGGAAGTTGCATTGTGAAAAAGAAAGTTACTTCCATTGTGAAGTTGTAATGTGGTAAATGATTAAAAAGAAATATAGAAGTTGTAGATGTGAAAATGTATACATAGTAAACTTGAATGGAAAATAAAGTTATTATAGTATTTTGAATCTATAATTTGTATTGAATGGATGAGACAACAAATTGAAATTATTTTCTATTAAGAAATGGTGATATCAATGCTAGAAGTAGATATAATTTTTTTTTATTCTTGTTATTGAAGAAAATTTAGTTGAACAAGATAGAATAGACCTTGTAGTTGTATTACTAATTTTGGATTGGAAAATTCTTAAATGAATAAATTTTACTTAAGAAATGAACAATAGGAATGAAAACTAAAAACTGGAAACTCTATATGTTCAAAAATGAGCTTAGAAGGCATTTTAGCACTTTTTTAGTAACTTTTCATTTTTTTGTGAAACCTCAGATTTAATGTTCTTCTTTTTAGAAAAACGACTGCCACCCTGTGTACCTGAATGGCAGTCCCATAACCACCACTCAGGCTAAGGGGTTGGTCCATGGTTTGTCACCCAGGCAGAGCAGTGGTCTTAGGACCTCCAATCTGCTCTGGGCATCGGTTCTGTCACTTATGATAGAACTCTGCGGATCACTATCTATGTGAAAAATTTAACTAGTTTATATTAAATTTTAAGTTGTAAAATTTAACTAATAATCACCAACAAGTAAACAAAGATTAATCCCATGGATTTGAGCAATAAAACATGCAAATGGTGAATTAAAAACATTCTTTTCATTTATATTGTTGGGGGTAGGGTTTGCCCCAAATAGAAACCCCAAATACACTTAGTGTTGAAACAAAACTAGATTGGTAAAGGAAAAACCCTCCCAATCCTTGAATGGAAGTAATAACAACAATAAAACTTTAATCTAAACTAATCTAAACTAGATCTCCTTGTAGAATCCTCCATAGTTCTTCCTCCTTTGCTCCCATGGCTTCCTATTCTCCAACCTGCATTAATTTTAACAAAAAAATAGACCAAATGAGGGGAAATGAACAAAGGAAATACTTTAATAAAAACTCATAAGGATTTTAGGGCTTGTTTGGAACCCTAGGATCTAGTGGCCAAGATTGTTTTGATCTAAGGGTGGAGGATTAATCATACTTTTGTTTGGTAGAAATGTAATTTAAATGTTTAAATTAAATTCTTAAGGATACGTGTAGATGGGTGAATGGGGCCAATTAATTGCCTTAGGAATGTAAAGTCTTTTTTTTTCCCTTAGTATGTTGTAGTAAATTAATAAAAGGACTTTATACTATTAGGATAATGAAACTAAATTAATTAATCATGAATTTAGTCATTTTTGGATTGAACATTAACTAAAGAGAAGAAAACATTTATTTATGTAAATTAATCTATGGTACCTTCCTAATGAATAATTGATTAATGGACCTTAGAGATAAACTTGAGGTTATGTCAGCTTTTTACTAGACTTGGTTTTGTAATCAATAAGTTGAGTTTAGTGGTGTAAGTTAGCTGTTGTACCCTAGGGGATTAACATCCTTGTAACCTGTTTTATCCTCTTACCTTTATCTTGTAACAAAAAAAATCAGTCGCTATTTTTGGGATAAGTGTTAGGTGTAAGCATGTTTTAGAACGTCGTTTTGGTAGGCGCTATAGAGATACTAATAAAATTGTAACGACCCATTAATTCACACACGAACAACACAGGATAAAAAATTTTTTTGACTTGCTTGACACATAACATGACGCAACATGTCGTCACCAAGGATACAACTAACACTGTGAACAACTTGATACAAGGATGGCCATAAAGGTAGCATGGAAACGTTCACACCTTTCAAGGACAATTTACTTTTCTTTTGGACAAGACAACATAGAAGTCCAACCACAGAACACACTTACAGTTAGGGCCATCCACAATGAGATATTCTTGAGGGTTATTTATTTTAAAAAAACATCTTGCAATTCTTAGCTTACGTTTTCAAGGATGCTCAAGGTATGATTCATACAATTCATCTTACCAAGCTAAGTTTATTCTTTTTACACTGAGTAATCATCTTTAATCTTCTCTATTATGACATTCATTTGCTTAATTCGTTTATTTAGAGAAAGGGGTAATTTAATTTCACAAGGCCATCGATTAACACTTACGCTACTAGAACTTGTTCATGCCCATATGACAACATGGGTTTGCGTTCAACATTCTTAAGAGAAGAAAGACCAAGCACCTTGGAAAAAGGTTAGAGGGAGAAGGTCAAGTTGAATTCATCTTTATGACCTCATTAGTTATTAACCCGGTTTTTATTGAAGCTTGAGGATTTATCGAAAATTATTAATTATTTTACTTAGGCTTCACTGGATGATTTTTACAAAAGAAAACAATTTACCTTTCAAATGGTTGAGAGACAGATTGCGTGGTTTCGAAATCGATTCCTCCTACTTATTAAATCTTATTATCTTATATCAACTAACAATTTGTTTCACCTTTAAGTTCGTTTAAGAATTTCACCATGAAAGGGATAGTGTTCAATAGTGTAGCTAGGGATATCAAGTTATATAGTGTTACTTAACAAAGGATAGTTTCATCTTAGATCACTTATGGAATTACATGCTCTCAAGTTGGTCACCTCTACACTAATTTATTTGCAATATAAAATTATTATTTTTTATTAGCTTCTTTAAGGGTTAACCGACCCATTTTAATTTACTTATAATATATTGTCACTCAGTCTTAGAAAGATTTAACTTGACAATTTATTCTCAAGATCAAAGTTTTACAATACTCATATCAATGTAAAGATTGAATACCATTTCTCACAAAGGTAAGTTACCAGTTTACCTACAGAAGGACAAGACAACATCATCACGAAATTTCAGAACAACCCAAGGCAAGAGGTCTTCTAAACTCCTTTGCAAGCACTATTACAAAATTTACCTCACATTGGACATTTTTACAAGGAACTTCATAAATTGCACTGATGAAACCTTTACAACTCTTTCCTTTAATCTACTCGCATAATCCATCTGCACAAATACTAGCTGGAATCAGTTCGCGAGAACTGAGCATGTTAAGGCTACACATTGCAACAGTAAGCTAACATTTAACAATATCAAGAAAGGAATGTTCTAATTCAAAAATGGATTTAAAACACAACCCACAACTCCAAAATTATTCGCATGAGAAAGAAATCTAAACCATCCAACAAGGAGAAAGTCAAAATACCAGTAAGAACAAAATCACATAAATCAAGGCAAGACCTTATGGGTTAGGAACAAGAAAGTCAAGAGTGTTGATATTTCCTTCATGTAATCCTATAGATTACGTGATTGGAATCCAATACCCAATCCATCCATCTAAAGAGGTCCAAGAGAAGACAAAACATACTAATTATGATCGTAGGCGCGAAACAAAACGACGTTATCCAAATCTCCCAGGGGGAGGCTTCATAGTAATAAGGGTTCGACGCCCTTAAAAGAAAAACAACTATAGTTTCAGTTTTAACCAAGGAGTTTTACCACTACCTTCTTATAGGATTTCTTAAACGTAGGACTAGTTAACAAAACAAATCCACTCTTCCAAAAGCGTACAAATGAGACACAAAAAGGGCCATTATTCTACCAACAAACCTTATCCTAATCGTCAACTTCTCTACATAATATAAGGGAAGGCTAAACCCAAAAGTCGTTAATAATTTTTATATATTTCCGACAATGCCAATAAGTATTTTAAAATAAAAATAAAAATTGATTTCCTTAACAAAGCCACAAAATGGGACTTTTAGTAACCAAGTTTGAAGTATAAGATATTCGAGTTCGAAAACAAAGGGATTCGATACACGGTGGGTAATACACCAGCGATGCCCCAGACTCAAAAGACCTTACCACGAGTGCAAGCACAAAAATAAGAACCAACACACATATCCATCAGGAAGGTTACGCAGTGCAGTCAGGCCTAGAAGTTCTATGAGCTCCTTGCCAATGGTATAGAAGATGGAAATTTTACCCGATCCATGTGGGCTTATCAAGGAAATGTCTAGCAAATATCAAACAGATGAATATAATAACCACCTATTATATTATCACTGTAATCAGCTGTCATCTAACAGGAAACGAGTTCACGAGTCCAATACCATGGATTCACCTACAACTTTTGTTTCAGTCCAGCTATTAATAGCTTGCTCGCGACCCTTAATAAAAATTGGAGAGATTTCATTCAATTAAACTTACAATGTTTCCCCCTTACTTTAATCAAACAAGAGTTTGAACCAGGAAGTAGGTATAGTAATTCTCTCAACACGTAGAGGCCAAAATAGATGTCAGGTTATTCATCCTCTAGAACTGGGTACAAAAGTCAACCATGTACAGTTCTAAAGCAAAACCCTAATGCCATTTTCTAATTAAACAAAAAGTAAGGAATGCCCACAGGCTTAAACAAGTTTTAGAACCCAACGTCACTATTAATGTACCTTTTAGCAAAATAGGAGAGCCCTAAACAGGAAATACGTATTTATTCAACCAAATAGAGATATGAAGGCTTAACCTTCCATATAGTAAGCCTTCAATTATAAATACCATCACAGAATTCTTTTAAAAGAGAGTCATATAAGCAAACAAAACTCTATAATGTTTCCTTCCCTACGAACTAGACTGCATCACTCAATATTGCAGTAGCCCATTTAGACAAATATGAAATAAAGTAAGCTATAAGAGAGGAAAAGAACATTCCAAGCAAAACCAGCGAAATTGGAACGAGATTTAAGGGAACAACCAACACAATCAGGCAGCGATATAAACAACCCCGAAAACATTTTGTCTAGGCATCATTCAAGAGGAAAGAATATTCATTTCAAGATACTGAAAGAAGGTAGAAAACTATTACAAGGAGTAGATTTAACATGCCTGATTAGAATTCTTCCAATCCAACAAGCACGTCGACCAGGGCTCGGGCAATAGCAACACAACCTGTGCAACTTCTCTTCCTCAACCTGCTGAAGGTCCAAACTCTGTTAACGGCCATGCATCCCTGGGTTTCTCAGAAGTAGATCCAAAATCCTCCAAACACCGCTCCAAATTAGCCCTAGAACTTCTGTAGGCCCCATTTTTGGCAATTGAACTTGATCCTTCGTCATTCATCCAAACACCTCCACCATCTCCATATGCATCTGATTGTTTCTGATTTGGACCTCCTAACCTTGGTGCTCTCAAATTAGGAGCAGCCCTAGTCTGAGACGAAGCAAAAGAAGATGGCTTTAACCAAAAAAAATCTCTTGGTACAGACTCCATATCCATAAAACAGTCCCTAGACTTAGCATCCTCAATTAAGGCTGACCAGTCACTAGATTGCTTCAATGCAGCTGCTTTGCCCTTAACCCAAAGTGCTCTGCGAGCTCGTGCTAGTGCCACGTTCATGCGGCAAATATCAGCTACAAAGCCAACCCCATGATTTGAAGCTCGGGCACAAGACATAATGATTACATCACGCTCCTGGCTCTGAAAGGCATCTACCGTAATGATATATAAACCTTTTCCTTCATCAAATTTGAGGACAACATCAAACTCTCGGTGTAAACATTTCAGCTGTAGCTTGAAGGTGTGATAATTCCAACAGAAACCTTTATGCCTGCCAACTTAGTGACTCGTTGAAGAAGCTCACATAATTGCAAAGAAAATTGTGCTTCATGAATATTCTGATATGAAACAGATCCGCCTCTACGAGATCCTCTTCCATGAGTTACATCGTAAAACAAGTAAGGTCTCAGTAGAGAATCTTTGCAAATGGATTTCATCAGGTCTCCTGGTAACACTCTCACTGTCACATAGTCGATTTTGATAAAAATATCTTGAAGGAGAGACCCGAATCTGAGGATGCATTGATACTGCACAGATAACAACATAGCTGGACATTCTGCTTGTTGGAAGCGCTCAAAAGGCTTCAACCAAACTGTAACCTGTCTGCCGCCTGGCTAATTCCTGCTGCAAGCTGTTGCTGAGGCTCTCCGACCAGAACACACCTCACAGCACCCAATGAAAGTGGAGGTAACACGCCTTCTTCACTAGCCTGTAGCTTCATCTATAACCGCCATATCGAACCCACGCGACCAGCAGGGAAGGCGCCCAAGGTGGAACCAGGAAGAAAAACACCTGGACAGAACAGGTTTCGATGGGCTCTCTGCCCACACAACCAGGAAAACCACCTCTCAACCACTCCACACGTAGTCTATCCAAGGAAAATCTCACGCGGTCCGAGAGGATAAGCAGGCAGTCAAAACAAGAAACCAAGAAGATTTGCAAATCCGAAATAATAAATGAAGTGCGGCCACCAGCAAGGAGTCCAACACGTCTAGATTTTAATAACTCCACCCTCCACGCCAAGAAGGAGATAAAGCATGCTGTGTATATTGTTATCCAAGTCCAATAAATGACCAATATTGGTAGTTGTAAAAATAAGGAATGAATATTGGTTCTACAGTAAGCTTCATAGATGTACGTCTAGGTTCTCTTTGTCCAGGTTATCATTTGTACAATAGATGTGAACTTTTTTTGATATGATGTCAAGCTCCCCAGATTTAAACTCAACTTGAAAATTCGCTTGCTGCATAAACCTATTTTATCCTATTCTTCTCTCAAATACTATACTGGCAGCAGCGAGCACAAACGCCAGAAGAATTCAACACAGCAGTTTTTTCTTCATATAAGAAAATGGGCTCAGCAACTCCAATGGCAAGAAAGGATTATCATGCAGGTATAACTTGTTTATTGAACTATGAAGAAACCCAGAGGACAAAGCTACCTTCTTTGTTGTAAGATAATTGTATGTTCTTAGAGAGATATTCGGATACTACTTCTAAATTACACCGATATCCATCTTCAAGTAAGTGGCAGTTTCAACTCTATGTGCATCTATTTTCTACTATCCACGTGTGCAAACTAAAATATGTGCCTTCATATTCATACTCATGTACATCCTCTCAGCTAGGTGTAAATCCAGCCTCCACAACCTTTGGTAGGTGTAAAGCAAAGACGCCACAAGGTGTAAATTTCGTGCCAAAATGGGATGTTTGGAATAGCCTATGGGCATCCATCAAAACCATAATGGAGACGGGATTTTCATCATAAGTTGTATTTGCAAGTGTCCTGGCGAACATGTATGTAAATTTTGGAAGTATACACATGACACGCAAAAGGACAAGGACGTAACAGTGAAAGTCAATGCTGAACAGGGCATTACAAAAATGCCATTTGGAATGTTGGTGTCTTTGGTAGACATGTGGAAATCAAGACATTCGAGGACCAAGTGGATGCAATAGAAGTAACTACTTCACCACCTCATGTATGTATAGAAAAGCTTGAAAATGTACTTAATTTTTAACCTTTCTATCAACTTTTGTAAATTTGCTTGATTTTCATTCCAAAATTTTCTTTTATGCATTTTTATTATAATAGAGGAAACAATCAAATTTTTCCATATATTTTCACTAAGAAGGCCCACATATTGTTTCAAGCTCATGTGGTAGAAAATCCCATGTCGATGTAGTCTTTAATTACATGTAATATTTGTTTATTTTACTTTTCATATACAAACCATATTATGATATTTTGATATGTTTTTAATAAAAATTGTTTCATTTTATGTTATGAATCTACTACACACACACACACACACACATTCACTAACATAAATTCAATTTTGAAGTGGAATAAACCTAGCATAAAATTGATGTCTTAAAAAAATTTCTAGTTACGTGAAACTTGTGTCATATTTGGATAACTATTATTGTGCAAATTCTTGGCAAAAACACATACAAAAAGATCTTAAAATGTAAATTTTCAACACAAATGGGACTCAAACAATGAAATTATTAATAGTTTATATTGTAATTCTTGCAACATGCCTACTTAGAAGGATGAATACTAAGGAAAAGTGAAACCTGGGGTCCCCACATCTATACCAATCATGGACTACCTCAAGGAGATAAATTAATATACCTCAATGAGCCCCTACATCCAATCAGCTTGTGAGTTAGTGGAATGCTCCATTGAGGTACATTATTCTATTGTATGCTTTTGTAACATATAAACATTTACTCCTTATCAACCATAAAATAAAACATTGGGTCACTAGATCTTCCCCTAACACCGAGATATTAATGGCCAATTACAACATCAACAATTTCCACATCCAAATATAACACAACTCAAGAAGTATAAATTTTTACCATAATTTGAATGTTAAGGGCCATGCAAATTCACAAAAAACACTCAGATCATGATTGCGAACACAACTTAACTCTTTTGTCCCATATCCAAACTACCCACAAAATACCAATTCAAAAGATAAAAATAAGCACTTTCTCTCCTCTAACATAGTCTAGATTTTTCTTTCTTTCACCACCTTCAATTTTTAAAAAATAGAAAACTTTTAACCGACATTAAAAACCCACAAAAAGACTTTTTTTTTCCACACAATACTAATCCCATACAAGGCTACACAGCAGCCTACTTATATCAAAAATAACATGCACCTCACCCACATCCATACAAAATTCGGCAAAATCTGAAATTTCACATAGTCCTAAAAGAAGAATGATAGTTCGCTTTATTAAAATAAACATCGTTATTTATAAATCCTAATTTTCCTCTCGAAGAAGGTTGTCTCTCTCAAGACCCTTCCAAAAACTCAATTTAAAGTCTTAAATTTCATAGTTAAATTTCTCAATCACAAGAGGTTCACGTAATGTTTTCTTGGTCCAAAGTTTCTTTTTTATAGCACCCAATTTTTCTTTTTTTAAGGGTGCACAAAATCAAACATACATAAAAATAGACCTTAACATAGTTTAAACATATATCATCATTAAAATTTTACAGTGTATTGACTCACATAGTTAGTATTATCATAAAATATTATCTAGTTTCATGGGTGACAAGGGTAAATAATAGGGACCATAGGATCAACAAACCTATCATAAGACCTAAGGAACGGTGAGATATTTTATTATGGATAGGTCCTTACCTCGATAATTTGTTGATGCTTTGGAGCATGAATAATACTATTTCACTACATAATAAAATAAAGTACTGCATATTCTTAATATAAAACATTGAAATGAACTTATTTATTATTGAAAATACATTACGTTTCATTCAATCATAAAAGAAATAAAATCAAAATAAATATTAAACACATTCCTCTACATCATTTAACACAATACACATTAATCTATATTTCATGTCAACTTCACCATCATCCTTAATTATGTAAGTAAGAAATCGAAAGTTATCTAATATCACATACCAAAATCTCAAAATGTGATAATACATACAAAAGAATGCTCTAAAACTCCATAGTCAACACAATCATAATGTAAATAAAATGATAAGAATAACATAGATATAAATAGTCTAAGAACCATAGTATAATAATAACCATATAAAAAATACTATTCTAATATCGATTATTGGATATACATTAAAGGTCCCTAAATATTATAAGAAACTGCATGAAAATGGGCTTGACAATAGCCATACCATTTTAGAATCAAACCCCAACCTAATAGTAATAATATTCTTTTTAATTATGGATAAAAGAGGGTTGAGGGGACCCTTCCCCATACAAAAATGGAGAAAAATATTTATCGACGAGGAACAACTGAATTTGCCTCTACCAGTGGCATCGAAAATAAAAACAACACATCAAACACAAGAATTATAATCAAAACAACAACAAAACAAATAGGAAGAGTTCATCCCTAGGACTCCTTCCCATGGGATTAAAGATGCATCTTAAGGGATTCAATGTTCCCATTCTTGCTTCTGCTCATAGTAGACCGACCATCACTGGAGTTTAGATTTACATTTTTGTTTGTATGAACCAGAACACAAATTTCAAGATTGGTGCTTTCTTGTTGATAACCAAGAGGAAGGGATAAAGTCCCAAAATCAGATAGCCTAATAGTAAATAATGATAGAGACATTTCATATTTACCTCTTCTATAAAAAAAAATGCACTTTTTGAGTTATCTTGTAATTACATTACATGATATTTAAATACTATAGTTTAAGAAAATTATTTATGTTATATTTTGCCCTTTATTATGTCCTCCATCAATATAAACAAAATAGATGGTGTCATCCCAGTTATTCGTTTTGTTGAATTATTGTATATAATGTATTGTTGTTGTTTAACTAGTATACTTGTCTTAGAAAATTTATGTAAAAAATACGAAGAGGTATCATTCTCGAGATGTTTATATTTGATTCTACAAATAAATATGTTAGTCGAAAAAATAGTTTCTAGTCTTTCGTAAAGGAAAATAAAATTAATATCTATTGAAAACATATTTTATCTTAGACCCCTAAATATATTCCAAGATATATTATATCTCATGTCAAATGTTATAAATAGGCCAAAAATAATGTTAATCTTTAATCTGCGTAGGTGATTTCGGGAGTTCACTTGCCTCTGAAATAGAAAACCAGAACTTGTTAGAGATCCTTGCGAGCATTAATTTTTACCATGATACGGAAAAAAGATTTCCCAAACAAAAGGAAAAAGAAATAGAAAAATGAACTATAGAGGGCGATTAACCTGCATATTGTAGTTCTCTGGGTTCTTGACTTCGTGTCGTTCTGAATAATCAACAAAAATGAGTTGGAAGCCCAGATCATGCTGGAGCCTGTCCAGCTGCTTGCAACACCTAGAAACAATTTCTTCGTTCTTTTTTGAAAATAAAAATCAGTTCCATTCCAATTGTTCTGTTAAGAATAACGCCTTGCAATACACAAATTTATTTATCTTTATTCTTACAGTCGATACTTACTTGTTGTATCTCGCGGATTGGATGATAGAAAAACAGCAGGCGGCATTTTTGGCTATTATCTTTCATTTCTTCAGGAATGAGCTCCAAATTGCTAAATCTGCTTCCCACCCTATTCACTGATGTCAATAATTTCAAGCATTCCCTGTCAACCTGTTTTGCATCGTGAATCGTGTGAATAACGGCTGCTACTATTAACAGCCCGGCCGCAGCTCAATGAGCTCTCCTCATCAATGTTGATTTTCCACTCCCTCCAGTGAATTCACAGATCGGCAAGCGGTTTTTAATTTGCCCAAAAAATGAACCATTCACACTATTAAAGTCCTGCTGCCACTGTAGGAAGCCTCTAGGCATAATAAGATGTGATGTAGGAGTATTTGAGTTCATCAAAATCTTGTTTCAATAAACATGAGTTTGAGTTAGGAGAGTAATTATATCTTGGAATGACATTGTATAATCTTTTACCAATTTTCTTCGGAATGAATGATATAATGTAGTCGAAAGGTTAATTTTTTCCACAATCTCTTAAGGTTTGTTGTTTGTGGATATTTTTTTAATTTTTCACCTTGAAGATTATTTTTTGTTCATCTTCGATGGAAATTATACACGTCGTGTCTTTATAAATATCAAGGATTCTTATCCATGTCTATTAGCATCAACATGATTAGAATCAAATGCTTGGACCTTGATGCATATTATTTTTCTATGGGATGACTAAATGATCATATAAAGTTTTATCGAATGAAGATTCCCCTATGAGTGATTACCTAAAAATGGATGGATGAAATAGTTGATAATATTTTCAGGTTAATGAATCTTTGCAAAGTTATCTTTAATTCATTCACATTTTCTATAGGAAGAGTGATTGATACATAAGAGGCATGTTAATTAAAGAAGGATAATACTAGCAAACAGCATCGAGAGGGAGCTAGAGAGTGAATTGTTACATAAATAAGTGCATGAAGAATTGAATATAGAGTATCTAATTTTATTGTAAATCTCCATTGTTAATTCATTGAAAAAAATATTAAAAGAAGATTGGATACCATGTCAGAGTTCTATAACATGTGTCCATGAAAACTGAATACATTCTCAAGACTATCACTTACAATCTTACATGTGTATAACTATGAATCATTAAAATAATATAAGAAAATATAGTTCTCATCAAAAAAGGGAATGGAATATAATATAAACTTATGGATCTAAGTTCATTCATAATTTCTAGCTTCTTATAAAAATAACTGTATAATACAAGTGTATTATAAACCATATGTAAAAATGTAAGTCCAAATATATGGTGAGGAAAGAAAATTGGAACTAATATCTTTTAGAAAAAGGTTTATATCATCATGTACATCACACATTGTTTTGTGTAACAACCCACTTATAAGTATGGAAATTTTTTCTTAACACGAGTGTTGGGCCTTAGCCATGGGTAAAAAGGATTACTAAAGCTCGTTCATAGATGAGAAAATCTAGACCTAAAATATCGCAGCTTTCTGGCTCTTCGGGACGTAGCTTGTTTCTAGTATGATGATTTGGCCATGTTTTTTGCTACATTCAAGCTATATTTGGGCTTGTGTTGGGTTATTTTCATCAGTAGTTTTGTTTTTTATTTTTCTCTAAGTGTTAATTATTGTTATATCTGGTTGTTTCCAAGATGAATCGGAGATGCAAAAGGTGCTTCAGGGGTCGCCATGGTTCTACGGGAGTGCAACTCTAAGCCTCCACCGATGAGAACCGGAAATCTCATATGCTCTTAAATGTCCTTAAATGTCAGGACCTCCTTGTCTGGATTCGCCTCCCTGCTCTTCCCTTGGAATTCTAGGAGCCTCAAGTTTTTCTGGGGATTGCTTGCTCTATGGGGGTGTTGATCGCTATTGACCTTGCCACCAGGGCCCAGTCCAGATTGGTCTTTGCTCGCCTGCGCGTTAATGCTCACGTGTGTTCCGAGTTGCCTAATAGAATCTTTTGAATTCCCCGGAAGATAAATGGGAATAGGTGATTGAACTGGAGAGATCGTCTATTTTTTACAGCAAATGCAGAAGGGTGAGATATAAGTCAAAGACGTGTTGTAAAGACGAGGAACCCCTGCAGGTGACTGCGATCACCCAAGGGGATGATGAGTTGGGGGAGGAAGATTCAGATGTTGAAGGAGTTAATGTCGAGGAGGAGAATGAGAAATTTGAACGAATGAAGGATGAAACCCTGCCTGTTGTGTCTGTTTTGGTGTCGAGCATGGATGGAGTGAGCGTCATTTTGGCGGAAGTGGGGTGGTGCGCTGCTGGTGATGTCGGTGCATGTGCCTCGGGTTACAGTTCGAGCCGGTCTATGTCCAGCGAGCGGGATGTTTCAAATTTTTAATCCCACCATTTCCCGGTTAGGAGTCCTCATTCTGGCAGACTGATGGTGAACAACGAGGTGGAGTATAGGTTGACGGGAGATGAGGTGGAGGGGAAGCTGGTAGTGTTTTTCGCGAAAGAAGATGGGGCGCTATTGGGGAGAAGAAGGGGTCAGCGAATCCCAAGGATGATGGGGATGGGTGGACCATGTTCCAACCAAATAAATCAACTCGGGCTGCTCGAGTTACACGGAGCTGTTCTCGGGCGTCTTCTTGCGTGGTTCATTTTAAGACTCGCCTCCAAAGAATTACTATAAAATGGGTGGTGAATCTCTAAAATTGAATTTCGAAATACTGGTGAATATCTGAAAAAATGATTTGCGGCAAAGGTAATTTGGTAGCCCATTTTTTTCATGGTCTCATACAATTGGACGGATGTTGGACATCTGTCTATCCACTGGATTCTATCAGACAGACGTCTCTTCTCTGTCCCTTTCTTGTTGGACAGGTCAAGTTAGACAACCACCTTTCCTTTTTTGGACATTCGTCTCTTTATAGTTTGGCGTTGGACGTTCGTCTTTTCTTGTTGGAGTTTTCCCATTGGATGTTCCCCCTTCTTCTAATAGATGGTCGTCTCAAAAATATCTACTAGCTATATGTTTTTGGACCCTTTACTATCTGGATGGTCATCCTTCTCCTATTAGATGGGTCATGTTAGATGATTGTCATTTCCCTGTTGGACAACCCGATATATTGGTAGCCTTTTTCCTCTTAGACGGTCCATGAGAGCTGGTCATTTGTTGCCAGTTGGATGGTCAAAAATATGCATGAGTCCCCAAACATGTGTTGCCTCAAAATTCTCTAGCAATCGTTTGTCGCCACGAGTTTGGTACCGTCAACTTGAGCCCTTTATATATCCATACGAGGTTCATTTCTTTACTTTTTCCATAAATGTTTACAAATCTACAACGACTGATAAAACTCAAAGACATAACTAAGGAATGGATGTAAAAAACAAAATTCACAGGGCTTGTAAACATGCCTCAATTAAAAAAGATATACTACCATCCTTGATTACCTAATCAATTCTTATAACTAGGATAGATGAACATTTTTCTATTCCCCTTGATGGATCATACATTTTCAATCCGTTTGTGAGCCCACAGACATCCATCAATTAATTGGCTTACCTTTTCAAAACCATATGCATGTGACTACAAAGGTGGTCCTAACTAATGAAGAATTTTTTGGAGTCTCATTACAATGTGCAGGTTAATGGTAAGTTCAATTTTATTTTCAATTGTTTTTTTCTTAATATTACTTGACTACCCAATAATCTAACTTTTCTTATATCTTGTTGCAATATGTAGTTAATTGTTCCAAAATAGGCCTTGTTATACAATGTATAACAAAAAAATTCTTTCATGTAGTGATATCACTATTTTAAGCTAGGATTGTGTTGTAGGGAAGATCCACAAAAATTCCATTTTGCGCGGTTCAGTATATATTGCGAACACTGTCAAGGAAATAATTTGATTGGTGAACATATTTTTCCAATCGAATTAAATAAGATGTCAATAATGCCCTTTCTAATATCAATGCATCTTATAAATCAAACATTGTATTTTCTTGTACCAATTATCTTCTTTCTTTCTATCAATGAAGCTTTCCACCAATTACATAATGGATAAATTCTAACTATGGAATAAATGAAAAATGATTGGTCACTCACTTGAAGAACAATAGGTAACAATTAATTTTAACATTATAACAATTAATTATTTTTTGAATTCAATAATAATAGTAATTTTATCTTCTGCAGAGAAGAATTATAGCTGGAATATCTCATAATGAGGCTATTTCTCGAGGGTAAATCCCCTCGAGAGGCCTCTGGTGATTTTGATATGGATTCATCAGAATCAACCCCGCTTTTATTTCCTCATCAAAAAATACCTAGGGGGTTGATAACTCCACCACCTATATACCATCACAATTTTCTACAGGTATAATATTATTGTTTATAATTATAACTAAGCTACATAGAGGAACCATAAAAAATTTATATGTTCTGTAAGTGGTATAGTAATTTAATATTTATACATTTTTATTTTCAAAAAGTTTTGAGTTTAACAGTCTAGATCAAACTCAGTCTTAGTGTCAAGATCAAATGGTCACATCTCCAAGCATGCAAGGTAATGTATAATGTTTAATCAAATTTTGTTTACTTACAAAAACTTTATTTAGTATTTACATGGGTATAATGTTTATTTTTTAATACTTTGCAGTTTATTTCTTGCAATTAATATACCTTCACAACAAATTTCCAAAATGCCTTCCATACCACCGATGTGCACTGTACAAACAAAAAGAAAATTTACAAGGAAAGAATATAAGGTTTCCTAATGGAACATTTCATCCAAGTAACCGCATAATTTCTAGGTTTTTAACTAGTTTGTGTCTTCAATACAATGGTTACCCATATTTCGAACGAGATCAAGCTTGATAATGAGTTTTTGTGCTTTGATAGTGGTGACGCAAATGGGTAACTATTTTGACACCCATTGTATGATACAATCTACTCCACCTCCTCAACCACAAAATGTAACAAGATGTATGTGAAATAAAATACTATCCTCCTCTACCAATTCAAATTCCACTCACAGATGATTAGAAGATAGATTTGACCTTCAAAAATATGATATCAAACAGTATGGGGGCCAAAATTTAGGAAGTTGTTATGTCTAATGTGGAATTAGTGTGCACTTGGGAGAGAAGGGCCAAATTTTGATAAAATAAATAAATACCCAATACCATAATCATTCTCAAATGCATTCATTGTTCACTTCCATAGAGATCCAACCAGCAAGCCTTGATATTTTGCTAGACAAAGCTTAGTCATGGCAAAAAAAATTATAATATTGATTATGATGATGGTATTTTAGATATAATGTTAAACATGTTGGAGAATCTTAATGATGAAGTCTAAGCATACTATAACAAATGGGATAGATCTAAAAATAATGTTTTAATTGCAAATTTAGAAAAAGATAAAGTTGTGATAGGTCATCTATTACATGTAAAATCGTGATATTATGAGCACTGAAATAAATTCTTTATGACTTATCTAGTAGACTAATACATTTCTATTTATGTTTTACAGAGAGAATATGAAAATTTAAAGAAAGAAGTAGATGTATTTGATGCACATTTGAAGAATTCCCACAAAAGCTTGAATGCATTTATATAGTTGAAGGAAAAAATTTATTATTAAATAAACAAAATAATACATTGAGAAGGATAATCAAGGAGTGTGAGATGGATCCAAATATATTATTGAAATAAAATACAGATGTCGATCCATCACTTTTTTCATCTAGAGATGTTGCGAGGGAGGAGCACAATATTATTCAAAATATCAAAAGCACAGTGTAGGATTTAAAGGCATTGGGAGTTTTAGCAAATAGAACTACACAAATTGAGAAAACTCTGCCTCTGGAAGAAAAAGATGAAGTTTCCCCTGTAACGAAAAATTGAAAAAAAAAAACAGTTTCACCATATGACAGGTGTGTTGTCACAATTTTGACACTGGCGTAGGAATTAAAAGATAATTTCCAGTCAATTTTTTTCTTGGTATTCCATGTAGCAAGCATAAGGACAAATATGACTCAAAATCATAGTCATAAAAGAGGATTCCCACGTAATGTGTTTTTATATGACATAAATTTCCCGAAAGATTTGAAAACAATTGAAAACCCATCATTTTGTAATTATATTGGCTGAAAATGCTTTATGAAAACATGTGTGTCTTCATAAAGTAATTTTCCTCTTGTTAGAATGAATACAAGTGTAATTTTGAATTGGAACTATATTTACTGTTGTATCGCATTTATTGAAAATTTTCAACAATTTATTATGCAAACTTGTAATTGGATTTCTTCTTCCTTTGAATGTTTTTTTAATTATTTGGAGATTTAAAGCATGCTTTAAGATGTTTAGTGTATGTTTGTTTGAAAGTATTTATGTTTCATGCAAAGATAAAATAATAATCAATAATCACACAGATGGATCTAAATAAATCAATCTTTATTTTAATAATAAAACAAAATATAAAAATGATTTTTTTACAACTAAAATAACACAGTCTATTAAGACCAGTTTATTATCATTAGTCAATATCAAATATATCAATATATCAAATAATTGTAAATAGCATTAAGAATGTATAAAATAAATTATAACTCCAGTAATTGAAACAATCATGGATCAACCCATTCATTTATATCCTAGGATTATATTGAATCGGTAGCGTGTTCAACGGATGTGTTCGGATCCCCCCATATCAGTCAGAATGTTATCGACTCCTCTTCTTTCTACCAGTGAATTCCATAATGCAAGTTCTCTCTCATAAGGAAATGATTCCACAAAGTAACTGGATACATACAATCTCAGACAAATTTCTAAATCTCTATCCAATCTGTGATGGACTTTTGATTTTTCAAAGGACAATACACTGAATACCCTCTCATCTTCAACAGATCCTAGAATCATAGTTTTACAAATTTCATATAACTAAAAATACTCACTCAAATCCTCTTACAAATTACTACTTGAAAAAATATTCTTCCAAATTCTTCTAATGGAACCATTTTCATTTGGCTCGTCTAGAAACTAAAATTGCTCTAGCATAGTGCTAGAAAAATGTTATGATTGACAACTCAGTACCTTATTTTGTTAAATACCTTCAACAGTAACTCCTTTTATCTCTTCACTCTTAAATAAATGTTTCATTACACTAGTCATGTATTTAATAAATAAACTATTGATGGATGTTTCAGGTATGCCTCCAGATGTATTCCAAAATTGTGGATTGACAAATCCTATTGCTTCAAGTAATTTATCCTTTTTGAATCGTTCACGGATCTCTATAGATAAAGATTGAGGTTTTTTTTTCAACTTATTTTGAGTGTCACATAATATTGTTTCATATAAATTATGTGTCACTCTTACTTCTTCCATCTCTGACCCAGCCAAATGCTCTTATCTAAAAAATATGAAGTGGAATCTCTTTTCCATGAGCTATTATAAACAAATGATCATTTATATTGAATTTTAAGTAGTAACTTGGATTATTAAGATATGTTAATGCATTCCAGTTTTAAAAACAAGTCTCTGAAACTTCCATATAACAAATATAAACCATCTAGACTCATGCATACACATTTTATCAATTGTATGAAGTTTGTTATGTAGATGCAACGCTCTTGGGCATGCTTCATCAAAATATTTATCTCATTAAACATTCGAAAAATACAACATTTAGCTTTATTTAGCTTTATCTATTAGATGGTACAAAAAATATTTAGCTTTATCTACTTCCATGCATTATTTATACAAAAAACCTATCAATAAAGGATATTCTTCAAATATTCTACAAGTAGGCTCATACTCCATCTGGTATCTACATCTTTGAGAATATTTTTCCCATATGTCAATCCAATTACAAATTTTTGAAATTCTAAAAATATCTTTAAGCTACTTGAATAATATGCATGCAAATCATGGATCAGTGTCTCAACTTTGGCAACACTTTCATATGTTCTCACAATTTTATATTCCATATTCATTATGTGAGCCATACAATTAATTGCAATCATATAGGGGCAACATTTGTCTATAGTCTTATGCAGAGACTATTTATACCCCCTGCATTATAGATGCATCATAATTTCCAACACAAACTAACTTCATTGTAATGGAAAAATCATTTATACTTGCAATATCCTTCAAACTTGTCACCACTGATTTGTAAATATTTTCAGAATTGCAATTTTCACTCATTTTATGAACTGCTAAGATATGGGGTTGCTTACTTCATTTGCAAATGTGTATACATGAATACAAACCCATGAAGAATTTTTCACTACTGTAACCTCATCAATTGAAAGGTAAATAAACCTTGCATTTTTAATAGCCTCTTTCATATCCTCTTTTTCCACTAGAGCAATACATTTTACAATTTCCTAGCCACTGTTATCTAACTAATGTGATTGTGGAATGTTCTGTAAGCCAATAACCTGATACAAAATTTTATTATCTGAGAAATCTGAAATGGGTCTTATGTTTTTCAAAATATGGAATATAATAGAAAATTGAATACTTTTGGCATGCATTTCAGTCTCCATAGCTTTGCTTGATTTTGGTACAATTGTACCACCTTTTTCATTTAGTTTTTTCAAAAAAAATTATTCTTTTTCATACTCTTTGGCGTACTTTACATGAAAGTAGTATTTTGCATTTTTCCATTTATGAAATCTTACTAAGCACTCATCCTTTTAATTTTGGGAAATATATATTTTCCCACAATGTTCTTCAATGGTTTCTAGTTTGAGTTGCATTGTATGATCTTTCTCTTGTTTCCAACTACATATTTTACACCGAAATTGATTTGGGATATCATTACCATTTTTCAGCTCCATAGGTTCAATAAAAGGATAACTGGTTTCCCAGTCGAACCTAAAAGTCCTTCCTTTTGCCAATTTTGTCCTCTTTCTTCTTACAATTTTTTTTACTTTCTTCGACTTCAACTTGTGCATCTGGATTGTCGTCAGGAATATCTTGATCATCACATCTCCTTCTTTTGGAAATAGACATTTGAGTAGAAGCTTCCTTTGATGTTGGTGTTGGATGAGAATTTGATTAATCTTCTCTTAGTTTGATGTCATCAAGGGAACAATGTTTTTCATCAATCAGATCATCTTGAAAAATATTAGTTTCATTAAAACCAAAAGGATCATATAGAAACACATTAGTTTGTGAAGTTTTTTGAGAAATTTCTACATATAAAAGTGTTCTAGAAATAGTATTAATTATTTATATTATTATTACCGCTAAATAAACATAAAACAAGAGTGCAAAGAGTAAATACTCAATTTTATAAAGAGGAGTACAAGAAACATACATTATCAAAAATATAATAATAAAATTTTGTAAATTAGTAGATAGTACATACCTATATTTTTTGTAGATCCCAACACAACATTCATTTTTACAAGTTTCCAAAATATCCAAACAATTTTTATTACTCTATTTTAAACTAGAGGTAACCTTCTGACCCTACTTTCCAGAATCCATGGATAGGTCATAGATACTTACTATTGAAATATGCCTATAGGTATGGATGGCAAAGGGTTGGATAGCAAGGGCAAGAGGTTCAAGAGATTTGGTGAACAAGGATAGATGGGCTTGGGGTTGGATGAATAAGGTGGATGATAGAAGGTGAAAGGTATAAGACTGGACAGATTGAAGGTGGATGGATTATAGTTGGATCGATTTCCTTTGGATGGATTGGGTTTGGATGGATTGCAGTTAAACAGTTGGATGGATTGAGGTAGGATGAATCGAAGTTGGACAGATTTTAGTTGGATGAATTGTAGTTGGACACGTGTTGTTAGATGGATTGTATTAGGTTGGATGGAGTTTAGACGGATTAGGGTTAGGTGGAAAATCTTAGAGTCTTAATGGAAGAGGTTGACGATAGAGTTTGTATAGTTGAGATTGGACGTCAGAAGTATCAAAGCAGGGCAAAAACCGCACTCACAGATTACAAAAAGGTTATACATTTGTATATGTATTATACCTAAGTGTTATGTATAGTAATATACTTCAGTGAATATGTGCACAAGTTAATTCGAAATGTTGGCATATTACAAGCATAAGTTAATTTATATGTGTAAATAGTAGGTGAACTAGCCCATATAAAGGACCTATTGACCAAACTTTTTGGAAAATTGGGTGGCAAATCAGGGAAATTTTAAGGAACCCACATGAAAAAAACTTATATAATCATGGCGCATATGGCCAGAACTAGATTCACTGGGTTGGAGAATTATCTAAAATCAGAATTCATGGCATTAGTGAAATATGATATTTTTTTAAGGAATTTTTTTTATGGAGTGGCGAATGAAGGATATTTTATCATATTATGGACTTATCCATTCTTTGCAAGTATATGAAAACTTTACATTTGAAATTCCACCAAATTTAAAAATACCTACTAGTTATAGAGACTCCTCTAAACATCCAAAATCCCTCCAAAGACATGAAATGTGTCTCCATTCCGACGATCTCCCAATGAAAGGATTTTGACAGACTTAAATCCCATGGAATAAGCCATAATTAATATAACTTTTTGGTTTGGAGATGGGGTCGGGTCTTGGGTGAGTGATCCATGGAGGACACATAGTGGCCAAGGAAGGAGATACATGGTGCAGATCAAGAGCATCAATAGGTAAATGTGTCAGTATTCCAACCCTCTTTGAAGTGATTGGGTTCCACTTAGTGATTATTTTCTACAATCTAGATATATTGTATATATATATATGGAAATTTAATAAAATTTTGAAAAACATTTCCAAACATTTTAGTGAATGAGACTAAATGACCAAGAAGGTTCCATAGATTTCCTAGTGATCCAAGACTATTTTAAAATCCTAGCCAATTGATCATGTGGCAATTTAATAAAAAATATACATTTAGATTGAAGATCCATTATCAATTCGCATGGGACATATTAATGTTTGTGGAAATTTTTGGTGAAACGTTGACACTACAATGTTTGTAAAAATAGCCAAATTCATATTCCAAAATTCCTACTTTTAGCGAAATTATGAATATTATCCACTAAAATTTTCCATGTGGTAGATGACTATTGAATATTCACCATTTCCAATTTCCAAAAACCCAAATATTTGATAGTTTACAAAAATTCACCACTAAAATTTTCCTAGATTTATATATTTAGCATATAATACATCATTCTACAATCACATTCAAGCCACTACTTCTATTTTTTTTAAGAAACATATGGAGGATAATGTTTCCATGACTTTTGGCTGCTGGTAGAGGTCGCCTCTTTTATTATTTACTGTTATATCTTTTTCGCCTTTGTATTTGTGGGTTTTTCGTCCCCTTCAAACCAATTTCTTACCATATATAATAAAAAATATTTGGATGTTTGATCTTTTTCTATAATCAAGGCAAGGTCCCTAGAAAACCCCTTTTTTACCCTATATCTAAAAAAGTAGATGCAACCATATATATCTATAACAATTTAGTTTTGAATAAAACAAGTATGGATCACTATGAAATCAATATCAATCATATTTACAAATATAAATTTTTGTCACCTTACAAAGAATTTTTGTTAGTATATATTGAGATTGTTTCCCCTAGTCACACACACATATAAACATATTTACATGAGCACACACACACACATGCGTAACTGTATATATATGTGTGTCTACATTTCTATGTGTCTGTGTCTTTGTATTTATGTATGTAGATGTATGACCTTTCAATGAAACAATGTTCATAGACATTGCAATTTCTCTAACCATTAATTTTTCATCCACAACAAGTATACTCTATTATTTAAGAACCATGAAATTATGTATCTTGACATCTAATTTAAGTTTCCTTAAAATGAAACAATATTCATGTCTGTTCATCTTCCAACCAACAAAAAAATATGGACCAATAATTTAGCACTATCAAACATCTTGACACACCTATATTTAGTTTTTTCTACCATTTAGTAAAATATTTCTCATACACATCAACTTAAATGCAATACACACACACACACACACACACACACACACACACACACACACACACACACACACACACACACACACACACACATATATGTATGTATATGTATGTATGTATATATGTATGTATGTATATATTATATGTATGTATGTATATGTATGTATGTATGTATTTACGTATACATACATACATACATACATACATACATATACATACATACATACATACATACATACATACATATATATATAGATATACATACATACATATATATATATTATATATACATACATATAATATATACATACATATATATATATATATATACGTATGTATGTATGTATATATATATCTATATATACATACATACATATGCATATATATATATACATATATATATATATATATATATATATATATATATTATATATATATATATATATATATATATATATATATATATATATATATATATCTGTGTGTGGGTGTGTGTGTGTGTGTGTTTAATACATGTGCATGTACCCGATATAAATTCACCCTCAAAATCAATCGTAACAATACTATGAGAAACACTAGGTGTGTTGTTGTTTGTGTCTAGTCTCTTTTCAAAAAAACAAAACTTGGATTTAAGTTAAGCCTTAATATGTATTGTAGGATTAAATTGAAAATTATTATAAAATCTGATATTTACACTATTGAAACATATAGTTATGATCAATTCAAATACAATAGCAATACGATAAGTTTTTCTAAAGACATAAGTATATTTGTGATGAACTTACATGAGTATTGGAACAACTAATGATATACTCATTATTAAAAGAAATGGTTCTAACCAACATAAGTATGGACATGTTTCACCTCCTCAAGAGTTATAAATTTTCCTCTCTATTCTTGATTTTTTTTCTATTTTGGTGACTGCTAAATGCCCTTATTAAGGTTTCCATAGAAAACACTAGTTCTAAACAATTAGTCATTTTTCAAAGTTTTGAGTTTTGACTCTTTTTCAGTCTTTTGTAGTTATTCTATATTTTTTCGTCCTTGATGTCCCAAGTTCATCCAATCTGTGTATTCCTTGATTTTCCACTTTTTCTTATTGGTCTCATTTTTTCCTTTGTAATCAGATTTTTTGGTATTGCGCATCCTAGCTGTCATGATGTCCCAAGTGTAGCTTGTGTTAAATACTTCTGACTTATCTGATTTTCATATGTTGCGGGTGTTTTGTATTTTTCTGTCCCACGTGTCCCAAGTTCTGCTTGACTGTCATTTCCCCTCAAGCCCACCTTTTATGATTTCTATTCGTTATGGGTATTTTAGCTTTGCACATCCCAGTTGTTCTGATGTCCCTTGGGAGAGTTGTGCCAATTATTTCCACTTTTTCTACAAATTGGATTTTTTGGCTTTATGCATCCCAGTCATCCAAATCTTCCATGGGACAGTTGTGATTTTTTATTCTGCCTTAAACGATTTCCATTGTTTCAAGGTCTGTATAAGTATTAATTACCTCATTTATTTTACCTTGCTGACTTACTTAGGTTTAAATGCTTATAAATACTTAGGTAATCAATCATTTTCACCACCTCACTTGCAAATTACTATTAACCATTCATGTGCTCTCTCCTCTGCCATTTCTAACCATGGTCAATTCTTGTTCCATTTCTAATAAATATGTAGGTATACAAAGAAGTTGTGAAATTTCAAGGTACTGATCAAGAAACTAAGCAATATTTTCTCACAAGTAATCTTTTTCTTTGGCCACAAGATGAAGATATGTTTTAATGGTCATGAAAACTTATCTTCCTTAGAAATGGATGTACCAAACATTAACGATAGTGAAGCACAACAACTGGACTTAGAAGAATTTTGGGCATGAATCAATTGTCAAAACCCTACTCCTATGGCTCGGTTGATTAAAGATAGTGGGATCGTAGAGGTAGGGGGTTTTCCAATTTTAGTCTAGTGTGCCGATAGAAATTCTTACTTGTAGCTCTTGTTTTGATCCTGATACAAAAGAAATTGTTGATCCTCAAGGTCAGGTGGTGGCATGACTTGATGAAGATTGTATTTGTAATGCTCTCATACTTCCCATGGTTCGAAATTCAAATACTCTTACCAAGGATCAAGCCCAGAATCTTTTCGGTCAAGACAGTGAAAAATAAAAAAGTAGAGTTGCCAAGTCTTGGTTGAAGAACCCTAAGAAAGGAGCCTCAAGCCTACCTAAGACAATGTTAAAAGTTTATTTCCATGAGGAATTATCACACGTCATCACTCTATTGGTTAGGATAGTAGGAATGCCCACCACCAATGAGTTTTACTATTGGATGTTCCCCTACATCAATATCATATGTGAGGGTAAGCATAATTTAAACTTGATAGGAATCATTTGTGACAGCCTGACTGAGCAATTGTCAAATGTTTAGAGAACTCAAACATTCTACATCACCTCCTATCTGATGTACTCCATTGCATCTTATAGAGAGTGGTTGGGTTTCTCCCCTATGGATGACAAGAAGGATGCCTCCATTTATATGTATCACCCATAGTTGACCCAGAATATTAGTAATCATCACTTTAGAAGGGTGAATGATGCATTCACTGTGTATATTATTAGGCTGCTGGAAGGAGATACTACTAAAATATTTTCAGATGAGGCAAAAAAATTGACCAGTGTCTATGACAACTTCTTAACCCAATTCAAGAATTTTTCATGTATAAGATCGATTGGATTTGAGGGAAACCCCCTAAAACTTACCATGTATTGTAGTTATAAGATAGCTTTAGTATAAATCTACAGAAAATTAGAAAAATTTCATAGAACTTGTAGGGATACTATTATTGCAGGTATTCAATTCCTAATCACACTCGATAATTACACTTGTAGGACTACCGTAGATGCTCATAATGTTGATAAAACAATTATTCCTCTCACTCTTCATTACTATAAGCCAAGAACTTGCTTTGACATTAAGGAGTTCATTTCCTCTAATTTCAGAATTGTTTATCAACATCTTCCTGATATTGAAGACTATTGGGTAGATTGTTCTGACAATTATGAAGTCAGGAGGAGGTACTATGGGAGGTTATCTCTATAGCAGATCATTGATCTTGGCATATTGGATGTCTGTGAAGGATTGGAGGATGATGATGAAGAGCTACAATCTCTTGAGTATGAATGATAAATCAAATATACTCCTATTCAAACCATCGATTGGTTTTTCAAGGAGAGAGTTGATTTGAAGGAGCTAAATAATCATGTCCTAGTAAGAACTAGACTTTGGTTTGATAGGAAAATGAAGGGACTCAAGGAAATGAAATCTAGGTCTACTTCCCATGTTTCCCCTACTCCTCACAAGGAAATACATGTGTTAGCTCCTGAGATAGTTGAACAATTTGTCCCTTCTCCTCTAAAATCATCAACTCTAGTGTATACAAAAAAAGGGAAAATCAAGATAGAAGATAAGGCAGCTGATGTTATTCAAGAAAGAAAACCTTCTCCTAAACAAGTTAAAGTAAAGGAAACAATTGTGGATTTGGATGAAAATGATGATAGTTAAGGAAAAGAGCAAGAAAATCCTGAAGAGTATGCACCTGAAGCAATCAGTATGATGGAAGATCAATCAAAGGAAATGGTTTTAGAGTCTGTATAAATTTTTGCCAAGGAAGCTTTTCAATCCACTCAAACTAATACCTCTATGTTAGAGGTGGTTGTTGTGCAAACTCTAAGTGCTATGAGTTCCTCCACAATAGGGCCCATTTCTCCTTCCACTTCTAGTTCCTCATTTTCTTGGGTATAGCCATTACTGGAAAGTAATAAGAGAAAGGATTCATTAAGTGTTGTTGTTCCCTGGTTTGATGCAGTGACAGCTCTTCTAGGTACTACTCCTCCCTCTCCGGATAAAAATTCCAAAGTCACATCAAGTTTGGTCTTAGACTCTCAATTGTAAAACCCAAGTTTGATAAAGATGAAAATGACCTATCAATGGATGATCTGGAGTTGACAATAATTCCCCTTGGAGAATTAACCCCAGAAATTGAAGAACATAATATGAGGGAGACTGTGTATAGGGTGATTGAAGGAGTTGAGAAGGGAAAGAAAACTCAAGAGAAGTTAGGGGAGTAGAACAAAATTTTATCTAGTTCCATAAAATCCTTATTGGCAGAAGATAAGGTTATTGATCCCACTCCCGTAGCTTCCATCTCCCCTCCTACTATCTTATCCACTGATGAAGTTCAAGCCATTAAAGACATCCATAAGAACGCTACTTATGGTAAAGAAATGGAAGCTATGGTTGATGATTTAGTAATCACAGGCCTAAATTTTATTGAAGAGGCATTCAAGGCATATGAGAAATTTTCCAAGATTCAACTGAAGTTCTCTACATCACTCAGTGGTTTAGATAGAGAGTTTAAATTATGGATTGAGTGCATTCAAGATCTCAAATTAATGAGTGGGAAATATGTGCAGGTCCTTTTGGCTAGTAAGGTTTTTGAGGATGTTAAACAAATATTTTCCAAATAGTGGCTCTTTAACATTGACTAGAAAATCAAATTTCTAGAAGAGGCCAGCGGTGAAATCATGAATATTCTACAAAAAGGAGAATATTTTTAAATTTGTGTCATGTTTTCCTTTTTAGACATACATTTCCGAATCTTCAAAGAGAATTCAAGTGATAAATTTACTATTTAGGAGATCAAATCTCAGTTCAAGGTTTTTGTTAAAGAATATTTATTCAAGCAGGACACCATCTCTAAGGACAAAATGAAAGAAATTTGCATACTCTAGGATACCATCATAGATTCTAACAAAGAGTTCTTAGAGAATGAAAAGCTTGAGAAGGAAATGGAGAAGTGTTTAGGTAGTTGGACTCATTCCACTATCAATACAACAATTTCCTAAGGAATGGACATATCTGCAACATTGAAGCGATTCAGGAAACAAGTGCTAAGGTTAAAGGGGACTACAAGTGTTTCAACTACTGTCTTGACTTCCTAGTTTATATTTTCCTTTCTTATTGTAAGGATATATAATTAAGGTGGATCTATCCCTTTAATTCATATCTAATAAAATCAAGGTATAATTTGATGTTATAATATTTAATTAGATATTAGCTTCTGAGATTAAAAGAAAGGAAAATGAAAAGGCCTTCTGTAACCATTTCTCAGGGTTATTTAAAGAAATTTTCCTGTCATTGTAAAGGATCAAGAATTTTTTGTATCTAGATGTAAAGAGACCATTGAAATAATCAATAGAGAAGAAAATTTCCTCTCTCTCATGCTTTTCCTCTTTCTTTTCTTTGTTTGATTCATATAAGGCTATGTGCATTTAAAGGAAGAACTTTGTGTTATATATATATATATATATATATATATATATATATATATATATATATATATATATATATATCATAAAGTGCTCCCCTATCCTCAGTTTCTAAATATTAGTCCTAACTTTTCCTATTTTCTTTTGTATTGAAAACCTTTGATAAATGCATCTAGAGATATCAAAATCATCACCAAAATATTTAACAAATTTTTATACTGTAAATAAGGTACTTGGCTTTCAATAAGGGAACCTCTCCCATAAACAAGAGGGACTGTTGTCCCCTAACTGTTACTTGTTTTCAAAAGATCAAATTCTAAAACTAACAGATTTTGGTGCCCACCATGGGGCACGTTTTGTGCATCCCACCAAAACATCTTCAATCGAACCAGAATTGCTGACACCGTGGAAAATAGAAGATATACACAAGGTCAAAGGTCACTTTGTATTGAAGATATACACAACTTCTCTTTAAACCTAGAGAGAAGGAGAACAAGATCCACAAGTACTTCCTCTGTCAAAAATAGAACTGTAAGAAATATAGACTCACAAACCCAACTAAGCCCTGATATTCAAGAATTTGTGTTGGATGGAGTCACAGTTCCTTTACAAACTATTTTTCTAAGAAGGGAAACACCTCTACCTTTGGGACAATACGTTGGACCTCTGGCCCTTGCTCAACCATTGTATGATCTCCCAAAAGTAAATAGGAAATCTTTCCTAACTTCAGAGGAGATGGAAAGGTGCACCCAGATGAGCACATTGTTGCATTCATTTTGGCGTGTGGTATACTTGGAGTGGAACATGAAGATATTTCTGTTAGGATCTTTGTGGAAATGTTACAAGATAATGTTATTGTTTCGTTATATCATATCCTTTTGGGGGATAATACTAACTAGACCAACATGAGAACACTATTTGACGATCAGTTCAAACCTATTGAAGATGTGCATTCTCGTCGTGCCTAAATTTCTCGTATTAAGAAGGAACCATATAAACCTATGAGATAATTTGTGTCCAAATTGTTAGGAAATAAGGGATAAAATATGTGGAATAATCCCTCACAGAGTCACAACATTAGAAACTAATATGTAGAAACTATTACAGATATGAAATAAAAGTGTAGAATAAAATAATACAACACATAGAGACAATATTTAACATGGCTCACCCAATTTGGGCTATTCACCAATAATCTCTTGCTCATATTTTATTACAAGCCACCACTCTCTCGATACAATACCCAAACCTATTTGGAGCTATGCTCAATAAAATCTCTAGAATTAACACCCAAATTCTGACACATCTATAATGTTACATCATACCTACTATATACACAAAACCACATAAGTAGACAAATACTTAAGAATTTTTTAACAAAACATGGTTATCAAAACCATGGGTCAAAACTATCCCATAAACCTATAGGTCAAAATCCCACCCATTTGAGAAAAGCATGTTTTTCGAAGCCCAAACCTAGGTGAGACAACTGTGGAAAGTGTATAGTACTCTTAGTGTATAGTCTTCAACATTTTCACACATGAAAATAGGCTCCACAAGCTAACACAAATTTAACAAGTTGTTCAATAATATTCTTGTGGCCACTCCGCCTGTGGATCAAATTGAATTTTTTTTTTCTTGAATGCACAAATACCTGAACTAAGCTATGCCTTGAGAAGTACTAACTTGGTGACTCTGGATGTTTATCAATGCTCAACTATAAGTGTTTAAGATGATTTAATAATGTCTAGGAAATTGAAAAAGGAACTTGTTAAATCCAAGGCCCCTTCTTCATAAAATAACTTAGACCAATTAGTACAAAAATTGAAAAATGATGTCATAGCTATCAAAAAGAAATTGGCCCAGAATACTCCTTATAAGGATATTCCAAGGAGGAATTTTTAGCCTCGAAATCAGCTACCTCCTCTCCAACCAAAACTAGTAATTGAAGGGCCGCCTCTCAAATTTCTTGTAAATGCAACATGTGAAGTTTAGGAACTAGAATATGAAGAGGATGTTGAAGGAAATGAATAACTTGAAGAAGAAGATGAAACACAAGAGGAAGCCAACAATTCTCAGGTTAACTTTCTCAGCACTAAGGGAGTTGATGATGACACATATGATTATGATGAAGTAGTGGCAAATATAAACAATAATTCATATATTGTCGTGACCTAAGAACAAATGAGTAAGAAAAAGGAAGTGGTCCAGCCCACAAGAAAATCTAGGGAGGTCTCAATTACCATCCTAGTTGTTGCAAAATGAGGAGCTCATATTCCTACAACTTCTACTCAAAAGGTAAGTAATGCTAATAATCCCTCTAATTCTTCATCTTCATCTATTAATAAGACAACCTGAAGTGCCAAAGCTGATAGTCCTAAGTGTTCTTCCCCTTCCAGTGCAGACACCCCATTTATCTCAAGATCCTTTGACTATTATGCCCTTAATCATATATCTTATATTGGATGTATATAGCTGAATTGTCACTATCATATCTTCTTATCATTATGTATCTCTTTCATATATGTTATATTTTCATTAGTGGGTCATTCTTGGTGTTGGACATAGCATATTAATAGTATATATAGGGGTTAGGAGGTAGTAGTTGACCATCATATTCAACATTTGAGTCTCATTGTTTGGTTTGGAGGTTTCCCCCTCAAAGTGGCTAAGCTATTCTACTTGCACATTTAGATCATTTATCTTAATTATTGTGTTCAATGGTTCTATATTGTGGTTAACAATCATAGATTTATACAAGTAATTCCATTACAAGTGGTATTAGAGCTTGAACTTAGCAAACACTTTGTCAAACCCTTATTGTGAAGGTTCATCCATATCTCAAAATCAGTAGCAAAGTTTTTTGAAAATGTTTTTATGGTGCGGAAAAATCATTCAAGTAAGCTCCCCACCAAATTTTAAGAATTTTTGACTTAGTTTGCAAACATTATAGCAAATTTAGGGTTTTTCATAAAATCAGCTCCCTACGGTAAGCACATTGTGGAATTTTTCCAAGTTCTTTAAATTTTTGGAAAGAGGATTAACAAACTATTTGGAGTTTGTTCTTTAAGTTTTATAAAATTTTGCCGAATTCCTATTGAACTCCCAAACCCTAATTTTTGACCTTGATTCCTTAAATCCTACTATTTTGTGGGCATCATGGCTGGGCCCTTCGACAAGAGGCAAAAATAATACCGTCACTCTGGGTAAAACACCAGAAAAGGATGAGATAGTAGTTGAGGATTTGGAGTCAGAAGAGGTAACTACAGAGTTCCTCATGGTTAGGGTTTACTTCGACATTGACCATAAGGTAAGCTAGCTTGAGTTTAGACCTACGAGACCCTCGAGTCTAGGGTGGCCAGCAAAGAAGATGTGGACAAGGATTGGACAACGATTGAAGGATTTCATGCACCAATTTAGTTACAATATCATGGGTCATCATATCCTTCCTAATGGGTCACAACTCAATAATACTCATATGAACCAAGGTGGATCTTCAGGTCAAGGTAATAAACAAACTGAGCTAGGGTGGATCTACAGAGCATGCCTAATCCAAATACAAACACTCTGCAAGCCCGTAACATGTTTCCGAAAGTGGAGATGCGTAAGTTTAATGGAAATGATCCACTTAATTGGATTAACCAGATGGAGAATTTCTTTGATCTACATCAGATTCCATCGGGACAAAAGGTGACCATCGTCATAATTGTATCTCAAACCTAACCAATTCGTCTGGTATTGATGGTTATGTGCTCAATGGAAAAAGAGTGGTCTCAATGTTACATGGAAATTCTTCACTGAAGAGTTGTAATTGCATGATAGTTCTAGTGTGTCAGAATAATTACTTCAGTTCAATTAGCAAAGTTAAGATAGATAAGAATAGTCATTAAGGATTACATTCATCAATTTCAAAACCTTTCCTTATGCGGGTGGAAAATATTATTGAAGAGAATCTGAATGACCTATTTCTTGGGGGTCTTAAGGATCACAATTGAGACATGAGGTGCATATGTTTAATCCTCATAAGGTTTTTGATTCTATGATCTATGGCACGAAGGGCAGAGGACAAATTTGTTTCAAGCAGGAGACCAAATTGTCACTAATATGAGAGATCATAACATCCTTGCCTCCAACACTCCCTCATGGCTAGTTAGACTGACCACCTCAACAAATTGAAGAAAAGAGATCCAAAAGGGTTATGTTTTAACCATGATAGTAAATATGGACCAGGACATAAATGTGCTGAAAAGAAGTTGTTCTACATTGACCAGCCTAGTGAAGATGAAGAGAAGGACAAATGATGTAGAGTCAGAGGTCATGGTTGATCCAAAGGAGGAAATCATAGGAGATCCCCAATAGATAAACCATTATCCCTACCACAATCTCATGCCATGCAATTTCCGGGATTTAGCGCCCCCCCAAACCCTCAAGGTAGATTGGATTCTTAAAACACAAGAGGGTTACAGTGTTGATTGACTCAGGGAGTACTCACAACTTCATCAATCATAAGTTAGTGCAATGCACCTGAACTGTTTTATTTATCCATAGCTCCCGAATGTCAAGTAATGGTTGTTGATGGGAGGTATTGTTACTTGTTTTAGGAAAATTTCCATAACATTAAGCTTGCTATGGCAGATTACATACTAAATAGCCCCATGTATGCCATTTCTATGGGAGGAACAACACATTGTGTTAGGAGTTCAATGGCTTACCACTTTGGGAACCATTGAGATGAATTTCCAAGAATTGTTCATGCACTTTCAGTCAGAAGGAAGGGACTTTTGAGCTAAGATGACTTAAGAGAAAAGTCTCCACATATAGGGAGCACTCATCAGATGCAAAAAATGCTTAGAAAAAGGGTGCTAGAAGGGATTTTTTGCACAACTATTTTCATTGGAGGCGCATTAGTCTAAGGACATTTATACTCATCAGATATGCAAGCAGTGTATGGATGCAGCACTTTGTTGTGTTTGAAGAATATGCTAAAGAGTTTACATCCAAAGAGAGATCATGATCATGCTATTCAATTAGTACCAGGGAGCCAACTGCCTAACATCAGACCTTATAGGTACCCATATGTGCAAAAGAGTGAGATCAAGAAGATTGTACAAGAGATGCTAGAAGCATGAATCATCCATCATAGTCAGAGTGCTTATTCTTCTCTAGTAGTGATGGTGCGTACGAAAGATGACATGTTGTGCATGTGTCCCGATTATAGGGAACTTAATAAGTACACAATCAAAGATAAGTTTCCTATTACTGTAATTGATGATTTGCTAGATGAGTTACATGGTGTTGTTACTTTACAAAACTTGATCTTCATTCTTGATATCATCAAATTAGAATCAAGGATGAAGATATTCATAAAACAGCCTTCAGGACACATGAAGGACACTATGAGTTCTTGGTAATGCCTTTTGGACTAACAAATGCACCCTCTACATTTCAAAGCTTGATGAATTCCATCTTTAAGCCATTTCTTCGAAAGTTTGTTTTAGTTTTTTTTGATGATATATTAATCTATAGTAAAACATGGTAGGAACACCTTCATCATGTAAATAAGGTGTTGGAAACTCTTGAACAACATCAAATTTATGCAAAGCCTTTTAAGTATTATTTTGGTGTCAAGGAGGTTGAATATCTGGGTCATATTTTTTCTTATGAAGGTGTTAAAGTGGATCCTAACAAGATAAAATCCATTCTTGAATGGAAGGTGCCCAAAACCCTAAAAAAACTCCAAAGAATTTTGGGGCTTATAGGTTATTATTGTAGATTTTTATGGAATTATGGAAGCATCGCAGCACCACTCACAACTTTATTGAAGAAGGACTCTTTCCATTGGAACGAGCAAGATACTATGGCCTTTGAGAAGTTGAAGGAGGCCATGTGCACCACTCCAGTTCTAGCCACCCCATATTTTTCAAAACCATTCATTGTTGAATGTGATGCTTCAGGGTATGGTATGGGGGCAGCACTCATGCAAGAAGGGAAACCCATTTCCTTTGAGAGCCACCAATTCAAAGTTAAGAATATATCTAAACCAGTTTATGAAAAACAACTGTTAGCAATTCTTCATGCACTAAAGCAATGGAGACCATATCTGATGGGAAGACATTTCAAAGTAAAGACAGATCATGCTAGTTTGAAATAATTCCTATAGCAACGTTTATCATCAGAAAAACAACATAAATGGGTCTAAAAAATGTTGGGGTATGATTTTGAGATAATATACAAGAAAGGGAAAAAGAATGTAGTTGTTGATGCTTTATATTGGAAGGATGAATCTACCTAGACATGTTTTTGTTCCATATCATTATTACGTGAGGATTGTATAGAGGATGCAAGGTATGAATGGAAAAAATAACCAAGTGCACAAAATCTCATTCAAAATATCCAACAAGATCCAAGCATGTCAGAAAAAATTGTATGGAAAGGAGATGCTTTATGGTATAAAGATAGATTATATCTATGTAAGAATTCAATCCTTAAAAATAGGGTTCTATCTGAGCTCTATGCTTCTCCAGTTGGGTCATTATGGCTTCTTAAGGACTTATCATCGAATCAAGCATGACTTTTTCTCGAAAGGGCTAGAAGGGGATGTCCAAATTTGAAGGCAGAATGCATGGTTTGTCAGCAAAATAAGGGCAAAACAATTAAGTCCCCGGGTATTTTAAAACCTCTATCTATTCCTAGCCAGAGGTGGGAAGATGTGTCCATGGACATCATCACAGGGTTGCATGAATTAAAAGGTAAAAATGTAATCATGGTGGTGGTGGACATACTCACCAAATATGTCTATTTTTGTGCTTTATCACATCCATTTGTTGCGAGTACAGTAGCAACAACCTTCAGGGATACAATTTAGAAGCTACATGGGACACCAAAGATTATAGTAAGTGATCAAGACCCTATATTTACTGGTAATTTTTGGATTGACTTGTTCTCATGCTTGGACACACAACTAGCTCATAGTTCCTCTTATCATCCCTGGTCTGATGGGAAAATAGAGGTGATAAACAAGTGCTTGGAGGGATATATTCATTGTTTTATTTCAGATAAGCAAGTGAGATGGGTCCAACGGTTATTGCTGGTAGAATGGTGGTATAACACCTCCATTCATACTTCAACTAAAATTTCTCCTTTCGTGGCATTATATGATTACCATCCACCATCTATCACTTCATCTTTGAGATTCCAACCAAGGGTTCAAGGAGTTGAAGAACACATTCAACACCAACAAGAGGTGCTTTCTAGTCTCATGGAGAATTTTTCCATGTCACAAAACCGCATGAAATAGCAAGAATAACAACATCGCAGTGAAAGAAATTTTGAATTCAGTGATTGGGTTTTTGTGCATTTACAACCATATAATAAAATGTCCTTAAAACAACAGAAAAAAGATAACAAGATTTCACCTAAGTATTATGGCCCTTATCAAGTGTTACAGAAGATTGGAAATGTAGCATATAAACTAGAACTTCCTCTGGCTACTCGAATTCATAAAATATTCCATGTATCTTGCGTAAAGAAGGTAATTAGATAGACAATATTAACCCAAACAGTGTTGCTTGAGCTTGATGAAGAGGGTAGGATCATCCTGGAACCAGAATGCATCCTTTAGACATGCACTAAGCGATTAAGGACAAGGGTCATCATTAAGTATTTGATCAAGTGGAAAAATCTAGTCAATGAAGATGTAGCTTGGGAGGATGAAAATTTCCTGAAGCAGCATCCATATCTTCTCAACATCGGGGAAAATGTTGCTTTAAAGGGGAGGGGCATGCTACATGCTTAATCATATATCTTATATTAGATGTATATAGCCGACTTGTGGATATCATAACTTCTTATCATTATGTATCTCTTTCATATATGTTATATTTTCATTAGTGGGTTAGCCTTGGTGTTGGCCATAGCATATGAATAGTATATATAGGGGTTAGTAGGTAGTATTTGATCATCATATTCAACATTTGAGTCTTATTGTTTAGTTTGGAGGTTGCCCCCTCAAAGTGGAAAAGATATTATACTTGCACATTGAGATTATTTATCTAAAATATTTTGTTCATTGGTGTTATATTGCTGCTAATAATCAGATTTATACAAGTAATTCCATTGCATAGATATAATTGACCACCTTAAGAAAAGTAAAATCCAGATTTTAGAAGTTGAGTTTTATCAAACCCATCCTAGTGCATTTTCTTAGGTTGTCAAACTTATCAAATCCAAATCCAATTTTACACCTGCCACATCTAAAGTCCTTTTACCTACGCCCACCTCTACACCTCAATAGAATCTAATGGACACCACCCCTTTTGTAACTGAGAAAATTGAGACCTTTATACCACACTACTTATAGTAGGTGATAGGCTTAGTAATTGAGTTATTGATTCAAGATCATCAGATAATGTTATGCCTACTAAGGTTGCGCATGCTTTAGGCTTGACTTTAACACACACATTTGGTTCTTTCTATTCTATGGAAAGTAAGCTGGCGCTATTGGTGGGAAGAATCAAAGATGCACAAGTGGATTTCGCTGATTTCCCATAAAAAGGGTCAAGTCTAATATTTTAGTGGTAGATATTCTCCCATCTTATGGCATGCTACTAAGAAGGAACTTCTGTAAAGAAGTGGGTGGAGAAATTCAAATGGACTGGTAACACACTCTAATGCTAGTGAATGGGAAGATGAAGATATTGTTACCTGAGAGGCAGCCTTAATATATTGTGCAGAAGACTGATGATCCTAAAGCACAAATCCTCTATGAGGACATTGGTCATAGGAACTATATGATCATGTCAGAAAAAAAATGAAAATTTCTAAAAGTGTGATAGATAACCCTAATGGTATTTAGACTCTTGAATTTGATGGTAGTTATTTTTATGTCAGTACTAGAGCAGGTGTGGTCTTCTTTCCTCCTAAAAATAAGTCTCATCATTTTTCCTACAAGCTCCAATTTGAAATTACAAATAATACAATTGAATATGAATCTCTTATTTTGGGGCTATCAATGGCCAAAGAGATGGGGATTAAGAATATTTGTGCAAGAGGGGATGTTGAACTCATCGTTAAGAAAGTTAGGGATAGTTTCAAGTTAAAAATAAAATACTAAAACACTATAGGAGCCTGGCATGGAATTCTTTCGAATTATTGGAAGCCTTTTCCATTGAAGATGCTCCCAAGGAAAGGAATACCAGAGCAAATGCTTTAGTTGTCTTAGGGTCCTTACTGATCCCTCACCCCAAATTTTCTCAAAAAATTTCACAATCAAAATGATACATAGGCCAAGTGTGCCAGATAACGGCAACAATTGGGAAGTATTCAATTATGATCAAAATTTAATTTATTTTCTTGAGCTTCAAGATAATTTCAGTCAGTTGTATTTTGAAGGAAGTTAAGTTACTCCTCATGAATCCATAACATCCACCATAACTGAAGAAGGAATAGAGGTTGAATCTCATAATGATGGTTGTATTAATTTGAAAGGTAACACGATACCCATAGGATTATTAAGTCTAGAAAATTTATTTGGCAAGAATGACAGGTATATCAAGTCAAAGATATCACATGAGGTTCATCAGTCTGTAGAGTATGAAAATATTAATACTGGAAGAAAAGAAGAACCCAAGCTTGTCAACATTGGAAAATGTTGCATAAAAGAAGAAACAAATAAAATGATTGTTTTTATAAAAATAAATGTTGATGTGATTTCCTATTAATATGATTACTTGAAATATTTCAAATCTAGAGGAATGCAACATTATATCCCTTTGAAACAAGGAATTAATCCTTTTAGGCTGAAGCAAAGGAAATAGAATCTGAAGATTTTAGACACCATTTACCAAGAGATTCAAAAGCTCTTGAAGGAAAAATTATTTTTTCCAATTCATCACTTAGCCTGGGTAGCCAATATTGTACCGGTAAGGAAAAAGAATGGTGAGATCCAGATTTGTGTGGATTTTCAAAATCTTAATCAAGCCTCCCTTAAGGATAACTATCCATTTCCCATGATGGATCACATATTGCAAGTTGTTACTTGATCTGAAATGTTATCTATGTTAGATGGATTTTCTAGGTGTAATCAGATTGAGGTTGATGTTCATGATCAACACAAGACAACCTTCACAACCCCATGGGGATATTTTTCTTATAAAAGGATCTTATTCTTTCTAATTAATGTTGGTGCCACTTTTTAGCAGGAAATGGATTTAGCTTTTGGGTCCTTGAAAGGGAAATGCATTCTTGTGTATCTAGATGATTTTACTATGTTTTCAAAGAAAAGGGAAGACCATTTTCAACATCTTGAAATTGTCCTTTAAAAGTGCAGAGAACATGGAGTTTCTCTAAACCCAAAGAAATATTTTTTTTGTCTCTGCGAGGGTAGGATACTTGGAAACAATGTATCCAAGGAGGGAATCAAGATACATCCAGAAATATTTCAAGCTATCCAATGGATTCCTCTACCTAAAAGAAAAAAAGGTGTGCATTCTTTCTTTGGAAAGATTAATCTTTTAAGGATATTTATTCCTGATTTTGCAGAGATGACTATGAGTATAGCTCAAATGATGAAAGGAAAGAATTCCTTTGGGTGGAATACAGAGGGGAAGGAATCTATTGAAAATATCAAAAAGTAAATCACCCAAACTCACATTCTTGTTTTCCCTGACTTTGAGAAATATTTCTTGATCTATGGATATGCTACTGAGAATACTTTAGCTATTATCCTAACACAGAAGAATCCTGAGGGATGTTAACTATCCATTTCCTTCATGAGTTATGTCCTCAAATCCAATGAATTAAAATATACTAAACTTGAGAAACATGTTTTTGTTGTGGTTAAAGAAGTCAAGAAATTTCATTTCTATATCCTAAGTTCTCACTCAATTGTATTTGGCATGTATACAATGGTTAAGTATATTCTCACACAGCAAGAGTTTGGGACTAAAAGAGGAAATTGGGTGGAAAAGGTTCAAGAGTATGATTTGGACATCAAGCCAACTAAGCTAGTCTAGGTAAAAGGGATCTGTGAGTTGATCGCTATAGGAGGTGAGGATAACTCCCATAAGGAGGGCATAGATATTCCCATTGTTCTATTTTTTGGTTCAAAAAATGAATGGTATGCTAATATTACACATTTCTTTACCTATGGAGGTTGTCCATTACATCTAAATGATAAATAAAAGAGAGCCATTAAGCTGAGGTATGCACAATATGTGCTTTGGGATAATTCCTTTTTCAAAAGAGGGATTGATGGAAGGTTTCTCATATGTCTGGATAGAGAATAGTAGAAGAGGTTGTGTAGAGATTTCCATGATCAAGCTTTTGGAGGACATTTTTCATCCATTGTAACTGCTCATAAAATCCTTCCTGCAAGTTACTACTGGCCTGCTTTGAGATGCAACTAAATGGGTGAGTAAATGTGAGGCTTTCCAAAATTTTGTGGGAAGACCTAAGTTAGCCACTTTGTCACTCAAACCAGTGGTGATAGAAGAATGTTTTCAACAATGTGGAATAGACTTCATGGGATCTATCAACCCTCATTCCAGTATTGGACACACTCATGTGTTAACCGCCATTAATTATTTCACTAAATGGGTGGAATTTACCCCAGTAAAAAGCACAACCTCTGAGGTGGTATGTAACTTCATCAAGGAAAACATTCTGATTAGATTTGGGGTGTCAAGTAAAATTGTTACTAATAATTCCTCCAACTTCTCTTCTTATGAGATGATGGATTTAGGCTATGGGTATGGAATTTCTCTCGCACATTCTTCTAACTAATACCCCAAAAGAAATGGGTAGGAAGAATCAAAAAATAAGAATTTTGTGACCATTATTTAGAAACTTGTTAATGAGTCACAGAGAAATTGGCATAAGAAGTTGTATTACACTCTTTGGGTAGATAGGATTACTCCCAAGATGGAAATTGGAATGTTTCCTTTTCAAGTGGTGTTTGGGACTGAAGCTTAGTTGTCAATAATTGTGGAATTTTCAGCCTTGCATCTGATGAAATCCATTGAAGATTCAAACCTCAATAGTTCTTTGGATAAGAGAATCATGTACCTATAGAAATTGGATGAGGATAGATTGCAAGTGGTGGATAAGATTGTTGCACATCAACAAAGAGTAAATAAAATCTTTGATAAAAAGGCTATACCAAGAGACTTCTAGGTTGGAGACATTGTTTTACTCTGGGACAAGAGGTGGGAGCCTTGGGGAAGTCATGGAAAATTTGATTATCTATGGTTGGGACCTTTCAAAATCAGGCACTTTACTAGAGACAATTCTTTGTACTTAGACTATATGGATGGAACCTCTCTTCCATTACCATATAGTGGATAGTACTTAAATTTATTTCAGTCCTAGGTTGTTAGGTGGTTCTTTGTATAGTTTTTTATAGTCTTCGTTTTTGTTCCTTGTTTGGTGTTGTGTGGGTGTCTCTTTTGTATTGTCCCTTTATTGACTCTTTACCCAACGGATAAGGCACTGGTCTATTTTGTAACCCTAAGATTATGGAGTTCATACTATTGTCTTGTTATCATGATACTCAAACCAAGTCATGTCCCCAGAAAGAGCCAAAAAATGTCACCTCCTCTTGAGTTGTAAATTTTCATCTCTATTCTTTGAAATTTTTTGGGTTTTGTGACTACTAAATACCTTTGTGGAGGTTTCCTAAGAAAGAGCTAGTTCTAAAATAGTTAGTCATTTTTCAAAATTTTGAGTTTTGATGCTTTTTCATTCTTTTGCGGGTGTTTCATTTTTTTCCATCCCAAGTTCATCCAGGCCGTCTGTTCCCTGATTTTCCACTTTTTCCAATTGGTCTTTCATTTTATTTTTGTAATATTTTAGTTTTTGTGTGTCCCAGTTTTCCTGATGTCTCAAGTGTGGTTTGTGTCAAATTTTTCCAACTTGTCTGATTTCATATATTGCGGGTGTTTCAGCTTTTTTCGTCCCATGTGTCCCAAGTGCCACTTGACCGCCATTTCCCCACAAGCCTACCTTTTCCTATATCTATTCCTCATAGGTATTTTGGCTTTGTGCATCCCAGCTGTCCCAATGTCCCTTGGGATAGTTGTGTGAATCTTTTCTACTTTTCCACAAATCATCTTTTTTAGTTCTGCACGTCCCAAACATCCCGATGTCCCATGGGACAGTTGTGCACTTTTTTCCCATCTTACCCAATTTCATTATTTCCAGGTCATCATAAGTATTAATTTCCCCACTTATTTCACCCCACTGACCTTCTTGGGTTTAAATGCTTATAAATATTTGGGTAATCAGTCATTTTCACCACCTCACTTGTGAATTGCTATTGACCATTTGAGTTTCCCTCCTCTGATACTATTCATAGTTGTGGTCGAGTCCTTGTTCCATTGTTTTCAAATATACAAGTACAGGAAAGAAGTCGTGAATATTCAAGGTATTGATCGAGGAATTAGAGGAATTTTTCTCACAATGATCTTCTACTCCTGTTTCAAAATAAAGATTAGTTTCAAAGGGCATGAACACCTCTCTACCTTAGAGACTACCAGTATACCATATATTGGTGATAGTGAGGCTACAACATTTGGATTTGGATGATTTTTGGGCATGCCTTAACTATCAAAACCCTACTCTCATTGCCAAATTAATCAAAGATAGTGGAATTGCTGAGGTAGGGGTTTTTCCCATTTCAATCTAGTGTGTCGATATAATTTTTTGCTTATAGTTCTTGTTTCGAACCTTGATACAAAATAAATTATTGATCCTCAAGGTTAGGTGGTGGCATCAACTAGATGAGGATTTTATTCACACCACTTTCAAGATTCCTATAGTTGAAGGTTCAAATATCCTTACCAAGGATTAGGCTCAAACTCTTTTTTATCAGGACAATGAATAATACAAGAAAGAGTAGCCAAGTCCTGGTTCAAGAACCCTATAGGAAAGGAGCTTCAAGGTTACCCAAGACCATGTTCAGGGTTGATTTTCATGAGGAATTGTCAGATTTCATAACCCTCCTATCTAAAATTATGGGAATTCCCTCCACCAATGAGTTTCACTATTGGATGTGCCCCTACATCAATATCATATGTGAGGGTAAGAAAAACTTAAACTAGGAAGGAATCATTTTTGATAGCCTAACTGAGTAGTTGACAAATTTCAGAGAACCCAAAATTTCTACATGACCTCCTATTTGATGTACTCCATTGCAGCTTATAGGGAGTGGTTGGGTTTCTCTCTTGTGGATGATAAGAAAGATGCCCATATTTATATGTATCATCCATAGATGACCCTAAAATTCAGTAATCATCATTTTAGAAGAGTGAATGATGCATTCACTATGTACATTGTCAGATTCTGGAGGGAGATACTGCTAAGAGATATTTTCAGATGAGATTGATTTGTCTATGGCAACTTTTCACTCAATTCAAGAAGTTTTCATATATTAGATTGGATTGGATTTGAGGGAAACCCCTAAAAATTCCCATGTATTGCAGTGATAAGATGGATTTAGTATAAATCTACACACAACTAGATAAATTACATAGAACATGTAGGGATAAAAAAATATTACAGGCATTCAGTTCCAATCACATTGGGCAATTACACTTGTAAGACTGCCCTGGATGCTCAAAACATTGATAGAGACCATTGCTCATCTTACTCTTCACTATTATAAGCCTAGAACTTGTTTTGACATTAAAGGGTTCATTTCTACCAACTTCAGAATGGGTTATCAACACCTTACTGATATCAAATATTATTGGGTAGATTGTTTCTGATGATTATGAGTCAGGAGAAGGTATTATGGGAGGTTGTCTCTACAACAAGATCATTGATTTTGGGATATTTGATGTCCCTGAAGGATTGGAAGATGATGATGAATAATTTCAGTCTTTGGATTATGAGAGATTGATTAAGCACACTCCTACTAAAACCATTGATTAGTTGGTTAAGGAGAGAGATGACTTAAAATAACTAAATAATCATGTCCTAGTGAGAAGTAGGCTTTGGCTTGATAGTAAAATGAAGATGTTCAGGGTGAGGAAATCTAGGTCTACTTCTCAAGACACTTCTATTCCTGAGAAGGAAATACATGTGCTAGCTTCTGAGCCAATTGAGTAAATTATTCCTTGTACTCAAGAATATTCAACTTTGGTATACACCAAAAAGGGGAAATCTAAAAAGGAAGATAAGGTAGTTGAGGTTATTTAAGAAAGTGAACCCTCTCCTAAATAAAATGAAGTAAAGGACACTATTGTGAACTTGGATGATGATGATGATAGTTAGGAAAAAGAGAAAGAAAATATTGAAGTGAATACACCTGATGTAGTTAGTGTGATGGAAGATCAATCAAAGGAAATGGTTTCAGAATCTATAGAAATATCTTCCAAAGAATCTCCCATCACCACCCAAGTTGATACCTTTATGTTGGAAGTGGATTTTTTACAAAACCTAAGTGCCATGAGTGTATATGCACTTTGATCTATTGCCCCTTCCACTTCCGGTTACTCATTTTCATAGGTGCAACAATTTTTGGAGAGTAAGAAAAGAAAGGTCACTCCAACTTTAATTAATCCTAAGTTTGATGCAGTAGCAACTCTTCTAGGAACTACTCCTCCCCCTCAAGATAAGAAGGCCAAAATAAACTCAATATTGATCTTAGATTCTCAAGGCCAGTAGTTCATAGAAATCATAAAACCCAAATTTGATAAATATGTAAAGGACTTATCATTGGGTGATTTGAAGTTGATGAGAATTCCTATTGGAGAATCTACCCCAGAGAGAAAAGTGCATACTCTGAGGGATATTATGTCTAAGGTTATTGAAAGAGTTGCAAAGGGGAAGAAAACATAGGAGCAGTTGGAGGAGAAAAACCAAATTTTATCCAGCTTCATCAAATCTTTATTGGCAGATGATAAGGTGCTTGATCCTACTCCCCTAGCTTCCATCCCACATCCTACTATCTTATCCAGTGATGAATTCCAATACATCAAATACATCCATAAGCATGACACTTATGGTAAGGAAATGGAAGAAATTGTTGATGATTTAATAATCATAGCCCTGAATTTTATTGAAAAATCATTCAAGGAATATGAGAAAATCTCCAAGTTTCAACTGAAGTTCTCTACAAAACTCAGTGGGTTGGATAGAGAATTTAAATTATGGAGTGAATGCATTCAATATCTCATAATAATGAGTGAAATAGATGTGTATATTATTTTGGCTAATAAGGTCTTTGATGATGCAAAATTGAACCTGTCCAAATAGTGGGTCTTCAACATTGACTTGAAACTCAAAGTTCTAGAAGAGGCCATCAGTGAACTCAGGAATATGCTGCAAAAAGGAGAATATTTTAAAGCTTGTGTCATGTCTACCTTCCTGAACATACATTTCCAAATATTCAAAGAGAATTCAAGTTATAAATTTACTATTCAAGAGATCAAATCTCAATTCAATGGATTTTGTTAAAGAAGATTTATTCAAGAAGGACACCATATATAAGGAGAAATATGAAATGAATTTGTACACTTCAATCTGCCATCACAGATGCCAACAAAGAGTTCTTGGAAAATGTAGAATTCAAGAAAGACATGGAGAAGTGTTTGGGTAGTTGGACTCATGCCACTACCAATACAACAATTCCTTGAGGAATGGACATAGTTGCAACATTGAAGTGATTCAAGAATCAAGTGCTAAGGTCAAAGGGGACTACAAGTTCTTCAACTAGTGCCTCAACTTCCTAGTTTATATTTTCCTTTCTTATTGTAAAAATATCTAATTAAGGTGACTTTATCCCTGTAAGTCATGTGTAATGAAATCTAGGGATAAGTTGATGTTATAATATTTAATTAGATATTAACATTTGAGATTAAAAGAAAGGAAACTGAAAAGGCTTTATGTAACTGTTTCTCAGGGTTATTTACATAAATTTTCTTGTCATTGTAAAGGATCGAGATTTTGATATTCTGTAAAAAGAGAACATTGAAATACTCAATATAGAAGAAATTTCTCTCTCTCTCTCTCTCTCATGATTTTTCTCTTTATATTCTTTTTTTTATTCATATAAGGCTATGTGCATTTGAAGCAAGAACTTTGTGTCTTTCAGTTGATAAGTGTATTTAGAATTTTGTGTCTAATACATGCATATCTTGTGTTTCCTTTGCATAGTTTAAATCTTGGTATTTTATCAGAGCATTAGTAGGTTATCATTATGTAATCTATATATCTGAAAGTGATCCTCTATCCTTAGTTTCTAAATATCAGTCCTGAATTTTCCTATTTTCTTCTGTATTGAAAATCTTGGATAAATGCATCTAGAGATATCAAAATCCTGACGAAAATATTTAACAAAGTTTTATACTATAAATAAGGTTTTTGGATTTCAATAAGGGAACATCTCCCATAAAGAGGAGGGAATAATTTCCCCTGACTGTTGCTTGTTTTCAAAAGATAAAATTCCATAACCAGCAATTGTTAGTGCCCACCATGGCGCATTTATTGTGCATCCAACCAAAATAACTTCAATCGAACTAGAAGCTTGAACACCCTAGTAGACAAAAGATATACACGAGGTCAAAGATCACTTGGTGTTGTGGATCAAAATTTTCTATTTCTAAAACAACATGACTTCTCTTTAACCCCAGAGAGAAATAAAACAAAATCCATAAGTACTCCCTTGGTCAAAAATAGAATTGTAAACTCAAAAACCCAACCAAGCCCTAGTATTCAAGCTTTGGTATCGGCTAGAGTTACAATTCCTTTGCAAACTATTTTTCTAAAAATGGAAGATCCTCTACCTTGGGTATAACTGGTTGGACCTCTGGCCCTCGCTCAACCATTACATTATCTCCCAACAGGTAATAGGAAAATCTTTCCTAAATTCATAGGAGATGAAAAGGTGAACCTAGATGAACACATTGCTACATTCATTGTGGCATATGGGATACTTGGAGTGGAGCATGAATATTTTTCCATTAGACTCTTTTGTGGAAACATTACAAGATAATGTTGTTGACTAGTTTTATCATCTCCCTGTTATTGGAGCTATCACAGACTAGACTAGTATGAGAAAACAGTTTGAGGATATGTTTAAACCTACTAAGGATGTTCATTCCCTCCTTTCCCAAATTTCTCAGATTAAGAAGGAACCATACAAGCTTATGAGAGAGTTTGTTTCCAAATTTAACAAGTTGGTTAATATGATTTTAGTGGCCACTCGGCCTGTGGATCAAATTCAAAAATGATTTTTCTTAAATGCACAATTACCTGAAGTAAGCTATGCTTTGAGAAGGGCTAACCTGGTGACACTGGATGTTGATTAATGCTTAACCATAAGTGTTGAAGATGATTTAATATTGTCTAGGAAATAAAAAAAGGAACTTGTTAAATCTAAGGCCTCTTCTTCAGGAAATAACTTAGACCAATTAGTACAAAAATTGGCAAATGATCTCATAGCTATAAAAAATCAATTGGCCCATAATACTCCTTATAAGGATATTCCAAGGAATAATTTTCAGCCTCAAAATCGGTTACCTCCTCTCCAACCAAAATTAGCAATTGAAGGGCCACCTCTCAAAGTTCCTTTCAATGTAACATGTGAAGTTCAGGAACCAAAAGATGAAGAGGATGTTGAAGGATATGAAGAACTTGAATAAGAGGAAAATAAAGCACTAGAGGAAGCCAGTGGTTCTCAGGTTAACTTCCTTAGCACTGATGGAGTTGATGATGACACATACGATTATTATGAAGTAGTGGAATATATGAACAATGATTCATATTTTTTCATGACCTGAGAACAAATGAGTAATAAAAAGGAAGTGGTCTAGCCCACAAGAAAATCTAAGGAGGTTCCAGTTACCATCCCAGTTGTTGCAAAAAGAGGAGCTCCTATTCCTACCACTTCTACTCAAAAGGTAAGTAATGTTAATACTCCCTCTACTTCTTCATCTTCATCTACTAATAAGAAAACCTCAGGTGTCAAATCTGATAGGCCTAACTAGTCTTCCCCTTCCATTACAGACACCCCATCTATCTCAGGATCCTTTGACATAATTGACCACCTTAAGAAAACTAAAATCCAAATTTCAAAAGTTGAATTCTATCAGACTCATCCTAATGCCTTTTCTCAAGTTGTGAAATATTTTAAATACAAAACCAATCCTACACCCAAAACCTCTAAGGGCCTTTTACCCACTCCTACCTCTACACCTCAGCAAAACCTGATGGCTATGACACCTTTTGTAACTGATAAAATTGAGCCTTTCTATATCACTTTACTCATATTTGGTCATAGGCACACTAATTACGTCATTGATTTGAGAGCATCAGATAATGTTATGCCTTATAATTTTTCTTATGATTTAGGTCTAAATTTTATGCACACATTTGGTTCTTGTTATTCCATGGAAAGTAAGGAGGTGTCATTGGTAGGAAGGATCAAAGATGCACAAGTGGTTTTTGCTACTTTACTAGAGAAGACGGTCAGGGCTACTATTTTAGTAGTAGATATTCCCCCATCCTATGGCATGCTGCTAAGTAGGAAATTCTATAAATAATTGGGTGGAGAAATTCAAATGTATTGGTCATATTATCTCATTCGATTTAATAGGAAGATGAAGAAATTATTTCTTGAGAGACAGAAAGAGTATATTGTGTAGAATATTTATGATCTTAAATCACAAATCCTCTATGAGGATATTGGTCATGGGAACTATATGATCATGTTAGAAAAAGAAATGAAAGTTTATAAGGGTGTGATAAATGACCCTAATGGTATTTGGATCCTCAAATTCGATGGTAGTTTTTCTTCAGCTGCTTATGGAGTAGGAGTGGTCTTGTTTTCTCCTGAGAAAAATTCTTATCCTTTTTCCTACAAGATCCAATTTGAAAATAAAAATAATACAACTATGAAGCTATTCTTTTGGGGATATCAATGGCCAGGGAGATGAGGATTAAGAATCTTTGTGTAAGAGGGGATGTTGAACTCATCGTTAAGCAAGTCAGGGATATTTTTCAAGTTAAAAATAAAAGACTAAAACACTATAGGAATCTGGTATGGGATTCTATCGAATTATTGGATGCCTTTTCCATTGAAGTTGTTCCCAAGAGAAGGAATACCAAAGAAGATGCTTTAGCTGTCTCAAGATACTCTTTCATCCCTCATCCTGACTTTTCTCAAGAAAATTTCACAATTGAAATGATACATAGGCCAAGTGTGTTAGATAATGCCAACAATTGGCAAGTATTCAATGATGATCAACATTTACTTTCTTTTCTTGAGCTTCAAGATAATTTCAGTTAGTTTTATTTTGAAGGAAGTGAAGATGCTCCTCATGAATCCATAACATCCACCATGATTAAAGAAGGAGTTGAGGAAGAATCTGATAAGGATGGTTGTATTAATCTAAAAGGTAACAAGATACCCAGAGGATTAGTAAGCCTGGAAGATTCATTTGATAAGCATGATAGGTATATCAAGTCAAATATATCACATGAGGTTCATTAGTCTGCTTAATATGAAAATGTTAATATTGGAAGTAAAGAAGAACCCAAGCTTATCAACATTGGAAAATGCTGCATAAAGGAAGAAAGAAATAGAATGATAAATTTACTAAAAATATATATTTATGTGCTTTCCTATTCATATGATGACTTAAAATATTTCAAACGTAGAAAAATGCAGCATCATATCCCTCTGAAACAAGGAATTAACCCTTTAAGGAAAAATCAAAGGCAATATAAACCTAAGATTTCAGACACCATTTATAAAGAGATTCAAAATCTCTTGAAGGAAAAAATAATTTTTCCAATTCATCACTCAGCTTGGGTAGCCAATATTGTGCCAAAAAGGAAAAAGAATGGTGAGATCCAAATTTATGTGGATTTTAAAAATCATAATCAAGCCTCCCTCAAGGATAACTATCCACTTCCCATGATGGATCAAATATTGCAGCCTATTACTGGCTTTGAAATGTTATCTATGTTGGATGGATTTTTAGGGTAAAATCAAATTGAGGTTGAATTTCCTTATCAACACAAGACAACATTCATGACTCCATGGGGAAATTTTTCTTATAAGAGGATGTCATTTGGTTTATTAATGTTGGTGCCACTTTTCAAAGGGAAATGGATTTGGATTTTGGGTCCTTAAAAGGGAAATGCATTATTATGTATCTGGATGATTTAACTTTCTTTTCAAAGAAAAGGGAAGACCATTTTCAACATCTTGAAATTTTCCTTCAAAAGTGCAGAGAACATGGAGTGTCCCTCAACCCAAAGAAATCTATTTTTAATGTTACCGAGGGTAAGCTACTTGGACACATTATTTCCAAGGAGGGAACCAAGAGAGATCCAACAAGAGTTAAGGCTATATAATGGATTCGTCTCCCTATAAGTAGAAAAGGTGTGCATTCTTTCTTTAGAAAGATTAATTTCTTAAGAATATTTATTCCTGATTTTGCAGAGCTTCCTATGAGTATAGCTTAGATGATGAACGGAAATCATTCCTTTGGTTTGACTACAGACGGGAAGGAAGCTTTTGAAAATATCAAAAAGGCAATCGATCGAACTCCCATTCTTGCTTTCCCTGAGTTTTAGAAGGATTTCTTTATCTATTACTATGCTATTGAGAATACTTTGGCTATTATCCCAATAAATAAGAATATTGAAGCATGTGAGTTACCCATTTCTTTCATGAGTTATGTTCTTAAAACTCATGAATTAAAATATACTCATATTGAAAAGCATTATTTTTTTGTGGTTACAGAAGTCATGCAATTTTGTTTCTATATCCTTAGTTCTCACTCAATTGTATTTGTCCAAGATACAACAGTTAAGTCTATTTTCACACAACAAGAGTTTGGGACCAAAAGAGGAAATTGGGTGGCAAAGGTGCAAGAGTATGATTTGGACATCAGGAAAAATAAATTCATGCAAGGAAAACACCTTTGTGAATTGATTGTTGTAGGTACTAAAGAAAATTCCCCCGAGGAAGGCACATATATTTTGATTGTTCTCTTCATTTGTTCAACTCATGAATGGTATGCTGATGTTGCTCATTTTATTACATATGGAGAATGCTCATCTCATATGAGAACTAAAGAAAATATAGCTATTAAACTGAGAGCTACACAATATGTACTTTGGAATAATTATTTATTCAAAAGAGGGATTGATGGAAGGTTTCTCAAATGTGTGGATAGGGAACAACAAAAGAGATTTCTAAGGTCATTTCATGATCACACTAGTGGAGGACATTTCTCATCTGATGTGACTGCTCATAAAATCTTTCGTGTATGTTACTACTAGCCAACTCTGTTTTGAGATGCAACTAAATAAAATTTGGTCAAAGGTTTTTGCGGATGTTAAACAGAATTTGTCCAAACAGTGGGTCTTTAGCATTGACTTAAAAATCAAATTTCTAGAAGAGGCCATCGGTGAACTCGAGAATATGTTGCAAAAAAGGGAATATTTTAAAGCCTTGATCATGTATGCCTTCCTAGACATACATTTCTGAATCTTCAAAGATAATTCAAGTGATAAGTTTACTATTAAGGAGATCAAATCTCAGTTCAAGGCTTTAGTTAGAGAAGATTTATTCAAGCAGGACACCATCTCTAAGGAGAAAATGAACGAAAATTTGACACTACAGGTTGTCAGCATAGATGCTATAAAAGAGTTCTTGGAGAATGCAAAGTTTGAGAAGGACATGGAGAAGTGTTTGGGTAGTTGGACTCATGCCATTTCCAATACAACAATTCCCCGAGGAATGGACATAGATGCAGCATTGAAGCTATTCAGGAAATAAGTGTTAAGGTTAAAGGGGACTACAAGTACTTCAACTAGTGTCTCAAATTCCAAGTTTATATTTTCCTTTCTTATTGTAAGGGTATATAATTAAGGTGGCTCTATCCCTTTAAGTACTATGTAATAAAATAAAGGGATAAGGTGATGTTATAATATTTAATTAGATATTAGCTTTTGATATTAAAAGAAATGAAACATTCCTCTTCATATTCGTTAATTAACGACCTTTTCTCAATTAATTATCCTTCCTATCATTAAGGATGTCAATTAAAGACCTTTCGTTAATTAATTATCCTTCCTATCATCAAGGATGTCGATTAACAACCTTTCGTTAATTAATATTTGCTTATACTTGGATTAATTAATTATTATTAGTTCATTACACTCACAACTCCAACTCAATAAATTACTATTTATTGGATAAAATTCCTCTCTTCAATCCCTCAAATCATACTAATTTTCCTATAATCAACTTCAATAAGCTTACCTCTACCTACTAATTAATCACCTTTGATTAATTAAAACATCCCCCAACTCCCATGAATTACTAATGAAAAATTAAAGTCTTCTAAGTCAGGATTACCTTTTATAAAGCAACCTTATCCATTCCTAATCTTGTTTTACCTTTAACCCACATTCATTAATTTAATTTCCTTTCCTCTTCAAGAAATCTATTTAAATAACCCTCCTTCTTACCTTTCTTCTTGCACCATGCTTTGAATAGTGAAAACTATAAGCATTCTGATTTTGATTTATTCTCTATTGTTGGAAATAGCTTCTCCATCTTGCATCCTTTCACTCAAAATTGAGTAATATGGGAAGATCCAAAATGGCCTTGTATCCAATCTTGGTGAGATTCCATTCTCAATTCTTGAGATCAAGTAACAATCTACTTTGATTGCTTATATTCTTTATAGGTTCATAGTTTAATCTAGCAATCATAGAGAGTAGGAAATAACTTAGCATGTAGTTTCATTTATGCATTGAAGAAGCATCTCCTTTAAGCTCTTATCTTGATGGTTCATTGTTTAATTAGCATTTTCTTTGTAAGCTATGTAGATATTATTTTCAATTTATAGCTTAGTTAATTATACATGAGCACATATGGCATGCTCATTGGGAGTTACACCATTGTATGTTGCACTTAATTTCAAGTTTTTGTAGTTAAGTTTCTATTTTGGTTACTAACCCTCTTTTTGCATATATTGACATAACCTTTTTTTCTTAGTTTGCATGTGTTGAGTCTTCCTTGTAGGTATAAAAGAGGTGAAATGCTATCAAAATTGGATCTTGATGGGAAAATTTCAAGATTTCTCCATATTTTCATTTTAAGAGCTTACTTTTTAAACATTCTACATGCTAGTTTTTTCAATTTCTTGAAAATATTAAATTATTGAGCATGTATGTTAATGTTTGATAGTGTTGAGTCTTCTATTTACATGTGAATGTGGTGGGTTGCTGTCAAAATTGAATCTTGGTGAGAAACATTCAAGATTTCTCCATGTTTTCATTCTTAGAGATTACTTTTTCTGTTACATAAATATTGTTTGTAGTGTGGACAGTTAGGAGTGGTTTGGATTATTTGGTAGTAATAGTTTTTAATATTTATAAAATAATATATGAGTGTGCAAAACGGTTGTAATGTAGAACTCATAATTGAGATATATTTGGGATATTGAGAGGACTTAGAGATTAGCCTTAAATCCTTACTTATATGAGTTAATTGAGCTATTTATATGTAATAACTCCAATGGGAGTTTGTCCTGAACGAATTACAATATCTCTAGTTTTATTATTTTATTGTGCAATGTTTTGTTTTTTATTTGATTAAATCATCAATATTTACAAAATTTGGTATTAGAGCAAAGTTACACCGCAATGATAATTTGTAGGATTTTGTGAGGCATTTAGATCTGGAACAAAATTGTTTCATTGGAATCAAATCTACGACCTGTGTGTTTCTCAACCAACAACGGTGATGCTTCACTTAAGCAAATCCATACTTGGTTGTGACGCAACTTTTTGTAATATCCAGATCCATAGTAATAGAGGAATTGTGTTTCTTTCCTTTTTTGGATGTAGATGAAAAAATAGATGTATAGAAAAAAATTGCCAAATTTGGAAAGGGTCCAGGAAGATGTTGGAATTATAACTTAAAATTGCCATAAATTTTAGCTGGTAACTCAGATTAATGTGCCATTTTTTAAAAAATGTGTATTTTTTCGATCTCTACACATTGATCATGTGTTTTTTGTTTCTGGACAAAAAAATATTTTTTCAATTTTTGACAAATATGTCAGAAACTTTAACTTTCATTGTTTAAAGTTTATTGTAAGGTTGCATTTTCTACTGAGTTTGACACCTATTATGGAAATTCCATTAGATAAATTCAATGAAATAAATTTTCACACATGGAAGGTGAAAATAAAAATGCAATTAATGAACAAGAACCTTTGGGGAATTGTGAGTGGAAAAGAACTAGAACCAACAGATGCTGCAAAATTGTTTGAATGGAAAACTAGGGATGAAAAAGAAAAATCCATTTTTGAGCTAGCTTTATCAGATACTGAGTTGGATTACATAGACTTAGAAAAACATTCTATAGATATATGGGATTTGCTAAGTCAGACATTTGGTGCAAAGGTAGTGAATGCTAAATTCTCACTTAAGTTGCAGTTATTTAAGTTGAAAATGAATGAGGGTGCAACTATTTCAAGTCATATTAACGATCTTAGATCTCTTCTAAGACATCTGACAGAATTAAGTGCTCAGGTAGATGATGAATATGCAAAAGCTATTTTATTAAATAGTTTACTGCCAAATTATAGTAATGTAGTTTTTACTCTTGGTCAAATGCCTTCTCATTCACTTAAAGGTATGATTTTTGCATTACTAGTTGAAGAAAAAAGAAAAAAAGAAGATATTGAGGAATAAATTGCTCTTTATATTAAAAGGAAGCATACTAATTTTTTCAAAAACAAAGAGGAATTATAATTCTTTTATTATAAGAAAAAAGGACATAAATCTTCTTTTTGTATTACTCGTGCCAAGGACATCATAAAAGGAAAGCTGAAAATGGATGAAGCTAATGCAGTTGTTAAAGAAGAGGTAGAGAATGAAGAAGAATATGAACTTGAAAAAAAGGAGGATGAAGATGACTACCTATACTAAGTATTGCCTGATGGAGGATGGAGGTAAATTGACATCTCTTGTTAGTCACCAACAAAGAAATTTCTTCATGGTATTGGTGACCTTTTATTTTTGTTGTGTGGTGTGTTTACTTTATGTTGTAATAATGAATAAAAGTAACATTCTTGTTTAAAATATCCAACATGAGCATGATTTTTGTTTTGTAATCCCTCTAAGTTAGAAACAATGATGTGAGCAAAATAATGTACGATGTTATGTAGTGGTTTGTTCCACTAGAAAGCCATTTTCTGAGTTACAGGATCTCTTTGAAAACCTCATATTGTTTGAGTTGTTTGTACTCATTGAAAACCATCATTTCTTTGTAAATCATGAGCAGGTAGAGACGATAACTTTCCCCATGTTCACACTAAAGGGGTGACTATTACATAAATATTTTTCATAGTGTGAACACTTAGGAGTGGTCTGGGTTATTTTGCAATAATAGTCTTTAATATTTATAAAATAATATATGAATGTGCAAAACAATTTTAAAGCACAACTCATAGTTGAGAGATATTTGGGATATTGAGAGGATTTAGAGATTTTCCTCGACTCCTTAGTTATAGGAGTTAATTGAGCTATTTATATGTAATATCTCCATTGGGAATTTGTCCCAAATGAACTACAATATCTCTGGTTTTATTATTTTACTATGCAATGTTCTATTTTTTTATTTGATTAAATCATGGATATTTACAAGATTTTAAACATTCTACATGCTAGTTTTATCAATTTCTTAAAAATGTTAAGTTTTTGATCATGAATGTTAATGTTTGATATTTTCGAGTCTTCTATTTGTATATTAAAGTGATGGGTTGTTGTCAAAATTGAATCTTGGTTGGAAAAATTTGACCTTTTTACAGATTGAGGGACATTTTTTTGACATTTTTTGGGTACATGTTAAGTGCATACCCATGAGCATAAGATTATATGCATAACCCATCTTCTGGAAGCCATAAATTTTACTCCCGAACTCAAAATGAATTTGTTTGTTTTGCGTTGGAAAGGTATTGAAGTGAAATATGCAATGAAAATATAAATTCAAGATTTTTACTTATAGAAATTATTGGTTTTTCCTTTATTGTAAAACTAGTTATTTTCTAACATGTCAAATGTTTTGATGAATGTTATGTTTCCATGCTTTACTTGATTTATATAAAATCTTGTATATACCCTTCTCTTGCACCTTTTTGTGATCTTGAGAATCAAAAACAACTTTGATCTCTATTTTTTTAACATTTGGATTAACCTGGAAATATGATTATTCATTTTGCTTAAGGGAATGAACCTTTTACAAAGCATTTATTATGGTCCTTGGATTTGAAGTTTTCCATTTCTATCTAGTTGGGATAGCGTTTGTGTATGCTCTTCTCTTGCAGCTTAGGGTGATCTTGAGAATCAAAAGAAACTTTAGTCTTCTTTTTCTAAAATTTGGTTGATTGGAAACTTCATCTTTCATTTTTGACTTAAGGGAATGAAAATTTATCAAGATCTTTGTATGGTTCATTAATTGCAAATCTTTCATTTAATTTTTATTTAGATTATTTCTTGTGTATGCTCTTCTCTTGCATCCTTGGATGATCTTGATAATCAAAATAAACTCTTGATCCTCTTTCAAATAACATTATTTTCTTTGAGAAATATTAAACTTTTAATGCAGGTGCTAAACACGCTTACCAAAGAATCGGGATCGAAACAAAATACTAATGCAATTTGATGCAAGTTTTCAAATGGTGTACAACTAAACCACATTAAGAATAAATGATAAAAAACACACCACATTCATAAAACTATATTTGTAGGTTTAGATAAGGGTATTCCCTTTCTTCTTAACTAGGACATAAATCATTTGGCATACGCCTTAAGCTACAACAATGGGGGTGATCCTAGGAACCCTAATGTAGTCCATGCAAGAGGGAACCTTGTGGATGAAATAGGAAGTGCTTCACACACCTACTTGACTAGTTTTACCTTTGTGAGATTTAGCATCAAAGTTATACATATCACGACCCCATTGAGATTACATGATGAACACATTAACTTCTCATTGTACTTGAAGGGGGTAAAGTAAAGCCGAGATAACCCAAAACTAGTCAATGCAATTGTTTTGGTAAATCAAGCTTGCATCTAGAAAACTTGTGACACCTAGTTGAGAAAACCACATAGGAAATCCATTTAGTATTTGAAGCCAACTTGACCAAATTGTTGTTATTAAGAGCCAACATTCATCACGAAATGTGTGAAGCATTACTTTTTCTTATTTTTTCACTTGCCCTAAGGCGAGGCAAAACTCTACCGAAGTGAGGCCAAAATTTTTCATCCTCACTTGTACTACTTACTTTTCTTTCTTTTGACACTTTGTTCATCAAAAGAAGAGTGATGACACGTGTATTTCCAATTGATTGTGTCGCCACTTTTATGTTCGATTAACCTCATCCATGTTTTTGGCTTAGTTGTTAAATGTCTAAAGTGTGTGGGAACATTCTTATATCATTGGAAGTCATTTTGATCTTGATACCCATGTCAAGATCATCATCATAGTTAGGCTTGGTTCATCACTTGATTCTCCTTTTAACTATTATCTTTTCTTGTATCGTATCAAAAAAATTTGATACTTACGTCTTGTTTCTTACAAACTTGACCTAAGTGTTTATATTGTAATGTTATGTTACGCGCATTGTAAAAATTCCTTAGTATACTGTAGCCTTTGTTTTCTTTCAAACATAACCTCAATTTTGAAAAGTGTTTTTGTTACCTTTGTGCACGTCATATTAATATTATTTCGATATTAATACCTTAGTTTTCCATAAAGTTTGGTTAATGTATCTTAGTGGTATTGTTGTGTCGTTCATATTCGTAACTTCCACTTGTTTTTTGATATTTTGTTCTTGGTTGGAATTAAACATGATTTTACTATAACTTGTTTGGAAATTGTATCAACCTTTTGTTATTTCTCACGTCTTGTTTGTTTTTGAACTTGGCATAAGTGGTGACATTATTTTGATCATTTTACGCAAACCTACCTTTAACACACATTTTTCATAAGGATTAATTCTTTGTAGATTGGCTTTGTGTTTTGAACTTGCATGATTGTTCCTTTTGTTCATCCATCTTATAAAATTGTGTCTTGGACAATCCTTTGGGACTTTCGATCATATTGATCTTCTTGCTTTTTCCTAAATTCATGGTCATTTTTGAACATATCTTTCAAAACTTAGCAAAAAAATTTCCTATCAAGTAAATTTTACATCAATCAAACATTGGAAATATTTCCTTTGTATCCTTTATGTTGCTAAAATTATGATCAATCCTTTGACATTTATGCCTCCAAACTTGTTGTCCAAACCTTGTAGGATTATCAATCTTATGTCAACATGATGTATGTTTTCCTTAGCTTGCCTTTGGAAAATCACACAAGCATCCCAAATCTATTTGAAAAATGTCAAGTTGGTTGCCATTATGCTACCCAAATTTGACATGGTCCAACTTCCTCTATTTGAAGGATTTCAATCACATTAACTAGGTCTAGGAATTTTGACTTAGTGAACCCAACCATGACTGATTATCACAGGGTTATTATACATACAACCAATTTAATAATTCAAAATTTAATGGATTCACATCAAAATACCCCATCATGACTAAACCATGTTTCAGGTTCTTCCTTCTAAAGAACCTAGGTAACCTTTGTTCCCCACCTTCATCTCATATTAGGTGGTATGGTTTGGACAGTTCCTAGGTGATCCAAAATTATTATTCATGTTTCCCCCCACTCTTCTTCTAATTCTAATAGTTCATTTCTTCTTCTTCTGAGGAACTTCCAATCAAATATTTCATCTTGCATTCTTCTGATGATTCATTAGATCCAAACTACTATTCATATTCATCTAATTTGCCTCATAAGTCAAGTCCTCCCCTTATTCACAGTAAAAGTTCATCATACTTCTACTACACACTATTCTTAGAGCCCCCCTTTCTTTGACTAGGGACCTCTTCATCATTCATCAACAATTGAATCCTATCGTTCCAATCCCCTTCTTACAAGGACCTTCTTTATAAAACATCTAATGTGATTCTTCAATCGTGGTCCACCCTTCTTCGTAGGACTTTTTTTATCAGTCACCTCAACGAACCCTTCCTCCTTTGAAGATTCGTGTAACTCAAAGTCCTTCTAGTTAATCATCTAAGTCTTTAAATCCTATGTCATCCATCTAGGACTTTTGGATACAAAATCCTCCTATTCTTCCTCCTACGATGTCACCTTATAGGGAAACATATACCAACCAATTCTAAATCCACATCTTCTTCTACTCACGAGACATCTAGCCCTAGATCTATCTTTTTCTCTTGAGATCATATTCTTCTATCAATCATCTCAAACATCTCTTCTAAGTATTCCACACCAGGTGGACCTTTTTCAAATTCCAATCAAACCCTGTTTGGTTTAATCAACAACCCATACCAATTGATAGGTTTTAGAATTGAAGGGGCGATAATGTCATTTATAAACACACTTAAAATATCCTCCTAAAAAATTACCAGAAGGATTCTCTGTTAGACCTCGATGTTTAAAGTATTCTGGGGAAAATGGTTGATTCCTTTTATCAAGAAATTCAGGAAGATCCTATGAGCATGTAACTTGATCCTCAGCTTCAAATTTTCCATCCTCACAGGTCTTCATTACCCGTGATGAAACTTTGTCATGGGTTTAGTATTGAGCCATGGCCCGTCTTGAATCACCCAATTTTTTGAGGCTTTACATATCACAATTCCTCAATTCAATTACTTTGGGTCATCAAATTAGCCACATTCTTTTATATATGGGCTTACCTCTCTTTGTAGCCCTTCATGTTTCTAGTTCCTGGGTCACCTTGGGTAGCCCATTACCTTCTATTCTTGGTAAAACCTACGTCTAACTAGCCCCTTTTCTTCTATATATGGGAACCTTAAAAATTCAACATACTTGCTATCCTCTTTCTGAAAACCCTCTTATTCCAAGATGATAAGTCTTCAACTTATTGGGGCCACATCCAAGTATTACTTCCATACAATTTATTCTATGGCTCATGTCACTGGTATCCCATCTTCTTCAATTCTTGTCAAGTATCCTTTTCATCCATCACATTATGCTATCAATGATTGTGGCAATCCCTGCCATCATTCTTCTCTCATATTATTCTAAACATCCAGGGAAATTCTCCCACTTCTTAGGGATACCCTATTTATCAAAGTCATACATTTGCTGCAAACAACAAATCCAGAAAAATGTAAAATTTATCAAGCTAAATCATCTTACAAACTTTACAAGAGAAAAGAATCCCAACAACTCAAACTTATAAAATTCAAAATCAAACATGATTCCAGAATGCACACTAATGTACCCATCAAGTATTACAAAGTAAGAAAAACCTATTTTTAGGGAACTCAAGAACCCACATAAGAAAATACCACAAATGAGTCTCACACTCATTTGTTGAGTTTGACCTTCCAATCATGCGAGATCAGGGATAATATCACTCTTGATGAACAAATCCTTGTTATTCTGGTTTATCAAAACCCTCAACATCATTGTTGGATCATATCACGTAGAGTGACATGGTTTGTCCCAATCTCCCAAAAAACTGAAAAATTCTAAAAAATTTAGAAATACAAAAAAATGAGAAAAACATTAAAAATCAAAGGTACAAAGATAAAACATTGCAATTAGGTATTGCATATACATGGATGTTCTTTCTTCCCTTTCTTTCATATTCCTCTGCAATTCATCCACCATTTTCATCCTCTTTGCATGGAATTTGGTTAGCTTATTTTTTAGGGACATTTTGTGACATTTGAACAATGGTATCAAGCTTGACCTTGGTCATTCATCACCTTACTAAATTAAAGAACTATACCTCTTAAGATCTTATTAATCTACATATAATAAACTTATTGGGTAGAATTTTTGGGGATTTTTTACACTAGCCAATGTCATCATCACAAACACTTCCACATCCTTGAGTATCAAGAATCAATGATTCTTAACCCCTTGTCAAACAAGAGCAAAATGCTAAGTTTTTAGAAAGCTTAAGAATCAAAATGTATCAATCAAAGAGAAAAGGATTAAAAGCAAAAGTGATATATATACGTATATAAATAATAAAATCTCTCAAACTATGGGGTATTTAATAATCTCTACTGGGGCTATGGACTCCTGAAACAGTAAGAAATTTGTGATTAGAATAAAATGCATCTCAAATCAGGGTTATGGATCTTGGATGGCAGGATCAATGTAAACTCTCCTTCCAAAATCCATTCAGGGTCACCTTTCAAAATAAATCATTCCTACACATTGGCTAGTATCTTCACTTAGTCTATCAAGTTGTTTCCGTAAACAAGAGCTAATTCTATTTCCATGACACGTGACAGTAGATAGTTGCTGAACTAAACAAGATTAATGTTAGAAGTTTTCCATTGGGTAAGCTATGTGATACTCTTTAGCGCATGTTTGACTCATTTATTTGGATTAAAACTTGAGAAGTAGGAAAAGGGTTTATGCATTCTAAATATTTTGATAGGCTATCCTCAGGATTCTTTACATGTTGGAAGAAGCTCATGAACTGTATAGGATGTTCTCTTTTCCATGTTTGTCAAATAATCAAAATTTGTCCCCTTTTAATGAAGAAAATTTTCTACTTCCTTTCTCTCATGTGTTTCTTAAATAGCTTAGCTGGGGAATCCTTGCTCCCTCATGATTTAACCTATTTAAATTGGCCTTGATCCCCCTTTAGACATATGAAGATGTTGTCTTTGAATAATCCCACATAATATTATGGCGTGTATTAATCTTCACTTTCTTGTACAAATGGCATTTATTTGTAGATCCCATGACTATCATATATCCATATTTCTTATATTATTACATAGATAGAAATTTCATCATTTTATACGGTCCACATGAAAAAATGTGGGGAAAAAATTATATCATAAACATTTGACCATATTTAATAACTATGAAAATAACTGAAATCATCCTAAAAACTCGCTCTTTGGTTCTACATACCGCTATTCTTGTGCATATTGTAAATGACTATTATACATATTTCCATCTATAATTTTTAGTTTTACTATCGGGAGTGATTAACACCGACACACCTTTACGTACATAATTATCTATAGTGCAATATATGCATAGAGATGGCAAGTATCTACATATCATTTCAATAAATGTATCCTTGGAAATCAAACAAGTTTACTTATTCACTAATTCAAAGGAAGTACTTAAATTAGATAATCCAAAAAGTTTCAAGATTCCTTATTACAATACAAATTTATATTTTTTACATTTAGAGGGGAAAATGGTAATTTAAAATTTACATTTCAAATAAGGTCCATGACTTACCATGTCCTTCATTGCTTGCACCGCCAAATCCACCATCAGTTGAAAAGGTGTTGTTAGCATCACCCACTTGTGACGATACCAACCTACAAAATAACAACTTTTTATTACAATGGTTTTATAAAAAAAACTACAAATTACAATTCACAGATTTTGAAATAAAGTTCACTTTTATTTACCTCAGTTTGCTTTCTGTTGGTTGGATTCGTTGCTATTTTTTTTACATTTTTCATATAGATGCAATAACGGCATGTCATCCTTCTATCATACGTATCATATCAAAAGCAAATTGTTAATTAACGATTCAATTCTTCAAATTCTTTAGCTAAAAAAACTAAATATAAAATGACTAACTTACGTCGTAGTCACCTCCACTAGTTATTTCGGGAATGACCCCCTCTGCTACTGGGCATCCATCTCACCCTCCTCGCCCTGTGAAGACGATGACATGTAAATCTATAAGAAATATATAATACTTATGTACTTGACAACAAGAAAAAAGTGAAATGAAACCCTTACTCACCCCATAAGACTTAAAATGTAGACACCTAAAATCTGCTTACGCATGCTTTAATGCTAATATTGCACTAATTATCCTCTTTCTTGTCATTTCCGTAATAATTAGTGCTTTTCCACTAATTAGCTAACATTCCTCTTCATATTTGTTAATTAACGACCTTTCGTTAATTAATTATCCTTCATATCATTAAGGATGTCAATTAACGACCTTTTGTTAATTAATATCCGCTTCTACTTGGGTTAAATTAATTAATTAACTACACAACTCTAAATCAATAAATTACTATTTATTGGATCAAATTCCTCTCTTACATCCCGCAAATCATACTATTTTCCCTCTAATTAGCTTTTATAAGCTTACCTCTACCTATTAATTAATCACCTTTGATTAATTAAAACATCCCCCAACTCCCATGACTTACTAATGACAGATTAAACTCTTCTGATTCAATATTACCTTTTATAAAGCAATCTTATCTATTCTTAATCTTGTTTTACCTTTATCCCACATTCATCAATTTGCTAGCCTTGCCTTTTTAGGCAAGCTATATAAAGAACCCTCCTTACCTTTTTTCTTGTACCATGCTTTGAATAATGAAAACTATAAGCATTTTGATCTTGAGTCATTCTCCATTATTGGAAATAGATTCTCCATCTTGCATCCTTTCACTCAAAATTGAGTAATATGAGAAGATCCAAAATGGCCTTGTAGTCATTCTTGGTAAGATTCCATTATCAATCTTTGAGATCAAGTAACAATCCACTTTGATTTCTTATGTTCTTCATAGGTTCATAGTTTAAGTTAGCAATCATAGAGAGTAGGAAATAACTTAGCATGTAATTTCATTTATGCATTGAAGAAGCATTTTATTTAAGCTCTTATCTTGATGGTTCATTGTTTAATTATCATTTTCTTTTAAAGCTATCTAGATATTAGTTTCAATTTATACCATTGCCATTAATTTAGCTAAAATACCTCCACATATTTGTCTTGCATTGGTTGTTGTGTCAGGCTTTATAAATCCTCCATTCTTTGACATGAAGCTAATATGAATGAGATAGCTCCACTTTTTTGCATTTTCAGTCTTCGTCTGTAGACCTCTTAAGATTTGTGAAGCCCAAACCAATGAGGAAGCTTCATGTTCCTCTTGGCTATCAATCTTTCATATAGACCTTGTCAGTACCGGAAGCCCTATCTATTGGGAAAGCTCCATGCCCTTATCACTTTTGATTATGTGAGGCTTTTTTCTTTTCAGTTATTGGTTACATATTTGCATCAAAACTCTTAGCTGAGGCTGAAATAAACTATTGGCTCCATTGTAATGTATCCATGTTTATTTTCCTTAGTCGGTCAATATATGTCCACTGACTACTTTGACTTAATTGGACCCAACAAAATATTAGATGTGGCTTATTCTGCAGAATTCATGTCTACTAGGGAGATCTGCAAAGGGAGGTTTGAGAATGCTGACACTTTTTTTCTCCTTTCTTGTCGACTCCTCACTTTGTGATAGCCCAGACCCAAAGACTAATCAACTGAGGTGAATTATGCGAATTTAGGACTGCCTAAAGACTTAGAAATAAAAGGGTGCCATAAAAATGCTATGTGCCATGTTGTTTTGGTGATGCAATAAAAAATACTTCAACAGAAAAAACCAAAAATAATCACATCAACTAAGTAGTTTGGGGTGAGGGAAAAAAATAGGTTTGAAATACCTACAAGTGGCTCAAGATTACAAATCCACTAATTCTGGCATCCCCTTTAATATTGATTTGAACAAAATCTATTCAAGGGATTATTTTCAGGTCCTGGACATATACGATGTTGAGAATTGCTCTTAAATGCTCAAACATTTATTTTTACAAAGGTTTGGTGAAAATTTCAACTAGTTACTACTCTGAATTGTAAAACTTGAGCTCGATTTTGCCTTTCTCAACAAATTCATGAATGAAATCATATCTAATTGCAATACGCTTTCTTTGTCCATATAAGAATGGATTCTTTGACAATGTAATCGATCACATATTATTACAAAAAAAATAGAACCTCCTTGTTTCCCTTCATGAAAATATGAAAGGATTCTCCTTAACCATATCATCTGATAAATGACTGAATTTTTTCTAATATACATTGCTTCAGCAGTAGACAAAGAAACTACAAACCATGTCTTTGAAGCCCATGAAATGGCTCCTGATCCAACATTGAACACGTATCTAGATGTTTCTTTTCTATCATCAAGACTATCTTCCCAATCATTGTATGTATATCCAACTAACTAAAAATCATCATTAGCATAATATAAAATTTCTTAATTTCTTGTGCCATTCACATACCTCAAAATACACTTCCTACTTACCAATGTGTCTCCTTTGGAGTATCCATGAATCTAGAAATCAAACTAATTACATACATTATATTCTATGTATTTTTAGTTAAATACATCAAGCTTGTTATCATAATTGATTAGTAGACATTGATAGATGGACATTATTATATTTGATTAGTATTTTGTTAGACATTATAGATATTTTGATTTCGGATATGTGGTGACTCATAGTGTGAATTATATGCATGGATTGATATTTCAGTATTGATGATGATCTAGAGTTACTACTTTATATATATACTGACACATTGGATTTTGATACATAGATTTTGTTAGATGATCTAGCTAGTCTTGTGATCTTATTGTTGTTGATGAAATGAAAGAATTGAAATATCTTGAAATTGTAAACAATTGGTGAAATTACTTGATTTTAGTGATGATTTAGTTATGTTATTTGATGATGTGAATTGATATGTATATGTATTTTATTGTTTTGATGTCATTGATATGGCCAAAAGGCCAGAGAGGTATTGTTTTGATTTTGCAGGAAATTGTAACACAACAAACAAAAGGGGATAGGAGACCAACAATGAAAGAATTTTGGGTATTGGCAACATGTCACCTTGGAAACTTGTGTTTTTGTATGTTGTTATGTTGTTGATATTTTTTTAGGAGGTCCCCATTGGGGGGTGGCCTCAAATGTGACCATGGGTAAATGTGTTGTTTTCCCTTTTCATTTTAATTATTTTGTGAGTATGTGATTTATTATTGTAATGTGATTTCACTTTATTATTGTTAGTTAATGTGCTCTTATTTAAGTTGATTAATCTTGTTAATTAAAGTAATTTGGGATGTGACCAAGGGGTATTTAATTTTGGTAGATTTTCCTTGATTTTATTATGGATTTGAAAGGATTTTATTGGTTTTGGTGTTGTGTACTCAACCTTGCATGTCAAACTCGGATTTTGGCTTAAAGGCCATTTTTGGAGGCTTGTGGGACAAGTTAAGCTTGTCCCACACCTCTTAAATTCACCTACCAACTATAAATATGGAGTAAGGGGTAGAAATTAGGCCCCATTATGTGTTTTGGTAAAAATGTGAAATTATTGCACTTTCTTACATGAGATTTTAATTTTTTCCTTTGGAGTATGGTTAATGGTTTGTGTGTGGAAGGAGAACTTGTCATATTCTCACCCACCAATTTATGAGCTTTGGGTTTGGTGTTTGACCATGTGATGTGGAGTTGAGGAGAAGTGATGTGGCATCCTACATGGAGCCACCTCACCCTCTCTTGTCTTTTCTATTTATACAAGTTTATTTAATGGTTTTGGGGTTACATGTTTTATTTTCACTCTTGCATTTTTGGAGGAGCTTGTTTTTGGAGTTCTTGTTGGGAGCTTGGGAGATTGTTTTGTGATTTTGACTTGGAAAATCTTGGAGCTTGTGCTTGTGGATTGGATATTCTTGCAATGGCAAGGTAGGGACTTCACCCATGCATTTTTATTTTTATTTGTTGTGCAAATGGTTGTAAATGAATGATTGTTGTGTGTTTTGGTTTTGGGGATAGAATGGCCTTAAGGTTGTGTAGGAGAAATAAAATGGGGATTTATTGAGGGAGGGATAAGAGTTTATGTTATGCATTTGGAGGGAGTTTTGGGTTGGGTGTCCCACCTTGTGATAGATAAGAAATATTTCTTATTTATCTTGATATGTTTATTGAGGGAGGGATAAGAGGAGGGAGACATAAGAAATTGAGGGAGGGATAAGAGTTTGATTGTGGTTGTGTGAATGAAGTTTTGGAGGCGTTTAAGCTGGACATCTAATCCATTGGGAGGCATAAGTGATTCCCCATGTTTCTTCTCTCCCTTGGATTGGATTGGAGCCTTTGTGCTTGGGAAAATTATATGTTTATTGTTATTTTGTATTGTGCTTGTTGTGTTGAAAGTTTTGTGTGAATGGTTGTTGTTGAAGCCTTGTAAAAGTTGTCATGGTTGCTTGATACCTCTTATTGCTTCATTGTTGGGGCTCGGGGGCCAATGAGGAGGATGGCTTCTCCTTCTCATTGGATTATAGGTTGGGTGGAGAGTGTTGCCTACTCCCCTTTCCGTTGTTGTTGTGTTTGGATAATGAAGAAATGAAGGAACTCAAGTTATCATTTTGGAAAGAGTTTGTTTTAAAGAAGATCAAAGAAAGAGATAGTTATTTTTGTAAAAAAATTCCATGTTTTTTCCACTTAAGTGGAAGGCTTATATACTCTTGTATTTTAAAAGGAGCTTCTTGTAAATTTTAAAATCAAGTTATGTATTGGAAAATGATTGAAGAAAGAACTCTTGAAAGTTGTATTTATTGAAAATGTATTTCTTTCAAAATATGGAAATGTATCATAGTTACTTGTGCTTTCATTTGGTAAAATGGTTGTGTTTGTGTTGGAAGAATGTATGAAAGTTATACTTGATTTTCCTTGTTGAAATGGTTATCATTCTTGTTGTGAAAAGAAAAGAAATTTTCATTTAGTAAATGGTTAAATTCCTTCTCTCTATTAAATGTATTGTAGTTAAATATTTCTACATTTTAGTTGGAAAGTTAAATCTTGTAGTCAAATTTATGAATTGTTATAATGGAAAAGCTACTCATTTGGTTTATTTAATAGAAAGAAAGTAGAACTTTACTTAATGTAATTTTGTAAGAAAAGCATTAACATTTGATTATTCTCCAATTTATATAATATATAAATATATATATTACTCAATATATATGTTCTTATATGTCTCTTTTAAACAAATGATTTTTACATTGACCGATGTCGAAGTAACAAACTATATACAATTATTACAAACATATACCAACATTGGTCTCTATAGAATTACAATAAATTTAATAAAATTATCCTTTTCTTTAGTTGTATGATTCCTGTTGCTTATAAATTATAATAAAACAAAGATTATAACTATCTTGAAATATATAAAAACACATACAAATGTATATATTGAAAAATATATACATTTGTGTGCGATTTGACAAAAATGGGTCAGATTTGCAGTAACCACCCCATGGGCACAGTAGCCCTACCGGCATCAGTAGCACAGTGGGAACCAGATTATTAAGCAACCGGTATCGGTCACCTATGCGTAATCTAATTTTTAAAAAAAATGTTTTTTTGATCAAACTAGTAAAAATGGATTATAAGTTTGAAACCTTATTTAGATCCAAACAAATAATAGTGTATATCATTTATATACATATATATAAGCATGTATATATATACATGCAGTGTATAATAATCTCATATATCTAATCAAAATAAATGGGTTTTTCCCAAATAATGAACTCAAAGAATGTAAATAACCAAATACACAAAACCAGATTCATGGTGGAATCTCTACAATAAAAAATAAGAGAGCACCCTAACCTTGCAATAGAAAACCCATGAATAAACTAAAATAAATGAAGAGAAGAATGGAGGAATATTTCCCCCATTGTGCAAAAGTAGATCCAAAGAAATTTCTCCATGGTTTCACTTCTTACTTCCATGGCTTCCACTCCTCCAACCTGCAAATTAAAATGGAACAAATGAATGAGTTTAGGGTAAAAGAAAGAATAAGAAGACCCCATAAGGATGTTTAGGGTTCATTTGAAAATACCTAGATCTAAGGGTGCAAAACCATTTAATCTAAGGGTTGAGGATTAACCCTACACATTTCAAGTTGGGTCACTTTATGGGGTTGGGTAATGTTTAGATTAATGTATGGGTATCTAATAAATTGGGCCACTTAATGGTTAAGGTAAGTTGAGACCTTAGCCTTAGAAGTAAATAAGGATTGGAATTAAAGGATAATTAAATAATATTGTGAAAGGGGTAACTTAGCTAATGAATTATAAGGGTTAATTAATTGGAATTTAAAATGTTTAGTTAGATAACCTCATGAGGGGCAATTATTGTTAATTGTTGTGAGAAGTAAGAATTATTAAAAACTTAATGGAAATATTGACCCAGTTGATATTTTAAATAAGGTGAATTAACAGAAACCCTAGAAAGGGATCTATCCGAGAGTGGCCTTAGTGTAAATTAATAATGTTACTTATTAATTTAATATTCGAAAACTTTACAAATATGTGAAATTTATTAAACAAGAAATATTTAAACCTAGTTGATAGTATCTTGTTGCAACCCTTTTAAACAAAAAACATTATTCTATATTTTTCCTAATTAATTATTGAGTTTTGTCTTGGGTTTTGTGCATCAAAAATGTGGGCATTACACTTGGTATCAGAGTCATGGGTTCAACACTTGGACCCTTGGGCACACATGGAAACACAAACAGTAAACTTAGCACAACTCTAACTTAGAACACATGACATTGTGGATAACTGAAAACATAGAAAACTTAGAAAACTGAAATGAACCTAGATGATGATGAACTAACTCTCATCTTGGTTTGTGTAGGAGGTGCAGACAAGACGATGAGTTCTTGCACGTTGAGTTAGATCTACCACCCCAGAGTAGGTAATTTCCACTATATTTCCATAGATCCTACAGACCTTACAGGAGGTCAATGCAGCTATACGAGGTGGAGCAGTAGGGGGACGACCTAGCCAACATGATAGGGAGAGCCATCAGTAGAGGCTCATATCCCTTCATGACCCAATGAGGAGTATAGAGTGGAGAACTCCCATGTGGAGTCAGCTAGACCAGATTCACCACAGAGGGGACATGGAGATAGGGCTAGGGACATAGAGATAGATCTAGGAGCCCTAGACAAGAGAGATGATCATGTATGAGAGACCTAGAGGTAGGAAGATGACAATAGTAGCAAATCATATCATAGAGGTTCTGAAGCTTCATCCATCTCATTAGCTAGAGACACAGGTGGATTTTAGGCTGAGGCTTGGTTAGTTAGCTTGAGCAGATGCTTCAAGCTATGCCCATGTACTAGCAACATGAAATCTCATGTTGTGATTCATATTTTGAGAGATGGAGTAGGAGTTTGGTGGAGGAATGAGGAGAAGAAGCTCCACATAGATTCAGAGACTATTACATGGGAGCTCTTTGAGGAGTGATTCAGGAGCCGATACTTATCTAGATGATTTATTCAGTAGAGGATTGATGAGTTTCATGACCTGCGATAGGCATCTATGACAGTGGCTGAGTATGAGAGTCATTTTTTGGACTTGCTTCAGTATGTCGACTACATGTAGGATGAGTAGGTTAGGATTCACAGGTTCATCAGGGGCCTGAATTTGGATTTGGGAGGGGCAGTGCATTCATTGTCACAAGACTTTAGATGAGGCCATTGAGAAGGCCTACATTGTAGAGGACAACAAGGGGAAGACACAACAAGCTAGAGATAGAATGAGGAACCATATTCAACAGATGTAGGTTAGTTGGTCGAGGGGGGGGGATCTCCTCCTCCTCATGGTGGACATGGTTCAACACAGTCTTCTTTTAGGCCACCACAATACCTAGTAGTAGTAGAGGCAGAATCGTCCACCATTTAGACCTCCACAGAGATTTGATGCATAGAGAGGATGGAGTATGGGGCCTCCTCCTAGAGGACCCATCAGGACACAGGGAGCACCTAGAGCTCAGTCAGCTAGAGCTCATCAGTAATGACCACAACAGTCCATGGCAGGATCATTGGGATCTACTGCATAGACCACTAGAGCACCAGGGGGAGCCACTGCTTTTTGGAGAGAGCCTGGTAGTTGTTATGGATGTGGTGTACATGGGCACCATTGGAGAAATTGTCCACAGAACCCTAATAATAAGGGTAAGGGACCTATTTCAGAGCCTACAAGTTGGTGACATGGCCATAGAGTCACATATTAATTTATGTAGTGGTCAAGAACCACCAGGAAGAGCATTAGGGTACAGTGATAGAGACTACAGGTAGCATTGGTGGTATCCCTACCTCTATATTGTTTGATTCTAGCTCTTCTGATTCATTTATTACACCATCATTAGTAGAGCAATGCAGGCTGGTGGCAGTTAGGCAGGGCCTTAGTTGGGATGTTGAGATGGCTTCTGGAGCCAAGCTCATAGTGGAATCCTTAGTCAAGGAGTGTGTAGTTGACCTAGGACCCTTCACCACGACCTTGGATCTTCGTATCCTTCCCTTGGGTTCTTATGGAGTTATTTTGGGAATGGATTGGTTATTTGCACACAGAGCCAGAGTTTATTGTTACAAAAAGGTTATCATCTTGTGTAGATGATTTGGGGTTGAGTCAGTGACAGTTGGGGTTAAGAGACCCATTTCTATCCACACTATTTCCACTATGCAACTCAAGTGGTGTGCCTTTGTGTGGATGTCAGTTATATGCTATTACAGTTAGTGACAGGTCAGAGGATGAGACTAGTGGACCATTCACTTGATGATCATCATATTTTGAGGGAGTTTTCTTATGTTTTTCCAGGTGAGTTACCTAGCTTACCTCCCCCACGTGAGATAGATTTTCATATAGATTTGGTTCCTGGAGCAGAGCCTATCTCACATGCACCATATAGGATGACTACCCCTGAGCTTTGTGAGCTCAAGTTGTAGTTGGAGGGCCTTCTTGAGAAAGGCCTAATTCATCCTAGTGTATCTCCTTGGGGTGCACACCAGTGATTTTTGTGAAGAATAAGGATGGATTGTTGTGTTTGTGTATTGATTATAGACAACTGAACAAAGTAACAATCAAGAATCGTTACCCCCTTCCACGCATCGATGATTTGTGTGATCAGATAAAAGGGGGCTGACAATTTTTCCATGATAGACCTTAAGTTAGGTTATCATCAGCTAAGGATTGTGGAGAGGTGATATTCATAGGACAACCTTTCACATGAGATATGGCCACTACGAGTTCACAGTTGTGCCATTCGGTCTGACGAATGCCCCCACAGTGTTCATGAGTTTGATGAATGGGGTATTCAGGAAATTTTTAGATCCTTTGTGCTCATATTCCTTGATGACATATTTGATATACTCACACACACATGAGGAGCATGAGGAACACCTTTGACAGGTTCTGCAGTGTCTTCGAGAGAAACAACTTTATGGGAACCTGGAGAAGTGTGCATTCTTTCAGTCTGAGGTTGAGTATCTTGGCCACATTATTTCTGGGGAAGGTATCATAGTTAATCCTTCCAAGATTAGAGCTATCATGGATTGTCCAAAACCTACCAGTGTGAGCGAGGTGCACAGCTTCATGGGATTGGTAGGTATATTACGGGAGATTTGTTTAGGATTTCTCTCATATTGTGCATCCCATCACTTCCCTTCAGTGGAAAGGGAAGAAGTTTTTTGGTCAGATAGATGTGAGTAGGCCTTCAGGACACTGAAGGAATTCCTTACAAAAACACCTATTCTAGCAGTGTCAGATCCACAGAGGGATTTCTTTGTGTGCACAATGCTTCTTTGGCAGGATTTAGAGGGGTTTTGATGCAGGATGGCCATGTAGTAGCTTTTGAGTCTCACAAACTCAAGGATTATGAGCTCAATTATCTGACTCATGACCTTGAGCTTGCAGCAGTTGTGCATGCTTTGGTTTGATGGAGACATTTTCTTTTAGGTAGGAGGTTCATTCTCAGGACAAATCACTTGAGCCTTCAACACCTCTTCACATAGCCTAATCTCAACACCCATCAACGACATTGGATGGAGCTCTTTGTGAGTATGATATGGAGATAGAGCATGTGAAGGGGAAGGAGAATGTGGTTGTAGATGCTTTGAGTCATCAGAGGCATTTGGTTATGGCTATAGCAATTGGTACAAACTTGAGGAGCAGGATCTTATAGTGGCTTCCACACGACAACTTCTACCTTTTAGCTAGAGCAGAGATCAAGTCTCAAAGACCCCTTGAGGGGAAGTTTGAGGGATTGACACTAGAGCCAGATGGACTTCTCAGACATAGAGGTTAGATTTATGTACCTAGGGATGGAGGTTTGAGGTAGGATATATTGTAGAGGCACATCATGTACCCTATTCAGCCCATCCAGGGGTGAAGAAGATGCATGCCACTTTGAGACAGTTATATCATTTGAGAGGGTTTGAGAGAGATGTAGCTCATTTTGTGTCTCATTTTTAGAGTGTCAAAAGGTGAAGGCCAAGCATCAACATCCAGTTGGCCTTCTATATCCTCATGTCATACCGGAGTGGAAATGGGACACCATTTCCATGGATTTTATAGTAGGGCTACCTACGTTGAGATACCACCATGATGCCATCATGGTCACGGTGGATAGATTGACAAAAGTGGCTCATTTTTCTCTAGGCAAGACCACCTATACAGCTAGTGTAGTGGCATGAGTATATTTGGATGAGATAGTGAGGTTGCATGAGATTCCATGGAAGATGATTTGTGACCATGATCCCTTATACACCTCTCATTTTTGGACTACCATGCAGCATGCTCTCAGGACGAATATCAATTTTAGTACAACCTATCACCCTGAGACAAATGGAAAGACTGAGTGGGTGAATTATATTTTAGAGGACATGCTTTGGATGTATGTCATGGATCATCAGTCGATATGGGAGGAGTATTTGTACTTGGTTGAGTTTTCTTATAACAACAACTTTCAGAGTTCCATTGGTATGGCACCATTTCAGGATTTATATGGTAGGGAGTGTAGGACTCCACTGAGTTGGGATAGGTTAGAGGATAGAGTATCTCTTGGGCCAGCTTTATTAGAGGATATGGAGTAGTAGGTTGTTTTGATCAGAACAAAGGATTACAGGAGGCACATGATAGATAGAATAAATATGCAGATTAGAGGAGAGTTGACCATAGTTTTGAGGTTGGCACAAAGGTGTTTCTTCATGTCAGACCTCATAAGAGCCCTATCCATTATGGAAAAGGCTCTAAGCTAGCTCCTAGATTTGTGGGTCCCTTTGAGATCTTGGAGTGGATCGGTCCCTTAGCCTACCATCTAGCCTTTCCACCCAACTTGTCTCACATCCATGATGTGTTCCATGTTTCTATTCTTAGGAGATACATTCCAGATCCTTCTCATGTATTGGATTGGACCGCATTTAAGGTGTAGGAGTAGGGGCAAGTGATGGTGGAGCCCATGTGCATTTTAGAGCACAGGACCCTGGGCCTTTGAGGTCAAGAGATTGATCAGGTGTGCATCCAGTGGGATCGATACGATGAGACAACAAGCTACATGGGAGGATGCCACACCTTTGAGAGCACAGTTCCCACACTTGTTCCAGTGACTTCTAGGAGGAAGTCGAGTCTAAGGGGAGGGGGATGTAGTGCCCACTCCTCTTTGACATTGATCTTACTATGATTTTTTCTTACTTTGGATTGGAGGCATGGACTTTGTTATCATATTTGATCAGTAGACATTGATAGATGGACATTATTATATTTGATTAGTATTTTGATAGACATTATAGATATTTTTATTTATGGATATGTGGTGACTCATATTGTGAATTATATGCATGGATTGATATTTCAGTATTGATGATGATCTAGAGTTACTACTTTATATGTATACTGACACATTGGATTTTGATACATAGATTTTGTTAGACGATCTAGCTAGTCTTGTGATCAATTGTTGTTGATGAAATGATAGAATTGAAATATTTTGAAATTATAAACAATTGATGAAATTGCTTGATTTTAGTGATGATTTAGTTGTGTTATTTGATGATGTGAATTGATACATGTATATGCATTTTATTGTTTTGATGTCATTGATATGGCCACGAGGCTGAAGAGGTATTGTTTTGATTTTTGCAGGAAATTATAACACAACAAACAAAAGGGGATAGGAGACCAACAATGAAATAATTTTGGGTATTGGCAATAGGTCACCTTGGCAACTTGTGTTTTTGTATGTTGTTATGTTGTTGATATTTTGTTAGGAGGTCCCCATTGGGGGGTGGCCTCAAATGTGACCATGGGTAAATGTGTTGTTTTCCCTTTTCATTTTAATTATTTTGTGAGTATGTGATTTATTATTGTAATGTGATTCACTTTATTATTGTTAGTTAATGTGCTCTTATTTAAGTTGATTAATCTTTCTAATAATTGTAAGTTGGTATGTGACCAAGGGGTATTTAATTTTGGTAGATTTTCCTTGATTTTATTATGGATTTGAAAGGATTTTATTGGTTTTGGTGTTGTGTACTCAACCTTGCATGTCAAACTCGGATTTTGGCTTAAAGGCTATTTTTGGAGGCTTGTGGGACAAGTTAAGCTTGTCCCACACCTCTTAAACTCACCCACCAACTATACCTATGGGTGTAAGGGGTTAAATTAGGCCCCATTATGTGATTTGGAAGGAGAAAAGGTGAAATTATTGCACCTTCTTACATGATATTTTAATTTTGTCCTTTGGAGTATGGTTAATGGTTTGTGTGTGGAAGGAGAACTTGTCATATTCTCACCCACCAATTTATGAGCTTTGGGCTTGGTGTTTGACCATGTGATGTGGAGTGGAGGAGAAGTGATGTGGCATCCTACATGGAGCCACATCACCCTCCTCTCCTCCTTTTCTATTTATGTAAGTTTATTTAATTGTTTTGGGGTTACATGTTTTATTTTCACTCTTGCATTTTTGGAGGAGCTTGTTTTGGAGTTCTTGTTGGGAAGCTTGGGAGATTGTTTGTGCTTGTTTGGATGGAAAACTCTTGGAGCTTGTGCTTGTGGATTGGATACTCTTGCAATGGAAAGGTAGGGACTTCACCCATGCATTTTTATTTTTATTTGTTGTGTAAATGGTTGTAAATGAATGAATGTTGTGTATTTTGGTTTTGGGGATAGAATGGCCTTAAGGTTGTGTAGGAGAAAAAAAATGAGGATTTATTGAGGGAGGGATAAGAGTTTATATTATGCATTTGGAGGGAGTTTTGGGTTGGGTGTCCCACCTTGTGATAATAAGAAATATTTCTTATTTATCTTGATATGTTTATTGAGGGAGGGATAAGAGTTGAGGGAGACATAAGAGAAATTGAGGGAGGGATAAGAGTTCGGTTGTGGTTGTGTGAATGAAGTATGGAGGATTTTAAGGTGGACACCTAAACCCATTGGGAGGCATAAGTGATTCCCCATGTTTCTTCTCTCCTTTGGCTTGAATTTGAGCCTTTGTGCTTGGGAAAATTATATGTTTGTTGTTATTTTGTATTGTGTTTGTTGTGTTGAAATTTTTGTGTGAATGGTTGTTGTTGAAGCCTTGTAAATGTTGTCATGGTTGTTTGATACCCTTTATTGCTTCATTTTTGGGGCTTTGGGGCCAATGAGGAGGATGGATTCTCCTTCTCATTGGATTATAGGTTGGGTGGAGAGAATTGCCTACTCCCCTTTTCTTCTTGTTGTGTTTGGATATTGAAGAAATGAAGGAGCTCAAGTTATCATTTTGGAAAGTTTTGTGTTGAAGAAGATCAAAGAAAGAGATAGTTATTTTTGTAAAATTCCATGTTTTTTCCACTTAAGTGGAAGGCTTGTATACTCTTGTATTTTAAAAAGGATTTTCTTGTAAATTTATTATCAATTTATGTATTGGAAATGATTGAAGAAAGAAATTTGAAAGTTGTATTTATTGAAAATGTATTTCTTTCCATTCTGGAAATAAAATCATATTTGTTTGTGCTTTAATTTGGTAAAATAGTTGTTTTTGTGTTGGAAGATATATGTGAAAGTTATACTTGATTTTCCTTGTTGAAATGGTTATCATTCTTGTTGTGAAAGAAAAAAATTTACATTTAATAAATGGTTATATTATTCTCTTCTTAAAGCTTAAATAGTATTATAGTTGGAAAGGAAAATCTTGTATTCAAACTTCATACCTTGTAGAAATGAAATTTACTCATTTGGTGCATTTAATCAAAAAAGTAGAAATTTATGCACTTATATGGATTTTTGTTATAATATATTAACTCAGTTTGAAACTCATATTGGGAATATACATATATATACATATAAATTACTATCAATATATTGTGTATATATCTATATATTATAATAAATGTTTAATATATATAACATATGTCTGTTTTAAATAAACCAACAATGTTCAGTTGACCAACCAATGTCAGCAGAACATAGACCAACATCGGTCTCTATAGAATTGCTCACATTTTAACAAATCAAATCCTTTTCTTTAGTTGCAGGAATCTTGTTGCTTATAAAATAATAAAAAAGAGACTTATAACTATCTTGAAACCTATAGAAACACATACAAATGTATATATTCAAAAATACATACATTTGTGTGTGATTTTTCAAAAAAAGTCAGATTTGCAGTAACTAGCACCGGTAGCCCTACCATCATTGTAGCACAATGGGAACTGGCCGATTGGTTAAGCGACCAATACCAGTCACCTGTGCACGGATCTTTTTATATAAAAAACATGTTTTTGATCAAACCAGTAGCTTAAATGTCTATTTTTGAAACATGAGGGTAGATCCAACCACATAATATATATACACGTATATACATATATACAAGCATGTATATATGTATATATAATATATATGGTGTATAATACCTCATAGATCTAATATAATGGGGTTTTCCCAAATAATGAACTCAAAGAATGTAAATAACTAAATAGCAAAAGTAAATTCATGGTGGAATCTCTATAATAAACAAATAAGGAGCCTTGTTATAGAAAACCGATGAATAAACCAAACTACATAAAGAGAATAATGAAGGAAGATTTCCCATTTTGACAAACTAGATCCAAAGAAATTTCTCCTTGGTTTCACTTCTTTCTCCCATGGCTTCCACTCCTCCAACTTTCAAATTAAAATGGAACAAATGAATGAGTTTAGGGTAAAAGAAAGAATAAGAAGACCTCATAAGGATGTTTAGGGTTCATTTGAAAATACCTAGATCTAAGGGTGCAAAACCATTTAATCTAAGGGTTGAGGATTAACCCTACATATTTCAAGTTGGGTCACTTTATGGGGTTGGGTGTTTTAATTAAGGTATGGGTATCTAATGAATGGGGCCACTTAATGAATAGGATAAGTTGAGACCTATAGCCTTAGACTATTAAGGATAAATTAAATAATTGTGAAAGGGGTAACTTAGCTAATGAATTATAAGGGTTAATTAATTGGAATTTAAAATGTTTAGTTAGATAACCTCATGAGGGGCATTATTGATAATTGTTGTGAGAAGTAAGAATTAAACTAACTTAGGAAATATTGACCCAGTTGATATTTTAAATAAGGTGAGTTAATAGAAACCCTAGAAAGGGATTTATCCTGAAGTGGCCTTAGTGTAAATTAATAATGTTAATTATTAATTTAATATTCGACAACTTTACAAATGTGTGAAATTTATTAAACAAGAAATAATTAAACCTAGTTGATAGTATCTTGTTGCAACCCACTTTTAAAAAAAAAAAATTATTCTCATATTTTTCCTAATTAAGTATTGAGTTCCTTATTTGCATTTCCAATAAAGATTAAATCATCTACATACTAAACAAAAATTAAAATCTCACTATTTTTACTTGCTTTGATGCAGAGTGTGGGCTAACTACTATTTTTTGTAAAGCCATTGCTAATCAGATAGGAGTCTATCCAACTATACCATTCCCTTGGTTCTTGTTTGAGTACGTATAATTATTCTTTGAGCCCATACAATTATTCTTTGAGCTTGCATACTTTCCTTCTATGCCCTGTAATCTCATAACCTAGTTGTTGTCCCGCATACACCTCTTCTTCTAACAATCCACTCAGGAAAGCTTATTTAACATCCATTTGATGGACCTTCCACTTATGATGAGAAGGTATGGAAATAATTTCTCTCACTATTTCCATCCTTAATACTAGAGCAAATGTCTCATTATAATCATGTCTAGGCCCCTGTTTGTAGCCTTTGGTAGCTAACCTTTCCTTATGTCTCTCAATTTTGCCTTCGGGAGTAGTCTTGGTTGTATAAACCCATTTGACTCCAATGAATTCCTTTCCTACTAGAAGATATAGTAACTCTCATGTTTCATTATTCTCTATTTCATGAATTTATTCATCCATTGCTTCACGCCATTTATGTTCCTTAATTTCTTCCTCATAATAAATAGGATCAACTTATGAAAATAAAATAAATTAATCGTTTCATCTTCATAACTTGATTGCTAATAGATCTCTTAAACACTCCTCATTCTTCCTTTCTTCTAGAATGAGTCAGTTGATGATGAAGATGCTTCATTTACTAATCCTTACATGTTTTGTTGGCTTCTACAATTTGAATATTCAACCCTTTGTGAAATGGGTTTCCACCGTGGTACATTAATTACTCCACCATTTGTTGTCTCAGCATCAATGATAGGTGAATTTAATTTTTTGTGGCTATTCCACTTCTTGTGCATCTCCCCGAGATGCTTCCTCAATGAATTAAACATCCCATATGATTATCATCTCATTTGTAACTAGATTATAAAATATGTAATCTTTTGATTTCTCACTATATCCAATCAAAATGCACTTCTCTCTTATGTTATCCCACTTTGATATTTTTTGTTTGGGCACATGTGCATATTCCACACACCCAAAACTCTCAAGTTTTCAACACTTGGCTTTCTTCCACTCCATGCTTCTTGAGGTATCTTGTTCCTCACACTCTTTGTAGGACATCCATTTAGCAAATAAATTGTTGTTCACAACTGCTTATAACCCAATAGTTCATTGGATAATCCTCTAGATTTGATCATGATCCTTGCCATTTCTTGAATGGTTCTATTATTCCTCTTAGCTACACCATTTTGCTAAGGTATATACCTTGTTGTAAATTGTCTCTTTATCCCATGGTTCTTTACAGAAGCTTAAAAAATCATTTGATATATAATATCCCCCTCTATCATGTTCTTAATTTATTTATATAATGGCCATTGTGCTTCTCAACCATGGCCTTGAAATTGTTTGAATACTTTAAATGTCTCTGATTTATTTTTCAAGAAATAAACCCATCTCCTTCTGCTGAAGTCATATATGAAAGTAAGGAAATAAAAACTTCTTAGAAAAGGAGGGAATCTTCATGGGACCACACAAATCTGAATGTATCATCTCAAGAGGTGAGCTTTCTCTCCAATATTGTACCTGAGGGAAAAGACATTTCTATGTTGCTTCCCTAATATGCGAGACCTTCACATAATTTTTTTTGGTTATTCTATAGAAGGAAACCCTTTAACCATTTTCATTTTATAAAGAACATGCAATCCACCACTAACTCAAATTCCCATACTTGAGATGTCGAAAGAGTGGATTGATCAATAGATATTGTTTTGAATGTTGATTGTTACTGCTGTTACACTTTGCATCCTCAAGGGGATAGATTCTATTTTTGTGTCACCTTCACCATTGAAATCATCTTGTTGCATCCACTTCTTTCATCTATACCACATTATCCATTTTAAAACCTCGCCTTATATCCATTTTGGACAAGCTACCCAATACTGAGAATATTATTCTTTAACCCTGGGACATAGAAGACATTATTGATCTTCTTCTCGTCTCCTTGCTTGGTGAGAATCGATACAATGTCTTTACCCATTACAGGAACCTTGTCATTTGTTCCCATCTTCACTTAAATATTTGGTATGGCTTCATCTATGTTGTTAAACATATCCTTATTTCCTAACAGTTAGTTGTAACATGCACTATCCAAATACCATATTTGTTTATTTCATTGCTCATCTACATTACAAGTTAGAAAGAAAGTTACACTATTTTCATTCTTTTTCAGGTTCAACTTCTTTTGTCATTAGAGAATCCTTGCATTATGATTTTGATTCTCAAATCATATTATATTCTATATTTCTACATTCATTTTCATAATATCTATAATTTTTTCAATAGTAATAGCATTGATACATTTGATTTATCATTCCTTTGTGTAGAACCACCTCTGGAAGTGGTGATGTTTCTTCGTCTTCGTCTTCCTCTTCCTCTTGCATATGGCTCTTGCTGAATGTTATGTCTTCCACCTTCTTGTTGGTTTCTTAAATCTTCCTCTTCCTCTATTTGTATGCTCCTCTCCCCCTACCTCTCAATATTTGTATTTTTTTTGAAGGCTTGTTCATGGGAGGAGATGGTTTTCCTACTCATCCTTTGTTCATGGGTTTGCAAAGAACCCATCAGCTCAAAAACAATCATTTTTCTTAAATCATTTAGACTCCTCTATTACAACCATAATTGGATATGAAATATGGATGGAAGGCTCCTTAATACCTTCTCTATGATCCTATGATATTCAACCACATAATCTCTATTAGTCCTTCATTTGATTGAATAGGTTCATTGTTATTGTGAAAAAATCATTTATTGATTTTGATTCTTTCATGAGAAGGGTCTCAAAATATCTTCTCAACATTTGCAATATGACTATCTTCACCTTGTCACTTCCTTGATAAGCATTATGCACGGTATCCCATGCTTGTCTTGGAGTTTATAGTTGTTTCTATCATTGGGAAAACTAAATCAATGACAAAATTTTGAATATATCTTAAGGCCTTTGCATCCTTTCTGTTTATTTTCTTTTAACATATTATTCTTCTAGGATTGTGTGAGTGCATTAAAAGTAGCTTGGTATGCTACTTCATACTATGTATCCTTCCTTCAACTAGTTCCCATAGTTCTTAAGAAGAGAATAATGTCTTTATTTTGATGCACCATATATCATAGTTCTTCCAATCAAATATTAGGAGGTTTTTGCCACGAGTTACTACTACTAGAAGCCATTACAACTCAAATAGCTACAAAGTAAAACTTAATAACATAGTGCTCTGATACCAATTTTTTAGAAAAAAGGTTGTGCCAACTAAAACAAACACAAGGGAAGACACAACCAAAATAATATAAAAGAAACAAAAAAACAATATATATATATATATATATATATATATATATATTTGACTCAGAATAATTGAGCTATGACTCTGTATATTATTTTGTTTCTCTTCTTGTGTCCTCACATTTTGCTTCTTTCTCTTACAAAAATCTTCGAGATACTTCCCAAGCTGGTGCATCATTAAATATTCAAGTCTTGTTCTTTATTCTTTTTGTCTTTGTGCTACTACATGTGTCTTTCTTCTTTTATATAAGACCTTGAGCTACATGGATCTCTCTGCTAAAGATATTCTCCTTCTATATGCTTCTTTGTATTATGTTGTTGTATATATCTCTATCCATCTCATTTTTCTTCTATATTGTATCGAGCCAATTATATAGCTCCCCATTTCTTTCAAAATAATTTGACCTTCAAAATGGACCCAAAATATATATTAACTCCATGCTCTTCATGGTTTTTAAATTCTCTCAAATCCACTCACCATTGGTTAGACAGAGAATGCTTCCACGTGTCATTTATATTGCATTGATTACGGTGTCAGGCTTTATAAATCCTCTATTTTATGACATGAAGCTTGGACCAATTAGAAAGATCCATCTTCTTCACAAATGTCAGTTTCCTTTGTCAGAATTGTGAAGCCCAAACTAATGAGATAGATCCACACTTTGTCACACTTGTCAGTCTTCATCCATAGACATTTGTCAGTAAGTGTGCAAAGCCTAAATCAATGAGGAAGCTCCACATTCCTCGTGCAGTTTTTAGTCTTTTCTTATAGACCCTACATCAGTACATGCAAAGCACCATCCAATGGGAAAGCTCCACGCCCTTCTGCAATTGTTCAGTATTCTTAGGATTCATGTGATTATCATTTTATTGGTTGTGGCTTCACATCACAACATTGATCTTTTCTTAGGATGATTATAACTGTCTGGCTCCATTGAAACGTAGCCACGTGTATCTTCCTTAGTCGACCAATATATGAACACTGACTGGATCCTAACATCAAACTGGACCCAATGAAATATAAACTGATGTGGCTTATTCTGCAGACTTCACGTCCATTAGGGATATCTACTAAGGGAGGTTCCAAAAAGCCGACATGTGTTTTCTTCTCAACTGTTGAATCTTCACTTTGTAATAGACCGGACCTGAAGACTTCTCAACTACGGTGAATTCCACGAACTTGGGTCAACCCAAAAGCTTAGAAATAAAAGGACCCGAAAAAATGCCACATGGACTCTCGCTTCAATGGTCAAATACAAAATACTCCAATGGAAGAAAAAACTTAATTCCTACCAATAAGTAGTTTGGGGTGAGGGAATGTTTTTTTTGAAATACCTCTAGCAGGATCAAGCTTACGTATCCATCAATTCTGAAAAATATTCTAGAGATAACCACAAGTTCATAACATAGTTTCGAACACATAGAAAATGAAAAATTTCTTGGGCACCTTAAGCACTTTGATGCAATAACCGGATCATATTAATTAGACTAAATATAAAGATGAATTGATTTATATGATCACACAAGGTATCCCAACATTATTCTTCACGTTGAGTGTTACTGATATTAAATTTCCACAATTACACAATATCATGTTTATGAGAATCACTAGTTGTTTCAACTCAACAGAGTTAATGGATGATACAAATAAATTACTTTTCATCCGCATCTTGCATCATTACATGTAAACAATAGGTTTCATTATTTTCATGATTTAAGATGATAGAAAAACACCTCCATGTAAATGAATATTGGTACAAGTCCATTATATGTTGTGGTTTACATTCTTTTTATTCAAACTAAAACGATTACATAGAGTATATGCATAATAAAAAAAAATTTACAAATATATATGAAACAATAGAGGATCTTCTCACATTAGTGAATCCATATGGATTTCAAATGAGCATAATATTGGTACCTGTAATTGGAACAATGTTTAATTGAATAATATGAATAAAAATTCTTCGTTGATAACCATGTAATGACTTGGAATCCATGCAACAACAATCGCATAAAGAACGTAATCCACTAGTATTATATTGATGATCCATGTTTGATGGAAAATGCAGTTACATTTGTATATGATCTCTAAAAATAATACTAGGAATTACAAAATCATGTGCACCACCACACCAAATATATCAAATACACTTTGTTACAAAAGAAAGGATTGATTGTTGAATATTGTTACAATACACCTTGGGCACTATGAGTTTAATCTAGGTTATTGATAGAGTACAAAAATCAATGCTCATATAAACCTACTCACAATGAAGATAGATTAAACATTCACAGTTTTGACATCTTGTCAATACAACATGCCATCCTAGAGTGCTAACATATACTTTCAGAGTATGTTGTATAAGATTATATTGCAAAATATTCTTCAAATATAGAAAGAAATTTTGAAATCTATCACCATATGCTTTCTAGAAGCTCACTAAATGTTCCTCCACATGAGCTTTCCTCATTTGTATATCAAAAATTTCTCACAAATATTTTTATATAAAGTGGCATGTATTGTATCAACTTCCTCTTATATTATGAAGATGCTCTTTTTTGAGTTGAATTTGAGAAATCAAATCTCTCTTCATGTTTTCCACAACAGAAATAAAAACTACCAACACAAGAAGCTTTATTCATTCCTACACAAATGGATAAATAACCAATAGAAGGTATAGAGAATATTAAAAAGTTTGAGGTCGTTTGATGTTCTAATCCAATGCAAAATATAGAGGTCAAATATATGATGTTGCTTATTCCGCAGACTTCACATCCATTAGAGATATCTGCTAAGGGAGGTGCTAAAAAGATGATACATGTTTTCTTCTCAACTTTCGGATCCTCACTTTATTACAAACTAGAACCGAAGACTCATCAACTCTGGTGAATTCTATGAATTCCACCCAAAGACATAAAATAAAAGAACCCAGAAAAATGCCACGTGGATTGTCGCTTTGGCACTAAAATACAAAATACTCCAATGACCAATAACCAAATATGAATGCTTGCCAGCTAAGTAGTTGTGGGCAAGGGATAAAAAATGTTTGAAATACATCTTGGCATCTCAAGATTACAGATCCATCAATTACGACATATATTCTAGAGATAACTGCAAGTTTGTAACATAGTTTACAACACATAGAAAATGAAAACTTGCATGGGAACCTAAAGAACTTTGATGAAACAATGCCAGGAACCAAATCATATAAATTGGACCAAATATAAAGACGAATTCACTTATATGATAACACAAGGTATTCCAACATTATTCTTCACGTTGAGTGTTACTGATATAAAATGGCCACAATTACACAATATCATGTTTATGAGAATCATTAGTTGTTTTAGCTCAACATAGTTAATGGATGATACAATTAAATTACTTTTCATCCACATCTTGCATCATTACATGTAAACAATAGGTTCCATTCTTTTCGTGATTCAAGATAATAGAAAAACACCTCCATGCAAATGAATATTGGTACATGTCCATTATATGTTGTGGTTTACATTCTTTTTATTCAAACTAAAATGATTACATAGAGTATATGCATAATAAACCAATTTTTTTTTACAAATATACATGAAACAATAGAGGATCTTCTCACATTAGTGGATCCATATGGATTTCAAATGTGCACAATATTGGTACCTATAATTGGAATAATGTTTAATTGAATAATACGAATACAAATTCTTCGTTGATAACCATCTGACGACTTGGAATCCATGCAACAACAATTGGGTAAAGAATGTAATCCACTAGTATTCTATTGATGATCCATGTTTGATGGAAAATGCACAATCGTACGTGAAATGTACGATGGAAACGCCGAAGGGGGTCTTTTAAAGGAGTCAAATTAGAGGTAGAGAAATAATGGGAGGGGAAGATGGGTGAAGAATAAGGGGTCAAAGTGTGGAGAAGTGTGAGGGTGGGAAAAAAGGAAAGGGGGAATAATGTGAATTTCATGGAAAGGTGAAACAATTTGAAACAGGACCATCCAACTACCCCAACGTCATGTGACAATCGGCCAGTATTTTAGTGGACCTTTCGTCGTCCCTAGTCACAATTACATTATGTTTCACCAAATCATCACAATAATTTTCTAATGTGTTATATATATATATATATATATATTCCAAAATCAAAGACATTGTGCATAAAACATCGAGTTAGTACCTTGAAAAATACGACGTCTACACATAGTATGATCTGGAACATGTTACCGCCCACATGCTCAACACCCGCAAAAAAAAAATTCTTGTGAATGATCAGATAGCACACCTCTATTATCTGGTGAAGAATGGAGAAAAGAAAGAAAATCTAGAGTAGGAGGGGTGGTTGCGATAACATGGGGGATATCGAGGTCAATCCCATGGATGTGAGGATATGCCTTCACTATCTCCGTTAGTGTTGTTCCTTTTACCCCACCCAAATCTACTACGCTCTTTAATTCTTTCAAAACCTCGTAGCAATTCACAATCTTATCAATTGTTGTCATGGTAGTGGTTTTCACACCAAGAAATTATTGATGAACATCTAAGTATTTATTTTTTGTTAAATTAGTGAGACTTAGATTATTTCTATTTTTGACGATTGTTAATCTAAATGGAGCTTTGGCACATGATATGATAGTGTTCAATAAGACTTTACGTTTTCATAAAAAGATGAGCCTTAACATTTCCATTCCACATCTCTCACGACAGTAAACTCGATAGAGATGCACCAAAATCAATTCAAAAAGAAATGGTGGGATTGGAATTACATGACAAAATGAGGTGCAAAAGTTACTGTGAATTGAAAAAAACCTTTATTATAATAACCAATAATTAACATAAAAGTTAAAAATAAAGTAATTAAGAAAGATACTTTAGTTTAATATGACTGCTACCATAATTTGTAACTCATGTGCAATTGCTAATTAGTTTAATATGTCTTCCTGCTTCTGTTCTTGCTCTTGTGAGTGTATTTGTAATTGTGTTGGCAACAACCAAAGCTGAGCTTTACTTATGCATGCTCAAGATTTCATTTAAACATATATCTCTAAATGTTTCGAAACTGAGGCCCCACCAAATTAGTACACCTCACTATGGGATGGATGTATTACTATTAATATATATTCAATTACTATAAATACAATTGATTACTCAGACTGAAGATTCAATGGCGGAACTATATATGGTATTTTGGTCATAGAACCTGGAGCACAACATGACTCCTGCACAGTTACAGGTGGCAGACTTGTTCTGAGGTAAGACAGTGGAGGTGAACATTTTAGCAGGAATAAAACCATCTTCTATGGAATACAGAAGGCCTGAGAAGAAACCCTGGATCAGAGCAGTTGTTACAAAAGTAGTCCTTTGTTTTCATGCATTCAAGAGATTGGAAGTGTGCCCATCCATGTACTCACATTGCACGTTGTTGTAAAATTGGCTCCATATGTAGTTGAACACCCACGTATGCAAGACCATCCCTTGAGAGTTATCTAGGTATGGGAATTGTGTAGTAGTGCTAAGATACACTTTTGCAGAGGAGTAGAGAGCAGAGATGGCCTTGACGAGATCATCGTAGTGCTTCGTCGTCACCTTGATATCAAAATCGATGCCATCAAGAATGACCTCTCCACTAATCTTGTCTTTGAATTAATAAATGATGTCGACACATGTTAGAGATCCATACCCATAATCTACTTATCAATATAAATGAATCACTTCTTAAACAATAACTATCTAGCATTGTTTTCCATGTGTTTACAACACATCAGCAAAGCAGAAGTGATGCCAAGGGTTTTGAGAGTTTCAAAAGGGGATATAATGTGGACAAACATGAAGTTGCATCCTTAGTAGCCCAACCAAATTTTCATTCCTACATTTTTTATAACCATTGACAAAATTTCCTACAGGATTACACTTGTTATTGTGGATTATTTATGGTATCATAATAAAAAATATATAGTAGGGCTTTAACTCACAATGGACAAAAAGAAAAGAATGGTAATAGGACGGTTTGAAACTATCTTTTGGGATGTGTTGATGTTCGACAATTTTGATGTCATGGATTTCCTCAACATTTTTACTATGCATTCAATGAATATAAAGCGGTTGGTTATTTACCACATATTAGAGGAACATTGAACAATTGCAATTTTTTCATAAATAGCATTGGTGTGACTTTAGTTGCCGACATTTTTGTGAATGGTTGAAAAACAAGGGTTCTATTTTCCTGATGTAATAGATTGAGGCCATTCATTTCCATTGTGCAAGTTAGCAATTGTAAGAAATGTTTTTACAATTTATAGTGAAGAAGTGTCGATGACAATGGCATGTGGATTGACATTTGACCCAGACAAACATATAGCCACGAGTCAAGCACTAGATCATTTCCATAATTACTATTCTTTTCTTTTTGTCCATTGTGAGTTAAAGCCCTACTATATTTTTTTATTATGATACCACAAATAATCCACAATAACAAGTGTAATCCTGTAGGACCTTTTGTCAATGGTTATAAAAAATGTAGTATTGAAAATTTGGCTAGGTTGCTAAGGATGCAACTTCATGTTTGTCCACATTATATGCCCTTTCGAAACTCTCAAAACCCTTGGCATCACTTCTGCTTTGTTGATGTGTTGCAAACACATGGAAAACAATGCTAGATAGCTATTGTTTAAGAAGTGATTCATTTATATTGATAAGTAGATTATGGGTATGGATCTCTAACATGTGTGGACATCACTTATTAATTCAAAGACAAGATTAGTGGAGAGGTCATTCTTGATGGCATCAATTTTGATATCAAGGTGACGACGAAGCACTATGATGATCTCGTCAAGGCCATCTCTGCTCTCTACTCCTTTGCAAAAGTGTATCTTAGCACTACTATGCAATTCCCATACCTAGATAACTCTCAAGGGATGGTCTTGCATACGTGGGTGTTCAACTACATATGGAGCCAATTTTACAACAACGTGCAATGTGAGTACACGGATGGGCACACTTCCAATCTCTTGAATGCATGAAAACAAAGGACCACTTTTGTAACAACTGCTCTGATCCAAGGTTTCTTCTCAGGCCTTCTGTATTCCATAGAAGATGGTTTTATTCCTGCTAAAATGTTCACCTCCACTGTCCTACCTTAGAACAAGACTGCCACCTGTAATTGTGTAGGAGTCATGTTGTGCTCCAGGTTATATGACCAAAATACCATATATAGTTCCGCCATTGAATCTTCAATCTGAGTAATCAATTGTATTTATAGTAAATGAATATATATTAATAGTAATACATCCATCCCATAGTGAGGTGTACTAATTTGTCCGGGTTTCAGTTTCAAAACATTTAGAGATATATGTTTAAATAAATCTTGAGCATGCATAAGTAAAGCTCAGCTTTGGTTGTTGCCAACACAATTATGTACACGAAGACATATTAAACTAATTAGCAATTACACATGAGTTACAAATTATGGTAGCAGTCATATTAAACTAAAGTATCTTACTTTATTTTTAACTTTTATGTTAATTATTGGTTATTATAATAAGGGTTTTTTTCAATTCACAGTAACTTTTGCACCTCATTTTGTCATGTAATTCCAATCCCACCATTTCTTTTTGAATTGATTTTGGTGCATCTCTATCGAGTTTACCGTCGTGAGAGACATGGAATGGAAATGTTAAGGCTCATTTTTTTATGAAAACGTAAAGTCTTATTGAACACTATCATATCATGTGCCAAAGCTCCATTTAGATTAACAATCGTCAAAAATAGAAATAATCTAAGTCTCACTAATTTAACAAAAAAAAAAAAACTTATATGTTCATCAATAATTTCTTGGTGTCCACTACCATGACAACAATTGATAAGATTGTGAATTGCTACGAGGTTTTGAAAGAATTAAAGAGCGTAGTAGATTTGGGTGCGGTAAAAGGAACAACACTATGGGAGATAGTGAAGGCATATCCTCACATCCATGGGATTAACCTCGGTATCCCCATGTTATCGCAACCACCCCTCTTACTCTAGATTTTCTTTCTTTTCTTACCGTCCTATTACCAAAAAGAAAAGAATGGTAATTATGGAAATGATCTAGTGCTTGACTCATGGATATATGTTTGTCCGGGTCAAATGTCAATCCACATGCCATTGTCATCGACACTTCTTCACTACAAATTGCAAAAACATTTCTTACAATTGCTAACTTGCACAATGGAAATGAATGGCCTCGATCTACTACATCAGGAAATTAGAACCCTTGTTTTTCAACCATTCACAATAGTGTCGGCAACTAAAGTCACACCAATGTTATTTAGGAAAAAATTGCAATTGTTCAATGTTCCTCTAATGTGTGGTAAATAACCAGCTGCTTTGTATTCATTGAATGCATAGTAAAAATGTTGAGGAAATCCATGACATCGAAATTGCCGAACATCAACACATCCTAAAAGATAGTTTCAAACCGTCCTATTTGCACTAACAACCACCTTATCACATTTAATAAACGGTTATCAACATAACAATATTTCGCAATAAAAAACATAATATATTAAAAATAAACATCAACATATATTATAAAGTCTCAACAAAATCAATAACTTTAAATGTTATTTTTTAAATATTAAAACGTTTAGTTGTTGACTATTCATTAAAAAAACTTAAAATAATTCAAACACTAGAAATTTATAAAAAATTCCTAATCTTTTTTTATTTTTTATAAATTAAATTCCAATTTTGAATAAAACTAACATGAAATTTAAAACTCTTACCGTACTTTTTAAAACTCCAAAATATTATATACACATAAAATTCTGAACACCGAAATGCAAAGAACTCCTGTCGTATTTCTTTACCCCATCGTCCACAGCACCAGCTGGATCATATTTATTATTTGTTCTAATTTTTAAGTTCTCAGGCGGAGGAAAAATTCACGAACGGGCGCGAAGTTTTTTCTGTAAATCTTTTCGTTCGACGTCTTTAAATTGTTTCCAACACTAAATAATTTTAATATCCTACCGCATATGAACGGAATTCTTGTGAAGTCTTCTCACGAGCTAGTGACGAAGTTGAAACAATGGATCGAGCTACAGATAAAAAACACAGACAGTCGAATTGAAAATTAATTTTCTTCGTCTCCTCTCCTCCGATGTACTTAATAAGCGACATGTTTACGAGCTAGGTTCACGATTCATGCTTAATGATACTGGTTTTCACACATCTGGATGTTTGTGATGCATTAGTTCAACTACACGCAGCGAAAGGATGTGGAAGGGGATGACAGAGTATTTCCATGTTCCCAACCTTTCGTTCTAGTTTAAGATGCAGAAATCAAATTTTCCTGTGATTTTTCATGAGGCGAAGGGCAGGGGTGATTTCAGGTATTGTTGTTGGTATTTAACATTAAAATAATATTTCTTTCACGTGTCAGAGAGTGCAGGCCTAAACTGTCATCACGCCATCATGCCAACCTTGCCGCCTCTGGGAATGGTGGCCGCCACAAAGCACAAGCCAAAATTTCCAAAACATCATCTTTATCGATTAGGTTAAACTGGCCATGGGAACTCTCCAACTATCGCTTGCCACGTGTACAGTAGAGGTGCTTGGATCATATTAAAATATCAATATGTCGATGACGTACGACTTTCATCCTATCCGATACTGTCGTGTCTACTGTCAGAGGGCGGAAGCCTCAGCCCCATAGTGAAACGCCTTCGGCGTAATTACAAGTATACATGCCCAGGAACAGAAAGCACGATAGAAGAACCATGAAAGATTCTATAAAATAATATCATCTTTTGCCACTAGTAGTGGGAAGGAAGATAACTGTTTCAGCTGAAAGGTTTCTTTAACTACTGTATCCCCCCTTCGAATTTCATGTAGCCTGCACCGATAAGAATGCAACAGTTAGTGTAGTATTTTTTTGCCTTTGATTTTCTGTCTACTAAGTCACAGCAATTGTAAGGATTTCAGGTTCAAATTTTTAACCTTTGAGATAATCTAAAGACTGAATGATAAATAATCAGTTCTGTTTTTGGATTTTATTAATTGTTTCTGGAATTGTCTACTATATTATTCTAAAGACTGAAGTTCTTTTTATTGTTTTGTTGCAGTGGAAATAGTGGAAACATCCCATATGATGCAACAGAGGAGCAACTACTAGAAATATGCAAAGAAGTTGAAGCTATCGAATCACAATTGAAGGAAAATTGTTCTTGTGTTTACTTTTGCAGCTTCTACAACCCTAAAGATGATATTTATTCCATGCGGACAAAGTGGCTATTAGTTTCTTGAAGACATCAATGACTTACTTTATGCAATGTTTTGCTTGTATTCCTATGTACTTCTGGACTATTGGTTATGAGTAATATATGGGCTGAATATGCCTTTTTTTAATCTCATTGCAGTAGTTCTATAAAGAGAAAAATCTTATGATTCAGAAATTATATATGTTTTTCTATATACATAAAAACATCTCCTTGATAAATCATGCTAATATCCAACCCATGGATATAATAGGTCATACATGGCCTTGTGAGCAGTCTAATCTTATGAGTATTGTGGGAATGTAGAAAACATAAGCCGGTTGTTCCTGAATGGCAGAGGAATTAAATTTCTGCTTGGTTCCTGAATGGCAGGGGAACTAAGTGTTAATGTGGACCTTGCAGAAACTTAGCTATTCTCCTTGACGTGACAGTTAGGGTAATCGCTTTGGATTTCCTCCATTTCCAATGCCACACTCTTCTCGAAAAATAGCCACGCAACTACAGCAACCAAAAATGCAACCTCTTGTTCTCACCCGATCCCACACCTCTCCATCCATTACGATCCAATCCCGCATGCGCAGATATGGCAGACTGTATGGAAAGATTAAGGCATGCACGCGTTGATTTACGAGTAATTAAAATTACAGCAGACACTAAAAAATTACAGTAGACACCGAAACAGTTCCAGAGTCATCGACGGCTACAAGCAAGTTCATGGCTGTCCAGATGGCCTTTCCGCCATCGATTGGTCCGCTCCTGTACTCCACTTCTTCTGTCTAATGTTCATTCCAACATAGCATGTTCCTCAGACGATGACATGGATGGCAGAGTTTACACCGATGGTCGTTCCGCGGATGCACGCCGTCGATTTGCACTGACAAGTGGGTGCGGTCAGCAGTGAGTTGCAGAGATTTATTCGTCGACCGATTAATCTCCGCCGTCCGTGCCAGTACCTGCTGTCAGTATATGCAATAATTTCAGATTTTTAATCAATTATATGATAGTACGTATTTTTGGTTCTTAATAATTCTCCAATGTTAGATAGGAGGACAGAGGGAAAATAGATCCATTTATTATATATATATATATATATTTAATAATATAAATATATTCATACTAGGGATCGTACGTCAAATGTACGATGGAAATGCCAAGGGGATCTTTTGGAGGATTTATATTGGAGGGAGAAAAACAATGGGAGAGGAACAACGGTGAAGAACAATAGGTTAGAGGGTGGAGAAGTGTGAGGGTGATGAAAGCAGAAAGGATAATCAATGTGAAGAAATTCCTTGTGCGTAGGTTTTGAAATCTTGATGTAATGGATTAGAAATTTAACATTTAATTCTCACCAAAAAAGTGGAAATATAAATAGATGTTGTCTCTATCTTTTTCCGTCAGCATCCCCACACTTTGAATTGCATTGAATTTCACATACACTATGTATATTGCAACTCATATAAACTTTGTATGTCCCAATACGAAATCAAAAGAATGAGTGAGGAAGAGGAGGAGATAAATAATATCAACGATATGAAATAAAAAGAAGATAGTAAGCTAATACACAACCGTATGCATTTTCATTTTACAAAAAAAATGTTAAAAATATACAATAGCTTAGTTACATTAAACTTCACCTGGAAACGTTAAGGATTTTATGAGATTCATGTTGTATTTTCATTGAAAAGGTGAAATTGCACATCTTGTTATGTTGATTTCCATTAGAAATTTAACCGAGATTACAAGTTACAACCTATCATTCCTAGAATTAGGGTTTTGTGAGAAGCTTCAAATTTGTGGCGTTATGAAGGATAAAGAAGCTGCATGATAGCCTATGAGATCAAATGACATTGTGAATCCTGGAGTATGGCATGCAATATAAATTATGGATCCTTTATTTTGAGGTAGGGGGATGTGAGTGGGGCTTTAGGGGCCTACAACGGAAGGATGTACCAATGTGTCTAGTATGAGCAATGTCACAACTAGAAAGTTGCCCTCCTCTTTATATTATTTAAAGTATGTCTTCAACATAATTGTAATTCTTCGACATTCAATAACAAACAAAAATAAATAAAATGTTGATTTATTCCCACCTAAAATTTGTTAGGTATGAAAAGATGTGCGTCACATTTAATGTAGTGATAGGCCTAGGCCAACCATGTGGTTGTCAATTTTTTAAAAATGTTAATATGGTTATGTTTATCGTGATCATTGACCTCTTTATCGTTATCCAACTTTTGAGAAGGTCACCCTCCCTATTTATTACAACAATATCCCAATTATCACTCACAATGTCCAACAATATTAATGGTAATACTGATGAACGATCTGAAATTGAGAAGACTTTAAACTAAGACTGGATACAAAGAGAAATTATTGATCATGATAAGTTAACAAGGGCAATGATGAAAATTGTCAAATATGAGGTGAAACTACTAGAGTTGAAATATATGGTAGCTTAGAAACAAATAATAGTAATAATAATGTTGAAATTTACAATGATAACCAAGTCTTCCCTTAGTGTTTGTTGGCATCATACGACTGCAATTAAAAAATAGGAAATGTAAGCTTTAGCATTGGCATTGGCATTGCAAAAATATAATTGAATTTGAATTTTCTTGCACCCTACAAGCGGATTTCGGCTTGGCCATCACAGTCTATACCTATGACCAAAAGTCACGATCTATACCTACGACCAAAACTTGTTAGATCCTTGATTAACTAGTGGCATGCGTATTTGAGAGGTAACAACAACCATCAAGGTAGCCACATGGCACCTTCCAACCATTCCAACCGATGCTCGCTCGTTAGATGCGGTTTCTCATCTTGCAAGTTCACGTGGACCGTTAGCATGTAATTTAAAGTATGGAGCCTATATTTTGAGTTAGGGGCTGTGACTAGGGCTTTAGGGCCCTACAATGGTAGGATGTGACAATACCTCCAGCACGACCAATGTCACAACCAAACGGTTTCCCTTCCCTTTATATTATTTGAAGTACATCTTTAGCATAATGTTAATGCTTTGACATTCAATAAAAATAAAAAATAAATAAAATGATGATTTACTCACACCTAAAACTTGTTAGGCATGCAAAGGTGTGCATGAAATTTAACCTAGTAACAAGCCCAAGGCAACCACATGGTCATCATTTTTTAAAATGTTAATATGGTTATGCTTGTCATGATCACTGACCTCTTTATTGTTATCCTAATTTAGAGAAGGTCATCTGCCCTTTTTATTGCAACAATATCCCAATTCTCACTCACAGTGTCCAAAATATATTGATGGTATTACTGATGAATGATCTGAAATTGACAAGAATCTAAACTAAGTCTCGCTACAAAGAGAAATTACTGATCATGATAAACTAACAAGGGAAATGATGACAACTATCAAATGTGAGGAAAAATTACTAGAGTTGAAATATATGGTCGCTCACAAAACAAACAATAATAATAATAATGTTTTCCAAGCAATTGTAGAATTTACATTAGTTTCGATTTTTTTGACCGAACAAAATTATGAGATGTCGTTTTGGTGTTTAAGGTATATTTAGGAAATTGGCAAGAGAAAATAACTCAATAAGTATAACTGGGTTAAGTTTGAAGCTCAGAAATATAATGCACAGCTGGGAAGGTGTAAGTGATTTCACCATCACATCTGCCTTCTCTTGACTTGTTACTTTTGATGTTATGATGTTTTATATTTTGGCTAAATAATTTTTCATTATGGATGTCGACACGTTTTGAATATTCATATTCTGATACTAGATTATGATTTATGAGTAGGAGATTTTGAGATCAAACATCATATCATTTTGATATTGGCATGTTACGTAATAAGTTGCACTTTATTATACACTTGATTATTCACCATTCATTTTCTAAAGTGCGTTAGTGCTTTAGCCTACATCACTAATAATTTAATTGTGTGCATTCGACATTAAATTAACGTTAATTGTTAGTATATGTATATTTTGATATTTTTTGTATTTAATTATAATTATTTAATTGTTTCACAATGCTCTTAATACTCATTAGTTGTTTCATGGCAACTGATGAGGTAGAAAAAACATCAAAATGAATTTTAGAACGTTATACGATCAGTTGTTACAATCAACATTCTAATTGGTAAGATCATTAATTTATATGAAGAATTGAGCAGATATTAATCATAGAACACTGTAATAAGCATAGATTTGACCATAAATAATAAATGATACTGAGTAGTTTAAAATAAAGGAGGAGAATATATTATAATTTGTAAAACTTGAACAAATTATAAGACATATATAGAAACGCAATAGTGTAAACAATGTAAAATATTTAAAACACTCAAACTGGTTTATTCAACCATTAACTGACCATATAAATATATCATAAAATGATGTATCATAGACCGTGATGAATTATCTACATTGTTTCTATATAATTGGTTCATTCGCCATTTTTAACATAAAAAGAAGAAACATTGAACCGAATTTTCACTAAATTTGTAAGAAGATGGTAATTATGATTCAAATATTTATTACTGGGTAAAGCAAACTTGAAACGTTAAGAATCCAAAGCTTTTGGAATTTGTAAAAATTGGTATGGCTATGCTGTACCCAGGATTTTCTGTACTGTTTCAAAAGTGCTGTTTTTGATAAAACGCCAAAACTCGAAACTACAAAAAATAAAAACACTAAATGACTTCCGTTTTCAGCAGTACTTGAGGAAACCTCAAGATGATATATTGTAAATCTAGATTATAATCATGTACATCCCTGAAAATTTAAGAATCTCGAATGTTTTGAACTTTCCTAAAAAAAAGTATTTAACGCTAGAAATGGTGTTTTATCTTTTATAGACAAAAAATGAGTAATATGCATTTTTGATATAATTTATTTCTAAAATATATTGTATGAATGTTTCCGTGCCATTTTGTACACCAAGGGTATTTTAAATATTGTCGTTCCACATTTCAATCCCGTACCTTTACCCGTGAGCAACCTATTGAAAAAAAACAATTTGACTGTATTAACGTCTAAAAATGGGTTTAGATGTAAAAAATGCTAATGAACAATGTGCCCATTATGAAACCTGATGTTGTCTCAAAGAAAGTATGTGCAGTTATTTTAAACTTTCATTCTGTCTTAAAATCCTAACATTGTTTCACATGCTATTATTATTTCATGAGCTATTGAAAACATAACTCGGACACCCGGAAACGCCAACAAGGGCAACTTCCCCACGTTAACGTACTGACTGGTACTGGTCTTGGTACTCACCTGAAATGTTTCCGAAGCTCCAAAATAGTCCCAGGTATGGCTTATGCTGTACCCGGGACGTTTCTGTACTGTTTTCAGCAGTGAGCTAAGTTTCTTAAACGCCAAAAACAAAAAATAAAAACAAAGCTATTCTTCCGTTTCAGGCAGTACTATGACAAAAATCTAGATGATATATTGTAGAATCTAGATTATAATCTGTAATATGAAAATTTAAGTATCTCGAATGTTTTGAACATTTCATAAAAACAAGTATTTTTCCTAGTGTTGTTATCTTTTCATAGACCCAAAAATGAGTTCAATATGCTTTTTTGATAATATATTTATTTCTAATAAAATTGTATGAATGTTTCCATGACATTTTGATACCCAAGGGTCTTTTAAATATTGTCGTTTCCACATTTCAATACCTTTACCCGTTTCCTGGCAACCTAAAACAAAAACAGTTTTCTTATTAAGGTCTAGAAATGGGTTGTAGATGTAAAACATGCTATGAACATGTGCCCATCATGAAGATGTTGTCTCAAAGAAGGTAATCTGGTTAAAAGTCAAAGTTTTTATGAATATTAAAGTTTTAGCATAGAAGACATGTAACAATTAGTGACTTAGGAAAACATACCATAAGGATGAGTTGTGCTGTCTTATGAATATTTTTGTTGACTTGATTTACAAACCATAATAATTACTTCAAAAGGTAAAATGGTTATGGAATTGAATGTTTTTTATCAAATGTGGAAATATTGGATTAAACTAAAAGGGTATCATTGCAGTTCAAGATGGAAAGAGGGAATTATACCCTCAAAATCGATGGTATAGTCGAATTATAAGAATGATTGCTTGCCATGAGAATAAAGTGTAACAAAAAATTAGTTTAGATGATGACTTAGGGGCGGGATGTTTCTTGATGGATGGGAGATTTTTGCCCATGAGGGAATAATGCAGTTACGGCATTGTCGATATAACCTCATGAAATAAAGTTTGTAACTGAAGGGAAATAATGGAGGGGCGGGGGGTGTGGGGGGGAGATATAGTTGGAGAAGAAGATAGTGGGGAGTTACGGCATGGAGATATAAGGAGAAAATGGAATTTTAGAAGGGTGACAACGACGGTCAGAATTTGAGAAAAAGAGAAGAGGAAGGCAATGTGGAAGCAAGAGCACAAAGGTGAGAATATTTTTAGAGCTAATAATTTTCATGTAAGTGCCATTGTCTCACTCTATGTTTGATTTGAAAAGTTGTATACAAAAAGAGCTATTATTTTAATTTTTATGTGTCACTAATAAAATGGTGTAAGAATTTTTTTTGTTGTTCTCTTGCGGAGATATTTTAGATATTGTTTTCTTTGTCAATTCTGCCCTAGTTTATCTCTTTCTGACTCTTCAACTAATATTTGAAACCTGGGCAATACTGATTTGAGAGAACTTAGAAAGAAGTTAGCCATTTTTGATTGTCCCAACCCTTGTGAAATTCTTATTGTTAAAGCAACCTCTAATGGCTAGTGGGAGTAGGGACTGAGTTAGCAAGTGGGATTGATTTGTTTAAACGAGAAACTTGTATTTATATTGGCCAAGATGTGTGAGGAGCTAACAGTAGCTCCAATTAATCTTGTGACCAAAATAAGTTGTCATTTACTATTATTTTCTCATTGTTAACTGCACTAAGTTATATGCACCCCCCATCTCCAAGTCGTCCCGGACGTATTACTTTTTGGGGGCTTGCAGACAAGGACAAAACATCACCCCCACGCACCAGCCAATTCAAAAAAGAGGGAATATCCTAGGGACATTCCCCTGACTTTGTAGAATATTCCCAGAACACTCTTAAGACTTCTAAACACAAGGGCACTACAAGGGATGCCATGACATCCCTAATACGGTCAACGGGACATCCCAGCATCCCTTACGATTGGTATTAAGACTATTCCGCTTCCAAAAACAATCACACTTTTTTTTAAAAACGCCTAACCTAACTAAAAGTTAAACAACTATATCTATATCAACTTAAAAATCCCAACCTGCATAACTCTAAGAAGCCGAACATATCAAAAAAAGCCTAATAAAAATCCCAACCTGCATTCACTCTAATCACACTTGCAAGAAGCCGAAGACAAAGTGTTAGAAAGAATAAGATAACAAATGAAGAAAAAGCAAAAGAGAAATGAGCAACTGCCAAGATATGTATACAATACAGTGATCCCTTGCTTATTTAATTTTTTTCCAAATCAAAATGGGTTGAAGGAATAATGGATTTGTTTTTTTATTATTGTTTTCAAACTATGTTGTCAAGATACGGGCAAGGGTTTTGTACTCGAATACGTCGATTTTCAAAAAACCTTGCGTACGGTATGTCTTGGGTACATTGATACATATATAATATATATACTCAATTTTTAGTCCATAAAAAATAAACACTTGAAAAATATAGTAGGATCAAGGTTCAAAACATTCATGTATGTTAGAATTTAACATTTTCATGTTAGTCAGTGTGGCACACCTATGAATACAAAAAACTAGAATATATCTTCTACAATTTCCCAAAATCGAAAGCGGGTATATGCCATTCCCGCTAGTTGTTATGTTGTGGAGCCTGTTTTCATGGAAGAAGTGTGGTTCGGGGGCGAAGCCCCTGAAGCAAATTTTCATGGGTGGTTTATTAACCCATGGGTAATGGGTAACTTTATGGGCTATTTTTGGGCCCATTGGTTTTTTGGTCTTTTGCCCATAGATTTGATACCCACAGTTTTTTGCCCATGGTTTTGATACCCACGGTTTTGTATCAAATTGCTTTTATAGCAGTTGTCTATTTATATGGTCTTATGCATATGATATTGTTGACAAGCAAATGTATTGCAGATGTGTGTTGAGTTCAAGTGTGAATTCTGTAGAGTTTGTTGAGCATAGCTCCAAACAGATCCGGGTATTGTATTGAAAGAAGAGGTGGCTTGTAATAAAATATGAACAAGTGATTCTTGGTGGACGTAGCCCAAATTGGGTGAACCACGTTAAATATTGTCTCTTTGTGTTGTGTTATTTTATTCTATACTTTTATTTGATATCTGTAATATTTTCTGCATATTAGTTTCTACTATTGCGATTATGTAAGGGATTGTTCCGCATATTTTATCCCTTATTTCCTAACAATTGGTATTAGATCCTGGTTTGGTTTGCTGAAGTGTTGAATCACAGGGAAAGTTTTAGCTTGAGTGGGATCTATGGCAGATGATAGAAGATCAAGGGTTGATAAATTCGACAGGGAAAAATTTTAGTCTTTGGAAGATGCAGATGGAAGATTACCTTTATCAAAGGATCTTTATATTCCGTTGTCTGAGAAAGTAAACAAACCCTACAACATGAACCTAGATGCGGAATGGGTTTTGTTGGATAGGAAGGCACTTGGGAATGAATTCATTATGTCTTGCATCTTCGGTATTATTTACTGTTTTAAAGGAAAAGACTACAAAAGAATGATGGATGCATTAGGGAAGTTTTATATGAAAATCCCTCTGCCTCTAATAAGATATTTTTAATGAAAAAGTTAGTTTAATATGAAGATGTTTGAAAATGGTTTAGTAGCAAATCATTTAAATGATTTTAATACGGTTGTAAATATGCTAGCTTCGGTTACAATAGAATTTGATGAAGATTAAGGCTTTATTAATTTTGTGCTCTTTACCTATAGATGTTAGAATTAGCTTGGTAATGGCGGTAAGCAACTCGTTTCAGCTAACTCGAAGTTGAAATTTGAGAATGTTGTAGGGGTGATTCTAAGCGAGGAAATGTGAAGAAAAAGCTCATGGGGAATTCTTCTACTTCAAGGAATGCTTTGACAGTGGAAACTAGAGGGAGACAGAAGAATAGAGGAACCGTGGAAAATCGAAATGATCGGGCAAAGTCAAAATCCAAAAGTTTAGATTATATGTTGGCACTATGGAAAGTCTAGGCATGCAAAGGACTATTGGGAGCTTTAGGACAAGAAGAAACAACATGAAGAAAACGAAAGAGGCAAATGTGGCATGGGTGATGTTTGTCAAGTGATGCTTTAATTATTTCTTTACATAATATTACTTAATCTTAGGTTTTAGATTCAGGGGCTTCTTTCCATGCCACCCCACATAGACATTACTTTACTGATTTGTTCAAGGTGATTTTGGACATGTATTATTATTTGTGATGATGAACCATGCAACATAGGTTAGGAAAGGTTATGTTTAGATGAAGATGTAGAATGGGAACACATGGTTATTAAGGATATCAAATATGTGCCTAAGTTGAGGATAGAACTTGATATCAACAACTGGGAAGTGATGGTTGTACTTTATTTTTACACTGGATTCTTAGAAGGTTACCAAGGGAGATTTTGTGGTTGCAAGAGGTAAGAAAATTGGTACTTTGTATTTATTCCAATGGAGCTGATTATTGTAATTTAGTTGTTACAAATGGAGATGTAAACTTTGTGGCACCAGAGACTCAGTCATATGAGTCATAAGGGCATGAACATTATAAAGATACACAGGTTACCTTGGATTAAAGGAGTTAGATTTGGACTTCTGTGAGGACTGTGTTTATGGGAAACAGAAGCGGGTGAGATTCCTCAAGGTTGGACCTACCAGGAAGGAGAGTAAGTTGGAGTTAGTATCATAAAGATGTATGGGGGCCAGCTAAGGTAAAATCTATTGGTGGTTCAATTATTACGTCACTTTCATTGATGATGAAACTAGAAAAGTTTGGGTATATTGCATTAGAAAGGGCATATGATGTGTTTAAAACTTTCAAAAGATGGAAAGCCTTGGTTGAGAATGAAACAGGTCTCAAGCTGAAATTTGTCTCAGGTTAGGATAATGGAGGGGAGTATTGCAGCAATGAATTTATTGATTACTGTTCGGTAAATGGGATCCGCAAGCAAATAATGGTTCCAAATAACTCCACAGGAAAATGGAGTGTCAGAGAGAATGAATAGGACAATCATGGAGAGTGCTAGGTGCATGAGGTTACATGCATTAATGCTACTCATGTTTTGGGTAGAAGCAGTGAAGCACAGTTGTTTATCTGATTAACAGAGGACCCTCTATGGCCTTAGATGGAGGTATACCTAAGGAGGCTTGGTCTGGTAAGAAAATTGATTACTCATTTCTTAGATTATTTGGATGTGAGGTATTTGTTTACATTGATAAAGATGATAAGACCAAGTTAGAGGCTAAACTCTAGAGAAATACACCTTTGTTGGATATGGTGAAGATGACCCTTTGGTTTCCATGTTTGGAGTCTTAAAGACAAGAAAATATTTTAGTTTAGAGATATTGTCTTTAATGAAAAATGTCATGTATAAAGATCAGTTGCAGGAACAGACAAGAGGAATCAAAGAAAGAATACATAGTGTTAGAGGACATTGCGGACAGCAAGGTGTCCAAGGGGCCGGTTCAGAACAACATTTTCCGGCATACACCAGTTCAGGTACCTACTCATTAGGAACCCAAAACTAAAAGGTGAGAAATCGTCTTCTAGGGTAAGAAGGGAACCTGGACAATTTACTCCATCTTTGAATTATTTATTGCTCACTAACAGTGGAGAGCCAGAGTGCTTTGAGGAAGTTATGCAGGTGGATGTGCAAGGAAGAAGTGGGAGCAGGCCATGGATGAAGTGACATAGATCTCTTATGGAAAACAAGACTTGGGATCTGGTGGAGCTACTAGAGGGAAAGAGAGCATTGCAGAACAGAGTGGGTGTACAAAATCAAATGAGAATATGGAGGCAGGAAACGATACAAGGCCCGGTTGGTGGTCAAGCGGATTTACACAGAAGACTTGAGGTATAGAATTTGATGAAATTTTTTTATCCAGTTGTTAAAATGACTTCTATTAGGACTGTTCTTGGAAGTAGTTGCAAATGAGAAGACTGTGCACTTAGAACAGTTAGATGTGAAAGACTTCTACATTCCTTCATGGTGATTTGGAGGAGGAATTGTACATGCAGCAACCAGATTAAGAATGAGGTCAAAGGGAAGGAGAGGTTAGTGTGCAAATTGAAGAAGAGCTTGTATGGCCTAAACAAGCTCCACAGTAAAATGTTACATGAAGTTTGCACAGTTTTATTACAGGAGTCAGGGTTATATCCAGGTGTCACTCAGACCATTAGCGTGTACATCAAAGAAGTTTCTTGATGGTAGTTATATTATTCACATGTGCCTGTATGTAGATGAATACGCTTGTTGTAGGGAAGAACATGCAGGAAATAAAGGTACTCAAGAAGCAGCTAGGTGACTCCTTTGCTATATGAAGGATTTGGGGGCAGCTGCAAACAAATCCTTCGTATGAGAATAACTCAGAATAGGAAGGAGAGGAAGCTGGTATTATCTCAAGAAGAGTACATAAAGAAGGTCTTGGAGAGGTTTAGTATGCAGGATGCTAAACCGGTTGGTACTCCTTTAGCAGGTCACTTTAAATTATCAAAGGAGCATAATCCCCAAGACTGAGGAGGATAGAATATAGATGTCCATGATGGTACCATACTCATCAGTAGTTGGCAGTATTGATGTATGCTATGGTATGCACTAGGCCTGACATTGCCCATGCAGTGGGAGCAGTGAGTTACAAGTTTATGAGTGATCCAGGTAGAGAGCATATGGCAAGCAGTAAAGTGGATCCTTCGGTATTTGAGAGGGACCATTGGGAACAGCATTATGTGTTTGCAGTGGATCAGACACCACATTACATGGATATGTAGATTCAGACATGGCTAGGAGATGTTGGACAGTAGGAGGAGCACGACAGGTTATGTATTTACGTAGTTGGTGATACAATCAGTGAGTTGGATTTCACGGTTATCAAAGGTTATGGCTTTGTCAACCACGGCTAGGCTGAGTATGTTACTTAGACAGAGGCAAGCAAGGAGATGATTTGGCTACAGACCAAATTACTTGATGAGTTGGGTCATAAGCAGGAGAATGTTGGGAGCTACACAGTGATAGTCAGAGTGCTATAACATTTGGAACCCTAAGAACTCTGCTTTCCACTCCAGGATGAAGCACATATACAGTTGAGATATCATTTCATCAGGACAACTTTGGAAGAAGGTAAGTTGAAGCTGGAAAAGATTCATACCAGTCAGAATCCTGTGATATGATGACCAAGGTGGTCACAAGGGAGAAGTTTAAGCTGTGTTCAACTTTGATTGGCCTTCATGGTTGATACATGAAGGGTTGCCTGAACTTTTCTCAGTGGAAACAGTCTCCAAGTGGGAGATTGTTATGTTTGTGGAGCCTATTTTTGTTCTTTGGTGTGTGTATCAAATGTTGACAGTCTTAGAGTATCAAACATTTAAGTTTGGACCCTTCAGCTCATTTCAAGTAGTTGTTTGAGGTGACATTGGCTGTGTAGTCACTGTGTCGTTGGGACAAAGCTGTTAACATGAATGTTAATTGAGCTATTAAGGTCGGGACTGTGTTTTCCAACCCATGGGTAATGTTAAAGATTATGGAGACTTTCAAACTTCTAGGGTCCTTTAGGACTTCTTAAGAGGATTTTATTTCCTATAAATAGAGGTGTTAGGGTTCTTGCCATGTTGTTCTTGTTTTGATAACCTCAAGAGGTCTTGTATCAAACTGATTAAGTGGTGATCAAGAGTGATCAATGCATATGCAATTAGACAAGTCAAAATGAATTGGTTTAGATGTGGTTTAATCTTTGTGAATTCTGTAGTGAGTTGAGCATAACTCCAAATGAATCTGTGAGTATTGTTTTACTACTTGTTGATAATAAAATCTGAGCAAGTGATTCTTGGTGGATGTAGCCCAAATTGGGTGAACCACGTTAAATCTTGTCTTGTCTTCTGTTGTGCATTATTCATTTATGCACTTTATATTTGCAGATCTATAATATTTGCTATATTAGTTTCATACTGTTGTGTTTCTGTAGGAATTATTATGTGCATATTTTTTCTCTAATTCCTAACAAAGTGATTGGAGTAGAAATATAAATAACTCTTTAGGTAATAATGGTGTATATGAATTTTTATAAATGAAGAAGATTGATTGTTTGATAAATGAATGAGATTAACTAAACTAAGTATTATTGATCCAAATGAATATATGGTCTTTAGATCTAAAATGGGGTTTCACTCCTCATAAGAAGATGTGTGATGTATCCATGGAGAAAATGATTTTGAGGCTATGTCAAAAGAATCAAGGTTTAGATTTCACAAGAATGAGAGCATAGCTTAGAACTCTTCTGAGTAGAGTTATTTTATAGGGATCATAGGAAACAATTCTTTACATTTTTAGATGAGAATATATATTATGGGCCTTTAAAATAATTTAAGTGTATGTATAAATGATTTTCGAATCAAAAAGTACCCTAGTATGTTAAGTTAGTTTTGAATATTTGAAGCTAAGGATAAGGGTTTAATACCCATGTGAGGTTCTGAATGTTTCTTAAGAGAGGTTCAAATCTATTTAACTAAGTAAAATAATATTGGACACTTTTCTAGTGGATTGAATGGTGCACTACTTAGTAATTGGATAAGAATACTTAAATTATTAATCTAGACTTGTTCTATTTAATGAATGTAGCAGGATTTCTATTAGTATGTAATTAAACCTCCATTAAAGGGTTACTACACTTAACCCTTTTAAGGTGCTCACATAGATAATTATTTAGGTTTAATGTGGTTTTCGTCACCTTGTGGGTGTTACAATTAGGACCCAGTTCAGAGTTGCATGATGTGCCGATCATGCCTTGGGAATTAAAAGGAGTAAGTAAAAGTGAATACATCTTTGCTCCATTGTCAAGAACTCTTTTGAAGTTGTTATATGGATGGTGTGTGATGGCAGAACGCTTGACCTTGGCCAACGTGGAGACTTGGCTTGAGAACACGAAGGATGTGTTTTCAAGTAGCACAAAGATTCAACACTGGACCCTGAGTTTGATGCACGTATATGGTTAGAGGACCATCTTTATCATGAGATCTAGACATTATTTTTATATTTTCTAGTAGAATTAATTAAATGGTTCTCATTGTCTTGGTATGCATCTATAGGAAGAGTTGGTATTATTGACCTCATGTTTGGACCCAAGAATATTCTCAGTGGCTATATGATGTTGATCTGATTTGTACTTGCGTTGTTGATCATTGGTAGAGTGGTGTGTTGACTAGATACAAGTTGGAGTACACAATTTCTACTTATTCTTTCCCATAGGTTGTTGAGTTTGAGTTCTTATGATAACCAAGAGGATCTTTCTTGCATGCTTTGCCATTATCCATTAAGATATTTATTATCAGCCTGAGTTTAGAAGCATTTCCTATGGTAAGCTATAATTCCCACTAGGCATGTGGGGTATTACAAAAGTAGGTGTGGTGAGAAATGGTAGATCCTCAACATAGAATTGAGAGAGATAGAGAGGCATGGATCAAGTATAATGAAGCACGGTGAGAGGGAATTAGTGAAAACACAATTGAGATTACAAGAATGATGGATGTTTGGAGGAAAACGTTGCAGGAAGGATTTGAGGTTCATTCTAGAGGATGTGGAACTTGAGTCAGTATTCTACCCCATCTTGGAAAATGTGGAAGAGTAACCCCCTTGGATTTTGATTAGAGATCGTTAGATGAAGATATTTAAGAGACCATAGGCATGCATTTAAACCCACCTTGTGACCTAACCCTTGTGCTTAGTTTTCTAGTTACTAACACAAGTATTGCTAATCTGCGTGGTGTTAGTGTCGGTAAGAAAGAAACATCAGGTAGATATCATTTTTCATAAAATTCATATATGTTCGGTTATAAATTCTCCTATTTTTAATTACTGGTATCAATTTAGGGCACGTCATCGTGGACAAAGGTGTGGGCTGAATAAAACATGGGTATCACGTCATGTAGTAGTTCAACTACACAAACTATTGGAGCTTAGTTGCAGCACAACAGTGAGAACACAAAGTAGCACTACTTTAAGCCCTATACCTACTACATGAGGAGGATTCTGATAGAGGATCAGAAGGTCAGGGGTTAGTGGACCTAGTGGATCTGGTGGTGGAGGAAACACATGAGGAAATCTAAGGTTTTGGATCTAGTGGGACAAGGACCACAACCCTATCAACAGTGGTATATTTTATGAGATTTCTCTTCATTTACCTACATTATAAAGGTGTCTAGGATTTTGCAAAGAATGTACACAAGTTTGAATTAGTTATGGCACACTAAATATCACTACTTCGTAGTGATCAAGAAAATCTATTTGTACAAACACACTTGTAGGGGTATGCACATAGCTTGTATTGAAAGTGCGACCCACATTAGATGGTGGTGGATTATATAGGGAAATTGTGTGATGCCTTTTTGGTGGAATTTTATATTCCTGAAATAGACAGAAAAAGAACATAAATTTCGCACTCAAGGAGATTCAACATGGTATGAAACAAGAGTTTGTGGGAGTATGATGCATGCTTTAAGACTCTCTTGTCAAAATTATCTTATGATATCCATCCCTCTCAACATGCTTTTAATTGTGGTTTGTTAGAGGCTTGATAACACCCATTTTAGATGAGTGACCATATTTGAAAAAATTTCACACATCCAGTGTGAAGGCCTTAAAGGCTAATGTCTACGCACTTGACTATTAATGAAGCATTTATACCAAGGTAAGTCCCTTTTTGGAGGCACATATTGCTTCCATGGGGGTATAAAGCAACTTGAGAATTTATCTTAAATTCAGCACATGAGACTCGCAGAGGACTTTGGTGTATAAATTGTGAAGTAGAAGGACACACCAAGGATAATTTCCCTGGGGCCAATTTGGTGCCTTCCATGAAATTATCATTGTGAAATTCAAAATAAGTCATGGGGATCATGATCCAAGTATATTCTAAATTTGTTATTATGTGCGCTCTATAAGAATGTGTCTTGCTATTGTAAATTTTTACCTCTACTACTCATGATACAAAGGAATTGTCCTAGTTGATAGACCAGATTACATTGATGCAATTGATATTGTTGCACTAGACTCTTTGTGAATAGTTCTAAAAATGAGGGGTTTCATTATGAAGGGTATGAAGATTGCGTAGAGGAAGGGGAAGAAGCTTTCACGGAGGATTCAAAGGCCATAAAATTGCACGAAGAGTGAAGGAGTGATTTCCCCATGAAACTTGTTTTAATTATGGATCTACATATCATTAGAAGCAATTGCCTAGATTTGCTGCAAAGCTTATTGTTGTGGAAAGAAACATAAGTATGAGGAGTTACTTACTTTGTATGATCACATGAACCAAAATTATAAGAAGCAAGATAAGGGTGTGGGAATAGTTAGTGTGAAGCATGTTGAGCCCCTATTCATTCCTAAGGTAGCACCTAATCCTAAGTTGGAACCTATATTAGTAACTATACGCGCTGAAGCTGCACATGCCAGAGAAATACCGAAACATAGGCCTCTCATTACAAAATAATAAGTATTTCATGAAAAATACCCTTGTGTGACTTATCAGAAGGAGGTTTACCATGATAATATTGAGGTTATTAGGAGTTTAAAAGGAGAGATTCAATGATTTAAAGAGTAGTCACGGAACTTGGAGTAGGTGAAGAATGATGAGATCCCTCAGAAGGATATTAACGGTGTCAAAGAGGTATGTAAGATGTTGCACTATAAAAATATCATTCCCATGTTAAGAGAGTGGTTGAGAGGAAAGATACTGCATGCTAGAAACCTTTGCATGAGAGGAAATATTGCATGCTAATTTTCCCCTCATAGTCTTGATTATGACAAGGAAATCACAAAATGCCTTAGTTGATGGATGGCTTCGTGAGTTTAACATACTAATTGAAACAAGGTATAGAGGTTAATGTTTACTTTGGATGCATGGAATTAATGGGGAGACCATCATTGCAGCCATATTCAAATGTGTTGTACATTGGAATAGAACTAAATATAATCACCCATCAGATCCAAGTTTTGGATAATTGTTTTATTTACTAATTTAAGTAAATCGCCAAAGTTCACTGGGGATTTTCCAAGTCTTAGTGCAATTGCATTGAGGTATAATAGTTTCCCAGCATTGCTTGGGTGACACCCTTGTTGTTATGAAAATGATGTTTATTTACACTTCAAAAAATGATACATCAGTTTTGAGAACAAGGAGAAGCACGTAATTTTTCCACTAACAGATGAGATGTCTACAACTTATGTAGAGCCTTTGGGTGAAGAGGACATGAATAAAATTTATGTGTGCACCATTAGAGACCCAGAGATTATTGAACCATTGAAAGAAGGATTCATTAAGTGGGATGATGCTCAGTCCCTGAGTGATACAACTAGCATTGCATATGATAATTGGCTGCATGGGACTTATGAATCTAGTTGGACAGAGAATTGAAGAAAATTCTAGTGACTTCCATTTGTCAAGGCACATCAAACGAAGTCTTATTTGCTAAAATTCAAGAGATGAAAAAGATACCAATTTCCAATGGATAAGGTAACCTCTAATGTCTTTCCTAATACAATGAAGAAAAGTTCCAACCAACCTATGAAGTAGACATGGAGGAATAATACAGTACATATACCATACATAAAAGAATTCAGCGCATTTGCATAAGAATGGAAAAACATTTGAAAGAAATAATAATTGGGCATGCAAAATTAATTGAAACAATTGTAGTTTTCAATTAGATATTTTCCTAAATGATGCACTTTAGAAAAATAAATGTTACTATATGGGAAGGAATCTTCCTCATACCATATTTCAAAACTCCTGAGAGTTCCTAGACTAATTAGGCAAAGGAAATTTTACGACATCCGAGAACTCTAGGTGTAAATAGTTCTTTGTCGACCTATGCCAGGTTATGCATGGTAGGTATATTGACGATGTTATATCATCTTGAAAAGTCTCTTCCCTAAGAGTCTAGGTAGGTGTTATTTAGAATTAGATTGGTATCTTACATCAAAATCACCAAATGAAGCTTTATAGGTATTCATAGCACCTTTGTTGACTTATCAGATAAGTTTGTTAAGTAGAGGACCTCATCCTATTAATCTAGGGGATTCAGAAATCACAAGGATAGACATTTCTAGACACTAAAAATGAATGGGAAAGTGACAATATTGAGAATGCATTTCTTTAATGATGAGAAAGGAAAAATGGTATCTGTACGATGGAAAAGTGACAAGCGAGCATGGGAACCTACAAGTAACTCTTCCTCGCACCCGACCTCCCGAGGTCATGCCGAGATAGCTGGTGGGGATGGAATATATGTGGGATGCAGACACACTAGTTAGGCAATCTTATGTCTTCGATGCGCACTAATGGAATCTGTGAATATAAGGCAAAGAAGGCCCTCCTAAACTGAACTGGTGTGATAGATCGATCGAGTAAGGATGACTGCTCGAAGGCTCCAATCAATATCAAGCTCTGGCATGATTCGGTCTATGGTTTGTGGAATACGTGGAAAATAACCTGGGATAGTTTCATATATATCTCCAGATAGGGTCATAGGGTGGATGATGGATATAGCGAACTCTATGGGCGATTCTCTAGTCTAGTCCAGAAATCCTTAGCTTTATTAGCTGCTATGTCTAACAAGGATAACTGTGTCGATGATGATAGGTGGAAGTGGAGTAGATCTGAATACTAATGTGCGTAAACCAGCATCAACTGTCTGATTGACCTGTGGGCTCATTGGGTTGTGGGATTTGTGGGTCACAACCGTAGATTCGTGGTTGTTGTGGACCTACTATGGTCATGTGTGGAATCAGTCTCTAATCCCTAGTATCTAATAGTCGTATGCCTTTTCAGCCTCTATATTTAGAATTAATAGTTGTGCGATCTTCTCAGAGTATCTCACAGGCGTTCTTGCAACCTGAATTCTTAAACTAGTATCTATGTCTGTGAGAGTGTCTCCTGTGTCTGGTTGTGGGACCAAAGGATCACAACCGAATGTTTTCTCTCTTTCAAGCCCTTCTACAGTCATGTGGATATTTATCTAGGGTAATCTGTAGTTTGGCTGATTTGACCAAAATGTATGTGCTTGGTCGTCTTCTATGTTTAATCCGCTTAACTGTGAGGCTGATTTGTTGTAAGTTTGTCATTGTTCTGAAGACTTGGATCCTAAGATTCTTTGATCTATATCAGTTATTGCTGTGATGAGATTGGGTTGAGGCACGATTGGCTCGAATACGTATTCTCTGGGCTCTCTAGGTCCCGTGATTGTCATACAAAAGAACAATGTAAATCTAACTGCAGCAAAGTAAAATTAACTATGTGAAGTATATCTATAGCATATATAACTTCTCTATTTTTGTATTTTTCTGATGAACTTTTGAATGAAATTGAAAGAGAAATTATCTAATATATCTAGAAATTGACAACTAAACTAATAACGAATTTAAAACAAACAAAGCACCCGAGTATAGCTACTTTCCTGTGTAGTTGTAAATCTATTCTAAATAATGAAATAACTGATCTAATCTATTTGAAAGACTCTCGATCCTACCTTAGAAGTGAGGAGTGAATCATAGTTTCTCAGAAACTATCAATCCCCACAGCTTCCCTGGGCAATATCGAAAGTGAAATTAACTGAAATAAAATGATTGGCTACTCTATTTGATATGCTTTTAAATAGAAATTTGAAAGCTAGAACCTGGATTCTGCATAACAGTGGTGAATCCGATGGTGTGTGTGGCTTTGTCCCCTCAGTGTGATCTCCTCGTTCCTTCGTGCTCACGTGGATCCAGAAAAGTGTGTAATGCTAGCATCAACAGAAGTAGATTTTGGAACAAAGGCAGTTTAGGATACAGACTGAATACAATGCGAGTAGGAGAGGGATAGCGCAAGAGTACAGAGCTTGGCTTATGCAATTCCTAGCGGGATTTATTGCGAGTCATGCAACATAAAATGTCCAGAACCTGAAACTATCCTGTTTGATGAACAAAACCTGCAACTTTAATGGCTTCCTACTGAGAATGAAACTATTCTACTTTAATGGATTGCATGAAACAATGACAGCATTTGCACAAGATGGATATGTGGCTTTCTAATAGCAAAATAACACTAACTAAGCATGCAATGAACAAAACTATGAATCCTAAGCAAAATAAAAGACTAAACTACTGAAAATGAGAAATTGAGAGGCAAATTTGAGGGGCCATTTGCTTGAGCACAAGCCAACTATTTATAGCATTTGCATTTACCCAAAGGTAAAAACCAAATTGATCTCTTAAACCATAAACAATGAAAACACTATTCCAGGGAACCAAAATCATCAATGCAAGCCAAAGGCGGTGCCTAAAAAAAAGCTTTGTTTTAGGACTAAAATTGAAATTTACGTTTGAAGGCATGTTAAAAGAGAATTTGGAAAACACACGTGGGTTTTCGGGACCGCCGCCCTGAACAGGGCGGCGGTTACAGGACCGCCGCCCTGATTCAGGGCGGCGGTTACAAGACCGCCACCTTTAAGGCGGGGTTACAGAACCGCCGTTTCGTAAGGGCGGCGGAACAAATGCCAAAGAAACACCTTGGGAAAAAAGAAAACATTTTTAGCATTTTTATGTGTTTTCATGATTTTTCTAATGTCATTCGGATGCTAACTTGCTCTGTTTTGTGTTTTTTTGGGTGTATGCAAGCGAGGGAGGAGTACATTCGATGGAGCCGGATCCCGAACTGACCTTGTGAGGAGTATTAGATGCCCTTGTCATTGAGGTGGACACGTGTTCAGAGGGTTCCGGTATACTGCATATACCACGGGTTCCAATGTTGCACCATACGTCACATATTGCCCCCTGTGAGAAGCTTATTTTCATATGAAGAGGATGTTGATCAGAACACCTTCCGATTACCAGGAGTCCGAGGTGAGAAGGACCATTACTTTGGAGGATGTTATACCATATCCTAGGGGTCCTGATCATCGTCGAGATGACTTACCCTTGAGACAGCATTTCATGGGCTCAGATAGCCAGTGGGCAAAATTACATGGGAGATGCAGTTATCTCCACTGGTTCGAAGAAGGGGGTGATCTGGTCCAATCTATTCCTAGCCTAATGGGATCCCCTTGATTCGTCAGGCCATTATGGGGATAAGAACTTGCCTCGAGATTAATTGGGGACAAGGGAGGAGACACAATAATATATTGCTGGTCCCCCATCATTGCAAAAATCGAGGGACATGGCCGGATTTACAACTGGGAAGCCGATATACTTGGGACTACCTACCATGATTTGTACAGGGTGGTCCATTTACAGGAGTAGTCTTTGAGCCATCCGACACTAGTTATGAGCTGGTTCTATGAGTGCTTCATCCCCTATGGGAGAGGTGTAGAGGTGGCAGATCCCGCAACTATGAGGGCAGCCAAATGGACAGACATGTCGGTGCTCAGAGAACCTCACTAGCCAGTTGCTTCCCTTACCACAGATGACATGGAAGCCACACCGTATCAGGCCATGGCAGGTTTATGGAGCGAGGAGGCTCTTACTTTGATTTCCTGCTCCACCACAGGGCAGCTTGTTGACAGGGTAGGGAGAGTGGAGATACATCCCTTTGGCCGAGTTCCTTAGCAGTTTGGCCTGCCTTACATGGGTATGCTTCCCCCGGTGGTGCCAGTATACAGGTCAGTTCGAGAGGCCAGAGGGGGTCCTAGCGGCCAGGGTTGGACAGTTGTTACCCCTGGCGTTCCTATTGCAGCTAGGCGGGTAGTATGTGCCCGAGGGAGAGTCATTGCTCCTCAGGCACCCTTACATCAGATTGCCACCGGTCCCGCTCATAACAATGACGACCCCATTGACATAGACTCTAAGTCTGAGGAGTTCACAGGGGGAGAGACGGAGGAGGAGACCGAGGCTGAGGCTAGCGAGTCGGTACGGAGAGGAGGATAATGATCCTGAGTGGCATGACACTCAGGATATCATGCAGGGTGTAGAGAGGGCAGAGCAGAGCGCGAGAGAGGGTGACTCTGGTTTCAGAGGAGCCACTCTCCCAGGGCCATGGTGGGGAGGATGAGTCCGTAGTGGGACGCTACGTTGCTCCAGCCACGGGAGGAGTACCTCAGTCAGTGGCGGCATCTGTGGTAGGTGCTGACCCTAGAGATCCATTCATGATGCCCGGCAATCCGAGTAAGTTATCTTCCCTTTGCTTTGAGTTAGGATCGCCTTAATTGCCATCTCTCCTTTTGTTTACACTTGTGTTTATCTCTTGTTTTATTTCTAATTCATTTTCTCCTTTGTTTGCAGAGACTGCCGATGAGTGGCGAGACCTGATTCGCAGGGTATGCACCGATACCCTGATGATCCCTATGGAGAGGACCCGTGCAGAGCTGTCTGTGGATGCAGGGGAGCCTTCAGCAGCTGGTAGACATACCGATGTCTTTTCCCCTGTCTGGCATGTGGCCAGGATGGTATCTACCCTCCGTACTGAGCTGGCAGGGTATAGGACAGTAGAGCGCCTGATGAGGAGTCATTCTCATGGCGAGACCGCAACTGCCCCTCGGGATCGTGAGCCCTCCGTGCACTCAGAGCGCGGCGTAGCCGGAGTCCTAGGCATGGGCGTGCACCCTCAGAGGGATCTCATAGGGGTTGAGAAGCCACTTGGCTCTCTTAGATTTTTGTATGATGTTTTTGTATTTCCCGGGCTCTTTGAGCATTTTGACCATGCTTAGCACATGATGGCATTGTACAGGAATTTTGACCATTTATATATATATATATTCTTTTTGGATCAGACTCTTGGCATCTATGACCTTGCTTCCATTTCCGTTTCCACATGTAAACTATGATGTTATGCTTATATGCTTTTTAGAATGTATGCAATGGAGAACAAATGATACAAATGTTTACTTTCTTTTTGTATTTCATGATGCTGATATATGATAATGTAGATACAATGTGATTTTGAATTTTTAGTTTCTTTAAGCAATTTTGATACCTCATATCTGTTTTGGCAAAGTGGTGAAGATAAGCCGGTATGATGAGCAGATAAACTTGCCCCACTCCTAACTCCACGCAACTAGTAAGATGCGAGGGCTCATCACCGAGAGCTAGAAAGGGCACAAGTTATGAAATGTGTTGAAATGATAGGAATGAAAGATAGACAAAGCTTTGGTGGAACCAAATTAGGATGCTACAAGCCTACTCTACTCGAGTGACTCCATAGTTTGGGATGCAACTTGCTTTGCGGTTTATCTAGACTTAGATCCGTAGATGGCCACATGGTAGACAAAATCTGGGTTTAGGGTTTTTAACTCTCTTGGAATTTTGGACATCTGATTCATTTGTTTTTGACTCAAGACTTCAAGATTTGAATTGTTTGTTTATGACCTTTAACATTTGTTTGTCAAGAGGACCCCCTACACCTTGCCCCATGCTACTAGTAAGAAGCGTGGGTTTATCACCATGGGCAAGGCATAGGCGAGTAAGGGCATTTCCATCCTTTCCCAACCCTACGTCACTAGTAAGAGACGCAAGCTCATCACCAAAGGTTGGTGGGGCAAGGAAATGTGTAAATTTAAAATTTTCTGTTTGATCTATATTTGACTCGTTTACTTGAGCAAAGTGTCAGCATGCTATTACTTCCAAAGAGATATTCATATGGGATAGATGTGACACGATGAAGCTTCTAGAATAGACCATAGGCAAGACACCTATCCTAAGAAGAAACCAAAAGTGAGAGCAAGCATGCAGATCTTGGTATGGTTACCATTAAGACTTTGTCATATCTAGCTTTATTTGATGAAATGATTCTGAAATAGTTGATGATATCATGGAAATGGAGAAGTATGATTAGAGTGTTTATGCCAATACCATCAGAAGTTTGTAATGAATTGCTTTGAGAATAAATTCCTTGATCACAAAATTGTACGAAACAAGTGGACAAAATGATCCTAACTATATGAAGATGCAATGTAGATATAATTATACAAGTAGTGCTGGTTGCTTATGCATAGAATCGTTTAAGGTGTAGGGAATTGACTGTTTCACCAAATTCCTCACCTTCTAGTGTACATAAGAGATATGCACCATTTCCATAGTCCTTCATGACTCGGTATGGGCCCAACCATTTGGGCCGGAACTTCCTTCCTTCGCCGGTCTTTTTATCGATCCGGCTGTCTAGCCTTAGAACTAGATCACCTTCATATATGTCTCGTTCATAGACCTTCTTGTTATACTGCCGGCACATCCGGTCAGCATAGACTCTGTGCCGCTGTTCAGCATCTAACCTAGCTTCATCTAGGCTTTCTAGTTGGGAGAGACGTGCTTCTCTGTAAGCATCTTCATCCAGAATCCCTTGTAATGAGATACAGAGACTGGGTATTTCAACCTCAAGCGGGAGAACTGCTTCTGCCCCGAATACTAGCGAGAAAGGAGTCACTCCTGTTGGTGTTCTTATTGAGGTTCGGTGGGCCCACAAGGCCGGATATAACTTCAAATGCCAATCTCATTTGTTTTCTTTCACATTTTTAAGGAGAATGGCTTTTAATGTTTTGTTTGTCACTTCAGCTTGTCCGTTGGCTTGAGGGTAATACAAGGAGGCCGTATGATGGCTTATTTTAAATTTATTGCACAATTCATGAACTTCATCATTCTTAAAAGAAGTCCCATTATCTGAGATAATGATTTGCGGGACACCGTACCTGCAAATGATTTGGTTCAAAATGAACTTGGCGATTACAGAACCTGGTACAGTAGTAAGAGGCATGGCCTCTACCCACTTGGTAAAATATTCGGTGGCCGTGATTATGAAATTATGGCCATCTGTAGATGAGGGAGAGAATTTCCCTATCAAATCTAGGCCCCACGTAGAAAAGGGCCATGGAGTAGCGATTGGTTGTAGAGCTTGTGCCGGCATGTGGATCTCATGGGAGAATTCTTGGCACTTATGACACCTTCGTACAAACTCTACTGCGTCGTGTTCTAGAGTAGGCCAGAAATAGGCCATCCGGTGTATTTTACCAGTGGTGGCATGGCCACCGAAGTGGCCTCCACATATTCCACTGTGAGATTCGTGGAGAATCTTCTTGGATTCTTCTGTGTCGACACATCTTAGAAGCATTCCATCGAATGCTTTACGATAGAGCACTTGCTCTATAATGACGTATTTAGCTATGATAATGCGTAACCACCTTCTTTGTTGTGGTGTAGCACCTTTTGGATACATATGGTCCATGATATAATTAATAATATTAGCATACCAAGGACACTCAGAGATAGGAGGTTTGGTTTCGATGTAGTATATGCATTCATCAGGAAAATCCAGATCTGCTAGATTGCCTCCGTCTAGTGGGTTATCAGCTAACCAATCCGATGATTTGTCCTTTAACAGATTTCTGATTTACAAATGTTAATTCAAATTCCCCCATTAAGGTTATAAAGCATCCAGCCTTTTTAGACAAGGACCCTTGTGTGAGGAAAGTTCGTAAATGCTCTGTCTTTACAATGACCCTTGTTTCTTGATTTAGCATATAATGTCTTAAGCATTTGGTTGCAAAGACTATGGCAAGGCATTCTCATTCTGCCTGTGTATAACGTGTTTCATAGTCGAGCAACGTTCGGCTAATGAAATAAATCACGCGTTCTCTCTTGTCATCGTCTTCTTGAGCCAGCATACAGGCTAGCGAGACATTGGTAGCTCGCGAATATAAGATTAACGGGGTCTGGCTTAGGTGGCATTAGCGTAGGTGGTGATAACAAGAAATGCTTAACTGCGTCGAAAGCTTCATTGCAGTCTTTGGTCCAATCAATACTATAATCTTTCTTGAGTAGATTGTTGATTGGATGAATGGCGAAGCTTAAGTCTGGGATGAATCTCTGGATTGCACCAAGCTTTCCGAGAAATGACCTGATTCTAGATTCATCCGAAGGTGGGACCATTTCGAGAACAACCCTAATTTTGGTTGGGTCAACATCGATCCCGCGTGACGATATAATGTAACCTAGGAGCTTCCCTCCTGTTACACCAAAGACGCATTTTTCTGGATTTAGCGTGACTCCGTATTCTATCAGACGTGAAAGAATGATGTGAAGTACTTCTGGATGGTCACAACACTTCTTGGCCTTGGCCAACAAGTCATCTACATAGGATTCCACAATTTTATGAATAAGATCATGAAATATATATGTCATAGCCCGCTGGTATGTAGCGCCAGCGTTCTTGAGACCGAATGGCATAACAACATAGCAATAGGTTCCCCAAGGAGTTATAAACGTGGTTTTAGCTTGATCCTGTTCAGATATTCTGATTTGATTGTATCCTGAGAATCCATCCATGAGAGACAAAAGCTCAAATCCAGCTGTTGCGTCAACAATGACGTATATGGATGGTAATGGGAAGTCATCCTTAGGACATGCCTTGTTAATGTCTCAGAAGTCTATGCAGATGCGTATCTTCCCATTCTTTTTTAGAACGGGAACGATATTAGATACCCATTGAGAGTAATCGACTGGTTTGATGAATCCTACTTGGAGGAGTTTCATTACCTCCTCTTTCACCATGAGAGCTACCTTAGGTTTCATTGGTCTCGATTTTTGTTTAATCGGCTTTACATCTGATTTAGTGACGAGGTTATGTACCACAATGTGTGGTGCAACCCCTGTCATTTCCTTATAATTAAATGCAAAAGCCTTATGATGTTCCTTGATGATTTGAGTGTGTATTTCTACTTCCGATGGAGTTAACGAGGATCCTAACTTCAATATCCTTGGTTCATCCTCTGTTCCGATGTTAATATCGATTGTTTCTTCGATTAGAGAAGCGTTACCTTCTTCAAACTCAGGCGGGGCTGGAGGTAGTTCCAGATCATCTCCATTCTCTACTGTGTATATGCTGAGTTCCTTTTGTGGGGGAAGCTCTGTCATGGGATTTCCGAAGTAGGAAGATGAATGCGGGATTAAGGATAAATCTACTGCGTGATGGGTGAGATGTAACACTGCATAGGCGTTTAAGTAATTCAGAGTGGTTGTATCACTATCAATGTGGTCTAGGATAGTAGATTTGTTTTCATTTCTGTTTGTTAAAAGAGGATTTGACATTTTTTTACTAATGGTTCGCTACGAAGGGATACCATGAAACGGGTATCTTCCAACTCACTGTTTGGAGTGAAGCGTGACGCCGAGGTCGCTATTGAATCGGTGAGAATATTTTACTCTCGTGGGATTGCTTCAATTGATATGAAGTCAAACTCCTTGCTTAAATTCAATACAGCTGTTTTGTAGAGCTGTAAGTGCTCGGCTCTGGTTTCATACATCTCAGAGACTTGGTTTGCTACCAATTGTGAGTCTCCTAACACCCTGATATTATTAACACCGATCCTCTTAGCTAGGATGAGGCCAAGGAGGAGGGCTTCGTACTCAGCGCCATTGTTTGTACATTCAAAATTTAGTTTAAAGGAAAATGGTAGGACTTTTCCCTCGGGAGAAGTAAAGATTACACCTGCCCCAGCTCCGTAACGACATCTAGCTCCATCGAAATGGAGAGTCCAATACTTAGCTGGGAATATGGGCATTGGGATATTTGTTGTGTTAACATCTTCTACCTCTACCATGCAGAGATCCTCTGCTGGAAGAGAACCAACACCTAGGGTGTATCCCATGCCTACAGAATCAAATGGTAGGAACATTGGTAGATCCTGTTCTAGTAATTCAACAATTTTTGCAGTAGTTCCTAATGATACTGTTTCTACAATCTTAACCTCATCCTTGAGGGTTGGGATCATCTTGACTAGGCTCATAGTCTCAAGATCTGTCGTAAGTACTAACTTTTCCTCCAGTTTTGTGTCGGTGGGTTTATTAAGTTCGTTTGTTGGAAGTTTAAATTCTGAGTGCATGCCTGGTCTTTTCTTTAAGTCAGCCAGGTGTACATCGAATGGTTTTGGATCACCTTTGGCTATGAACACCTTTCCTAAATGCAAGAATCTTACTTCTTGAAATAACATAGAAGGGATTGCCTTCATACGATGTATCCATGGTCGGCCAAGGATCATATTATAGTTGGTTTCCCGATCTATAATATAAAACTCAATCAGGATTGTTTTAGGTCCTAAGGTGACCGGTAGTATTATAGTTCCAATCGAGGTGGCTTTAAGGCTATCATAGCCTCTTAGTGTATTTCGAGTTGTGGAACAATTCATTTCTCCATACCCTAGCTTTTGAAGGAAAGAGAAGGGGACTATGTTAACTGCTGCCCCATCGTCAACCATCACGCGTTTCACATAATTGTTATAAACCCATACTTGCAAATGTAAGGCTGGATCACCTCGGCATGCAATCTCAGCGTCTGTTGGCATTTTGTTTATTTCAAATATGAATTCGGTATCCCTATCCGGCTGCCCCGGAGGGTGGATATCAAAGTCTATATGGTTTACCTGTGTTTCGGGAGGTGGAGTGATGTTAATTAGATGACCTAAACCTAATGCCTCTAAAAGAGCAGCCCTGTGGGTAGGAGAATTCTTTAGTAAGTCCAAAAAAGAAATGTGCGAGAAGGTTTTTGTTAGATCACTAATTAAATCGTAGGCACCTACGGGTCTTACTAACATTTGTTGGATGTTATCTGTCTCCGGTAGGTAACTTGGACTTGGCTGAGAGGAATACTCTCGTGTCCTTGTTACAGCCTCTATGGGTAGTTCGGCGTCTAACTCCACTAAACCGACTATCTTGGGTCACGGTTGACTTCCTAATTGTGGCGCAACTAATGGATTTAGTGAAGTTGAGGCTTCATGATCATTGTTTCCTGTCATTACACCCTTGTTTGTCCCATTCGAATTTAACCTGTTGTTGTTGTGATTTGGGAGCGGATCATTGAAGATCTTAAGGGGTGCATTTTGAGGGGAAACTGCCCCTGTAAAAGTATTTGGTGCCGGTGACGTAGGATCTGCCAAGAACATATCTATGAAAAGTTGTCTTTGTTCCTCTGGAAAACGTTGCATGAATTTATTGTAGTCACGGCATGTTCTAGTGTCATGGCCTCAGATTTTGTGAAAACCACAATACGAGTTAGGATTGTAATTCCTAGTCTGCTGGTTTGGTGCATATTGTGGCCCAAAACTCTGATCAAACCGTTGCCTATTAGGATTAAAGTTTTACATTTGTTGTTTTTGGTTTTGGTTCTGGTTTTGATATCCAGTTGAGTTTTGGCTTGGACCCTGTGTAGGGTTTCACCATTGTTGTTGTTGTTGTTGTTGATGATTGAAATCCACTGCATTGATTGTTGGGGTAAAGTTGTTATTTCATTGGTTGTTTACTAGTGGTGGAGTATTCACAACATTTACCCTTTTGGCCTGATCAGTTACTCCATCTGTTGTCACTCCATGATTTTTATTAAGGATTTTAGGTCCTTGATTGGTATTTGTGGTAGTAGGATAAGCCGTAGTATTCTGGTTGGAGGTGATTAACCTCCCATTTGTTCCATATGTCTTACGACCGCTATCTATTGCCGCTTGATCTATTCGGAGAGCGCTCTCAAGTACTTCATCGTAAGTCCTTAGTGGGAACTTCTGGACTTCTTCCTTCACTTCTCTACTGAGAGAATGAAGGAATAAATCACATAGTTCCATTTGGTCCATATTTGGAGCACTGGCTGAAGAATAAAGAACTGTACGCCACCTCTGGATGAAATGAGCAACAGATTCATTGTGTTCCTACTTAATGTGCAAGAATTCCCTGATTCCTGTTCTTAATAGTTTGTTCATGTCAAATGCCTTAATGAACTCTGAAACGAGTTGTTTAAATGAATGGATGGAAGCCTCAGGTATTCTATAATACCAATCGAGAGTGATACCTTCCAAAGTTTTGGGGAATATTTTAGCAACAACCCCATCCCAAGGGAGTAGTTCTCGAATAGCTGTGGCGTAAGCCTTGATATGTGCATTCGGATCTCCCTCACCTTTGTATTTGGGAAAATCAGGAAGAGGTCTTGGAAGCATAATGCTTCGTATGGTGAAGTCTAAGGGTTCTTTCAAATATTCTGAATAAGTCCCTATTGCATAGGTTTCGACCATTGATGGTGCCTGCTGAGGGGGTGGCGGTGGAATGGGTTGTTGATATGGCGTAGCGTATGCACTGGCAGGGGCATAAAGAAACCCCTGTGTTTGAGCAAACATGCCAGGAGAGGAGAACATGTCCCCTTGTGGTGATTTGGAGTACATGTTTAAGTATGAAGGGGTATTGTCTAGGAATGGATTATTTTGTACTAGACCGGGAGGTATCGGAACGGTGTTAGAAATGGCGGTTCTTGTTGGCATTTTTTGTGAATACTGAGGAGTCATGCCTAACGTGCCTATTCCTGTGAGGAGGTCTACTTGGCTAGGATGGTGTGGAGGATTAGAATTTCCTGCCTGTATGAATTGAGAATGGTGATTTGCCTGAGCAATTTCTAACCCCCTAACTTTTTCTACTAAAGTTGAAATGACCTCATTTGGTGAAGTCATGATATTTTGCCTTAGTGGCATTTGTTGTATATCCTGATGTTGTATAGGCATGTGATATCCTGCTATGAATTGATCGCTTGCCCTGCCAAGTTTCCCCGAGGGCATTTCCTATATGCAGTGGCATAGAGGTATTTCCTTGAAAAGAGACCTCGGGTTGTGTTTGTAAACTCCCTATGGGTGGGTACATACTCCGAGAGCGTTGTTCATTCCTGGCATAACGTACCAAATGTTCATCATCTAAAACTAGGTATGGGTCAGATTGTCTACTAATTTGTGGTCTAAGTAGTACCTGAGGAGACGAACCAGATTCTCCTGTGAACGTCATATTGTTCGAGCCTGAAGGCTCTATTTGTTGTGTTTGAGCGAGCTGATCCAACTCCTCTGTTTGGAAAGATGAGCCATATCTGATCCTTGGAGATGGAGTTTGTGTTGATAATTGGTTATTTGAATAGTTGTCACCCCATACTGAGAGTGAGGGTGATGACTGTCTATTCAGTTGAGCGTAGTATGCTTCAAGACCTAGGAGAGGTCTACCATATGCATCGAATCCTGACATATTCGGGGGGTATATGAATACCCGCAGAATAATGGGTAAGAGTGAAGGTGGAAGGAAGAAGTGAAAATAAAAGAGGAAGAACTGTTTCGTTCACGTCGGGTTCACCAATTTTGTACGATGGAAAAGTGACAAGCGAGCGTGGGAATCTACAAGTAACTCTTCCTCACACCCGACCTCTCGAGGTCGTGCCGAGACAGCCGGTGGGGATGGAATATGTGTGGGATGCAGACAAACTAGTTAGGTAATCTGATGTCTTCGACGCGCACTAGTGGAAACTGTGAATCTAAGGCAAAGAAGGCCCTCCTAACCTGAACTGGTGTGATAGATCGATCGGCAAGGATGACTGCTCGAAGGCTCCAATCAATATCGAGCTCTGGCATGATTCGGTCTATGGGTTGTGGGATACGTGGAAAATGACCTGGGATAGTTTCGTGTATATCTCCAGATAGGGTCATAGGGTGGATGATGGGTATAGTTGACTCTACGGGTGATTATCTTGCCTGGTCCAGAATTCCCTAGCTTTATTAGCTGCTACGTCTAACAAGGATAACTGTTCGATGATGATAGGTGGAAGTGGAGTAGATCTGAATACTAATGTGCGTAGGCCAGCATCTATGTCTGATTCACCTATGGATTCATTGGGTTGTGGGATTTGTGGGTCACAACCGTAGATTCGCGTTTGTTGTGGTCCTGCTATGGTCATGTGCGGAATCAGTCCCTAATCCCTAGTATCCAATAGTCATATGCTTTCTCAGCCTCTATATTTAGAATTAACAGTTGTGCGATCTTCTCAGAGTATCTCACAGGCATTCGTGCAACCTGAATTCTTAAGCTAGTATCTATATCTGTGAGAGTGTCTCCTGCACATGGCTGTGGGACCAAAGGATCACAACCAAACATTTGCTCTCTTTCAAGCCCTTCTACAGTCATGCGGATATATATCTAGGGTAATCTGTAGTTTGGTTGATTTGACCAAAACGTGTGCGCTTGGTCGTCTTCTATGTTTAACCCGCTTAACTGGAGGCTGATCTGTTGTAAGTTTGCCATTGTTCGGAAGACTTGGATCCTAAGATTCTGATCTATATCAGTTATTGCTGTGACGAGATTGGGTTGGGGCATGATTGGCTCGAATACGTATTCTCTGGGCTCTCTAGGTCCCGTGATTGTCATACAAAAGCAACAATGTAAATCTAATTGCAGCAAAGTAAAATTAACTATGTGAAGTATATCTATAGCATATATAACTTCTCTATTTTTGTATTTTTCTGATGAATTATTTGAAAGAAATTGAAAGAGAAACTATTTTAAAATATCTAGAAATTGACAACTAAACTAATCACGAAATTTAAAACAAACAAAGCAACCGAGTATAGCTACTTGCCTGTGCAGTTGTAATCTATTCTAAATAATGAAATAACTAATCTAATCTATTTGAAAGACTCTCGATCCTACCTCAGAAGTGAGGAATGAATCATAGTTTCTCAGAAACTATCAATCCCCACAGCTTCCCTGGCAATATCGAAAGTAAAATTGACTGAAATAAGATGATTGGCTACTCTATTTGATATGCTTCTAACTAGAACTTTGAAAGCTAGAACCTGGATTTTGCAGAACAGTGGCGAATCTGATGGTGTGTGTGGTTTTGTCCCCTCAGTGTGATCTCCTCGTTCCTTCATGCTCACGTGGATCCAGAAAAGCGTGTAATGCTAGCATCAACAGAAGTAGATTTTGGAACAAAGGCAGCTTAGGATACAGACTGAATACAATGCGAGTAGGAGAGGGATAGCGCAAGAGTACAGAGCTTGGCTTATGCAATTCCTAGCGGGATTTATTGCGAGTCATGCAACATAAAACATCCAGAACCTGAAACTATCCTGTTTGATGAGTAAAACCTGCAACTTTAATGGCTTCCTACTGAGAATTAAATTATTCTACTTTAATGGACTGCATGAAGTAATGACAACACTTGCACAAGATGGATATGTGGCTTTCTAATAGCAAAATAACATTAACTAAGCATGCAATGAACTAAACTATGAATCCTAAGCAAAATAAAAGACTGAACTACTGAAATGAGAAATTGAGAGGTAAATTTGAGGGGCCATTTGCTTGAGCACAAGCCAACTATTTATAGCATTTGCATTTACCCAAAGGTAAAAACCAAATTGATCTCTTAAACCATAAACAATGCCAAAACACTATTCCAGGGAACCAGAATCATTAATGCAAGCCAAAGGTGGTGAAAAAAGCTGGTAAACATTGAAATTTACGTGAGTCACGTTAAAAAGAACATTCTGGAAAACACGTGAAGGACCACCACCCTGAGCAGGGCGGCGGTTACAGGACCGCCGCCTTGTCTGGGCGGCGGTCATGAGACCGCCGCCCAGTCAGGGCGGCGGTTTCGTAACTGAAGAGAAAAATGCAAAGAAAAGAGGGGAAAAGAGAACAACAAAGCACGCAGGGGCTAAGCGAGGCATGCGGGATGTTAACGCACACTTGGGGAGCTTTTCCGGATCCCGAACACCTTGCAAGGAGACCTGTATCATCATTGGGGCACGTGTTACGTTGTTCCGGCAGTAAGTACCTTACAATTTTGGGTGTAAAATGGTTGGTTCGAGTATGGCGGTCCTGAAATGGGAAGTTGGAAGCTATACCTGATACGTCCGTGTGTCAAAATGACGCCATCCAAAATTCTTGTCACCTAGAAAATGAAAAGAGGAATCAAGTGCAGATAGACAAAATAGATCGGAAAATAAATACTAAAATAATATGAAATGAGGACATAATATTTTTGTGGGGATAAGAACTTACCTTCATCGGCGCTCCAAATCTTTAGAATGGGGATTCAAAACGAGTCAGGTTGCTATATATATGAAAGTGGGCCCATTTTCCTATTCATTTGTGCATGTTTATTTGGTTGGTTTTGAGCTCTGGGACCCAAGGTGACGGTTTCTTATGAGAGTAGAGTCAAAACGTTTGTGACGAGATAGTGATCATGCCTCCGCGAGTAGATCATCAACCCACGAGATCACAGGTTAGTTTTTCTCAATTTATCGTTTTTACCCCCAAAATTTTAAAATGTTAAAATATTTTTCGTGGGGGGCTTATTTTTGAAAATGTTAGGTTCAACAGGTCTATCTAGGGGGGTGCCTATTGGGTAGGATTTTTTTTAAGTTAAAATAGTCCCTTTTTGTGTTTTTAGGCGTATTTAGAATATAAAACCCACATGGGTTTTTGGGACACGACCACCGCTCTATTCAGGGCGGCGGTTACAAGACCATCGCCTTTAAGGCAGGGGTTACGAAACCACCGCCTTGCTTAGGGCGGCGGTTCTTCACAGAATGCCAAAGGAACACTTGTTTGAAATTGTTTTTGCATTTTTAGCATTTTTATGTGTTTTCATGATTTTTGCTAATGTCATTCGGATGCTAACTTGCTCTGTTTTGTGTGTTTTTGGGTGTATGCAAGCGAGGGAGGAGTACATTCGATGGAGCCGAGAGAGAGAGAGAGTGTGTGATTGGCTCCCAAGAGTATTAGATGCCCTTTCACAGGATGACGTGGAAACTCTTCAAAGGGCTAGTATACTGCGTATATCACGGGTTCCACATGTTGCAACATCCAGTCACATACTTTGTCACTTATTTTCATATTGGGATGCTAATCGGAACAACTTCCGATTACCAGGAGTCCGAGGTGAGTGGACCATTACTTTGGAGGATGTTTATCATATCCTAGGGAGTCCCGCATTGGGAGATGACTTAACCTTGAGACATGTTTTTCACGTGCTCAGTAGCACCTGGGCCTCTTACATAGGAGATGCAGTTATCTCAGACTAGTTCATAACTAAGGGGGTGAGGGTCCTCCATTCCCTAGCTTCTACCCATCCCCTTTATTGTCCTCAGGATTATTATGGGGATCCTTACCTCGAGATTGATCGTACAAGGGAGGACCAGAATTATATTGTTGGTCATAATCCTTCATTCCATTAAGCAAATCAAACATGGCTAGATTTACACCTAGGGAGCCGATATACTTGGGACTACCTACCATGATTTGTACAGGGTGGTCCGTTTATAGGGGTAGTATTTGAGCCATCTGACCCTGGTTATGAGCTGGGTCTATGAGTGCTTCATCCCCTATTGGAGAGGTGTAGAGGTGGCAGATCCCACAACTGTGAGGGCAGCCAAATGGACAGACATGTCGGTGCTCAGAGAACCTCACCAGCCAGTTGCTTCCCCGACCACTGATGACATGGAGGCCACACTGTATCAGGCCATGGCAACTTCCATGGGGCGAAGGCTCTTACTTTGATACACCCTCACCATAGGAGCAGCTTGTCTGACATAGGGTAAGTGGAAATACATCATAGGCTAAAAATGAAAAAACAATTTAACAGTGTTGACCTGGCATCTTACATGGGTATGAGTCCGGGATGAATCTAAGGAGGTACTCCCATCTAGGAGGAGTACCTCAGGGCGGCGGTCGTGTCCCGAAAACCCATGTGGATTTTATATTCAAACAATGCCTAAAAATGCAAAAAAGGGACTATTTTACCTAAAACAAAGCCTACCTAGTAGGTGCCCCCCCTAGATAGACCTTTTGAACCTAACATTTTCAAAAATAACACCCCCATAACAAAGATTTTAACATTTTAAAATTTTGGGGGTAAAAATGATAAATTGAGAAAAACTAACCTATGATCTCGCAGGTCGTTGATCTGCTCGTGGAGGCATGATCACTATCTCATCATGAACGTTTTGAATCTACTTTTGTAAGAAACCGTCATCGTGGGCCCTAGAGCTCAAAACCAACCAAACCAAAATGCGCAAATAAATAGGAAAATGGGCCCACTTTCATATATATAGCAACCTGACTCGTTTTGAATCCCCTTTCCATAGATTGGAGCACCGACGGAGGTAAGTTCTTATCCCCGCACAAATGGTATGTCCTCATTTCATATTATTTTAGTATTTATTTTTTGATCTATTTTTTCTATATGCACTTGATTCCTCTTTTCATTTTGTAGGTGGTGGGAATTTTGGATGGTGTAATTTCGACACATGGACGTATCAGGTATAACTTCCAACTTTCCATTTCGGGAACGCCATACTCGGACCCATCATTTTACGCCTCTTCATGGCTAAAACGCTTCTCCGAGAGGGCAATATGTACGTACCCAAAATTGTAAGGTACTTCATTGCTAGAACAACATAAAACGTGCCCCAATGATGATATAGGTCTTCTCGTAAGGTGTTCAGGATCCGGAAAAGCTTCCCAAAAGTGCATTAACATCCCAAATGCCTCACTTATCCCCTGTGTGCTTTGTTGTTCTCTTTTCCCCTCTTTTCTTTGTGTTTTACTCTTCAGTTACGAAATTGCTGCCCTGAAAAGGCGGCGGTCCTGTAACTGCCACCCTACTCAGGGTGGTGGTCCTTCACGCTTTTTCCAAAATGTTACTTTTAACACGACTCACGTAAATTTCAACATTTACCATCTTTTTTCACCTCCTTTAGCTTGCATTAACGATTCTGGTTCCCTAGAATAGTGTTTTGGCTTTTTTATGGTTTAAGAGATCAATTTGGTTTTTACCTTTGGGTAAATGCAAATGCTATAAATAGTTGTCTTGTGCTCAAGCAAATTGCCTTTTAAATTTTCCTCTCAATTTCTCATTTCAGTAGTTCAGTCTTTTATTTTTCTTAGGATTCATATTTTTGTTCATTGCATGCTTAGTTAATGTTATTTTGCTATTAGAAAGCCACATATCCATCTTGTGCAAGTGCTGTCATTACTTCATGTTGTCCATTAAAGTATAACAATTTAATTCTCAGTAGGAAGCCATTAAAGTTGTAGGTTTTACTCATCAAATAGGATAGTTTCAGGTTCTGGAAGTTTTATGTTGCATGACTCATAATAAATTCCGCTAGGAATTGCATAAGCCAAACTCTGTACTCTTGCGCTATCCCTCTCCTACTCGAATTGTATTCAGTCTGTATCCTAAGCTACCTTTGTTCCAAAATCTACTTTTGTTGATGCTAGCAATACACAATTTTCTAGATCCACGTGAGCACGAAGGAACGAGGAGATCACACTGAGGGGAAAAAACCACACACACCATAAAATTTGCCACTGTTATGCAAAATCCAGGTTCTAGCTTTCAAAGTTCTAGTTAGAAGCATATCAAATAGAGTAGCCAATCATCTTATTTTAGTCAATTTTACTTTCAATATTACTAGGGAAGCATTGGGGATTAATAGTTTTTGAGAAACTATGATTCATTCCTCACTTCTGAGGTAGGATCGAGAGTCTTTCAAATAGATTAGATTAGTTATTTCATTATTTAGAATAGACTTACAACTTCACAGGAAAGTAGCTATACTCGGCTACCTTGTTTTTTTTAAACTTCGTGATTAGATTAGTTGGTCAATTGTTAGATATTTTAAAAATTTTCTCTTTCAATTTTGTTCGAATAATTCATCAGAAAAATACAAAAATAGAGAAGTTATATATGATATAAATACACTTCACATAGTTAATTTTACTTTGCTGCAATTGGATTTACATTGTTGCTTTTGTATGACAATCACGGGACCTATAGAGCCCAGAGAATATGTATTCGAGCCAATCATGTCCCAACCCAATCTCATCACAGCAATAATTGATATAGATCAGAATCTTAGGATCCAAGTCTTCCAAACAATGGAAAACTTACAATAGATCAGCCTCCAGTTAAGCGAGTTAAACATAGAAGACGACCAAGCGCATACGTTTTGGTCAAATCAACCAAACTACAAATTATCCTAGATATATATCCACATGACTGTAGAAGGGCTTGAAAGAGAGAAAACGTTCGGTTGTGATCCTTTGGTCTCACAAGCCAGACGCAGGAGACACTCTCACAGATATAGATACCAGCTTAAGAATTCAGGTTGCACAAACGCCTGTGAGATAGTTTGAGAAGATCACACAACTGTTAATTCTGAATATAGAGGCTGAGAAAGCATACGACTATTGGATACTAGGGATTAGGGACTAATTCCGTACATGACCATAGCAGGACCACAACAGACACGAATCTACGGTTATGACCCACAAATCCCAAAACCCAATGAATCCACAAGTGAATCAGACATAGATGCTAGCCTACACACATTAGTATTCAGATCTACTCCACTTCCACCTATCATCATCGAACAGTTATCCTTGTTAGATGTAACAGCTAAAAAAGCTAAGGAATTCTGGACTAGACTAAATAATCTCCTGTAGAGTCTGCTATAGCCATCATCCACCCTATGACCCTATCTGTAGATATACACGAAACTATCCCAGGTCATTTTCCGCGTATCCCACAACCCATAGACCGAATCACCATATCATAATCTATTGAAATTGGTGGTGGACCTGTATCATCATTGGGGATCTCGCGGTTCGATTAAACCACTGACTGAGGTACTCCTCCCGTGGCTGGAGCAATGTAGCACTGCGCTACGGACTGATCCTCCCCACCATGGCCCTAGGAGAGTGGCTCCTCTGAAACTACAGTACCCTCTCCGCACTCTATTATGCCCTCTCTACCTACATGATATCCTAAGTGTCATGCCACTTAGGATCACTGTCCTTGTGTCTCCGTTTTACTTTTGTCTCGCTAGGCCTTCAGCATTAGTCTTCACCAACAAAATTGGTGAACCCGATGTGAACAACACAGTTCTTCCTCATTTATTTTCACTTCTATCCGTCCACTTTCACTGGGCTTCCCATTATTTTGTGAGTATTCATATACCCCCTGAAAGTAAGGGTTCCTGAGGAGAACCGGCTCTCCCTCGGGCACGTACTACCCATCTAGCTGCAATAGGAATGCTAGGGGTAACAAATGTCCAACCCTGGCCCCTAGGACCCCCTCTGGCCTCTCGAACTGACATGTATACTGGCACCACCGGGGGAAGCATACCCATGTAAGGTAGGCCAAACTGCTGAGGAACTCAGCCAAAGGGATGTATCTGCACTCTCCCTACCATGTCAACAAGCTACGCTGTGGTGGAGCAGGAAATCAAGGTAAGAGCCTCCTCGCCCCATAAACCTACCATGGCTTGATACGGTGTGGCCTCCATGTCATCGATGGTCAAGGAAGCAACTGGCTGGTGAGGTGCTCTGAGCACCGACATGTCTGTCTATCTGGCTACCCTCATAGCTCCAGGATCTTCCACCTCTACACCTCTGCCATAGGAGATGAAGTGCTCATAGACCCAGCTCATAACCAGGGTCGGATGGCTCAAAGACTACCCCTGTAAATGGGCCACCTTGTACAAATCATGGTAGGTAGTCCCAAGTATATTGGCTCCCCAGGCGTAAATCTGGCCATGTCCCTTAATCTGTGCAATGATGGGGGACCAGCAATATAATAGTGTGTCTCCTCCCTTGTCCCCGATCAATCTCGAGGCAAGGATCCCCATAATGGCATGACGAATCAAAGAGATGGGAAGGCTAGGAATAGATTATACCCTCACCCCCTTCTTCGAACCAGTGGAGATAACTGCATCTCCCATGTAAGAGGCCCACTGCGCTATCTGAGCCCGTGAACCTGTTGTCTCAAGGGTAAGTTGTCTCTCAATGATTGGGACCCCCAAGATATGGTAAACATCCTCCAAAGTAATGGTCCACTCACCTCAGACCCCTGGTAATCGAAAGGTGTTCCGATCAGCATCTCAATATGAAAATAAGTGACAAAGTATGTGACTAGATGGTGCAACATGTGGAACCCGTGATATACGCAGTATACTAGGCCCTCTGAAGAGTGTCCACCTCATCCTGTGAAAGGGCATCTAATACTGCTGGGAGCCAGTCACACTCTCTCTCTCGGCTCCATCGAATGTACTCCTCCCTCGCCTAAATACACCCCAAAAACACACAAAACAGAGCAAGTTAGCATCTGAATGACATTAGAAAAATAATGAAAACACATAAAAATGCAAAAATAATTTCAAACAAGTGTTCCTTTGGCATTTTTTGAAGAACCGTCGCCCTGAGCAGGGTGGCAGTTTTATAACTTCCAACTTAAAGGCGGTGGTCTTGTAACCGCCACCCTGAATAGAGCGGCCGTCATGTGACCACCACCTTATTTAGGGTGGCGGTCATGTCCCGAAAACCCACACGGGTTTTTATATTCTAAAAACACCTAAAAACACAAAAAAGGGATTATTTTAACTAAAAAAATCCTACCCAGTAGGTGCCCCCCCCTAGATAGACCTTTTGAACCTAACATTTTCAAAAATAATCCCCCCAACTGACAAAATATTTTAACATTTTAAAATTTTGTGGGTAAAAATGATAAATTGAGAAAAACTAACCTGTGATCTTGTCGATCGATGATCTACTCGTGGAGGCATGATTGCTATCTTTTCATGAATGTTTTGACTCTACTCTCATAAGAAACCGTCATCGTGGGTCCCAGAGCTCAAAACCAACCAAACCAACACGTGCAAATGAATAGGAAAATGGGCCCACTTTCATATATATAGCAACCTGACTCGTTTTGAATCCCCTTTCCATAGGTTTGGAGCGTCGACAGAGGTAATTTCTTATCCCCGCACAAATGGTATGTCCTCATTTCATATTATTTTAGTATTTATTTTCTGATCTATTTTGTCTATCTACACTTGATTCCTGTTTTCATTTTGTAGGTGACGGGAATTTTGGATGGCGTCATTTTGACACATGGATGTATCAGGTCTAAAGTCCAACTTCCCATTTTGGGACCACCATACTCAGACCCACCATTTTACGCCTCTTCATGGCTAAAATGACTTCTTTGAGGGGGCAATATGTACGTACCAAAAATTGTAAGGTACTGCACTACCGGAACAACGTAACACGTGCCCCAATGATGATACAGGTCTCCTCGTAAGGTGTTCGGGATCCGGAAAAGCTCCCCAAGTGTGCGTTAACATCCCACATGCCCCGCTTAGCCCCTGCATGCTTTTTTGTTCTCTTTTACCCTCTTTTCTTTGCGTTTTGTCTCTTCAGTTACGAAACCGCCACCTCTGACCTCCGCCCAGGCAGGGCGGCGGTCCTGTAACCGCCACCCTGCTCAGGGCGGCGGTCCTTCATGCATTTTCCAGAATGTTCTTTTTAACACGACTCACATAAATTTCAATGTTTACCAGCTTTTTTCACCACCTTTGGCTTGCATTAATGATTCTGGTTCCCTGGAATAGTGTTTTGGCATTGTTTATGGTTTAAGAGATCAATTTGGTTTTTACCTTTGGGTAAATGCAAATGCTATAAATAGTTGGCTTGTGCTCAAGCAAATGGCCCCTCAAATTTGCCTCTCAATTTCTCATTTTAGTAGTTCAGTCTTTTATTTTGCTTAGGATTCATAGTTTTGTTCATTGCATGCTTAGTTAATGTTATTTTGCTATTAGAAAGCCACATATCCATCTTGTGCAAGTGCTGTCATTACTTCATGCAGTCCATTAAAGTAGAACAATTTAATTCTCAGTAGGAAGCCATTAAAGTTACAGGTTTTACTCGTCAAATAGGATAGTTTCAGGTTCTGGACATTTTATGTTGCATGACTCGCAATAAATCCCGCTAGGAATTGCATAAGCCAAGCTCTGTACTCTTGCGCTATCCCTCTCCTACTCGCATTGTATTCAGTTTGTATCCTAAGCTGCCTTTGTTCCAAAATCTACTTTTGTTGATGCTAGCATTACATGACTTTTCTGGATCCACGTGAGCACGAAGGAACGAGGAGATCACACTGAGGGGACAAAACCACACACACCATCGGATTCGCCACTGTTCTGCAAAATCCAAGTTCTAGCTTTCAAAGTTCTAGTTAGAAGCATATCAAATAGAGTAGCCAATCATCTTATTTCAGTCAATTTTACTTTCGATATTGCCAGGGAAGCTGTGGGGATTGATAGTTTCTGAGAAACTATGATTCATTCCTCACTTCTGAGGTAGGATCGAGAGTCTTTCAAATAGATTAGATCAGGTATTTCATTATTTAGAATAGACTACAACTTGCACAGGCAAGTAGTTATACTCGGCTGCCTTTTTGTTTTAAACTTCGTGATTAGTTTAGTTGTCAATTGCTAGATATTTTAAAAAGTTTCTCTTTCAATTTCTTTCGAATAATTCATCAGAAAAATACAAAAATAGAGAAGTTATATATGCTATAGATATACTTCACATAGTTAATTTTACTTTGTTGCAATTGGATTTACATTGTTGCTTTTGTATGACAATCACGGGACCTAGAGAGCCTAGAGAATACGTATTCGAGCCAATCGTGCCCCAACCCAATCTCATCACAGCAATAACTAATATAGATCAGAATCTTAGGATCCAAGTCTTCCAAACAACGACAAACTTACAACAGATCAGCCTCCAGTTAAGCGGGTTAAACATAGAAGACGACCAAGTGCACACATTTTGGTCAAATCAACCAAACTATAGATTACCCTAGATATATATCCGCATGACTGTAGAAGGGCTTGAAAGAGAGCAAACGTTTGGTTGTGATCCTTTGGTCCCACAGCCAGACGCAGGAGACACTCTCACAGATATAGATACCAGCTTAAGAATTCAGGTTGCAAAAATGCCTATGAGATACTCTGAGAATATCACACAACTGTTAATTCTGAATATAGAGGCTGAGAAAGCATATGACTATTGGATACTAGGGATTAGGGACTGATTCCACACATGACCATAGCAGGACCACAACAACACAAATCTACGGTTGTGACCCACAAATCCCACAACCCAATGAATCCATAGGTGAATCAGACATAGATGTTGGCCTACGCACATTAGTATTCAGATCTACTCCACTTCCACCTATCATCATCGAACAGTTATCCTTGTTAGACGTAGCAGCTAATAAAGCTAAGGAATTCTGGACTAGGCCAGATAATCACCCGTAGAGTCCGCTATACCCATCATCCACCCTATGACCCTGTCTGGAGATATACACGAAACTATCCCAGGTCATTTTCCGCATATTCCACAACCCATAGACCGAATCATGCCAGAGCTCGATATTGATTGGAACCTTCGAGCAATCATCCTTACCAATTGATCTATCACACTAGTTCAGGTTAGGAGCGCCTTCTTTGCCTTGGATTCATAGTTTCACTAGTGCGTGTCGAAGACATCAGATTTCCTAACTAGTTTGTCTGCATCCCATGCATATTCCATCCCCACTGGTTGTCTTGGCATGACCTCGAGAGGTCGGGTGCGAGGAAGAGTTACTTGTAGATTCCCACGCTCGCTTGTCACTTTTCCATCATACAAAATTGGTGAACCCGATGTGAACAAAATAGTTCTTCCTCTTGTATTTTCACTTCTTCCTTCCACCTTCAATCTTACCCATTATTCTGCAGGTATTCATATACCCCCCGAATATGTCGAGATTCGATGCATATGGTAGACCTCTCTTAGGTCTTGAAGCATACTACGCTCAACTGAATAGATAGTCATCGCCCTCGCTCTCAACATTGGGTGATAACTATTCAAATAACCAATTATCAACACAAACTCCACCTCCAAGGACTAGATATACCTCATCCTTCCAAACAGAGGAGTTGGATCAGCTCGCTCAAACACAACAAACAGAGCCTTCAGGCTCGAACAATATGACGTTCACAGGAGAATCTGGTTCGTCTCCTCAGGTACTACTTAGACCACAAATTAGTAGACAATCAGACCCATACCTAGTTTTAGATGATGAACATTCAGTACGTTATGCCAGGAATGAACAACGCTCTCGGAGTATGTACCCACCCATAGGGAGTTTACAAACACAACCCGAGGTCTCTTTTCAAGAAAATACCTCCATGCCACTACATATAGGAAATTCCCTCAGGGAAACTTGGCAGGGAAACAATCAGTTCATAGTCAGATATCACATGCCTATACAACACCAGGATATACAAAGAACACCACTAAGTAAAAATACCATGACTTTACCAAATGAAGTCATTTCGACTTTAGTAGAAAAAGTTAGGGGGTTAGAAATTGCTCAGGAAAATCACCATTCTCAATTCATACAGGCAGGAAATTCTAATCCTCCACACCATCCTAGCCAAGTAGACCTCCTCACAGGAATAGGCACGTTAGGCATGACTCCTCAGTATTCACAACAAATGCCAACAAGAACCACTATTTCTAACACCATTCCGATACCTCCCGGTCTAGTACAAAATAATCCATTCCTAGACAATCCCCCTTCATACTTAAACATGTACTCCAAATCACCACAAGGGGATATGTTCTCCTCTCCCAACATGTTTACTCAACCATAGGGGTTTCTTTATGCCCCTACCAGTGCATACACTACGCCATATCAACAACCCATTCCACCGCCACCCCCTCAGTAGGCACCATCAATGGTCGAAACCTATGCAATAGGGACTTATTCAGAATATTTGAAAGAACCCTTAGACTTCACCATACGAAGTGTTATGCTTCCAAGACCTCTTCCCGATTTTCCCAAATACAAAGGTGAGGGAGATCCGAATGCACATATCAAGGCTTACGCCACAGCTATTCGAGAACTACTCCCTTGGGATGGGGTTGTTGCTAAAATATTCCCCAAAACTTTGGAAGGTATCGCTCTCGATTGGTATTATAGAATACCTGAGGCTTCCATCCATTCATTTAAACAACTCGTTTCAGAGTTCATTAAGGCATTTGACATGAACAAACTATTAAGAACAGGAATCAGGGAATTCTTGCACATTAAGCAGGAACACAATGAATCTGTTGCTCATTTCATCCAGAGGTGGCGTACAGTTCTTTATTCTTTAGCCAGTGCTCCAAATATGGACCAAATGGAACTATGTGATTTATTCCTTCATTCTCTCAGTAGAGAAGTGAAGGAAGAAGTCCAGAAGTTCCCACTAAGGACTTACGATGAAGTACTTGAGAGCGCTCTCCGAATAGATCAAGCAACAATAGATAGCGGTCGTAAGACATATGGAACAAACAGGAGGTTAATCACCTCCAACCAGAATACTACGGCTTATCCTACTACCACAAATACCAATCAAGGACCTAAAATCCTTAATAAAAATCATGGAGTGACAACAGATGGAGTAACTGATCAAGCCAAAAGGGTAAATGTTGTGAATACTCCACCACTAGTAAACAACCAACGAAATAACAACTTTACCCCAACAATCAATGCAGTGGATTTCAATCATCAACAATAACAACAACAATGGCGAAACCCTACACAGGGTCCAAGCCAAAACTCAACTGGATATCAAAACCAGAACCAAAACCAAAAATAGCAAATGTAAAACTTTAATCCTAATAGGCAACGGTTTGATCAGAGTTTTGGGCCACAATATGCACCAAACCAGCAGACTAGGAATTACAATCCTAACTCGTATTGTGGTTTTCACAAAATTTGAGGCCATGACACTAGAACATGCCATGACTACAATAAATTCATGCAACGTTTTCCAGAGGAACAAAGACAACTTTTCATAGATATGTTCTTGGCAGATCCTACGTCACCGGCACCAAATACTTTTACAAGGGTAGTTTCCCCTCAAAATGCACCCCTTAAGATCTTCAATGATCCGCTCCCAAATCACAACAACAACAGGTTAAATTCAAATGGGACAAACAAGGGTGTAATGATAGGAAACAATGATCATGAAGCCTCAACTTCACTAAATCCATTAGTTGCGCCACAATTAGGAAGTCAGCCGCGACCCAAGATAGTCAGTTTAGTGGAGTTAGACGCCGAACTACCCGTAGAGGCTGTAACAAGGACACGAGAGTATTCCTCTCAGCCAAGTCCAAGTTACCTACTAGAGATAGATAACATCCAACAAATATTAGTAAAACCCGTAGGTGCCTACGATTTAATTAGTGATCTAACAAAAACCTTCTCGCACATTTCTTTTTTGGACTTACTAAAGAATTCTCCTGCCCACAGGGCTGCTCTTTTAGAGGCATTAGGTTTAGGTCATCTAATTAACATCACTCCACCTCCCAAAACATAGGTAAACCATATAGACTTTGATATCCACCCTCCGGGGCAGCCGGATAGGGATACCGAATTCATATTCAAAATAAACAAAATGCCAACAGACACTGAGATTGCACGCCAAGGTGATCCAGCCTTACATTTGCAAGTATGGGTTTATAACAATTATGTGAAATGCGCGATGGTTGACGATGGGGCAGCAGTTAACATAGTCCCCTTCTCTTTCCTTCAAAAGCTAGGGTATGGAGAAATGAATTGTTCCACAACTCGAAATACACTAAGAGGCTATGATAGCCTTAAAGCCACGTCAATTGGAACTATAATACTACCGGTCACCTTAGGACCCAAAACAATCCTGACTGAGTTTTATATTATAGATCGGGAAACCAACTATAATATGATCCTTGGCCGACCATGGATACACCGTATGAAGGAAATCCCTTCTACGTTATTTCAAGAAGTAAGATTCTTGCATTTAGGAAAGGTGTTCATAGCCAAAGGTGATCCAAAACCATTCGATATACACCTAGCTAACTTAAAGAAAAGACCAGGCATTCACTCGGAGTTTGAACTCCCAACAAACCAACTTAATAAACCCACCGACACAAAACCGAAGAAAATTTGGTACCTACAACAGATCTTGAGACTATGAGCCTAGTCAAGATGATCCCAGCCCTCAAGGATGAGGTTAAGATTGTAGAAATAGTATCATTAGGAACTACTACAAAATTTATTGAATTGCTAGAATAGGATCTACCAATGTTCCTACCATTTGATTCTGTAGGCATGGGATACACCCTAGGTGTTGGTTCTCTTCCAGCAGTGGATCTCTGCATGGTAGAGGTAGAAGATGTTAACACAACAAATATCCCAACGCCCATATTCCTAGCTAAGTATTGGACTCTCCATTTTGATGGAGCTAGATGTCATTACAGAGCTGGGGCAGGTGTAATCTTTACTTCTCCCGAGGGAAAAGTCCTACCATTTTCCTTTAAACTAAATTTTGAATGTACAAACAATGGTGCTGAGTACGAAGCCCTCCTCCTTGGCCTTGTCCTAGCTAAGAGGATCGGTGTTAATAATATCAGGGTGTTAGGAGACTCACAATTGGTAGCAAACCAAGTCTCTGAGATGTATGAAACCAGAGCCGAGCACTTACAGCTCTACAAAATAGCTGTATTGAATTTAAGCAAGGAGTTTGACTTCATATCAATTGAAGCAATCCCGCGAGAGAAAAATCTTCTCACCAATTCAATAGCAACCTCGGCATCACACTTCACTCCAAACAGTGAGTTGGAGGATACCCGTTCCATGGTATCCCTTCGTACCGAACCATTAGTGAAAAAAATTTCAAATCCTCTTTTAACAAATAGAAATGAAAACAAATCTACTATCCTAGACCACATTGATAGTGATACAACCACTCTAAATTACTTAAATGCCTATGCAGCGTTACATCTCACCCATCACGCAGTAGATTTATCCTTAATCCCGCATTCATCTTCCTACTTCGGAAATCCCATGACAGAGCTTCCCCCACAAAAGGAACTTAGCATATACACAGTCGAGAATGGAGATGATCTGGAACTACCTCCAGCCCCGCCTGAGTTTGAAGAAGGTAACACTTCTCTAATTGAAGAAACAATCGATATTAACATCGGAACAGAGGATGAACCAAGGATATTGAAGTTAGGATCCTCGTTAACTCCATCGGAAGTAGAAATACACACTCAAATCCTCAAGGAACATCAGAAGGATTTTGCATTTAATTATAAGGAAATGATAGGGGTTGCACCACACATTGCGGTACATAACCTCGTCACTAAATCAGATGCAAAGCCGAATTAAACAAAAATCGAGACCAATGAAACCTAAGGTAGCTCTCATGGTGAAAGAGGAGGTAATGAAACTCCTCCAAGTAGGATTCATCAAACCAGTCGATTACTCTCAGTGGGTATCTAATAACGTTCCCGTTCTCAAAAAGAATGGGAAGATACACATCTACATAGACTTCTGAGACATTAACAAGGCATGTCCTAAGGATGACTTCCCGTTACCATCCATAGACGTCATTGTTGACACAACAGCTGGATTTGAGCTTTTGTCTCTCATGGATGGATTCTCAGGATACAATCAAATCAGAATATCCAAACAAGATCAAGCTAAAACCATGTTTATAACTCCTTGGGGAACCTATTGCTATGTTGTTATGCCATTCGGTCTCAAGAATGTTGGCGCTACATACCAGTGGGCTATGATGTATATATTTCATGACCTTATTCATAAAATTGTGGAATCCTACATAGATGACTTGTTGGCCAAGGCCAAGAAGCGTTGTGATCACCCGGAAGTACTCCGTGTCATTCTTTCACGTCTAATAGAATACGGAGTCACGCTAAATCTAGAAAAATGCATCTTTGGTGTAACAGGAGGGAAGCTCCTAGGTTACATTGTATCATCACGAGGGATTGATGTTGACCCAACCAAAATTAGGGCTATTCTTGAAATGGTCCCACCTTCGGATGAATTTGGAATCAAGTCATTTCTTAGAAAGCTTGGTGCAATCCGGAGATTCATCCCAGACTTAAGTTTCGCCATTCATCCAATCAACAATCTACTCAAAAAATATTATAGTGTTGATTAGACTGAAGACTGCAATGAAGCTTTCGATGCAGTTAATCATTTCTTGTTATCACCACCTACGCTAATGCCACCTAAGCCAGACCACCTGTTAATTTTATATTCGCGAGCTACCAATGTCTCGCTAGCCTGTATGTTGGCTCAAGAAGACGATGACAAGAGAGAACGTGTGATCTATTTCATTAGCCGAATGTTTCTCGACTATGAAACACGTTATACACAGGCAGAACGAGAATGCCTTGCCATAGTCTTTGCAACCAAATGCTTAAGACATTATATGCTAAATCAATAAACAAAGGTCATTGTAAAGATAGAGCATTTACAAACTTTCCTTACGCAAGGGTCCTTGTCTAAAAAGGCTAGACGCTTTATGACCTTAATGGGTGAATTTGAATTAACATTCATAAATCAAAAGTTTGTTAAAGGACAAATCATCGTGGATTGGTTAGCTGATAACCCACTAGACAGAGGCAATCTAGTAGATCTGGAATTTCCTGATGAATGCGTATACTACATCGAAACCAGACCTCCTATCTCTGAGTGTCCTTGGTATATCGATATTATTAATTATATCATGGACCATACATATCTAGAAGGTGCTACACCACAACAAAGAAGGTGGTTACCGCATTATCGTAGCTAAATACGTCATTATAGAGTAAGTGCTCTATCGAAAGTGTTCGATGGAATGCTCCTAAGATGTGTCGACACAGAAGAATCCAAGAAGATTCTCCATGAATCTCATAGTGGAATATGTGGAGGCCACTTCGGTGGCCATGCCACCACTCATAAAATACATCGGATGGGCTATTTCTGGCCTACTCTAGAACACGATGCGTAGTAGAGTTTGTACGAAGGTGTCATAAGTGCCAAGAATTCTCCCATGAGATCCACATGCCGGCACAAGCTCTACAACCAATCGCTACTCCATGGCCCTTTTCTACATGGGGCCTAGATTTGATAGGGAAATTCTCTCCCTCATCTACAGACAGCCATAATTTCATAATCACAGCCACCGAATATTTTACCAAGTGGGTAGAGGCCATGCCTCTTACTACTGTACCAGGTTCTGTAATCGCCAAGTTCATTTTGAACCAAATCATTTGTAGGTACGGTGTCCCGCAAATCATTCTCTCAGATAATGGGACTTCTTTTAAGAATGACGAAGTTCGCGAATTGTGGAATAAATTTAAAATAAGCCATCATACGGCCTCCTTGTATTACCCTCAAGCCAACGGACAAGCTGAAGCGACAAACAAAACATTAAAAGCCATTCTTCTTAAAACGGTGAAAGAAAACAAACGAGATTGGCATTTGAAGTTATATCCAGCCTTATGGGCCCACCGAACCTCGATAAGAACACCAACAGGAGTGACTCCTTTCTCGCTAGTATTCGGGGCAGAAGCAGTTCTCCCACTTGAGGTTGAAATACCCAGTCTCCGTATCTCATTACAAGGGATTCTGGATGAAGACACTTACAGAGAAGCACGTCTCTCCCAACTAGAAAGCCTAGATGAAGCTAGGTTAGATGCTGAACAGTGGCACAAAGTCTATGCTGACCGGATGTGCCAGCAGTATAACAAGAAGGTCTATGAACGAGACATATATGAAGGTGATCTAGTTCTAAGGCTAGACAGCCGGATCGATAAAAAGACCGGCAAAGGAAGGAAGTTTCGGCCCAAATGGTTGGGCCCATACCGAGTCATGAAGGACTATGGAAATGGTGCATATCTCTTATGCACACTAGAAGGTGAGGAATTTGGTGAAACAGTCAATTCCCTACACCTTAAACGATTCTATGCATAAGCAACCAGCACTACTTGTATAATTATATCTACATTGCATCTTCATATAGTTAGGATCATTTTGTCCACTTGTTTCATACAATTTTGTGATCAAGGAATTTATTCTCAAAGTAATTCATTACAAACTTATGATGGTATTGGCATAAACACTCTAATCATACTTCTTCATTTCATAATATCATCACCTATTTCGGAATCATTTCATCAAATAAAGCTAGATATGACAAAGTCTTAACGGTAACCATACCAAGATCTACAAGTTTGTTCTCACTTTTGGTTTCTTCCTAGGATAGGTGTCTTGCCTATGGTCTGTTCTAGAAGCTTCATTGTGTCACATCTATCCCATACGTATATCTCTTTGGAAGTAAGAACATACTGACACTTTGCTCAAGTAAACGAGTCAAATATAGATCAAACAGAAAATTTTAAATTTACACATTTCCTTGCCCCACCAACCTTTGGTGATGAGCTTGCGTCTCTTACTAGTGACGTAGGGTTGGGAAAGGATGGAAATGCCCTTACTCGCCTATGCCTTGCCCACGGTGATAAACCCACGCTTCTTACTAGTAGCATGGGGCAAGGTGTAGGGGGTCCTCTTGACAAACAAACATTAAAGGTCATAAACAAACAATTCAAATCTTGAAGTCTTGAGTCAAAAACAAATGAATCAGATGTCCAAAATTCCAAGAGAGTTAAAAACCCTAAAACCCAGATTTTGTCTACCATGTGGCCATCTACAGGATCTAAGTCTAGATAAACCGCAAAGCAAGTTGCATCCCAAACTATGGAGTCACTCGAGTAGAGTAGGCTTGTAGCATCCTAATTTGGTTCCACTAAAGCTTTGTCTATCTTTCATCACTATCATTTCAACACATTTCATAACTTGTGCCCTTTCTAGCTCTCGGTGACGAGCCCTTGCATCTTACTAGCTGCATGGAGTTAGGAGTGGGGCAAGTTTATCTGCTCATCATACCGGCTTATCTTCACCACTTTGCCAAAATAGATATGAAGTATCAAAGTTGATTTAAGAAACTAAAATTCAAAATCACATTGTATCTACATTATCATATATCAGCACCATGAAATACAAAAAGAAGGTTAACATTTGTACCATTTGTTCTCCATTGCATACATTCTAAAAAGCATATAAGCATAACATCATAGTTTACATGTGGAAACAGAAATGGAAGCAAGGTCATAGATGCCAAGAGTCTGATCCAAAAAGAATATATATATATAAATGGTCAAAATTCCTGTACAATGCCATCATGCACTAAGCATGGTCAAAACGCTCAAAGAGCCCGGGAAATACAAAAACATCATACAAAAATCTAAGAGAGCCAAGTGGCTTCTCAACCCCTATGAGATCCCTCTGAGGGTGCACGCCCATGCCTAGGACTCCGGCTACGCTGGTGCTCTGAGTGCATGGAGGGCTCACGATCCCGAGGGGCAGCTGCAGTCTCGCCATGAGAATGACTCCTGATCAGGTGCTCTATTGTCCTATACCCTGCCAGCTCAGTACAGAGGGTAGATACCATCCTGGCCACATGTAAGATAGGGGAAAAGACATCGGTATGTCTGCCAGCTACTGAAGGCTCCCCTGCATCCACAGATAGCTCTGCACGGGTCCTCTCCATAGGGATCATCAGGGTATCAGTGCATACCCTGCGAATCAAGTCTCGCCACTCATCGGCAGTCTCTGTAAATAAAGGAGAAAATGAATTAGAAATAAAACAAGAGATAAACACAAGTGTAAACAAAAGGAGAGATAGCAATTAAGGCGATCCTAACTCGAAGCAAAGGGAAGATAACTTACTCGGATCACCGGGCCTCCAGGATGGATCTCTAGGGTCAGCACCTACCACAGATGCCACCGCTGACTGAGGTACTCCTCCCGTGGCTGGAGCAACGTAGCATCCCGCTATAGAATCATCCTCCCCACCATGGCCTTGGGAGAGTGGCTCCTCTGAAACTAGAGTCACCCCTTCACGCTCTACTCCACCCACTCTGGCTGCATGATATCCTGAGTGTCATGCCACTCAGGATCATTATCCTCCTCTCCACCCGACTCGCTAGCCTTAGCCTCAGTCTCCTCCTCCTTCTCTCCCCCTGTGAACTCCTCAGACTTGAAGTCTATGTCAATGGGGTCGTGACTACTGTGAGCGAGACTGGCGGCAATCTAAAGTAAGGGTTCCTGAGGAGAACCGGCTCTCCCTCGGGCACGTACTACCCGCCTAGCTGCAATAGGAATGCTAGGGGTAACAAATGTCCAACCCTGGCCCCTAGGACCCCCTCTGGCCTCTCGAACTGACCTATATATTGGCACCACCGGGGGAAGCATACCCATGAAAGGCAGGCCAAACTGTTGAGGAACTCGGCTAAAGGGATGTATCTCCACTCTCCCTACCCTGTCAACAAGTTGCCCTGTGGTGGAGCGAGAAATCAAAGTAAGAGCCTCCTTGCCCCATAAACCTGTCATGGCCTAATATGGCGTGGCCTCCATGTCATCGGTGGTCAGGGAAGCAACTGGCTGGTGAGGTGCTCTGAGCACCGACATGTCTGTCCATCTGGCTACCCTCACAGCTCCGGGATCTGCCACCTCTACACCTCTGCCATAGGGGATGAAGCGCTCATAGACCCAGCTCATAACCAGGGTCAGACAGCTTAAAGACTGCCCCTATAAAAGGACCACCCTATACAAATCATGGTAGGTAGTCCTAAGTGTATCGGCTCCCCAGGCGCAAATCCATCCATGTCCCTCGATCTGTGCAATGATGGGGGACAAGCAATATATTATTGTGTCTCCTCCCTTGTCCCCGATCAATCTTGAGGTAAGGATACCCATAATGGACTGATGAATCAAGGGGATGGGTAGGCTAGGAATAGATCAGACCCTCACCCCCTTCAAAACAGTGGAGATAACTGCATCTCCCATGTAAGAAGCCCACTGTGCTATCTGAGCCCGTGAACCTGCCGTCTCAAGAGTAAGTCATCTCCCGATGATTGGGACCCCCAGGATACAGTAAACATCCTCCAAAGTAATGGTCCACTCACCTCGGACCCCTGGTAATCGGAAGGTGTTCTGATCAGCATCCCAATATGAAAATAAGTCACAAAGTATGTGACTGGATGGTGCAACATGTGGAACCCATGATATACGCAGTATACCGACCCTGTGAAGAGTGTCCACCTCATCCTGTGAAAGGGCATCTAATACTGTTGGGAGCCAGTCACACTCTCTCTCTAGGCTCCATCGAATGTACTCCTCCCTCACCTGCATCCACCCAAAAACACATAAAACAGAGAAATTTAGCATCCGAATGACATTAGAAAAATCATGAAAACACATAAAAATGCAAAAAATGCAAAAAAAAATTCTAACAAGTGTTCCTTTGGCATTCTGTGAAGAACCACCGCCCTGAGCAGGGCGACAATTTCGTAACCACCGTCTTAAAGGTGGTGGTCTTGTAACCACCGCCCTGAATAGAGTGGCGGTCACGTGACCGCAGCTCTGTTCAAGGCGGCAGTCGTGTCTCGAAAACCCACGTGAGTTTTATATTCTAAAAATGCCTAAAAATGCAAAAAAGGGATTATTTTAACTAAAACAAAGCCTACCCAGTAGGCTCCCCCCCTAGATAGACCTTTTGAACCTAACATTTTCAAAAATAACCCCCCCACAACAAAGATTTTAACATTTTAAAAATTTGGGGGTAAAAACAATAAATTGAGAAAAACTAACATGTGATCTCGCGGGTCAATGATCTACTCGTGGAGGCATGATCACTATCTCGTCACGAACATTTTGACTCTACTCTCGTAAGAAATCGTCACTATGGGTCCCAGAGCTCAAAACCAACCAAACCAGCACGCGCAAATGAATAGGAAAATGGGTCCACTTTCATATATATAGCAACCTGACTCATTTTGAATCCCCTTTCCATAGGTTTTGAGCGCCGAAGGAGGTAAGTTCTTATCCCCACAAAAATGGTAAGTCCTCATTTCATATTATTTTAGTATTTATTTTCCGATCTTTTTTGTCTATCTGCACTTGATTCCTCTTTTCATTTTGTAGGTGGAGGGAATTTTGGATGGCATCATTTTGACACACGGACGTATCAGGTATAACTTCCAACTTCCCATTTTGGGACCACCATACTCAGACCCACCGTTTTACGCCTATTCATGGCTAAAACGCTTCTCCAAGGGGGCAATATGTACGTACCCAAAATTGTAAGGTACGTCACTGCCGAAAAGAACGTAACACGTGCCCCAATGATGATATAGGTCTCCTCGCAAGGTGTTCAGGATCCGAAAAAGCTCCTCAAGTATGTGTTAACATCCCGCATGCCTCACTTAGCCCATGCGTGCTTTGTTGTTCTCTTTTCCCCTCTTTTCTTTGCGTTTTACTCTTCAGTTATGAAACTGCCGCCCAGACAAGGCGGTGGTCCTGTAACTGCCACCCTGCTCATGGCAGTGGTCCTTCACACATTTTCAAGAATGTTCCTTTTAACACGACTCATGTAAATTTCAACGTTTACCAGCATTTTTCACCGCCTTTGGCTTGCATTAATAATTCTGGTTCCCTGGAATAGTGTTTTGGCTTTGTTTATGCTTTAAGAGATCAATTTGGTTTTTACCTTTGGGTAAATGCAAATGCTATAAATAGTTGGCTTGTGCTCAAGCAAATGGCCCCTCAAATTTGCCTCTCAATTTCTCATTTCAGTAGTTCATTCTTTTATTTTGCTTAGGATTAATAGTTTTGTTCATTCCATGCTTAGTTGATGTTATTTTGCTACTAGAAAGCCACATATCCATCTTGTGCAAGTGCTGTCATTACTTCATGCAATCCATTAAAGTAGAAAAATTTAATTCTCAGTAGGAAGCCATTAAAGTTACAGGTTTTACTCATCAAACAGGATAGTTTCAGGTTCTATACATTTTATGTTGTATGACTCACAATAAATCCCGCTAGGAATTATATAAGCCAAGCTCTGTACTCTTGTGGTATCCCTCTCCTACTCACATTGTATTCAGTCTGTATCATAAGCTTCCTTTATTCCATAATCTACTTTTGTTGATGCTAGCATTACACGCTTTTCTGGATCCACGTGAGCATGAAGGAATAAGGATATCACACTGAGGGGACAAAACCACACACACCATTGGATTCGTCACTTTTCTGCAAAATCTAGGTTCTAGCTTTCAAAGTTCTAGTTAGAAGTATATCAAATAGAGTATCCAATCATCTTATTTCAGTCAATTTTACTTTTGATATTGCCAGGGAAGCTGTGGGGATTGATATTTTTTGAGAAACTATGATTCATTCCTCACTTCTGAGGTAGGATCGAGAGTCTTTCAAATAGATTAGATTAGTTATTTCATTATTTAGAATAGACTTACAACTGCACAGGCAAGTAGCTATACTCGACTGCCTTGTTTGTTTTAAACTTCGTGATTAGTTTGGTTGTCAATTGCTAGATATTTTAAAAAGTTTCTCTTTCAATTTCGTTTGAATAATTCATCAGAAAAATAAAAAAATAGAGAAGTTATATATGCTATAGATATACTTCACATAGTTAATTTTACTTTTTGCAATTGGATTTACATTGTTGCTTTTGTATGACAATCACGGGACCTAGGGAGCCTAGAGAATATGTATTCAAGCCAATCATGTCCCAACCGAATCTCATCATAGCAATAACTGATATAGATCAGAATCTTAGGATCCAAGTCTTCCGAACTGTTAGGAATATCTATGTTGTAGTGTGAACATAGAATATTATGTAAGTGATTATACTATCTAGGATAATATAATATGTGTTGTAATAATTAATTACATTATTGTAAATGTAATTATGAGTGGGTGAGTAAATATTGTTATGAGTTGTTGAATAAACAAATCATTAACAATATTAGTTTTGTGAGAAAACAAAATCTCACGTAAAATAGCATGGAGTTGTTTTAAGAGTTATATGTGGAGATATTTATGAAGATTATATCTCCTTAAATATAGGAACAACATCTCCTATTTAAATGGATGTAATAATTCTTATGAATGCAGCAAGAATAAAGAGTAAGATTTACTATTTTCTTTATGTAATTATGATATTAATTTTTCATTTGGTAACAGAGCAGGTTTGATGCAAGAAATTTCAGTGCTTTCATGATCAAATCCGTCTCAAAGAATATATCATAGTTTTCATTTCCGGATGTGGGTTTTTCTATAATTTTGCATGTGTAGAAATTACATTTTGTATCCGAAATAAAAACTAAGTCAGAATTTTCAGGAGTAAGAATTCATTTCAGCAGAACCCATATTGTAAAAAATAATGGAGAAACTAAATCTGATTGAAAAGTTTGAAGGACAAGATTTCCATACATGGCAACTACAGATGCAATTACATTTAATAGAAAAGGATCTATGGGATGTGGTGAAGTCTAATTCAACTCCACCCACTGGAGGAAATGAATTGGCAAAGTGGAATGCAAAAGATCAGAGAGCATTGGGTACCATTGGTCTGGGCTTATCAAAAGCCTACCTACATCATGTGGATTTCACAAAATCTGTAAAAGAAATTTGGGAGTCTCTTAACAAATTGTTTGGTCCTGAAGCTGAAATGGAAAAGACTACATTGAAGCAACGCTTGTACGGGTTGAAAATGGAAGAGAACTCAAAAATGGCAGATCATATAAGTAAGTTTCGTTCTTTGCTAAATCAACTAGCTGGAATTAAAGAACATGTAAAAGATGATGATGCTAAAGCTATTCTTCTTAATAGCATGCCTAAGAGTTACTCAAATATTGTATTTACTTTGAGTAAAATTACTATTAGTCTAGAAGGAGTGATTTCTACATTGTTAGAACAAAGCAGTCATGAAGAACATGAAGAAGTACTATATGTAGGAAACAAACCTAGCTCCTCATCTAAGAAGGAAAAACATAAACCAAAGAAGGTTCCTTCACATGGAAAAATAAAATGCTTTTATTGTAATGAGATTGGGCATGTAATACTGAACATTAAAAAGAGAGCTTAGGATCTTCTTGATGATAAGATAGATCAGAAAGCCCTTCTAGTTGAAGTAGAAACTGATTGGGAAGTCTACTCAATTGATGAAGAACTTTCATGTCCTAATGATGAGGATTTCCTATGGTAGACTCTTTTCTTGTTGGAGGAAGGAGGCAATAGAGGAAGGAGGAAAATCAACGTCCTCTCGTCATTCACAAACGATGGGGTCACAGATAGATGTGGTGATATTTTATTTCAGTTATGTGGTGTGTTTATATACAAGGGGGTGAAACTAGTTTCATGTTTTGATTTTAATGTGTTCACATAGACTAACAACAGTTCCTGAGTGTCTATTTGGTGTGGAAGAAACAAACTGCTTGACTTAGCCTACAGGTGCAAATCATCTACGTACGGTCCTCTAACTATCGTACGGTCCTCTGACTGCCATACTTCGGTGGAAGGTACTTCGTTGGAAGGTGATCAGTCGATGAAGATGTTCATACGACAAGGATGATCATTAGTAGCAAGATCCAGTAGTAATGGCTACTCCGACAAGTTTGATGTTTCCAGGAGCTCTTACCCCATGTTCACACTAAGGGGGCGAATGTTAGGAATATCTATGTTGTAGTGTGAACATAGAATATTATGTAAGTGATTATATTATCTAGGATAATATAATATGTGTTGTAATAATTAATTACATTATTGTAAATGTAATTATGAGTGGGTGAGTAAATATTGTTATGAGTTGTTGAGTAAACAAATCATTAACAATATTAGTTTTGTGAGAAAACAAAATCTCACATAAAATAGCATGGAATTGTTTTAAGAGTTATATGTGGAGATATTTATGGAGATTATATCTCCTTAAATATAGGAACAACATCTCCTATTTAAATGGATGTAATACTTCTTATGAATGCAACAAGAATAAAGAGTAAGATTTTGAATTTTCTTTATGTAATTATGATATTAATTTTTCACGAACAACGGAAAACTTACAACAGATTAGCCTCCAGTTAAGCGGGTTAAACATAGAAGACAACCAAACACACACATTTTGGTCAAATCAACCAAACTACAAATTACCCTAGATATATATCCACATGACTGTAGAAGGGCTTGAAAGAGAGAAAACATTCAGTTGTGATCCTTTGGTACCACAACCAGATGCAGGAGACACTCTCACAGATATAGATACCAGCTTAAGAATTCAGGTTGCACAAATTCCTGTGAGATACTTTTAGAAGATCGTATAACTATTAATTCTAAATATAGAGGCTGAGAAAGCATACGACTATTGGATACTATGGATTAGGGACTAATTCCACACATGACCATAACAGGACCACAATAGACACGAATCTATGGTTATGACCCACAAATCCCAAAACCCAATGAATCCACACGTGAATCAGACATAGATGTTGGCCTACGCACATTAGTATTCAGATCTACTCCACTTCCACCTATCATCATCGAACAGTTATCCTTGTTAGACGTAACAGCTAATAAAGCTAAGAATTTCTGGACTAGGACAGATAATCACCCATAGAGTCCGCTATACCCATCATCCACCCTATGACCCTTTCTGGAGATATACACGAAACTATCCCAGGTCATTTTTTACGTATTCCACAACCCATAGACCAAATCATGCCAGAGCTCTATATTGATTGGAGCCTTCGAGTAGTCATCCTCAAAACCAATTGATCTATCACACCAGTTCAGGTTAGGAGGGCCTTCTTTCCCTTAGATTCACAGTTTCATCTAGTGCGCGTATATGAAGACATAAGATTGCCTAACTAGTTTGTCTACATCCCACGAATATTCCATCCCCACCGGTTGTCTCGGCATGACCTCGAGAGGTCGGGTGTGAGGAAGAGTTACTTGTAGATTCCCTCAAACGCTTGTCACTTTTCCATCGTAAAAAGGAGGTAGAAGTACTGAAGGTGACCTTAATAATTCCACCCATTGGAGTATATTTTACTATACGATGGAAAAGTGAAAGAGAGAATGGGAATCTACAAGTAATTCTTCCTTGCACCCAACCTCCTGAGGTCATGCTCGAGACAACCGGTGGGGATGGAATACACGTGGGATGCAGACAAACTAGTTAGGCAATCTTATGTCTTCGACACACACTAGTGGAAAATGTGAATCTAAGGCAAAGAAGGCCCTCCTAACCTGAAGTGGCATGTTATAGATCGGTCAGCAAGGATGACTACTTGAAGGCTCCAATTAATATCGAGCTGTGGCATGATTTGGTCTATAGGTTGTGGGATACGAGGAAAATGACCTAGGATTGTTATCATGTATATCTCCAGACAGGGTCATAGGGTGGATGATCGGTATAGTGGATTCTACGGGCAATTATTTGGTCTAGTCCAAAATTCCTTAGCTTCATTAGCTGCTATATCCAACAAGGATAATTGTTTTTGATGATGATAGGTGGAAGTGGAGTGGATCTGAATACTAATGTGCATAGGCCAACGTCTATGTCCATAATTTGACCTGTGGACTCATTGCGTTTTGGGATTTGTGAATCACAACCAGTAGATTCATGGTTGTTGTGGTCCTTCTATGGTCATGTGCTGAATCAGTCCCTAATCCCTAGTATCCAATAGTCATATGCTTTCTCAGCCTCTATATTCAGAAATATAACAGTTGTGTAATCTTTTCAGAGTGATCTTATAGGCATTCATACAACTATGAATTCTTAAGCTAGTGTCTATATAAGTGAGAGTATCTCCTGTATCTGGTTGTGGGACCAAAGGATCACAACCGAATGTTTGCTCTCATTCAATCCCTTCTACAGTCATGCAAATGTTTATCTAGGGTAACCTGTAGTTTGGTTGGTTTGACCAGAATATGTGTGCTTGGTCATCTTCTATGTTTAACCCTCTTAACTGTGAGGCTGATCTATTGTAAGTTTGTCGTTGTTCAGAAGACTTGGATCCTAAGATTATTTTCAATATTAGTTATTGCTGTGATGAGATTGGATTGGGGCACAATTGGCTCAAATACATATTCTTTGGGCTTCCTAGGTCCTGTGATTGTCATGCAAAAGGAACAATATAAATCCAATCTGCAATGATAGAATAAAATTGACTACGTGAAGTATATCTATAGCATATATAGACACATTCTCTATCTTTGATATTTATGATAAGATTACTCGAACAGAAATTAAAAGAGCAATTATCTAATATATCTAGAAATTGACAACTAAACTAATAACGAAGTTTAAAACAAACAAGGCAGTCAAGTAAAGCTACTTGTCTATGTAGTTGTGAATTCTATTTGATAAATAATGAGATAACTGATCTAATCTATTTGTAAGACTCTCGATCCTACCTCAGAAGTGAGGAATGAATCATATTTTCTCAGAAACTATCAATCCCCATAGCTTCCCTGGCAATATCGAAAGTAAAATTGAATTAAATGAAGATGAGTGGCTACTCTATTTGATATGGTTCTAACTAGAAATTTGAAAGCTTGAACCTGGATTTTGTATAATAGTGGAAAATCCGATGGTGTGTGTGCCTTTGTCCCCTCAGTGTGATTTCCTCATTCTTTCGTGCTCATGTGGATCCAAAAAAGAATGTAATGCTAGCATGCAGTAGAAGTAGATTTGGGAACAATGGTAGCTTAGGATACAAACTGAATACAATGCGAGTAGGAGAGGGATAGCACAAGAGTACAAAGCTTGGCTTATGTAATTCCTAACAGGACTTATTGCGAGTCATGCAACATAAAACGTTCATAACCTGAAACTATCCTATTTGATGAGTAAAACCTACAACTTTAGTGGCTTCCTACTGAGAATTAAACTATCCTACTTCAATGGATTAGATGAATTAATGATCAGCACTTGCACAAGAGGAAAATATTTAGGCTTTCTAATAGCAAAATAGCACTAACTAATGCATGCAATGAACATGAAACTATGAATCCTAAGAAAAATAAAAGACTTGAACTACTATATTGAAATGAGAAATTCCGAGAGGCAAATTTGAGGGGCCATTTTCTTGAGCACAAGCCAACTATTTATAGCATTTGCATTTACCCAAAGGTGAAAACCAAATTGATCTCTTAAACCATAAGGACAAAGCCAAAACACTATTCCAGGGAACCAGAATCATTAATGCAAGTCAAAGGTGGTGAAAAAAGCTGGTAAACATTGAAATTTATGCGAGTCACGTTAAAAGAAACATTCTGGAAAATGCGTGAAGGACCACTTCCCTAAGCAGGGTGGTTGTTACAGGACCGCCACCTTGTCTGGGTAGCGGTCACGAGACCGCCGCCCAATCAGGGCGGTGGGTCATAACTGAAGAGCAAAACACAAGGAAAAGAGGGGAAAAGAGAACAACAAAGCATGTAGGGGCTAAGCGAGGCATGTGGGATGTTAACGCACACTTGGGGAGCTTTTCTAGATCCTGAACACCTTGCGAGGAGACCTATATCATCATTTGGGCACGTGTTACATTGTTCCGGAAGTGAAGTACCTTATAATTTTTGGTACGTACAATGTACCTAGTAGATGATGAGGAAATAGAGAACCTATATGTTGATCATACAAAGGATATGTATGAATTATTTGATAGTGTAATTGAGAAGGTGTGCTTACCATAATCCTTTGAGGACAAATAAGGTCAACATTGGTATAGAAGCAAAACCGAAAGAAACAATCATTGGGTTTTAATGAATAGACCGAGAGGTTTTAAAGATAATTGAGTTGTTGCGTGACTTCAACAATTTTTCCCCCCATAGATACCATGAATTGAAAGGGGTTCATCATTCATTGGGAGAGATGTGAATTAAGTTTAAGGAAGGTGTGCTCTGGATTAGGAAGAATCTTAATCTACATGTGAATTTAAAAGAAGAGATTGATAAAATGTTGGAATCCAAGATTATTGAGGCCATTGAAGAATCTGAATGGGTTACCCTAATGGTGATTAGTATCAAGAAGGATGGGAGGATAAGGATCTATGTAGGACTACAGAGATTTGAATGTTGCATGTGTTATAGATCCTTTTCCAACACCTTTTATAGAGGATATCTTGGAAGGTGTTGCAGGGTGCGAGATTTACTCTTTTACAGATGGATTCTCAGGGTATCACCAGGTAAGGGTTGCAAAAGAAGACCAAGAGAAGACTACTTTCACCACTAAATGGGGATATTTTTTCTTACATGGTTATGCCCTTTGGACTTAAGAATGTGCCTACTGTATTTTCATGCATTGTGGTGCAAGCATTTCAAGACTTTATTTATAAGTTTCTACAAGTCTACCTGGATGTTTAGATGATGTATGGATTTGTGAAAGATCATTGTGACAACTTGAGATTGATGTTTGAGAGGTGCAAATAGTTAAGTATCTCTCTAAACATTAAGAAATGTGTATTTTCTAATCCTTTTGGCATTGCTAGGTCATATTATTTACAAGGAAGGTTTATTAGTGGATCCTGCCAAAGTTGTTATTTTTTGGGTTTGGAGGAGCCTATTAATCAAAGTACAATGTGTGTATTTTTGGGGCATATGGGTTACTACATAAATTTCATCAAAGGTTATGCCATGATTTCCATGCCCTTTGGAAGTAATTGTTGAGACATAAAGGAAAATTTCACTGGGGTGAGGCACAACAGTTGGCTTTTGATACATTGAAGGAGAAGCTTACTACTATGCCCATTTTATGCTTTCCCTCTTGGGACAAGCCCTTTCATGTGCATGTGGATGCATCAGGGATGGAAATTGGAGCAGTCCTAGCATAGGCTGGAGAAGGGATTGTTGATCACCCTTTGTGTTTTACAAGCATAAAGCTAACTCCAAATGACAGAATTACACAACAATGGAGTGCAAAGTGTTGTCTATGATTTATGCACTACATAAGTTTAGGAAGTTCTTGTTGGCTACTTTGTTTATCTTTTACACAGATCACATTGCACTTAAGTATTTGGTAAACAAACCTATTTTGTAGGGGCGCATAAGTCTTTGGATCTTGTTATTTTAGGAGTTTTACTTATCATTCGTAGTAAAACCAGGAAAGAGAAATTCAGGACCTGACCATCTTTCAAGAATTAATTTAGGTGAGGACACGTAGAGCATTAAAGACACAATGTTAGATGAAAATTTGTTCAGATTACAACGCGTGCCCTCTAATTTGGAGGATATTGTTGTCTTTTTACGAACATGTGTGGCACCTAACAGAATGAAGAGTATAGAAATAAAACAACTTGTCATTTGTGTCATGGATTACATGTTGATTAGTGGAGATCTATACAAACTTGGCTGGGATGATATTTTGTGCTTGTGTGTACTCGAACATGAGCGCGTGGGTATTATGGAGGAAGCTCATGGAGGGATTTATTGGTGGACACTATGCAGGGCGAAGCCACTGCGCATAAGATTCTGATGGCTAGCTTATGGTGGGAAACATTGTACAAGGAGTTGCACAAGAATATGCCAAGGGTTGTGATCATTGTCGAGTGCCTTGAGAAGCCTGGGCATAGAGATGAAATGTCGTTGAGGCCTATAGCAAGTGTGAAACCTTTTGAAAAATGGGAAGGCTTGACTTCGTGGGCCCTATTTCCCCACCAGGAATGTAGGACCATGGTTAACGCTACATCATTACTTGTACAAATTATCTTACAAGATGGGAGGAAGTAGTGCCTACGAAGGATTGCACTGCAACTACTACAGAAGGTTCCTTTGGGAGAATATCATAAGCAGGTATGGATTTCCATTAATTTTAACAAGTGATAGGGGTACTCATTTCTTGAATGAGTCTGTTGGACTATTATTGGCAAAGTTTATGGTAGCAGGGTATCATAAGACTACACCCTATCACCCACAAGCTAATGGAACTGCTGAAGCTTTCAACAAGATGTTTGAGCCACACATTGACAAAGATCTGTGAGTTGGAAGGAAGGATATTGGGATGATAAATTTTCTATAGTTGTACTTTGGTCATATAGAACAATCTAAAGGAGACTAAACAAAGCAACACCCTTTCAGTTGGTGTTTGGTGCAGAGGTTGTTTTACCAGTTGAGTTTATGTTACCATCCCTGCATATTGCGTGCGCAGGAGGATTGGTTGATGAGAAAGCACTTGAAGAGTGCATAGAAAAACTAATGCAGTTGGATGAGAGGTGCGCTATAGCTTGTTGGAGCCAGAAGACAAAGAAAGAAAGTGCAAAAGGCCTGATATGATCGACACATTAAGAATAATAAGCTTGAAGTTGGACAAATGGTTCTTCTGTATGAAACTCCAAGTTTTTGCACCATCCAGGAAATTTCCAAGTGCATTGGTTGGGACCGTATGTTGTGACCTATATACTTGAATCAGGTGCTTGCCAGTTAGAATATTTGGATGGCACATGGTTTCCTGGTTACTTTAATGGGAGTAGGTTGAAGCCCTACTATAAATAAGTCTTCTTGGTGTTTTGTAATAAGGCAGTGTTGCCATTTAGCTTACAGGTTTTCCTTTAATGCATTTTCCTTTATATGTGTTTCCTTTTCATCGTTGTTATGCTTTGTCATTTTTAGTCCTATGTTGTGTTGCACATTGGCGTGCCAGTAGCTAATTACATTTTAAGTGATTCCATGTGCAGAGGACCACACATATATTTAGTGTGGGGTGGATAGAAGTATAATGTGGAAAATGGTTAGCGTGTTTCTAAGGGAGGTTGGATTGAGTTGAAAACTCCTTTTGGGACATTGGCACGAAGGTAGAAAAAAATGGTTTGTTGTATGAAAGGTTTTCTGAGGAACGTTGAGATGATTAAAGACCACGTACAGAGAGAAAACAAATCACTGCAGTGTAACGTGAGGTAGGCATTGACATGGGAAACTACTTAGTGGATAGTGTAGAGGTTAAGTACTTTGGAACAATGAGGCACGTGGAGGAGGTCTACTGGTAGTGAAGTAATGTTGGCATGTACCAGAAGGTTATGACTGTAGATGCGCGAGGTGGGTTCATGAAGTTTACTTAAGCGGAAAAACACTCATGCTTTGTTAAAAAGTAACATTAAGATGTGTGGGTCGAAAAGGACTATGAGGTCATGGAAAAAGTATAAATAGGGGGTGAGGGTGATTTTAACTACCTTGCCTTTGAAATTTCTCTCTGAGCTATTGAAGTGTGATGAGGGGTGTGATAAAGAAGCGAAGTACTTTTACGAACTAGTGGCGATTTGCAAACTGTGATGAGACCTTACGGAGTGGAAAGTGGAGTAGATAATGAGGCAAGTAGGGGGTTGCATAGAGTGAAGCTATTGACGTCGGAGAGCTTGGGAAGACAATGAGAAGTTGAACACCTAGGGCACACAGTGAAGGAATCAAAATGGCACCAAATAAGACATGAACCAAGAGACTAGTGGTGGAAAAGGAGGAACCCATTGAGATATACTCAAAAATGAAGTACCCCCCAGGTGTAATCAAAGTATGAGAGAAGTGGAGTTACAAACAAGCTTGGATATATCCTGCAAGAAATTAGCAGTAGTTCAACCATATAGGAAGAACATGACCAAGTTAATGCAGGTGGCACTATTCAAAGATTCATCGCATCGAGGTTAGATGAGCTGTGCCCTAAGAAATTGATGACTTGGTGCAAACTTAAAGTTGCATAAAACTAGAGTTTTATAGCTATGGGAGCTGCCCTTCATTTGCTAAACCCACCCCTACTCTTCCGATGGTTAATGATGTCGACAAAGTGGATGAGGAATGTTCATACTTTCGTGTGACCTATGAGTATGATACGAGGCCAGTTGATATGTAGAAGTCCTTGAGAGCAAGGACTTATTCACTGGATCTTATAGCCAATGTACAAATCAATGTGGTGAAGCAGTTTAAGGGATCCATCCAGGGGGAGGGCTCATTTTGTAGTTGTACGATCCTAAGACCCACCAAGAAGGAGTTGCTCAGTGGAGGTTACAGACATCCACCTTTCCAAATCCAAGAGAGGCACTTGATCCTACCCTATGAGTGCAGTGGTCTTCAGGAATTGCAAAATAAGAAGGAGAGGAGAAGAGGTGTAAGGAAGTGTAGGGAAAAATTCACGTGACACTTCTAGGTAAAAGGAAGTATTATACACGCCGGAACAGTAGTGGGGACTACAAGTAGGCATTGATCCTGCAATGAAGTGTCGAGGCTTAAGAAACCAGAGTACAAGAAGCTAAAAGCCTGAGGAAGAAGAGTCAGGAAATTGAAAAATCCTCCAGGAAGAAGGAGTATGGAGATTTACGTCGGTGCAACAATGGGGGCACAGGTACATCATAGTCTCCAGGCTTCTGCAACCAGAGTGTAAGGAATTTAAACACCCCGGAAGAAGATCCACAGAAAAAACGGTACATTCAATTCTAGACAGAACTTGAGGGAATAGAGATCGCGCCACATTTAGGAGGAACTCGAGGAAGAGAAGGAGAAGAGGCGGAGGCATAAGGCCAATGTAGAAACAGTGATGCATGTGCGTAAGTTAAATAGATGCCTACAACAGAGGGACCTGTGAAGAGTTCCTAGGTGAAAGAAAATTCACCTATCCCAGCCCACCGAACTAGAAGAGAAGGATAAGGGATACTCCTTTATTATTAAGGAGGATAAGGAGTTTGCTGTAAGTACAAGCACCCTGAGGAAGCAATGCTCTAAGCACAAGGCAGAGAGGAAAAGGTGGACACCTAGGACCCCTCATATGGACTTCATGGATAATCCTATGAAGGTGTTTTTTGTATGGTTCCAGAGCACCCTTTCCCCAGAGAAGTTACATGTTTGGGATCTCTTAGACCAAGATGGGGGCATAATGAGGACCAAGAAAATGATAAGTTGGAATCTGCATTGTCATGCAGAGGATCCTGAGTTTGAGGTCAATGATCATGCAATCGAGACCATCCATTTGAAGAAAAATAAAGGGGTGACTTATAAAGTGGTGGATCCAAGCCACCTTACAGATGAGAAGGCATGCAACGCGCTGCAAAAGATGTCCCTGGAAGTCGTAAGACAAAGCTTGGATGTAGGGGCGACTGTTCAAACCTTGGTCGTAGATCAAAAGGGGAAGGAAAAGGAGATATAATGATTGCACAATAGTTTGAAGGGCAAACAGGTGTACGGACAAAGGAAGCATATGATTGAGTTGACACCTTGGTTAAGAAAGTCTTGGAACAATGTCTGACATTGGTGAGCCAAGCTAGGATAGATTATAACGATGAAATGGAGTACTTGGAATACTTGGTGGGGATGTTGTTGGTCAACATCAAAAATGGTTTGGGACCCATAGTAGAGGAGATCACAAAGGAGAAGGAAAACAACAAGATTTTTGTTGAGGCCCGAATTACTGAGTTAGAGGACTTGCTCACCCAACTCAAGGAGGAAAACATATTAGGAGATAGGGGCTTCAACAGTTGTTAGAAATGTGAGCTCATTATTGATGCATGTGTAACAGATGAAGAGGCCATCCTCAAGGCCTTACATGAGAAGGTCCCAAATAATAATATTGAGCGTGCCCAGCTGATAATCAACACCACAGCGTAGAAGGATAAGATAAAAACCAAGTGCGAGAAGCTAGAATTTCATATTGGTGAACACTAGGATTCTATCACAGAATGTATGGATAAGTTCGAGGGAGTTTGCGCGGAGCTGGTGGTGGTCATAGAGGAGCTTAAGGGGAAAGTTGAAGAGATTACACCAGACCAAGTACCCAACATAGTGGAGGAGGTGCCGAAAAAAGCAATGGTCGAGTTTGAGGCATAGAAGAAGTTAAAGGGAGAGATAGAGGTGGAGTTTCCTAAACTCCTCCAGTTAACAATTTAGAATTGTTACAACATACAACATTTTTTCCTTAGCCAGTTTTTGTATCAATGGAATTTTATTCGTAAAGTGCGAAGAATTGCCGAGGGCTGGACAATCAAACTAGTGTGGGGTAATGTTGAGCCCTTAAAAATACTAAGTACCTGAGGCATGAATGGTTTTTTCACGTGACAACAAGGCGCAAAGGCTCACGCAACAAGTATCTTTAAGAAGAGCGCGAAGGTTCAAATCCCAAGCATAACAAGCTTGGGACTTAGCCGCATTTTGGACCACATTCAGAATTGCAATGAGGAACACATGGAGATGTAGCCAGGCTTGATTATGGATAAGGTTAAAGCATGGAGACTTGTAACCCAAGAAAATAATACTTTAGGATATTATTATCATGATAGGATTAAGATATGTAAAGTGGAGTTAGTTATGGTTTAGCTGGCATTTTCATGTTTAGGGTACTCAAGTAAGGCAGGGCATGATGACATTTGGCATGCACCCTACTCTTAGGTGATGGATATGTAGTGAGGGGAATATTCCCACAGTTCTCTTTATATGTATTGATCTGCACAACAACCAAAGAGAGAGAGAGCAGAGAGAGAAGAGAGAGCTCATAGAGAGAGATGCATGAGAATGCTTCTTGAGCATAGTGATTGTAGGGTTAGAATGTTATTTTGTTGATGTATCTGGGTCATTTATGGATCTTCTGTATTTGGTTACTGTAACAATGGTGGATTAATATAATGGTGTTTGTTTTGAATATCAATGCTTAATGGATATAAATATTTGTGTTCATTATTGTGTTAATGGTTTAGATCTGATTCCTACATGTTGTTCTTGATGTTAATAGTCATAATATGTTCATCTATGCTTGGATCTAGTTCTTTATTCTTGTTATAGGACGTATGCATTTATTATTGTGTACTACTCCACCATACATGGTAACATTCTTGATAAAGCTCACATAAAAGAGTGGCCTGGTGCCTTCGTGCGCTTTAGTGAGCACCCAGTTTAGGCTGGGTTATATGCCAATGCTCCTGGGAATTAAGGGTTAAGAAAGGTGACCACAACTCCCAACAATCCCAAATCATTTTTTTCATTAAATTTTCTCAAATTAACTACCTACGCAGTATTTAGCCCTTTACTTAAATATCTTGTATCATTACCAAGATTCACAAATTTTAGTGTTCATTGGGCATCACAAGTATGTTGTGGTCTTCTTTTGATGCACTTATTAAGATGACAATTACTATTTTTAGGAACCTAGCAAAGAAATCCTACTTATTATAGTTGAACAAAGTGATCATTTTGCATTGAAATCAATGTAATTAATCAACCAACTGCCAACTGTTACCTGGAATAGAAAAATATTGATTCAAGGTAATATATATATACCCATACCAATCTTGGTTCTACATTTATGCTTTTCCATGTCAACGTGACCTGGGATCATGCAAGAAAAGCATTTAAAGAGAACACAAAACCTAATAAAACATATTATTCTTGTTATGTATTTGTAATTATATATACGATTAAGTTTATCTTGGTCTTGAACTACACATGATGCTCTCCATCCAATGTAGTAAAAATTATATCAACATGAAATTGCTTTATGTCATTTGATCCAACTATATTTTCTTATGGAACATTATACAATTAGACCAAGGACAACAACATAAGATTGTACTACTAATAGTATCGGAATGCCCTAAAGCCCATTGATCCCCTTCAAAAAGAAAATTTGAGCTAAAACTTTTATTCCTCTTAAGGGTTTCAACTGGACTGAATTAATATGAAAAAATATGTTAAAGGGAACACTGGTCATTTTTTACTTGAAAATAAATTCATCTATTGAGAAAAGAAGACCCCAAGATGGAGAGGACTTGCGGGGATGCATTTTTTTCTGACACAACACTGTCCTAGTCTCATTCTAGTCAAACAATGTTTTGTGAATTCACCTCACCAAATATCACCATATTCAAATTAGGGAAACATGATACTACAACCCCAACTATATATCTTTAAATGTTAATATAATATTAATAGGGATGATATATAAATTTTTTAGATCCCAAGTTCTGTGGAGAATTGGTTCTCAATTTGTTTTTTTGTAAAATTGGTTCTTTCTTACAACTGTATCAAATTTTCTTGCAACTAGAAGAATTCATTTTCATTTACATGATGTGAGTTTTAGAATTTTAATAAAGACCTTCCTAAGATCACAATGATCATATCTTCCCATATGACCTATGAACTATTCATTATGAGGATACAATTACCATCTAGGCACTATATTGAAGACCAACCAGTATATTGAAGATATTTAATTCACATATAATAAAATTCACATATTTAAGGAAGACAAAAGTAAAATATCCTTTCCAATATCTTAGATAATACTCTCTTATGCCATCATTCCCTTCAATTGTTTTGGAGTTACCTTTTGTGGTTCCATTAACTAAAGTTTTTATAATCTCATATGAAAAATAGTTTATTCATATGTGAATGATATTTTAGAGAAATATAGGAATAGGGTTGATCATCCTAAAGTCCCATATAAAATTTTTCATCATTATGAATCAAGAAGAATGCATATTCAAATTTTACATACATTACTGTATAAAGAAGAATGCATATTCAAAATAATAGGCGTATATAGTCTTGTTATAATTCATGTATTATATTTTCTAGTGGTTTTTATAGGGAAATATATAATATAGCCTTAATCATTGTCTGTACTTAGGAGTTTGCAAAGTATCATATATCATGAAAATATAAAGTATATTTTAACATAAATATACATAATATTTTAAGGAATTTTAATTTAGCATGTAGTAAAAGTAAATGTTTTATTTTTATTTTTTCAAAAAGAAATGAAAATTTATGTGAAATTTAATCAATTTACCTAGGTTTACATTTTCAAAAAAATATTCTAAATTGAATTTTACTTTCATTTTTTTATATTCATGGCTTATTCCTCTACTAATTTGTTTGAGAGGAACAATTTAGAGATAACAAAAATTCAATCTATTCTCGAGGATCCGACTACAATTAGGAATTATAAAACCCATTGTGAAAACATATTGATTGATCTTCAAAAAATAGAAACAAAGTTGAAAACATACAACCCTTTCTACCCTGAGTCACTAAACACATTTATGGATTCATTAAAATCAAGTGTGTCAAGGGATGTAGGATATAATGAGGTTATATTATGACTTCATGATAAGGAATTCATTAAGAGGTCATGTTGGAGTAGAACTATGCAGGCCAAAAGAAAATAAGGGCATATTATGTAAGCAAATGTTCATGTCCCCTTTGTGCACGCTTGATTTATCCTAGATTTGTGGCCTCTCAAGGACAATTTCCAAATAATGACCAATTACCATTATATTTTATATTGATGCTACATGTTGAGGTTCACCTAAACCTAAAGGTGAACTATTTAGACATCCCTGGTTATTACGGGCAGGGGCGTGACTGTATTAGCCACAAGGCCTACATATCGTAACAGGAGGGAGCTCCTCCTCAGTTGTTGACGTATGTGAAATACAACTTGTAGAGAGGCCACAACCTTTCTTAGAAAAATTTCAAGATGTCACACTGCCTATCATTATGAGTTCCCATGAGGGTGCTATAGAGGGTATTGGGAGCATTTCTCATGAGACCCAATTTATCTCTTCTGACCATGTGGGTTAGTACCTTGAGAGATATGTGGTACTAGCAGTGGAGGAGCTAGTACCAGCAATGATGCAAATACCGAGGTATACAATCATGCACATTTGATTTCCCCTGATGACTTCGAGGTAGTTACAAATCCCACTCAGACACGTCGACTGGGACACATCCTGGTTACCGACTTGTTGCGTGCATATGAGGTGATTACATGGCACTGCAACATTCCACTATCAGGGGTTTTATATTTTATAGAGCAGAACAGTAGTGTGTCTTCTATTTAGGGTACTACTACAACTACTATAGTCAGACCTCTTATTCTTGGGATCATCACACCTGATGTTCAACACATTTCTATTCAGGTGTGTGAAAATTAAACCTTAATTTAATCAAAATTTATTTTATTTCATTATTACTTTACAATTTACTAATATTAATATTGAACGTTTACTTGTGTGTTTAAGATTCTTCTCCAGCACATGCTAGTGAGTATCCAACACCATTTCCCACATATGACATATACACAACTCTTGAATGAGCCCAACATGGATCTTGATGTTTAGGGCCTGAGTCAGCTTGGCTCACTTGGTGAGTTATTTGCTAGTGTTGAGGTCATGGGTCAGCATCAGACAGTTGTCAATGGTGACCCATAGATTTGGAGACACATTCCGCGGAGGTATATACATGTAGAGATATATCTATTTTTATTGTGTTTTAGATATAATATTAATCTAAATTGAAATTTGTGAGATTAAAGAACTTTTATTCAAAAAACTTGTTTATCAACTTCTTACATTTAATTTATTTTGTTTCACAGGGATCTACAAGACAAATATCTACACATAGTGTAGATACTCCCAGCATCTGCCGAGATAGATACTGAGATAATCAATTACATCTCTATTATATGATTTGTTCAATTAATCAAGAAATTGTTGTAGAATTTTGTTTATAAATTTTAATATATGGTATGTTATATATAGTTTCTTATGTGTATATGTCTTTTGATATAAATGTAGGGTGCAACAGAGCCTAGTGATGTGTATGTGTACTCGTCTCTACTGCATGTGTGGAGACTTCAATGATACATTTTGTACTCGTTTTCATCATGTCCATTAATATCTATGTGTTCACACGAAATTTTAGACACACACACACACACACACACACATATACACACATATATATATGTATATATATATATATATATGTATATATCTATATATATATTCATTAGACATGAATTTTATATTTTGATATATGTAATGTAGCATAAAATGTGTATAGATTAAGATATAAAAATTTGTATATATATGTATGTATGATGTAGATATATATATTTTAATATATTATGTACATTTTCATTGAATTTATAATTAGAACATGTATAGAGAATGTGAATACTTAATAACATTGTATGATTATTTTGCATACACATGTGTTTTTAACAAAATTGACCCCCCATATTTTTATATAATCATTAGACATACATACAAATGTTTATATTACAGAACATATATTAACAGTAGTATAAAATTGTAAATATATATTTAACAAGAATTTGTAGCTTGTATATAATGTGTAGAAGTCTAAATGTAGAATATAGATGTAAGATATTTAATAAGATGTATGTAGATGTAAATGTATCATATTATTTATGTATATAGATTTAGATATATTGGTATTCCTATTCAATATGTTACATAGAACATGTATTGAGATTTGAATATATAATTAATTCAGTTTTCTCCTAGTATGATTTAAAAGCATCAAATTTTTGTGGCAATTTATCTACCTTTGTATCATATAATAAAAATACATGAAATTAAGATTAAGAAAATTCCACGATAAAAACATATAATAAGGATATGAAATATATTATATTATGAAATATGAAATGATATGCCACATTACCTATTTTAATTTCCAAAAATAATGCAACATAAATAAACTATATGAGGATTAATTACTTATGTTTTATTAAAGAAATGACCATATAAATAAATGATATATGTTGGTAATACAAACTGATGTAGTATTAAAATTAAGTAAAATGTATCATATACAAAATATCAAATAATATTGAGACCAGTAAAATCTTATATGTATATTTAAAACTAGATACATTGTTATGTATAGTAGATGTACATTTATGTGTTGTAATGTTCTGTGTGTGTAATATCTTGATTTCCTATATGTTGTTGTATGTCACCATCATAAGTATTTTATTCACCATGTAATTTAGTAACATGTACAAAACATGTTTAACTAATGTATTTACAAATTAGATCTAAAGCTGTACATATTTTTATCCTCAAAAAAACCTTGAAAAATAGTGAGTGTTGTGTATGTTCTTATAGAATAAAGCTAGGTGTATAAATGGATTAATTCAAATTTTATTGTCCCGACACCATGATTAAATATACAATCCCCATATAAGAAGAAAAATAATACTTCCATACTGCATCGCTATTTATCAATTTCCTAATGGTATATGCCACTTCCAACTCTTGATATTCAAAAACATCTTTGCATCTTGTAAGAGATACGTATCTACATATACAATACACACATGTAATCACCCCTAATATATTATGTACATTTGTAAACCATGTATGTTATACATACATTTTCTCTTCACCCAATATTCTTTAGCCAAACAGAGCTTCTCACTTTACACACTTGTCTTCTAAATCACAAAGATCCAAACACACATATGCTATAGATGAAATATACATATACATGTATGTACTTATATCCATATTTGCTATAGTACATATGTATCTAGTCTCACGATACCTGGACCTTTATATCATCAATAATCAGGGGGAAATGTTATTATTCCCCCCCTGTTTAGCTAAACACCTTCCTGTCTATTATGATATCTTTACAAAAAAGGATCAAATGTGGAATGATCGTCCATGTATATGCATCTTAGTAGGTGATATCTTATGAATTAATGAATTACATCTTGGATTAAAGTAAATTTCTACTTTATGTGAAACTATGACACCAACACCATAATAGGACTATGTATACATTATATGATTCCTTTGGTATCAACAATTCTTTGGGAAACTTAACCTGTGTATGTCAAATTTCCATGAAACACCATTTTATGGCCAAGAATTTTCAAATAGTGATGACTTATTACATGATTTGAAATGTTGGATGTGGCCATGGGTAACTATCTCATCCATTTTTTAGCTTACTATACAAGTGATTACCACCACGTCATTTAAGTCCTCAAGAGTCCATGAAAAATAACATCTCCAGTGTTATTTCATTTGCACAATCTTCATCATTCTATCTTTATTCGTCTACCACCATTATTGACTTTGAAAAAGTCTTTCTTGGCATCAACATGTATTCTTTATAATTTTGTCACCAACGTTAATTGTCGATCTTGGACTATGGGTGAAGGACATAGATTCATATAAGGCAGAATAGTTGACATGTTTTAAAATCCAATTTTATGGCATCTTAGGGAAAATTGAGGTTGTGTGTTGTCATACCTCAACTAATTTGATTCTTTAATACAGAAGAGAGAAGTTTTGAGCCTAATAGATCATATACATATTTATCATGTATACTCAAGTACATACATGTAATATGTATATACACACTCATACGTACATATAAAAATTCACATATATATGTATGTATTTATGTCCATCTATTATGGTATATGTAGGTGTCACAAATGGATCCATTCACATCCTAGTGACAAGATCACATGACCCCCATAAGATACACCATAATATTCCATACATGCATCAAACATTTGTTTCTTTATAATGGGATTTATCGCCTACATATTCATACACATATATACATGTATATGTGAATTTTTATATGTATGTGTATACATATTAATACCTATATGTAAATGTATGTATAAGTATACATATACATATGTATATGTATTGGTCTCACATACATGTGAAATGTTTATTAGTATTATCATATGTTAGTAATCGTTTATTATAGTATACACTTATGTGTCATACCAGAAAAGATGGAAATGGATGATGCATGTATAGGCATCTTATGGTATATCTTATAGGGGTCATACGTTCCTATCTTGGAATTTGTCAAGTATATATGCCATTGGGCTATAACACCACCAATAACTAGCATGTAATTAGGTGTAGACATGGCCAAAAGGCTTGTAACATATACACTCTCAAAGGTCTCCCTACATAATCACCTAAGTGTAGGAACCATTGTTCATAAGAAAATGAAGTCATATTGGGATTAATAGAATCTAGTCTACATCTAGTCTCCATTTTTGGTGCTTGGACCATGTGCATTCTAAACTTGGAGTGAACAATCAAAATACTAGAGTCTATGTGATTGGTGTAATGAAATACCAAATTGTCAATGGATTTAACCTATTAAATGCAATCCCACCTTTTTCATCCATTGTGTCATCCTTTCTCTTGTTGTTAGATAGTGAGTGAATGCACTAGGTTGTAATTGTAGCTACTGTATATACTCTTATTTCCTCAGTTGGATAATTCACATGTTATGTGTTGCCTATACTCTCTGTCTTGGATGGTTTGATTTAATCATGTATTACTCCAGTTTCTCAATAATTGTATTTTTGTTTTAATGTGCCATGTGGCATCACCTACATGAAAATAATAGGTACATCATTACATCTTTGTGCCCACTTTAAATCAAAGCAATATTCATGTGACTTTGAAAATACTATAACATGTATAGTCGATACCTATTCTTCCTCTATTTATTACAATGAGTTTTCCAATCCTTGTTATTATTTTTATTGTTGTTTAACAAGTTTGATTTCTGGTGCCTAATCAGGTTACTTTAATTGTACATCTATGGTACATGCCTTCATATTAATCCATTGATTCATCCTCAACTAAAAACTTAATTTACTTGCTTACATACCCATTTTTGATTTACTCGCTGTTGTTTATAGATTTAAAAATCATGCATTCATAAACTAAAAACTAGACTTCTATAAATATAGTATATCCTATTATTATTCTCCTAAATTATCTATTATCAGCACATTCATTTACATAGTGCAACTAAGACCTAGAGTATAGATAATCTTTTCACATCTCATCTTATGTCCTTGGTATACACATACCTGTGTATATGACATGTACAACATTACTATATATAAGTATTGCCATTAATACTATAAGTACATGTTTTCATGTAAAATAAATTCACACATCTACGTAAAAAAAATGTATATCTTGTGAATCAATTTTAAAATCTATAAATCACATATGTTTTCATTTAGGTGAATATTTGTTTATCTGTCAATTATTTTTCACTCTTGTGAGAGTTCAAAAGTGAGGTTGAATAAACTGTAAAATTATGTTCTTACACCATTAAGGATTATGTGGGCATAAATAATCTCTTTAACTCCTCTCCACCATGCTAATTGTCTCACTTTAGTGGGCTGCAAAATGGAGCTTCACATAAAACATTTTGCTTATGGACATTACTGTAGCCTTTGAGTTGGTATGATGTTAGACATTAGAAATCATGGATTGTGGTTGATTTGATTCATATATGATGCATGTAGATTATTAGAGACATTTTATATTGATGTTGATACACTGCTTGGCATGGGTTATATATATGTGTATATATATATATATATATTTATATATTCCTTACATGTGATATTTTGTCATATGGAGTAGACCTAGAAAATTGAACAAATCTTGTGATCATATGGTTATGGATGAAATTGTAAATGATATTGTTGCTTGCTTGGATGATGTTGTGATTTATATATATAGATGATTTTGGAAGTTATATTTTATATTTATTTTGGATGTTTTGATGCAGCCACAAGGCCAAAGGAGGTATTTGTGTTTTGCAGGTAAACATGTCACAACAAACATCGGGGGATTGGAGACCAACCACATTGGAATTCTAGATGAATTCAACAAGGGTCACCATGGCAACGTGTATTTGTTATTTGTGTATGTTTGTATTGTTGTTAGGGGTTCCCATGGGGTAATCCCCTTTAAATGTGACCAAGGGGTTATGTGTATTCTTTTATTGTGTTCCCTTTATTTAATTTTGTATGTGATTATTTGGTGATGTATTTCCCTTTATTATTTATTTTAATTGTGTCAAGATTAGTGAGTAATCATGTTGTTAAATTAATTAAAATTGGTCAAAAGAATGCATTTATTAGAGTTGATGGCTCTTGGATTATGTGTTTTAAGTAATGTGTAAGTAACTTGGAGTGTGAAACACTCCACCTTCCTTTTGAAATTCGGATCTGTCCTTAGGGGCTGATTTTGGAGGCTTGTAGGACAAGTTAAACTTGTCCCACACCTCTTAAATTGTTACACCAACCCTACCTATGGGTTGGGGAGTCAAAATTAGGCATTATTATGTATTTTTGGGAAGGCAAGTTGTAAGTTTTTATTGCACCTTCTTACATGAAATTAATTTTGGTCCTTGGGGTGTGGACTTGGTTTGTGTGTGTAAGTAAAATGTCATTTATTCACCCACCTTTTTAATTATGCTTTGGAGTTTGAAGTTGACTTGTGAGGTGGAGTTGAGGATGTGTGATGTGGCATCCTACATGGACCCACCTCATCCTCATTTCTCCCTCTTCTATTTATTCAAATTCCTTGGATTGTTTTGGGGTTAATTCCTTTTGGTTACTTCTTTTGGTTTTGAGCTCTTGTAATTTTGGAAGAGAGTTAGAGATTTTTGTTGAATGCTTGTGGATTGCTGGAGATTTTGGACTGTTTGGATTGGAAAAATCTTGTTGTTGAACTTTTGGAGCAAACTCTACCATGGAGAGGTAGGAGCTTGGCTCTTTAAAATGTTCTTTCTTTTATTTATGCATATGTGAATGCTTGAATATTTTGGTATGTTGTTGGCTGGTTGGGTAGATTGCCTAGGTGTGGTGTATTTCTAGAGAAGACTATGGGGATCTCTTGTGGGGAGGCATAAGAGTTTTGGGGAGGTATAAGTGTTATTGTGGAGGGAGTTTGGGATTGGGTTCCACCTTGTAAAAGAAATAGCTTGCATTTCTTTACTCGTTATGGGGTGCCATAAGAGTGTGGGGAGGCATAAGAGAATGGGAGGTATAAGGGGTACTTGGGGAGGCATAAGGGCATGTAGGGGTTTTGAAATGATATATATATATTGGCGGGTTTATCTTAAGGTGGACACCCATTTCCCCATTGGGAGGTATAAGCAGCTTCCCCCATAGGTCTTGCTCCTTTGGCTTGTGCATGATGAAGCCTGAGTATTGTTTGTTGTTCTTCCTGTGGTTGCAAACTGCAGTATGTATTTGGACTGTGTTCTATTTGTGAAAATTGTTTTTGTGTTGTGGAAGCCTGTTTGTTGCCATGAGTTGAAATACATTTCTTATTGCTTTGTGGTTGGGGCTCGGGGGCCAATGAGGAGGATGGATTCTCCTCTTCATTGGAATTCTTGGTTGGGTGGAGAGCGTTGCCTCTCCTCCTTTTTTGTTGTGATCAAAAGATATATGGTGGATCTTCTTGTTGTTGTTCTGGAGCTGAGGATGAAGACAAATTTCACAGTCCCCTTGGGGTTTCCTTGTTGTAAAAATTTCCCACTTCAAGTGGATGGCATTGTAATATTATTTGTGGTGGAAAGTTGCTCTGTTTTGGAAATGGAATCTACATTCGAATGTGAAAGATGTATATTCTGTAAGTTGTATTTGATGAATGAAAAAGGAAGTTGTAAAAGAATTATTGGAGTTCAATAGAAGTTGTTTTAATTACCACAAATGGTATGGTTTTCATTTGAAATATGTGTTTGAAATATATTGTGAAATCTCTGTTTGAAAATTGAAAAAGAAATACGTATGAAGAAATATTACATTTCTCTGTTTCATTCGAAATGCATGATTTGAAAGTAGAACTACATTTTGGGTCTTCACGCATTGATTGAAGTAAAGTTAAATTTTGTAAATTAGATTTGAATGAATTTAAATATTTAGAGGATGATAACGAAAAGTAGATCCATTCGAGTTTAAGTATGATTTCTATTTTTGATTCACTGTAAAACTGTAAATATTTATCAGAAAAATTACAGAGTACTCTATAACTTGAAAGACAAAATGAAACTTTAAAATGAACTAAGGATGAAAAAATAAATCTTGAAAATAGTTTGAATTGTTTAATAAATTTATGCCGAACTTTATTAATCGGGCAAGAGGCAAAATAGTGCAATTCACAGAAAAAGGAAAAAGAAATTCATATTGTAAACTCAACCTTTAATCAATTAATCCTTGCAATCCTTTTGAAATCTTTCCAAGTGCAATTCTCCATGTCCTGTTTGGCATGTTGAAGAAGAAAGAATGGCAGATTGAAAATTCTGTTAAGTTAAAAAGTTAATTCACATTTAAATGGCAGGAAAGACATTTTTCTTCAAATTCACCCACTTAAGTTTGTCAAAAATGAATTTTGATGGTTCCTATGCAAAGAGGAGTTCGAGCCCTTTCCAAAAATTCCTCATTTTCCCAAATCTGAGCTTCCAGTTGAAAGTTATGGCCTTCTGAAGTTTTTACTTCGCTGTGTTTTTTTTTAATAAAAGAGCGAAATTTTTGTAATTCAGACCCGCGGGCCTGAAAATTACTTAGGGAACTTTTTGCAAAAAAAAAAGTCAAAATTCAAAAATTCCTCCGCTTTTGGCCCTTCGCCAATTTACTTTTTGGGAAAACAAGTCTTCCGGGGTTCACTGGGCCCACACCTTCAAACCTTACGCCTTTTGAAAAAGGGTGAAAAATCTTAAGTTTCCCCGGTCCGCTTCCCGCAGGTCACTGTTGGACTGACACGTGGCTTCTTGGCGTCGGCAGAGGCACAGGGTTGGTTTTTACCTTCACGCTTTTTAACGCAAATTGGCAATATTTCTAAGTTTCCCCGCTCGGTCCGCTTCCCCAGGTCACTGTTGGGCATGACACGTGGTGTCCCTGGGCATCGACGGAGGCGCGGGGGTTTTTGAACCTTTTTGCCCTTTCAAAAAAAGAGAGTTAAAATCCTAATTTACCTCCGACCCACCTTCCCGTGGGCTTATCAACGTGCCACGTGTCCCTTGCGTCTTTGGGAGGCAAATTTTTGAACCTTTTTTCCCTTTCAAACAAAAAGAGTTAAAATTTACCTTCCCCTGCCCCCATGTGGCCAATGGAAAATTTTCTTCCCCCACTGGGCCCGCTCGGCCCACCTTTGGGAAAATTTTCTTCCCCAGGCCCGCTGGCCGCCTTTGGGAAAAATTTCTTCCCCAGGCCTACCGGCCTATAACTTAAGAAATATGAGGAGTTAGGAGGACTTCTTTATATCATTGGAAAGGGGAAGAAATTTCCTATCTAATGGAATTGTTTTCAGGAAACTTTAAGTGTGTTAATTATGTGAAAAATCAGGTTGAAGTGCAAAGATGAGTCTGAGAGTGGGTAAGTGGGAAATTACCCCTTTTAACTTAAATGTTTAATTCTAAAGCATGGGTTGACCTTTTAGGGGTCACGTTAGGGGATAAGGGAATGTTTTTCTATCCCATGCAAATAGGAACCTTGTTTATTGTTTAGACCTGGTGGAATTAAATACCCAAGGTATTTAATTCCTTTGGCCCTTTGACCCTCTAAAATTGATTAAGGAATATTTAACTATAATGTTAATTTAATTACTTATTAAGTTAACTCCTAAGAGAAATTTTATGGCGTCGTGGTGGTATCTCGACGTCAGTAACCTAACAATGAAATCTATGTAAATGGTGTCCTATTTCCACTATGGTATGACATGAGGGAAGAGAAGGCCAATAGGGTGCTAATGCTCAACCTTCACCTTTTGGCACTCTAAACAGTGTGACACAAGTTGAGCTACGTCTCTCTGTAGTCTCCTCTAATGGTACAACTGTCTCAAGGTGGCATGCATCTTCTTCACCTTAGAATGGGGTGAATAAGGTGCACGATGAGCCTCTATCAAAATATCTTGTCTTAATCCTCTATCCCTAGGAAAATATATCTAATCTCTGTTCCTGAGAAGACCATTTACCTCTAAAGAAAATCCATCAAATCTCCCCTCAAGGGACCTCTGAGAATCAATCGATGATCTGGATGCAAGTTAGAAGCTATGATGAGGAAGTTATTGCAGAATCCTACTTCACAAATTTGTACCCACTGAAATATAAATAACCACAAGCCTTCGCCTACTCAAGGCATCTCAACCATGTTCTCCTTCCCATTGAATTTCTCTATCTCCATGTCATACTCACAAAGAAAATCCATCCAACGCAACTGACGAGTGTTGATATTGGGCTGCATGAATAGGTGATGAAGACTCAAGTGATTATTCTTGAGTGTAAATCTCTAGCCAAGAATGAAATCTCTCAACCAAACCAAGGTATTCACAACATCTGTAAGCTCAAGGTCATGAGGTGGATAATTGAGCTCATAATCATTGAGTTTTCGAGACTCAAATGTAACCACTTGTACCTCCTGCATCAACACACCTCCTAATCCTACCAAAGAATTAGACATTGATCATGGGATGATCTTTGTGATTCTAAATCCTTTTGTACCAAAAGGTAACTTGAGTATGATGAAGGTGTTATAATTCCTTCACCTGATATGCTAACCTAAAACCTTTATGGTTTAAGGATTGTAAATATTATAGTGTACCATGGGAAGGTAATCTATTAGCATCTGTTATCTCACTTAACATTAAGGGGGAGCGTTGGAACATAATGATTAAGTAGTCTGGCCAACCCTTAATTAATATGGGTCCATCACTATTATATAGGTTAAATATTTAATAATATGAAATACTTTTCTATTATTAAATATTTATACCTAGGTAATATACATTAGGTAAGTATTTAATAATGTGAATCATTTATGTTTATATTTATTAAATACACTCACCTAGGTATATGTGTCAACCATTTTAGGTTGAAAAGGTGGGTCCGGAGACATACCCGATCACCTTATATAAAAAGGACTCTAGGTCCTCATTTGATATATTCGAGAAATATATCAAAGGTTTGCAAATCAAGTGATTTGGTTTTACCCTTGGTAAATTGGGTTTTAAGGAGGAGGTGATCTTACTAGATGTAAAACAAGTTCTCTAAAGTAAAAGGTTATTTTCAAAGTGGTTTTTACCCTGTTGGGGTTTTCCACTATTAATATTGTGTCACCTGTGTTATTTATTTCTTGTAAGTGTTTCTTTATTTACTTATGTTATGATGTAATTTTTATTTAAATATTTATTATAACATTATATAATATGTAATTTGATTAAATCTGTATTTATTAGAATCCTCAAATTCTAATAGTGGTAAAGGATTTGAAGGAGAAGGTGGGTGAGATAACATTAGAGGAGGTTCTAGGGATCATGGAGGCAGCACCCGATAAGGCATCGAAGGATCTTGAAGGATGGAAGGATCTAGAAGCTATCATAAACAGGGAGTTTCTAGAGCTCCTCCCACCACCTAAGGCCTAAATTTTTTATGTGCACGTGGATTTCAAGTTCTTTATTATTTAATTATTTAGGATAATTATCCCCCTCTATTCTTTAATCATTATAGATCATTCATTATTTCAACTATTCTTTGAATAATTTTTTATTTGATTCATGTTGTTGCCAAGGAAGGAAAATACTTCTAGTGTGTGGTAAAATTTTGGACAGAAGAAATGGATAAGTATTAGCCATGCGCAGAGGATGAACACCACACATAGGAGGGAACATACATGTAATAAAGAGATATAAAGGACCACATATAAGTACATGTTAAAGTATAAGGAAAGAACAAGTCAATACACGAAGGTATGTGCAACACAAAGGAAGAGTTAGTGCACAATAGGTTCATGCATGCACACAGAGTTCTAGGAAAAAGCACAGATGGTGGATCATGCAAGGAACCTAAAAAAATAGGAGAGGAAAATTAAAGTGACATACAAGATAAGATAAGGATGGCACATAGAGAAGAAATATTTATAGGATTAAATCATAGATAAGGATGAGCTATTTATAGCTCTCAATATAGAGTTAATAAAAATTGTAAAAAGGAATGCAACCTATAATTATGATATCTATTCTTAGTAATAACACATGTAAGTGTTCAAGGGAATTTCCCCACCATTTATAAATAGGTGTTTCTCTTCTTGTAAGAGTGTCACTAGTAAATGGTGAGTGAAGGAGACTAAGTGTGTGTGAGAGTAATAGAGAGATATGATGTATGTGTGATTCTATATGCGCGCATGAATGTAATTGAATCATGGATGTAATCATTGAGTATGTTATGTAATTAACTATGTTTATGATGGACAATTGTGTATGGATTGCAAGGGTTAGTATATATTAATACAGTATAATGGGAATTCAAATATTATTGATGATTGTCTATGTTGAATAGTTTCCTTATTATATGTGTTTCTCTTATTTTTTGTATATTTATTCATGTGTTGGAAGAATAACGGACTGATATGTGGGGTGAATCAGTCCTATAGTTTAAATCCTTCATTTACCATTAATAAAACATCCATTTAATGATATACATTCCACATTAGCTTATTAGGTGTGCATCATACATTCATATGAACATGAAACATGAGAGAGAACACATAGACACAATATGTAAGTGCGAAACCCTCAAGGGGAATAAATTACATTGAATTTTTTTTTATATTACACACAACAAAGACTTAAGTGAATATAACACATCACAAGAGATTTCTTTACTGAGGCACCAACCCCACAAGGAATGCCAACCCTTAAACCCTTATTGATATTAATCACAACAAGAGACTCCTGTGAATATTACTCATCATAAGATATTTTTATTAATTATTTCAATTGAAAATATGTTGATACCACAACTGATAGTGATCCCAAAATTCAGCTCTGAATTCCTTCAAACCCTCTCTCAAGCACACCTTCTTCAACTCGCTCTATCTAGATCTTCTTGGACTTGTATTTGATCTAAAATATTTAAAACATATTCTCAATCAGTCCTAAACCTATAAATAATATTATTATCTCTCAAAACCTTTCATTATACCTATAATTCACTTTCCTATGGGTCACACATTTCACCCATGTAAGACTAGCACTCAAAATGAGCTCAAACTTAACTTTTATAGTCTTTTCATCTTTCTCACCCAAATGAGGTAGGTCCCTAATGATAATTTTGACCCATAAAAAATTATAATGTTAAATTAAATTCATTACAATGGTCACATATGACCCATATAGGTCAGCCAGCCAAAAAACTTTGTCCATGTACCAAAAATCCTCAAAATGCCATCACTAGAATGAAAAAAATGACCTCATGTAAAAAATATTTTTAGTAAGGATCTAAAAATCACCAAAAATGACTAAAATGACATTTAAAAATCATATATGGTTGAAATTTACATTAACCAATCATATTATTTCATTTAATGGACCCACATGCTCATTACCTTCTCAAACTAGTTGTTTCTAACAACCTAAATCTTCCTTTGGGCCTTAAGACCCCATCGATGAACTCAAATATGGAATAAGACAACTAAATAAAAAATATAAGAACCTTTATAACACTTTTATGCATGTTATACCTCATGAAATTATAACATGTTCAAGTCATATAAACATTTGTCTTCACCAAAACAAGTTGCCCAAAAACTAGTTTTGAAAAATCAACTGACTAACACAATCTCTATCACTTTAAAGTCCTAGAAATAATCTAAATCCTACCCTAAAATTCCAAGGAGACAGGGAAGAAAGGATGAAAGAAAAGTAAAAAGTAATTCTACTAGAGGTGATGCACCAATAAGGAATGTTGAACACCTCATTAGCTTGGAGACGAAAAAAAAAATAAGATTAAAGAGGATGGGTACACACCACATATAAATCATCTATTATGAATCAATTCACCAATAAACACAAACCATTAAACATGTAATACAATCAACATGCACAAATAACCAAATTGTAATGAGAGATCAGAAATATAAAATAACACAAAAGAGGGTTAAAACTTATCCACATATCTATATTATCGATCCAAAAAATTATACAGTACATCACAATGTCAAAGAGGCACAAATTTTGTATTACAATTTGCATGGGAGGTTTGAACTCCACAAATTCACTTACAGACAAGAGAAAAAGGGATGGTGCAAAGAAGAATTATCCAACATTAGAACAATGCCCCTCATTACAATTTATAGAAGAAGATTTGAAAGAGAGGAGAGAGAAAATAGAATCCCGAATTTTCCCAAAATCCTCAAAAATCATTATTTAATCCTGTAATGAGTGCATTTAGATCTTCAAAATCTCCTTTTCATTAATGGTTTTCCTTGTGCTTGAAGAAATTGACTGTGATTGCACCCCCTGTCTAGTCTAGCTCCTATAGCCTCATGATGACCCTACCTTCATTAATGGATCTCACCTACCACTTCATCTCTTCCATTTTCATAGGTTTAGAAACCTCTGAATTTGATGATCCCATAACTGTTAGATCCTGAAAATACCTTTCTGATGACTATAAATTTTCAAAAAATGGATGAATACATTAGAAGATATCACCATTTTTCCTCTAATGTTTCATTGGGATTTTGATTTTATATGACCTCCTGAGAACTGAAATTGGTCTTCACCATTGAATTCTCATTGAAAATCCCCTTTCCAAAAAGTATAATTTTCCAATTTGGATAAAAATTGCATGAGATATGGCTCAATTTTAAATTCGGTTGCAAAATTAGGGTTTGTAGGACTCCACTCGAGCCATTTCTCCACCTAACATCATCGAGCTCATTTTGGACATTGCCAGCTACCTTAGCATGTTGAGTTGGTTTCTTCCAAACCAATTTGGACCTTCACACTTTGCACAACCCCAAGTTGCTTGTCATGTTTCCCACTCATTTGACTTCCAAATCTGACGGCCAAAACTCACCTTGCATTCGAGATTTCAGATCCTACCTCTTTGGAGTCTCCACCTTACTCACTTCGGGTTTTTCACTTTAGGAATCCCAAAAAACCCCCCCAACAAACCTGAGTTTCTGAAACGGTGAGTCCCATTCCAAACTCCTGAAACCAAGTCCCAAAACCTACCCAACATTGACCAAGAAGAACATTTTTGACCTTTTGCTTTTCACTTTGGGCATTGAGCTCACCCTTCACACTTCTTCACCGTGAAACTCTCGATGCCATGAAACCTCTGAAACCTCTGAAAAGGCTTGGATTTTAGGATTTCATTTACATTAATGAATTTACCAAGTCATATTCCTTATCTCACTCGATGTATGAGCTATTCACCTCACCCACATGACCATTTTTTAGCTTTCCACTTGAAAAATTTGCTTAACGATCTTCTCCCAATTCACATCCACCTCCCATTGCCGAGCCTCCATTTTTCCTGCAAGCTTGGTCCATTCATTCCCCTGTTTGCCAACTCATTCACCAATACCAAAAATCATGAGCTTGGTTGGGTTTTCTAATCCTTTGTGTCACTTGACCTCCTAAACTTTCTCCTAAGCTTCAATGGCCAAGTTACTCGGCCCTTCCCATTTTTTCCTCCAACCGATCTTCCACCTACCCTGCCCATGCTCACCTTGTCCCACTCTAGAGTTGGCATTCACTGATTTTCTGACTAGCTCCATGGCACCCTTGGCCTCCTCCATGAGCTCATCTTTGAATCCTCTTGCATGCACCATCTTGAACCTTGGCTATGCTCATGACAACTCACCATCAACCTTGTGCCTTCTTTTACTCATCTGATCGATTCTCACTCTCCAAGTAGCTCTCCACTCAAGTTGCCTTATTCTTCCATCTGACTTTCCCTCCAATGTCTCAGTAACTCACGAGCTATTTTCTAGCTTGGTTGGCCCTTTAAGGCCGAATGAGGACTTCTGATTTTTTCGAGATTGATTTTGGTTTTTTTCAAAAAAATTTCAACTGGAGGAGAGGGGAATGATGCCTAGAACCAAAATGTTAAAATTTTCCGTCATGAGCCATTTTTCCTCATTGTTTTGGGGCCAGAGACCATTTTTGCCTTCCGATGGGATACTGGTCCCAAGATGGCCCTAAATGGCCAGATTGCATCTTGAATGTTCTGAAACACTTGAAATTTCTTCCTAAGACCTTGAAAACACATTTGATCCTTCTTTTAACCCTATTGAGATGACTCGGGAGCCTGTAGCTACTTTAGGACCCTATTGGGAAATTTTTTCCAATGGGGGGGAAAATTGTTAACAATTTGGTGACTCCTGGGGACATTTGCCTGCTAGATGGTTTGAACTGGTAGCCTAGGCATACCTATTGGGCATGGAGTCACTTTATACCTACAAATTGATCCTGAATTGTTGAAATTGAAACTAGAGACCACCTGCACACCTGTTGTTGAACCTGCTCTTCTGCTTGCACTCTCAATTCTCATAAGAAAATCTTAAAACTAAGATTTGTGAGAGTAGAAAATTGCCTTGATTGGAGATTTTCACCTGTTTCTCTCTGCAACCCTATTCTATGAGACTGAATTGGATTTTCCTAAAACTTGATTCCACCCCAAGTATGAAGCACATAACTGATGATTTCTTGGCATGTATTGCATGTTGCAGAATTTTGAATAAGACAATTTTCAAGTTTTTACATCATGGAACTCTATTAAATTTGGATTTTCTCTTTCTTCTGAAAGTTCCACTCTTTAACATGATGTTAGAGGCTACTTTCCTGATCTAGAAAAGGAACTTGGAAGTTCACCTGTGATCCTTGAAGGACTCAAAGAATGAAAACTCATTAAAATCAGTCCTTAACCTGATTTTAGTTTCTCTACATTTGTTTTCTTTTGAGATTTACAACTCTTTGTCACAAGTATGAACTTCTCCTGTTACAACATTTCATTTGGGAGGCACATTGAACTACACAATGATACAACTTAGGAGCAATAAAACCTATGCCAAAGCACTTAGGGAAATTGAAACCTAACCTACAACAAGACAATGTGCATACACACTTAGAGGAATTTAAAATCCTAATCTAATATTTACAAGGGTGAGACTTTTCCTTTTTAGTAGCAATGTTTAAGATAGATTCCGTTGACTGGAATCGAAAGCTCCTCTCCATCCAATGTAGAAAATTGGAAGGCATTGCTACTTTTACATCCTATGACCATGTAGGGGCCACTCCAAATGGCATCAAACTTGGAATGCCTACCCGGTTTTTCCCGATCTGCATCCCATTTCAGAACTAGGTCCCCCTCTTGGAAGGTCCTTTCTTTTGCTTTCTTATCAAACCATCCTCTTGACTAAGGCCTGATCTTTCTCCATTCTTTATACTACATGTTCTCTGATTTCTTCCAATTCCATTAGCTCTGCATACCTAGCTTCCATTGGTTCAAATTCTGACAACTCCAACTGCTTCATGAGCTCCAGTGCGGGTAGCTCCAATGATATAGGTAACACTGCTTCCTTTTTTGTAGACCAACTTGTATGGAGAGTTGTCTGTTGTCTTCTTTAGTGTTATCCTGTCAGCCCACAAGGCTGATTTGAGCTTGGTATGCCATGTTCTTTGATTTTCATCCAGAGTCCTCCTGATGATCTTTAACAAATTCTTGTTCATGGAACTCTGCTTGTCCGTTACCCTGAGGGTAATAGTTTGAAGAGGTGCTCAAATATATACCGTTCTTAACAACCCATTCTGTGATCTTTGTGTCGAGGAATGCTAAAGCATTATCTGATATAATGGTGGTCGGTACACCAAACCTTGTCACTATCCCCTCGTAGAAGTCCAGTATACTAGACTCATTTGCTTCCTTGAGAGCCACTACCTCAGTCCATTTGGTGAAATAGTCCGTTGCCATTAGAATCCACTTGTGACCTTGGCTGAATTAGGATTGATGACCCCGATGAAGTCCAATCCCCATTACATGAAGGGTTGGTCAACTAAAATTGGATGCAATGGAAGTGTTGCTAACTTTTCTTTTCCTGTGAAAAATGCACATTTTTTACACTTCTTGATCCAAGTGTAGCAATCACTGAATATTGTGGGCCAATAATAACCCACCTTCATTATCTTTGAGAGTTGTTACCCATGGGGTAAAAAATTACCTCCTTCCTCTCCATCGTGAAACTCTTGTAACTCCTTTTCAAGTTGATCCGTTCCAATGCATCTCAATAGAATGCCATTGATGTCTTTCTTGAACAAAACATCATTAACAAGCACATATGGAATGGCTTGTAATCTAAAGTATCTCCTCTTTGTTTTTATCATTTCTGGAGGGCATAGTCCTATTTGTAGGAAGTGTATCATGTCCTGAGTCCAACAAGGAATAGGCACATTATCATTTGCTTGCTCTTGATCATCTTGTAGCACAATGATAACTTCTTATTTATTACATGTTTCAACGTGTTGACTTGAAGTTAATTGTTCACATAGTCCTTTCCCATGAACCAATTTAGTGACCTTGATCTCACTTTCATACTCCATGACATGAGTGATCCATCCTACACACTTCTCATTCAAATCCTTGTTCAATAGGAAGTCCTTGATTCCCATATGTGACACCATCAATTGGATCTTGTTGTTTGATACTAGGTGCTTGAATTTCTTTAGGCTCCTGATTACTGCGAGAATGTGCTTCTCAATGAAGGAGTATCTAATCTCATAGTCTTCCAATCCTTGACTGAAGAATGCAATTGGATTCTCAGATCCTTCATTGTTTTGTTGCACTAAGATTGCGGAAATTGTGTCTGAACCACCGAAGGCATAGAGCATGAAGTCTTTAGAAAAATCTAGATTGATGAGAGTTGGAGCTTGGGATATGGCTTCTTTGATTGCTTCAAAACTTTCCTTACCCTCCATAGTCCACTTGAATGCCATGCTCTTTTTTAACATCTGTGTTATTGGCTTCACAAGAGTGAGAAAATTTTGGTACAAACCTGCGAATAAAATTGATCCTTCCTAAAAATATTTGAAGATTTCTTATGACTTGGCAAGGGGAAATGCTTGAATTGCTTCAACTCTTTCTGGGTTAATTGTCAATCCTTCCTTTGACACAATGTGGCCTAGAATATTTCCTTCATGGGCCAAGAATACACATTTTTTCAGGTTTAAAGAAACTCTGAATCTCTGGCACCTTTGAAATACTTGTCTCAAATGAAAGAGGTGATTTGCTGCATTTTTAGAGAACACAGTGATATCATCAAGATACACTAGCACTATTTTTTATCAACCCTTTGAATACCATGTACATTTCCCTTTTGAAAGTGGCTCTGGAATTTTGAAATCCAAATGGCATTTTCCTGTAGGAAAAGGTGCCCCACTTAGTGGTGAAATCCATCTTGAACTGATCGTCCTCTTTCACCATTATCTGATTATATCCTGAATACCCATCTGGGAGAGAGAATATTTCCGATCCAGCTACTACCTATAAGATTTGCTCAATTGAAGGGAGTGGGTAGTGGTATTTGAGAGATTCCAAGTTCAAGTCCTAAAATTCTACACACAACCGGATTTCACCATTCTTCTTCCTGACCGGAACCAAGTTTGCAACCTAACTTAAGTTATTGATTATAAGTATAATACTTTCCTCTATAAACTTGTTTATCTCTTTCTTCATAAGAGGCTCAATGTGTGGGTTAACTGGTCTTTTATTTTTCCTAATGGGTTAGCATCTAGATCCAGTTCTATTGTATGTTGTGCTAACTTTGGATTGAATCCTCGCAGGAGAAAACATCTGGAAACTCTTGGAAAAGTTTTATGAACTCATATCTTTCCTTCTCAGTAGCCACTTTTCCGATTTGGAGTTTTTTTCCTTCTCCTACTGAAATCGGTTTTGAATCCTTTCTGTTGACCCATATATTGGCCTTTTCCTTATGGAACTGATCGTTAGGATTGAAGATGGATTCCAACATAGCCAAGCCTTTTGGAAGCATGTTTTTCCACAACTACACTACCTGATCCCTGTATTGCTTCTCCAGTATATCTTGATTCCTAGTTGAGAATTTTTCCTCTTTCCTGATTAATGTATAAAATATGATCTTATCTTACTCTCCTTTTTTATTAAGTTTGATTGCATTTTATGACTTTTATTTGATCTTATACGAGTCAGGATGTAATTTTCCATCTTTTGATTGATTTTGATTCTAATGTTTAAAAGCTCTAAAATTCCTGATGAAGTGTGTGTTTGAAATTTAGTTTTGTAATAAAGTAGGTCTAATCAGTCGAAGAAATGAAGTATGTAGCATTCAACATGTTTTCGGTAGCATCTGTTCCAATACATCTTAGTTTCAAAACTTCTAAGCTAGTTTTGAAACTCCATTACATAGTCATCATCTAGTTCTGAAACTTTCAGACTTAGTTTCAGAACTCCAGTATTTAGTTCCATAATTTTCAGACTTAGTTCCTGAACTCCTGGGTATAGCTCTGGAATTCTCATGTTTTTGATCCTTAACTATTTCCTATGGTTCTGGAACTTCTTTGAAGTTTCGGAACCAATGGAATTTTATCTATTCTAACCACATCCAGAGATTTTGCATCAATGACCCTTTTAACCAGGAAAGGATGAGAAGGTTTCTGAATGCAGATCAAGGGATAGTTATCTTAAATTTTTCTGATCAACCACAATCCGACTCAGCATCTATTCTAGGAACGATTCAATTTCATCATAATCGTAAATACAACTATGATTGTAAATGTATATATAAGCAGACCTGTAGTAGATAAATAGATATAGAATAGAGATAGATAGATCCAGTACATTCTAATATGTTTTGTAATACCGAATGTTTTATCAATAAATAGCCATTCTTGTTTGAGAGAATTCTAAGTTGTTAAATCCTGATTCAAGGAGGAGTAAGGGCCCACTCCCCCAAGGACCAGGATATTCATCTATTTGGTATTTATATTTCCTAAGCAAATAGTTTAGATCTGTTAATTTTGTATCACTTTTAATTCTTCTAGTTAAACTCTATTGTATACTCATTTCTGTAGATGTCTAGATAGATTCTTATTTTTCTTGAAATCATTTTAAAGCATTTTAAGTTGAGTGTGTTTAATTTCAGAAGGAAGTGTGTTTATTTCCATTTTGCAAAGTGTGTTTCCTTTCAGCAAAGATTTCAGTGTGTTTCCTTTCAGCAAATTTTTCATAGTATGATTTAAATAAGGTTTTACCAAGAAGTCCTCAAGACATTGAAAAGATCCCCTAGAAAATACAAAAACAACTACAGTCAACTACTAGATCAATAGGATCACTCTTGTTGCATATAGCTTTAGACACACCCCTGGTTTGATATGACATCAACAAGAAGTTGATTAAATGAAGGTAATAACGACACCCATCATTTTTGGCACCGCTGTTGGGAACACACTAGTTGGAATTTTCTAATTAAGTGTCACCAAGAGCAACAATCATACATATAGTAGTTGAAGGATCTTCCCTACTATATCATAAAATATATGAGTAGACCAAGAGACTCAAAGGGTAGATTCCTCCCAAGAACATCTTCACAAGAATTCATAACATCCTTTAGTCCAACTATGGAAATCGATCAAGAATTGGAGGCACCATCATCCCCTATCAAACAAGAAACAAAGTTGCCACCTTTGGAATTCTTATATCAGTCACCTGAAGGAAGTAGAAATTTTAGGAAAATTCTTACTACTCTAGATCCATTTAGGGTGAGTTTTTATTCTCAATTAATTATTCAACCTCCTACTCCTGATTTTTCACCTTCCCCAAGGCATACCACATACCACATTGATTGGGAGGAAAATTTGGAAAATATTTTTAAAATGGCATGAGAAGCTGAAAGAGTACCTGATAGGACCTTTACTTATCCAATCCAATTGGGTGATGATGATACATCAATGAAAAATATCTCACCTGCACATTTACCCACATTTAGAGGGATGTCATATGAAGACCCTAACCAATTTCTGTTTGAGTTCAAGGTACTATGTCAGACCTATGACTACAAAATAGATAATCAAAAACTTAAGTTGTTTCCATCCACTCTAAAGGATGCAACAATGATGTGGTTCATGGGATTACCATCCAACTCTATTACCACTTGGGCACAAATGGATGCTACCTTCCTAGACAAATATCAGGATTATTGTAGAGGAAGAAATAGGAAGGAAGAATTCTTCAAAATCAAGTAGGAGGAAGATTCAAAAATATAGAATACTATTTAGAAAGATTCCTCTTTGTGAGAAAAAGGTGTGGATTTGTAATTCAAGAGGAATTAAGTAAAACTATTTTTTTTAAAGGTTTGGATGATGAATCTAGGGAAGCCCTTAACTTGATAGGAGGTGGAGACATTGATCAATTAAGGATGAATGAAATTAAGGAGATTTGTAGAAGCTATTCCAGAACTTGGGGTGAACCTAGAAAAGGAAAATCAGTGAAAAGTCTGAATCTAGATATGAACAAACTAATGGATGAGTTAGTAAATTTTAAAATATAAATTTTAGTTCAATTAACCTCTACTATGGATGGATTACAAGTTAAAGAAAACACCAAAACTGAACCATTGGCTATGTATTTTCCTAGATGTAGGAAGAAGCATGCAATAAGATACTTTCCTTTGGATAAAATAGAAATGTGTCTTATCTGTGAATATAAAGAACATGATACTGATGCTTGTTCTCTACTTCCAGTCATTAAGAATCAGCCTAAAAAAACCAGTACATCATCCATAATAGAAGAATTGAATTTTGTTCAGAGACAAACTAACCAAGGGCATTTTATGCCAAGATCAGATCCTAATCCATGGATGATGCCATGGGCTGCTCAGACAGTACCAAAAAATTGGGGACAACCACCTTGGGTACCTTAACCAACATGGAACCCTCAAGATTGGGCAATTCAAGCTTGGTATGCTCAGGGACATCAACAATCATGGGTTGGTCAAGGAAATCCTTATGCTTGGTCACAATCTAGATGCAATCCTAGTAATTATGCTCAAGGAAGAACATATCCAAATCAGAATCAATAGGCCATCATGGGATCCCCTGTACAGAATTCACAAACTGAGAATGTAGTCCAAATGCAAATACCGACACAACTAGTAGCAAACCCAAGAAACAAAAAAACAACTCATGTTTATGGAACAGAACCAAAAAAATTAGTTGATTTACATGTCATGGATTGTAAGGATATTCAAACTAGATCTGGGAAAATCATTAGCAGTCCCCTTGTTATAATCACTGAAATTACAGAAGAAAATGAAATGCCTAGTACTGTTGTTCCAAAAGAGGATATAGAAAGAAAAGAAAAGGAGCCATATAGTGACACTACTGAGACTCCATTTCTAGATAGATTTAAAGAAGCTATAGAAACTAAGGATTCTGAATTGGTACAGGAACTAAGGAACTTGAATATTGAAATACCACTATTATAATTAATTGAGAACATTCCATAATTAAACAAATTAATCAAAATGTTATGTTTGAAAAATCCTAGAAGGAAGAAACAGTACCCCAAGACTATCAAAGTAGATGGGAAACTTGATGATTTATTAGCAGTAAAACTTTTACTTCCCAAATACAGAGATTCAGCAAGTTCTGTTATTTCTGTCTCTATAGGAAATAAGGATATACATAACATTTTCATAGATTTGGGAGCAGCTATCAATGTAATGATAGTGGACACTTTGAAGACATTACCATTAATGGGTATACAACCTACTAATACCATATTGCAGATGGCAAACCAATTTGTAGAAAAACCAGAAGGGATTATTGAAGATGTAGCGGTTATGGTAGAGTCATGGGAATATCCAGTTGACTTCCTTATACTACAGCCAAAAGGTAAAACATTAGGTTATCACATTATTTTGGGTAGACCATGGTTAGCTACAGTTTTTATTTTAATTGATTGTAGGTCAGGTGATATGAGAATCTCGAATGGTAAGAACTCAAAGAAAATTTCCTTATATCCTTCTACATGAACTTTTATTGACAATCAAGAACAGTTTTGGGTTGATTCTCCTGATACTAATAAGCAACATTTGTCTTCTTTGGCTATGATCACATTACAGGATCATCTAAGAGAAGTATAAGAGATGATTAATCCACTATCGGATGAGCACCAGCTATCCTTGAAGCAATCAAAAATAGTTCTAGAACCTTTGAATATAGTTCTGGAACCTGTGACTATCTTTCTGGAACCTGCGAACTTAGTTCTGGAACCACCACATTTAGTTTCGGAACCACAACAACAACAGTTCTTTGTGATTGGAAATAATTTCACTCTGGAGGAACAATATTTCTCATGGGGAGAGGAAGAATCAATAGCTTCATTTTCAAATGCATCGGGAAGTGGTGAAGAATTTCGAGAAAGTAGCAGTGATGAAGAAATTGACTTACAAAGAGATAAGTATCATAATTCTCATTACTGTCCTTTCTCCAGTATTCTGTCTCAAGGAACTTTTGGAGATGTTTCTACATACCATATTTTGTTACCACATGCATGTCCACTAAATACTTTAATGGAACCCTTTCAACAAATCAGTTCATCACACATTAGAACCAAGCATGTTGAGATTTAACTGGGTAAAACTTTGAACATTAATAGCTGGTTGAAGGATGATGAAGAAGCTAAATTGTTTGATGTTTTAAAAAATCATACTAAAGATTTTTCTTGGGATTATAAAGACATGAATGGAATTCACCCAAGTATCTGCACTCATCACATCTATAATGAAAATGTTAAACTAGCTACGCAGCCTTAAAGAAGGATTAACCCAGCCTTAAGGGATATAGTCAAACAAGAAATTGAAAAAATATTACAAGTAAGTTTTATTTACCCTATCTGAGATAGTCAATGGGTATCTCCTCTTGTAATTGTTCCTAAAAAGAATGGAAAATGGAGAATATGTGTTGGCTATAGGGAACTGAAAAAATCCACACTGAGAGATTATTTTCCCTTACCATTCATAGATCAAGTCCTAGACAACCTTTCAGGTAAACAGTACTTTTCCTTCTTGGATGTCTTTAGTGGATACAATCAAATCAGAGTCGATGTTGAAGATCAAGAAAAAAATACATTTACATGTCCATGGGGTACCTTTTCCTATAGGGTGTTACCATTTGGCTTATGCAATGCTCCTGCAACTTTCCAGAGAGTTATACTTGCAATATTTGTTGATCTAACAAATGATTGTGTTGAGGTATATATAGATGACTTCACTGTACATGGAGATACATTTGATGATGCTTTGAGAAATCTGGATAGAGTGTTAACAAGATGTGAACAAAACAATCTGTCTCTTAGTGATGAAAAGTGTTTAATGATGGTTGATGAGGGGATTGTATTAGGACAACATATTTCAAAAAGAGGAATTCAGGTTGATCAAAAAAAAATAAGGATCATTTTAGATTTATGTATTCCTCAAATCCCCACATATATCAATTCATTTCTAGGACATGTTGGGTACTATATGTGCTTTATAAAATATTTCAGTAAAAAAATTTCCCCCATGTTTAATTTGCTAACCAAGGACTGTGAATTTATTTGGGATGAAAAGTGTCAGCATGCTTTTGAAGAAATTAAAGAAAAATTAATCACTGCCCCAATATTGAGAGGACCTAATTGGGAAAATCCATTTCATATCCAAACAGATGCTCAAATAATTCCATTAGTGCAATTTTGGGACAAAAAGATGAAGAATGAAAAATGTATGCTATTTATTATCTTAGTAAGAATCTTACTCCCATTGAAAAGAACTACACCACCACTAAAAAATAATTTCTTGTTGTGATTTATGCAATCAATAAATTCAGACATTACATTATAGGGTACAATATATTTATACACACAGATCATTCAAAAATTAAATATTTAATGAACAAACCAGTGGTTGGAGGAAGAATAATTATATGGTTATTACTTTTGCAAGTATTTGATATTACCATTGTGGACAATCTAGGTAAATCTAATGTGGTAGCTGATTTTTTGTCAAGACTAACCACTATGGGGAGTAAGATCCAGTCAAGGATAACTTTCCAGATGAACAATTTTTTTTATTTCAGCAAGTACACCATGGTTTGCCGATATGGAAAATTATCTTGCAAAAGGGAACTTTCCTTCTTCTTTCACTAAGAAACAAATAATGAAGTTAATCAAAACCAGTGCACAATTCAAATGGTTAAATTGAATGTCATTTAAATGTGGTCCTGATTTTTTTTGCGTAGGTGTGTGAGAGAAGATGAAATCTTTGACATCCTCAGAGTATGTCATGATGAACCAAGTGGAGGAAACTATTCATTGAAAAGAACAACTCATAAGATACTTGGCACTGGTTATTATTGGCCATCTCTATACAAGGGTGTGAAGAGATATATCAAGCGGTGTGATCCTTGTCAAAGGACGGGACAACCAACTTTCACCAATGAAATGCTTCTTCAACCTCAAGTAGTGATTGAACCATTTGAGAGATGGGGATTGGATTTTTTTGTTCCTTTTAATCCTCCTTTATAAGGAAAAGAATATATTCTTGTGTGTACTGACTATGCGACAAAGTGGGTAGAAGTGTAGGCATTGACAAATGCCACTGAAGAAGCAATTGTTGATTTCCTTTGGAATAGAATTATGGTAAAGTTTGGAGCACCAAGGAGCATAGTTTCATATCAGGGACCACAATTCATGTCTAATATGATCCAACCTTTCACAAGGTATTACCAAATCAATCATAGGAAGTCATCTCCTTATCACCCACAGTCAAATGGACAAGCTGAAGTAACAAATAGAGAATTGGAAAACATCCTTACTAAAACAGTTGAAGTTGGAAGAAAAGATTGGGTAAAGAGACTACCTGAAGTTGTCTGGGCTTATAATACAACTTGGAAAACTACAACAGGGTTTTCACCATATGAGTTAGTCTATGGTAAAAATCCCTTATTTCCCATAGAGTTTGAGCTTTAGATATTGAGGATAGTAGTTAAGGTGGGAATTGAGTTAGATGCAACTCAAAAAGAAAGAATCCTTTAACTCAATGAGTTGGATGAATTAAGGATGGAAGCACTTCAGCAAACAGAGATAATCCAAGATCAAAGGAAGTAATGGCATGACACACATATCAAGAGAAGGAAATTTAAAGTAGGAGACTAGGCATTATTGTTTGATTCTAAGTACCAAAAATTCAAGGGAAATTTGAGAACCAGATGGTTTAGACCCTATCAGATTGAGGAGATATTTGACAATGGTTCTATTCAGTTACTTCCCATTGATGGCAGCAGAAGAACACTCTTAGTCAATGGACATAGGCTGAAACTCTATAGGAAGTGTCCCACTAAGGATGAATTCTTGAGGAAGATTGAAGCACACAAAGAATTTGATCATATGGAAGAACCCAGTTCTTCCAAAACGATAAAATAACCAAATGATAGATCCAAAATAAAGGGAAGAAAATGAAAACCAGTAAATGGTGTTTTCTTCCCAAAAAAATTATATATATATATATATATATATATATATATATATATATATATATATATAAATTCTCTCTAAGGTCAATTGAAAACCAGCAATGGTGGTTGACCTCCTCTCATGGCTAATTCAAATAAAAAAGAATTCTTTAGAATTATAGCTACCTTATCTAACCATGTTTTGTTCCACTTGTAGTAATGATGAGTCATCATAACAAAAAGATTACATCATCAAGGACGGTAATTATATATTTTAACTTATTTAGGTTTATATTAAAAGCTTGCATGTGTGATTTGACTTAATTTAAAAGCTGGTATGATGAGTCATCTATTTATACATTATGATTACAAGTGAGTAATCATGAAGATGATATGGATGGAATAAGTGGCAGCATAGTTATTGTTGGTAATCATTAAATGCAAAATCAAGTGAAATAAGTTGTAGAGAGATTTTAAGAAGAAACAAATTAAGATTGTATTCTACAACAAAGAACAGAGGATTCTACAGCTAAAAACAAAGGTTCCGCAGCTAAGAACAGAGGTTCCACAGATAAAATCATCAGTTCTGCAACTAAGCAAGAAGGCATGCTGCTGATTTTCATAGAATCAAAGGAAACATAACTCGAGCCGATATGGGGATTAAAAAGAAATTATAACCAGAGGATGATTCCCAACTTCTTGCGGATGAAGAAGTGGCATCTATTTTTGAGCATGTAAGATGGCTAGAGTTCCTGAAGAAGTTTTCAAAGTATAATGACAAATTAGTAAGAGAATTCGTCATAAAGCTAGAGAAATCCAGGACAAAGGTGAGAAATATGTTTATTCCTTTTTCTGTAAATACAATAAGTAATGTGTCTGGAGTGCCAATTGTGCATGTCCCAGATCCTACCAAAGGGACTTTGAAAGAAATGGTTGAAATCCTACTACAAGAAGGAGAAACTAAACCCCAGTTTATTTACAATACAAAGAAAATCATAAAAGGGGTTAGAAGGGCCAGTTTTCTCAAACCCTTTGATAGGGTAGCATTTTGGATAGTGAAATATTTAACCTGTGATGGTTAATTTGGGTCCGTAGGAAAAGAAGTCCTAAAAATGCTCATATATTTAAAGTATGGAGCCACAAAACTTGAGTACATAATAAACCTTCCAGGGTTTCTTTTTTATTCTATCTAGACCATGGCCCAGAGGTATTCTTGGGGTTTTGGGACATTCAGGCATCACGGGCTAACTCATTTAGTATGCCAACACCATTTTTTGTCAAAGAAAAATGGAGAATAAATTTGGGAAAAGTTTCTTGGCAAGTTCAAGAAAAACCTTAATATTATCAAAAGGACAATACCAGGTCCATTTTCTCCTTCAACTAGTTTGGAAATTGATGCCCCTGTAGAAGAACAAAAGGAAGTGGAAAGAGAGAATATAATAAAAAGAAGAAGATCTGTGAGAAAGATTAAAACAGAAGAGCCTTCTGTGCCTTTGGAGGAAATTCCTTCTTCTGCAGCAGCTTTAGGGGAGCTAATATCTGTCTCTAACGGTGATAGCTCACTCGTCTAAGAGAAAGAAACAAAAGTAAGAAGAAGCTCTAGAAGGAAATCCACTGATGGGCATGTTGAAATTCCCTAAAGAAGGAAAATTCATAAGAGGTCAAGGGAAACACAAGAGGGAAGCAGTGAACCGGAAAAGATGGAAAAAGAAGCTGCTAATATTTTGGGAAGTATGGCCATGACTCCTCCTGAACCAAGCCAAGATGAGATGGACAAAGGAGAAGAGAGACTTGAGGAGTAGGATTTTCAAGAATTGGTTAAACCATCAGCATTGAACCATGAAGAAGAACAGTTAGAATCCTGGAGATGAAAAGGTAAATTTCTTTTGATAGAAGAAAAATACTCAACGCAAGGAATTTCAGAGGATGAAGAAATATATCAAGTTAAACAGGATCTATTCTTGTCTATAGCAGAGCTCATTATCAGAGAAAAGGATGAGGAATTGGTTTTCCTCAAACTCAAATTAGAACAAAGGGAAATTCTCATTGGAGAGCTAACAACTCAACTTGTAGCTAGAATGGACAATAGGATAATCCCCTGAGACCAAAAAATTTCTTCCATAAGGATTTTGGGGTTATCAGTATAATTACAAGATTTGAAAGTCTCGTATGTCAGTTTTGGATCTTCCTGGATTACTTTTTATTTTCCATGTCTTTGAGGTTTAAATTGATCTCTGAATGGTAAAATCAACTCTGGTGGGCCCATAGGCTAAAAGGATCAAAATTTATTTATTGTGTTTATTAGGCCTTTTTGAAACTTTTTTACTCTCTAGTTTCAGGGGAAGCCCAAGATTATTAAAATCAGGGTGAAAAAAATGAGTAGAGTACAGGAAATTTAGCACGAAGAGAAAATAGCTCGTCGATCCATGTATTGAGAAGAGCTTGATTTTGTTTCATTATCTTGGCTCGGTCATGAGAAATAAAATACTTGGCAATGGGATTATAGTAAATCGAGCAACTCGGTGATTGCACATTGAATTGAAATGGAGCTCAGCTCGAAAGAGTGAAATTTGATGGCTCGACAAATCGTTGGTCAAGTCATGCATGTGAATTTGAGGTGGGGCCTGAAGGCTCAAAGTTAGGGCATATGCATTACGGATTGAGCCACTCGATGTAGTTGGGAGGTTGATGGCCGAGTGAGATCACTAGGCACTAGGTGGGGTAGGTAAATTCATAGCTCGAAGCTTTCCTGGACTCAATGGTCGACTTAGGGAATATGCTTGAAGAGTATGATCTCGGTCATAGACCAAGTTAGTAGAGGCTCAGGTGAAATGTTTTGGAGGGAACTTAGTGTGGAGCTTGATAGATGTGGTTCACCAAGTCCTTCGAAGGTGATGAGCCCATCGGGGGGAAGAAGCTTGGTTTATCTCACTACGGTGGAGGAACTTGAAGGTAGAGCTCGTAAATGAGGTAGACCGATCAGGGATCTCATTTTAGTATCGGTTCAGTGTAATGGTGGAGAATGGATCATCGCAGAGCCATTGTTGGAAGTCAAAAATGCACCGAGACAAGACAAGACTGAATAGAATCGAAGATGGAACAAGGTTTAGGTTAGCCCGTCAAAGAGTTCAGCATTTGGTAAACTGTCAGGTTGATGTTAGACAAAGATCAGCCTCAGTCTGAGTTGAGATAATGATTCACAATGTCATGAAAGGGGCTTGAGTAGAGGGAAGGCTGATTTTTTTTGTAAAGTTGGGGAGCTCAGAATAGATGTTCACCTGACAGAGAACTTAATTGGCATAAAGGCTCAAGGCGGCTATGCACAAAGTTTTTGATTTGTGTAGTGAAGTGAGTCGTAACGGCTCAAATTAGAGGCTCAGATCCATTAACATAAGCCAGGGTTTCATTTTTATTGGAGCTCGACGTGTTTGAGCTCATAGTCAGTGATTCTGGTGAGTTTTGACACGAGCCAACGTACTAGGGTATGTAGCACAAAGGAGCTTGACTCGAGACCAAGGAGCTCACCAGGAAAGTATTGGTTGGATTCAGAGCCAAGTTGGATAGACTGTTTAGAGCTTGGGAAAAATTTGTGTTTCGAAGCTTGAAAGTATCTCAGATCATGGAGGATCACTAAGATGAAGATGTTGCAGGCTCGTTGAATTAAGCGGAGCATGGGAATAATCTCAGTTTTAGAGTTTGGAGTAGCATAAAGATGATTTTTCGTGTGAAGGCTTACGATGGATCGATTAGACTAATATGAGTTTTCTGTATATCCCGAGAAACTCACCGTCACAGTATAATGAAGGGTTCGGTGCACTATTCAGATGTGAAGATTTAAAAACGAGCTAGGCCGAAGGAAGTCAACTTGGTAGTGCATTGGGACCAGGAGCTCGGGATCAAGCTAGACTAAGGAATGAGATCTAGAAATGGCTTAGTATGAGTCATGACGAGTTCACAGCAAGGGGAGAGTTAGCCAAGATTAGTGGAAAAGGTGTTCATGGGTCATGTCACGGCTCAGTTCAGAGCTCGGTCGAGTTCTCACAGGCCACAAAATCACACAAATCATTGAGTTACCAAGTGGAGGCTACGCCATGGAACTAATCATTGATGCAAGGAGGAGCTCACTGATTTAGGGATTATGCGCTCGACAGAGAGATCATCAAAATATGAGTTCAATTTAGGGTTCAGTGAAACATTTTGGTGGCAAGCCCGTAAATAAAATAGGCAGAACAGTCAAGGAAAACTTGCGTGCAAGGAAATAATTCAATAAGATAGTTGATCTTAGGCACCTCAGTAAGTAATGAAGGAGCTCAGCTCAGGTCAAAGTGATCAAACTAGTCAAGGAGGATTCATGGTGAGTGGTTCTGTCATAGGAACTTGGCTCGATTCAGAGTGATGGCACCAGGTTTGGAGATGAAGCTCGCCAGGGAAGGAGTGTAACAATGGGAGCTCAGTGGTCGTCAAAAGCAATGTGAAGGAACTTGTTTCAAAACAAAAACTCAGTGAACACGATGAATGTTGGGAGCTCGGAGGATGGAAATCAGTTCTCAGCTCAGTACGATAGTAGAAAGTAAGGACGATGGAGTTTGTGACCAACTCGGTGAGTTGGCTCGGTGAGCCAACCACTGAGTTGGGACCTTTTTTGGGTTTTTCCCATCATCATAAACCATTCCAAGGGGTCCCACCAATTATTTTAAAATTAATTTAATATTTTTATTTAAATATTTTAAATAATAATATTTACTATTATTATTTAAATATTATTTTAATTAATTATGAGGACTATGTCAATAGGCATTAATTGCACATGATGGAGCCTTTTCAAATGGTTTAACTAAATGTAATAAATGATACATCATGTACCTTCCATTTAGGAAGGAGAATTTATGATCCTTCTCTCCTATCTCTCTAAACTTCTTCTATAAATGTAAATTGGAAGTTCATTCCAAAGGGGTTCCAACAAGTGGATTCCAACAGGTCATCACAAGTTGGAGATTAGACACTTTCCAAGCTTCCCCTTCTTTTCACAATCTGTGAATTTGTAGGCTCTCAAGCCTTTCTCCTCGAGTTGTAATGGCAGCTTATGCCCTTTTCACCTGATGTAATGTTGCACTGTGCAAGTGCTTGAAGTAATGAGAATTATGTTTTGTGATCAAATATATGTCCTTTCATGATTTTTTTGCTTCTATTTTCCTCTCTCATGTTTTCAGGTGCATAGTGCAAGTTCTGGTTTCCATTGCAGGTTCATGGAATTCTGTGCTTATCAAGTGGTGAAATATTGCATGCAGTTGAGTTGTGGTGCTTGTTTACCCTTCTCAAGTTCATCCTTTTTCACTGGGAGATTGGTAGTTTATTGTCTGATCAAGTTTAACAAAGGAACATCTGCCCTGGTTTGTGGTATTTTGTACCCTTTCTAGTTGCGATAGGTGAAGGTGGTCAGTGATGCAAGCATCCCTCCCACATTAACCCTTCCAGATGTTAAACATCCCTTAATTTGGTGCATCACCACTTCTAGTTTAGGTTTCATTTCCTTGCAAATCTCTTTCCCTAATCCCATGAAATGTTAGCATAGGACTAGTTAGCCATTTTTCTTGCATTAGAAGTAGTGTTGTGTTTAGTTTAGGAAGAGGAAGTCGGCCTTCTCCAGAGGTTCACCTCAAGCCCAAGTCCCATAGCTTGAGAGGTGATCCCATGTGTCCCAATCACACCGAATGTCATGATTCATTCTCAGGCCATTCAGGGGGTGCAGTGATTTGGTGACAACAAAATTTGGCACGCCCGGTGGGACAAGAGGCACATCTTTCATAGGTGTGTTTTTTGTTCACTTCATTTCATTAAGTTGTTGTGCTCTTAATGAAATTTTAGCCTTAGGAGGTATACCCAAGCACAACTAGTGACTCCATTGGTCTAAGTACCCTACTCTCTGTGTTGCAGACCTTCATTTTTTACCCATTTTCCATCTAGTTTTCTTCCATATCTTTCCATTTTTGTCCCATCCATGAAGTTGTGCAATCATGGCTTCATTTCCACAGTGGGATTCCTACTTGCAGTAGCATAAGTTCTTTCCATCTTCAAGCTATTTTAATCCACCTCCATCTCCATTTTATGATGAGAATCAACAGTATTCATATCCCTCTAAGAAAATCCATGATCATTTTGGTTTTTCACCTAACTATGCAGATTTTCAAGGGCAGGAACATGCATATGATGGAGGCTATCCTACAGATGAAGATGTAAGGTTGCATCTTAAAATACAAAAATTGGAGGCAGGTATGGTACAATCCAGAGCCACAACTCAAATGAGAGCATTCAAGAATGGTTTCAAGACAACTTGTCCATGGGTTGGCCCTATGCCAAGTTTTTACAACTTGCAGGAAAAGATTGATTTTATGACTGAAATGTTGCCTCAGCTTGAGGGTTGGATCAAAGAAATAGAGGCCTATGAGTTTGATGTAATGCAATCCTGTCAATGGGTTGATTCTGCACTACCACCACCTCAGGGTTCTCTTTCTATTTCTCACTCAATGTCATTTCAGTCCAAACCTCAAATTCCAAGTTTTTCACCATTAACACATGCTGAGAATTCTTTTCCTTCACCTCCTATTCCTCCTTTCCATCATGAATCTTCCATGCCTCTTCCTTCTAAAGTTCCCTCTTTTCTACAAGAGCCATCAAGACAAGAGAATGAATCTCTTCCTCAAATAGTGAGAGAATCAGTTGAATCCCAACCCACCCCTCCTCTTGTAGTCCCAAATCCATTTTGGGAGGAGCATTGTCAAGAAATGAGAAAAAGGGAGGAGTATATGGTCAAAGAGAATAGAAAAAGAGAGCATGCAGATAATCTGAAGAAATGGGCTGCAAAACTTAACATCAAGCAAACTTTTGCAGAATTTGAGGCTCAAGAACAAGTGGAACAAACTAGTTTTGTACCAGAAACAAATCTAGAGTTGAACGAGGAAGACCAACAAGTCTACTTATTCAGAATGTAGTTTTCATATTGGCTCAGTTCCATCAGAGGAGTTTGAATCACCAAAGGTGGCAGATTCTGTTGGAGAAGAGGATGTGCAAGATGAAGAAGAAAGAATTTTAAGTGTACAAGGTGATTCTAATGAATGCAATGATCCTACTTGTCAGGCATGTCAGGAACTTGCATCACTTTTGGAACATTGTAACAACTTTCCAACATCATCATTAAATGCAACAAATGATCATAGCAAGATTCTTTCCATGATGGACTCATAAGTTTCAAGTATAGATTATACCATGCAAGAAGTTTTAGATTCTTCCCCTTCTTCGTCTTTTCAAAACTATGTTTTCCTAGATGAATTTGATCTTGTAAATTTCATATTTGAAGATGAGGAAGGTCATGAAGAATCAATAGGTTCTATTTCAGAAACATCATAAGGAAGGTTGAACCCTTTGCACATTCAGAGAAAAAAGAAGAAAATTATCTATCAGATCTGGAGGAATATTTGGATGCAGAAGAGCCTATAGAAATACCCATTTCTGAAAATATTGTAGTTTCAAGTTATCACTTGAATTTGAATTTGAAGACTTGGATCATCTACAACATTCATTGAATGAAGAAAGAGAGGAGCATGTGGGAGAAACTAAGTCAAATTTGAAGTTTTTGGGAAAATATGACATCATTGAGAGTTTCTTGCTTTCAATTGTGAAGGCAGATTTGTTTGATGAACAAGTAATGGAGGAATAAAATCAAGGAAGTTGTGCTTCCCTTAATTGTGCCGAAAAACAACAAGTGAAAGGATGTGATCTTGCAGGTTTCATGTGGGATGAAGAGGTTAGAGATGCTGAACAACTTTGCCTTTAGGTGAAATTATGGAACTCCTATATGATCAGTATGCTTCAAACACTTGCAGTATTTTCCAATAACTTCATTAGAGGTTGTAAGTGGTCCAAATCAATTGCATGTCATGGAGGAACTCCTTGTTGTTGAAGAAGAAAAAAGAAAACAACGAGATGTTTCTGCAATACCATCCATCCAGGTAAAAGATCAGTTGTTTGTAAATGGGAAACAAGAGGGAAATCAGGTAATGAATATTCAAGGATGTCTTCAGCAAGACTTTCTTGTTAAAATTGAAGTCCAGACAAGCAGAAATATTCAACGGTTTAGACCATGTCCTATCAGGTACCTGGCTTCATTGAAGCCAGAAGAGAAGCCAAAACCAGTCACATTCACTTCAGAATGTGAGGATGAGTTTCAAAATTATGAGGATCAGTTGTAATGCTTCTACAGGACAAATGCAGAGCAACTAAAAGAGGAATTATTTCTCTTTCCAGTTGATTTCTCAATTGACCAAGTGGAGGATTGGGCCTGTTTCAGTTTTTCACTCTCATTCTCAGCCATGTCCATTGTCACATCATTTGTATGGAAATCCATTGTGAGGAAAGGAAGTTATTTTGCACAACCAGTTGCAGGGTTTGTTTAGCTCACCTGTGCTTCTGGTTAGTGTAGGGTAGTATAGGTTTTCTTTTAGCAGAATAAGTGCAATGCACACCCTGCATGTTCCACTTGGGGTGTGTATGGTTTTCAGTTGTTGTGTGTTTTCATTTTCCATTGTCGCTCTTGTGTTGTTCTGCACATTGTTGCATCATTGGAAGGTGTCAAGGAGAAGGAAAGTTCAGAAGTTTCCATTGGAGATTCATGATCTACTTCAGTCAAAATTATGCAGTGTTCCATAGTTCCAAGTGTTCATCAGTTTTCGGTATACCTCATGCTTCACATTTAGGGAGGTCCAAGATCAACAATGCTCAAGGGGATTTCAGGATCAGATTGGTTTCAGATTGGCAAACAATGACTCCATGCCCAACGGATAGACAAGGCTACTTGCCTAATGCTTAGCAGGAAAGCATCCCTGAGAGGTCACCAAAAATGTTGTCAATTTTTCCCCCTTGGGAAAAAATGGACAATAGGATAATACCCTAAGACCAAAAATTCTTCCATAAGGATTTCAGGGTTATCAGTATAATTTCAAGATTTGAAAGTCTTGTATGTTGGTTTCGGATCTTCCTGGATTGCTCTTTCTTTTCCATGTCTTGGAGGTTTGAATTGATCTCTGAACGGGAAAATCAACTCCGGTGGGCCCACAGCTAAAATGATCAAAATTATACATCATGTTTATTAAAAGCTCTACCCTTGATTGTGTATTTGAGGGGAAGCTCCAAACTCATTATTAAGAATCAGGGTAAAACAAATGAGTATGAATTGAAAGGAAAATTAAATGACTAAGAGCTATAGCTCAGCAAGCCATGTATTGAGAAGTCTTCTTGTGGGAAATTTGTCTTGGTCGGTTATGAGAGAATAAGGAAGACTTGGAGCTCATGTTAAGAATTGAGCATTGCTCGGTGAGATTAAGGAAGAATGAAAGGGAGCTTAGCTTGAAGAGTGAAATTTGAATTGTCAGGCTCGGTGAATGTGTATGGCAAGTCATAATGTCGAATTTGAGATGGGGCCAACAATGGTAGAGCTCAGGCATATGTAATAAATTGGACTGAAGATTGGTGACTCGAAATGTTCTCAGGAGGTTGATCGGTCAAGTTGAGATCACTAGCACTAGGAAAAGGTAAATTCATTTCACTCTCAAGCTTTCCCAGACATAAAGAAGGGAACCATGCTTTAAAGAGTATGAATCTCAGTCATTAGACCAAGTTAGTACATTGGGTGTTTGTTTTACAGGGAACTCAGTGTGGAGCTTGGCCAGGTTTGGTTCACCAAGAGAAAGGAAGGACTATGAAGATGAGAAGCTCTAACTCGTGAAGAGCTTGATGAAAAGCTCACTATTAGTGGTATTAAGAGCTTGATGGGAATGAGCCTCATAAATTAAACCATAAAAAAATGAGTAGATTAAAGGCATAAACGAGGTATGACAGGATTGTGGGAGCTAATGTTCAAGTATGTGTTCAGTTTCTGGTGGAGGAATGATCATGCAAGCCATTTGGAAAAGTTAGAAATGCACTCGAGATAAGATGACTCCCATTTGAATTGAAGGTAGAATCAGGTGTTTGTCAGATCGGGTATATCGAAGAGTTCAACTCATTTGAGTCCAATCAATGTCAGGTTGAGAGAAAGCTCAGTCAGGTCGGTGGTAGTTGAGATAATGATTCACAACAATGAAAGTTGGAGTGCTTGAGCCATCCAAGACATTGAGTCAGGAAACTTACAGGTTGATGTTTTAGTAGAGGTTAGATCATCAGTAGAGGTTCACCATGAATATGAGAAGGCAATTGTAGCACAAAGGCTCAGTGATGAAGCTTGTGACAGTGGATTGAGTTAATCGACACATCGGTGAAGTGAGTTGTAACGAGAGCTCATAGGAGGCTCGATCCAGTTGGTGTTCAAGCCAGGGTTTCAGTTTTATGGGAATATTGTGGATCAAGGATGTTCAGCTAAAATTCGGTGAAGATCTTGAGTTCTAAGTTTAGAATTTATCGGGGTCTTTAGTGAAGCAAAAGCTGCTCAAGACTTTGGAAGGAGCTCATGAGGTTTTGGTGTTTTCAGAAGCCAAGTAGTTGGATATCAGAGCATTGAAAAATCAGTGTTAGGAATCTTGAAAGTATTGAAATATGGAGACCACAAGCATGATGTTGTGCTCAGAGGAGCATCAAATTAGGTAGAGCTTGATGGATCATAATCTCAGTTTCGAGGGTTATAGTCACATTGTGGATTGAAGTTCGAGCAATGTGAGAATAGAAAGTTGAACTACAAGTGGAGTCAAACTTAGATCAAATGATGTTCAATCTATGAGTTAAAGAAAGGAATTCATGTTCAGTATCATTGCTGAAAGGATTCAGCTGAATATTCAATGGTGAACTTGAAGATCATGAAGGAAAGAGCTCCAGTTGGAAGCTCTAAAATTTGAGATCAAGACTAGGTAAACTTAGCTTTCGCAGATGGGCAAGGAGAGCTCGATGAATGATTTCTGGAAAGTGGAGTATGAGTCATGACGGTTGTGTATCTTGAGTTATGGCAAGCTCAGTGGAAAAGGAGCTTTTGAAATTTATGGGTCAACTCAATGTAGTTTCTCATGGGTGCCAGGATTGACCATGGTTACAAGTTGAAGGGAGATGAGCCAAGTTCGGTCTTGAGGTGTAAATCTTTTCAGAATTGGGATTCGCTCGCTCATAGAGGTTTTGAACTCAAAATATCATGATGAGTCAATATGGTTGAGAGCTCGATGGAAATGGAGCCATTTTTGGAGCTCAGTTTAGTCAAGGACTCATTGGTGGGAGGATCAAAGAAGAAGGTCAAGTTTCAGTCAAGATGAGAAGGAGCTAATTCAAAGCTCGTAGAAGATGGTGAGCTTCATTTGTAATGAAAAGATTGGTGAAGTTTTAGAGGAACTAGTTGAAGGGAGCTAGTGGTGAGTTAAACAGCATAGAAAATCATGTGTGAAGTCGAAGCTAAGATGAGAATCAGGTTGTGGAGATGAAGTGAGTTAGAGGAAAGTTTGACCATGAAGAGGCAAGGATCAGTTGTGACAGAAGCAATGGTGAGGAACTCAACTTCAAAATGAAGTCAATCCACTCAGTGAAAAGAACGAGCTGACATGTTTGAAGTGATCCCAACCATGTGGTTGAAGTATTGGAGGTGCTTAGTGATAAGGTGGTGTTTGGAGATTAAGGAAAGTTCGATGACCAACTCGGTGAGTTGGCTCATGGCGAGCCAACCACCGAGTTGGGACATTTTTTTGTTTTTTCCCATCCTCACAAACCAGTCCAAGGGGGGGCCCACCAATTATTTTTTTTAAATTAATTTAATTTTTTATTTAAATATTTTAAATAATAATATTTATTATTATTATTTAAATATTATTTTAATTAATTATGAAGACTATGTCAACAGGCATTAATGGTGCACATGATGGAGCCTTTTCAGGTGGTTCAACCGAATGTAATAAATGATACATCATGTACCTTCCATTTAGGAAGGGGAATTTATGATCCTTTCTCTCTCTCTCTCTCAAATTTTTCTATAAATGTAAATTGGAGGTTCATTCAAACGGGTTCCAACAAGTGGATTCCAACATGTCCCACAAGTTGGAGGATTAGACACTTTCCAAGCTTCCCCTTCTTTTCACAATCTGTGAATTTGTAGGCTCTCAAGCCTTTCTCCTCGAATTGTAATGGAAGCTTATGCCCTTTTCACCTGATGTAATGTTGCACTGTGCAAGTGCTTGAAGTAATGAGAATTATGTTTTGTGATCAAATATATGTCCTTTCATGATTTTGTTGCTTCTATTTTCCTCTCTCATGTTTTCAGGTGCATAGTGCAAGTTCTTGGTTTCCATTGCAGGTTCATGGAAGTTTTGTGCTTATCAAGTGGTGAAATATTACATGCAGTTGAGTTGTGGTGCTTGTTCACCCTTCTCAAGTTCATCCTTTTTCACTGGGAGATTGGTAGCTTGTTATCTAATCGAATTTAACAGAGGAACGTCTGACCTGGTTTGTGGTATGTTTTACCCTTTCTAGTTGCGTGATAGGTGAAGGTGGTCAGTGATGCAAGCATCCCTCCCACATTAACCCTTCCAGATGTTAAACATCCCTTTTTTGGTGCATCACCACTTCTAGTTTAGGTTTTATTTCCTTGCAAATCTCTTTCCCTAATCCCATGAAATGTTAGCATAGGACTAGTTAGCCATTTTTCTTGCATTAGAAGTAGTGTTGTGTTTAGTTTAGGAAGAGGAAGCTAGCCTTCTCTGGAGGTTCACCTCGAGCCCAAGTCCCACAACTTGAGAGGTGATCCCATGTGTCCCAATCACACCGAATGTCGTGATTCATTTTAGGCCATTCGGGGGGTGCAGTGAGTTTTTATTGAAAGCTACCTCAACTGGTCTCTTCATGATAGCTCACTATGGTAAACCTTCTTTCTTCCTCATACATTTTAGAACTCATGCCTTTGATGAGTGATTCAAGACACATTATTTTTTCAACTTACAAAAGAGTATTGATACCTTTACCACCTATGAGGAAGAGAAGTTTGAAGATATTTATGAAGGATGCTCAAAAATGTGGGAACTCCTTACTGTTTCCTTGAGAAGAAGGGAACTAATATCCCCTACAAATTTCATCTGGAGTTTAGAAAGAGCAAAAAGGTTATGCACAATAATTCTTCATATTAATGAGACCTACGGTAAAATATGGATGGGAATGTGAATAAGACCCCCTCTACTTCTCACCCCCATGTATTCTTGACAAAATAGAGAACCTCGAGATCCTTCTGAATTTGAAGAGTGGGAGAGGAAAATAGAACCATTGGAAGATCCAGTTTCATCCATTTGATCTGAGCAATCAAATTGAATGTAGAACATATACCCGCACTTTTGAAGAATGAAGTTTGTAAAGAGACTTACAAACAAGTAAGTTTGGGGGAAATTATGAGGGTAGAATATGCCCTATTAATTTATAAAATATGATCTCATCTTACTCTCCTTTTTAATAAGTTTGATTGCATTTTGTGACTTTTATTTGATCTGATATGAGTTAGGATGTAATTTTCTATCTTTTTATTTATTGTGATTCTAATGTTTAAAAGCTCTGAAATTCCTAACAAAGTGTGTGTTTGAAATTTAGTGTTGTTATAAAGAAAGTATAATGAGTTGAAGAAATGAAGTATGTAACGTTCAACATGTTTTTGGTAGCATCTGTTCTAATACAGCTTAGTTCAAAAACTTCCAAGCTAGTTTTGGAACTCCATTACAAAGTCATCATCTAGTTCCAGAACTTTCGGACTTATTTCCAAAACTCCAATATTTAGTTCTGGAATTTTTGGACTTAGTTCCGGAACTCCTGTGTATAGCTCCAGAACTCTCATGGTTTTGATCCTTGATGATTTCCTATGGTTCTGGAACTTCTCTGAAGTTCCACAACCAATGGAAGTTTATCTATTCTAACCACATCCAGAGATTTTGCATCAACGACCCTTTCAATCAAGAAAGGATAAGAAGGTTTTTGAATGCTGATCTAGGGATAGTTTTCTTATAGCTGTTTGATCAGCCATAATCCGACTCAGCATCTATTATGGGCATGATTCGATTTCATCATAATCATAAAGACAGCTATGATTATAAATGTATATATAAGTAGACCTGCAATAGATAAATGGATATAATAAAATAGAGATAGAACAGAGAAGATAGATATAGAATAAGTACACAGATCCAATACATTTTTTAATACCGAATGTTTTATCAATAAATAGCCATTCCTATTTGAGAGAATTCTAAGTTGTTAAATCTTGATTCTAGGAGCAAGGGCCCACTCCCCTAAGGACTAGGATATTCATCTATTTTGTATTTATAATTCTTAAGCAAATAGTTTATATCTATTAATTATGTATCGCTTTTAATTCTTCTAGTTAAACTCTATTGTATACTCATTCCTGTAGGTGTCTAGATAGATTATTATTTTTCTTGCAATCATTTTTAAGCATTCTAAGTTGAGTGTGTTTATTTCCATTTTGCAAAGTTTGTTTCCTTTCAGCAAAGCTTTTAGTGTGTTTCCTTTCACCAAAGTTTTTATAGTATGATTTAAATAAGGTTTTACCAAGAATTCCTTAATACATTGGAAAGATCCCCCAGAAAATACAAAAAACAACTATAGTCAACTACTAGATCAATAGGATTACTCTTGTTGCATATAGCTTTAGACACACCCCTAGTTTTATATGACATCAACAAGAAGTTGATTAAATGAAGGGAATAATGACACCCATCATTAATCACAACACCCCTGATTATTTTCAATTCGATGGATTGAAACTGTTACTATGATTGCATAACATATAGATTTTTCCAAAGTGTGGAACTTTGCAAAAGGGAAAGATCTCCAGAGAAATGATGGATTACTATTCCTGTATCTATCACAACTCACTAGCTTATAGAGAACTATTATAAATCCTACCCTAGAATTCCAAGGAAGAAGGGATGCAAGAAAAGTAAAACCAAATTCTAGTGGAGGTGAAGCACCAATAAGGAATGAAGAGCACCTACTTTTCATGGAGATGAAAATAAAAATGAGATTGACGAGGATGGGTACACACCACAAATCAATCAACTATTATGAATCCCTTCATCAATAAACACAAACATTAAACATGAGATACAATCCAACATGCACAGTTAACCAAAGTTGTAATGAGAGATCACAAAGATGCAAATAACACAAAAGAGGGTTAAAATTTATCCACATATCTATATTATTGCTCCAAAAATTCATACAGTACATCATAATGGCCAAGAGGCACAAATTTTTCATTATGGCTTGAATGGGAGGTTTGAACTCCACAAATTCACGGACAAACAAGAGAAGAAGGGGGGGGTGTAAAGAAGAATTATCCAACATTAGAACAATACCCCTCATAACAATTTATAAAATAATATTTGAAGGAGAGGCGAGTGAAAATAGAATCCTGAATTACTCCGAAATCCTAAGAAAATCATTGTTTAATATTGTAATGAGTACATTCAATTTTTCAAAATCTCCTTTTTCATTAATGGTTTTGCTTGTGCTTGAATAAATTGACTTCAATTGCACCCTGTGTCTAGTCTGTCTCTTGTAGCCTCATGATGACCCTACCTTCATTAATGGATCTCACCTACTACTTTATCTCTACCATTTTCAAAGGTTTATAAACCCCAAAATCCAAAATCCCATCTTTTGATAATGTAGATCCCAAAAATACCTTTCCGATGACTACAAATTTGTAACAAACGAATGAGTACATTGGAATATATCAACATTTTCCCCTGATGTTTCACTAGGATTTTTCCTATATCTAACCTTCTAGGAACTAAAATTATTATTCACCATTGTATTCTTCATTCAATCCCCTTTCCAAAAATCACAAGTTTGTTCAATTTGGATAAAAATTGAATGAGATATCTCACTTTGAAATTCAAGCAAAATTAGGGTTTGTAGGACTCCACCGAGCCATTTTTCTAGCTCATCGAGCCATTTTGGAAATTACCGAGCTACATGATCATGTCAATTTGGTTTCATCCACATTAATTTTGCCTCCTCCCACTTTGATGCAAACACCAAGTCCCATTGTGTCTAAAACCTTAACACAACCTGACGTGCCGCATACTCAACTTACATCTAGGTTTTTGGAGCCCGCCTCTTCAGATTCTGCACCTTAGCCACTTCAGGTTTCTCACCCCACCAATCTCAGAAAATACCCCCAAATTCGACCTATAAAACTGTTTCCCAAACCTGAACTCCAAAAATGATTCTTAAACCCGACCCTCGTGTTGACCCCAAAGACGCACATTGACCTTTCGAGCTTCAGCACTTCGGAACTTCAAGCATTGAGCTTGCCCTTCACACTTCTTCACACTTTCATTTATGCTAATGAATCGATCAAGTTTTCTTCCCTAGATAACTTGGTACATGAGCTATTCACCTCATCCCACATCAAGTGTGCCCTATTATGACTTGTTCGAACACCGATTCACATCCACACTGAGCCGAGTTGAGCCTCCATTTTTCCTGAAAGCTTGATCCATTCATTTGTTTCCATGAAGCATGTTCACCACTTTTGTGATCTTGGTTGGGTGTATCTAATCCTTCCACACCACTTGACCTCTTAGCTTCTCCAACGATTCAATGGAAAATTCGTCCCTTCAGTTGTTCCTCCACCGATGCTAACCGAGCCATGCTTCCCAACTCGGTCCTCCACCTACTAGCTCACCAAAGCAAGATCTTTTCCCTCTGCATGCACCTCTTCAATCCAGCTTGGATCGACCGTTCTGTACATCCCTATGACTCGGTTTGCCATGAGTCAGCTTGTCGAGCTACTAATGGCGAGTCGCTCCCAGGTCGCCCTTCACACTACAACCTCCCAGCTCAGCTCGAGCTGACTCGCTAAGTAGCTCGGTTGGCCCTCTTAGGCCAAATGAGTATTTTTTTTTTTTTCGAGCTTGATTTTGAGATTTTTTCCAAATTTTTAAGTGGAGGAGAGGGGGAAGGGTGCCTAGAAAACAAAATGTTAAAATTTCTCCGCCATCATGAGCCATTTTTCCTCATTTTTTCGGGGCCGGAGGATCATTTTTGCCTTGCGATGGGGTATTGGTCCTGAGATGGCCCTGAATGGCCAGATTACATATTGAATCTTCTAAAACACTTGCAATTCCTTCCCAAGACCTTGAAAACACCTGTGATCTTGCTTAGACACTATTAGGCCAACTCAAAAGCTTGTAGCTACTTTAGGACCCTGTTGCAAAATTTTGTCCCATGGGGGAAAAATTGTCAACAATTACCTTTTCATAATATATAATAACTTCTTACAACTCACAGTGGAATGCCTCCAACCAATCACATCTCCGCAAACTACTTTTTTTCTCTTCCTAGGCTCAAAAATTGATCATTTTCTCAACATGCTTCATCACCTCCAAAATAACTTAAAATCTTAACCAAAGGATTTAACACACTTAGAAATTATTTCTAACCACTAAGAAACATTCATAAATATTTAATAACTTGAACATAGATCAAACACTTTACCTCTTCCTTGAATCAACACATCAGTCTTCTTATCCTTCTTTACATATGGTTATACTTGTTTGAGTAAAAAACGACTTCACCTTTGAAGAAATCCACAAAAAATTGTAGTACAAATCTACCAAGCTATTTTACAACTTCCAAACATAAATTACAACCAATAATTATCCCCCTGAGATATTTGAGTCATGCACATCATATTACACATGTAGAAGCACCTTTTCACACCATTTGTACACTGAATACCATCAAAACATCAACCTTACCTCATATCTAGCTTCAACTTTCTGAAGAGACTAACCTTTTTAGCACATGAGTTCACCTAGAGCACCTTCAAAGAGTGAAAACATGTACTCCCATGTCATGAAAAATCCCTTAAAACTCAGAGCATAATTTTTGTCTTCACATAGCACTGTAGCAACATATTAGACCTCTTGAGGTCTGAGACATATCATTTTAGCCCAAGATAGACAAATGAGTCCAAACAAGTACTTCACCATTATCTTGATCAACCAAAAACACCATGAAATATTCAAGGATGAATTTTTCAATACATGATCATCACCTACAGATTGTGGAAACATCATGCACTAACTCTTGTATATTGTACATACATGTAGCATGTCTTCTTAGCTCATGAAGTAGCAAGTAGACTACACACATTTTTCACCTTTCTAGACATTTTTTTACCTCCTCTGATCAACCTCACATATTTATACTATCCAAGGGATTCTCAATACAGTAAAATATCTTGACAACCCCTTCATACTTGTAGAAGCTCATATCATACCTCTGAGCACTCAAATGTAGACATGATATATTTCACAACAATTTAGAATCCTAGTTTTGTAACCTTGTCAAAAAGCAGCAAAATGTCAGCACAAATGCAACAACAGAGCAAAAAACACCCAACAAAACTCAAAAAAATTCCTTTCATACTTTATATTTGCACCATTTAGAATTGTCTCACTGTCAACAAGCTGATACATTACTTCCATTGACCCATATTAACACCTCCATGAACATTGAAGCTTGATACCAAAGGAAATTTTCCTAGTTTACAACTTCATTCTTTTCTAATTATGTTGATGTCACTCTTCACTGTTAACACTATATAATGTCATGAATTTCAAGAACCTCATACCTTTTCATGGCATAAATCCTTTTGAATCACAAATTATACACTTTCTATATGATTTTTTATGACTTTTAGCTCTAGATTCCATCATTAGCACCTTCAACAATAATTTTTCTTTCATACCACTTAGAATGTATTGTTTTAACCCATTTGGGACATAAGAAGTATCAAAAATTTCATAAAAATTTTCATTTCAAAGGCTTGAACTTGGTCACAATCACTGTAGAAACATATCCAAATGCCTAGTAAAATTTTGCAATGAATCAGAAGTATGACCAATCAATCACATATATTAAATTACCTTGATTTTGCCTCATTAGTCTTCAAGAACAATGTACAATCCTTTCTCCTCATAATGTATGATAAAATCATCATTCTTGATGGCTCATCATATATTCAAACTTTCTCTTGTGATACATATACATGATTTCACAATCTTGACATAAGACACATGAAAACATACTAGTTATTTGGTATAGACAACTCAAGATGTTCACAAAAAATAGACTTTCCAAAGAGAATGTTTCTTCTAAGACTCTTGATCACATTCAACAACATTCTAAGGAGACTTCATAGCTTCATACACATTGTAAACTAATATAAACACTTGAATCATGTACTTATAGCTCATGAAAAACTCAAATAATTCATTTATAACTCATATTTAAGACTTGGAGATACCACAGACCTCTATACAAGACAACATTGCTATACACAGACTCAGACTACAAGATGACTCTTTTTATGTTTTTCATAACATAATAGACCTCATATGAGACAGAAAATTGAACTTCACACTCAATTAATCATCTTAGATATAAATCACACCATAAAATAAAACTCAGAATTCAAGAATACTGACAACTATACATCAAAGATAACAAGACCGGGATGTTTGGAATACACAACATCAACAACCATATTTAACCATAAGAACATACTTAATGACCTTGAATGACATACCTTGATATCATGGAGGAGTCACACACAGACCAACATAGGTTCCCCTCAGACCAATGCTTCATATGAACCAATACACCTCTAAGAAGCATAATAGAGGCATAAGACACCATGATCACTTAGAAAGGTAAAATATCCAAGCTCTCATAGGGCCTGACACCAAGATCTTCCATAAAATTTCTCATCTGCTCCACCTTCTCTTATATTTTTTTCTTCTTGGAAAATTCATGGGCATATAATAGAAATTCTTGAGGTTCAATAAGATAAAACATACCTTTATGAGTAGTAGAATCATCATTACTAGTGTCAACAACTTTGGGTTCATCCTTGACCTTATTGATTGAAGTAGAAATAAGTTTTTATTCTTCTTTCCAAACATTATCATTCTTTACTTCACCCATCTTATTGTATGTATTCATATTGGTTCTAAAGTGGGTTACAATGTGACCAAACTTGTTCTATTTGAAACAAGTGATAGTATTCATACCTTTAGGAGTTATATCCTTCCAACATTGTCTTGATTTCCCTTGAGTGAAATATTTGGAATGTGTCCAACATCACTACATATGAAACATACAGTTTATCCCCTACCTTTGTATCCTTCATTAGACCAATTTTTATTTTGTGGATCATATAAGCAATACATAGCAACATGACCTCTCGCATGGAAATTGTAGCATACCACACTCTTAGCTTTCTCACTCTTACTATCTCTTCATGGATGAGCCTCTCTAACATACCTTATAGATTCTTTTTCCCCATGACCAAATTCATTACAATCAAAAAAATAATCATTGAAATGTATTTCTTACATTGATGAATTAGGTTTCCTAATAGGTGTGTCTTTCTCATTGTCCTTGGTGTATGTCACCCTCATTTATTCCTTGGTTCTTGGTTCACCTTCTTCCTTGCTTAAAACCAGGTCCTCTTTCTTCAAATCCTTGTCCCTTGAAATCCTCATTGAATCCCAAACCATCTTTATCACCTATTGATCTCTATTTTCCAAGAAGATCATCAAGATCATTGGCACTTTTATCACACATTTTTGAGTTTTCTTAAAATTAGGTCAAATTTTAAGAGTAAATATTTCATGCCTATTTCAAACTTGATGCACTCATCCTCCTTAGTCTTGATTCTATCATTGATCAAAGAAACCTTTGTTTTTCAGATGAGTAAACTCTTCCTCTTTGACCTTTAGAGTTTTAGAAAACTCCTCCATTTGTGACTCCAAAACCTGAATAGCATGACTATGCTCATGAGCATATTCATTGGATTCTAGGTTGGATACTACTTTTTCTAATTGCTCCTATAAATGATTTGTGATCTCATCATGTTCTTTACTTTCATTATTTAAATTTCCTTCAAGGAGCTTAATTTATTTTTCATGGTTTCTTATTATTTCACTAACCTGTTTTTTAAGCTTTTGGTTCTCATCTCTAGCATAAGAAAGTTCCCTTTTTATTACTTCCCAAGGTGACTCTTCACCATCTGAATTTGAATCAATGAATCCTTCTCCAAATTCACAAGTTACAACCCCTAAGGGAGAGTGAACTTTAGGAAAATTTTCTAAGCAATTCATACCTTCACCTGAAGTAGAACTACAGTAATCTTTGGAGTTCTTTCCTCTTAGAGAATTCTTCTTCTTACCTCCCATTTATGCTTCAAAAGATCTCCTTCAAGCTATTAAACTTGTCCAAAAGTAACTTCTCTGATACCAATTGTTGGAAGCACAATGGAATGAGAGGGGGGATGAATTAGTCCTATAATTTTTCAATTCATTTACCATTCATACATTCATTAAACATCCATTCAATCATTCATTAACCATGTGTGCTTATTAAGTATGCAACATACATTCACATGAACATGAAAAATGAAAGAGAACACATAGGCACAAGATGTAAGTGGGAAACCCTCAAGGGGAAGAAAACCCGCTGAAATTTTTTATAATATTACACACAACAAAAACTCAAGTGAATATTACGCATCACAAGATATTTATTTAGTGAGGCACCAACCCCACAAGGAGTACTAACCCCTAAACCCCCTTTGTTAAGCATTACTCCACAAAAAGAACCCCCTAAGATGACTATATGAACCATCATAACCTATTTTTTGAAGTATCCATTTTTCTGATACTATAATATGATGGTGATCACTTATTCAGCTCCAAATTCCTTCAAACCCTAGGGCTCAAACTTGCACTCTATCTTCTTTCACTTGTCTTTGCTCTAAAATATTACACTCATATTCTCAATAATTATTAAACCTGATCTAATCAATCTTAAACCTTATCATCATTTAACCATTCCTTCATACCTAAAATATTACTCTCTCTAGGTCACACTTTTCACCCATGCAAGACTAGCTCACAAAATGAGCTCAAACTTCAATTTATATCCTTTTCTTCTTCCAACCAAAAGGAGGTCAGTACCTCATGATAAATTCAACCCATAAAACATTATAAAATTAAATTACATTCATTACAATGGTCACATATGACCCATATAGGTCGGCCATGCCAAAAACCTTCATCCATGCACCAAAAATCCTCAAAACCCATCATTAGAATGAGAAAAATGACTCTCATACAAAAATATTTTTATTAAAGCTCTAAAAAATCATCACACATGTTTAATATGAAATTTAAACATCATTATATGGTCACAATTTACATGAACAATCAAATATTTCATTTAATGGGCCCAATGGCTCATTACCTTCACAAAATAGTTGTTTCCAACAACCTGAATTTCACCTTTTGGCCTCAAGACCACCTCTAAATGAACCTAAAATATGGCATATGAACACTATAATGAAATACCATAACCTATATAAAAATTTATATGCATGTTATAGCTCATGAAACAATCATATTTTCAAACCAAATCAACTTTTGCCATCACCAAAACAAGCTGCCCAAAACCTAGTTTTGCAAACTCAATTGGTTAACACTATATATGTCACTTTCAAGACCCTAAAATTCCTTCAATAGATTAAAAATTACACCCTATTCACATTACATGTGATATAAGTCATAAAATTATCCATTTTATGCTCCAAACAACTCAATATTTCAGAAAAAGTAGAACTGTCCTGAAATCCATCAGCTACAAACTTCTTCACAAACTAACCTAAATGAATGACCAAAACATATCATAATGAGAAAATTCATACCTCATTATAAATATATATGAGTTAAATTTCCATAAAATATAATAAATCCTTCCAACTCCAATTGGAATCCCTTCAACCAAGACCATATCTGCAAACTAATTTTGTCTCTTTCTGGACTCAAGAACTGATCATTTGCCCAACATACTTCATCATCTCAAAAATCACTTCCAAGATTAACTAAAGCATTTTAAACACTTAGACATGATTTATAATCACTAAGAAACATTCATGAATCATGAGTAACTCATAACCATCACTTTACCTCATCAAGCTACTTGGCACTCTACTAGAACAAACATCCTTCAAACTTAACCCTCAAATAACAGGTCATCAATTTTTTATAGAGTATATAATAATTAGGTTTGAGATACCATTGGAAATATTTTTGATCCATCTTCACAAAAAAACTTGAATTGAGTCCTAACTTCCCATGTAGCTCCTGTAATCTCAATTTTACTACAAGCTTCTCAAAACTAACCCAAAAACATGTCAACACAAATAGGGAACACTTTGCACTTTTTCACCATCACCATGACCTAAAACCTTCATGAAAATATATAAAAATCCTAGGATATCATAAATTCCAATTTAGACTTTACCTTTCTTTGGATAAATTTTCCGCAAATTGGAACTCTTCATAAACAAGCATTTTCAGGTGGGGCCCACATATTGTCACATACTCTAACTTACATTTCTAGAAATATAGAAGAGTCCTCTACAACATAAAATCATATATTTCACATAAAAAATAAAAAATATCTCAGTATATCTCTTCTTTTGCAAGCTACTCCTAACTAGGGTTTAGGTAGGGTTTCAAACCACTTTATCTTCTTAATGATCGTTCATAAAAAGTGACGATAAAATCACCTCATTATTTTTGATAAACCTTCTAACTAGACCTTATAATATATCCCAAAGATATCAGGTCCCCATGAAAATCATACAATTCACAACGAGCATCAGAAGGTCCAACTTTTTCTATAAAATCACACTGTCACTTACCCGGTTTTGCCAAAACTAGCATATATTCAAAATTGTTCTTTAGAATTTCCTAGAATTTCTCATTAAGCATCATGAAAAAATCCTCTAACTATACATACTCACCATCTAGCTTAAATGTTCCTAGAAATCTCTATCCAATCTCATTTTTATGTGTCAAACTTTTTGTTTGTCACGTGTTGCTTCCCAAGGACCTAATAGAAGCACCAAACCTCTTAATAGTGAAACATACCATACACCTCAAGTACACTACCACTATTCTTATACCATGCTCCACCAAGACTGATTTGATCCAAAACTAACATCTCCAACTCAATATGCATGCTTGAGGGCTAGAAAAAAGTCTAGAATGACCTGACTCAATGCATACAACTCATGAATTAACCATTCTGACTCATTGCAGGCTCATTGACACATGAAACACACCTCATGGACTATGAATTACATCATGAAAACTTCAAAACAAATCTAGAGAGCTCAAATAGTGACTCGGCTCACTCAACCATGCAACAAGACTACACTGAACTCACCAAAACACTCAATCTTCATGTGTGACATCTGAATAACACATCATAGAGACTCACATGACCACATGACACCCTTTTCCATCAATGGAATTTACATAAATGAAAAAAATAAACACACAATTTCCAACATCATGTTATAATGATTAATAACACTAACCACATATTGATAAGTGTAAAAATGAGGGACTCTGTCAGTTATACAAGCTTTAGGTGAGTGCCTACGCATCTGTCTAGGTGAAGTGCCAGTGCACATAAACTTGTGTAGTTTTGTCTACTAGAATCAAAAAATGGTATCTAATGGTTGAATCACCCTTGGATGTTTTGGTAAAACACTCCCCCTCATCATTTTCCCCTTGCTAGATGATCCCTTTGGGGCAGAGGATGATGCACATACTTGGGTATTCTCATGATAAACAGTTACTTTGGTCCTTGAGGTGGGATGAGGCACAAATTGGAGTGGATTGGATTGTGTGATTAGGGCATCCTTCATTTCCTTCTTTAGTATCTCCTCGTCATTTTATATTAATTGAGATACAAGAGTACCAATATTGATGATAGTTACACTTAATTCCTCCATTTTTATTAAGGTTAGTCCTGTGATAGAAATCTAAGGATATTTTCCTTTTAAGGGATCCAAACAAGATACTCCTTTCCTCGTAGGGGGAAGTACATCCTTTACTGCTACTGAATCTTTGAACTCCCTTATCATTGCAGTGTTCTGGAGAGATATCCTGATTCCTTTGGTCATGAGCTAAGAGAGGGTTCTCTTTAAGACATGAGTTGTCCTCTCACATTAATATATTGGTTGTTACACATTCTAGTAAAATAGTTGAATTACTTGAGCTCCAAGACTCTTTTCTATGTATTATTTTCTCACAAAGATCTTATCATATATCACCTCTTTTTCTTATATGTAATACATCTAGTAGTACTCATAGCAATTCTTATGTTCATAAGAGTTACCATGTTCTCCTTGTACTATCCATTTGATTTCATAATTTGGTCTAGCCTGTAATTTTCATATGATGATTCCATTCATCTGTACTTCAAGAAGTTTAGATTTAACCACTATGGGGAAATTATATCTCCTAAGCATGTTTGGGAACTTAACATATGTTTTATGTTTTCCTTTTATTAGCTTGTGCACCTCCATAAGTTATCTTCATAGTTCTAGAAGTATATACTTATCATATAGATACCTTGGTAGTATGTATGGAGTGTATTGGAAGCCACTAACCCTGATGTATGTGAATAATATGAATGTGATGAAGTAACATCCATATTAATTGATTATCTCCTTGGCTATGGCTAATATCTTGTATTTATCTAATTTCAAGTTTGAACAAGAAGATGAAGGGTGAAAATAAGGATCTATGAACCCTCATAAGCTTGTATTTCTAATTTTCCCAATTAAGTTGTGGGTATAAATCATATACCCTATTATGTTCCAATACAAACCAACTTCGTTGCAATGGAAAAATCATCCATACCTCCAACACCCTTTAAAATTAACAACACTAACTTATAAATGTTTTCATAATTACATTTTTCACTCATTTTATGAACTGATAGGAGATGGGGATTTATAACTTCATTTACAAATGTGTATACATGAATAAAAACCCCTTGACATATTGTCCAAAGCTGTAACCTTGTCAATTGAAATGGAAATATTTTTTGCATTTTTACAGCCTCTTTCAGATCATCCTTTTCCACCATAGTGAGAAATTTTTCTATTTCCCAACCACTGGTATCTGACCAATGTGATTGGGGAACATTTTGTAATCCAATTACTTGATACATAATTTTATTTTCTGAAAAATCTGAAATGGGTCAGCCCTTTTTCAATATATGGAATACAAAAGCAAATTGAATACTTTTTGCATGCATTTCAGTATTTTTTTTTTCAATTTTGCAACAATAGTGTTGCCTTTTTTATTTATATTTTTCAAACACTTTTGTTCTTTTTCATATTCTTTGCATATTTTACATGCAAGCACTCTTCTGCATCTTTCCATTTATGAGTTATTACTATGCTTCCATCCTTTTTCTTTTGGGAAATATATATTTTCCCACAATGTTTTTCATTGGTGTCTAGTTTTAGCTACATTGTGTGATATTTACCTTATTTCCAACTACATATCTTGCATCAGAATTGAGTTGGAACATCATTACTATTTTTCAGCTCTACTAGTTCAATAAAAGGATATTTTGTTGCCCAGTCAAACTTGAAAGTCCTTCCTATAGTCTAGTTTTTCCTCTTTTTTTTGATAGATTTTTTTTACTTTGTTCAACTTTAACTTGTTTATCTAGCTCCTCAATAGAAATATCTCTATCTTCACATGTCATATTTTTAGAAATAGACATTGGAACACAAGCTTCCTCTTATGGTGTTGGATGAGAATTTGATGAATCTTCTACTAGATTGATGTGAACAAGAAAATGAATGTTTTGATCAATCGGATCATTAAAACCAAAAGGATCATCAAGATTGATAGGTTGTGAAGGTGTTTGAAAAATGTCTACATTTAAAAGTGTAATAGATGTATTAATTATTTATATTATTACCAAAACTTAATAAAAAATATAGTAATATTTATGAGGTATTAGAAACATGTAGAGAAAAATATAGCAATAAAAAATGTCTAATTTAGTAGATAGTACATACCTATATTTTTCGTAGATCTAGGCACATCACTTATTTTTTGGAGTTTCCAAAATAACCAAACAATGTCTTACTATTCTTTTTTGTGCTTGCAGCAACCTTATTACTCTGATTTCTTGAATACATGGAAATGGATTTGAGCTGGACAGGTTTGAATTGGATGACCTAGTTGGACGGTTGTGTCAACTGGCTTAGCTAGATGACTAGATTAGACGAATGGCCTAGTTAGATGGTTGTGTCAGAAATCTTGTGTAGATGGCTGGGTTGGACGACTAGATTGGATGGCTAGGTTAGATAATTGGGTTGGACAACAAATTTGGATGAATGTGTTTACAGTTTAAGGGTTAGATGGATTGGGTTAGATGAATGGGTTAGATGGATGGGTTAGAAGGATGGATTGGACAGATGGGTTGGATGGATGGGTTAGACTAAAGGGTTAGACGAATTATTTGGACATATGGGTTGGACAACTAGGTTGGACACCTCTGTTAGATGGCTTGCTTGGACGCCTCTTTTGGATGTCTAATTTGGACAACTAGGTTGGATGCCTCTTCTGGAAATCCTCATTGGATGGCTTTGTTGCATAGCTCTATCAGATGGATTATGTGAACTGATTTTCTAGACAACTTTGTTACACGGCCTGGATTGAGTGGAAATTATAAAATTATACCTTATACCTTGTGGCTTGTAACCTTATATACTTCGACTAATATGGGCATAGGTGTATCAATGTATTTAGACTGTTGGTGAATTACATACATAAGTTCATTTATATGTGTAAATACTAGGTGAACTCACCCATAATAAGGACCTGTTAGTGGAATTTTCTAGTGAATCCGGTGGCAGCTGACTATTGAATATTCGTCATTTCAAATTTATAAAAACTTGAATATTCATGATTTTATGAAAAATCACCACTAAAATTTTCCCTATGGATTCGTGAACACTTCATGTAGTAAGTAAGAGATCGAATCAAAATGATAATCAATTAGAGAAAGAAAATGGAGTGTTTCACATTCTCATAGATCAAAAAAGAAAGGTACATATAGGAGTGATGTGTAAATCTTGTGCATGACACGTGTACACTAACCCTATTGACCTATTCCACTATGATCTTTTCTCACTAAGTGATATGACTAACCATCAATGGTGGACAAGTTGTCGAATGACAAAGAAAAAATTCCTACACACCAGCATGAGAGACTCCTTCCAAATAATAAGAAAACTTACACACATAATAAATTTACAAGAGATAGATTAGATATATAGGAGTTGAATCACTTAGCAAATGCCAAGACCCAGAATTAAAAGAGCTTCCTTTGAATGGTGTCAATTTTGTTTAATATAATCAAGTAATAAATGATGAAATAAATAATATTATAAGGATTATGATATTTAGACAATACAATGATGGAACAAAATCAACCTTCCATATGGATAAAAAGATCTTGTTCTGTGTAGTAGATGGCCTAGACTAGGTCTATGGCAAGATTAAGTTCTTCTAATTACTCAACACACTCTTACTCAGTGGCATATTTTTCTTCTCATATGATCTCTAGTTGATCCTCAATGCATCTAGGTTTGCTGTCAGGGCGTTGGCACAGAGGATTAACTCTTGTGCAATGTTGTATTGACCCCAGGTAAAGAGCTAGGAGATTATCAGGAGCTTGTAAATGGTCATCTACAAATAGAGGACACTTAAAATACATATATTAACATAAAATAGATCATGATAATGATTAAAAATATGCAACATATATTAAAAGGTCTCTGAAGACATGAATCATGGGTGATTCAAGGGGATCACTAGTGATTCAATAGAATCACTAACGATTGATGTGGAAATGACAAGATTTAAATAAACATGAATTGAGACATGATATTTTTTATGTTTGAATTTTTCTTGAGGTGTATGTATAGACAAAATTAAATACAGAAATAAAACAATACATTTCTTGTAATGTAAAATAAAAATGGTTAATGATGCAGGAGGACCTTATAATGGTGTGAGCTTCCCAAAATATTGATGTGGGTGCAGAGGATGTCCATATGTTGTTAATGATGTTTTCTTACTCTCCAAATTAATAGAGCTTCACTATATTATCCAGGGATCATCATTCAGTGTAATTGATACATTTATAAAGAATTGTAGCTGATTAGTTATGATCACTAATGATCTATAAAAATTTGGAAACATCACTTGAAAGTGGTTTCAACTACTTCCAAATAGGGTGAGTTTCAAGTTAAGGATAAAATTAATATGAGTAGGATTATATTGAGGAGGTTGGGATTTTGTGGAGGTTGTGGGATAACTATGCTAAAATAGCTTTTAGTGGTTTAGGAGGTTTAGGAGAGATAAATGACTATTTATAGGACTAAATGGATGTTACAGGGGTAGAATGAGATTTAGGACTTAGGTATAGTTATTAATATATGAATATGATTTTTTTGGATAGGTCATTGAGGGGTGCAGAAAAATTGGTGTCTACATTTTCCCCTTTTTGTCAAGTGGTTTGTAATGGACAAACTACTAGACAAAAATTAGTGAGATGGTTGGATTATTCTAAATATATGGTCCCCCTCAAATTGGGGTTCATTGTGACAAATTGAAATGGTCACTGGTCTGAATGGGTTGGTGGATAAAAAGGCGTGAATAAGGTTGCATATGTGACTAGATGTGTTTCAATTTAGGATGTCCCAAGATTGGGAATGAAATATATTTCCACAAAGGTAGGAATATGCAACCAAGAAGTCAAGTGATAGGGGAACTAATGGTTTCTCAACCTATAGATGTATGAATTGCAGGAAATAGTAGGAAAAGGTTCTTGGAAATATAAAGTATCCACTGTGTGTTAGAAAATAGAGGCTTTGTATCAAATATGTTGCCACAAAGGTGGGCTTATACAACCAAGAAGTAAAGTGATAGGGAAACCAATGGTTTCTCAACATATAGACATATCACTTAAGGGAGGTATTAGGAAAAAAAGTTTCTTGAGAGGCTGCAAAGTCCATAGTGAAATTATAAACTTAGGATTCACGGAATGAATATGGATTTTAAGAGGGTCTTGGGGAAAAACAAAGAAGCACATACTTTGAGAGTATGTAATTTTATGAGGGATGTATAAAGTTATAAAACTGATGAGTGGGTCAAGGCATACAAAAATTATGGATGATGATTAAAATCAAGGTTTTGAAAAGGTTTATACATCAAACAAGGATGGCTTAGACAATGAAAGAGTAATCATTGGTGATTACACAAGATCGCCGATGCTTTATGTTGTCACTAGTAATTAGCCAAAATTGTCGATGATCCGGATTACGGAAAACAATTTGATATAAAATAGCCCATGGGGGGTCATTTGGTGTTATTTTGATTTTGAGATAAAAACATCTAGTATACCTTGATATTAAAATGTTTTAGTGTTTTTCAAAGTGATGAAGGTAACAAGAGGTGGTATGTGTCATCATATATCTACCCTAGTAGAGGTAAGTGGATATTTTGAATTTATGAATATATTTTTCTTTATTTTATGTTTTTCTAATGATAAATGAGAAAATCACATGGAAATATCTTGCGATTTCGTATGAAATTGCTATCGATTTTAGAGAATCACATGCGATTAGGAGGAATTATCAGTGATTCAATAGAATCGTTGGTGATTCTAGTGATTTAGTTATAAGAAGAATCATTTTCAGTTTTGTTGTGTGATTTTGATGGGTTGTGTCTGATAGCTTGTTGTTTTTATGGATACAAATGAGGGATTGATTGAATAATAGGATTGGATCCCAAATTTATTTGGTAGTTTTTGTGGTCATCAATTACAGGATACTTGGGGACATCTAGATGAGGTTGGTTTTGGAGGGATGCATCATTACAGACATATCCATAGGGATATGGGTTTAATTTTGGCTTTATTTGATAGGTGGGATCATGTTATGGGAACCTTCTAGTTACCGACAAGTGAGATGACCATCAAGTTGGAGGATAGTCACAGGATCTTGTGATTACTAGTGTAGGGTGAGAAGGTATATATTATATATGAGGCTAATAGAGGTTCCATTATGCAGCATTTGTATGGAGATGATGCCCTAGATGTGGTATATGCATCTAGGGATTTTCCTGTGCTTCATTTTTCCGTGATGATGAGGATGGTTGTACATTGATTACAATTATGATGATTGGTATTATTTTTTATGCCCTACCAAATTTAGTAGGTGGTAGGTTTTCCAAGATGTTGACTGGAGTGGTGTGGGATATGTTAGAGTATCATAAAATGTTTTTTTGGGATTTTTCTTTATTAGCTTAGACATACAAAAGTTATGGGCTTTGAGGATAGGGAAGATATTTGGTGTTGATGTTTTATTTTTGTTAGAGTGTTAGGAATACGATTACATAGCAGTAGCTTGGCCGAGAGGATTATCCTAGGCCTTATGGGTTACCCTATGCTATAGCATTGGTTCGATGAGACAGAGATCATATTTTGGGGATACATGGCCCATGAGAGGAGAGGCATATTATAGGAAGATCCTAGAAGGTTTACAAGGATGGTATATATTGTGGAGGTTGTACAAAAGTTTCCCAGTGTGGTCGGGGAAAGAGGGGGGCTGAGGGCTACATAGCAGGAGATGTGGGTGTGAGGTCAACAAGCTAGCCACTATGAATTTATTATATTTGGTCCCATTAAGAGATAGTTTGGCTCAGTGTAGGATGTGCCTAAGGTTGTTTTTTCTTATAAAAGTGACAATGGGGAGCATATAGATGTGACACTTCTAGTATTGTGGGAGCCAACTTTAATGGTGGATGAGGAGAGAGTGGGGGTAGCATCGATACACATGGGGTAGAGTTAGGTTGTGAAGATGTCAGGGTTACAGAGGACTATGTTATAAGGTGGAAGGGTTAGATGAATGGATTTTAGTGATGAGTACGATCATGTGTTAAGGCTTCACATGATAGTGGCGTTGAGGATGGTGAAGAGGATAAGGGGTGACTTTGTTAGAGGAGACAGTGGCGAGTCTAGAGGTAGACATGACTACATGGATGATTGAATGAGCCTAGTTGCTTATTGAGTGAGATAGTGTTATATCTTATTAGAGATGTCATGACTTGAGAGAAAGACACAATTACAACAGAGTGAAATGGGCTGAGCCAGAAGCTCATGACTGTGTAGAGGGATCTCACCTAAGCGAGAGCATACAAAGATATGGACTATCATGAGAGAGATACCTTGCAATGTGATTTTGGGGGGTCTGGGATATCTATATCAGGAGTATAGTTGAAGGAATCTAGGGAACATGTCAGTTGATAGCTAGGGCCACCTAGTAGTTTGAGTGTGGCACATTATCAAGATTTAGGAGATGAGCTACACTATTATGGGGATATAGTTAGATGGAAGATTATAGATGGGCCTTTATATGGTGAGTATTTGGCTCGGTGATGACAGTCTTGATCAAGGATTTATGCATGTGTGGGCTAACCACCAAGGTGTGTAGGTAAGGCACCATCTAGAGATTCTGATGGTGACTAGGGGAGAAGTGTTAGAGGAAACATTCACTTGACATGTTTACAGTTCACTACATAGTTTTGTAGACCCATTTTGATATAATTTGATGTATTATACGTTTTTATGTATGAGGTTCTTGAAACCCTTTGATGATGTACAGATCAATGTGGGAAGTATCCTTTAATTGATATGAGGGAATCCCTTTTTAATATGAGTACTGATCAATGTGGGAAGTCATTTTTCGTCATTATATGTATATTTTGATTAGGAAATCATTTGTTGAGGGAGTGTTCTTACATTTTATTGACTTTTGATTTTATGGTAGTCATCCTTCAAGGGAGTTGTCTACAACTTTGTTTGATTGTAATTTTTCTTTTAATAGTCATACTTCAAGGGATATGTTTATATTTTGATTATATCCCTCCCATGGATATTTTAATTTTTTGAGCTAAGGGTGAGTTTAGGGTAAGATACACTTATATCCTTAGCATGTCGTTAATAGGGTAGGTGGAGATATTGTGTGAGTAATGATTGTGGGATTACCTAACTTCAAATAGGAGAAATTTTCCATGTGGAATATGTTATGAGAAGAGTCATGGTGCCCATATTTAAGGTCATGAGTGATATGTTTCCGAAAGACCACATAACTCCAAATCATTACAAAAGGTATTTATTAGTTTCACTAAGGTGTTATGATTTGATATCTTAATATTAAAATGGCCGCAAGTGCAAGGAGTTATTTTTTATTTATTTAGGTTTTCCATCAAGGGAGGCTAAACGATAAGCACCAGACCCACATTTATGAGTGAGAAAATATTTTCCAAGCCAGTTTGGAGAAAACTTCCCACATTTACTCTTTTCCATGTTAGTGACATGTTGATTTTATTTGAGAACAAGATCACCAATGTTGAAGTCACATTTTTTAGATGTTTATTATATGTTCTTTTGATTCATTCTTGATAAATTTTTATATGTTCTGGGGAATATAGGTGACATTCATATAAAAATTCTAGCTGTGATAGAAATTCTTGATGATAATCCTCATCAAAGATGAGGTCTCGAAGATAGATGTGGAGAGATGGGATTTTTACTTTGAGAGGAATAACGGCCTCATTGTTTTATACTAAGGAGAATGGTGTAACATGTGTACGGGTTTGAAATATAGTCTAATATGCTCATAATGCAAATGGGATTTGAAGGTGATAATATTTATCAACCTAATAAAAAAAAATTATAAGGATTTTGTTGAGTGTTTTATTGGATGCTTCAGCTTGACCATTTTCTTGTGGATAATAAGGTGTATAAAATATGAGTTTGATTTTGTAGGTGTTGTAATTTTTTTGAAATTTCTTATTTTTAAATGATTTACCATTATCTATGATGATTTTCTAAGGTATGCCAAAGTGATAGTTAATGTGATGATGGATGAAGTTGAAAATTTTATCTTCATTAGTGGAGATAAGAGGGATCGCTTCCACCCATTGCATAAAGTTTTTAGTTGTTTTAATGATGGAGTTGTGTAGTTGTAATGAATGAGAGTTGATAAGGACAATGAGGTCAATCCCCCATTGTGAAAAAGGACAAATATGTTGATCTATTTGGAGAGTGTGACTAGGGATGTGTGTAAGATTGGAGTGTTAACATTTGATGCACTTTTTGACAAAGTCACAATATTCTTGGTTAAGCAGAGGCCAGTAGTAGCCCATCTGTAGGATCCATTTAGCAATATCGAAACCATTGAATTCTCCACCACATATATCATCGTGGAGTTCTCGGATAGCTAGATGATCCTTCAAATTTTTAAGACACTAGAGGAGGTCATCAAACCCTATTTTATCAAGGATACTCCTTAGCATGACATAGCAGGATGCGTTTTGTTGACAATATATTTAACCATTTTTGGATAGATCTGAAGTTATTTTTCTTATTTCAAAAGAGTCTTAAGTTTGATTATACCAAGTGTCAAATTAGTTATCTTCTACATGATTTGTAGTGGGAATATTAGTGTTTGTATAGGATGGCTGATCCATTTTGTGTATGATGATGAAGATTTTGGAATCATCTGGTGATAAAGGGATGAGAGAGGCAAGAGTATCCATGTTTTGTACATTGGAAAGTTGTACAAGCTATGGAATGAGGCTAAAGAACCTCAAAGCTTTGCTAACTCATCCATGCACCATAGGATAAGAGCTAAACAAGAGAAACTAACATGAAAACATTATAAATTTGACAAAAACATCAAAAACTAACATGCATACTACTCTCTACTCCATGAAAGCTTAATGAAAGTGAACCTAGAATAGATTCTAAGCAATCAAATTGTGTGATTAGTTGTTTTCCTTAGGATTGGATGGATGCAAGATGGGGGAGCTCTTAACAATGGAGTATGGGCCAAGATCCAAATGTTCTATAGCTTAAAGCTATCACAAATGGTTTCTAATGCCAATATCTCCAAATGTGAGAGAGAAGGACTCGTGAGTAAAGTTTTCTATAAAGTGGTAAGTTGAATAGGTGGGCTTGGCCTTGCATTTATAGTTTTCCAATTGGGAGAGTTTGGAATTCTTGTGCATGTGGGACTAAAGCTCAAAAATCACTTTATAGATTAGGATTAGATAAACATGCTTTAGACTTAGTTAAGCTAGGATTAGGCTAGTTAAACTTGATTAGCAAGTGATTAGAGACTCATTGAGAGTTGAGAGGAGTCTGGATAACCAATTGTGACTGATAGATAGCCTAGGAAGCCAATAGAAGTGGTCTAGAGAGAACTAGGGAGATTCTGAATGGTCAAAAGGAGGAATGTTTAGCTAATAAGAGAGATATTAGCCCAATAATTTGATTTTAGGAGGAATACGACCAAGAAGGTGTCGTAAATGGGCATCCGAAGATGGAGCAAAGAATGTGGAAATTAACAAAGTGTCGTTAATCAGTTGAATTGGAGGAAATGCTAAGTGTAAGCATATTTTAGGTGTCTACATTTTCCCCTCTTTGGGGTGGCGTAAGTGACGTCACTTCAAAGAAAGTAGACAAGCATAAACAAGTAGAAAATTTTGAAGGGATAGAAGGAAAATGAGAAGAATGAAGGAGGCCCCCTCGATCGGTGATGGGGTGATAGAAGAACTTGATTGATGATCGAAAAGATGATAGAAAGAGAATAGAAGAAATAATAGTGTGAAGAAGAAGAAAAGAAAGGGGATATAGAAGAAAAGGAGTATGAGGAAGGGGGAATGAGCTAACATCCATCTAGTGCCTTTTAAACAACTTTATTTTTCATCATATTGCTAGAGATCTTCATCATCGGTCCTTATTAAAAAGAATGAACAAAAGTGTAGTATGACATGAAAAGCCATATACGAACAAATGTCCATTGCTAAAAACACCAACTCCATGCAACATACAAAATGCAATGCAATACGAGAAAGTAAAATATTCCTAACTCCATGCAACATACATAATGAAATGCAATACGAGAAAGTAAACAAGCCAAACTAGTAAAGAAACATAATGTAATGTTTTTGTTATCAAGCTTCAGTTCTGACCTGTGTGAATTAACGACAATGGTTGAAAATGGTGCCCCAAGCAAGGATACATGCAAAAGGAAAGTGGAGGACACTTTGGTCCGATGAAAAATCAATGTACACTACGAAACAATACCAGGAAACTCATTGTACCCCAGAGTACAGATGAAGTAAGTAGCCTAACTTTTTTTTATGGAGGTAGATCAAAATGATCTGCAAGTCATGCACATGGACAGGTGAGAACCAAAGAGTGATGTTTTGTAGGATGATTTTCAATTTTTAGAAGTTTTTTTTCTAACATATTTGAAACATATTTGAATGTTTTTTATGATTTTTCTCTTGAAATTTTTCTGAAACTATGTATTTTTCTAACATATTTGGAAGATATTTAGGAAGAATGGTGGATGCCCCTAGCGATAGATGGGATGTACAAGGGCATAAGGCCACGTGCATGCGAGAAAGGTGAAGATGCAAAAATGCCCCAGCAATTAGGTGGGAGTATTCAAAGGCAAACTCTTCACAGGTAGAAGTGGGACCCAAGGCCATTATGGATAGGTTCAACATGATGATGAACGTAAACCAATGAAGTGCTGGGAAGAAGCAAGGATGCCCCCAGCGTAAGTTGGCCTAAAAGCACATGATAGAAAGGAAGGAGAAGATTGTTTTTGTGAAAGGGGACAAAGGTGTCTGAAAACATGGAAAAAAGTAATCTTATACACATGGATGTTCTGAACAAAGTAGAAGAATGATGTGAATGATATGAATGTAGCTTAGAAGCCTCGCGATGAAGAAGTGATTAGCCAAAGGCACAAATCATGAGATGAGATATGGACTAAAGTAAGAGTCTGAACAAGGTCCAAAAAAAGACACTTGGTAGCATACTAATCCTATTTTTTCTCATAGAGATCCAGTGTGTGCACGTGGAATTTATTACCTCTTGAAGGGAAGATTTAATAGACAACAAGTGAAGACACCCTAGCCAATGTGTAGGAATGATTTATTTTGATAGGTGATTTTGTGAATGGAGGGTGGAAGGATAGCCGTACATTGCTCTGCTGCCAGCCAGCGTCCATAGCCCCGACGGAGATGTATTTGATTCTAATCACAACATTTCTCTACTGCCAGTCAGGCATCCATAGCCCTGATAGAGATTATTGGAAATACCCCAAGAGAGAGTAATATATCAATTTGCTTTTGCTTTTAGCTTTTAGCTTTTGATTTTGATTGATTTTGATTCTTTTTCTTTCTGAAAACTTATTTCAGCTCTCTTGTTTGACAAGGGGTTAAGAACCACATATGGCTTGATGGAAGGAGGTGGAAGTGATTGTGATGACGACATTGGCTAGTGTCAACAAATATGTCCAAAATTTCTTCACAACAAGTTTATTAGATGTTGAATGTGATAGGATCTCCAAGAGGTCAGTCGTTCTTTAATTTACCAAGGTGATAAAAGACCAGGGTCAAACGGATACCATAGAGATAAATGTCACAAAATGCGTGTGAATAAGCTAACCAAAATATCACCGAAGGGATGAAAATGGTAGGAAGACTTGCAGAAGAATAGCAAGGAAGGGAAGAAAGAAACATCCATGTGTACACAATACCTGATTGCAATGTTTGATCTTTGTACCTTTGATTTTTCTATGTTTTCTCAATGTTTTTTGTATTTTTGAATTGTTTTTTATTTTTAGATTTTTGATAGTTTTAAGAGGTTGGGACTAACAGAGTCACTTTATGTGGTAAGATCTAACAACAATGTTTGCGACTTCCTTAATAAGGGAGACTAGGTGCGTTTGTTTATCAAGAGTGATATTATCCCCGATCTCGATGATCGAGGTGAGTTCACACTCAATAAATGACTGTGATTTGTTTTGAAACATGGATTTTGTATGTGGGAGATTTAATTCCCCATCCAGAGGTTTATGCACTTTGCCCATACTTGATGGTTACATTGATGTGCATTCTTGAATCACGTGTTTGATTTTTAACATTAAGATCATTTGATTTGTTGGGAGCTTTAGAGATCTTGGAAGTTTTGATCTGAGCTTGATAATGAACCTGTTTGGGTTTCTTATAAGCTAATGCATGACTTGTCTGATCCCGAGAAGGAGAAGAAAGTGAACATTTATGAATTGATGAAAGGAGATAGAAATGGTAGTGGGCTTGCCACAATCATTGATAGAAGAAATATGTGATGGATGAAAAGGATACAGTCCAAGAATTGAAGAGGATGGGATACCAGGAGGTGAGCCATAGATAGAAGATGAAGGGCTTCTAGGATGTGGCCCAAGAATAGAAGAAGAAGGGCTACTAGGATGTGACCCATAGATAGAAGATGAAGGGCTACTAGGATGTGGCCCAAGAATAGAAGAAGAAGGGCTACTAGGACGTGACCCATAGATGTAAGATAATGGGCTACTAGGATGTGGCCCAAGAATAGAAGATGATGGACTACCCAGGGGTGATCCATACCTAGAAGACAAAGGGGCTAGTTGGACGTGCCCCAAGAATAGAAGATAGTGGGCTACTCAAAAAATGTCCCACAAATAGCAGAGGGAGGGCTACTAGAAGGTGACCCACACCTAGATGAAGATGAAGGGCTACTTGGCATTGACCCCATAAGAGATTGTGATTGAGGAATTATGATAGACAAGGAGTGATTGGGTGATGAGAAGATAGGCCATGGATCAATGCAAGACCAAGGAGTTTCATCACATAATGAAGAATGTGAAGATGGAAGAATAAGAGGAGGATCAAGTTGCATGATTTGAGGCTCTTCCTCCATTTCTTGATAAAAGGAATCAACATTTTTCTCACAATATGTAGGCACATCAAAGTCTAAAGATAATCCTTTCTCGTAATCTTCTAAAGGAATATCTTCATGTGCCCCTATAAATGCCCTGATTGTTTCTTCATTCTGAAAGAGGTCAATCAGTATGAGTTTTTGATCGACCACCAGGGGTTGATTGGAAGAAAGAGGTTCACTTGGTGTGGAAGACTTAGAAGATGTTTGATGATGATTGATAGAAGAAGATGATGTGAGAGACGAAGAAGATGTGTAGCTAGATGTCTTGGGAGTAGAAGAAGGTGGTGTGGACCTACCTATACGATGGTATATCATCTGTAAACTAGTAGGATTAAGTCCAAAGTCTATAGATTGCGACGCATGGGTCGATTCAAACGTTTGACTCGAAGGACTTTGAGTCACACGAATCTTCAAAGAAGGAAGATTTATTGGGGGTGATTGATGAAGAAGGTCCTGCGAAGAAGGGGAGGACCGTGATTCAAGAATCACATCGGATGAATAATAACAAGGGTCCTGCAAAGAAAGAGAGGACCGCGATTCTATAATTGTATTATATGTTTGCTTGGAGGGATTTAGAGTCACACGTATATTTAAAGGAAGAAGACGTCATTGAGGCGACTGATAAAAGGGGTCCTGCGAAGAAAGGGAGGACCGAACATAGGATTCATATTAAATGTATGATGAAGAGGTTCCTGTGAAGATAGGGAGGACCATGACATAGGAGTCACATTAGATGACTTGGGAGTCAAATTGGATGAATCTGAATAGTATTTTGGATCTATATCCTCAGAAGATTCAGAGGAAATATTTGGATTGGAATCCTCATAAGAAGAGGAAATGTTTGGATTACAATTAGAAGAAGAGTGGGGGGAACTCAAATAATAATTTGGATCAGAAGTTTCCAAATCATACCACCGACTATGAGATGAAGGTGGGGAACAGTTACCCAATGGGACTCTCTAGCATGAAGAACCAAACGAGGTTTAGTTGTAATGGGAATCTTTTGATTTGAATTGCTTAAACATAGGTTCCGTATTTTTGTAAGTATGGGGAACCGCACAATAGTCAGTCATTGTTGGCATCGTTTAAGCACAAATGTCTAGACCTAGATAGTGTGATGGAACTCCTTCAAAGGGAAGGAAGTGACATGTCGATTTGAGTAGCATAAGGATGACCAACTAGACATTTCGTAAGTATGGAGATGCGTGCATGATTTTCTGAAGAAGGTCTAAGGAAAATAGACATCGTGATGATGCAATCTCAATGAGATTGATAGAGATTGTCCTAGAAAATAATTTTTCTGAATGAATAATCACAAGGAAGAATCATGCAAGTGTGAAACACAAATCCAATCAATAAGGAAATACACCATATGCAAATGTGTGCGTAAAGTGATAGTTCGATGCAAAGGTGATCAACACAATGTCAATATTTACGTCAAGCTCGAAATGAACAAGGCGTAAATATTAACAAAGGGTAGATGTGACTCCCAATCAAAGGATACCATGACAAGTTCAACAACCAACAAGGCCTAAATGTTAAAGGGTGAGGTTTACAAATGTAAGCCACGTAACCACACCAATTGGACACGTCTATCAAGCTTCACGGAGAAGTGAGATATTAGTGTCAAAGTGGTATCGAAACGACACAAACAAAGTAAGTGACACCTTTCAAGATTTAAGACAATGTTTGAAATCAAACTAAGTCAAAGTATACTAAGGATGTGTTAAAACGTGTGCAACGTAATGCCACAATGCAGAAACATTAGATCATGTTTACGAGAAACATGACATGAGTATCTTAATTGTGTCGAGACAATGCAAATGAGGTAACATGTCAAAAGGATATAAAATGATGAATCAATCCTAACTATGATGATGATCTTGACGTGGGTATCAAGATCAAAAAGGTTACCAATGATATAAATACACCTCCACACACTTTAGACGTTTAACTTACCTAGCCGCAAAACATGGATGGGCGTAAACAAACAAGAAAGTAGCAGAAGCAATCGATTGGTAACACAAAGATAGTCACGCTTCCTTTGATAAAAAAAGTTTCAAAAGAACGTGAAGGAGGCAGATCAAAATGGGGGTGAAAAATGTTGGCTTTACTTTGGCAGTGTTTCACCTTACCTTAAGGTAAGTGGAAAACTAGGCCAGAGTAACGCGTCATAGGTTTTGTGATGAAAATGATGGCTTACAACTCAACATAGTTTTTAGAATGGTCAAAGTGGGCTCCTGGCCAAATTATATTTTCCTAGGTGGTTCTCTCGTCCTAGGTGCTACAAAGATTATCCACGAGTGGGACGATTTACCCAAAAATTCGCACTAACTAGTTTGGGATTATCTTGACTTTTCCCCCTTCAAGCATAGTGGGCATCATATACATCCAATTGTGTACTTCAAAGGGTCGCGTAGGGAAAACTTGTAACTCTATCTCACAAAGGAATTACTAGTCAGATAGGTAGTGCAGAGCACTTCCCATTTCATCCACAAGGTTCCCTCTTGTGTGGACTACTTTGGGGTTCTTGGAACCACCCCCATTGTTGTAGCTTAAGGCGTTATGCCAAAAGGGTTATGTTCTAGTTGAGTGGAGAGGGACGTACCCTTTTCTGAAACCTGTAATATAGTGTTTTGAATATGTTGTTTGTTTTATCTTTTTTAATTAGATGTGGTTTGCTCAAACATCATTTCGCAACCTGTATAACAACTGTATTAGTAGTTTTCTGAATTTTGTTTTGATTCCTTCGTTATTTGGAAAGTAATGGAGTTTTGGTCCTGTATGACGATTTTGAGTAGTTTTCCATCAAAAGGGAAGGCATCATTTCTGATTCTCCAGCTCGTCCAAGGATGCAAGAGAAGAGCATATATGATTGTCTTCAAAAATCCAAAAAGATATCAAAATGGAAAAACACTTTTAATTCAACTATTCCAAGTTTAACCAATTTCCAGCTCAAATATTCCTAACAACCTCAAAGCATCAAAAGGACTTAAGAATTGTTTTTGATTCCCAAGATCACATAAAAGGTGCGAGGGAAGAGCATACATGACTTTAATCTCATGATTAAACATGTAATGTTTATTAAACTTTTAAACAATTCAAATCACCATCAAACATGTAAAAAAACCCTACAAAATAGAAGTTAGATTCAAAATAAAACTTGCAAGGTGTTAGAACATCAAAGACCAAATTTTCCAAAGCATTTAGACATGTTAGAAATGATTAGTTTAATAAAAATGAAAACCTTAAATTTTTGGTAACTTAAAACCCTAAATTTATGTTTCATTGTTTAGTTCACTTCAATACCTTTCCAACGCAACAAAAATGGAGTCATTTTGAGTTTGGGAGCAAAAGTTATGGCCTCCAGAAGATTGCTAATGACACTTGCGCCACTGTTAGTGTACTTGCACCCCTTTTTTGGTGCCTGCGTGCCCCTGTGTAAAAAAAACATAGTGAGAGTTGCGCCTACATGCACAAAATGGCTTGTGCACCCCCTTTCTTGTAGGTGGCTAAAAAACACATGATTTTTCAAAAATATCAAAAATTTATCGATTTGGTTCAATTTTTGGCAACACTTCACCTCCTTTGATCCTGCAAAGAGGCAAAAAAACAAGAAAAACCTAGCTAAACTAGTTAAGAAACACGATTTTTTTCCATTTAGAACAAAAATATTAGTGAAACTAAAAACTTGAACTAATCTACAAACTTTGAAACTTATTAGCCTAATCTAGAAAACTTTGAAACTAATCTAGAAAGCTTTGAAACTAATATAAAAAGCTTTGAAACTATCCTAGAAAGATTAAAACTAAGAAATAGTTAGAAACTAAAACAAAAAGCTTCAAAGTGACTCCATTAATGGAGGATGGACATAAGTGTCCCACCGAGCGTGCCAAATGTGTACATTGGAAAGTTGCACAAGCTATGGAATGAGGCTAAAGAACCTCAAAGCTTTGCTAACTCATCCATGCCCCATAGGATAAGAGCTAAACAAGAGAAAATAACATGAAAGCATTATAAATTTGACAAAAACATCAAAAACTAACATGCATACTACTCTCTACTCCATGAAAGCTTAATGAAAGTGAACCTAGTATAGATCCTAAGCAATCAAATTGTGTGATTAGTTGTTTTCCTTAGGAGTGGATGGATGTAAGATGGGGGAGCTCTTAACAATGGAGTATGGCCAAGATCCAAATGTTCTATAGCTTAAAGCTATCACAAATGGTTTCTAATGCCAATATCTCCAAATTTGAGAGAGAAGGACTCGTGAGTAAAGTTTCCTACAAAGTGGTAAGTTGAATAGGTGGGCTTGGCCTTGCATTTATAGTTTTCCAATTGGGAGAGTTTGGAATTCGTGTGTATGTGGGACTAAAGCTCAAAAATAACTTTTAGATTAGGATTAGATAAACATGCTTTAGGACTTAGTTAAGCTAGGATTAGGCTAGTTAAACTTGATTAGCAAGTGATTAGAGACTCATTGAGAGTTGGAGGAGTCTGGATAACCAATTGTGGCTGATAGATAGCCTAGGAAGCCAATAGAAGTGGTCTAGAGAGAACTAGGGAGATTCTGAATGGTCAAAAGGAGGAATGTTTAGCTAATAAGAGATATTAGCCCAATAAGTTGATTTTAGGAGGAATACGACCAAGAAGGTGTCATAAACGGGCATCCGAAGATGGAGCAAAGAATGTGGAATTAATGAAGTGTCGTTAATCAGTTGAATTGTAGGAAATGCTAAGTGTAAGCATATTTTAGGTGTCTACACATGTCATATGCAAATTTATTAGATGCGCAAGGGGTGGTTTAGATTTTTTAATGGTCAAAAATTTTCAGTAGGTCTTCAACAATGGTGTTGTATTTTTGTAAGGTTTCATTTTACATTCATAGATACCTTTGATTTGATTAATGAAAACTAATGAATCCCTATAGATGTATAGGATTTTTACACCAAGAAACACGCTAGTTTAAATTTGAATGATGAGGGCCTTGTATTTCACCATGTTTTTTGTGAAATCAAAGTTTAGTTTCAAGAATCGCAGAATGGGGGTGTCTCTAGGGGGTATTATGACTATTTTGTTACCCCCTCGTCTACATTTGGATCCATCAAAAAACAAGGTAATTTTGAGAGGGGTGGTATCATGATCAAGTGTGTTTATAGCATCATCAAGGAAGTGTTCACAAGGGGTTTATTAATACGAAGGAGGATTTAGCAAGCTGATCCTTAATAAGCCCAATCCCACTCAACCATTTCAGTCCAGGCACTCCAATGCTACCAAGTTTAAACTCCTTTATGAGCAATCCATCTAAGCTTAAGTCACAAAGTTGTGATACAGTTTAGTCAATGCCATGAATTTTAGTGGGAGGCTTGAAATGTATGACTGACAAATTGGGAGATTAACAGCGTTAGACACCCTAACAGGTGAGTATTTATAAATCTATGAAACAAGCAATCTAAATATCTGCAATTCAAGCTCAAAATAGTGAGAAACATGACTCAAAAATAATTTTGAATTTATGACAATTCGTTTCCATAACCTTGAAAATCTCAATGTGTCATGCTATGAGCTCCTCAAGGCACTCAATGGTGAGATCCTTCATAAGGGTGAAAGATCCCCAATAGATCTTTTGCCCAAATGTGAGAATTTCCCAGCAATAATAAATATACTGTTTGGCAGCTATTCAAAATAATTATTTTTATATGCAAACACATCCCAAAATCAATACAATATTTATTTTATGAAAAGGCGATGGAAATATTAATAAGGGTATGAACCCTGAGAGATAAGTCCCTCCTCAATGAAGGTGAGGCTGCCTTTATTGAAAACCAAAACTGTATTTACATCTGTACATTCAAAATTGTATGTGGGGGGTGTTTTGGAACATCAATGGAAAGAAAAGTGAATGAAGGAGATGGAATGGAATGAAGGAAAGGAGTGAATGGAATGAACTGAAAGAACATGCAAGAGTTAGGTAAAAACAGAGCCTAATATTGCATGAAGAGGAAAGATGAATAACCAACACAAATAAAATGGAGTTTGAGTTAGCCAAACAAGAACGTGTAAAAGGGAACACACATGAGCAAGTAGATAATCAGAGCTTGATCACTGTGAACTAGAACAACTGATTAATAATGTTGACAATAAGATCAAAGATAATATTTACATGCAAGATTCAAACACCTAACATCTAATGAACATAAGAACATCAAATGTTACAAGAGACAATGAATGAGACACAAAGTTCATATTTCATTAACTCCAAAATGTTTTTCACAAAAGAACACAAAGTTTCTTCCTGAAACAAAGCTTGCACAAAAGTATTTTCTTCTCCTCTCTCAAAGTCACCCTTTACAAATGAGCCCCTCACTTCCTTTTATAACCCAAAAGTTGGTTACAAAGTACTTAGAGTTTTACATGATCATTAAATGAGGCACTTAAGTGACCTTTGACTTTTTCAACCAACTTTATTAAAAACAACTAAAAATAGAAACCACTTAAGTTAAAAAGTCATAAAAGAAATGGGCACATGTGGACCCCACTTAAATGACTTGGACGCACACATAGACATCCTAGTCAGCAATGCGCCACCTAGATCAAGACACCTAGGATTAGTGCCTTATCCATTGGGCCAAGAGTCTGCCTATCCTGATCGTACAGGAATGAACTCATTGACAGTGCTCTGCAATCCTCCAAATGACAAGAGTGTTGAGCTTGAAACTTGAGCAATTCATCCACCCCTCCGTCTGAGCAATATTCTGGTGTGAGAAAGTTTGTCTTCATTTGTATTCACATTCACAATTCTCCACATGCTTCAAGTACCTTTCCATGGTGAATTATTCATTTGTCACGAGACCGTAGTCGTTACGCCACCTTGGTTTGTCAGAATCCAACTTCTGGTCTTTCACCATTGAGAAGATCTCCAAGAGCCAAAATTACAATTCACCTCCTAGAGTTATGTCTTTTGTCTTTGTCACCATCCCGAAGTGTTGGCATTCTGATTCACTCACGATCATCCAATTCGAGAACAGAACAACTTAAAGACTGGCCGATGAAGTATTGTGCACGCTGCTAACTGAGAGCTGACAGGGACAGGCTTGAATGATGTGGCCTTGCTTGATGATCCACACAATTGCACCTGTCATTGGTCTTGGTTTGTCGATGAATAGATCCGCCACAATGATCAAGTGAAAAATTGATGTAGACAAGATTCTCCCATTATCGATCTCTGCCGATAACAATGACTTTTGACTCTGAAGAGACCAATGCCAATAGCTACGACTTATACCGCATAATGAGGAAGTTAGGGGTTGCTTCTGTTTCGGAGCCATTGGAGTTGAATCGCCACACTATGCAGGTTTCGTGGTGCATCCATGCAAGTGATGACCAATTCAGAACAAGCGTCAGGAAAATTGTGACTCGCCTTCGGTTGATATGCGATCGCAGAATCGACCTATGTTGATGTGTCCCAAGTTGGTATCGACGATGTTCTCATACTTTGAATGGAGCGTTGAGGTAAGTAGAATGCCCTGAACCTATCCGCAACATCATTTTGTTTGGAGATGACATGACTGTGACAGAAACGTGATTTCAGGCTACTACTTACATCTTACAAAATTGCACAATTTGTCTGTAAAACTACCCTGGGAAAAATAGCAAATCTTGTCTTGAGAATTTCTCACTGCATGAGGAAGTATATTAAGGCACCACAAGTTTTCGTGTCAGAAGGTTTTTCCCCAATCAAATTTTTCAGTCAAATATTAAAGGTCAAAGTTGACTCTTCTGAAACTGCTAGGAAAATGCAAGTGTAAAACTGTGAAAATCCTGTTTGGTTTGAGCCTAGGAAAAATAACAAACGTAACCCTGAGAATCTACAACTTGGTAAAGAAGCATATGAAGGTGGGAAGAACTGAACGAAATAATTATTTTCTCTTGACGATCATCTGGGTTCAAAATATCAACTCTCGAAGTGAGTCACCTTGACAAGCTGAAAATTGTGCGCGCAACAAAATCATGCAAAATGCATTTTATTTGGCTCCGTGAAAAATATCAAACGAAGTGATGTACATTTGAATTTTTTCAAATAAGTACATGAATGTGGGAAGAATTCAACGAACTAAACCGTTTCTCTTGACGATCATCTGGGCTCAAGATACGAATTCTGAAAGTAGGCCTTCCACCAAGTTGAATGCTGCACCCTTTGCAAAATTGAGCAAACTGAAACATTTGGCGTTTTTTTCGTTGCTTTTGAAATGAAAACATTACATGAAGGTTTGTATCATTTGAAATTGATTAAATGAGTGTTACAAGAGCTGAATTTTGGAGAATGCCTTTGCAATATCCAAACTAGTTATTTTTCTTGCGATTAACACTTCGAATTGCCGGCTCCATTGTTTGAACGTTTCGCTTTTCACCTGTGATGGCAAAAGAAATTCATTTTAATACCATGCAGTTTTTAATAAATGATTTGATCATCTTTTCAGCAAATTGCTGGTACAATTTTAATTTTCATTTTGAATGCTCGCTTCCTACTTGCTTTTTTCATATTTTTGATTTCTAAAATGTTTGCAGATGGTTATTATATTGAGCAATTCTCCTTATTTTATTGATTCTTTGAAGCTTGCTCCAGGAAAATGTACTGCATGCTTGGAATTTTTTGGTACTTTGGACTCTTCAACTGTTTTTTTCTATTTCTCATGGGAAATTCCTCCTTTTAACATGAAATATGGATTAAAACTTTGAAAAGTCTCAAATGCATCTGAAAAATAGTTTCCCTCTTTTGAAGTGGGAAATGACCATACAAAGTAAATTGTCTAACATTGGGCCGAAACACTTTACTATCTGGAACATCCATGAAATTTTGTAACTCATCCTTGACATTTTAATAAGGTTGCTGCTTCAGCAAAGAGGGTATTTTTCAAAATTTTCACTACAACTTTTTTCACTCTAGAATGAACTCTGGAAGATTTAGAAATTTCCAAAGCTTTTGCCATTCAGTTTTTTGCATGTAAATGCTTTCTCAAAGGCTGGAAATGAATTGAATTCGGCGTATAATGCAATGCTCTTTGATGTTGCATGGAACTATGATTTAAAACACTGGAATTTTCAATTTTCTCCTTGCTAACATGCTTGTGTGGATAATGAGAAACTGTTTTTTTTGAAAGCATGGTTCGTGGGTGGCCATGAAAAAGAAAACTCCTTGCTTTGTTTTGCTCACAATGCGGTGGAAACTCACCTTTGCAACTTATCTTCCGCAATGGTTTTTTGAACAACAGCTGTGGATGTTTCCTTTACCTCTATGTCAAAACATGTCCTTTTCTCCGAAAATTTGCCTACATGAGTTGGCATTTTTTTCTTGCTTTATGGACTGTCCTTTACCTATGATATTTTTAATGCCAAATTTGTGTGGAAAGTCTTTTTTGGACTTTTCCAGCTTTTGCTGCTTTTGGATGTGGAACTTTCTCCTGATTTGCGTCTGCTCCTTTCTCTCTTTTAAATCCGTGGGATGTTCTAATTTTTCTCTAAACTCACCTGGGCGCATGGAAATTCCTTTGGCTGGGCTCCTTGGAAAAGTCTTTCTTGCGAATTTGGCCTTTTTTTTGGCATTGGAAATTTTGTTTCTTTGGATCTTTTCCTACTGTTTAGTTGATCCTTTTCTTGAGCTCTAATGGACAGCGTGGAAAAAACTTCTTAATACCTCTTGATGCATTTTTAAAAGAATTCCTTTGTCTTTGCCTTCTTGGACTCCTCCATCCCTAAGGCGTGGAATTTTTTAACTTTGAATTTTAGATTTCTGTCCTTTTTCATTAAAAATGTTCTGGAAGATCTCCCTTCACTGTCCTTGGATTTAAAAGTAGCTGGTACCTAGGCTTTGTTTAGATTTTAAAACTGTTCTTTAAAAAAAATTTGCTGCACTCTGATATTTCTTCCTTCACAATGGCATGAGTGTCTCTTGTATTGTGGGATGTGACAAAATATTATGTCCTTCTTGAAGAAGGAAATAAGAAGAAAGCTTCGCACGACTTTTTCCAACGAGTTTGACAGAGGAAGTTATGGGATTAATCCAACTTCCTCTCTTCCCGGGTAGTGGGCTTAAGTGCCAGGGGAAATGGGGAAAGCAACGGACAATTGCCAACGGGAATGGCAAAGTGGGTTGGCAATCCCCGTTCAATTTCCCCATGTGGGAAATTGGGGAATTTCTTGCCCGTTAGCCAATCCATGATTTGGCAATTGGTGGAGAAAATCCCACGTGCGGGAAATTGGAAGAAGATTGCCAGGAAAGGGGAAATCCGGGTTCGGGAAGCCAAATTGGCATTCCCGGCAGTTGGAAGCGTAAGCTTACTTCCCCGGCAATTAAAATTTGTCGAATGAACTTTTTAATTTATATTTATTTAATTAAATACTTCTCAAGTTATTTAAAAATTAATTTTATCAAACAAGGAGCAAATTAATTAATATTAATTAATTAATTAATGTATTTTAACGCGATTTAAAGCCTGGCGGGAAGAGTTCTTGCCCGAAAAGGATGAAACGAAGACCGAAACGATCACAAAAATGAGACGATCGCAACGAGGGCAATGAACCACGCAAAGTAACACTTTTCAAAATTTTCAAAATTTTCATTTTTTATTATTTTTAATTTTTGCAAAGTCAAAATTAGCTGATAACAGCTGGCTCTAATTGGGGACAAGGACTTCATGGACGCAGCAATGGACCCAGACCAAAATAGTCATGAACATGATCTCAAAATGATGGGGCACAAAAATGGGGTGACACAAGAGAGGAGACCGAAAAATAGGGAAACAAACAAACCAAAATCCTAATTACCTATGTACATACGGGGAACAACCCGTTTTCAATTTTGATAGTGCTTGAGATATTGCCCACTGTAGGGCAAAGGAAAATGAGTTCCATCAGGATATGCCAAGTAATAGGTACTATCTCCACAGAAATGCCTTATTTTGAATGGGCCTAGCCACAACGAGTCAAACTTCCCATGCTTTCCTTTCGGCTCATGTCTTTTGTCCCAGAGAAGAACTAAGTCATTGATTTGAAATTGTCTCTCCCTAGTTTTCCTGTCAAACAACTTTTTTACCTTGGATTGATGTTCCTCGATCATGTTTTCCACTTGACTTCTTTGTTCCTCAAGCTTGCTTAGGAACATGATCCTTTTATCTAATGCATTGGTGAAGCATTCATCATCAACTTCCTAAGCTAATTTTAATGCTGGTAACTCCAATGTGATGGGAATTTGAGCATCGGTTCCATATAAAAGTTGAAATGGAGACATCCTGATTGCCCTTTTGGGAGTTATGCGGTCAGCCCACAATGCATCGTATAACTTTTTGTGCCAAGTTCTTTGATTTTCTTCGACTAACTTGCGCACAATAGTAATGAGGTTTTTGTTGTTGGATTCAGCCTAGCCATTTCCCTTAGGGTAGTAATCTGATGAATGAGACAAAGATATCCCATATCCATAACAAAAACCTATCATCTCTGCAGAAGAAAAATTTGAGGCATTGTCCGTCACAATCTTGTGTGGAATTCCATAACGAACCAATATATTTTCTTTGATGAAATCACATATTACTGCAGTAGATGTTTGTTTCACTGGTATAGCTTCTACCCACTTTGTAAAGTAGTCAGTGGCGGTGAGCACGTGAGTATGACCAGCGCTAGAATTAGGATTCAAAACCCCGATGAAATCTAAACCCCATTGTTGAAAGGGTTCTTCAATGACAACTGGCTTCAAAGGCAAAGCTGCCAACTTTGGTCTTCCAACAAATTGTTGACAGGCTTCACATTTTATCACCCATTTCTGAGCATCAGAAAACATAGTGGGCCAGTAATAATGTGCTCTCAGAATTTTATGGGTTGTTACTGGGCCAGAGAAATGACCACCGCAAGCATGATTGTGGAAAGCTTCCAACAACCTAGGTTGTTGTTCTTTATCAACACATCTGAGGAACATGCTGTCAATCCCTTTCTTGAACAACGTGTTATCCCAAATGACGTACCTGGCAGCTCTTAATTTGATAGCTCGTTTCTCTTTAGCTGTCAGATTCTCTGGACACTCACCATATGTGAGGAAGTAGGCAATATCAGAATACCATTCATCTGTGGTACTGACAAAAACTACCAATGGTAAATTTTCTTCAACTGGTTCTTCCTCAGAGTTATCTCATGGTTCATTCTCTGCAATGAGTTGGCAGAGTCCTTGTCCTCAAACCAACTTGGTAGGCTTGATGTCCAAATCATATTCTTGGATCTTGGAGACCCAATTACCTCTTTTAGATCCTGGTTCCTGTTGTGTCAACATTGATTTCACCGCGGTGTCTGGAACTAAGACTTTGGTGTGAGAATTCAACACATAATACCTGAAGTGTTTCAGGGCTCTTACCACCACGTACGCATGTCTCTCAAGAGGAGTGTAATTAAGTTCATGTTTCTTGAATCCCGAACTCATGAATGCGATAGGAGATTCGATCCCCTCTTGATTGTGTTGAGTCAAAATGGCAGAGATTGTGTGTGGCGAAGCATAGCAATAGATTATAAAATCCTTTTTAAAATTGGGACACACCAATGTAGGAGCTTTTGCAATAGCACCCTTGATTTGCTCAAATGCCTCTCTACCTTCCTTTGACCATTTGAAGGATTCTTTTCCTTTCATCATATCAGCGATTTCCTTAGTCAGCTCGGCAAAATCTGGCACAAACCTTCTCAAAAAGTTCACCTTCCCAAAGAAGGAGTGGACCCCAGGCTTACTTGTAGGCAAGGAAAGATTCTTGATAGCTTGAACGCGTTCAGGATCGATCTTAGTTCCTTCCTTAGAAACAATATGACCTAGGAGTTTCCCTTCTGTAACTCTGAACACAGACTTTTTTGGATTCAGAGAAATCTTATGAAGTCTGCACCTTTGCAATATTTTCTCCAAATCCCTTAGGTGATCTTCTCGTTTCTTGGAGAACACTGTCAAGTCATCTAGGTATATCACAATGATCTTGTCTTTATAATCTACAAATGCCATATCCATGGCCCTTTGAAAAGTTACACCGGCATTGATCAAACCGAAGGGCATTCTTCTATACGCGAATGTACCCCAGGGGGTAGTGAACGTGGTTTTATGTTGATCTTCTCTAGCCACTTCAATCTGATTATAGCCAGAGAAACCATCTAGCATAGATAGCATTTCCGATCCAGTTACTGCCTGCAAAATATGGTCCATGACTGGCAGTGGGTAGTTATCCTTCAAGGAAGCCTGATTAAGATTGCAGAAATCCACGCAAATCCTAATTTCTCCATTTTTCTTGCGAACTGGTACAATATTAGCTATCCAGGTCAAATGTCGAATAGGAAACACTATTCATGCATCTAGCATCTTTTGAACTTCATGAAATATTGTCCCTGCAATCTTGGGATTATATTGTCTTTGCTTTTTCCTGAATGGAACTGCACCAGGCTTCAAGGGTATGGCATGCTCCATTTCCCTGGGTTGGAAAAAATTCAATTCTTCGTATGAATAAGCCAAAACGTCAGAATATTTGGTAAGGAGACTTATGAATTTCCTGCGCTCCTCAGGTGAGCAACACTTACCAATATTGATCAGGCGAGGTTTATCCTTGGTACCGATATTAACTTGCTCATAGTCAGTAGAATTCGCAGGTCCTGCCTGCTCTTTCTCTTTGATAAACCTGTCATGTTTGTCAAAAATTTCTTCAAGTGAAACCAATCCTTTGGGAATTTTATTTCCTTTGAGTTGAATGATGCCATCACCAGGATCTTCGTTCTCAACTCCTTCCTGAATGGGTGAGGTAGTTGATTCGCGAAATGCAGAATCACTTCCTTCAAAGTACAATTGTTCAAAATTTTCTTTCTTTTCCAAGAAGGCAATAATTTGTTGATCATCATTAAATACTTGCCAATTTTCTGCATTGTCAGGAACACTTGGCCTAAAAACCATTTCAATGGTGTATTTGACTTGATCAAATTCTGAATGAGGAATCATTAATGAAGCTGAGACTGCTAGAGAATCTGCTTTGTCATTCTTTTCACGAGGGACAGATTTTATGGAAAAAGCATCGAAGATTTCTATTGCGTCCCACACTTTATTTCTGTAGTGTCTCAAATGATCATTCTTTACTTGGAACTGATTTCTTACCTGTTTCACGATCAATTCCGCATCTCCAAAGACTTCCAAATTTTTGATCCCTTTCTCCTCTGCAGCTTGAAGGCCAAGGATTAATGCCTCGTACTCTGCAGTGTTATTAGTATTTGAAAATTCAAGTTTGTAGGAAAAAGGAAATATTTTACCATTTGGAGATATGAGCACCACTCCTGCACCAGAGCCCGTCGAGCAACAACTTCCATCAAACTCAAGAGTCCAGATCTCATTGGAATCTTGGCAAGTGATCTCAGGGGTATGAATTTCTGTAGTCATCATATAATTACCCATACTTGAGCCTTGGAAAAGGATCTGTGCGCGAGGATCTTCAGTTTTAGTTACCATGAACTTTTCCTGAGCTTCTGGCATAAGCTTTTTCATTTCTCCATTGATAGGAATCATGGCGTGAGACCAGTCCATTTGAATCTCACCACCCAAATCCCTGCAAAATTTCCTGCTCAACAACATTCCATACGAGGCGGGAATATCAGCAACTAAAATAGTTACCTTAACTCACTTTTGAGGGAATTGGGCTAAAACCATTTGGGCGTCTTTAATCTACCCGATTAGAGGAACTTGCTTGGTTTCCATGGAGTAACATGATCTGAATGTTCTTGTACAAGTCAAACCAAGAGCATGTGCTACTTTTTACGGCATCACATTATCCGAGGCTCCATAATCTATAATGCAATTACTTAATTTGCATCCGTTGATCAAAAAGGATACAAATAAAGGTTCAATCTATTCGTTTGAAGCTGTAGTGGCCGCCACAATATTTTGAGTTTTCCCATCTTTGGGAGTTTTCAGAATTCCTTTGGAGGAATGAACAGTAGAGTCACCTTTGATAAACTGGACCAATTTCTCGAGCTGATCCTTGTTGGACTTCAAGTACTCTACCTGTGACATGGAAATTTTTGTTTTATTGATATGATCAATGATATCAAATTTAGGCAAAGTAACCATACTTGAAGTCTCAGATATAAGTTCTTTCGAACTTGATGATGGCACACTTTTGACCTTGGCCTCGGGCTTGGTTGACACTAATGTGGAAGAAAGAGTTTTCTTCGTAGTTGGTTTACCAACCAATTGATCTAACAAAGGCCCTCCTTTCTTTAAGATAGTCTTGACCTTTGAAACCTCAGTCACCTTGGACTCTTTAGGAGCCTCATTTGTCTTGGATTCTTTGGGAGTTTCCTTGGAAACCTCTTTATCTCCCACCTTAGTGGTATCCTGCTCCTTTTTCTGAGAGCGTGTGAAAACTTCAAAAGATTAGCTATTCATATCTTCTATAATTTCTTCGTATTCATCTTCCTCATCAGAATGGTACTCAAAGAAATGATTATTACTTTCCCCTTCAGGATCTTCAACTTCAGGTTCAGATGTCTCAGAATCCGGCTCTTCCTCATCAACCTCGACGACTTCAATCTCATCATCACTTTCTTCAATGACATCACATTTGGAATTAGTTGCGGGAGCTGCTTCAATAGCAAGCCTCGTTGGAGCACCTGCAATCCTGGCTTTGTTGGGAACGTATCCTTTTCTCGGGATGTCTTTGTAAGGAGCAGGTTTACTACTTTGAGCAACTTGCTTTTTCAAAGCCAGCACATCATTAGCCAACTTAGTGAGTATAGTTTCTGAAGCATTGGGGGTTTCTTGACTCTTTCCTTTGAGGGAATTTTTCTTAAATTTTCCTGCCATGATTAAGTCATCTTCAATTTCTATGGCCAAAGATTGAGCAAGTTCCAAAGTGTCACTCTAGCCCTTCTCAGCTGATAGCACACTTCTCGTTGTTGTGCTTTAATAAAGAAACATTTTTTTCCATCAAGATTCAGGCGAATCCCGACAGGAACTTTGTTCACCATTTTGTTGAATTTAGCCATGAAATTCCTCATGGGTTCTGTTGGCTCTTTCTTCGCCTGAGATAGTTGGGCAAGAAGAGCATGTTCATCTTCTGCCGTCTTGAATCAATTTTCAAACTTAGTTTTCATATCATTCCAATTTGTGATACATCCATTGGGTAGATGATGAAACCAATCTGCAGCAACATCATGCAATGTTTCGACGAAGAGACGAATAGCAACATCTTCATATTCTACCGAAAAAACAACACATGCAGCGAAAAAGGCAGAAATATGGTCATCTGGTGACGTCTTCCCATCTCCGTCGAACTTGGGAAGAATCTTTCTTGATCCTCATGGGAGTTCATGTCGAGTAGGTAAGGCCAATGGGCCTATGGCATTTCCCCATGGTACATTGGCTGCCATTTGAGGAAAGGTGGTATGCGAAGGTAAAACAACGTGAGCAAGGACAAGTGCTTGACTGGTAGTGATTCCTTCCTTGCTTGCTCTCTCAAGACTTGATGCAAGGCTTGCAGATCTACGAGGTGTGTTCTTCTTCGGAGGAGATAACTTGAAACCAAATTTTCCTTGAAAGTCAAAAGTGGGGTCAGATCGACCTTTAGCTTTTTCTCCTCGCGTAAACCTCTTTCCTTCCAGTTTGGAATCTTTATTGTGAAGGGATCACTGGCGTGTTTCAACCAGCTCTAGCCTTTTCTCTTCGCTCTCTTTCTTGAGCTATTTGCACCTGAATAACTCTAGCAACTCTCGTGGCTTTCTCTTCTTCGTTATCTAGTATTGATGCGGCGAGATGAAAATGATGGTTACTTGTGCGCTTTTCCCAAATATCTTTCCTCAAATATAATGATATGTCTTCTTGATTATCTGCAAAAACAAGATTTGGTTGCAAGATAGGTGGGTTACCTGTAATAGTCATACAACTTATTACCTTGGTGGAAGAGGACCACGTCGGTGAACAACGATCAACACGTGTCCAGGAGGTCTTCTGGCCACAAGTGCGGGTGCTCTTCTTCTAAGGTCTTCGATGTAGATTTCTCTGTCAATGGCTCTATCAACAGCCACAAATTGCTGCAAGCTTTCATGGTTTTCCCAAGCTACTGTTCGAAGGTTGGCAGCAATGTCTCCTTGGAAATATTCATCGGGCACAAGGTTTGGTTGAAGAACTGGAGCTTGTGCAGAGGGGATAGTCATAAAGATTTAACCAAGCACTGGTTAACGATTCCTGAATCCCCAGTAGAGTCACCAAAAACTGTTAGCATATGGATTTGCATGCATGCAAATGACATGCAACAGTGTGGGAATGAAGTCCCTCCTCAATGAAGGTGAGGCTGCCTTTATTGAAAACCAAAACTGTATTTACATCTGTACATTCAAAATTGTATGTGGGGGGTGTTTTGGAACATCAATGGAAAGAAAAGTGAATGAAGGAGATGGAATGGAATGAAGGAAAGGAGTGGAATGGAATGAACTGAAAGAACATGCAAGAGTTAGGTAAAAACAGAGCCTAATATTGCATGAAGAGGAAAGATGAATAACTAACACAAATAAAACGGAGTTTGAGTTAGCCAAACAAGAACGTGTAAAAGGGAACACACATGAGCAAGTAGATAATCAGAGCTTGATCACTGTGAATTAGAACAACTGATTAATAATGTTGACAATAAGATCAAAGATAATATTTGCATGCAAGATTCAAACACCTAACATCTAATGAACATAAGAACATCAAATGTTACAAGAGACAATGAATGAGACACAAAGTTCGTATTTCATTAACTCCAAAATGTTTTTCACAAAAGAACACAAAGTTTCTTCCTGAAACAAAGCTTGCACAAAAGTATTTTCTTCTCCTCTCTCAAAGTCACCCTTTACAAATGAGCCCCTCACTTCCTTTTATAACCCAAAAGTTGGTTACAAAGTAGTTAGGGTTTTACATGATCATTAAATAAGGCACTTAAGTGACCTTTGACTTTTTCAACCAACTTTATTAAAAACAACTAAAAATAGAAACCACTTAAGTCATTTAAAAAAATACATAAAAAAAAATGGGTACATGTGGACCCCACTTAAATGACTTGGACGCACACATAGACATCCTAGTCAGCAATGCGCCACCTAGATCAAGACACCTAGGGTCAGTGTCTTATCCATTGGGCCAAGAGTCCACCTATCATGATCGTACAGGAATGAACTCATTGACCGTGCTCTGCAATCCTCAAAATGACAAGAGTGTTGAGCTTGAAACTTGAGCAATTCATCCACCCCTCTCGTCTGAGCAATATCCTGGTGTGAGAAAGTTTGTCTTCATTTGTATTCACATTCACAATTCTCCACATGCTCCGAGTACCTTTCCATGGTGAATTATTCATTTGTCACGAGACTGTAGTCATTATGCCACCTTGGCTTGTCAGAATCCAGAACTTCTGGTCTTTCGCCATTGAGAAGATCTCCAAGAGCCAAAATTGCAATTCACCTCTTGGAGTTATGTCATTTTGTCTTTGTCACCATCTTTACAAAGTGTTGGCATTCTGATTCACTCATGATCATCCAATTCGAGAACATAACAACTTAAAGACTGGCCGATAAAGTATTGTGCACTATGCTAACTAAGAGCTGACAGGGACAGGCTTGAATGATGTGGCCTTGCTTGATGATCCACACAATTGCACCTGTCATTGGTTTTGGTTTTTCGATGAATAGATCCACCACAATGATCAAGTGAAAAATTGATGTAGACAAGATTCTCCCATTATCGATCTCTGCCGATAACAATGACTTTTGACTCTGAAGAGACCAATGCCAATAGCTACGACTTATACCGCATAATGAGGAAGTTAGGGGTTGCTTCTGTTTCGAAGCCATTGGAGTTGAATCACCACACTATGCAGGTTTCATGGTGCATCCATGCAAGTGATGACCAATTCAGAACAAGCGTCAGGAAAATTGTGACTCGCCTTCGGTTGATATGTGATCGCAGAATCGACCTATGTTGATGTGTCCCAAGTTGGTATCGACGATGTTCTCATACTTTGAATGGAGCGTTGAGGTAAGTAGAGTGCCCTGGGGCTTATACCGCAACATCATTTCTTTTGGGAATGACATGACCCTGTGACAGAAACGTGATTTCAAGCTATTACTTCCATCTTACAAAACTGCACAAATTGCCTGTAAAACTACCCTGGGAAACATAGCAAATCTTGTCTTGAGAATTTCTCACTGCATGATAAAGATTGGCCAATGAAGTATTGTGCACGCTGCTAACTAAGAGCTGACAGGGATAGGCTTGAATGATGTGGCCTTCCTTGATGATCCACACAATTGCACTTGTCGTCAGAATTTGGTTTGTCGATGAATAGATCCACCACAATGATCAAGTGAAAAAATTGATGTAGAAAAGATTCTCCCATTAAATCTCTACCGATAACATGACTTTTGACTCCGAAGAGACCAATGCCAATAGCTATACTTATACCGCATAATGAGGAAGTTAGGGGTTGCTTCCATTTTGAGCCATTGGAGTTGAATCACCACACTATGCAGGTTTCGTGGTGCATCCATGCAAGTGATGACCAATTCAGAACAAGCGTCAGGAAAATTGTGACTCGCCTTTGGTTGATATGCGATCGCAGAATCGACCTATGTTGATGTGTCCCAAGTTGGTATCGACGATGTTATCATACTTTGAATGGAGCATTGAGGTGAGTAGAATGCCCTAGAACCTATACCGCAACATCATTTTGTTTGGAGATGACATGATTGTGACAGAAACGTGATTTCAGGCTATTACTTCCATCTTACAAAACTGCACAAATTGCCTGTAAAACTACCCTGGGAAACATAGCAAATCTTGTCTTGAGAATTTCTCACTGTATGAGGAAGTATATTAAGGTACCACAATTTTGCGTGTCAGAATTTTTTTTTCCCAATCAAATTATTCAGTCAAATATTAAAGGTCAAATTTGACTCTTCTGAAACTGCTAGGAAAATGCAAGTGTAAAACTACAGAAAATCTTTTTTAGTTTTAGCCTGGGAAAAATCACAAACGTCACCATGAGCATCAAAAATTTGGCAAGGAATCAAGGTGGGAAGAAATGAATGAAATAATTATTTTCTCTTAACGATCATTTGAATTGAAAATATCAACTCTCAAAGTGAGCCCCCTTGGCAGGTGTAAAACTATGCGCGCAGTGAAATCATTCAAACTACATTTTATTTGACCCTATGAAAAATATCAAATGAAGCGTTGTACATTTGAATTTTTACAAATCCATACATGAATGTGGGAAGAATTCAACGAGCTTAACCATTTCTCTTGACGATCGTCTGGGCTCAAGATACCCCTAGAATTCTCAAAGTAGGCCTTCTTACCAGAGTTGGCAATACTAGCCGCGCCAAAATGATCTAACTGGCATTTTATGATTCCACATTTGGTGTGCTTCAAATAAGTGTTGTGAGCATTTAATTTGGAAAATGAGTAAACAAGATGGGAGAATTCAACGAACCAAACTTTTCTTCAAACGATCATCCATGAATTGCTTCCCTTTGGAACATTTCTTCCAAAGTGAGTGATTACTTCAACATCATCAGTTGCATTTGACAATTCTTTCCGCCATGTCGTGTGATTCTATTCAAATTCATTTTTCATCCTTACAATAGTACATCTAGTTGCATTTTGGTATGCAATAATTATTTTTCAGCTTTGAATATTTCTTGCCAATGCAGTGATTAGTACAAATGGTAATTGTTTTAAAACTAACAACCTTCACAGTGGATTTCTAAATCAACAAAGATGCTTAATGCAGTTTTCACAAGTGACATTCAATAGGCCTTTTGGAAATGTGTTTGTATCTCAAAATCTAAACTTTAACGTGAAAACTTTCATGCTGATCTTCTTGGAATGCGTTCCAAGCACCATCAATGTAAGAGGACTTGTGAAATCATTACTTCCTCTGAATCATGAATATACCTTGGCAGGGTACTTCCTTCCTTCCCCAAGCATGTAGTTTTCTTTGAAATTGCTCTGTGGAGTGTCCAATCTCTTGCTTTCACTCTTGAACCTTTTTGTAATAAGAGTTTCACTACTTGCAAAGTGGCTGACTATCCATTATGGGAATTTCTTTTATACAACTACCTGCCACTGGAAACACCACCAACAATTGCAGTCCGTTCAGTGAAAGCATGTCCAATGACTCTGTCCCCTGCTAATGGATGATCTTCCACTCCATAGTTGACCTTGGACCTCTGATGTTTCAATGGAATACTACTTCTTTCTCGGTGTTCCTTGTAATCATGTGTCTCTAACTAGACGCTGATATCTGTTTTGAAGCAGCATCAACACCTTGCATTATAGCCCATGTCAAAAAGAGTTGAACTCCTTGTTCTATCTGGTCATAGGTTTCCCTTTAATCTTTCTAAGACTCACAAGAGACATAAAATAGTTCAATAATTTCTTTCCCACCATGGGATGTCACTCCCTGATTCTGGCCTCAAAACTATCCTTGCAAAGCCAAACTTTAGAAAAATTTAAAAATGCCTGGCTATGGTTTTCTGAACTTGGAAATGTTGCGCAACCATTTAGACCCAATTCTTCCTTAACAGTGGTCTACTCCAAAAAGAAATGTGTTTTGAAACTTTTTGATGTTTTAATCTTTATGTAGTTGTTGTATTCTTCCTTAACTTTCAATTGCACATGATTTGTGGCTCAATTTGTGAAAATTAATTTCACCTCCTTTTAAGAAATGTACCCTGAGGCTTGTCTGTAAGAAGATCTGAAACATCACCTTCGCTAATCATACGGTGGGCTCTAAATAGTGCCTATTCCAACTTTTCAGCTTCTCTGTGATCAATGTCATCAGTAAATTTGAGGGAGGTTTGAAGCCTCTTGATTTTAGATTCGAGAACAACTGGAAGGTTTCTGATTGCCTCCTCTGTCTTTTTCCCAAGGCTGGAGATATTCCTCCTTGGTTTAGACTGTCCTCTGATCCTGTGTCTATTCAAATGAATTTTACTGTCCTTTTTTCTTTAGCGTGAGCACATGGATCTTGAAAACATTAATGACTGCTTGTTTTCTCCTTCCTTGGCCTGAGTTTAATTTGGAAAATGCGTGGATTTGCCTTGGATTGTTGATATTTCTTCCTTCACAATGGCGTGTGTTTCTCTATTGTGGGATATGACAAAATATTATGTTATTCAAAGGAAATAAGAAGCAAAGCTTCACACGAATTTTTCCAACAAGTTTGATGGAGGAATTCATGGGAATTAATCCAACTTCCTCTCTTTCCGGGTAGTGGGCTTAAGTGCCAGGGGGAAATGGGGAAAGCAACGGAAAATTGCCAATGGGAATGGCAGAGTGGGTTGGAAATCCCCGCTCAATTTCCCCATGTGGGAAATTGGGGAATTTCTTGCCCATTAGCCAATCCATGATTTGGCAATTGGTGTAGAAAATCCAACATGCGGGAAAATTAAAGAAGATTGCCAGGAAAGGGGAAATCCAGGTTCGGGAAGCCAAATTGGCTTCCCGGTAGTTGGAAGCATAAGCTTACTTCCTCAGTAATAAAAAATTTTCAAATGAACTTTTAATTTATATTTATTTAATTAAATACTTCTCAAGTGATTTAAAAATTAATTTAATCAAACAAGGAGCAATTAATTAATTAATTAATTAATTTTAATGTATTTTAACGCGTTTTAAAGCCTGGCGGGAAGAGTTCTTACCTGAAAAGGACGAAACGAAGACCGAAACGATCACAAAAATGAGACGATCGCAACGAGGGCAATGAACCATGCAAAGTAACACTTTTCAAATTTTTTGATGTTTTGATTATAACTAGAGAAACCATCCATAAGAGACATCATTTTATGTCCTATTATTAGATCAATGAGTTGATTGATGTTTTCTAGGGGAAAATTATCTTTTAGGAAATTGAGGTTAAGATCTCAAAAGTATGTACAAATGTGTAATTTACCAGTGACTTTAGTGATGGCTACGATGTTAGAAACCCATTGGGGGTAATCAATAAGTAGTATGAAATTGGTTGAAAGAACACTTTTGAGCTCTTCTTTAACTAATAGTGTGATGCGAGGATACATCCTACGAAGATTTTTCATCATGGGATTAGGATCCGAAACAATGACGATATTATGGATAACGATGTTTGGGTCTAAAGTAGGCATATCATTATAAGAGCATGTAAAATCATGGTTGTGTTTGGAAAATAATGTGGTGAATTCCTAGAGTTCATGTGGGTTTAAAGCTTGGCCTATCTTGACAATGTGTGGTTCTTGGGACGTGTTGATATTAACTTAAATGTTTGATGCATTGAGAAGTGTAGATGTGTTAGGAGGCAAATATTTTTTAAGGTAGTTATCCTTGGCCCCATATAAGTAAAGATAGAGTTGTCATCATAACAATGGAGAATGTCGATAGTGTGAGAACCCTCTTCTATCATTTGTAGTAACAATAAAGGAATAGATTCAATTTTACCATTAGCTTGATAAGTTAGTGGTCTTAATGTGATAACATTGATTAATTAATTTAGGAGGGATGGATACGGTATATTCATTGTCAAAGGATGGGACTGATAATGGTGATGGTGGAGTTTGAGGTTCTGATGTTGATAGTGATGGATTTGAAGAAGATTCTTTAAATCTGAGGCCATGTTTTTCATGAGGTTTTCTCAAGTCTTCAAAGGGTAAATTATGCAGACCTTGCTCATACCTACCTAGATCGAAACCCTTCCATGCATAGTGGTAAAGGTAAGTTCAGGAAAATTAAGGCTTATCTAGGAATGAAAATTCTAAAGAGAAGGGTTGAGCATGAGGTTGACTATCAAGATGAGAGGAAGGATCAATTGATGCCTCCATACAAAATTTGTGTTCGAAGGAATGAGAGACCAAAGGAAATAATATTTCCCATATTAGGCTCATAGAGTGATTGTTTTTCAAGACTCCCATACATGTTTTAGGCATAGGGAGTACATTGAGGGTTAGGAGGTGATACTCCCCCAGTGAGATATGTTACATGACTTCTTCGAAATATTGACCATCTGGTAGTTTAGATGTGGGGATAGAGGAACTCCTAGAGTCCTTTTTTGAAGCTGTGGAGTTATATAAATGAAGGAGTACATCATTGCGTCTATAGGTCATATGAAATTTTTAAATGGATTTGGATCAATGGGGACCACAACGGTCTTACCTTCATGTTCATACTTAATCACACATTGATGTAAATTAGATGGGACACAATTCATAGCATGTATCCAAGGATGACCTAGTAATATGTTGTATTGGAACTCTCCTTCTACAAGATAGAAGAGTTCATGAAGAATTTTGACAACTATTTTTATAGGTAAGATAATTGTGCCCAAGGTGGGAGTGAAAGTATCATTAAAGGCAACATAAGACTGTAATTATTGATTGACAATGATGGTATCAGGTAATTGAAGTTGTTTGAAGGTGTGATATGAGATTATATTGATGCTAGCACCATTTTCAATCATAAATTTTTTAACTAGAGTATCATTGATCTGGGTGGTGACAAAGAGAGGGAGGTTGTGATCCTCAGGTTGTAGTGATGGAATCTCATAATCATCAAATGCAATGGTTGTGGTCATTTTTAGGGCACCAACAAGGTTAGAAAATGGTTGGGGCTCATCTGATGGTACCAAGATGGCTTGAATGGATTCTATCATGGCTTGTCAATGTTGTGGGGAGTTTTGGATAAGTTCATAAAGGGACATTTTAATGGGTGCTTGATGTAACTATTTGAGAACAATATTTTTATGGATGTTGCGGATTAAATTTGAGGTGCCGTTAGGATGGAAACCTTGGATTTAGAAGATGATGGATTGGATGATTCAGGGGAGTGGCGGAGATAGATATTTTAGGTTATCTTGATTATGGGATGTTCAAATCTTGGGTGGAGATCTCATGTGCATATATGGATAACATCTATTTAAAAGAGAGGGACTTTACTAGAAGAGGTCATGCTTTGACTAGACAAGGCACCAAGTGATGGTTTATAATTATCAGGTTTAGGATTTTGAGAGATAGGTTTGACTTGATGTTTTTATCTTGTTATGTCGAGATTTGTATGTCGAATAAGATGGTTTTTGTTTTTATTGGGAGGAGTCCTTTGTTAGAGAGACTTTATATTATAACATGGAGGGATTTGTAATCCTCTTGTGTAGTGTCCTGATATTTGATGATAAGTGAAAAATGCCTCATAATTGTACCAAGAAGGGTTTTCACCCTCGAGGATCAAAGGGATTGATTGGTGGTAATGCTATGGTTGATGATCCCACAAGTTTCTCAAGGATTTTGGTATAATATCCTTGATGAGGCTTACTGAGATGTCAATGAGGGCGTAGGAAATTTAGATGTCATTTGATGGTTTAGAGGCATGAGATGCTCAAATCATGTCTTGTATGGCATGTTTAGGTGTGGGTTTGAAAGCGTATTTAGATTCTAATATGGTGACTATGAGTTTTGATGAGGGATGTGGTCCCAAAATAGAAGGTAAGGATGTTATATCCTATGATGTATCTATTTTGTGATGTTCATGTGAGAGTTAAATCTTTTTGTGTGGATGAATTTCTATCTTTTGTGTCAGATTACCAAGGATTTTGATTTGATGTTGAGAGGACTTTGTCTTTGGATGGGGTTTTTATGATTTTGATAATAGGTTTTTTTCTTGTGATTTTGAAGGGATAATATCAGAGGTATATTATGTGAGTGTATGTAGCGAGGCTTTAAATTTGTGACATGGATGGGTTTGAGGATTCAATGGTAAGGAGATCTACATATTTTGATTGTGTGTTGGTTGTTTTGATCATGGAAACACATGGTAGGATAGGGGTAGGTGATAGTTGGTTGATGGTGTTGATAATATGATTCATAGAATTTTGGATCCCCATGGCCTTAGTTTGATTATTAGCTGGGGGATGGTTTGGAAAGGGTTGTTTGAACATGTCCAAGTTTTGATTAGGAGGTGCATTTTGATTTTCAAGATGCATTTTACCTTGATCAATAGATCTTGGAGAACATTCCTAAAAGAGTGGCACCTTTCAATGGCATGTCCTCTGACCTGATGATATTTGCAATAGTCTTCACCTCTATAGCATGATGGTTTAGAGGTAGATTCATCGATGGGTTGGATGGGAGGGAGTTTCATCAAATAAGTAGCCAAGAGTTTATCAAAAATAGAGTTGTAGGACTCTCCTAAAGGTGTATATTTATGTGGAGGTTGGGATCATTCAGAATCTGAATGATTATTAGGCATATTTTTCAAGATAGCCGTGTTCACCAAACCCTTACATTTGTCATTTTTGGAAGAGGTTTTAAAGGAAAAATTAGGTTTAGATTTATTAGATCATAATTTAACCTTACTTTCCTTGAGGGCCTGGATTTATAATTGTCAGACCATGGTAAAGCCTTCATCAAATGTTTGAAATGATTGAATCTGAAGGGTGGATGATATATGTTTCACACAAGACCAAGAAAATAACTCGGTCAATTCAGTTTGGGGAAGAGAGAAGGATAGTTGATTGATAATTCCTCACCATATGAAATTGGAAACAGAATCATCCTCAAATTGTTTGATAGCATACAAGTCAGTGATAGATATCTTACGAGTGATATTGATAGAAAAGTGTTCTAAGAATAATTGTGCTAGTTGTGTTTATGAATGAAGGGAGTGTTGAGGAGTATTCTTATACCAATTGAGAGTATGTCTGAATAATGACATTGGAAATGTCCTTAGCATGAGATCTTGATCATGAGCTATAAGATAGAAGGCATGAAAAAAGGCCCTAATGTGTTGTTGTGGGTCTTCCTTACTATAGAATTTGATAAACTTTAGAAGCTCCCAATGTGGAGGATAAGGTTTAAACAATACAGACGGGTTGATGGGTTTGGTGCAGATATGTTCATAATAAAATGTATGATTTTGGGACCCATGGTGGAAGCTTCGAGGGTAGTGATTCTACTCATCAAAGTGTGCATAGGATCATTCTAGGGAGGTTAGATGTTTTAAGAGGAATGGTTAGCCTAACCATAAATTAAGGGATTTGATTGTTGATATTGATGGTAAGGTAAAGGGGGATTTTTAAAATGAGGAGTATTTCCTGGTATATTGTAAGTTGACTGAGGGATAAATGGTTAGGAAAAGGACTAGATATATTGATAGGGATAAGGATTAGAAGTATTAATGAGGGGTTTTGAAGGTTGTAGATTTTAATGTGGGTAGGTTTACCATACTATGGGATGCCAGTAGTAGGGGTTGGTTGTGAAGATGGACTCATGCTTGTAATATCACTTATAACGATCGATGGAAAATATGTGGGAATAAATACCACTAGGTTCTAAATGGAGGATGTAGATTATTGTGAGCTAACATGCTAAAATGTGATTAAAGGAATCATAGAATGAGGGATAATGGAAAATCCTATTGATTAAGGTGGGTAGTAGAAGTTGTGTGAAAAACTGTTAATGGTGAACTAGTGGTTTGAATTTTTGTAACCTAGGGGCTAGATGAAGAAGATGATGGTGTAGGTCCTTGTTGACTGGTTATGTTTGGTGATGAGATGGTATTGATTTCAAAGCTAAATGAGAGCAGATGAGGTAGGTGTTGTTGTTCTCGTATCACTAGCGGTAGTATAAGGAGAAATATACTCTATAATCGGCTAATATGAGGGGTCGATGAGCCAGGAATGATCGAAGTAATGGTGATAATAGGTAGGTGATATTCTGTATTTCAGCGATGGAGATGGATGCCTCATGAATCAAGGTAGATATTAAGAGTAATAGGGTTGGTGTATAATATTTCTTCAAATTATTGGTCACCATAACTATGCGATGGATGGATCAAGAACTTATTAAGTCTCTGATTGAGTGATGGGTGAGCGCAGAGGCTCCTAGGTTGTTTCTGTGGATTGTTGGAAGGTATTTCACATATTTTTAATGTTTTAAATATGATATTATTGCCTAGTCAAGACCATGAACTAGTCAAACAAGAAATAAAGAAGAAACTATCTATTAGAAAAGCTAAAATGACACACTAAATAAGATATTTTTAGATTATCTTGATTAATTTAAAAATATATGAAGAAAAAGGATAGTTTATAAAAAGGTACTAATAATAAGGTTGGTTAAAGCTTTTTTCTTGTGTGTCAAATATAGATTCCTTGATATAATAAAGGTATGAGAGGCCCAAATATACATTGGTGTCGGTACGAGGCATGATATTGGGGCCTACCCCCTCACTTCATGGTCCAAAGTGATAAGGGTGTCGGGTTCTTAGCTGATATACCACCCACCAATTATTTATACTCAGCAAAAACACCGAGTCAACTTCCCCTTGGTGATGAAATCTAAGTAGGTAGACCTAGAAGCGAGTATTGAAAACGTATATTTGATTTGTAATGTGATTTGGTTTTATGTGAGGGGAAATCAAAAATATTTTTTTTAACCCTTATTTAAGCTAGATTATCATGCAAGAATGAATATTTGTTTTAAAACCTAAAAATAAAATTAACTTCAATGAGGAAAAAGCACACAAGATATGATGCTAAAAAGAAGTTGACAAAAAAAGACAAGGTGTACCTTTGGTTTGTTAAATACTCCTTTTTACTTACTTTGCGATTTTTTGAAAAAGCCACCAGAGAACTTTGAACTGAAAATTTAGTAAGAAATGAAACAAGAAATAGATTTTTCTATGGAAATATGAAACTCTAATTAAAAAGGGAGTAGGTCCCACCAAGCATGCTAGAATGTTTTTGGTACATTTTGGTTCACTTTTATTATATGGAACAAGCCACCAAAACTCATAAAATGGAAGTGTTTAATGATACGTATGTCTAAAACATCAAGATGTATGGGTACAAATGGGCACGAGAGACTCATTCTTCCCAAGAATAAGAAAATATGCACACAAATAGATAAATTTACAAGAGATATATTATCTAGATATGACGTGAATTTCTTGAAAAATATCAATCCCAGGAATCCAAAGGGATTCCTTTTAAGGGTTTCAATTCGCTTTAAGATAATCAAGTGATAAATGATGAAATAGATAATATTATAAATATTAAGATATTTAGACAATGCAGTGATGCAACAAAATCATCCTTTTATAGGGATAAAAAGATCTTGTTCTTCATAGTAGATGGCTCAGGCTAGGTCTGTGGCAATATAAAGTTCATCGAAATACTCAATCCAATCTTGCTCAATGGCATCTTGTTCTTCTCATATGATCTTCAACTGATCTGCAATGTCATCCAAGTCTAATGTCAAGACAATGGTGCAAAGGCTAAAATCTTGTATGATGCCATATTTATCCAAAGTAAATGGTTAAGGGACAATTGGGAGGTCGTAAATGGTGTTGATTTGATGTATTTCACTTGGAATGGTCATCTATAAATAGAGGCCACTTGAAATCTAGATATTAGCAAAAAAAGACCCTGATAATGATTAAAAAAAAAGATCATATAATAAAATGGCTTTGAATATAGGAATCGTGGTGATTCAAGGGGATCTCTGACGATTTAGTGGAATCACTAGTGATTGATGTCGAAATGACAAGATTTAAATAAATGTGAATTCAGACTTGAGATTTGTGTTTTGATGATTGAATTGTTCTCAAGGGGGATGCATAGAAAAAATGAAATGCGGAGATAAAATAGTACCTTACTTATGACGCAAAATATAAATGGTGAATGATGCAGGAGGACCTTATGATGGTTGAGCTTCCCAAAGGCTTGATGTGGGTGCAGAGGATTTCTAGATTATGCTAATGATTTTTTATTAGTCTCCAAATTACCAAAGCTTCATCATATTATCCAAGGATCACCATTTAGTACAATTGATGAGTTTAAATAGAATCATCGGCGATTAGTTAGAATCAATGGAAATCCAGAAAAAATGAGAAATATCACTTGAAATTGGTTACAACTACTTCCAAAATGGTGGGTTTTGAGTTAAGGATGAATTTAAGATGAGTAGGAGTATTTTGAAGAGGTTGGGAGGTTATGGCCTAACTAGACTAAAATATATTTAAGTGGTTTCAGAGGTTTAGGAGAGATAAATGACTATTTACGGGGGTATAATGAGATTTTAGTACTTAGGTATAGTGTTTACTATATGAATATGAGTTGTTTGGATAGGTCACCGAGGGGTGCCAAAAAAATTCAATGTACAATTATGTTAAAGGTATATATCAAATTGAAATGAATTGGGTGACATCTAACAGTTGATAGAAACAAATATGGTGATGATTTTTTTGGTTGTGGATGTCCACCCTTGTCACAATCGCCCACATGTTATTTTATGAGAATATTATGAATTATTTTGATTTTGTATTTCCTCTACACTGATGGTATATCGTTTCCAAATTGTATACATTTTTTATCATTTGTTGATGCACACCTAATCTAATTCTAAAACCTCTTTAGTAGACATACATATTTAGCACACATAAAGTTGTCGCAGGTAATTTTTTCCTTTGTTCATTTTAACATACTTTTCGTAATAAAATAATTCGTAATAAAAGATGTTGATACATTAAAACCAAAAAATTGTTTTGCACTATTTGGGCAACAATTTAAGCTTCCAAAAAATCCAAGATGAGGTGGAGGAAATTGTATTATTATGTAGATTTCTCAAATCTTGTCTCTCACAAGTGTAGGTGCCCCTCTCCTTCTTCCCTTTGAATGATACCATTAAAATAACCCTATGGACATCAAGACGAACATTACTAAGGATTTAAAACCATTCCTTTATTCTTATTATTTTGGTTATGAGGTAGTATAATTTTTCCCTTTATGAACACAAAGGAAACCATGAAAGTAATTAGCATCTATCGATGTATCAAGTGAAAACCATGATGTAAATATCTCCTCCATCCATATGGGTGATATGAAATACTTCGTTGACTACTCCAAACATGAATTTTTTACTTCTTCTGGAGAGGATTCTAAATTTTTTATAGGATTTTGTTCGAAAATAAAGGTGGGGAACACTATTCATTTCCAATGCATGATTTTAGGAAAACCCTCCTCGTAAACTTCATGTTTTATCCCTCCTTATAGATCAAAGAGAAATTTATACTCAACAACATAAGAATCATATAGAGTCTCAATATAAAATGTTTAGTCAAAAGATAGAGTCCACCTAATTCTCATATGACCAACTGATTAAGCTAAATATGAAATGTGTGTCTAATCTAATGTTATAATACAATTAAAATAAATATGTAATTAAGTACAGAAAATACACCCAAAAAACTAAGCAATAAATTATGAAACCCTAATTACAAAGAGGATAAAAAGGTACTTAGTTGATTCCCAATTAATTGTGAACTGTACCAAAGTGATGACCAGGTGAACAGAACAGTAGGAGTGTCGTACAGAGACCTAGAAAACTACATATCTCGCAATATAGATTGTACTGGAGTGCCTAGAGAGGGATAAGAGCACTCGTGGGCACCCTAGGCCTATTTCTAGGAACCTAGGTTTGTAGAAAATATCAGAAAACATCCTCTAAGTGGTCACAAGATGTTATTTATTAGTCTCCTTTGGTCATTGTGAGGTCTCACCAAGATCGTCGAGGTCACTGAAAACCTGCAATGAAATATGAAACTGTAAAACCCTCAAATAGACATCAAATCCTAAAAAATAAAGATACAAAATGAGGGGTCAGACTATCCTCAGCTATCAAAATGGTGAACTTCAGACAGAACGCTACACTACATCTTAGACCCAATGTACTTTTATGTGTCTGTGTGTGTGCATGTGGAATCATGCCCCAGGTGGCTCTTATACATGTCGCACTTCATAGCGAGAAAATAAGCTAGATGTAAATAAATGTAATAGATGTGTGCATGGAATAGAATGAATTTCCCTCCTATGAAATTTATACAGAATAACCATCCCTTTTGTCCCTTATAATGGTGTTATATGGATATAATGGAGCTCTTGGATGCTTGATGGGTGTAACCTTAGGTGGTGATAGCTAATGATTAGTGTTTGGTCCTTTATTATGATCACATAACTTTATATTTATATGATCTATTTGCTTGAATTATGTAATTAACCTTGAAAAGGTCAACTACCAAAAAGATAAGATGCTCAAATGGCTAGAAAGGAACCAAAAAGTGTGAGTAAAGTAAAATGGGTACATGGGCACCTAGCGCTAGGATCCTAGCTAGGTGCTGGTATCCAAGATGATAAATGCCAAATTATAAAAAGGAAAACTAAGAAAGTACGGGTGTAAGACGAAAAGTGATGAAAAAAAGAAAAGAAAGCTGGCAAAAGACATGGGTTAATTAGTACTCTTCTTACTTAGGAATAATATGAATAGTAGTATGTAACTAGGACTAGATAATTACCTAAAGTGCATGATATTGTGTCTAAATTTACCCCCACTTTATGTTGGTGAGAAGAAATATTGGTAACATAAAGTAGATAGAGATGTGTACTTGATAACCATGTTGATCAATGATGAAAGTGTGATGAGGGACTAGACAAAGAATGGAGTGATAAAAATGTGAAGTGTGGATGCTAAGGAGGAAAAAGTGTAAAAAGTGGTGATGAAAATGAACCTAAGGCACAAACACATATGTAGATATCACGATGTACCTATTGTTGATTGTTGATGGTATGAAAATGTTAATGATGTTGACTACTGCTTCCCATACAGACGGAACTGCAAAAGAGAATAATGAACAAGTAGTCAAATACACATGTATATGTGTAAAAGGTATGTAAAAAATATGTAAAAATGCTAATAATGTGAAAAAGAAACATGTGCACTTGATCCCTGATGAGAAAAAGGGTTTAGAAAGGATCCTAAAGATGAATACACATCAAGAGGAAACATTTTTATAGCAATATTGATATATATTGTAAAGTACCTTTGAAGCATAAAAATCCTACCAGGCATGCCATAATTCTTCAACACATTAAAACATTCTTCTACTATTGATTTGAGTACATTGAAATATTGAAGTTTTTGTGAGCATGGAATTCTCTAGAGTCCCATGGACTTGAAGAATAGAGACAAATCTATGCTAGGGTAGAAGAGTCTGAGTTTCTACCTATCTAACCTAATAACTAACACTACTCCTACAAAAAAATGGAACTATCCAAGCTACAACATGGTTGGGGATACATAATGGAAGAGTGAGAGACTACATGGAAAATAGAAATCCTAATCTAAGAAAGAGGAGTGATGTACACTAAATGAAATATTTGATCCATTGAACATCTTCACCCAATACCTGAGGTAAAATACAGTGCATCAATGAAGAAGAGAGGTCATAATTTTGCAATTTAATGTATACAGGAAAGCTAATTCTAAGATATTTATTCAGCCCACAAAACACTCAAAAATGGAAATATTAAGTACTATGATGAAACACATGCACAATATTTTACGGGGTCAGAATGAAATCACACCAATAAGAATGCAGTAAAACTCAAGCTAGGGTAGATACAACTAGCCATTGAAACAAAAGATGTCATTGAATAACAGGAGTATGCACAAACCTAGATGTGTTACTAAATTCAGTGAAGGTAGAAAGGGAAGTGAACTTGCATCAAACCAAGGTACATGCAAACATTAAATCTGCAAAGGAGACAACCCTACTTTGGGATATAATGTAAATTGAATTAAAGTCTAACCTTTTACAGTATGACATGTAAGCTAATAGAGATAAGGTGATAAAAGTAAGAGTGGACAAGCAAGCACGTGAGCACATGACAATGTAGACCATGAACAGTGCGTAACAATACATGAGAGACAATGACTTAGCTGATATTGCAAGTAATCCCATGGGGCACTTGAAAGGAACGATAATCCATATTAGTACCAAGCCAAGAACACAGATGCTAATCAAACACCAAAATCAATAAGATGAAAGCAATTTGCTAGAGTAACTTTACATAAAACCTTTGCAAATAAATGAGAACCAATATCATATATTATTATGGAACTCAATGAAATACAATGAGAATGGGCCTTGCTTATATAGGCAAGGAATAACAATCTAAGAACCAGTCAAGGTCATAGATCAAGCCATAAATCAAGGAAAGAACTAGTCATCAAAGAAAAGTCAAGACCATAGATTTACGAGAGAACTAGACATCAAGGATCTAGTCAATACCATAGATCAAGGAAACCATAGAACTATACCTAACAACTAGATAATATCTCCTAATATCTAAATAAATAAAAAGAATTCTCCACACACATAAGTGGGTGAGGATAAATACAATAAAGTAAATAAAGTACCTAGGTGAACATGAGCTAAGGTAAATACCTACTCTAACAGTAATAAGTGTTTGTTCTACATACCAATTGTTATCATCATAATAAGTGAGAAACTATCTGACTCATTCATTGGTTGCTACATTCTTTCTATTCTGAGTGACCTTAAGATCATGTCCCATTTTACCTTGAACCAATAATAAGTGTGTTTCTACAAAGTTTGAACTGTCTAATCTACCTCAAGGAATTTGAATATAAATGCATAGTCATTTATGTTATTTCCAATGAATCCTAATTTGCTATATAATAGGCAATTGAAATGATCAAAGGACCCATGAATTAATTCAAACATAGCTGGATTTCCCATAACTTACTCTTCCAATAATTTACATTATTTAAAATTTTTAATAGAATCAATGGTCAAGTCTATACTACGACATGATTGTGTAACAAATTAGACATTGTATACAATGAGCATTATCTTTAACATTATTAAAGTACTTGTAAAATCCACATATGACAACACAAACTCAACTGACTTGTTGACTAATATTCTATTTATAGATTGACTCAATGATTCTCTTAACATAATGAAAATTCAATTAGTTAATGCAATACTAAATCTTGTTATGCTTATGTAGATGTGTTTGGTTGACACATGATTTCAAATGACAGCCCAAATCTCATGCATGCAAAAATCTTGGGTAATTAAGAAAACTAGCTCCTATTAAAGGAACCATTATGAATAACTATGTGGAATATGCAATACTTGAGTTAAACATTAATTTGCAAAAAATTTTATGACAACAATTAGGATATAATTCTTAGTGAGTTGTTAGTTCACTAATATTTATGAATATATTAAATCATCATGATAATTCTATAAAAATTTTGATCAATCACTTTGTTATCTTTTAGGGTATTTCAGGATCTTCATTCTCATGTACTACTTTATATGGATAAATGAGTAAATTACCCTCTAAATGTTAGAGATATCTTAATGGATCTATGTGATTTAATGGTCAGACATAGGGTTTGCAAACTGCAAATATTATCTGTACATGTGCTATATTTTTCAACTTAAGCATTATTTTAAATGTTCCTTGATGGAAACTCATGGAGCTTTTACAAATGTTCTGACCATGTTTCCAATAGATTCTATATTCAATTTCTTGAGTTCATTCTCATAGTGGATTGTACTTTGTACTATGTATTTAAATATTGTAGCTGAACACTCAAGTTCATGAAATCCCTTCCTGTGTTATGCACAGTGCATCATGAAACATTGTTTTATTCATTTTTTCTAAGTCTCTCAATCCTAAAACTGTATTTGGTATATTCTCATTTATGATAGAAATATGAGTATCTTATACTCCTAATTACTAAATTTGTTGATAGAATTCTTGAAATCAAAAGTTAGTTATTTAAAGATCCATTCACCTATGTTTCACATGAAGGGTTGACCATGGACATAAAATAATGAAATTATAGTTTCAAGTTTTGTATTTTCATTTCTATATCCATTAGAGATACGATTAATCATTCTATGGTTCTCATAACTTCATGAAACATCAATGTGTGGAAAATCCACATTTTTGTCTTTTGAAAAATATAATTTATATATCTAAGACATTTCATTAGATTGGAACCCAAATTTTTACTCAAATCATAATTAATAAAATATCCTAATGGACATTAAATAGGATGTTATGAGTGTTATAAATTATAAAAAATGTGGAAATGACCTCAAAACTCAAAATAAATTTTTTGTCATTTTCTTTGATAAATTCAACATTAGACAATATATATGGATTGATAAAATCTAAAAATTCTTATAGTGTTGTATCATCAATGAATGATTCAATATCACATGTGATGAACTAACAAGTCTTCACAAATTCAACATAGCTCACTTGTGACAATCTTTGTTTGGAATCACTAAAAACTACTTGGTCTGGATATTGTTTGGTCTTATCTACTTTAGGTAGAACAAAATCATTTGATTCCTCCTTTACTCACAATATATTGAGTGGGAAATGAATATACAAGAAATCAATGGTGATTAACTTTTTTAGATCATTTCTCAAGTAGGCAAAAGGGGATGCAACATGAATTAAGTGGAAAGATAAGAAATGATAAATCATGAACATTTATAGAATTGACATAAATTATGTGAACAATCCTGAAGAAATTTAACATATGCTTAGAAAAAATAGTAAGATAACATATTTGTAAATACTGAAAAAAATATGGATTTGCATGAAAATTAATAAAAGTACAGTAATGGCTACCATGTAAATTATATTGTTGTACTTATTACTTTGTATAAATATTAAAATATATTAATGAGTTACCAAATCTATATATAATCATTTTTTACACAACCTAAACTATCCTCTCTCTTATCTACAAATATATATATATATATTATATTTTTGTTAAATAATTTACATGTATTGTACATTTTTCACCTATAATTCTCTAAAATATCTAACTTAATATGTGTATTGATTTAAATATAACTAGAAAATATCAGTGGAAGTTTCAATTGTAAGAAATTCTTTAATATTTTATTAAATTAACCTAAATATATAATTTTCTTATTAATGTATTTCTTGTAATGCCACTTAGACTCTTTGATCACTGTATTTTAACGGATGAATATTGTTTGACAAATCATAGGACATTCTTCCATTGATAACTTAATAGCATTTGATAGGAGAATATGAACACTTGTGATTTTTAGAATGTTATGACTCATTTGACCTTGTAGATGGTATGGACTACAAGTAGACAAAAGACATCTTTTTATGATTTTCACAAGTTTTTCACACATGTATCACTGACCTTTTGGATTCATTGACGTGAAATCATTATTTTTACCATTAGGTGTTTGGACTCTCACATTAATGCTCTATTGACCCTTTGTTATGACTTATCACAATTGATATGTTCAATGATCCTAAATAATTTAAAATTCTTAAATTTTGTTGATAATGCCGTAAAATAGTCTACAACTATGAAACTTGTTGCATGATACGTATGTGTGTTTTATTTTTTAACAGTGTTTGATGTGTGTTGAGGTCAGAATCATGCCCTATTGTTTGATTGGTTGCAGGTCACATTATATACAAGAATAAGAAGGGACTAGATGAGATTAATGAATGGAATAATATTGTGATATGGAATAGAATGAACCTTCAACTTCGTGTCATGTGTATTGTATGTGTTGTTAGGAGGTTCCCATGTTAGCCTCCTGTGTGACCAAGGGGTATGAATGACTGTTGATTATTCCCTAGATTGCTATTTATGCCTGGTGTATGGATTCACAATGATTTATGTTATTGTGATTTTATTACAGACTTTATAATTTCATATTTATCTCATTGTGCTTTGTTTGAATCAATAATTCACCTTTCATGTTAAGTTGAGTTCAGATGTGACTAAGTAAAATTTAATATGGTAGATAGTCCTTGTTATATTGTACGGATTAGAGATGCATGGACCACATTGATAATTTGGAGTTATAGTATTAAACTCACTTTTCAAATCTCAAATTTATTGAGGCTTTTGGGACAATTAGACTTGTCCCATATATCGTAAAATAACCCACTAACCATACCAATTATGTCCTTTAGGGGTCAAATTTTACTACTTGTCATTATGTGTACTTTCTAAGGAAAAAGAGATAATTAATACATTTTATTTCAAACTCTTTTAATTATGCATACCTTGGAGGTATGGAGTGGTGGTTTTTGTGTCCTGAAAGAAAAAATTTCATATCCTTACTCACCCATTTATGAGTCTTGATCTTTGTGATTGACTTGTTCAGGTAGATTAACAAGAAGTGCCATGTGGCATCCTACATGGAACTTCACCTTAGACCTCGTCAAAACCATTTGATTCTAAAAATGTGAGTAATTTTTGAATTTTAGAGGTTACTTGGTTCTTATTACAAACGTGCATAGACCTTTGACTTCTTACTAGGGAGATTAGGGAGCTTGCATTTTGGACTATCTTTGAATTGGAAGAGATTGAATTTTATTGCTTAAAGATTCTGGAAGCTATAATAGCAAAGGTAGGGTCTACATGACTATATTATTGTGGATGGTTTTGTAAATTGGATACATATTTATAGCCTTAACTATAGTGTTTGGAGAAGTGAAGTGGAGTCATTATTGTTGAGGTACACCTTACATCAGTATGTGAGGAGTGTAAGCATTCTTTTTGTGTTTGTTCCCACATTGTGGAATCCTTTGTGAAATTACCATGGTCGCCTAATGATCCTTATTGCTCCAGTCTCGGGGGGTGATAAGAAGGATGGATTAGGCCTTGACATTGGAATAACATTAGGAGGCGAGTGTTTCCTATGCTTGATTCCTTGTTTTGATTTTTGTCAGTTGAAGAAATGAAGGAGCTAAAAGTCGATGTCTTTCTTAAACTAGGTAAAAATAGGGTGCAGAAGATAAAGTAACATGTTAGCTATTTTTTACATTTTATCATGTACAAAGCATCCACTTCATGGAGATAATTTTGGAAATTTTATTTTAAAGTTGAACTCTTGTAAATGATTTATATAAACTTGTTGTGATTTTCCATGCCATGGAATATACATGTTCGTGTAGGTTGCATTACCTTGTATTGTATGGAGCTTAAATAGAATCCATAAGACAAGTTTGTAATTGATTAATATAGGTATTGGATTCCTTGTAGTAGAAATGTATATAAGTTGAAAGGAAGCATTTGAATGTCCACTTTATTGTTTGTATTAAATAGTTCAATTATGGATACTCAAAAAAAGTATTCATTATAAATACAATTGAAAATTGCTCATATTCTAAACTAGAAATATAGATAAATATATACTTTATATCCTTTGAAACTACCTTGTTTTTCTTGTATATTTATACAAAATGATGAAGATATACTTGGTTGTGTTAATAATGTGATATTTTATTATTTCTAAATCAAGATAACATAATATTCCCTCTCTATCATAATGATTAATTTAGGTGGAAATGACAATGTGTTACAAATATATATATATAGACTTGCATTTATATATGCAATTATATTTATACCTTTATATAATAATGATTACATATATACCTATGTGTGTATATATATAGGTTTTGGTCATGCCAAGTATGGGGCACCACACATTTTCAAATAATTACATGTTACCTAGAAATGTGAATTTAAAACTTCTACATTTAATAGGATGATAAATAGTGCGTGACATCTAGGGAAAATTTTGTCTCATTAGAGCTTGTTATTTGAGAGGAAACAACATTTGCCTAAAAAGGGGCTCATGCAAGGCAGTGGGCATCCTATATTCAGTACCTCAAATTTATTTCCTTAAATTTTTTAACTTCTGGATGAACATTTGTCTTTGCTTTGTCTAGCTTAATAAATGGAGCAACCAACAATGGATACACAACAATGGAAGTTAAACGAATGTTACAATACCAGGGAAACATCACAACAAGTAGATGGACATTAAATTTCGAGGACCAAGCGATCACGAAAGGTGAAAAATGTAAGTCAGTAACTGTCATTTGTAGGTTTACAAAAAAAAAATTGTATTCCCGCATTATTGCATTAAGCATCAACTTAAACCATTCATGTCTTCATCTCTAATAAACTTATGAACTTAGTCCCATGTCGAAGGTCATCCTGTAGACACCCTACAAATCTAAATCAGCTGACGTCGAGTAGTTAAATCTTCTTCTTTCTTCACTAACATTTGATTGGTTAAGTCATTCTTTGTATCCCCAAATAATTGTCACACCAATAGACTTGAAGATCACATCAATATAACAAATTACTCATTACAAATATGAGTAACCCCTCCATTATGGCTTAAAATATACATGTATTGTCATATTCACAATGTTATTTTAAGCTCAATAATAACTATTTGTTAAGTTGACTCATGTTACTTAAAGAACATGACATTCATCATATCAATCACACTGCCCTTGAAAGATTGATTATCTCCTTCAGTTTTCCTCAATGATGGCAAAAATGTTTTAATCAAAAACTTTTAGACGATATTCAAAATATCTTTCCAAATTTTGTCACCCATCCACTGATAATTAAAAAGGAAATTGTTGTCTTCAATGTAGACATACTTATCACAACCATTTGTATATTAAAAATCTACCGCATTCTCTTAACCAACATCTAAACCTAACTATACCAACATTTAAACCTATTGAAAGGCCATGTTATTAAGCCTTTGCTTGGGTGAGAGAAGACGTAGACATACTATACCAATTTGATGTTTTAATATGGACTCAACATTACTTATTAATTTACTCAAAATTGTAGTTTTTGTATTTCTTTCCATTTCATGAATCGTCTGTCAAAAATAACCCAGATGGAAACTATTCTCAAATCTTGAGTGTTACCTACCATGGGCTTTATGACGAACCAAAGTTTTTATGCAACATGGTCAAAATATAAGTATGATCAGATGTTTTAAAATTTATAACATTCAAACTCCTCATTGGTTTTTAAATTTATATTATACATAATATTCATCCATATATATTGTATTATTGTTAATTATGACTCTACATCAAAAATATATCAACTATAATAAAATAATTTTTCAACTTCAAATTTTTGGTGTTGTCATATTAATCGCATCAAATATTGTTATGGCAAGCCTCAGCTTACTCAACAAATTTATTCTACATGTTAAGAAAACAGCTCATCCACTCTAACGTACCATGGTGAAATTTATTCAAATTTGCAATTAACAATTGTATACCCACTCCAAGTTTGTCACTGAAAGCTCCTCAATAGGCAGGTTTGACCAGAGTTACTCATATTTATTTCAAATTAATTTCTTTAGATATCTTATAAGATTCTCCTCCTAGATTGGTGATTTCAACTCCTAGAATAATTTTTGAGTTTGGGAATCTATTGGAGAGTCCATTATTAAATTAATTATTTCAATCTTCATTAAACTACTAGGTAAAGGGTCCCCCATTTTACTTAATGTTATCTGAAGGATATCATTTGACAACAAGTTTTATCAACAACCTACAATTAATATATTATTGCCACTAGATGATAAGATACCTAAAACATTATATTACTGATCTGTAAATATCAGCACCTAAGGGGTGTATACACAACCATGGTCTAGCTGACCTTCATACATTAATAACTCATAACATTACCACCATAAAAGTTTTATCGGTATCACATGATTGGATTGATTTCTACATTTAGTCTTAATTTGCAACGTCATTTTGATAGTGATCTACTATATCATAGGCCTTATTTATGTGAAGTCATTTTCATTGAGAATTGCATCAAGATATATACTCCACCTGATTTCATAGAAGTAGGGAAAACCAAACTTCCCTTGGAAGTGGTGAATCACATGTAGAACATCAACATCAGACATCGCCATCATCTTAGTATAAATCATAGGAACAAATTTCTAAAACTCCTGTCCCATCAGGAAAAATCCATCGTACAGAATCACTACTCATTCACAAGATTACAACACAGACCCATTTGAGCCTAAGAAAGGAAAAAAATTCGTAGTCATACCTCCCCCTCTAGAAACAAATCCTCCATTTGATAAACCCAAATTATCCATCCCTGTAGCTCTAAAAACTGAGGGTCAAACGATGGCGCTCACCTATGAACTAGAGGTTTCCATCCTCGCTGCACCACCTTCACCATCCACTGGGATTGCAAAAGGTATGTCATTAATACAATTTAGATTACCAAAAAAATCCATTAAATGTGACTCCTCATACAAGACTAATACAAACATCACCAATCTATATAACAAGCCATGATTAAATCCCTCCGATGCAATTACAATGACCTTGTAGGAAGACAATTCATCCTATACAAAATTTTGTATGAATCCCTCAAAATCCATCTAGAGTGCCATATCATTCAAACCATTTGTGTTAGTTGAAATACCTTCTCTTAAACTTTGAAGATCATGATGGGGTTACCAAATATTGTCATCACTATTCACAATTACAACTGAAGCATGGAAAATCAGAACTTATAATGGATGAAATGATTGATAGTATGTGCAGTGTGAGAAGGGTATGTGACATTACAATGCTCCCTCGCTTTTGAGGCACGACTTAGAAATAGTACCCAAATGTTTGTTATTTCTCAAACTCCAATAGGGGATCTATCTATCCTTGGATTCCTATAAAATTATCTCACCTTACATAGTGAGAGTTACATGAAAGAGCATGATACCACTTAAATTCCATGTTAAAAGCTTACCGACTTCAATCTTCTACATTATAGAAAGAAAGTTTCAATATAATATGTTACTAGGATGCCCATGGATATGCACCATGCGTTGCATTCCATCAACTCTCCATCTTGTCCTTTAATATGAACATGAAGGTCAAACATTCAATGTTCATGTAGAACCAAATAATTTCATTTATTGTTACATTATGTATCATCTAAATGATGTACTTGTTTCCTAAGTGGCACAGTTCCCTTAATCATGTTAAAAAATCATACTACTTTGCACGGTCCATGTGGTACTTCCTCTACAAGGACTAGATGATTTCTCTCTTAATGATGGCACTTCCCACACCTTATGCGGATTGGGGGATATGTCCCCTCTCCTCCTGCTTAATCACATGTGTGTTTCATTCCAAAGAATCATGACTGCGCTGACAAATAACCCACATATGACCCTGTTTTAAGGAGATTTTATAGGAAAATAGTCCCACTTATCACAATTGGCAATCTGTGTCTACAAGGCTGTAACCAAATTTTGAGATTCATATGTGTGATACAATTCCGTGGACATAAAAACCCAAAATAAAGGAACCGCGATCGCGGTTCTAAAACCGCTCAGGTTCGGTAATTACCGAACCTAAAACTGCGATCGCGGTTTAGAACCGCGAGCACGGTTATAAACCGCGATCGCGGAACTCTGAGACAAAATTTAACAGTCCCGCGACTCGTTATTTTCCTCATTTTTCATTTCGAACCGCGACTTTTCCTAAACGTTTTTCACTCGTGCTTTCAATACCATCTCAAAATTGCTCATCGGACTTCTGGATAGCGATATATTCAACCATGCCGCCAAGACGAGGAGGTAAGTCCCCGATTGTAATCATTTTTTTTGCATTTTAGGTTTTTTTTTGCATTTTCATGGGTTTTTTGAAATGTTTGTTTATGTATACAATTTTCTTGTTTTATCAGTTGGTCGGCAAGCTCGAAATCGTGCAAACCATCAAAACATTCCTCAAAACCCTCCGAACATTCCTCAAAACCCTCCTCCAAACATAGATCCGCCTCCTGTGGCTCCTTCTGTCCCCACTGAGCCAGCAGGAACGCAAGATAATATCATTGGAAGAATCCAAGAAAATAAAATTGCCATTGAGAACCTAATTCAAAATATAAGACAAAATCATGCTACAAATCCATCCCGCATGACTTTAGCCAATACATTGCAAACATTGATTGGCGAAGTCGAGTCTGCAACCAACCAAATACATAGATGGAACACCTTTAGAAGTGACTGTAGGCGGTGGTATGCGGATAAACTATCCCATGCGGCCGTCAAAGACAAAAAAATTGGAAAAGACCTCATTTGTGCATTATTTACCGACCCTAGAACCAATGCCCCCCCTGCAGTTACTTGCAAACGGTTCCCAATCCATTGGTGCCATGATGATAGAATCAAAAACAATTTTTGGGACCGATGGTGGATGGTTTTTGACTATCCACCATGCAACAACAATGAGGTTCCTCTTTATTTTTTGAAGAAATTATATTGTGAGTTCGTGCTCAATGAGGTCCCGAATTATTTTGACTTTTCTGACTTTTTTGGTCGAGGAGGTGGCTCTGCACAGAGCAGACCTGGTGCACGCGTAGGTCAGCCTAGGATCCCCCATGCCCCAAAACCCCCACTACCTTCAGTTATCCCTCCTACAGTGAAGGAGGTTGTGGAGATTGATACATTGCATGCATTGAGGGAGCTCACTGACACTCTCACCCAGCATAGCACCCAGATTGCATCTGATGATGTTGGTGGAGGTGCCAGTTCTAGTGCACCACACCACTGTGGATCATGTGGTGCCGTATGCACTGCAGGCGAGACATCATTTGCTGGTTCACAGGATTTCTTTTCTATAGATGAGATGCTGGGGAGTGTTTTTGGAACTGGAGCCACTGATATTGGTCTTTCACAGGTAAATTTTAAATAAATTTAAATAATATATATATATATATATATATATATATATATACAATAGTTTAATTCACATGTTTGAGATATTAATATATATATATATATATATATATATATATATATTTGATTGTACGTCATGTACATACATGTAAAAAACTAATTTTTTATTTTATTTTAAATAGCAAGAGCCGGTGAAGGAAACATCCGGTGTCGACATGCTAGCTACTGCGGCTAGGCGTGTTTCAAACGTAAGTTTCAAGTTGTACAAACTTACATTTTTAATAAATCATTTAATTGCACTAGATTATTATTATAATTTGTTTCACGTGTATGTTGTACATGTATTAATATTTTTCTCTTTTATACACAGGAGCCTGGCGGGTCATCATCTGCTCAGGGAACTGAGGCTACTGGCACGCCTCACATGAGTTTTACGCAGGTTAGTAAATCTCTTTACACTTTGTTTCTAATTACTGGAAGTTCACGCACGGATTGCATGCTTTGGACCTCTGTGTACATGAGTTTCACTTTCTTATACTCAACCTATATATTATTTAGTAGGAAATGCCAATTCATTTGATATAACTAGCCATACAATGTAATCATATATTGGTTTTACATGTCTTGAAAGTACCACCTGGGGTAAGATTGTATAGTAGGGACGGGAATGAATGTATAATTTCCCTCCTTTGTATAGTTTTTTTACCTTCTTAAAATCTCAACATGTGGAATGAGTGCTTGTAAATGTTTCATGTACCTATATATAGATCTGGTGTTTCCTTGATGAACGTGAAAAGATATGTTTAGAGTGTAGGGACCTTTGAGTTCCTTTACTATTATTTTTTTCAATAGGTTTCGATAGGAGTGCTAAGCTCTTAAGTAGATTTTAATATTGATTTGTACATGTTTTTTGTATAGCTTATGACTGCTAGAGAGACTCCTCCATATATGCAGACTGTGGAGGCTGCTGTAGATACTGCCATAGCATCTGCAGATCCACTAACTGAGGTACACAATTTTTTAAATTTGTTAAATTTTGGAGACCTTCATTATTTCTTATTAAACTTAAATCTACAATATCAAATTTTGTAGGTATATATGTGAAATATTTAATTTGAAAATTAATTATTTGTATGTAGCTTACCCCTCGTGAGTCTATTGTTGTCCCTGCGACGCGTCAACAACAAATTGATAGGGATCATGACATTGCGGTAAGATTTCACATGCATTTTAACTAAATTGTACAAGTTTCTAAATTTTGAATGTATTTTAAAATTTTGGGTGTTAAAAACTTGTTGTTTATGAATGTGCAGGTTAGGTTGCAGGCATGCTTAGAGACACCTAGGACCACACGGATGAAATCCGTAGTGGCATCTCCCTCCACTACATCCCCAGGTCGTGGACGTGCTACTTCTAGCAGGGCGAAGAGAGGGAAGATGTTTCATGAGTAGATTTATAGTGGACACCTGGATGTACATATGTGGTCATGAGTAGATTCACAGTCCATTGTACTATATATAGCCTTTTGCGACCGCATGTGGTCCCATATGTACATTATGACACGTGCTTAGTTCGAGATGTATACATACATTATGAACTTATGTACATATATATTTTCAGAGACGTGCGCGTCTGGAGCACACTTTGTTTGATTCTTATATATATATATATATATATATATATATATATATATATATATATATATATATATATATATATCCATGTTTGTTGGTTAAATCATATTTATTTTGGTTATTTTGGTATTATTGCTAACTCTGAGAAAGTGGGTTTTGATCTCTGTTCGTTGGAACTTGTAGATGCCCCGAGTATTCTCTATCTGTGAATTTATCTGTACCCAAACTAGGTTAATAATATTTGTATTGTTTATTAAATAAAATTTAGTGTTCAAAAGTATACATAGATCATAGTTTTTGTTTGTTGATAAAAGCGATTCCTCCATATATGGAACTCCTATGGATATCTCTGCTACGGTTTTGTTTCCGAGGCTATAAATTTGAACTATTTCAGGTCTTTTAAATCTTGAGGTGGATTTAGTGTATTACTTCTAGTTATATATTTTCTAGTATCTTTCTGATTATTATTTGTGGTATATTTCACCATGGGCATTTTGAATTTTTATTTTTCAAACTAAAACAATATTGTTAGCTCTATTGCCAACTTAAGTATTAGTAACTAAAGCTTATATATTTAATGGAATTCATCAATTTATCATCCTGTTGTATTTGGAAAAGTGTGCAATATGAGTTAATCCTTGAAGTTAATATGGAATTCATCAATTTATCATCTTGATAATATTACAGGTATACCCAAAATTGGGTCTGCATTGTTTGTAACTTTTGTGTACATATGAGTTAATCCTTGAAGTAACTGTATTGATTTTCCAATCCTGTAGCCGTACTGTTCTTTTGTAACTCATAATAATCCTGAAATATTGTTAAATCTGAATGATATGTGGCTACATATCTTTATATTATTTTTATTTGCATCATAAGCTTGTACTGTATTTGTATTTGCATCACAACCTAGAAGTTATTTTCAAATGTATTTGTACATTTGTTTTAGCTGATTGCTTCATGTATTTTGAGTTCCAAAACTGTGAAGAAGTTGTAAGTACCTTCCAACATGGATATTGAACTTGGCAGTTGAAGATGGTAGTTGATCATTTTGATTACGCTCATAGTATCTACATTAGAGTTAGATAAATAATATCAGTAAGAAACCATATAGAGGATAAGGGATAATATTAAATTTGGAGTACATGTTAACTAGTGAAAAGGAGTTGTTTGAACTTGATCAAAAGACAGAGTTGAGTTTTTAGGGAAACATAGAAACCATTGAATACATATGTTATAAATTTTTTGAACTGCAACATGTGGTATATCATAACTTGAAGATCAAGGAAGATTAGCTAAAAGGATTTGAGATAAGGTTGATACAGTGGTCCAAGAAGAGAGACAAAGAGATAGATGAAAATGATGGGTGAAGTAAAGAGTGAGGTCATGGTTACAAAATGCCACATTGGATGGAGAAGTTAGTATCAGAGAGATAAGATGCTAGACTAAAGCAATTACATGAAAGGATAAGAGAGTTCAAGAACATATGTGAAAAATAGAAAAGATGAAGAAACGTAGAGAAAGGTAATTGAAGGTTATTAGGCCTCATGAATCAGACTTGATATATGGTGAAGAAGAAGAAGAACTAGCAGGAAATGTGATTCAAAGGTTGATAGAGCTAATGAGGTACAAGAAGAGAGAGAGAGAGAGAGAGAGAGAGAGAGAGAGAGAGGAAAGAAGAAAGGATGAAGAGAAGATAATTATGGTTTCACAGGAGGTCAGAGAGTTGAATCAAGAGGTAGCACAACTGATGGTCTTCATAGAAAGAGAGAAAGAAGAGAAAGGAAAAGAAAACCGTAGAACAATATTACCCATAATATTATAACAAAACCAAGTGTTAAGGATAAGGCAGAAAATAAGATTCATGAGCCCCATATATCATCCTACCAAGGACACTTGATGACAACAAGAGATAACATAACAACCAAGTCATTGTAATTTAATTTAAATAAATAAGGAAACACTATATTTTGCAAACGGTGGGTCGTGGCACCGAACGGACTACCGACACGTCCAGGTGGCCAGGTGAATGCTAGAGGAGGTGGTGTTTCGGTGCGCGAAACGGTCGTTGCTTTCGGGCTACTTCGTTCGGGCGCAGTCCCTTAAGAGCCCTGAGACCAAAATATTGTTTAACTTCGACGGGTGACTACTCAGACTCTGTGGCACCTAGAGAGGCCTCGTCTGATCCAACACCTTGGGGACCCTCTACAATAGCCTCTCTCAGTTTTTTCCTTCTCATTTCGGTGCTCTCGCTGTCCTACTGTTTGCAAACGCGTGAAATAGTGCAGTTGGAGCCAGTGTAAGGTTGTCAAACGCTATATTTTACAAACGGTGGGTCGTGGCACCGAACGGACTGTGCCGACACATCCGGGTGGCCAGGTGAATGCTAGAGGAGGTGGTGTTTTGGTGCGTGAAATGGTCGTTGCTTTCGGGCTACTTCGTTCGGGCGCAGTCCCTTAAGAGCCCTGAGACCAAAATATCGTTCAACTTCGACGGGTGACTACTCGGACTCTGTGGCACCTAGAGAGGCCTCGTCTAATCTAACACCTCAGCGTAGGGACCCTCTACAATAGCCTCTCTCAGTTTTTTCCTTCTCATTTCGGTGCTCTCGTTGTCCTACTGTTTGCAAACGCGTGAAATAGTGCAGTTGGAGCCAGTGTAAGGTTGTCAAACGCTATATTTTGCAAACGGTGGGTCGTGGCACCGAACGGACTGTGCCGACACATCCAGGTGGCTAGGTGAACGCTAGAGGAGGTGGTGTTTCGGTGCGCGAAATGGTCGTTGCTTTCGGGCTACTTCGTTCGGGCGCAGTCCCTTAAGAGCCCTGAGACCAAAATATCGTTCAACTTCGACGGGTGACTACTCGGACTCTGTGGCACCTAGAGAGGCCTCGTCTGATCTGAAACCTCGGCGTAGGGACCCTCTACAATAGCCTCTCTCAGTTTTTTCCTTCTCATTTCGGTGCTCTCGCTGTCCTACTGTTTGTAAACGCGTGAAATAGTGCAGTTGGAGCCAGTGTAAGGTTGTCAAACGCTATATTTTGCAAACGGTGGGTCGTGGCACCAAACAGACTATGTAGGCACATCTGGGTGGCCAAGTGAAACGCTAGAGGAGGTGGTGTTTTGGTGCGTGAAATGGTCGTTGCTTTCGGGCTACTTCGTTCGGGCGCAGTCCCTTAAGAGCCCTGAGACCAAAATATCGTTCAACTTCGACGGGTGACTACTCAGACTCTGTGGCACCTAGAGAGGCCTCGTCTAATCCACCTCACCCTCTACAATAGCCTCTCTCAGTTTTTTCCTTCTCATTTCGGTGCTCTCGCTGTCCTACTGTTTGCAAACGCGTGAAATAGTGCAGTTGGAGCCAGTGTAAGGTTGTCAAACGCTATATTTTGCAAACGGTGGGTCATGGCACCGAACAGACTGGCCTGACACATCTAGGTGGCCAGGTGAATGCTAGAGGAGGTGGTGTTTTGGTGCGTGAAACGGTCGTTGCTTTCGGGCTACTTCGTTCGGGCGCAGTCCCTTAAGAGCCCTGAGACCAAAATATCGTTCAACTTCGACGGGTGACTACTCAGACTCCGTGGAACCTAGAGAGGCCTTCTGATCTGGGGACCCTCTACAATAGCCTCTCTCAGTTTTTTCCTTCTCATTTTGGTGCTCTCGCTGTCCTACTGTTTGCAAACGCGTGAAATAGTGCAGTTGGAGCCAGTGTAAGGTTGTCAAACGCTATATTTTGCAAACGGTGGGTCGTGGCACCAAACTGACTACGCCGACACATCCAGGTGGCCAGGTGAATGCTAGAGGAGGTGGTGTTTTGGTGCGCGAAACGGTCGTTGCTTCCGGGCTACTTCGTTCGGGCGCAGTCCCTTAAGAGCCCTGAGACCAAAATATCGTTCAACTTCGACGGGTGACTACTCAGACTCTGTGGCACCTAGAGAGGCCTCGTCTGATCCAACACCTCGGCGTAGGGACCCTCTACAATAGCCTCTCTCAGTTTTTTCCTTCTCATTTCGGTGCTCTCGTCCTACTGTTTGCAAACGCGTGAAATAGTGCAGTTGGAGCCAGTGTAAGGTTGTCAAACGCTATATTTTGCAAACGGTGGGTCATGGCACCAAACGGACTGCACCGAACACATCCAGGTGGCCAGGTGAATGCTAGAGGAGGTGGTGTTTCGGTGCGCGAAATGGTCGTTGCTTCCGGGCTACTTCGTTCGGGCGCAGTCCCTTAAGAGCCCTGAGACCAAAATATCGTTCAACTTCGACGGGTGACTACTCAGACTCCATGGCACCTAGAGAGGCCTCGTCTAATCCAACACCTCGGCGTAGGGACCCTCTACAATAGCCTCTCTCAGTTTTTTCCTTCTCATTTCGGTGCTCTCGCTGTCCTACTGTTTGCAAACGCGCGAAATAGTGCAGTTGGAGCCAGTGTAAGGTTGTCAAACATTATATTTTGCAAACGGTGGGTCGTGGCACCAAACGACTGCACGAACACGTCTGGGTGGCTAGGTGAATGCTAGAGGAGGTGGTGTTTTGGTGCATGAAACGGTCGTTGCTTCCGGGCTACTTCGTTCGGGCGTAGTCCCTTAAGAGCCCTGAGACCAAAATATCGTTCAACTTCGACGGGTGACTACTCGGGTGGCACCTAGAGAGGCCTCGTCTGATCCGACACCTCGATGTAGGGACCCTCTACAATAGCCTCTCTCAATTTTTTCCTTCTCATTTCGGTGCTCTCGCTGTCCTACTATTTGCAAACGCGTGAAATAGTGCAGTTAGAGCCAGTGTAAGGTTGTCAAACGCTATATTTTGCAAACGGTGGGTCGTGGCACCGAACGGACCGTGCCAACACATCCGGGTGGCTAGGTGAATGCTAGAGGAGGTGGTATTTTTGTGCGTCGGTCGTTGCTTCCGGGCTACTTCGTTCGGGCGCAGTCCCTTAAGAGCCCTGAGACCAAAATATCGTTCAACTTCGACGGGTGACTACTCAGACTCCGTGGCACCTAGAGAGGCCTCATCTGGATCTACACCTCATATAGGGACCCTCTACAATTAGTGTCTCTCAATTTTTTCCTTCTCATTTCGGTGCTCTCGCTGTCCTACTGTTTGCAAACGCGTGAAATAGTGTAGTTGGAGCCAGTGTAAGGTTGTCAAACACTATATTTTGCAAACAGTGGGTCGTGGCACCGAAACGACTGTGCCGGCATGTTCAGGTGGCCAGGTGAACGCTAGAGGAGGTGGTGTTTTGGTGCGCGAAAGGGTCTTTGCTTATGGGCTACTTCGTTTGGGCGTAGTCCCTTAAGAGCCCTGAGACTAAAATATCGTTCAACTTCGACGGGTGACTACTCGGACTCCGTGGCACCTAGAGAGGCCTCGTCTGATCCGACACCTCGGCGTAGGGACCCTCTACAATATCCTCTCTCAGTTTTTTCCTTCTCATATCGGTGCACACGCGTAAGTATGGTCTTGTAAACACTTGGGGAGGAGTCGTTTTCAAAATTTACAACATTTTCAAAATTTACAACTTTTTCATAATTTACAACTTTTTCAATATTTACAACTTTTTCAAAATTTACTTGACTTTTTCAAATTTACTTTATAACTTTTTCAAATAATGAAAGCTTCTCTTAGCTTCGAGAATTTAAAATTCTCTACTAACAGTGCCAACCACGTGAAGGTGGAAGCTTTTATGGCACCACTAACCTAAATAAAAGTGTTAGTCAAAGAAATTTAAGTTTCAAATCAAAACCATATATACTATAGATAGATATAATGTACGTGCAAAATACACAAATTTAAAATAAAATATATATTCAAACTTAAATCTAGATCTTTAATTTCTAAAAAATATATATATATATATATATAAATTGAAAAGAAATTATATATATACCAGACATGCTCGCATTGTAAATTCATTCCAATGAACCATCAGGATCGGATCTACTCTGAATAGCAGACAAGATTGCTTCATGATCTGACTCTCGAACCTTCCAAAGAATCTTGTTATTAGGCCTTCCTCGATATCTATACAACTGAATATTTGTCGCTAGAACTAGATGTGAATATAAGAGTATTTTCCTGTGTGTCTCAAAGTCTTCAAACACCCAAACAGAGGAGTTTTTTAATGGATACCGTCGAAGCCAAGTTCCAGTAACTACCACTGACCCTGTAGGATACTCAATATCTTCGCCATCTATAATAGGAGAAGTCAACTTCTTTCTTTCCTCGATGCAACGACATAAGAAATAGTCTATTCCTTCTTCATTGTCTTCTGTCGCAATTACTGCAAACACATGTCCTACAAAAAAATAACCAAGGAAAGTTGAACAACTCAAATTTAAATTACATATTAAAATTTCAATGGACATATAACTCAATTTACAAAAATTAAATAAATATAACCATATTTATACCTTGTCGCACCAAAATTGAAATTTCGTCAAAGTCCTTGGATGTTGTAACTTCATCTGCAAAAACAAGTCGTAATGCTTGTGGAGGTTGATAACTAGGAAGCGGAGTTAGAGGCCTACAAATCCATCCTTCCACCCATTCTTGTGAATCACACTCAGCAGTGACAAATTCGATACAAGATGCACAAAAGCATGTCAACTTTCTTGTCCATACGGCCCATGAAGTAGCGTCTGAGCTACAAAATGAGTGCATATCACTGGACCCAGTGAGTGTCATACAATCCTCGTAGTTAGCAATATGTTTTTCCTCTATCAACCAAAAATATCTGCAAACTGTGGAATTTTCTTGAGAACCTCGGGCCATGTTGTCAGTACACCATTCCACTATGCTCTTTGCATCTTTTAATTTAGCACCATCTTTGTACTTCAACTCTTCTCTTGCAAGAGCTCTTTTCACACATGCCCCTGCACCGTCATGCTCTCCTTTTCCATGTCCAGCCTCAGTGAAACTCCAAATATGTTGCACACCCATCTTGACGTGCATTCTGCTCATCCAATAAAACATTCGTGCATTCTTAAACTGAGACGTGTAATTATCTGACCATATATAATGTTGTTTGAAGTGGATGTCCCTATCAGACAAGTTTCCATAAAATAACTAGAAACACCCTTGCACAAATTCAGTAGAATGAGTACGATCATCACTGATATAAAAGTGGTACTCTCTTAAGATTTTTCGATCATTCTCTGTACTGTCAGGAGAATGTAGAAATGTTATATGCACAAAAATGGCAACTTGTACTGAGTTGTAATATTGCGATTGAACCTCCATTTGTGGTTGCAATGTGTAATTCTCTGCAAAATCGACCACTGAAACAATAGTACCAATAGGAAATGTGTCTTTGCATAGCTTGAATTGTTCATCCAACCATCGAGCTCTATGTGTATGCCTCGCATACTCATAAACAATTTCATCCTTAAATTTTCTCATAAATTGAAAAATGGGCATTTGTTCTGTAACTAGCTCACACCGTTTCGACTCTTTTCCATCTTTCAACTGGTATGCAACTGATTTATATTTATCAAATTCAACTAAATTATGTCCTATTGTACCTTCAATTTTCTCATGGATGTAACTTTCCAATTTAGGTAATCCGCCGCATGTACTACAACTTCCATCTAAACAATCCTGACTATAAAAAAATTGTCCAACTTCTTTTTCACAAAATATAGTAGGAATGAAATCCCTGGAAGATATTGGTGGAACTTGAACACCACATTCAGATAACATAGTTTCAGAATGAAAATTAGAACGAATACGTAAAAATTTAGCATAATGCATCGCAAATTCAACATGTTGCCTACAACAACAAGTGGTGCGAGCATGGTTGATTTTCACATAGAATGGTTTCAACATTTCAAAAAAACGTTGACTAATTTTAATTTCCAGATTCTCTTGTTCAAACTTACGAAAAAATTGAGTTTGAGTCATATCTAAGAAATGCTTTGGATGTGGTTCACGATTAGTAGAACCAACTCTCTGTTTTATAACATCTCTTGTATTAGGTGAAACTCTAGTGTTATCACGCCAAAATTTAATAACAACTTCTCTTATAGCATCAGAATTATTTTTGTCCTTACGCGGTGCTCTAGCAGAAAATGCCCAAAAATTGGCATTATTGAGTGATTGAAGGATATTACGTCTTTCAATTGCTTTCATTAGAGTTTTTCAATTAACTTGCAACATTCGACTTGTTTGCGTAATCAAACGTTGTTTTTTTATTGATTCACTTACAACACTAGTAGCAAGTACACGACGCACAATATTACTATCCCTAGTGCGTCTCTTGACACCAATAGTGTGATATGCATCATGAAGGTTTTCAACAATTGTAGAGGTTTGACCACGTATATTAGATGTTGTCAATCCTAAGGTGTTTAATGTAGGTCTCATTTTAATCAATTTCATCAAACTAACCAACAACTGACATCTTTGGGAATCATTTAAAATTTCAAAATGATTATCCCAAATTTCAGTGGCTTTTCTTCTGATTTGTCATTTCAGAAAGTTTGTCAGACATTGGTTTCAAAATGTTTTCATCAATTTCAATAAAAAAATTAGGTTTCTTACGTAAAATCCTAGGAGGTGTTTTTGTCAAATTTTGCTTGTCTACAGTTTCAACATGAATTTCCTTATTCACATTTTCATCGTCTCCTTCAATTTCAACATTTGCTACATCATGAGTATTTAATTCTTCTTCAACATTGACAGTAAAAACTTCTTCATCACGAGTATTTAATTCAACTTCAACATTGACAGTAGAAACATTACCTAGTTCTTCATTGCTTACAATAGTTGGGATTGAAGATGAACCTCTTCTAGATTCACGAAGTTTCCGCATTCGCTCAGCATTTTGAATTTTGTTGGCCTCTAATTCGTTTGGTGTTTTTTACTTAATGACTTCCTTTTTTGACTTCATTTTTTGTCTCCCATGATGTTTTGCTTCCGGTGATAAGAAAAACGTGCAGAAAAAGACAGAATTTCACAGTAATTCGTATGGTAAGGTCAGAGAGTAAAAATCACATGGTAATTCAAGCATTGGGATGTGTGTAAATATGATTTATAAACCGCGATCGTGCTTTATAAACCGCAATCGCGCTTTATAAAGCGCAATCGCGGCTTTATGTTTAAAAAACTGCGATCGCGGATCTATCTGCCGAACCTAAGGCTCGGAAAATCTTTTTTTTTCCCCAACCAAAGCTATGGAAGGTCATTATGAAGTGTAAAAGGTCAAAAAACCTCAAATCTTCTCTTCCAAAGACTTGAACTGTGCTAAAAAACTGAAAACATTTCACAAAAATGGTGCCATCGCGTAGGGGAGACTCTTAGCTTCGTAGAAATATTGTTTTTAAAGTGAATAGAATAAGATAAATATCATTTTATAATTTTTTACTAACAATAGGTCTTTAAGACATTTTTTCCCGTGAATGTTCATGTCTACGTTTAAGACTGTAACTTTTGTTTCGCTTATCAAAATATGATAAAACTTATACCATCCCAAGCGTGGACAAATTCTATACACGTTAAAAAAAAAAAAAAATTGATTTCGATATTTTTTGATATAGTTATGGCGGGCAAACGGAAAGCGCTCCGTTTTCTAAATATTTTCAGACCACTTTCACGGAAAAAATCATAAAAAAAAATATTGCTAAAAAAAATACAAAATAAAATCCATCCCAAGATAGACAACTACATCTAACGTTTCACCAAAGGAAAAAAAAAAAAAACAAGATTTGGTCATCCAAAATGCGGGCAAACGGACTACAATCTTATAAGTTTTTTCAAAAAAAAAACTAAGTCATATAATTTTAAGTGTTTAATATAGCTAAACTTGTCCGTTTTTTACAAAAATTAGTATTTTAGAAACTAGATTCCGAATGCTACGATTCATATTTATATAAATTTTTTCTAATTTAGAGTGCATGTATAGCTAATAATCCCTACAAGTTGAGATTTTGCTGTATTTTGCAATATGATGTCCACGGATGACCCTATATTTGTCCATCAACTTCCTGCACTTACCCCAGGTTGTAACTAGAATATAGCAATGCAGTAGAATGTTTGGATGGAATAAAATGAAATTCCCCTTCCTATGTTGTGTATGCAGAGCATGCATTCCCTTGTCCCTTTGAATGGATGCTAGATTAATGCCTCAGAGTGCTTTAGGTTCCTTTTGAAATTAATCTTGCGTGGTAATAGTAATGCTTAGTGTTTTGCCCTCCATTTTGAAAACATAACTATGTAATTATATTATTCCCTTGTTTAAATTATGTAATTGACAACTGGAAAGCCAACCCATTAGTGAAAAATATTCCTAAAAGATAAAAGAGACCTAAAAGGGGCAACTAAGTTAAAAAGGGGTCAGGCATGCCCATAGGGGATACGAACGTCTGGGTGTTATTGTGCTAGGTAGGTGTTGGTGTCCAAATCCATGAAAGATAAAAAAATTAAAGTTCTGAATGGGCTATAGGGTGTGTAATACCAAAGAGAAAGTAAGAAATAGAGAAAAGAGTCCAAAGATAGTTGTCAACCACTAGTTTTCTTACTTAGGAATCATGTAAATGCTAGTGTGCTTTTAGGACCTAAAAATATACCCAAGTGCTCAATTTTGTGTCTACATTTGCTCCCACTTTATGTTGTCGAGTGAAAACTTGATAACATAAAGTAGATAAGATATGCATACCTTATGATCATGTAGATCATGCGGTGAATAACCTGTCGAGTGGACAAGTGAAGCGTGGAATGATTGAAAATATGAAGCATGGAAACTAGGAAAGGAAAGTGACCCTAGGGGTGAATGCATATGTTTTTCTTTGTACCTATTGTTGTTTGTAGCTTGTGACTTAGGTTACTTCTTGTTGTGTAAGGATGGACCTGCAAAAATAAGAGTAAGAGTGTAGTAAAATTCAAAGTCTATGTATATGAATAAATCATGTATAAGTATGTAAAAGTGTGGAATATGTAAAAAGGAAAGTGTGCACATGATGTATAAGAGTGTACAAGGATAGAAAAGTGTCCTAAAAATTCTATGTAAGATCAATTTTTTTGGGTGATATCATGCCAATGAGAAAGTTTTTTAGTGACCTCATGCTAAGAATGAGTTTTTTTGGCGATCTATTTTTTTTTTGGGATCTCATGCTAAATAGTAAGTATTTGGGGAGAGAGGTTTAATGTTACCCTCCTTCCATGAATCTGACTGATAAAAACCACTAGAGATGGTATGTACCTTATTTGTTCTTTTTCTACTAATTGTTTTAAATTAGTTCTGATTTTTACTTATTAAAGGAGATAAAATGCATTCTGTAATTAAAGGATTGTACTTGTAATTGTAGAAGTGCTATGAAGGATTATGTGAATGATGTTGATCTGATAGGATGATTGTGTGTGCCCCTAAGACATTAGTTCCCATGGGAGGAAACGGTTGCCCAAGAATGCTCCTATCTGATTTTAGGTGACTGGTGTCTACTGTTGAGTTGAGGACCCAGGTCAAATTCTTGGTTCATTTTGTGACTATGTTCCTATGTAATGATTTTTGTACTTGTAGATATGTATCTGTAGCTCTGAGATGTTGTAGAGGTGATTTGTTCACTCAATGTGTATACCCCCTCATTTGGGGTGCATGCAACATCAATAGGAGAATGTAGCCCAAAATAGAGGACAGTGATGTCCACAGGTTAAACACAGAAATATAATCTTCACACTATATTCAATTTATCTGAGATATTACAAATATATAGGCAATGTTGCTCCTATAATCAAGGAAGCTAAACATAACCTCTCACTAACTCTATACGAGATGTTATAACAATACAATCCCTAAATAAGTGGGTTGTTGTAACTCACAACCAACCGCACCAACAATGCAATATTATATTATCCTAGATAATATAATTACTCACACTAACATATTAGTGAGCACTAATAGTTAGGATATTCCTAACATTCCCCCCCTTAGTGCGAACATGGTAGAAAAACATCCACACGCTCCTCTGCAGTATGCTCACCCCTGTGGCATGTCCAACTCTGTGACTCATGACCTTGATCCAAAAGAAAGGCTCGCTCCTTCCATGGTTTTAAACAGGTTACCACAAACCTTGACGTGACAGGAACCTCATCAACTGTCGACCTCGTGTGGTTTTCTGGATCCTCCCACAAACCCTTTCAAGATCCATGAACTGACTTACTCTGGTGCTACTGTTCACCACTATGCTTATACATCAGGGAATTATGTAGGAAACACAACATGAATATTACAAAACTACACAATAGAAGATATACTGAAAATATTTCACATTACTTCCTATAAGAATCGTAATGTTCTTAATCGTAGTCTCTGTCATTGATCGCTGCCACTCGATCTCGAACAACATAGAAAACTGCCACTGCCACTGGAAGCTTTCCTTGACTAAGTCGTTTTGGGTGCAGAATGGGAATGGAACATTGGTATGTATTCCCCCCCACAATGTGAAATTCCAAATAAGAAATCTGAAAGGGAAAAATGTATTGTGTTGTATCATCCTAATGGATCTTGCTAGTCTAGATCTTGCTGCACATGGTCACTATTGCTAGTGAACGTATTCACTAGCTGACCATCTTCCAACGAAGTACGAGCAGTCAGAGGATAAGTGCAGTCAGAGGATCACTGATAGTTTTCTGCTCTCTTAACACAATTCTTTTCCAACATTAATCAATAAACACACACAAAACAGGAACACTGCAAACTGAAGCACACTGAGAAAATGGAAACCACACTGAAAATCATATACTCACACCATACATATGCCACCACAGCTTCTGCGCGGCCCCGTCATTGGTGACTGACGAGAGGTCGCTGATCGACCTCCTTCCTCCGATGCCTCCATCCTCCAAATACATACTACTTAGGTGGATTTGTGCTCAGATGAACTTCTTTTCTGAACTTCTCATTTAGTTCAAAAAGATGCAAATCTTTGTATTCTTTAGCTGTACAACCTTTTTATTTTTATAGAAATCTAGGTGACTCAAATTATTGTCACCTTCATATCCTTTTTAAATTTAGCATAAAGTAACTGAATTTTCTTGAAGACAATTTTTTATGTCTCTCTCCATGGTAATTGGTTCCATGAGAATACATGTTTCTTCTTTTCTTGACCATTTGAGATAGGTTCGGATACAACAAGAAAATGCACTTGACCTTTGTTTACAAAAATTAAAATTTTTGCTAAAATGCTATTGGAAATGTGTTTGACATATAACAAAATGACTCAAATGAGTCAAATAGAATCTAGTGACACAAATACTTACGTGGTGGAGAAGATTACAACTGATTTACATGTCACCTTCAAATTTAAATTCGATTTGGTAATATATGCACAATTTCTACCAAACCATTTATGTACATAATTGCACATGGATATAAAAAACACGTGGCAAACAAATGACGCCAATGGCTGCATTGAGTTATTGTCTCAGAGCTGATGAGTTTCAGCTGTATAAGATGAAATAAACTGCTGAGTCAGATCATGAATTCTAATCCAATTCGAAATGTGATTTGGCAATGTCAATCAAATAAGAAGACAAATAAAGATTTCAACATGGAAACGCTAACAACTATTTAGATACAAATTGCGCACTTCAAGTTGGGACATCCTTCAACAATGCTGAACGCCATCCTTAGCAGCCACATGGTCTCAGAAGCTTTGACCTTCACTACACAAAGTGATGCAAACAAAATTGAAAGAAATGGTTTTGTATATATCTATTCTGGCGATCCAAGACACAATCTTTGAATTTACTCGATACACGATTAGGTAGATAATATAATCATATAGATGTTAGATATTGATGCACAAAGTATAGATAGATAACTGTACAGGTAGATAACTTAATCATAGAGTATGTGAGTGCCAGAAATGGACTTTCTATGGCACATTCACTGAGGAAAGTGTAAACATGGCCCAATTACTCTGCTACACTCTTTCTAGACACGTCTAGTCACTGAATAGTATGATAGATAGTTGCAATTCCGATGAACAATTACGTTTACAATGTCTGTCACTAGATATAGATTTGTTATATTCAGTCAGCTCAGCGTGAATCCCTTGATAAAATGCAAACACAACAATCATCTTCGACTATTCTCCCATATGGATCGATCAATGAACAAGTAGAATACTTTTGCAGGGTCGTTGATATGGGGATTTGAAATATAAAAAAAATACCAAAGACTATCTACAAAATTCTTCTAATGCATATATAACTCATGCAGTCGGGGCATCAATATAGGATATGGCAGTGCCCCTTACCCATTCTATACTTCCATCACATACAGAGAATCAAACTGCTCTGATACCAAATGAAAGAAAAATCACAGGTTAAACACAGAAATATAATCTTCACACTATATTCAATTCATCCGGGATATTACAAATATATAGGCAATGTTGCTCCTATAATCAAGGAAGCTAAACATAACCTCTCACTAACTCTATACGAGATGTTATAACAATACACTCCCTAAATAAGTGGGTTGTTGTAACTCACAACCAACCGCACCAACAATGCAATATTATATTATCCTAGATAATATAATTACTCACACTAACATATTAGTGAGCACTAATAGTTAGGATATTCCTAACAAGTAACATGTGTTAGTAAAAAAATTAGCAAACATGTAATATTCTCTAGATAGTGTATATTTCTACCTAAGCAATGTGCAAATAAACTTAATGGAGCAAAAATATTTTTTATACATGGGACATCACTCACAATGTCACAAAAATTAGGGTCAAATTAGAAAAAAGGCTACAAACAATGATCAAACAAGACATAGGGCATAGCCCGAAAACAATATTATGCGATGGGAAAAAATGGAAAAAAAAATGTATCAAACAACCATGGTGGAAAATAGTCCTTGTAAGGATAAATGCTGACGCATGAAGCACATGTTAGCATGTTAGAAAGATGAAAAGCATCATTACAGCATGTAAGGACCTGTAAGATATCTACATTCACTCCCAAAATACCAAGTGAGCACACATTTGTATATAGAAAATATATTGACATAATAAGTTTATGTGACTATCACAATAAGAAAAATGTGCAACATGTAAGTAGAATAAGCTAGCAAGAGTAAGTGTAACCAAGATATGCAAATGCAATGTATGAGTGTGTATGGAATGGTATGTAATGTGTGAATATGGATAGGACTAGCATGCCCCCTAGAGAATGTATATGAGATGAGGTTAATTTATAAAATATCCCCTCAAAAATCAATAATGAACCATAGAACAAGAATGCATCATCAGGAAATGGTTTGAAAAATGTGTGCTAGAAATATAGATCATGAAGCATAGAATGTGAAAAGTGAATGCGTTGAGGTTTTTTCAGATTTAAACTCTTAGTAGTCAAGTATGAACTATGGAAATAGAGTGCATCATAGGGAAATGAAAATATGCAATAGAAATATGTATCAAAAGGTTATAACAGTGCTTAATTAAATATTAGACATTCAGAGTTAGCATGGAGTTGATGAAGTGTGGATAGTAGAGTGCATCATAGATAATGACAATATAGTGTGTATCAGAACAAAAGAGGGAAGTATGAATGCCCCCAAGTGTGATGATGTGAATGACAAATCTATGATGATGAAGTGTGGGGAAGAAAGCGTTGCCCCCAAGTATGCGAGTGATGGAGAAATGTAGTGATGAAGAAAATATATGGTCATCATAATGATAGGTAGAAGAAAGAGTAGGACCATGGTTGGAATTCAGGTTGACATGAGAAGGCCTAAAGATGTGATCTAGAGTTTGTTGGCCTTGCTTAGAGATTGGTTATTGATTTGAAAATTATAACACTATAGAATGACTTAGTAGGACATGGGGATGGAACTCATTTTTAGAGGAGGTTTCTTAGTTGGAGTTTTTAACATTGTAGAAGATTTGAGAGGAGCAGGGGATGGACTGATTTTGAGAAGAGGTTACTTAGTTGGACTGAGTAACACTATATAATACTCGAGAGGAGGAGATGATGGAAATAATCTTAGAGGAAGTGACTTAGCTGGAATGGGTTGTACATGTGGCTCTTAAATGATAGAAGGAGGAACATTAGTAACTATGGAATGATTCTCATTAGAGATGGAAGGATCAGATTTAGGAGCCCATTGGGATTTAGCAATTGAAGATATGTAGCAATATGTTGTGTAGAAAATGAGATAAAACCCTAATGCTCAAGGTGCTTAATTCTTTGTCATTTAAAGCATATAAATCATTTTCATTATGTCCATTAAGTCTATGATAATTGCAAAATGGGAGACCTTGGTATTTGGCAAGCCGATAAGGAGGGTAGCAATGAGTAGATGGAAAGTTGATCAACTGGTGAGTGAGGATATGAGGAAGAATATCATGTTTCTTAGTATTAATATAAAACTTGAGATGTGTGAGTAGTGGTAAGATTTGAGCTTCCTTGATATGAGCACATGTAGAAGACATAGAAGTAGGATGAGATGTAGAAGAAGAAAAAACATGGGCTTGAGAAGCATCCTTTAGATGTTAGATTTCAGATTTAAGAGATGTAGTCGTTGTTTCCATAGATTGAATTTTATCTTGAAATAAACAATGTAAATATTGGATGGACTCTAAGATGGGTTGGTTAGATGGAGGATTATGACCAATAGGGTCGTCAGATAAACAATCAAAAATGGCACTCAGTTGAGTGGGTGGCCTATTTCTAGGGAGGTACATAATGTCTAGAGATTTTTGGAGAACATCTTTGCAAGGTGGGTGAATTTGAATTAATTCATGCAAAGAGATTTTAGAAACCTTAGGATCCATGAAAGAAAAGTAAATGGAAAAATGGATCCAAAAGTACCGATCACAAGTAGGGTTCACCAAATGATTTAATAAAATTATAATTAATTAAATCTAAGTATTTCAGAGTAAATGATGTACAAATGATAAAATAAAGAAAAGGACACAAGAAGCAATCTAAGATTAAAATATGAAACCCTAAGAAAGAAGATGAGATAAGAGGACTTAGTTGATATTCATGCAATATGAAACTACTCTAAGCATCGAGAAGTGATGAATAGGATGTAAACATTTTCAAAATTAATCTCTGTAAATTCTACATCTCATGAACAATGATGAGCAGGGGTTCCTATGGCAGGACATGGGAGCTTATGCGCTAATGACTGGATCAAGGTTCCCATGACTGTGCATAACCTCTAGATTTTGTTTTTGTAATGTCTCAAGGGTGGCATAATTATTCTTTTTTGATCACTTGATGTTCACATTATGATCATTGATGATACATGTAGCTTACAAAAGACAATTTCACCTACACAAGCCCAGAAACCACATCAAACCTAAAAATAAAAATACATAATGGGGAGTTGGAATGACCTCGAAATTCACCCTAAGATTTAAATTACAACCATTCTCTACACTACATCTCATTATATGTGTAGTTCTTATGAATGTGTGTAGAAATTATGCCCTAGGATGCCCTTGTGAAAGTGCACTTGATAGTCGGGTTGTAGCTAGAATGTATACAATGTAGTAGAATTTGTGGATGGAATAAAATGAACTTCCCCTTTTCTATGTTGTGTATGTAGAGTAACATGCACTCCCTTATTCCCTTGAATGAATATTAGATGGATGCTTAGATTTCTTAAGCACCTTTTGGATGCAAGCTTAGGTGGTGCTAGTAATGCTTAGTGTTTGGTGCCTTGATTTTGAAAACATAACTTATGTATTTATATGATTCCCTTGATTGAATTTTGTAATTGAAAATTGGAAGGCCATAAGTGAAAAAGAGGCCCAAAATGATAAAAGATGCCCAAAAGTGGGTGAGGTAAAAAAGGGTCAGGGGATGCCCAAAGGGGACAAGGGTGCCTAGTGAACTACTATCCTAGCTGGGCACTGTTTTCTGGAGCCATAAATAAAAAAGTAAAATTACAAATAGGATGTATGGGTGTGAAAGACCAAAGAGAAAAAGAAAAAAATAAAAGAGGCCAAATATAGATTTCAACCAATAGTTTTCTTGCTTAGGAATCATGTAAATGCTATTATGCTTAGGGCATAAAAATGTACCCAAGTATGTGATTTTGTGTCTACACAAACTTTGATAACAATTTTAAATCTCAGCATACCATTCAATCTTGATCATGTCTTTATCATGAGGAAATAATGACATTCAAACATGAGAAATTAACAAACAAGCACACATGAAGACAAAGGATAATGTGGGAAATCCGTAAAGGGAGGAAAACCCACTGAAATCAATGTACTATTATGGACAATTGTCCCATAAAATATTATAAAGATTTCAATTTTTTGAGCACCCACTCAACTTGAAGCATCAACTTCAATAATTTAGTCAAACACCTACTTGACATGAAAGCACCAAATCCCTACTTTTACAAGCTACAACTTAAATGGAACCACCCACTCCCTACATAACTAAGCACAAACTAAGCCTTTACATAGTTTTTATCAAATTCATTTGACCTAGTTTCTTACATCAAAAAAATCTCTTCTTCATATCATACATGTTCACCCTCTTTATTCACACTCCCTTATTCATCTATTTCCTCAACACATCATACTGATTCAAATAAAATATTAAGACATATTTTTACATACATATTTATCCTCACACACACATAAAAGGATGAAATCATCTTCCTCCTCTCTCACATTTCATTAGTCACCTATTTTCTCATCTGCATAAACTGTTTATAATACATTCTTGAGAGCATTTCACATGTACCTTGATTCTCCTAGTTTTTCATGTCCTCATACTGCTGAAAGAATGCAGTCATCAAAATATATTTTTCATGCCCGATAAGACATAAATATACATTAGAATTACATCATCTTACCCCTCTCACTCTTCATATTCCAACACTCAATTTATTCACTCTTCAAATCATACACAAGAATCTAGGTGAAATCATCAAAAATTGTTGTAAGGTCATTATTACTTCTACAGGGTGTCAGTTACAAATAATGGCCCTTCTTTACTTTTTCATAACACTTCTCAATCATATGAAGACATGGAAAACACTCTTGAACTTGTTTCACTTCTGAAACAACTAGAAAAATATTCTTTTCATTCTAACATATGCAACTGTAACAGTTTCAGACCTCCTTGTCTTCTTCTCAATGTAGATTCCTTTGTCTTCTTACTAATATAGCTCATGCCAAGTGTTATGAAGGATTTGGAACGTTACTAAATTTTTCTCCTTTCCTTCTATATGCTTGACAATCTCTTCAACTCATCATTTTATCAGAAAGAATCCATTAGGACCAGTCAGCTCAACTAGGTGTATGGACTTCCAAATATAGTCTTCAACTTGGATTGATGAAACACACTTTAAGCTCAACTCATGAAAACAAACATGAATAAGGCAACTTCAATATGTCCATGAAATCATCATCTACTCAACATGATGTAGGTCAAGGTGTAGACACCAAAATTTGGTATCACTACCCTCTTCACCCCGTGTTCACTCTCTTTCACCATGGTCACCCATTCAAATTTACATTTTCCCTCCTAACTACCATTTATTCAAAATTCCCAATTCCCTAAATTATCCCATAATTTATATTATTTCCCCTAATTCACCCTTAAATCAAATTTATTTAATACCTAATCATATTTATTTATCATATTTCAATTATTATCCCTAAATCTATTTATTAACCTATTTTATCCTCCCTAAGCACCTTATTTGTCATCCCTAGGTTCTCACCTTCCCTCATTTAATATTTTCATACCATCTATCCTCGCTAAATGTCTCTTTTATCTTCTCTAGGCCACCATTTAATGATTTCACCTCTCCATGGCCTTTATTTAATAAATTACAACCTCTCAACCACCTTTTATCCATCCCTAGGTTCCTAACCACCTTCATTTAATAATTTCATCTCCCTTTTCCATTATTTAATAATTTTACCTCCCACCTACCTTTATTTATTACTTTCCTATCCCCCCATCCATCCATCCTCCCTATAAATACACCCATACCCCTTCCTTCTTCGGGGAGATCAGAAGAGGAAATTCTTTGAGAGCTTAGGTTTTCTTGTGGATTTCTTGTGTTTATTTCTCATCTTTAGGCCCATTCTCCCTTGACCTAGCCCAATCACCATCGACTCATCTCAGTCGTTGTCGATCCTATATGTAGTTATCAAATCTATCCATTTCCTTGCATCCTTTTTATTTCCTCCTATTCCAGATCTCTTGTAGGTTTATATAATTCATTACAGTGTTGTATCAGTATTAGATATGCAATCAAACCCTTAAGATCTGAAATTTTTATCATTGTGTTTGTTCACCTACCCCCAGTCTCTGTTGAATAGACCTCTACTACCTGAGTCACCGTCAACCCAACCAGGTATGATTTATTTTAAGTCAATTTAGATCAGTTCTACTTCTATTATCTTAGATCCATATTTTCAATTATCTCAAATTTTGCATTTTATATCAGATCCATATTCATTTACTTTATCAATGTTTATCAAACACAAGGGTTAACATTCACATAAGTAAGTTCATGCTTCCTTGAAAAAAAAATGTTGGGAAACCCCCCCATATACCATCTAATCCATTTTTCTTTCTATTTATCTTTTTTGTGCAAATCTATCAAGATCGCATCAAGGAGTCTACTTTTCACCCATTTGTCATCACCATATTATCCCAAGGTACCTTAAACCCTCGCATATTTTTAGTTGCTTGGTTTTTCTTAGTATCTAGTTCACTAATCTAGATAGGAAAGAGAAAATTTCATCCAACATTCTAGCACGCCCGATGGGACCACCCTCTTAGGTGAGTTTCTTACATTTTGTTTCATTTTTTCATTTTCAATATTTCTTATACCTTCCACTAACATCGCAGGTAGAGGATTTTATTTTTCTTGTTCATGTTGAGCTTTTTGATTGTTTGGATATTGCTTTTTGTTTGCTTTATTTTGAAGATCAAATAAAAAGGAAAAGTGAAAACTAGGTATTCCCCTTCATGTCTTAGTTTCTCATTTTTGCATCGCATTTTTCATTCCTTGTGTGGTTTTTCTCATTGAATCTCCATATTTGGTTTTGGGTTTAAAATGAACCTCTTTCCTTCTTTCTTACAAATCTAGTGTAAGTAGGGGTTCAATTGGTTGCATCTCACGTTTTTTCACACACATCCGAATACACAAATCAATTCACACATCAAAATCAATCCCTTACCAAGTAAACCTAATTGGGATTTGATGACCTAATAGGGAAGCCTCTGTAGTGTTCTAGCTGTGTTATAAATCCTATATACACTTGGGCCTCATGTACCTTTGGGTATATCGAGGAATCCATAACCAAAAATACCTAAAACTAGCCATAGACTTAAATTTCTTAGGTACCCTCATCATCCACTTTTCTCTTTTCCACATCTTCTAATTAATCATGATGATAAAATTTTTTTTGCTTGATTCGTTTGTTAACAAATTACATAAACAAATGTTCACCTATTTCACACTTATTGTCACCCTTGCTCAAATCAAAAAAACATAGTAATCTACTCCATTCAATGATATCCCTTCTTCCAATGATATTTTCAGACAATAGTATAAACTTGAGACCACATCTTTGATATGTCAACCTTGTGTTTCCATGGTCTCTCTTCATGGATACCATGTCATTCAAATTTATCCCCATATTGAAACCAATTTTCCTATCTCTCATCTGTCTATTTCCTCTAGAACAACTACACCTCTATCTTCCACTTCTTTAAAATCTCTTGGACCTCCTTTTATCGTCCTTTATGACTACTTATTTCATAGATCCTCCACAATTCCCCAATCCTACTAATCCAATCAATTGGTGAATCTCATTCCACCCACTTCATTAGCTACTATCACTAGTATGCCTATCCAACCATCTCAACCTCCTAACACTCTGTTATCTCGTTTTTAGTGATTCCAGCTAAAATTGAGATAACCATAGAAAATTTTTGACAGAACCTCCTAAAAATGCCCTTTGAAGGAGATTTTCAGGTTTTCGGGTTTCCATCGCATGCAAACATGTCTTTTACATGCTTCATGTCGAGTGTCTTCCAAAACCTGAAACCCGATTACATGCCAGTGTATCAGGTTTTCGGAACCCGGGAGCATCAGAACATACCTTACAAAAAACATGTTACATGCTACTTGATTCCTGAAACCTGAAACCTGAAATGATCCTTTGCGTTGGGTTTTCAGAACCCGATAGCATCTAGACATGTCTTTTACATGCTTCATGTTGGTTGGTTCCCAAAACCCGATTTGTTAAGAAAACCTTTGTTTCGGGTTTTTGGAAGTGTCGAGCATGATGACATGGCATTAATGTCGAGTTGTCAGTTAGTTGGCACACATGTCGGAGGAGGTGTAATAAATGCTAGGGATTTATAAATACTCTGATTTTACATGTCATTTCTACCTGACATATTTTTGCTGTGTGGATTTTTCGTACATGCTCCTTCAACCTCCAAACCTGACTAAACTTCTTGATCGATTTCGTGATCCATCTTCAATCATTTTTCGAATTTCTTGAAGGTATTTTTCTCTTCTTATCATTTTGTGATCTTCAGGTTTGTTTTTGAAGCGTTCTTTCGGCATTTTTCCTCTTTGCTTATTCTTGCCTCTGGGTTTAGGGTTTAGGGTTGTATTCTTCATTTTTGTTGAATTTCCATGAAAACCCTTGTTTAAAAATCCATCTTGGGTGTTTTCTTATTGCCTTTCATGGATATACTCTTGTGGTTTTTGGAAATAATCTATAAAATTTAACTTACAAGCATGCTGGAGATTTTACCTGTTCTGACATCCCAGAAACCCGACACCTGTGTGTCAGGTTTTACAGGGTGTCCAACACCATCCTTGTTCCACATAGTATCAGGTTTTGTGAATTGAATCAACACCATTTTGGTTCTGCATTGTATTGGGTTTCTTACTTAACATCCTTCAATTTCCATTTGTGTCAGGTTTCGCATGGTGCCCGACATCTTCCAACTTCCACTTGTGTCAAGTTTCACAAAGTGTTCAACATCCTCCAAATTCCGTAGACAATCGGGTTTTTTAAAGTGCTTAACACCCCTTGATTTCCACATGTGTGTCAGGTTTTACGAAGTGTCCAACACAACCTAGTTTCTGATTATACTCTGTAGTGTGTCAGGTTTCACGAATTGTCTGACAAGTCTCAAAGTCCGGTTGGTGTGGCGGGTCTGTGGGGTTGCTCAGCAAGCTTCCAAGTCTGATTGTTCAAACAAGAGTTATCTAGGCATTCTTTCTTCAGGACTTCTCATGTCAGATCCTAGATCATCTAAGGATAAGTCAGACAAGTCAGGAAAGATGAAATACAAGTACCAGAAAATGGAATCCCCTTCCTACATAGATTGCAATTACGACATCCGAGATACGGAGCTTGGTAACATTGACATGGAAGACTTTTGGAACAGAACCAAGGATTCTTCTCAGAGTCCCTAGATGAAGTCAATAACCAATAGTGGCCTCCCTCTTACAGTAGGATTCCCAATGTCTGCTCAATGCCCCGAGTTCATTTTGGCCTGTGCTTCCAATTATGACTTAGATTCCCGCTCAGTGAAAAATCAAGTAGGAGAAACCATAGTGAAGTTGGACGGGGGTTACTTTGATGACCTCTTAAGATTACCCAACTTTGAGGAATATGTCGATGTAGATCTTAAGTCAGCACAGAAATCCTGGGACAAAGATCAAGAAGATTGCATCAAGCATGTGAATAAAAATTTCTTGATCAAGGCCAAGCCAGCTATCTCTAGGTTTCCCAAGTTTTTCCCAGGAGTGATTTCATCCTTGAAATCAGTGACATCATCACCCTGTTGAGTCAAGTATTTGGACTCCCTGAGTCAAGATACTTCCAAGGGTGGATGTATCAATTCATGGTCATTATAAAGAAGAACGAACAAGGGATTGATTGGAGCAGTCTTATAAGTAATGAGATTGATTCCCAAATGAAGACAATCTTGACTACTGACAAGTTTTATATGTCATCATATGTCACCTATGCAGTAGCCGGCATGAGGAATTATCTAGGGTTGGACGTGAAGGGAAGTAAGTCAACCAAACATATATATCAATATTTCCCTCAGTTGACAATGAAGGGATCTGAGGATCAATTCAGAAGAGTGAATGATGACTTCTTTTATGAGAACATCTGTATGCTGAACCCTGACTTAAGAAAGAGAAGAGTATTTGATGAGGCATGGGCCGAAGTATCAAAATGGGGTTGTATCTTCTTACAGTTCAAGAAGTTCACATACCTTTGGGTGGTCATGTACCCGGGTGATCCTTTCCAATTGCCCAGATTCCCAGGTGATAAGTTGATCCTAATGGAGTTGGTAAGACAATTGTTGGATTTCCACAAATTCCAACAAAGTAAACACAAGGCTGTTGTATCCTTCCCTATTTCCATCGGAAGGTACACGTGCTCGACAATGGTTAAAGCTAAGAACGTGGTGCATGAGCTTCAAGACAAGTTGAAGAAGCACATGAAGCACAGAGATGGATTTGATTTCTGAGGAGTCCTTAAATCATACAGGACTTTATATCTACATGTTCCCAACATAGAAGATATTTGGGTTGATCTTACGGATGAAGTTGCCATCCGAAGAAAGTACAATAACAGGTTGACAATTGAAGAAATCTAGATGTTGGATTTATCTGACATCCCAGAGGGCACCACGGATAATGAGAGTGTCCTTGATGCCTCGTATGATGGGTTAAATGAAGACCGATATGTATTCCCAGCCATTGATTGGTCCATCACTGAGAAAGCTTCTATTGTGGGGAGAGCTACTCAAATTCTTTCCCGTACTAAGGCGTGGCTCATTTCTTGGGGAATGAGTTATAAAGAAGGGAGTTTTTCAAAGCTAGATACTTTAGAAGTGGGACCCTCCAAGGGAAAAAAGGAAAAGGATAAGAACCCTTCCAAGAGGCCAATAAAGGTTAAGTTTGTCAGAAAGGGAGAAGATCAAGTAACTACACCAGTGGCCACTCTCCCACAAATAGTTGAGATTCTTGATTCACCTCCACAACAAAAACAAGGAAATCCTCCTTCTAGAGAAGAGATTGTTCAACCTTCCATTCCTCTTTTGGTTGAATTCATTAGAGGTAAGTCTTCCTCTTATCTCTCAATCTCTAATTTCGAATCATTGCCTCCTCCCATTCAACCTTCCTTAGCTCAGATTTCTTCACCAAGTTCCTCAGCCATGGCTAGTATCTTCTCTGGCCTCTCATCTCTCCCCACTGGACCTTAGTTAACCATGGATATACCTCCTCCTTCTGACCTTCATTCCCTGAGTCCATTATCACTGACACTACACTTGCAGTGGTGACCACTCCACAAGCTAACCTTCCTCCACCTAAGGATGTGACCATAACACCTACAATGGGAGAAACTTCTTCCAATATGCCTCAATGGTTAATAGATCAGACTCTAGGAAGAGGAAGGTGGTAGTTCCCCTAACAGCCTTTGATTTCAGTTCCCTCAAGTCACTCCTACCAAGTCGGCCAGGAAACCCAAAATAGTTTCAAGGATTTCGGTGGATTCCTTAGGGCATAAAATTACATAAATTGCTACTCCTACGGCTAATAAAACCAAAGATGATAGAATGGTCACAGATTATCAAATCACAAGGGTTGATCTAGGCTTAACAATGGAGGGAGCACATATAGGATGCACAAGATGCCATGAATGTGTTGTGCAGAAGCTAAAGGAAACTAAGGCAAACATAGATGAGTTAAAAGAGAAAGTACAATAGCTGACAGAAGTACTACAAATCTCTCAAAGCCTCCTGAGTCAACACCATCATCCTCTACTCCTATCAGGTTCAATTTCTCATCGGTACCCATGATTGAGAAGATTAATGAGAAGGGGAGAATGGTCGATGAATGGATCCAAGGCTGCTCCTGCAAGGAAAAGAATTCATTGAGGACACCTTAGAAGTCTAAAAATCCTTGGAGGATATAAATAAGGATGGAGAGAAAATGGATGATGAATTTTCAGCATAAGTCAGGAACTGAGAGTTGTTTTTTAAAGCTCTCCAAACGTTTAAACAGGTTCCGTCCCACATCTTGATCAAAGAAGGAATCATTCTACATGGGGACAATTTTCAACTGACCAAAATCCATTAGATTCAAAATAAAGATTCTCAATGAAGCTTGACAAATTAAGGGAACTCAAGAGATCGAATTAGTCGACAAGATCTGTCACTAAGGTGTTGAATGAAAGCTCGGGTATGTTTTCCCATTGATGATCTTTACAAGTAGATCCAAGAATCAATTCAGCATGAACCAACTTATGGATTTGGCCTGGAAATCATTAATAGGTTTGTGAAAATTGAACATACTTCTTGGGAAACTCTAAGGAAACTCAACAAGAGATGGAAAAAGCTTCCTGGCAACGCTAGCGAACCTCAGGAAATTCATGTGAAGTTCTGAGTGATCATTCCAACCACTATCCTAAGGAAAATGAGATTAAAGTATAATCCAAAAATTCTAAGGTGTAGGAATTACTCAATCTAATACAAAGAATCCATGAAATAGCTACAGACAGTAATTGAAATCAGGAACTCTAGATTATATTTTTATTATATCTTCACCTTTCATTACACTTTGATATATATAATATGAAAATAACAATCCTTACAACAAATTTGTCTTCATGTACAACCATACACCCATTTGGTTTCAACCTCTCACCAATATAATAATAAAACAATACTAATTGTTTTATTATTCTAACTTACTAACTTACCACATACTAACCACATTTTACATTTACTATTTACATTTACATAGTAAATGTACTTTCACTAATTTACCATAATAATAATTACACATGTAATTATTATTCACCCGTACATACAAATGGAGCACTAAGATATATTTCCTAACATTCCCCCCTCTTAGTGCGAACATGGGGAAAACCTGCCATATACTTGCACCTGCTCATGATCTGATGATTTTACAGGATGATCATAAACCTAATAGATGGTTTTTCACAGGGTTGACCATAAACCGAGAATGATGGTTTTGCAATTGGTTTACCACAAACAAAAAAGGTGATGGTTTTGCATGGGTTTACCCACAACCGAAAAATGGTGGTTTTACAAGTGGTGTACCACTTCTTCCAAAAGGGTGATGGTTAATGCATAGGGTTTACCAACAACCGAAAATGGTGGTTTTACAAGTGGTGTACCTACAGAACCAAAAAATGAAGGTTTTCAAGTGGTTTACCTACAACCACATCATGATCATGCCAAGTATTATTCTTAACCCTCATCACATCTCACTGCAGGGAATAACATAGGATTTCTGCTGAAATCTGCTGCATATATAGAATAATACCAGAAATGTAGAAAACTCAGAAATGGAACATTGAGATCATGTTCCCCCTTCAATGATGAAATTCCATTTATTTTGAAAACCACAATAGGAAAACTGCAACCAAACACTCTTCCAAAAATATAAAGAAACAATAGGAGGGGACACACTGTAACAAAAATAGATCACCATAGCTGATACGTCCCAGTCGTTGGTGACTGACGAGAGGTCGTTGAATGACCTCCAACCACCTGAAAGTCCTCCAAGACAATTCACTTAGTATAGAAATTTTTCAAAATCCTCCTAGTCAATTCCATCTATTATTTACTCTCTAATTTCAGGTTTGATTTCTCATCTGGTACCCATGTTTGAGAAGATTAATGAGATTTTTAGAATGGTCATTAACTGCATCTGGAGGCTCTCCTTGTAAGGAATTTCAACCATTGAGGACATAATGGAAGTCTTCTAAATCCTTAGAAGATATAAAGAAAATGGAATGAAAATTTGATGACCTGATTTTCAGCAGATTTCAAAAAACTAGAGTTCAATGTGCTTTTAAAGCACTTTTCTCCCAAACGCTGAAACTGGGTTTTGCTAAACTTTTTACTGTCTTGATTGTATAATAGGCATCATTCCACATGGGGACAAAAATTTTGGAGAAACTGACCAAAACCATTAGATTCAAATAAATCTTCTTTGAAGCTTGCAGATTTAATTGAGGGATATCAAATGTAGATCAATTGGTCTGGCATCTAATGACATAGAAGAAATAGCTACAGTCAATAATCTGAACTAAGGTGTTGATATGAAAGCTTTATTATTCTTCCTATTTCATTACACTCCATTACATAGGATAGAGTAAGAATAACAATTCAACATGAATATTATGGATTCATGCTTACAAATCATTGATAGGTTTGTCAAATATAATGATAAAACATTACTTTGGAAATTCAACTGAGGAAACTCAACAAGAGACTGAACCAATTTTACATTCCTGGCAATTTACATAGTAATACTTTCAGGAAACATAATGAAGTTCTGAGTTATCATTCCACCCGCCTACATGAAAATGAGATGCAGGGTATAATCTGAAATTTCCAAGAATTTCGGAACAAGCAGCTTTGTTGGAGGAAGACAAAGATGATGAAATAGAATAGGCATAATGTTGCATGTCATTTCAATCTTGAAATCGACATGTCTTTTTCATTTTTGTTTCATCACATAGGAAGCAAATTTTGACTTGGTCTCCTGCATGAGAGTCAAGTAAAATAGGACTCTCATTAAAAAGACTATTTTCTAGGATTTATCCTATTTTCTCTCAACTCCTTTTATTATAAATAAGGGATGCTTATGCATTCCAAAGGGTTGAGATTTTTGGAATATTGAGAACTATTGTGAAGAAGAAAGACTTTGTGTTTTCTTTTAATCATTTGAGGAATAGAAGCTGATGCTATTTTGCAAACTTTGTGTTGTGAGATGTATCTTTCTTAAGATATTGTTCTTATGTTCATAATCTTAAGCTATTCTTTGTTTAGCATCTTGATTGTTCTAATCATTTCAAACATTACATTTGTTGTCTAAAAACTCGTATGATTATTTCGTGATCTGTGTTTGCTCGAAAGAAAATACGTTCCCCTCATTTCCTTTCCATTGTGTTTCTTCCATAATAATAATTTCCTTTCCAATCCATTTCATTTCGAAAGAGAAATATCTTCACCTATTATGGATATGGATTTTGGGATTCTATCCCAACCCCAATGGTTAGATTAGTGTGAATATTGTATATTATTTCTGTTGTGTTTTAGACTAGTAATAAACAGGCAGCCTCACCTGTCTTTGAGGAGGGATTTAATCCCATGTACTGTGGTTGAACCTCATATTTTGGCTTGACAAAATATCCAACCAACACCGATGACCTAGGAAAAGCATATCCATATCCTCAATCTAGTGATAGATTAATTACCCAGATATTGGAGTGCAAAGCATTCTAGACCTCAGTCCAATCTCAGCAAGAAAATGAATCACCTTGCAGTTCTTGCAAGATATATGGTAGTTGCAATCCAGTGACTAATCAGTAATGAGACTAGATTTCCCAAGAGTTAAAAACTTCAATGGCACTAATTATTAATACTCTTCCTCTGATAATTACAAGGTCACCAAACTCTTCACCAACAAAATCTTCCCTATACATTTGGCTACCTGCTTACAACAATTTTAGAAGTGTGATAGAACAAACCTATCCTAGTTACTTAGAAGTCCCACAGGCACAAATTATCAAGAGAGTTTCATCCATTGAATTAGGAATAATTTCTAATGACATGGAAGATTTCAATGAGGTGGAGGAACTTTGAAGCCATCTTAAGAACCTAAAATCACAATTTGGATTTTTGTTAAAAATTTGTAAGGAACTTTGACAACCCACATGATCACTTGCACTGATGATACACCTCTAAATATGAAGTGAATTTCTAAAATTCCTAATATTATTCAATTCGGATCATTAAAATTTCAATCCAAGTAGTTGTCATTAAAGGGATGCATGTTATCTCATTGATGAGGTAAGATCTCTAATTCACACTGACTCAAAACAATGTGCAGAATGAAGTAGATCCCATGTTGAAGATTAAGGTACCTATATGTTCACTCAAGGACTTTCCCTCCAAGAAGGTCAGTTCACTCTATTTATGATGCCCAACTTACTGCTTTCTCCTAATTCTTAATGAAAACTTCTCAATAAAAATTCACTTTAACTCATTGTTACAAGCTTATACGCCATTCCCAAAATTCTTTGATTCTTTTTTCTAAGGGATGTTTTAACACAGGAAATGGAGATCATAAACAAATTATAACACCCGGGGTGATTTGAAAGCCTTAGAATATATGGACTAGAGTCTCCAAGGGAGGAAGGCATGTAATTCATAGTATCAATGGAAGAATCTCAAGATGTGGGTACAAAAAATGAAACATTTCTCCAGAAGAATTTTGAATAATGGATGTGGCCATGGCTCATCAAGCCTTTTAAAGGGTCTTTCTGGAGGACTTGGCCAGGATTCAAGATTCAATCAAATAAGCAAATATCTAATATCCTATGATTCCAAGGGACCAAGCATTGTGGCAGAGTGAAGAGGTAAAACATGAGAAACTTTGTAGACCAGGAAAGGTGATTTCAAAGATGGTGAAGGATAGATAAGATGGTACATCATTACAATGAAGTGAATATCCGGATAAAATGACTGGATTGGAATACAACCAACAATACTCCACTCAGAGGATTTCCATCCTATGTACATTTGACAAGTTGATGGTGTACCACTTCACAGGAAAATGGTGTTGCAAGGAATATAAAAATGCAATATTAGATGATGCTTAGACTAAACAAGAGAGGTAGTGGCATAATTAGATGGAGAGCCATGACTTTATTACATCAAAGCTGGCACATCAAGTACAATGGTCATGAAATTTGAAGTATGAATCTTCCATACAATGTCTAAAATATCAAGGAATGTAATCCAACATTTGATCGAAGAGTATACCCATAAGGGAGAAACTCCATAATAGTAAATTCCATCATCACCTAGTCAATTAGCTCTCATGACAATTTTTATATGGAAGTTATTTCATAATCAGAGACTATTCATAGAATAAATCATGAAACTTCACCTCTCATCAGTCTCACATAAGCCATTAAATTAATGGGGAATGTGGTCAACACCATGAACTATGATCACATAGAACAATGTCTGGTTATGTACTAAGAATATCTACTGAGGACCTATGGATGAAACTACCCCTAGGTCATTTCGTTTATTGCTTGATCTAATTTGGTATATCTATAACAATTCACATCTTGAATATCAGATAGTGTCCCACCTGAGCTTGACTAACTTATCTTAGGTTTCATATGAAATCGATAATGAATCCTTTAGATTTTTGATCTTTAAGTTTATCTACTTTCGCAAGCTATGGAAATAACAGCTTGGTGTCACAAATGTTAATTCACTCTTAACCTATTTAAGGGGAATCTAATTGCCCACACATTTATTTGCTTGAGCACCTTGCATGTGGGTTTCTACAAATCAGTTATGTGCATAAGGATTAGGGTGGTTATTACTAAGATCCACAAATGACCTATAGTTTAACTCATCTTGAACCATGCTCCTGTTATCACTAAACATTTGGGCATATTATAACAACTCAACATTGGTTAACCCATAAGCTTAATTTGACAGGAAATGCATATAGTTATCTGACATAGCTACATGGCCACTTCCAAATTCCTCCATGCAATCCTGTCAATTATCACACTTTCGAGTGGTTAAATACTTGGAATTTCATAAGAGAAGAACCAAACATTCAGGATACCTCAAAGCCACAATTGTGTGGATTTCTCCATAATTGACAGTAACTGATAGAATCTTTTGGGTGGAAGGTTTCATTTAAGTAATTCCCATTGTGGATAGACAGAAAGAAATTCAAAGAAATGGTTTCATTGAATGAACCCACCCTTCAAATCCAATAAACAGGTTACAGGTGGGCTCTACAATGGAATAGCAAGGTCGGGGAAGGAGAAAACAGTGTCAAAGAAACTAGAGGCTCAAAAGGAAAAGAAACGAGAGAAGGCTCAAAGTCTTCGGGCTCTGCAAATGATTCAGAACGAGCCCCAAATTGGCTAAGTATGGAGGAGACAGCGGAAGCTGCCAAGTGTCTAAATGACGCACCTCCAAAGATTAAATCCAAAAGTGGAGACTCAAACAAGTGCCAAGCCTCCATGTGTCCAGAGCCCCAAAATTTACACCGGCCGTTGAAAATTCTTCGACTCAGCGGAAGGTGCCAAGTGTCCAAATGGTGCTACTTCAAAGATAAATCCAAAGAGCGGAGACCCAAATGAGCACGGTCTTACCACATAGTCCAAATTAAAAAAGTGGGAGAGCGGGCCCAAAATTGACTAAGTATAGAGTGCAGCGGAAGGTGCCACATGTCTTAACAACTGCTCCTTCAAAGGTAAAATCCTGAGCGGGTTTTCAAAACGAGCGCGGGCTCGCCACATGTCCCAGGTCCAAAAAAGGGGACAGAGTTCGGGGGTTGAATAGTCAAAGTAGAGGCAGGCCAGTGGAGGGAGCCAAGTGTCAGCATGGCGCTATTTCAAAAGTAAAATTTGGGGCAAATGGTTTCCAAACAAGCGCCAAGCCTCCACGTGTCTAAGGTCAGACTTTTGGCCCCGCCAAGCAAAGAGACTTTTTGAAAAATACAAAGGAACACCAAGGAGCCTCACGGAAGCCACCACGTGTCAATCCAGCACAATTTCAAAGCAAAGGAAGGGGCCAATCTCCAAGGTGCGTGAGGCTGCCACGTGGACCCGGTATGGACAGACTCTTTCAAATATTGCGCGCCCGTGACCCTAATCTTCAAATGGCCATATCTTTTGACTGGAAACTCATATTTGGGCGGGAGAAGACTTTTTGGAAACATCTCAACACCCTCTATGCCATGGAAACATAAAATATCATTCTTAATAGGATTTAGTGGGTGAAAAATGGGAAAACATCTTCCAAGACATTAATACAGAATCTGATTTCTTTAGCTACCATATTAGATTTAATTTGATCCACTGTTCTTCCTCCTTCAATAGATAATCGAACCAGAATCGAAGATTGTGGGTGGATTTGAGAGGGGCATTAATTGATAGTGGTTGAGCTTTCAAAGTGGGATTTAATGCATATCTCAAGGTGGTTGAAGTAGGATTCAAATTCTTCCCTCCTCTCTCTCTCTTATTCTTCCTATATATTGTAATGAAGGGGCATATTCAAAGGGTTGGTCATTGTTTCTCCTCTTCCCCCCTCTCTCTTTCTTCCTTAGGGTAGAATGCAGGAGTCTAAGCCTCCTCCCATGGCTTTGTAATGGCATTTTCTTGCCTCTTTCCCACTGATGATGTACTATGTAACATTTTGGAGCAATAAAATCTGTTTCATGATGCATCTGTCCATCCTTGGCTTATTTTGTTGTCTCTTCTTACCTCTCATCATTACAGGGTATACTGTGCATACTCTGATGTTTGTTGCAGGTTTTGGGAGTTGTGCTTAATGGGTTTTGAAGTGGTGTTCTGTGTGAAATCTATCTCTGGTCTATGGTGCATTCTGTCCACCCTCTCCTCTGCTCACCTCTCTCCACTTCAGGCAGTCAGATCTGTGATTCAACCACTTCCTTTTCTGGTGTATCACCACTTAGTGTAGGCTCTTTCACCCTCTCTCTCTCTCTCTCCCCTTGGAATGGTTAGATTAGGATAGAATAGGTTCTTCCTGCACTGGAGTAGCTTGTGGCAGGTAGATTAGGAAGCAAGAACCAACTTTCTCCGGAGGTCCATCTCAAGTTTTGCAAGTCCCACAGCTTGAGAGATGGTCCCATGTTGTGCAATCACACCGAATGCCCCACTTCACACCCAGGCCATTCAGGGTGCTGTGATTCTATACTAACAGTTTTGGCACACCCGGTGGGACAGGGTTAGAATCTTTCCAACTCTTACAACTTCATCTTAGTTTTGGCAGGTTGGTGTGTTCCTCATCTTAGCAGGTTGGTGTGTTCCTGTTAAGGTTCCTTTTTAGGCACATGCAAGCACATCTGGTGACTCCATCTGGTTAACAACCCATCTCTGAAGTTACAGACCTTTTCCATCCATTTCCACCCATTTTCATCCATTTTCTTCTTCCATCTCTTTCATTTTCTCCCATTCCATGAAGTTGTGCAATCATGGCTTCAATCCCTTCATGGAACTCACACTTAGCAACAATGTGTTCCACCTCCAATGCATTTCCCAACTCCTCCAGATCAGCATTATAATCAGATCCAGGACCATTATGCTTACCCATATGAGCAGGGTCAAAGTCAGTTTGGCCATGGAGCTTATCAAGAACAAGGGGATGCATACAATGGTGACAACTATGTGGAGAATGTTGGTTTGTTGGAGAAGATTCAAAAAATGGAGGCTAGCATGGTTCAGTCAAGGGCCATAGCACAAATGAAGGCATTCAAGATTGGTTGCAGGGCACCTTGTCCATGGGAAGGCCCTTTTCCAAGACATTACAGCCCTCAGGAGAAGCTTGACTTCATGGTTGAAGTGTTGCCTCAACTTACACAGTGGATTGAGGACATTGAGGCTTATGAGAAAAGTGTGAGACAACCTTGTCAATGGGTAAGTCAATCACCAGCTCCCTGTCCTTCATTTTCTCTTTCTCAAGCTTTATCATTTCAGCAGTGATCAAGAGTCAAGCCCCTCAGTTGCTGCCCCAAGTGTTGATTTCTCTTCTCCATCTCCTGATCTTCCACCCCATATCAGTTCTTCTCCCCTTTTCCCTTCCAAGCAGTCATTCCCTCCAAATAAACAAGAAGTTCCACTTCCCTCCCCACCACAAACAATTGCAAAACTGGTTGAACCCCAACCTGCCACTCCTCTTGCTTTCCCAAGTCCATGTTGGGAAGAGACTCAAGAATCCAGTCAAGGAAAACAACAAGAAGAGGAACCCAACAGAGAAGAAATGATAGACAATCTAAAGAGTTGGGCTGCTAAATTTGGGTTTACAAAGATCCCCTTGATGGTCAAGCCAATAGAGGAGGTCAAGGTTGAAGAGCCAGTGGTGGCTGAGGCTGAGTTTGTAGCAGAAGAAGAACAAGAACAAGAAGAAGAAGATCAACAGTCTAGCTTCTCTGAATGCAGTGTCCATAATGGCACTTTGTCTGAAGAGGATGCTGATCTGATCCAAGCTGCACAACCAGTTAAGGAGGAGGAACAATCAGCTCCAAGTCCCATTGAAGAGGAGCAGATGGGAGAGATCAAATCAGAGTTGAAGCCACTCAATGAAGAAAGCATCATTGAAGATTTTTTGCTTTCATTTCAAGGGCCTGATTTGATTGATGAACCCATGATGGAGGAGGACCATACAGTTTCAGAGGCTCCAAGTGTGGAGCAGGCCACAGAAGAACCTTCAGTTCTTCCTCCCACTTCATCCCCTTCAAGCTCTAATGTTGAAGAAGAGTTTGAGCTTTCAAACTTCATGTTTGAGGATGAAGGGAACCATGGTGAGCAAGTTGCAGATCAGGAGGACACCATGGAGGAGGTAGAGCACATGCAACAGGACAACAAGGAGGCAGATTATCTGTCAGACTTGGAGGATTGCTTTGATGGAGAGGAGCCTAAGGAGATCACATCATTTTCTCCTCCATCATCCACCTTCCAAGCATATGAGCCTGCTGCCATGAAGGAGAACATTCAAGGACAACAACCTGCACTTCATAACATCCCTCTGGAACCAAGGTTGGAAGATATGAATCTTCCATGTTCTTCACCTGAGAAGGAAAAGAAAAGGCAAGAGGATGTCATCATCTCTCTCACACCATCCATCCAAGAAGGTCCACAAAAAGACTCCATTTTTGGAGTTAAATTTTAGAGCAATGGGCACATTCAAAGGATCAGACCATGCCCAATTAGGTACTTGGCTTCATTGGAGCCAAGGGAGAAGCCAAAACCAGTCATGCCTACTTCAGGGCATGAGGATGAGTATCAAAGTACCAAGGGTCACCATCAACACCTCCAGGAGTCCAATACCAATCAACTTGAGGAGGTATTTTTGGTTGATGTTGATACCTTGATGATTTGGGTGGAGGACCAGCTTATAGTTAGTTTTTCACTCATACAGGCAGCCATATTCAGTGTCAAATCATTTGCATGGCTGCCCCTTTTGAGAAAGGGAAGCTACTTCTCCCTACCTGTAGCAGGATTTGTTTAAGCCCTTTCTTTCTCTCTAGTTAGTGTAGGAGTAGGAGTAGACTTTGTTTTCAGTAGAAGAAGTGCTTGTGCACACTCTGCATGTCTCATTTGAGGCATGTATGATTTTTTTCTTTGTACATAAGTTTTGTTCATATTGCTCCAGAGGTGCATGAGGCCAGGCCCTTCAGTATTCATGGCAGAAAGACCCATAGTTTCCTATAACAGTTGCTAATTTCAAAATAAAACAAATGCAGAGCAACTAAAAATGAGAGAAAGCCCCAGTCCATTTTTCTACTCTCAAGGAAAATTGAGGTTCAGGGTCACCAAGTGCAAATTGGGCTCGGGCTCGGGGATCAGAAAGAAAAAGGATCACTATCAGGCTATCATTCTTGAGTCCATGCCCAATGGATGCTTCAAGGCTACTAGTCTCTTCATCTAGCAAGCAGATGTCCCTTGTGAGTCACCAATTTTTATCTCAATTTTTGCCCCCAGAAAAATTGGATCACCCACGACCCCATGTAGAAAGAAATTCAAGAAATGGTTTCTTCATATGAGCCCATGCTTCAAATCCAATAAATCCAAAGTTACAGGTAGGCTCTAAATGGAGTAGCAGGGTCAGGGAAGGAGAAAACAGTGTCAAAGAAACCAGAGGCTCAAAGGAAAAGAAACGGAGAAGGTTCAAAGTCTTCGGGCTCTGCAAATGATTCAGAATGAGCCCCAAAATTGGCTAAGTATGGAGGAGATAGCGGAAGCTGCCAAGTGTCCAAATGATGCACCTCCAAAGGTTAAATCCAAAAGCAGAGACTCAAACAAGCACCAAGCCTCCACGTGTCCAGAGCCCCAAAAGTTGCACCGGCCATTGAAAAGTCTTCGACTCAGTGGAAGGTGCCAAGTGTCCAAACGACGCTACTTCAAAGATAAATCCAAGGAGTGGAGACCCAAATGAGCACCAGTCTCCTCCACGTAGTCCAAATTAAAAAGTGGGAAATTCAGAAGTGAGAGGGGCCCAAAATTGGTTAAGACTAAGTATAGAGTGCAGGTGGAAGGTCCACGTGTCTTAACGACGCTCCTTCAAAGGTAAAATCCAAAGCGGGTTTTCAAATGAGCGCGGGCTCAAAGTGTCCCAGGTCCAAAAAAAGGGACAGAGTCAGGGGTTGAATAGTCAAAGAAGAGGTAGGCCAGCAGAAGAAGCCAAGTGTCAGCATGGCACTATTTCAAAAGTAAAATTTGGGGTGGGTTTCCAAACAAGCGCCAAGCCTCCACATGTCCAGGGTCAGACTTTTGGCCCCGCCAAGCAAGGAGACTCAGGAAAAATACAAAGGAACCCAAGGAGCTCGTGGAAGCCACCATGTGTCAATCTGGAATATTTCAAGAGTGAAAGGAGGGGCCGAATCTCCAAGGTGCGCGAGGCTGCCACGTGGACCCGGTATGGATAGACTCTTTAAATATTGCGCCCCGTGACCCTAATATTCAAATGGCCATATCTTTTGACTGGAAACTCAGATTTGGGTGGGAGAAGACTTTTTGGAAACGTCTCGACACCCTCTATGCCATGGAAACATAAAATATCATTCTTAATAGGATTTAGTGGGTGAAAAATGGGAAAACATCTTCCAGGCCATTAATATAGAATCTGATTTCTTCAACTACCAGATCTGATTCGATTTGATCCATCGTTCTTCCTTCTTCAACACGCCAAGAAAAAAGAGGGAACCAGAATGACATAGATTGTGGGAGGATTTGAGATGGGCATTGACTAATAGTGGTTAAGCTTTCAAAGTAGGATTCAATGCATATCTCAAGGTGGTTGAAGCAGGATTCAATTTTTCCCTCCTCTCTCTCTTATTCTTCCTATATATTGTAATGAAGGGGCATATTCAAATGGTTGGTCATTGTTTCTCCTCTGCCCCCTCTCTCTTTCTTCCTTAGGGTAGAATGTGGAGTCTAAGCCTCCTCCCATGGCTCTGTAATGGCATTTTCTTGCCTCTTTCCCACTGATGATGTACCGTGTAACATTTTGGAGCAATAAAATTTGTTTCGTGATGCATCTGTCCATCCTTGGCTTATTTTGTTGTCTCTTCTTACCTCTCATCATTGCAGGGTATACTGTGCATACTCTGATGTTTGTTGTAGGTTTTGGGAGCTGTGCTTAATGGGTTTTGAAGTGGTTTTCTGTGTGAAATCTATCTCTGGTCCATGGTGCATTCTGTCCACCCTCTCCTCTGCTCACCTCTCTCCACTTCAGGCAGTCAGATCTGTGATTCAACCACTTCCTTTTCTGGTGTATCACCACTTAGTGTAGGCTCTTTTCACCCTCTCTCTCTCTCTCTCTCTTTGTCCCCTTGGAATGGTTAGATTAGGATAGAATAGGTTCTTCCTGCACTGGAGTAGCTTGTGGCAGGTAGATTAGGAAGCAAGAACCGGCTTTCTCCGGAGGTCCATCTCAAGTTTTTCAAGTCCCACAGCTTGAGAGATGGTCCCATGTTGTGCAATCACACCGAATGCCCCACTTCACACCCAGGCCATTCAGGGGTGCTGTGATTTTGCACTAACAGTTAACTACCCGTAATTAAGTTACCTTTTAGGATTTTTTTATCCTAAATCTACATCCCTATGTTTTCTCTAGATTTTATCCTACCTATCTTTATCCCCTAACTACCCATGACACATCCTTAAACAACCTTTTCCCACCTACATGCTTTAAAGTGCTTTATCCCATCTTTAAGAGCCCAAAATCCTGATCGAAAACACCAAATACACCCCATTGGGGAAATTTTCCCCGTATTCAGTGGCGACCCATCCCATTTTTTATCGACCCTTAAAAATTACAATCACCCCCCTTTTTGGGGGTATTCATGCGAATATACAAGCTTTCTTGTGACTTGCAAACTCTTCCTTTTGCCTAAACAACCCTCCAATAGTTACAGACCTCTTGGATTTCCTCTTAATGTGCTTGTATCACTCATGAACATCCATCATGAGGTTGCCATCATTTTTGTGTTGTTTTATTCAATTATTATCATATTATCATTGTCTTTCTTTCATCTAACATTTTTCAGGACCAAATCATCTTCAGTAGAACTCAGAGCTCCATTATCATCCTTCTCTTCTAGTTTATTTACGTGCATGTCATCCATTCCTCTCATTTACATTCGGCCTTATTTGACCCTACTAGAGTCATCATCACCTAGTCCAAGTTGACGTCAACCTAACCTTCTGTCACCATGTTTTATGTCTCTCAGATCCTTTCCTGTCTGTGCCCATCTCTGTTTTGTTTCTTCTTCATTTTTCCACATCCCTCGTCTTGCTCCTTTTTTGCATCAAAACTATCCTATCTATACCCCAGTCATCGTCAACCTAGGCCCTATTCACTAACCAATCTACCTAAACTTCTATTTTCTGCTAATTTCTAGTGTTTTCTACCTCATATTATCTTCTGCAGGTCACTTCCAACATCTACAGGCTTCTGTTACATCTAGTTTGCATCTAGATCTCTGCAGGTCTGCATATTTACATTGTTTTCTAGATCCACTCATCCAGGTTGCTATCAACCTGTGTTTTTCTAGTTTTGGTCACCATCGACCCAGTCAGGTATCTGATTTGTTTCAAGTTCATTTAGATTATATCACTTTTAGATCCATCTATTTATTTCTTCAGATTCTGTTTACTTCATGTTATCCATGTTATCTATAGTCTTTTACTTATCACTTTCCTTTATCAAACAAGGGTTGACATCCACGAAAGGAAGGTAACACTTCTTGGAGCTATATTTTTTGGGAATCCCCTACATATATTATCTAATCCATATCTTTTTTAGTCATTCTTATTTAAAATTTCATCTAGCTTACAGCGAAGTCATTCACTTTGTTCTTGTCTTCTTACATCCATCATACATTCGAGGTATCATAAACCCTCCATGTTTTGAGTTATTTAGTTTTCTTTAGTACTAGATCATTGAGTTGAAAAGGAACAAAAGAATTAGATCAACATTTTGGCATGCCTGGTGGGACCACCCTTTAGGTGATTCCTTGCATTTCTTGTTATTTTTTGTGTTTTCTACTAACACTACAGGGAAAATCTTCATTTTTTGCTTATTCGTGTTGTGCTTGATTCTTGGATCACCTTAGCTTGTGTCTTCTTGAAGATAAAATGAAAAGGAAAATCATTCTACAACTATTCTCCATTTTTTTTATTTCCTCTTTTTGCATCGCATTTTCCCTTCCTTGTATGTGTTCTCATCAAACTTCACATTTTGATTTGGCTTAAAAAGAACCCTTTTGAATCCTTGCTTGAAAACATAGCTTAAGTAAGGGTTAATCAGTTGCATCTCACAATCTATCACACACAACCAAAATTCACACATCAATCAACACATCTAGACATCTTCCTACCATGTGGACTGATTGGGATTTCATCACCCAATAGGAAGCCACCATGGTGTTCTGGCCACGTTAGAAACTATATACAGACTTGGGCCTCATGTACCTTCGGTTATATTGAGGAAACCCAGCCATAACTACCTAAAACCAAACCTAGATTTCCTTTTCCTAGGTACCTTTGTTATCCATTCCCCTTTTTAATTTTCACACTTTCTTAATAAATCAAAAAAAATGTAAAAAACTTTTTTTTTGACTTGCACCACATTGATTTAAAATGGAACAAAACTTTACCTCAAATAGTTTTTCCATCTCTCCCAACAAAAACTACCATGACAAAATTCGTGCCTTGGTTACCTTCTAGGGCACTCAAGATTCATCAATCCCAAGGGAATTTTGTTCAAACTTCCTATTTCCTTTCTTATATCATCACCCAATCCATCTCAATCACCTCCATTCTCGTGCCTAGTTCTATCCCATATGAATTCATTTCCTAGATCATCACCTCCCTCATATCATCCCAATGCTACTCATTTATAGATCCTATCAACTTCATCCATCCAACCATTCTAATCTTCCAACATTCCCATTTCTACTTCTCATATATCAACATCATTTCCCATCCAATCCCAATATTCACCCCATCATCATACATCCCCCCAACCAATGCAATATTCACCCCTTAACATCTTCAAACAACCCTTTCTAATCCACCACCAATAAATCAAATTCATCCTCCCACACCATACATATTTAACCCATTTTAAATCAACATCATACATCAAAAACCTCCCCCAATATCTATTTCACCTACCTCATCATCTACTCCCATCCTAGATATTGTACCTACGGCTCCTTCAAAGGTTATCCCCACATCAACCATATCCACAATTACCCTACCTACCTCCTTAACCTTCTACCACTTCTCTTATATCCACATCTAGTCCTACCCTTACTACATCCACATTAGCTTTGACTGTATCCTACTTCTTCATCCCAACCTATCACATCTAATCCCATCATCCACATCTACCCCAAACACCACCCATCACTACATTTTCCAACTATATATCTACCACATCAACAAATCCACCCATGTCTACCTCGACATCTCTACCACCTATTTCTTTTATCATGACCACCTCGCCTATCTCACCCCACTCTTCCACACCTAATTCCCCAACATCTACTATGCCCACTTCTACATCTACATCTACTATATACTAGTCACATCTTATCAATCCACCAAAATCCACAATGCCTCTTGAAACACCTAAGACAAACACCAAAGGGAATTCATACCTCTTCCAAAAAACCCCTCATTTCTACACCAACCCATCCACAACATGCACCATACACTCACATAGACCTCATCAATCACATCATCCAAAAACATCTTTCTCTTTCCATATCCACATCCACACCTATTATTGATTCCACACCACATCTTTAATTCCACATTCATCCACCCCATCACTTGATTCCACACTTCATCGGATTTGATCGAACCTTGACTATCTTACCTACATCTATTCCACCTTTTCCCATTATACCATCCTTAGAATCAATACCATTTCCTCTTTCCATGTTTTTACCCAAACCCACCACATCAACCATTATGACCACATCTCCATCATCTCTCCCTGATCCACATCACTCTCATCATTTGAAGAATATTGGAAAGCACTTCAACTTGCGACAACTTCAAATGATCCTCCCATCTCATCTACACAATCAAACATTTCCTTATCAAACCAATCTTCACCCTCCTTAGACCTCATCATGAAAAAATTACTCCTCCACCTTTAATACCACCTTCACACCCTCCAGTTGAAATCATTGTCATCCCTTCTAAGGGTACTCCTTCACAAACCAAACCTAAAAACCTTGGTACCCTTCCACAATAATCCTTTGTGCTCACTCACAAGAATATATACATTCCTTCAACCAAAACCAAATCTACATCATACATTTTGGGACCACATCCATCTATCCTAGGACCATCTCCTTCATCAAAATACATCAATCAATCCGAATCTAAATAGTCTGACTCCCTCTAAGGACCATCTTCTTTCATCAAGAACACTTCAGTCACAATCAACCTAAGACTAAATCATCCAACACTTCTTTTATAAAACATCAATCATCATCAAAAATTAGTCCAAGGCATCAAAACCTCAAACTCCACCCTCATCCTTCCAAATCATCCAAAATCATCTCACAAAGATATATCTCCTAACACATCCATAAAATACTATGTGGAAAGGTCCTTCAATTACTTCAAACTTCTACCATCACACTTCCACCTATCAAGGATATTTCAATCCAAAAAGTAAGAAGCCATCATGGTTTGACTCCCATCACATTTGCACTACCATCGTACCCTAGGTCATGACACTAAGCATTGTAAGGCCCTTCAAACAATCATCCATGATCTTATTGAGAGATGAATACCTATCTTCAAGGATAATCCTTCCTCTATCCATCTCACCATGACCAATCCAATCCTTAAATCTTCGTCCATCCAATATCCTTCTTCATCCATCATCATCATCCATCATCTCCTCCTCCATAAGAAGGTCCTCCCTTATCTCATAAATATTGTTTCCCTTGTCTATCACCACTCTATGATCCTCAACCATCTATCTAATCTAAATCCAAATATCCCTCCAATATTATTCAACATCCACATGCTCTATACACATCCAAATTTCTCAAATAGTTCTCTTCTTCATCCATAGCATCTTTAGATCCCTAGTCTATTAATCCTCTACATATTTTTCATCCACACATCTTATCCACATCGACTCATCTTCCTATCCATCCATATTTATATCCAATTGTTTGTTACCCTCTTGACGTTGGATGAGCTCACTCTGAATCGGTTCGCTTGTGGATTACCATTCCTTTAAAGTCCATCCTTGGCTAATTTGTTCTTATCTGTTATCCATCTCAAGACCACTTATCCAGTGGTCACTCTAGCTGACTCTATCTATCCACCATATTTTCATCCTAAGACCACCTTTGTGGGAATATTTATATGCTTCCCCTAGGGGAACCATTGGTCCTTTTGAAAGTCATTTTCGTGGAAATATTTGATTATTTTTATTGATCGGACACCAAAATATCTCATCATCCTTAGCCCAAATCTTGTGGCAACATTTTCTCATCTCCCTTAGTTACACAAATCTTCCCATTTCCTCATTTCCAAGATCATTGTGCATATTTTATGACCCTTTTATCTCATCCAGTTTTATTTCAAGATTTTTGTGACTCATCTAATATCCTCCTTTGTGGCCATACTTGTACTTATCTCAAGATAACGGGACCATATTTTTTTCCTAATTCCAAACATTTTGTGGCCATTTTTCATCTCACTAATTGGACATCTTATCTTCCTCCTTTGCTTTTGGGATTATTGAAAGGTAGTCTATACTTCTTATCTCCAGCTACATCATTTTCTCTAAGTCCAATTTTGTGGCCATATCCTCATCTCATTAAAATGTATGTTTTGCACGTGTCTCTTCACTTCCTTATTAAGGGAGCGTTTAGAACATAGATTTTTGGATGAACTTATCCTCGTTTATCCTCTCATTATCATGAATACCATCTTTCATCAAGCATGCTCTATCCTATCATAAGATTTGAATGTAATGGCAACCTCATCCTTAAAGAAAATCAGAACGTTACTACTCTAGAAAGGATCCAACATGGAAATTTTTCCCCCAATTGGATTGGACCATACATTATCACACATAAGTATGGGTCGGGAGCCTATCATTTGGCCTCCCTTGATGGTAAACTAGAAGTGGAACCACTTAACGCATTTCACTTGCAACCATTCTATTGTTAGCACACTACTAGTGAGCACTTAGTCATATATTTAGATCATCTTCCATCATTATCCTCTTCCATCTATCATTGTAATGATTTGGAATTATGTGGTCTATTGTTACTTTCCTAGACATGACCTTAAATATGGGACACCACAGCTCTACCCATAGCATTTTTCATTATGGATAGGTTCTCCCTTCTTGGTGAGAGATCCACAATCATTACATCCATTGCACTCTTATTTACCTACTGAAACCATGCAAAGAAATCATGGGTATCTCTTGTACATTCATTTTCCCCTCCTAAGTGGTCTACCTAGCTATTCCCTACTCTTCCCCATGTTAAAGTCAAAATTCATGGATGCTCTTATCAAAATAAAAGATATTAAAAACAAACATCTCCCTTGAAGGACAATTATTCAAAAAAAAAGAGAAAATCAAATCAAATCAAATAAATAGACTGATCCCTCAAAGGAAAACTATCATGTATATCATTCTTACCATCTATATCATATATGTATAAAGTAGACATACCCTCAAAGGATGGATACTCTTTTGTATTATGGATATCAAAGGCTTCCCATAATGATTAGCCTTCCATTTTATCAACATGCTAAGAAAGCTTCCCACATTGATCAAATTTCTTCTAGCAAACTTTCATGCATTGATCAGTTTTCTTTTTCCCCTTCCTAGAGCTGGGGCATAGATTTAGGGAACACCACTCATGGATAACCCTCTTCCCACATACAAGTTACATCACAAACCCATTTTCATGTTGACATTAGGTTTATGAGTTCATTTCATACCTTTCTCTCATGATCTTTGGTATAACTAACTATTATTGGTTATATTCTAACATCATGTTTTGGTCACATGTGCCTTGTATTTCTGGGATCCCCCTCTTGTTTACCTCTAATGGATTGGAGGCATATTTTTCTCACACATTCCTTGATATGAATGTAACATCATTCATACCCATAGGTCTCCATCATTAATTTGCATTTATTTTAAACCTTTCCACATATATATTTTATCTCTCCTTTGTTTTATTATAAGAACATCTTCCTTTATGTAAATCCTCTTTATGCTACCCATCATTCATCACATCTATTTTAAAATTAATTTTTCTTAACATCACACACTGTCCATGCATATACATTCATCATCATAATCAAATCCTAAGTAAAACATGCAATCACATCATCATAAATCATAACTATATCAACTTCCATGTCATCATAAATAAATAATCAACATCACACAATCATATATATTATATCATGATAAAATCATATATATATATATATATATATATATCACCAAAATAAAGTGTATCAGTACATCATCGACCTCTAAGGATCCTCTCTCAAAGAAGAGAAGTTTGTAAAACCAGTAAACTTACATCATAAAAGTCTCAAATATTTCCCATGTGAGGCAAGTCCCTCTATTTATCTATCAGCCTCATCACCTCTACCCTAGCCCTTTCCTCAATGCGGCTGAGCCACACTCGTTGTACTACTAGATGGACCAACTCTAGCTGTCACTTAACTCTGTAGATGCTCCCAATATCATAGTGTCTTTGGAAGCTTCTCAATCATGATACCCTCATAATACTTATCCTCTGCATATAAGGATTTGTATCTATCTATCGAAATCATACTAAGAAGTGTCATCTCTCCTCCTCCCTAAAATGCTACCTATCCACCACCTACAACCTCGGTAGTTAGTATGGTAGTAAGATCCCCAAAATAGGAGCCTATAAGCCTCCCTTATTGGTGGTACTGGTCCTTGTCCTAAGTAACTACATCCCTCTATTGGATCACAGTGTCTCTCTCAACACGTAATCTCTCTAGCTCCATAAGTAATCATCACTCTATGGACTCTCGTCTATCTCCACCTCCACCACCTCCTAGAGCTATCCCTACCTCAACCTCCATCTCATATATCTCCTCCTCCTCCTCATCTCCTCCCTCCCCAACAACCCAAGAATGCCTAAGTTATGGTTAAACAATTAGAAAATCCCACTCCAACTTATATGTCATCATCATCATCCCAAGGTACATTGTGCCTCCTCCAATGGATCTAGCCATGTCAGGAACTGAAAAATCTATATCAATCTCCTCTCACCTATATGAGATAAGATCTCTCCATACTATCTATATGACTACAAAGTGTCATCACACTCTATCAAAATGAATAACCTCAATCATCTCTATCCATCTACCCTATATCCATCACATCCTCCTCATCCCAACTAACTCTACATCCACCCCAGGCCATGCAGGGAAGTCTCTATAGGGACACCATCTAATCTGATCCCTATCTAACTCTGCAAACCTATCTACATACCAGTCTACACCCATGTCTCCCCTCTCTCCATGAGCCTGATCCGATCACCATCTCAAGAAACCCACTGCCATCTCTATATGGTCCCTAGTGACCCATTAAAGCCTTGGTAGCCATATAACTGTAATATGCTTGTAGGCCTAGAAGTGTAACAAAAATCCTATGTCTAACTTTGATATCCTCCCAACTCTATACATAGATAGCTCATGATATACCTGCACTAGTAATGTAGTGCCAAATGAAAACATTGTCTAGTGCTCAACAATATCTGCATTACTATACCTAATAAATCCCATGGAAACCTGGCTCCTCTCGAGTCAAGTAATGCATAACACGAAACCACCATCATGAACAGACAAATAAATTGGATCTCCAAGGTATGGCTACCTCATACCTTAGCTCAAATGAAATTCCCCTCAAAGAGACATCCTCTAGGGTGATGGTCATCTCACCCATCCTACACCAAAAAGTTCCTATCTTCCTATCCCATTTCTCAACAAACATAATCATCAATCCCACATCCTATGGAATCCTCTGATAGTGTATAAAATCTCCTAAACCCACGGCTGCCAAGTGATCCCACTCAGCGTCGGTAACATATCCCTTAAACTTCTCTAACAATACTGGGACTCGATCTCTCTAGCCTGCAACCATCCAAGAAATAGACAAATATTAGATCCTTTAACCATTAAACTTCATCCAAAATCCAATTTAATAATCAATCAGCCAATCTATCCGTGGTTGACCCCGACCGAGGTTGGGTCAACACATATAGGGGTTGATCGACACACCTTAGTGATCCAAAAATAATCAAGTTTTTATCTACCTGATCTCGGACCCTTATAGGCTTTAATTATTTGCTGATAATTTTCTCCTTTTTCAGTAATCAATTTAAAAATTAATGCAAGACAATAAAGACAATTACACAATGATTGATTACGGAGTTTGGCAATTGCCTACGTCTCTAGGTTCTTATCGAACCATTCCACTAGTCAAAACTTGTAAGTTACAATAGTACTTTCACAAGAAAACCTAATGGAAACTATTAAGAACTTGCTTAGAAGAATAACCAGACCTTCAGAAGACAAGGGTGAAAAATAGCACCCGACTTCCCCTTTCCTGGCATATTCGGCAAGCTCGATGGCACCAGCTCCACTGTTCGGAATCCTCTGGTTCTCAATCAGCCTTCCAGATGCTTCGTAACGCCCTATGGCACTCCAGTTCGATATTCCAGGATTCACAATAATTTGGTGTGGTGCTATGGGCCGACTAGGTAGTATTAATAACTCCTAGCCACAATAATTTTAATTTACTATTGCCTAAAAATAATAGGTCAATAATAATTAAAATAATAATGCCTAAATAAATTAGGTCTTCACACAACTATGCCCATGGCAACTAACTCTCCTCTTGGCTCGCTCTCTGCCTTTCCGAGCTCTAGGAATGAGCTTCTCTGTTGCATTGTGTGTGTCCATTACAATGAAATGGGTTCCCTATTTATACAAAAATAGGGCCCTTAAAATAATGCATTTTAAAATTATCTAAGGCTAATATTAGCCTAGCCCGTAGCAAAATAAATGGGATTATTTCCCATAGTGGCGGATTTTCTTTAGGGAAAAATACCCATAGTGGGTATATCCCACATTGGGGGGGAGATATGTTTTTAGGCTTTAAAAGCCTTTCCACACATGTTTTAAAGTGGTCAAAGGACCACTTGGGGCATAACTGCCCCCACCTCCTTCTCACGTGGATCTCCACCCATGGCATTTGCATGCCCCCTACCACCGCTTCATCTCCTTCACCACGTGGACTTGGAAAATAGATATGGGGTTGGCAGTTTATGTGGGTGGTTGTATTAATGTTTTGCCGAGTCATGTGGTGTGCTTTGTGACCGCCGAGATATGTGGGAATGTGGTCTCACCAAGATTCAACCCTAAACATTACAAATTGAAATTGTATAGTAATATGGTGAATAATATAAAATTCAACCATATAATACTATGATATTCAAAATGAAAAATGGCTAAGTGGTGGCAAGCCACGTGGTGGCTTGTGGACCCACCACATCGTCGATAATACCATAGTCCACACGGCGGTCGGGCTCCCCTCCGTAACAAAAGTTGAGCCTCTTGTTCCGATGAGCTATCTTTTTACGACCATCGAAGACCAGAGATCGAAAACCCACAAATGACTCCCTTTTCCTTTTCACCATGTGTCACAGTGCCCTTGGTCCAATATTGACCAGTTGACCATAGTTGACTTTCTCGTTGACTGAACTTTGACTAGACATAACTAGAGCTCCCGATGTCCATTTGTCACATTCTCATAGTCGATGGAAAGCTCTCGAAATGATATTCTACACTAAAACAATTTAGGGATGTTTAGGGAACTTCAAAAATGATCCCCTGATCACACCTCCCCAATGAGAAAGGATTTTTGTCCCAAAAAGCTTATATTGGAACATTTTGCCATCCCGTCCTGAATCTGGAAACTCTGCTGCCACCTCAGAAGTGTTACTGTAGTAGACCCTTGGGTCTTCTCCTCTGCAACCTTCTCACTTTGAAAACTTTTCTCCAATCCTGGGACCTATGGGTTATGGTCCCATGATGCTTCTGTTGCGCAATTCTGATATCCGAATAAGACCTCCATGCCTCTATTGTGTGGTGCTAAGTTTCTACATGAAACCTCAATACTCCTAGTGTGTAGTGCTAAGCTTCCTGATATCTGACAACAAGGATCTTCTTTTACTCTATAACACAAGCTCTTGGCTTCGAGTTGATTCCGCAGAATCCAAACTGGTTTGAAGGAACTCCATGTTACGTAGAGCTATTATTGATCCAATGTCGATGATGGACAATAACTTGTCCTTTTTCAGACCTCAATGCCTCCAATACATGATGCTAAGCCTCTTTCAAGACCTCAAGCCTCCAATGCACGATGCTAAGTTCAGCGATGTTATAGACCTCAACATGCCTCCAATACATGATGTTAAGCCTCTTTCAAGACCTCAAGCCTCCAATGCACGATGCTAAGTCTGTTGATCAGCTACCATTCGAATGTGTGGTCGCAATGCCTTGACACCGAATGACATTTTGAGATGATCCTTTGAGAGCTCCTCTTGTTGACACACTAATATCAGGTACCACTCTGTTGCATGGTCACAATGCCTCTACACAGAATGAAGTTCTGACCCGATGTTAATGCCAACGGTGATTCAACTACCATTCTACTACACGGTCACAATGCCTCTACACAGAATGAAGTTCTGAGCTGACTCCTATAAACTCTACTGTCTACACAAATGGTAAATCAATCTCCAAGCTTTATATGAGTTAATTCCTGTATCCAAGCTGTAACAGGTACTCACAAGCTGATTAGGAGATATGTTTGGAGCATTAATCAAATTTTCTAAGTAAGAAAATCCACTGAGTATGGTAAACCTTTCTCTCAGCATTTTCTCACAGAATCTGATCTCCAAACAAATACTGCATACTATTCATCAATTTGAATTATGCAATATATAATTGAAAAATTGTTGACTTACCCATTTTAAAGGACTTTCACTTTCAGGTATTACCTGGTCCTAGGTTGAATTGTCAACTGGTGGTGGAGTAGAAACTTCCCTTGCCTTTGCAATAGGCCTCCATTCCATCTTTGGCTTGCCATTACTCTGATGGTGAGATGGATGCAGTTTCCAGCAATTTTCCACCCGATGCCCATTCCTCTGGAAATGAGTACAAAAATTCTTCTTAATCTCCTTCTTCTGGGAAGAGGAACTCTTTCCACCATTTCTTGACTTTGCATAATGAGATTGGTCTTTCTGATTTGCCTTGTTCCTGACAAACGACATCAACTTCTTCATCAATGTCCTTCTCTTTTGCAATCTAGCCACAAAATGATTATGCAATCCACAAAAAGTACATGGAAAGGAATTCCACATCTTTTGAAAATCATAACCATACTTCTTAAGCTGAAAAAGTGGATCAGAAGTTTTATTGTGCTTATGATTATGGTAAGAAACTGGAGGTGGAATCTCATTACCTCTTCACTGATTTCTCTTACCACATCCTACCTGTGACGACAAAGCACAAGTTTCCTTCTCAGAATCTTCTTGCAGGACTAGTGGGGTATTCACTTTGCTTTTGGAAGCTTGTCTCCTGTCAGCATTCTTAGAGCATTCTCAAATTTCCATTCCCACACTAGAAAAACCCAAACCTGCAAAACAAGGACGATCCTCGACCTGTATTGGGTTAGCAATGCCTTGGCCATTTTTACCAAGGCCTCTTCCATCAAATCCCATTTTATCTAGTAACTTGGATCCAATGCCTCTAGTATGCTTTTCAAACAAACCAAAGACTTCATTACCTGAATCTGAAACCAAATGGGAGGAAGAAGAAGATTCCAGTGGTGAACAACTTATAGTGCAGTCATCTGCCATGGTCACTGCATCTGAAGTTGAAGGTATTTCCTTTCTCTGATCACCACATTGCAACCTTGCCAAGAGCTCATCCTTGGTTTGCAATTCTGATTTCAAGTGAGCATTCTCCTCTTCCAAGGAGTAATACATTGATTGCAGGAGAGAATTCTCTTCCTAGATCTGGTGATTATAAGCTTCAACCTCATCAAGCTTCACCTATTTAGACATCTTGCCCATAGTGCACTTGTTCCCTGTTCACACAAATTGAACCAACTACACCAATCTTGAAGCAATCACTCTATTAATTAGATTTACTGAAATAGAAGCTAAACCAGTGGAGCTAAATTAGCCAATAACCAGCTCTGATACCAAACTTTCTCAGAGATTAGCAAGTTTGCAAGCCAATAACCTGCTCTGATACCAAACTTGATCTGAAAATAATCAAGTTTTTATCTACCTGATCTCGGACCCTTATAGGCTTTAATTATTTGCCGATAATTTTCTCCTTTTTCAGTAATCAATTTAAAAATTAATGCAAGACAATAAAGACAATTACACAATGATTGATTACGGAGTTCAGAAATTACCTACGTCTCCGGGTTCTTATCAAACCATTCCACTAGTCAAAACTTGTAAGTTACAATAGTACTTTCACAAGAAAACCTAATGGAAACTATTAAGAACTTGCTTAGAAGAATAACCAGACCTTCAGAAGACAAGGGTGAAAAATAGCACCCAACTTCCCCTTTCCTGGCATATTCGGCAAGCTCGATGGCACCAGCTCCACTGTTCAGAATCCTCTGGTTCTCGATCGGCCTTCCAGATGCTTCGTAACACCCTATGGCACTCCAGTCGATATTCCAGGATTCACAATAATTTGGTGTGGCACTATGGGCCGACTAGGTAGTATTAATAACTCCTAGCCACAATAATTTTAATTTACTATTGCCTAAAAATAATAGGTCAATAATAATTAAAATAATAATGCCTAAATAAATTAGGTCTTCACACAACTATGCCCATGGCAACTAACTCTCCTCTTGGCTCACTCTCCACCTTTCCGAGCTCTAGGAATGAGCTTCTCCATTGCATTGTGTGTGTCCATTACAATGAAATGGGTTCCCTATTTATACAAAAATAGGGCCCTTAAAATAATGCATTTTAAAATTATCTAAGGCTAATATTAGCCTAGCCCGTAGCAAAATAAATGGGATTATTTCCCATAGTGGCGTGATTTGCTTTAGGAAAGTGGGTAAAATCCCACATTGGGGGGAGGAGATATTTAAGTTTAGGCTTTAAAATAGCCTTTCCACGCATGTTTTAAAGTGGTCAAAGGACCACTTGGGGCATAACCACCCCCACCTCCTTCTCATGTGGATCTCCACGCATGGCATTTACATGCCCCCTACCACCGCTTCATCTCCTTCACCACATGGAATTAGAAAATAGATATGGGGTTGGTGGTTTATGTGGGAGGATGTATTAATGTTTGGCTGAGTCATGTGGTGTGCTTTGTGACCACCGAGATATGTGGGAATGTGGTCTCACCAAGATTCGACCCTAAACTTTATAAATTGAAATTGTATAGTAATATGGTGAATAATATAAAATTCAACCATATAATACTATGATATTCAAAATGAAAAATGGCTAAGTGGTGGCAAGCCACGTGGTGGCTTGTGGACCCACCACGTCAGTGATAATACCATAGTCCACACGGCGGTTAGGCTCCCCTCCGTAACAAAAGTTGAGCCTCTTGTTCCGACGAGCTATCTTTTTATGACCATCAAAGACCAGAGATTGAAAACCAACAAACGACTCCCTTTGCCTTTTCACCATGTGTCACAGTGCCCTTGGTCTAATATTGACCACAGTCAATGGAAAGCTCTCGAAATGATATTCTACACTGATATAATTTAGGAGTGTTTAGGGAAATTCAAAAAATGATCCCCTAATCACTTAGGGCCTAGTTGACGTCAACCTTGCAGAGTCACCACTAACTGCCCCTGACATCATCCATTTTTCTAAAAAAATGCAACAAAAAAAAACATAAAATCAATTAGAAAACAAGTGTGGGTTGTGTTACTCACCTTCCTCTGCACCCTCTAGCATTTTTTGGTTTCTCCTCTGGCTTCCATCTCTTAATATTCTTTTTTAGATCCCTACTCTCAATCATTAATTACATACGTCAAAATGAGCATTTTCAGCCGAATGTTGGGCTTATATAGCCACCGACACCAAATCATCATTAACCCCCTTGGGTCATTTTCAACTTTCCTTGGAAACCCTTTTTTTGCTTGCCCTCCTCCTTTTTTGTGTCCTTTGCTAAGGCCTCATATATTTTTCTCTCAAAGTCCACCATTATGGCCTCATTTATTTTCCCTTGGGGAATTTCATTTCAAAATTCTATTTATCATCCATGTCTTATCTAAAGTCCACTTTTGTGGCCATATTTATGTTCCCTCTAGGGCACCATTACTTATATTTCACCTCCTCAATCATCATCATGCCCTTTATAGGGGCACCATTATTTGTCTCCTTATCTGTTTTGTGCTCTTTTTCTAGGGTGCCATCTTATCATCTCATTATGTATCAAATTCCATCTTTGTGGCCATTCTTACTCTCCCTTGTGCCATTTTACATCATTATTTTTTCATATTTTACCTTTTCAACCATTTACATGCCCTTTGTTAGGGAAACATTATTTTGATCCTCATCCTTTGTGGACACATACCTTTTCACTCGATTCCTTGAGTATGAAGGATTTTGCATTTAGTTGCACATACTTTGATGTTTTCCTATGACCCATTGATCATCCCAGCTTGCATCCATTTCATAGTGATTTTCACCCACTTGCTGGCCCGTAGAACATTATCATCGTCTCCATTAAGACCACCCTATGCCCGTACCCACATGTGATATGATCGAAGTCACTACCATATTTTTTATTGTTATTGTGATCCTTTTTTCTTGGGGCATATTTCCTTTCCTTATCATTTTACCCATATTTCTTCACCCACTCGCCCTTCATCATATACCTTTTATAAATGTGTCATTGATTTACCATCACATTATCGATCCCTTGTTTGAGGGGAAGCTCATCATTAACCTTTCATCAATCCTCATCATACTCTTTTTCTCTCATCATTTTTGTCTCATGGCTTGTTAGTGCAAACCACTTGACAAAAAGGTGCAAATGCAGACACCAAAATTCGGTATCCCTACCCTTGTTTTCCTACGTACGCATATTTCTACATGGTCCTAACTACAATTCCTTTATTTAATTCATCCCCCTTCATTTAATATAAACCATTTACCATCCCATCACCTATTAATCTTTATTAATTGATATAATTAATTAATTAATTAGTATCCATTAGTTAACTATCCCTAATTAACTTACCTTTTAGGATGCTTTTATCCTAAATATACATCCCTATGCTTTTTATAGATTTTATCCTACCTATATTTATCCCCTAACTACCCCTGACACATCCCTAAAAAACCTTTTACTGCATACATGCTTTAAAGCACTTTATCCCATCCTTAAGAGCGTAAAATCCCGATTAAAAACAAAAAATACACCCCTTTGGGGGAATTTTCCCCACAATTGGCAACAACCCATCCCAGTCATCTTCAACCCTTTAAAATTACATTCACCCCCCATTTTCTGGGGTATGCATGTGAATATATGAGATTTCTTGTGACTTGTGAACTCTTTCTCATGCTTGAACAACCCTGCAACAGTTCTAGACCTCTTGTATCTCCTCTTAACATCCGTGCATCACTTGTGAACATCCTTCATGAGGTTACCATCATTTTTGTGTTTTTTTCCAGTTATTATCATATTATCATTGTCTTGATTACATATAACATTTTGTAAGACCATATCATCTTCAACACCACTCAGAGCTCCATTATCAACTTTCTCTTCCAGTTTCTTTACTTACAGGTCATCCATTCCTCTCATTTGCATTAGGCATTGTTCTCCCCGGCTACAATTATCGTCACCTAGCTCATCTTTTTGTCAACTAAGTCTTCTATCACTGTACTTTATATCTCTAGATCCTTCCTCGGTGCCCATCTCTATTTTTTTCTTCTTTAGTTTTCCAAATCCATCATCTTGCTCCTCTCTTGCATCAAAACTAGCCTATCTACACCCCACTCATCATCAAACTGGACCCTTTTTACCAACTAATCTACTTAAACCTCTATTTTTTGCCATTTGTTGGTGTTTTCTGCCTCGGATTCCCTTCTACATTTCACTTCTAACACCTACATGCCTCTACTACATCCATTTTACATCTAGATCTTTGTAGGTATGCATATTTACACTGTTGTCCAGATCCACTCACCCAGGTCATCGTCAACCTGCCTCTCTATATTATGGGTCACCATCAACCCAATCAAGTAAGTTTGTTTTAAGTTCATTTATATTATATCACTACTTTCCATCTATTTCTATCAGTTTCATATTCTGTTTTGTATCAGTTTCTACGTGTTATCCAGTTACTTATAATTTATATCACTTTCTTTTATCAAATGGGATTTGACATCCACGAAAGTAGGGTAACACTTCTTGGATCCATATTTATTGGGAATCCCCTATATATATTATCTAATCCATCTCCTTTTTATTCATTCTTATTTTCAGGTTCATCTAGCTTGCAACGAGGTCATTCACTTTTTTACTATCTTCTTGCATCCATCACACATTCGAGGTACCATAAACCCTCCATGTTATGAGTTATTTAGTTTTCTTTAGTACTAGATCATTAAATTGAAAATGAATAATAAATTAGATCAACAACCACATCTACATTAACATCTTCATCACATGTACCTCCATCTTTACTTATGGCCACACCATCTATTTTATCCCAATCCTTCACACTTAATTATTCATCAGCATCCACTCCTCTATTTATACCCACTTCCACACCAATCACATATTCTAGCATAACCACACCTATGTTTATGCCTCAATTTTCAAATGTAACTATGATACCTCTTAAAACATTTAAGACATAAACACCTCCACCTAAGGAAACCATGAACTGTATTTGTACCCCATCTACAAAAACAACCATCTCTACCCCAACCAATCCAAAACCTATGCGGCCCATGACTCATTTATACCTCATCAACCACATCATTTGAACATCTCTTCCTTCACCAATATCCACAATTACACCACAATATTTAGACCCTCCATTTGAGATCTTTTTCATCCCCTCTAAGGGAAAATCTTCATAATCAAAATCCAAGACTCTTGGCGTACTTCCCCAAAAGTCTCTCATGCATCCTCATAAAAAGGTAGACCTTACCCCTCCTAATCAATTCAATGACATATCATCTCTCTTAGGAGTGCCCCCATCCATATTAGGGCTAGTCCCATCACCTAAGACACCCATCACCAATCAATCTTGAAACACCAATACATCTAACTTACCTATCAAAGCAACACCTCCAATGTAAATACCTACTTCTTCTTCTAGATATCCAAATCAACATCTCCTATCAAACCTCACGAGATAAATCTTCCCTATACCACTTCTATAGGATCTTACACAAGAGATCCTTAGACATTTAAATCAACTATCCACTATCACACTCCCTCCTATCAAGGCCTTTGATGCACATAGTAAAAATCCATCATGTTTCAACTTCAATGTTGTTTGCATTTATCATCGCACCCTGAGTCATGATACCAAGAATTATAAGGCCCTTGAGGCTATCATTCATGATCTTATTAAGGAAGATGACTTTCTCATCTAGGGGGATCATCCTTCTCCATCCATTGTCCTGTCCACAACCAATCCAATTCCCATTTCTAAATCTTCATTCACTCAGATTATCTAAGTCTCCTAACTCATCCACATCCTCCATGTTGTCATCTCTCCTCTACATGTTACTCCTAAAAAAGAGGTTCCTCCCTTATCCATCGAATGTTGTTTGTCTTATCATTCAGCCCTATGATCTTAAATCATCTATCCAATTAAAACATAAAGTCACCATTGCTGTACTCCTAACAATATCACCCCATATCTCTCCATGTCCTCTATCTTATCCTCATCCAAGTTGCTTAGTGTGAGGCAGCATCCCTCATTGGGGGAGTATCCACCCCTTTCTCTCAATCATCTTTCATCTTATCCCTTATCCACATATCACATGCATATTGATCCATCTTCCTCTCTATCAAACAACTCCTTCAATACTGAGGGACTTCACTCTAGGACTAGTCTACTATCATATTAGTTCCTTTCATCTTGATCCTCGACATTGTCTTGTCTATCTCTAACCTTATCCGATTTATTATCTCATCATATCCAATCTACTTATATTTTTCTCCATCTCATCCTAAGTCCACCTTTTTTGCCATATTTGTGCCTCTCTTGGGGCTCTATATTTCATCCTAAGCCCACTATTATGGCCATCTTTTTCTCATTAGGATGTATTTTTTATCGCTTCCTCATAGTGCATAGTTTTTATCTCCTCTCTTCAATCTTGTCTCATCCAATATTTTACAAGCTATAATCCTATCTAATCATGATTTTGACATTGGTGAAATTGGCCTTAAATTAGATCATCTCTACTATAGAAAGGATCCAACTTGGAAATTTTTCCCCCAACTAGATTGGACCTTACATTATTAAGCATAATTATGGGTTAGGAGCCTATCGTTTGGCCTCCTTTGATGTTAAACCAGAAGTGGAACAACTTAACACATTACACTTGTGACCATTCTAATTTTATCATACCTACCAATGAGCGCTTATTCATATCCTTAAATAATTCCCCAATCATTATCCTCTTCCATCTCTCATTGTAATGATTTGGAATTATATTTTCTATTGTCACCTTCCTTAAGTATGGGCACCACAACTCTTTCCATAGCATTTTCCTTATGGATAGGCTCTCCCTTATTGGTGATAACTTCATGATCATTACATCCATCACCCATTTATCTACCTGTTGTAACCACATGAAGGGTTCATAGGTCATTCCTTTACATCTTCTTATCCCCTCATAAGTGGTCTAACTAACTATCTCCAGCTCTTCCCCATGAAAAATTCAAAATTCCATGGATGCTCATCAAATTTATCAATAACAAACTGCTCCCTCGAAGGATAGTTCTTCATAAAAGATTAAAAAATAAAAATATATTGATCCCTCGAAAGACATTTGTTCATATCATGCAAAAAATAAAAATAGATTAATCCCTCAAAGGACAGTTATCATGCATATCTTATCATGTCATCTCAAAATCCCATACGGAAAAAACTGGACCACTCCCTTGAAGGATGGCTACTCTATTATATCATGGTAACAAAGGCTTCCCATCGTGGTCGGCCTTCTATATATCCAAAAAAAGTAAAAGTATATATAAACAAAATAAAAAATCAATCATCCTAAAAAGCTTCCTGCATCGATCAACTTTCTCATATATTACAAACTTCCTGCATTGATCAGTTTTCACTCTTCCCTCCACCTAGAGCTAGGGCATATTCCTAAGAACAACCACCTATGGAGAACATTCTTCCTACATATAAGTTACATCTAAACTCATTTGTCATGTCGACACTAGGTTTATAATATCATTTCATCCATATTTCCCTCATGATCTTTGGTATAATTAACTATTATTTGTTTTGTGTTATCATTTGTTATTGGTTGCAAGTGCATTGTCTTAATTGGCTCTCTTTCTTGTTTACCTCCAATCTGATTTCAATTATCACTTCCTCACACGTTCCTTTCTATGACATAGTATTGTTTGTACCCTTTGGTCACCACATATCAAGTTACATTCATTTTCTTCTATCTATCTCATCTAATCTCTCTCATCCATCCTATCTATTTTATCCCATTCAATCTACCATATTTTTTCTCACTTTATCAATATTCCCTCATCCCATCTTATCAACTTGTCTTATCTCATCCAAATCTCATCCAATCTGACATCTTATCTAATCTATCTCATCTTAAGTCCACTTTTGTGGCCATCCTTATGTTCCCTCTTGAGGCACCATATCTCACATTTTCCTATCTCACCTTTTTTTCCATATTTGTGTCCTTTGTTGGGGTACCATTATTTTCATCATCATCCTCATTCTATTTGGACACATATTCTTCACCAATTCCTCATGTATAAAGGATTTTGCATTATTATTCTTGTATTTGTTTGCACATATTTTGATGTATTACTTTGATTCGGTCGTACCATTGCTTACACATCCATTTGAGTGGATTTCCATTAGATTCTTTCCATTCCGCAATGGTTTTCTATGACTCACAGGTCTGTAGGAAATTTCCATCATCTGCATTGAGGTCATACATTGTTCCCTATTTAAGTGACTCCTAGAATCACCACCATAGTTTTTAATGTTGTTTGAATCCTTATTTTCCAAGGGCATCTCCCATTATCCCCTCATCTTATTTTCTCATCCTTTCCATCATTCTCATCAATATCTTTCAAACTTTTCATTGATCCCTAGTTTGAGGGGGAGCACCTCATCAATCCTTTGTCATCCCTCATCTTAATTATTCATCTCTCATCATTTTTTTCTCATGGATTACTTGCACAAATTATGTGATAAAAGGGGAAAATGTAAACACCAAAATTTGGTTTTGTTGCCCTCTTCACCCCGCATTCACTCTCTTTCACCATGTTCACACATTTAAATTTCCCCTTTCCCTCCTAAATCCCATTTCCTCAAATTTTTCCACTTTCCTATATTATCCCATCATTTATTTTATTTCCCTTAATTCACCCTTAATCAAATTTAGTTTATCCATAATCATATTTATTTACCAAATCTCATCTATTATCCCTAAACCTAATTATTAACCTCTTTTATCATCCTTAAGCACCTATTTATCATCCCTAGGTTCTCACCTACCCTCATTTAATATTTTCCTACCGGGTATCCTCCCTAAATGTCTCTTTTTTCTTCTCTAGGCCATCATTTGATGATTTCATCTCTCTCTAGCATTTACTTAATAAATTACATCCTCTCAATCACCTTTTATCCATCCCTAAGTTCCTAACTACCTTCATTTAATAATTTGATCTCCCTTTTCCTTTATTTAACAATTTTACCTCCCACCTACCTTTATTTAATGCTTTCATATCTCACTCTTCCATTCATCCTCCATATAAATACAACCATACCCACTCCTTCTTCACGTAGATCAGAAGAGGAAATTCTTTTAAAGATTAGGTCTTCTTGTGGATTTGTTGTGTTTATTTCTTATCTTCAAACCCATTCACCATCTACCTAACCCAATCACCATCAACCCATCTCATTCGTCATCGACCCTATCTGCACTTATCAAATCTATCCATTTTCTTGCATTCTTTATGTTTCCTCTTGTTATAGATATCTTGTAGGTTTTTATCAATAATCACAGTGTTTTATTAGTCTCATATATGCAATCAGACCCTTCATAACTATATTTTTATCATTTTATTGGTTCACCTACCTCCATTCACCATCGAATGAACCTCTAGAACCTGGGTCACTGTCAACCCAGCCAGGTATTATTTATTTTATGTCAATTTAGATCAAATCTATTTCTATTATCTTATATCCATCTTTTTCATTTTTTGTTATCTTAGATTCTACATTTTATATCATATCCATATCCATTTAATTTATCTATCTTTATAAAACATAGGGGTTGACATCCACATAAGGAATTTCACACTTCTTGGAACCGAATTCGTCAGGAACCCCCCCATCTACCATCTAATCCATTTTTATTTCTAGTTATCTTTGTTGTCCATATTCATCTAGCTCGCAGCAAGGAGGAGTTCATCTTTTTGCCATCCATCATCACCATCTTATCCTAAGGTACCTTAAACCTTTGCATGTTTTGAGTTGATTGGTTTTCTTTAGTATCTATTTCACTAATCTAAACAACAAAGAGAAAATATTTTCCAACACAGGGCACATGACTTTATTTCATCTCTTCTTCTAACTTGATGCTCACAATCATAGTGGATCAAAAACACAGTCACAAGAATGATCAACTACAACTGATGAAGGACCTTACAAAGACTATTGAATCTTGGAGAATATAATTTCTGACCTCTATTTCATATTCAAAGTCATAGGTAAGCACTACCATCTTCATCCATACCATGGAATACTAATTAGGACAAGTTCCTAATGAATTTGTATGCACAAAACACAGTATTCAAAAACTGATCAAGATTATTCATCTAAACACCTGATCCTGATTATCATGGAACATATCTAGAAATATATTATCCTAGGGCATCTCATCAAGTCGATAACATTCATCATTTCAAGTTATATAACATAGATACGCTTGTATTTCAGATATTTCTCACATTGGGTTTTAGGATCAAAAATCTAGTCCTGGCCTAGAAGGCTTCTACCAATTCAAACATCGCTTTCATGCCAAAAGATTGCATGAAACACTTCACAAGATACCTCAACTCAAAATTCAAGCTTTCATATGTATGGGTTTTTTGGAGAATATCATAGTTACAACCTCGTTTCTTAGACCTACTTGATAGACCTCATGAGACAGTTTAGACTATTGGGACTTGGACCTGAAATCACTTCACCAAATAAAATCACGAGCTCAAACATTTAATGTATTAATTTTATCAACCATCCATGCTCATATTTCACTTCCACATCATCCCTTTACATCATCATCCTTTCAAACTAACATGACTGGTTTTGGATCTTGTAGCCCTTAAGCGGTAGGTCACCCTAGTTGACCTGCTTCACAAAAATCTTTCAAAGAACCTACCTAAACTGCCCATGATCACTTAGGTCACATCCTAAGTTTTCTCCCACATTTTTTTATTTTATCATAAAACATGTTATACATGATTGTACCATCAAATGCTTACAAAACATAGATATTTCAGTACCTTACAGTTACACCTAGAGAATGATACCACCACCAAAATGAAGTAGGAATAATCCTATACATGTCTGATTCATAAAATAATATTTCCTAATTCATTTTAGGACCAAAATATCTAGTTCTTCTCCATCACTTTCAAAGGAGGGTTTTAGGAGGGTTTATAACCTATCTAGCTTATTAAGGATCTTTCATAAAGCTCTGATGTTTATTTGATCTCATTCTTATTGATTTGGAATCTTCACTTCGTGTATCATCATCCTTCAAATCATCAGGGTCCCATGTAAATCTCACACGTGTGGGTCAACATATCAATTTCACCATCGAGCTAATTTTTGCCTCCTTAAGAACTCAATAGAGTCAAAAACTCATGTTCTTGCTCCTCCTTTTGAAATTTGACCTAAAAATTTGTCCTTAGAACTGTATTAACCTTATTTGCATGTTATAAGACTCATTTAATTCTAAACATATCTAAAACTCATCAACCTCCTTGATTTTCCCATGCTCACTTAACTTGATCTCAAGAACATGCCTTCAATAGACATCAAACATGCTTCTACCAGCTAAATATTGACCTGTAGCACCTTCCACATCCTTTCTACAATATCACAACACAAAATTCATGTTTATAATACCATTGTTGATATTTTTTTACTCCATACTCCAAGCCATGCTTGTACTAGGTCTTAGAATTAGGCCTAGTTGATCTTGTTTCAACATTTTTTTCATGAAAATATTTTTTTCTCCATCATGGAATCACTTACACATCTTTTATACAAGATGTCTCATACATTTTCATGCCCTCAAGGGCTCACTTAGCTCTACAACTCATTTCCATGTTCCATTAGGCCTCCAAAAGCCTAGACTAGGTCTAGATGATAACCTACAAACCATGTTCAAAATTGTACCTACACTTTGAGACTCACATGAGTATCTCAACATACTCTCTTCATTCTATCCATACATCTACCATGTTTCTCTATTTTCCTCATGCATTAATTATATCATACCAAGTCATCCTACTGACTAGGCCTCATGATTAGGCCTACTAAACCAAGGAAATATCAGTAATGTCACTCATACACACTTGTGCACACCATCTTGACTGTATCACATCATCATACACTTTCAAAAATATCTAATACAACATCATGAGACTCTATCATATCACCATCATGCCTCTACCAAGTGATCTCAATCATGACACTATGGACTCATGACATACCTTGTCATGTCATGTCACAATCACTACAAACTTCCTCTTGCACTCCTTTGTCATTAATGATCCCTTTTGCACCATTGAAAAATAATAAAATACTGATACGAAAACATACCAGTCCACAAACTTACTTTTTCATATTCCACATATTATATACTCATTCACTACTAAACACCTAGCTTAAAAGGAAGAGGACCCTCTACAAATGTTTAGGATTTGAAATGTAAAATACACGTGGTGTGTAGAAGGTATATGAGATTCCATTAATTTTTCTTCTTGGGAAAAACTATGTCATAAATGATAATAACCTTTCTTATTTAAATTCCCACAATTTAGATATGTCAGTTTCTTCCACTGGAATGATTGGTCATTGTCTAGCCTCTCTATAAAATGATGTTAGTGGTCTTATCATTTTATAGAGAACATACCACAGAAGGGTCATGTGTTTCTCCTTCCACCTTAGATTACACATTTTTTTATGTTTCTTAAATCATTATCCTCGTTATATTCCTATAAATTTAATACCTCATCTCTATGTTTTTTTTCTTATCTTTGTGCTTACATCAAAGATTATACTATCATTGAGCTCAACCTGGTCCCTCAAATTTGATCTATATTTAAATTTTAATTGGTTTTGAGATCAATAGGAATCAATATTTTTATTGAGGTTCCTTTAATCTCAACATCCTATTGCATCATGGATCACATATTGAGTATTGTGATTCAAACTTGCTCAAATATGGTATCTCATCACACCATAGACAAAATCAGCCAAGTTTGTATGTTCCCTCAACTCACCCATTATTTCAATTTGCATGTGGTAGTTAAAAATTGCATTGATTAACTCTCCAAATGGCTAGATTATGTATTCTACACAAGTCCTCACCCATTGTTTCACTTTGCATGCGGTATTTAGACATTGCATTGATTGACTCCCCAAATGACTAGATCATGTATGATACATGAGTCCTCATGCCTTGACATATGGGTTTACATGTTTTCCAACTATCCTTGACCAACATCTATAAACTCAATATATTCCATACATTACTATTCATTAGTTCTTCAACATATTATAATATTCAAATAGATCAACCGAGTTATAATCTTCAAACTAATCAACCAAATTATAATCTTCAAATTTAAATGTTTTGTTTTTATAACATTGGATGAGCTAGAGGATCAAAAGAGGTCTCAGACATGCACAAAAAAATAATTTTACTCCTTTTCCATTTTAGAAAACATTATTTATGATAATAGGCATTTCCAAATGGGATTCTTAGTAGTTTTTTTAACACACATCAAGGAAATAGATGCCCAAATATTTTTTTAGTGGTGATTGATGAACAACATCATTAGGTGTGTTGATGAGGGGAAACCCTAGTCACTTAAAATAAAACCTAATTACAAATTTCCATGGAATTGGTGACATAAGAAACCCTAAACTAGATTTTATGTATATAACATTAGCATATTTTGGTAATCAAACATACTATACATACATACATACATACATACATACATACATACATACATACATACATACATACATACATACATACATACATACATACATACATACATACATACATACATACATACATACATACATACATACATACATACATACATATATATATATATATATATATATATATATATATATATATATATATATATATATATAGATATATATATATATATATATATATATAATTGTGAGTATAACATGCATTGAGGATAATTAAACATGTTTAGTTCCAACTACACTATGTTTGGAAGGAATGGACCTCTACATGAAACTTGTTAATATATTTTATGTTGGTAAACAATTTAATACTAATATTAAGTTATTTTCTCAACCTTTTTACATTTTTTTAATTCGATTAACTTATTTCACATGAGACGGACTATAATAACATATGTTATATATGTCAATTTTCATGTTACATTTTTAGAGACTACAACTATAATTTATTGTTTCATTATAGAAATATCTCATTTATATTTGTTAATAATATATATTATATGTGTCTATTTTAATGTAGCATTATAGGTTAAAATTATCTAGTTTATTATTTCATCTTAGAATGTTCTAAATTGTATATGTTAATAATGTACATCATTTGTCTCTTTTTATATAATATTATATTTGAAGTTACATAATGCAGGGGCATCATCAAGAAGCCATTCAATTACAAATTTTCTGATATATGAGGTCAATAGGAGTATTCTATGGTATGTGGAGTCATAAGAGAGAGATTTCTAAATGTTAAAGAGTTTGAATTTTCAAATTGGATTTTTTCCCTCCAAAAGGTGTAATTAAATTACAAAAGCATGTCAAAGATTCCTAAGGGTTGTCATGCATTGCAAGTGTCTTGTTGAGGTGGTATGATGTGTAATAAGTCTTTATGTGAAAATGTGAGGTGATGAGTCATTAAAAATTGCTCAAATGTGGTGCAAAAAGCACAGTTATGAATCATAAAGGTTCATAGGGAAGCAAGTTACATTTCAAAAGGGAGTTACATGGCAGATGGAATTCAAATATAGGGGTTTGGTGATAGGAGTAAGGCAGTTAGAAATTTCCTCATGGAGGAGGAGGGGGAGAATGAGAGAAGGAGGAAGATACAATTTGTAGAAGATACAATATATATTTGAATGAAGAACTCAATTTGTATAAGAATTATTACAAGATCATGGTCTTGATAGTTCACATTTTCTTTGTATTTTCATATGGAAAATTGATGAGATCCTTCCATGAATGTGTGAATAATCATCTTAGAAGGTTAGTATAGTGATTAATGTTGAATGTTCTGTATTTTGATGTATGAATGTTCCTTGAGGAATGAAAATGATTGTATATGGTTGTAATAAATTTGTGAATCATAAAGGTTAAGATAGTTGATTTATGTGAGAAAGGTTGGTTGGAATAATTTACATGAGTGGATTCATAAGGTATTGTTTCTTTGATAATTTCTTGTTCATGATTGTTGAAAACCTCTTAAGTGGAACTAACTGGGACTATGATTTCATAGTCTAAGATAAGTTATTTTACTTAACCTTGTGTTATGAAAATGAGGTTGTGGAATGTAATAGAAGACCATTCAAGTGATTACAGGAGGTGAGTGTTAACATAAGGAGAGATCACACATGTTTACAGTGAGTCTTATCCTTCATTTAGATGAATGAAGCATTTGTAAATCCTGGTTCTAGATATACGTGTAAAGGTATTTCATTATTGATGAAGAATTTTTGGTCTGTGGGATGATACTGGTAAATACAACCTATGGAGGAGGTAATAATAGATATCCAATCCAAGTATTAAGCCTTGAAATCAATATAATCATCCTCATCAACATTTGAATTTTCTCATGTCTATATAGTGGCATAACTAGGGTTTCAAAAGGAAGTGTATGTTAAAATGCTTAACCCGAGAGTTTTTCTTTAGAAATCAAAATAAATTACTGTAGAGGATGTTTAAGAACTATTTTAGAGGAATATGGGGTTTTTATTGCTAGAAATGAGATTTATTCTTGACCAGTCCTCGAATGGACAGTGTAACACAAAGAAATGGCTAATTGTAAGAACTGTTTAGCAAAGGAACTATGTTGTATATTTTAAAATGAGTCTTGAAACTTTTCATACACCAATAAATCCTTAATGGGTGCTTATAAAACCTTATTTTGTTCCTTGAATCCTTTTGTATTAGAAAATATGATAGGGATTAGATTGTCCTAAGGCTAGTTAGAGCTAGTAAGCCATAGAGAAGAAAAGTAGATTTGCAAGAGGACCATAAGGAATCAAGTGATTGGAGTTCTAATTTTTTTCATTCACAATGAGGATGAAATAAGGATCTAGGAGTCAATTTAGAAAGTTTTGGGTTTCTATAATGTCTTCATCCAAACATGAATGTTCCAAGATACATTGTCTTAAGGGTAACTTAAGGATAAGTTTTGACAAATTAGTGTATGAGATTGAGCTTTGGAATTTTTGACATAATTTTAGTGAAGGATATTATTTTTTTTAGTGGATAACATGTCACAAGGCAGTGGAAAGCTTACATTAGCTAAGAAAATCCAAAAGTTGCATGTTGAGCAGAGGGGGCTAGTCAAAAAACCTAAGAGAAAGGATGAACAGGGTAAGAATGAATGAAGGGTGAGCTATTTGATGGATGGAATGATGTTAGGGACTCAGAATAGGAAGTATAGTGAAATAGAGAATCCATTTTATAATCCATTTAGTGCAAATTTGATCAAATATAGCAAGTATTTTAAGCCATTTTGGGCTTGAATGATCCTCAAATGCAGAGTAAGGTGTAAGTTGTTATTTGAAAACTCTTGATTGGATTGTATGTATGAATTGTTTTATTTGATCTACATCATTTGGTATCAGAGTGTGGAGTTATTGTTGTGATTTGTTTTTGATATTTGAATGATATGATTTTATGGCTAACAATGTTGTGAAGTGTGTGTAGTGAAGAAAGTGACAGGTGAAGAGTGTGAAGAGTGAAAGAAGAAAGTGAAGAAGACACCAAAAGACCTGGTGAGGCCAAGTGAGGTGTAGAGAAAAAGCAAGTGAAAAATACTTTTCAGAGAGAGGATGGATCAAAAGAGGAAATAAGAGATTTGTGGAAGTTTCTTAGCCACAAAAGAAGACAAGAAGAGCTAGAGAAAAGAAGAGAGATGAAGCCAAGAAGAAATAATAGTAGAGGAAGCATGAATAATGGATGAAGGTAGAGATGAAAAGGTTGAGAGAATAATATAGAGAAGTTAATAGATAATGATGGAGAAACCAAGGTATGGGATTGATTTTATCATGAAGAAGAAAGCCAAATGGCCTATAGAGAAAATCATGAGAAGAAATCAGAGATTTCAGTTGCAAAGAAGGATCAAGAGTGAAGAGAAGAAGCTGAGACAAGAAGAAAAGAAAGAGGATAAGGTTGACAAGAAGAATAATGAAGAGGAAAATCAAGAGGAGACCTTGATACCAGTTTCAAACCATGGATACATCATGCCTAAGTGGTGGAAGAAACCAAGAATCATAGAGTAAAGAAGAAAAGCCAAACCAAGAAAAACAAGCCAAGTGAACAAGAGTAGAACAAGAGAGAGAAAAAGATTTCTTGAATGCACAAACCAAGTACAAAAATAGGTGGTATGGAAAAGAAAGGAAATAATCTTAGTATAGAAAAATAAAGATGGAGTGAAGAACAAAGAGGATGATCACTCATAGAAAATAATAAATTTCATAGATTAAAGAAGAAAATCGAAGCCAAAGGTGAATGCAAGGTAAGTAAAATTGATGATTTTTGGATTGGTATTGATATTCATTGGGTGAATTACTTGAAATTGTCAAAAATGATTTCAATTGTGCATTTGAAGATAATAAACATGGTAATGAGCAAGGATAATGAAGTTTTTTTTGATTATATGGATGTTCTTTTGCAAATTTTTCTAGATGAGATGAATGATGGAAGGAAAGATATAGGTACAGCTGAGGAAAAGTTATTTTTAAGGGCATATAATGGTCAAATGAACACAATGAAGATGAAAATGCAGAGTTAGAGCAGCTTGGTATGGTAAAAAAGATGGATGAGAAATTCAATGAGCAAGAAAATTAAGATTTTGACAAGACTAATGATGAATATAAGTTGAATATGAGATATGTAGGGATGGAGGAGCTTATAAAATATGGAGAACAAAATGTTTTTTTTGTTATTTTATTTTGTATGCAGGTACCAAGAGTAGAAACATGAAGCTAGTGCAAGTGAAGGTGAAAATCAAGAGGAAAGAGAGCAATATGGGACCCAGGTGGATATAAGAAAGAGAGCACAATGGGAGAAAGGAAATAATATTAAGAACATACCATGAAGATGAATAATTTAGGTAAAATGGAACTATGCAAGCAAAATGTATGGACACTTTTCTTCACCTTGGGAGTATGATATAGGATCATCATCAAGAATCCATTCTATTACAAATTTTCCTGGATATGAGGTCAATAGGAGTGTTCTAGGGTATGTGAAATCATAAGAGTCTATTTCTAAATCCAAAAGAATTTGAATTATTAAATTGGATCATTTCCCTCCAAAAGGTGTAATTAAATTACAAAATCATGTCGAATATTCCTAAACATTTTCATGGGTTACAAGTGTCTTATTGGGGTGGTAGGATGTGTAATAAGTCTTTATGTGAAAATGTGAGTTGTGAAATGTGTGAATATAATGTAAATTTCCTAAATGTGATGATGAGCACATAATGAGTCATTATGGTTCTTAAAGATAAGTTACATTTCAAAAGGGAGCTACATGGAAGATGACATTCCAATATAGGGGGTTGGTGAAGGAGTAAGAGGAAAATTTCCTCATGTGCAAGACAAGAAGAAGGTGGAACCTACAAAATTATACATGAAAATATATCTATTTGAATGAAGAACTTGGCTTGTATATGAATTCTATATGCATGTTTCATAGTTCACAAGTTTATGCATTTATAAGGGAAGATTGATATATTTATGTGTGTAAGAACTCATTTTAGAAGGTTTCTAGTAATTAATGTTGAAGTTACCCTAGTTTTGGTAAAGTAAGAAGAAGAAAAATATTTTATGCATGACTGTGGTAAATTTAGAAAAACATAAAAGTAAGTAAGATAGTTTTTCATATAGAGAAAGGTTGTGGAATAATAATATTCCTTGACATTTCCTGTTACATGTTACAAAATCTTAAGTGGAACTATACTATGACTGAGTTTCATAATTAAGCAAGACTTTACTTATTTTGTCATGAATATGAGTTTGTGGAATGTTAGAAGACCATCAAAGTGATTACAGGAGGTGAGTGTTAAGTAAGGAAGAGGCAACATGTCTACAATGAGCCTTAGAGTCCAAATTTACAATGTGAAGGAAGCATACCCCTAGTTCTAGGTATATGTGCAAAGGTAAAATTTCATGATTGATGAAGAAGCCTTGGTTGTGGGATGATACTAGTAAATACAACCTATAGAGGAGGTGATAATAGACATCCAAGCCAAGTATTAAGCCTTGAAATCAATTATAATCATCCTCATCAGCATTTGAATGTGCTCAAGTTTGTATCATGGCATAACTAGGGTTTTAAAAGGAAGTGTATGTTAAAACCCTTTACCCAAGATTTTTTCTCTAGAAATCAAAATAAATGACTGTAGAGGTGTACCCTAACTATTAGAAGAGGAATTTGGGACTTTTATTGGTGGAAACGAGATTTATTCTTACCAGTCCTTGAAAGGACAATGTAACACATAGAAAGGGTTAATTGTAAGAACTATTTACTACATTGTATCTTTTGCGATGAGTATTGAAACTTTTCATACACCAAGAACTCCTTAATAGGTGCTTAGAAAATACTATTTTGTGTATTGAAGCCTTTTGTATCATAATATATGATAGGGAGTAAATTGTAGAACAATGATTTCCTTAAGCATATTTTATTTGGAGCTTCTAGATATATGTGAATATCTTCCCAAATTTTTCACCTACCAAAGCTAAAAATCTAATATTCCAATGACTGAACCCACTATAGTGTGTATTATTGTTGATGTTGACCTACACATCCTAAACCTTTTGAAGAATTTTTTTTAAAAACATCATTGCTAGGGTATTCTTCCATTAAAATAATGATGATTTATGATGTCCTAAGCTTACTCAATAAAAGGATTTCATGCCCAAAAAACATGTTCCTTACCAATGTATTATGATGGAAAAGGTAATTTTAATAATTTAGTGTAAGTAGATGGAGATGCTCGTGGGAAGTGTTGAAGAAGTTAAAGTTGAAGGATTGGAGGTGAAACATTGGATGGGGAAGATTCGTGATGGAAAAGGGGATTGAGAGAGGAGAATTATTTGGTTGGGAAATCTATTTGAGGGAACGTAAGTGATCCTCTTTTTTCGCCAACAACTCTTATATGGACCACATGTCACTTTTATATTACCATCACCACATCATCTATTTAATGCAATGTTTGTTGAGGATTAAATATATTTTAATAGTCGTCAAATTTAAAGGTCATGTTTTTAATTAGACTTGAAACTTTTAGGGATTAATGCAATCACATTGTTATGTGTTTTAATAGCATAAGCATGGAATGTAAACACAAGTGAAAATAAGTTATATAATCCATGCAAGAGCATCAATTCAACGGGTTGGACATCCACAACTATGAAAATGACAATTGATTTTGTTGATGCTGTGTTTTTTCTTCCTATAGAGGATAAGCTATATCACTAGGATGCGTCTTTTGTCATTTTTAAGTAGTTGCTTACTTTTAACACTCAACAAAGCATATCACATGCAAAGGAAGACTATTATTAATATCATTTATATCTTGTTGTGTATAAAGCATCAATTTCTTGATATTCTCATTCATAGATGAAGTACAATAATTTGCATACAACAACTAGACAAATTATTTATAGAGGTGTTTGGATTCCTAGTTGCAGAGTAGTTTGTTATGTATATACTTTACCAAATTTCATTAATATAAATTTTGTGTCAACTTTACAATTCCTTCCCAAATTTTAAATGTGATTTCAGTAACTAATTAGGAAATCCTATAAAAATGGTTTATACAAAAATAAGTGGATATCATCTATTTGGTTTGTATGCAATTCGATTATGCTATTAGATTCATGACTTAGTTCTCCCTTCACATCAACTTATTGAAATGTTTGGTTCTCTTTATACATACTCTCTATCTTATGGATGACATCTCACCAGTACATGGTGCTTAAGCTCGGGTCTATATCATGTCCATCGAATAACCACTTCATGGGTTCTCTATTGATATGTTTGGCTCCGTCTTATCTACATTTCACCATCACCCTAACTCGCCCAATGAGCTCGAGGATTTTTCCAGCACCATCATGCATGTCAAGTGTTTTTTTCTTCTTGTGTAAAGGTTTTTGGCTTCATAATGCTTAGAATTGGCCTCAAGTGAAATATCTCCTAGATTATTCACTTTTCTCTTATAGATCATTGACAGTGCTAGGTCACCTCAAATTCCTTATCTTCAGTCACCACACATGCCTCCATTCAGGATTGGATTGATTCTTGGAATCAAAAGTAACATGATGATTTGGGGTGAGATTCACATTAATTAAATAAATTAACCTCCCAACCTTAACATTGTGTAAAATGGACAACATGTATTAAATAAGTGATGGTAAACAAATGACAGATGAATTTTTCTTACCATCATCACATCATTTACTTAATTCATTGTTTGTCGAACACTAAATCTTTCTTAATAGTCACCAACTTGAAAAGCCATGTTTTTTATTGGCTTTGAAACTTTTAGGGATTAATGCAATCACATTGTAATGTGTTTTACTAAAGCAAGTTTGGAAGGTAAACAAAAACATGCTCAACACGAGTGAAAATAAGGTATATCTTTTGTGCAGGAGCACCGATTCAAGGGTATGGACATCCACAACTCCAATGAAAATGATGATTTCTTTTGTTGACATTATGTTGTTGCCTGCATGGTAATAATCATTAAGAACCTCCACAAGCCTCGAGTCTTTCAAAATTTTGTAGAGATCATATTTTATGGAGTTGCAAGATTTTGAAGTGTTATTATGAGCACAAAGGTGATAGAGTGGGTTGATTTACATCTACACGTGGACCTTGCATGCGACCCAAGAGTACTTGGAATTTAGGTTTTTGAGAAATGAGTGGGACTTTAAACTTTTTTGATGCTAATAAAAAACTTGGCAATTACGTTGATAGGCATGTTTCAAATTGAAATAAGTCGGGTAAGCACTTATATGCTACAATGACCTGCATATATTTGATCATCGATGTCTTGATTTGTCACATCCGTCCACATGGCACCTGTAAACAAGAGCAGACACAATAGATTGCCCCATGTATGGTTACAACTGTGTTGTCTTCCTATAGTTGTCGTGTCCTTCTATGCCACGTCACACTATATTGAATGCCTACGTCTTCAAATCCTATGTACATTAAAATTGCAATGGCTTTAAGCTTCATTGTCAATTGAACTATATTATCAATCAGTGTAATTTTCTATTTTGAATCACAAGAAAAAAAACCTTAACATCCCCATCACTTTTCCCATCCTTGCAATTCTCCTCTCTTGATACCCTTCTTCACCAGCCCTCTTTCTCCTACATTGTTTCACTCCTTCAACTTTCACTTCTACACATTCTCTTTAACATCTCCATTACACAACTCACACATGATTACTAGTAACTAGAAACTACACCATACAAATAATCTCTTTTAAAAAGAAAGTGGAGGAGGAGGGCCACATACATTCCACAAAATAAATTACAATGTGAAAGACTAAGGCAAAAAAGGTCCAGAAAAGAAAAGAGGATTTCGAGACTAACAAGGATTTTAGATTTGAAGTCTTTGTGAGATACTTTTAACATTTTATCCAGTTTTCAAATTCTCACGTTTTCTTTTTATTTTAACTTCAAAATATACTAAAATTCTAAATCTCATTTTTAACTTCCAAAAAAAAAATCATTCCTTAAACGTTTTTCTTCTAACTTTATATAGTTTTAAAGTAATATAGCGTTAATCACATTATAATAATTTAATTTTAACTAATTAAAAATAATTCAACACCAAGTATAACGCCGGAAGATGTCTCCCTATATTTTTCGGCAATTGTCTGTGTTATCAGGTGCCTTCTCTCCGACAGTATTTTCTGAAAACTGTAATTAATATACAGACAAGAACAGCATATCTGATTATTTAGAGACAAGTCCAGTGTCCTCGCTATTTTAATGAAACTCAATCGATTTGTTTTGTTTAGATATTTGATAATTCTCTCTCAAAATGACTAGGTAACCATTCACGCTCATAAGCTATCTTTTCTTAAATCTATGCGGTTTTCTAACCTCTCTATTATTATGTTGACTCATAATTCCTTTGTCTTCAAAATTTATATCCAAACATTTCATTTTATAGAGAAATATAGGATGAAACGTTGAAGAAATAGAAATAGCTTTTATTTGGATTAAAATATCTATTATAAAATTTAAAATACTTTTTTGGCATAATCATGACACCTCTTAAATGTGCTATGATAATGTAACATGATTATTTAAAAGAGTATGTTATAAAGCCATATGGCCATTATAGGACCACTCATCTTTGTCCATAAATGACATAGGCAACAAAACATGCACTCTAGCACACAATGATCCACTAGTAAATATACAAAACCCTAACATGTTAGTGATTTGTCAATCAAATGTTGATTGCCAACCCGTTTTTTTATGTCATTGTTTTGCATTATAGTATGAAGTACACATCAAAGTAAGAGAACAAACCAGAGAGCGATAATCACATATTGTTAAGAATATCAAACATTGGTAGCATTGAGAGCCCAAAAAAGATTGCATACAGTAAGTTCCTTTCCAACACTATAGTAGAACGTGACATAGGCGTATAGGAGATGTGCTACATGTTGCAAAAAGTTCCTCTTGGTGTCTAGCAGTACATTCTTTACTCTTTCTATTGGTAAACTAGTTTTCAAGTAAATGCTCATTGACTCCACGAGAGCATCCCAGATGCCTTCTTTCATAGATGCCTAAACAAGGTGTCTAAAGCAACTAGAACTTATCCCTCTCTTTGAGCTTCCACACACATGTGCTTGTAGTTGATGATCCTTCCTACAAAGACTTTTTTTCATTGGAACTTCTGTTTTACAAACCATTCCAGCACATGGAAGAAATAAAAAACTTGTATTGGTCTTTCAATAAACACAGTCTTTCATGTGTCCGTTGGAGTAGGCAACCTTTAAGGGAGAAAAATATTTTTACACAAATAAGTAGAGTCAACCAAAGCAGACATGGTGCATTATCCAACCTCAACGACACTCAGAAGTTGCCTACAGTGCTCTTGTGAAAAGTCCAAGAGGTTATGCTCACATCTATTTTATGGGTCAAATATGGATTGGATGATGGGAGGCTCTAGAAGTTGTGGAGCCCGTCTACAATCTCGAATGGAAACCCCTAAACCTGCCATCTTTTTTTGTTATCAACTTCAACAAATACCATGGCTCCTCATGGGAAATCCCCCACCCAACACATTTTCCACTACTTCTTGTGACATGTGGCAATCATTAACAAATTTGGCTCTAAATGGCTTGGGGCCTCACCATTCACAAGGTAAAGAGGAGAGCAAACTTCATTGTAAAGAAGTTTCCCCTCATTTTCAAGATCTTTAGGTTGAGCATGAATAAAAAAAAGGGCCTATAATTTACATTGTCATTTCATCAACGAAAAAAATAACTCGAACTAACTTTACGTTGAACACTTCTCTGACATAATTTGCAACTCATATACAAAACCTAGTTTTAAAATAATTAAACAAATCAATATTAAAATATAGGAACTAATGACATGGACTACTCTTGCTCTTGTTAAATTGTTTAATAGAATGATATGTCGATATTTCAATTAGGAAAAAATCACCCAATGATATATCGATATGTCGAATGACCCTTGATCTATTGGTGTGATGTATGGATTTCAATGAGCCCACTAGGGATCAAGTCTTGTTGAATGCAACGCCTAGAGACACTTGACACAAAGAGTCAAATGGTTGAGGCCGATATCATGCCATGAGTGATTTTAATGGTTTAGTTTATATTCACTCCGAAACTTAGGCAGAAATGTCATTAACCTATGTAGTCCAGTGCCCAATTATAACAACTTTAAAAGTGCTCAATCAAAAAATCACAAATTCTAGAAGCAAACCCACTGATATGGATACAACCCCCCTTCGACGAAAGATGATATCTTTCATTCCTAAATTTCAAGGCGTGCAACTCGCAACCGCTAACCGTAACTTGCGAGTGCGTTCCCTCCTAATGCCAGCGTGGAATGTTGACCACTAACGCCTCCGTCTTCATCTTTCCGTCCATCTCACTCTTTTTTCTTATGTCTTGTCGTCTCTGCCCAAGTACACATATTTATTATGCTACGTACAAATTTAAAATTTAAATGTCACGCCTACAAAATTTTGAATTTTGAATGCCTACTCATACTATTCGTTGCAACTAGAATTATCAGTGTTCATACAAATCGCTAAGGAGAGGAGGGAAATACATGGTTGAAAAGAACTTATAATGTGTTTGTTGCAGTAAACATGATTTCATTGATGGAGAATAATTCTATTTTTTGTAACAGGGATTCAAGACGCTCAAGATATGGAAGAGAAAACATTCTGAAGCAGGTAAGCTCACTGTGAAGGCTGTCCATGATTTTCTGCTATCAAATCTAGCACGTAGAAGATATTTACTGGTTGGTATTTATATATAGTTTGGATTACAGTTTCTTTTAAATCTATACAGAGGATATTTTAGTGTAGGCCATAATCATAAACAGATTAGATCAGATAGATTATTGCCAACCTCTTATTTCAGAAGAAAATAAAATATTTGTGAGAAATAGATTTCACAAGCAGATGTAGCGACTCATCCGTAAAAAACAAAGGAAATCCGGTAGTTAGTTCTGAAACAGAGATGAAATTGGAGCAAAGCATGTGGGTATAAGGATTTATCCATTTTCAACATTACATGGCAGGGTATTTGAGTAAGTATAATATTATGTTCGCCCTCTTTATAGAGTTGAGAAACGAGAAAGGAATTTTCCCCTGAGGAAAGCTTTCAAGGCTATTTTCATGGTGGCTGGCCTCTCAAAATGTGCAAGGAGTAAAACTAAACGCATTTTACTGTTATGATCCACTGGTTGGCTACAAAGATCACACATTCCTTCAATGACAATTGTGAATCCTAAACTGTTTAAAGTTTGTATTTGTGAATAGCTTCTTTTTTTTCAAAATGTTGCAATAGTATAAGTGTATCTTTAATTTTTTTTTATATAAGTATTGAAGCTCAAAAGGTTGTTTAATTCAATATAAATGATGATAAAGATATCGCTTGTGTTCAAATACTACTTTTTCTTTCGTTTTCAAAATTCACCTGTTCATCCTTCGGTGATCGATTGCTAAGCATGGAACGCTTCTGCTTTATTTGTTCTCATATGTGGTGTGGTGTGGTGTAACGTCACGTGCCATTTATTCTCTTGTTTGAAAAGCTAAGCATGAATGTCCTCCTTGCTTTATATTTTTCCATCATTGTGTTCCAATTGCTAAATGAGGAGAGTGTAGTTTAAAATTTTTAATCATCAAGGAGGAGAATATTAAACTAAACAAGGAGAGCTTAGTTTAAGTAATCAAGGAGAAGATTAATGATTATTATTTTATATAGACTGTATTTTTTTATTCTTTTTGGTAGTGGTTGAAGCGCATTTTTTCTCCCTGGTTAGCTGGCGGATGGGTGACATTTCTTGTCACTTCTTAAATGAACTTGTAATTTTCCTGTTTGGCGTGAGGCAGTGGGAGTCGGTGGAGTCTTGACTTCCTTCACCATGATCTTATTTTGATTTCCTTCTTCAATGCGTTTAGGTGGAGCGTTGGGCGCATCTTTCTTGAGCTGCAGGCATTGATGGAGGGAAAACGTGTTTGAGTGTTGTTTTGGTCCTTTTGCGTAGTGTTGTTCCTGTTCCTGCCATGAACCTTCTCTGTCATGGCGTCTTCTTCCTGGTTCCTTCCTGTGCGCGTGGGTGTAGATGGAGCTTCAGGCTGGTGAAGCAGGCGTGTTACCTCCACTTCCTTTGGGTGCTGTGAGGTGTGTTCTGATTCCACAGCAGTTCAAGCTACAGGCAGTTACAGGGTGTTACCTCCACTTTCTTGGGTGCTGCGAGGTGTGTTCTAGTCTGCGGGGATCCACAGCAGCGGCCTGCAATAGTTTTTAGCCAGGCAGCAGACACGTTGCAGTAGTAGTAGAAGCCTTTGTGAGCGCTTCCAACAAGCAGGACGTCCAACTATGTTGTTATCTGTTCAGTATCGACTGCATCCTCAATTCGGGATTCTCCTTCAAGGTATTTTTTTATCAAAATCGACTATGTGACAGTGAGAGTGTTACCAGGAGACCTGATGAAATTTATTTGCTATGATTCTCTATGAGACCTTACTTGTTTTACGATGTAGCTCATGGAAGAGGATCTCATGGCAGGCTATTAGATCTGTTTCATATTGAATATTCATGAAGCACGATTTGCTTTGCAATTAATGTTGATGCTTCAACTGTCACTGTAGTATGGATATGTTGAAATGGCTTTATAAACTTACAAGCAAATGCAAAGAGCAGGTGTAAAGCCAAACTCCACAACCTTTGATAGCATCTCCACGCCTATACCAAAGTGGGAGTGTTTGAACAGGGCATGGACGTTCTCCAATGCATTTGAAAAAGAGATTTTTGTTGCTTGTTGTATCTGCTAGTGTCCTGGGCGCATAACTGTCTTAAGACGGATTTATACTCCTGATCTGGATGCTCAACAAAGTGTTCGGATGGTTTGGCAAAACTTGAAAGAAATGTGGTCTTTTGGACAGCAATGATTGTTGGTTGTGGACAAATTGGGTGGGTTGAGACACCTTGGAAACTTGGAAAATAATGGAGAAGGGACAAGGCTGTGTCAAATGCTTTGTTTGAAATGGTGCGTTGGTAGATACATATGCAAAGTGGAAGCAAGCATAAGACACCCAAACTATTTGACAAAATGCCTGAGTGAAATATGGCCAAAGGACAACAAGGATTGCATGATATGTTTTGGAATGGGTTTGTTGAGGAGGCATAGGAAGTTGAAACAAATCTGAGTAACTTGGGTAAATCCATCTCCTACAACCTTTGCTTGCCGTGACATCCTTGCTAGGTTCTTCTCTGAAAATATCTCCTCCAGCCTTGTGTAGATCACTTGTGTTTGTGGTAGCACGTATAGGGTATGTGAGTTGGTTGTCGAATCCCACAAGAAGTAAAAGCTCAAGGAAAGCAATAGTTGAGCACAAGTGCATGGAGTCACTTCGAATACAATGGAGAATGCTCGTGAACTGTTTGACAAAAATCCTCTTCAATTGCATGGTCTCACGGATCGTGAATGTGGACCGCTTAGAACTGGTGCACCCGGATTCCAGTACCTACAGTTCTTATGCTGACCCGTGCCTGAGTCTGTACGACCTGTTGAAGCTGGAGAAACAGGCAAGATATTCCTACACTTTTCTACTGTTGCTTTATTTATTTTATCGTGAAATCGAACCACCATTGAGTAACTTGGGTCAATCCATTGCTTGTTTCTTGACATCCTTGTCAGTTCTTCTCTGAAAGGATATCTCCTCCAGCCTTGTGTAGATCACTTGTGTCTAGCATGTATAGGGTATGTTTAGCAAGAAGTAAAAGCTCATAGTTGAGCACAAGTGCATGGAGTCACTTCGAATATAACAATGCTCGTGAACTGTTATGTGGAAATTGCATGGTCTCGTGTTAGAACTGGTGCACCCGGATTCCAGTACCTACTTCTTTGGGTGTATGTTTTTATACCTATTGAAGCTGGAGAAACAGGCAAGATATTCCTACACTTTTCTACTATTGCTATATTTATTTTTATCGTGTGTTGTCTTCTTTTCAGTCAGTCTCTCCTTTCTACTTGCTTTCTTCTTGTTTAGCTATTATCATTGCCTGTATGTTAGTGGAAAGCATGCAGGTGTTCTCTTCTTTGGGTACTCTTCTCTACGATAGAGTTCCAGTTATTATTTGTTCCAGCTAGTTTTAGCAGTCGTTAATGTAAGCGTGCAATAACTATGAAGTTCCTTCCTATCAACCAAGGCTGTCCTTCTTTGTCTTTTGACATATATTGTTAATGATCTCTCAAGCCCACCTAACAACCCTTTTGGCATCAAAAAGGAAAGGTTGTAGGATTAGTGTAATCAACGCTTGGACTATTTCAGGTTAGAGATTCGGTGTTAAAACTTTTAGAATGTTTATGTTTGCGTGCAACGTGTTTCAACCTCGAGTGTTTAGACTCCTACGTAGCTTCAGCCTGGTTCCTAGGTTTTATAGCCATTCTTAGGAGGTACTTTGACTGCCCCCTTCATCTTGAATCGTAACTAGTTTTTTTTATTTAGCTATGTTCGAGGTCTTAATCGTGCAACTCTAGTACCCCCGCTATTTCTGGAATTATTTTGGTCTTCTTCCCTCTCGGAAGATTGTTGGTGAAATAATCTAGTCTTCTAACTTGTGTTTCCTCCCATTTATTATGACTGTGTTGTTAATTAGGATTGGACAGCTTATATGCACATATGTACCTTAATGTTTTGTGATGAAAATTGCCTTGAATGTTGTCAACCTTGGGAAAAACTTTCTTGCAATCAATAGTATGATGGAGCTATAGCAGAAGGAGTTGTTTTGATAATGGAACTTAGTAGTTTATGTTGTACCTTTGTTTGAATGGTTGTTTATGTTACCAAGGGTTGCCTTAAAAATATTGTTGTTTTGGGAAATAGGAAATTTATTTTAAATTAACTGAACTCTAATAATTGATGTGGAGTGTTGTAAATTTTTAGGGTTATAAAAGTTGTTGATGACATTTTCGTATACTCTTGGTTGACGGACTCTTTTTCTTCTCTCGCGTGATTGCTACTAGCCTACAAGGCATTGGCCTTCTTGAATGATTGGGAAATCTCTTGGAGTTAGTGGCCAAAACTAGTTTACTTTGCTTATGCTTCGAAACTTATGTTGTGTGGATACTCTATGTGATTTCAGGTTTGAAACTCATTTATACATGGCTTTTTGTGTTAATTCTTGAAACCGTGGTTTCCCTTTTCTTGGGCCGATCAACTCTTGTTCTTCTAGAAATATAATATTATAACCTATGCATTTGGTACCTGTGATAAAATTCTGGATGGTTGGTACTTTATATCAAATCGCACTCTTGTGATTGTTATTTAATTATTTACTTGGTGGGAATCCTGCTTTGTTAGATTGGTTATTTCTCCTTATAGGGCCAAGGGCCTTTCTCTTTCGGTTGTTATATTTTCGTTGTCTTTACTCCTAACGGAAGTACATGGTCTTCTTCCTTGTTTGGCATGGTGGAAACTTATTATAACTTGAAGTGTTGATAGTGTTTAGAGGTTTGACCCAAATTCTTGTAATAAAGTGCTTCTTTTCATGGTATTGATAGATAACAGTTATGGTGGGTTTGTGTAGCCTTATCTTGCTCAGTTCTCGTGAACTGACTCTTGTAGAAAATTTGCTGCAGATGGATTTTGCGTGTAGATGAGGGATAGATTTGTAGACTTTTGTCATCAACCTCAGTTGAGAAGTTCCTTTGCTCGAAACCTTTTTATGTTGTTCAACTATTGTTAACGTCCAGTGGAAAGTTTAAAAGAGGATTAATGTCTTAGTATAAAGTATTGTGGACTTTGTCATCTGAACTTTGGAAACCTTGTATTGTTTGACCATCATTGAAATTATAAGAAAATTTGGTTATTGTTGTTGAGTGACTTTGTTGGAGTATCAGTATTTTAAGAATTGATGTAATCTTGTTTTGTTCTTGTAAATGAGTGTTGCTACAACCTTGCCTTGAGAATAAATTTTGAGTTAAACCTTGATATGACTTAGTAATAAAGTGTCATAAGTAAACTAACATAGGATTGTTTAATACTTCTGGAAGTTAAATTAAAAGTTGTATTCAAATAAAGTAACGTAGGGGTCACCAACTTGAGAGCAAGAAATTCTTTAAGTAATCAAGGGCAAGACTATCATTGCAGGTAAACTTTATAACATGATAACCCTAGCTCCTCTAGTGAACATTATTCCTTTTATGGTGAAATTTGTAAAATGACCCTAAGGTGAAATGAACTGTTAGTTGTTTGAAGATGATAAGATTTAATAAGCCAGAGAAAACAAATTGGAGACCTCACCATCTTTCTCACCGCCATTTGGAAAGTAAATTTTTACTCCTTGTTAATACTTTTAGCGAAGCCTAAGTAAAGTTGTTGATAATTCTGGTTAAGAGCCCTAGCTTCAATTAAATACTGGCAATAACTAATGAGGTCCTAAAGATGTTTCATCTCGACCTTCTCCCTCTAACCCTTTTCCAAGGCACCTTGTATCTCTTCTCTTAAGTGTGTTGAACTTAAAACCATGTTGTCTTGTGGGCAAGAACGAATCTTAGTAGCGTTAGTGGTGAGCAGATGGCCTTGTGGAATTTAAATACTCCTTTTTCTTGATAAACGAATTAAGCAAATAAATGTCATAATAGAGAAGATTTAAAGATAATTACTCAGTGTCAAAGGAATAAACTTGGCTTGGCAAGTTGAATTATACGAATCATATCTTGAGCCTCCTTGAAAACGTAAGCTAAGAATTGCAAGATGTCCTTTTAAAATAAATAACCCTCAAGAATATCTCATTGTGGTTGGCCCTAACTGTAAGTGTGTTCTGTGATTGGACTTCTATGTTGTCTTGTCAAAAAAAAAAAAAAAATGTATTATCCTTTTGGGTGTGAACATTTCCGTGCTGACCTTGTGGTCATCCCCGTAACAAGTGGTTCCCAGAGTTGGTTGTAACTTTGTGACGACATGTTGTGTCGTGTTATGTGTGGAAGCAAGTCAAAAAAAAAATTATCCTATCTTTTACTGTGTTGTTTAAATAATGGTGTTCATTTAATATCTTATTCATAGATATAGAAGGTGGTTTTACAATGAAGAAAACTATTACTATTAACTATATTTAAGTGAGGTTTTTGCTTTTGGCGAGGATGTTCTCTTGGAAAAAATAAGTTATTCTCATACACATTCGAACTCGCTCTGATACAATCTTTTGTCTTGTATTTGATTTATAGAAAATTTTCAAGTTCACAACGGAACCTATTGTCATGAAATCCAACAAATAGAGACATAAAACTCAAAGACATTAGGGCCCATAAGGGTAGGATTTTTAAAGTGTGGAAACATAGAAAAAAGTTATTTTAATTTAAAAATTATATTTAGAAACATACAAAAAAAATCCACATTTTTTATTAAGAAATCCTTAATTATTTTCCTTTTATTTATCTAATGGCTATTGTTCTTTTTGAATAAATATAATAAAGGATTTTCAAAGGATCAAATTGATAATTAGCATTATAGATTTTAGGATTGGCTATATTGTATTATTTTGCAACTATGAGATTGGTTATCTCGTTACCAAAATATTTTTATATGTCAACAAACATTGTATTTTATTTTTACATATAATTATTTTTAGTTTCACAATAAATATAAATGTCATGAGATTTCGTCATTTATCCACTACATGCATTTTAGTGTTATCACTCTTTTATTTATAATCATATAAAACCTGATAGATAAATTACACTTAACCCAATCATATATAAATCATTTCTATAGAACATTGCATTCTACATTGCACTATTATTTTTAAAAGAAAGTGTCACAAGTTATTATTATTTATAGATAGTAAAAATAACTTATTTAAATATATTGAAATAAACATTTGAGATATATCAATCTCATGGCCCTAAATAATTTCATTATATTATTCAAAAAGTCACTAAATGATAATAAATAGTGTCAATTTAGGTACATTAATGTATAAGAAAATTAAATTTCTAGAGCTAGATTGTGAGACTAGCAGACATAGATTGAACTACCTCTATTTACTCCTTGGAGGTATAATCATCAACCCCTTATTTGAGCATGTTAAACCATAAAAGTGTTTTAATTGTTTTGTACCTTTAAGTCCTAAAACAATTAAAAAGGTGACCTAATTTAGATTAAATAACTAAGACACTCAAATATAATAAAGTGAATATAAATTAGAGAAATTTAGAGATAGAAATTTGGATAGTTTCTCAAAATTTATTTCATCGTACCTGCACACTATCCTTGAAATATTATTTTCTTGTTGTCTCTTTGATATGGAAAAAAAATTAATCAGACCTTCAAGACATCTGTCCAAATATCTTTAAAAAAATTTCACCTCTCAAATATTTTAAAAACTAAAACTAGACCATCCTATCAAAGTTGGTATGTTAAAAGTGTCATGGATTTGTACATGCATTGGAAATGACTAACCCTCTATAAACCATGGTTATATATATTTTTGGATTGGTCGGACAACAATTACATAGATATCAACATCTTTTCCCTTAAGAAATTGATTACATTGTATGAGTAAGTGTACATCTATATCGAATCCTTCCTTTGGCTAAGAAGCCATGACTTGGGGGTATCCAATCCGTCAAATTCACCCAGGCAATGATCTTGGCCCTAGACCTTGCCTCAACAAGACTTGAACCTTGGTGGGCTCATTCCAAGCCATTCAACTTCACCAATAAACCATGGGCCCTTCGATAACCATGGAAATATTTTCCTATATCTTCTATTATTTTTAAGCTCCATAATGTTTTAAGCACAAATTACACTCATGTGAATAAACGAGCAAAATCAAGCCTATAAGTGGAGCACACATAGAAAATAATATTTGGGTGGGAATAATTTGAGCAGTAGAATAAGTGTAGGACATGTGGGTATTTAATACCTACATTTTTCTTTCCAAATTTCTATTCATGTCTTCATATTATCCAAAATATTAAATTTTGTCCAATCAAAAACACTGAGGCCATTCAAAATACCAAAACCCATTTTTCCCTTATTTTGTCAAAAATTTCTATTTCTTTTATTTTGTAAGGCACATTTTTTGGCATTGTATAATTGAAAAACAAGTTACATCGTTGATCATGTAACCCCTTCATATTGCTAAAAACATAAGTAATTAAACGTTTTTCTGTAGCTAGATATTGTTTTTTATTAGGTTGACTAATGTTACTTCAAATTTATTTCATCGTGCCCGCACATTGCCCTTGAAACATTCTCTCCTTGTTTTCTCCTTGATATGGAAAACATTTTATCAAACCTTCAAGACATATATCATAAAATATTTCAAAAAATTCACCACTCAAATTTAAAAATAAAATAAAACTAGACCATTTTATCAATGTCAGTATATTAAATAGTGTTAGAGTTTTTTTACCTATGTTGGAAATAACTAACCATCTATAAACCATGGAAAGGTCTCCTTGTCTCTCTTAAATGATTTTAAAGAGCTTATCATTTAGGATAGATGGTCAGATGGAAGGGTTCAACATTCAACCTTCCACCTTGGAATGCACCTTTTGTTATCTTTCTTGACCCATTCTCCTCCATAGACCCCTGCAAATTTAATGAACTATCTATCCCTCACACTTTTCTTGGCTTCATACTAGCATGAAAGATTTTAATTTCATCGAGCTTGACTTGATCACTTGAATTCCATTTGTATTGGGTTTGCAATAACATACGACATGTACACACCTCGAATGAATTCCATTTGTATTGGTGATGTAGGAGACAAATGATGTATCAGTGAATGAGACCTATGTACATGAGACTTAGGAGGTGAGGAAGACCTAAATGAAGGAGATTGAGGAGGTGATGTACACCTATGTGAAGGAGACTGAGGAGGTAATGTGTACCTATGTGAAGGAGACATCTTTAAGTGGTGGACCTAGGCTGATGAGATGGACTAGTAGATCGATGAGATGAAATAGGTCATGTGTGAATATGAGAGATAAGAGAAGAATGCGCCTTATATTTGAGAGGTCTAGGGGACCTAGATGCTCTAGTGAATGCAACGGAAACTTCAAGAGGACGCTACAACCATAGTGTGCATGGAGGAACGCCTTTGATGGTGATACTTGCTTATTGTGAATGAACTTGAGACAAAACCGATTCATGGAAATGATAGCCTGAGCAACACGAAGCCAAGGAAGACCTAAGAGCATGTCACACCCTTTAATTGAAGGTGCCACAATGAATAACACAAACATAGTAAGAGGCCCAACTGTAACTAGAAACTTGACATAACCATAAGAGTTGGGAATTGGATACACAATATGAGAGAGTGGATAGTTGATAGTGATAAGAAGTGTAATACAACACACACTCATATGAATAAATGGATCAATCAATGTATTATTGATAACATGAGGTCCAATTGAAGCGTTGATATGTAATGTTTCCTTCACGTAATTTAAGTGTATGACATAATTGATCGAATCAAGGAGATTTCTCAAAGATGAAACTCTCTTGTAGAGGTGGTAAGAGACTTTGGACAAATAGATCTTGTAATTCAGAGTCTGCGAGTACATCAAATCTTAAGTAAGTTGTTCTTATAGTGTAATACATAATCCACTAGATGCTCATCAGATCCTTATTTGATTTGTGCAAGTTACACATAAGATATCTTTGAAACAACATTGATTGAAAGATGAGTGAGGAAATAATCCACTAAATGCGTAAATGATGTTACCGAATGGAGAGGTAGATCATAAAATCAATGCATAACATAATCTTGGAGGCTTCCATGAAAGATATTTGCTAGCAAAGTATGATCATGCAGATAATCTAGACATGCCACATGAAATGCTCAGAGATGTTCTTGAGGGTCATCATGTCCATTAAAGGTGGGTAGCTTAGGAGAGACCACGTCAAGAGGTAGTGCATAAGTGGAAATGGAGGGTGCGAAAGGATTATGAAGGAGAAAATTAAAATCAAGAGATGAAGATGTACGAGAAGTAGCCATTTCAATTTGACGAATTTGATTATGTAAATCCTGATATAAAGAATTTAAATGAGAAGTGGTTGAAGAAGAGCCAGGTTGTGCAATAGAAGCATTACTTGTCGAACAATAGGAATAGTAGAAGTGGGAATAGAAGTAGGGATATGAAGAGCTTGGGTGGAGGCCATGGCAGCCAAGGAAGAAACAACAAGGGGTGAAGAAGTAACATATCAAGATTTTTTAGTTGTCATCAAAGCATGGAGAATATGTGAAAGATGTGTGGGATTATCAGGCAAAGCTTGTCATAAATTGATAAGCTTTACTAATTGCTCTTGATCAAAGTTGGTGTCCTCATCATATGATTGCTCACTGTCATATGCATTGACCAATTTTTTCTCTTTCTTATACAAATTAGTGAAGTAGATACTAAATAAAATTAAGAAACTCAAATATGCAAGAGTTTAAGGTACCTTGGTGTGAGATGATGATGAATGAACGGGTGCAAAGTAGATGACCTTATTACAAACTTGATGAACCTACACAATAAAGAAAACTAGAAGGAAAATCGATTAGCTGGTAAATGAGGGGTTTCCTGATGAAATTGGTTCGAAGAACTATAAAGTTCCTAATGCGAATGTCAACCCCCGTATTTGATAAAAGAAGGTAAAATCAATGGTGAAAAATTGGATAGCATGCAAAAATTGAAACTGAATAGAATCTAAAAATATCAAAGTGGATTAAAAATTTTAGATCTAATCTAAATCAACACAAAAAATATATACATGTCTAGGTCGACGATGACCCAGAATGCAGAGGACAGATTGACGAAGACCTGAGCAGATGGATTTGGATAGCAAGCTAAAAATATAGATCTAGAGGGATGTGAGTGCAGATCAGATGATCACAGAGGTCTGAAAACACTGACAAAAACCTACAAAGGAAAATTTGAGACAGAGAAACAAAAAGGATGCATGGAAATATGGGTTTGGATGGACTATCAAGTTAACAAGATGGGGATTGATAACAACTTGGCTCAGTTAGCGGAAACTGAAGGCTGAAAAAACAAAATAGGACTGACAGAGAAGTAGAATGATAGGTCTAAGTCCTGAATAAGATGATACAGACAGATAAAGATGTTGATGTGGACCTGAAAGATAGAATGGATGGTCGAATAGGGTTGGTTCGACAAAGACCTGACAGGAGTGAAGGTGACTTGGGAAGACCTAAACAAGATTGAATGTGGATGGGATGAATGGGAAACTTGCAGATAAAATGACTGAAAAAGAAGTTGGATCTAATGCTCTAATGGCAGCTAAACCTGCAAAACGTTAGTAATTGAAAAATAATAGTAATGATAAACAATGATTGCATAAACCAATACAAGATCAATATAAACTCCCTAAAGCCTCCACAAATGATGTAAATAAGATCAAAGGGATTGAAAGAAGACTGAAACAGTTATAAAGAAGCTCAAGCTCGAAGACAAGTTCGCACAGTGCAAGAAAACTTTGATTATGCCTCGTTTTGATGGGGGGAAACCTAGCTTTTTAGGGTAGACGATGACCTAGGTGGGTCACCGCCAACTGCGGGGAACCGTCCATTTTGGTGGTGAGAGGATAATTACTCGAGAGATGGGGATTTTATGAGGTGGGATAAGCTCTTTAAAGAATTTAGGCGGGTCAGGGTTTCCTAGGGAAGTGACATGGGTAGGTGGGACGTAAAATGGATTAAATAAAATCCAGAGATAGCCTAAGGATAAACAACTAGGTAGTTAGAGATGATAAACATCCTAGAGAAGGGAAACTAGGAATAATTAAATGATGAGACGAGGATTAGAGGATAATTGATTAGGATTAATCCCCTCTTTTTATATGTAAGGTTAGCCACTAACTGCTACTAGCATATATTGTTAATAAATCGATTTACTCTTCATAGAAACCATAGTAAAATAAAATAAATTAGAAACCCTTAAATTTTGGTGCACTAGGAAGTTGCCTAGTTTTCCTAGGCCTTATTCCCCCTCTTCTTGCTAGAAACATAGTGTAGATATATATGTTCTTTAATCATTATAATCCTCTAACCATTTTCCACTAGATATGTTGTACTAAGAACACAAAATTGATGTGCTTATATATTCGATGCCAAACATTTATAGATTTGGTGTCCTTAGCAATGAGTGCTTAGTTATCATGTGGCAAAAAGTTCAACTAAAACACCTTGTTTATAATATATGCTCTTCAAACTATCTTGCACTGTATGTTTTCATCCCTAATGAAGCACAAATTTTGGCCACTTGTGTAGAAAAATTAAACTTTTAGATTGTGATTGAATAGATTGTTTCAAATGAGAGAAGATTTTTCTTCATTCTACATACAATACAATGATAAGTGTGTAATGCTTATTTACAAGAATCGTCCTTATATCTCTAATACCATGAACTGTGTAGGAAGTGTCCTACCCTAATGGAGTTGATTTTTTTATGGGATATGCAATGATAGTGGATAAGAAATCCTTTCATTTTGTTATATTTCTAGATAAGATTGAGTATACATATTAGATAGAAATTTGTGCAGAGGTTTCTTCCACTTATTTGTCATCAAACAAGTTATCCTCAATAAAATTTTCATCTTCATCAACGACATTGCCTTAATGTTGTTGCTTCTATTTCCAATTATTTATGGTCTATTTTTTGATATATTTGCCCAAATTCGCCTAATACAATAGTGGTTTGCGAAAAAAACATTCTAGGTTCCCATGGTGGTGGTTAGTCCATGAGAACGATTCCCAAAGGTATAAGGATTAGTCCAACTCCCCCTCGAATGTAACTTTGGGGGATAGAAATTGGGTATTAAAGGCTTTAATACTAAATAATAGATACTCGAAATCAATATGCAAGAGTCAAAACTAATTTATGAGTTAATTAAATGAAGTTGCTTTGTATACAAGCATTGAACAACTTATTACAATGAGTTACAACAAATGATCACATTAGATCAATCTCTATGCAGGTGGAGATAACAATTGAACTTAGCTAAAATAGAACTAGTTACTAAAATGAAAAAAAAGAACACACGAATGATCTGAACACTTGATTGAATATTAATTTATCATTCATTTCATTCATCAAAAGTTAATACTAAAGATGATAAATAGTGTCAATCTAGTTACATTAATATGTAACCTGGTTAGAAAAATATGGGTTCTAAACTTCACCATATGACCAAGATATTATGATTTTTCAATTGAGTTTTCTTAGAAAAAGGATCAAACTATTAATAATAGTCAAATGAATGAAAAATTAAAAATTGGAATTAGAAGTGACCACCCTCACATACATTATAGTCCACCACCAATCGCGACCTCCATCTTAGAACGACGTTCGACATAATAAGTAATAGAATTAAAATTGAACTTATCACATGTGTACACCTAAACATAATCCATTATTAATCGAGTAAATTGAAGATTTTAAGATGTTTGTGTACTTTTTTAATTTGTCTAAATTTGACGTTATTATTGTATCTGTCGATATTAGATTATCATCATTATTTGTGATTTTAGTAGAAATTTAATTTTTTTGTAAAAGAATTTTTTTCATAACAATTATCTATTATTTTTAATTTTATTTTTGGCGTTGGTGGTTGGACTATAATATCTCTAAGATGATACTACTTAATAGACCACTTTAAATTTGGCATTCATCTCGCTTGCAATTTTCAAGTGAGTGCAATTTACAAGCGAGATATTAATTGCAAACGATGATTTTATTTACAAAATCGTTAACAACATCAGACGGTTTCCGTTATCTAGAGTTTCAACTTCTTTGACTCATATAATGGGTCCCACAAACCACGTCAACAATTTCCCGAACATACCGGCAAGATAAGCCCTTCCACTTGCAACCGCGGTCGGTGCAAAAACAGCGGTATCCAAACACCAATATTCTTTTGTTGACATATTTCACCAGGCATTAAGTTACCCACGGTTTTACTGAATACCTGCAAAATTTAAAGACGAAACTATACACTGCCGACAGGTGTAAAACATGGACCACAAGATGCAGACCACACGTTGCCACGCGGACCCCTGGTAAATAATGAACGAACTTTACATTCGAACACGTAAATATCTTACTTTATGGTATTTGACCCCATTGTATTGTGTCTTATTTCATCGACTCTCTTTAATAATTCATTCGAATTATATATTCCATCTACGTCATGAGGATGTAACATCCAAAAATGAAAAAATAGATCTATTTCATCAGGGGAAAAACTGAAAAAACTGACAATGGTAGCATTCAACAGGAAAATAGTATATATATATATATTCTTGATTGAAGTAATGATTTAAAAGATTATAAACTACCAATCATATGTAAATTGTAGAATGGAAATGCCGGAAGGGATGTATAGAAGAAGTGAAGAAGTGAAACTGGAGGGATCAAAATGGTGGCAAAGAAAGAGAGTCACTGAAGAAGGGGTTTGAGGGAGGAAAAGTTGAAGGTCGAACACAACATTGGGTGAAATAATTCAAAACTCTTATGTCCTACAACCACATGTCATTTTTTGTCAATTGTTAGAAAGAGAAAGTGGGTGCAGTATGAAAGGCATCGAAGTAAGGTATTTTGGAGATATCGTAGAGGACAAGGAGTAATCAATCAATATTACCAATGTCAATTGTTGTTTGTAATTGCAATGTTTGTGTTTTTTGGACATTTAGAAGACTATCATTGTAACAAACAATCTTTGCTCCACATTATTGTCTCCATCTCGCTTGCAATTTTCAAGTGGGTACAATTTACACTTAAACAGGTCAAAATAAAAAATGGGGAAATTCCAACATGTTCCAAGTTCAAAACCCAACCACCTTGAATACAATAAGCCTTGTTCCTTGTTTGCAACTTGGGAAGAAACATCGCATGTGTCATTCATTTGTGGAAGCTATTTATACTTTAATATGTAGTGAGGACAACTATTATCGGCATGTGCCAAGTGTCGTTAGTTTTACGACGTCAATGTCATCGATTTGAAAAAAGAGGAAAATCGAATAGCTTTAGGGTTCAAAATGCAACCACATTGCTTGCTTTTTAAAGAACTTTGCAAGTTCCCTTTTCAATTTTAAGCTCAAGTAATTGCAAGGAAACATGGGATGCACAAACAATCATCAATAATTGAGCCCCTCCAACAATTGGTCATATGAGTAAGAAATAGATTTTATTTGTCAATTGAGTTTTGTTATTTTTTGATGGCGTTGATATCATCGATTGGATGACATTTAATTCAGTGGATAAGACACAGACATGAATGGAAAGCTAGAAATAAAAATGTGCAAATTAAATACTTGAATGGCCCACACATATTCTATAGCTAAGATTGTTCATGCACAAATAATATCTGCTATATGTGCTCCATGTTGCTTATGTTCCCCACACCATGGTCAAGGACATCTTATCAGAGATGGAAATATCAAGCAAGAGGTGCAGGTGGGTGAACAAGTTGCAAGAATATGACATGGACATCCAAACCACGAAGCTGGTGAGAGGTTTGGGCTTGGCTAAGCTTATGGTTGAGAGAAACTTGCAAACTATTGAGGTAAATGAGGTAGAAGAAGGTAGGGTAGATGTTTTTGAAAAATTGATGAGTTCTGAGTGGTACAAAGATGTAATTTTTTTATCTCAGACATCTGAACTGCCCTGAGTATTTAAGTAAGAACCAGAAAAGAGCCCTTAAGTTGGCTTCCCAAGAAATATGTCATTACTGATTATGGGCTAGCTTGGAAGAATCTAGAGGGAGTCCTCTTAAGGTGCATTACTGAAGAAGAACCCCCCAAGATAATTGTTGATCTCCATGGAGGAGTTTGTGGAGGGCATTTTGCTACAAGAATCACAACACACAAGATCTTGAGGGCTGGTTATTGGTGGCCAACTCTATTCAAGAATACAACCTTGTTGGTTAGAAGATGTGAGAGCTGCCAACGCTTCGCTGGAAGACTGAAAGCTTCAGGATCCCTTCCTTTGCAACATGTATCAATTGAAGCTCCATTCAAGCAATGGGGAATGGATTTCATTGGTGAGATTTCAGACCCTTCAAGTACTGGCCATAAGTGGATTCTTGTAGCCACTGATTATTTTTCTAAGTGGGTGAAGGAAATCCCCACCAAGAAGGCAACACACCAAGTTGTCATGGATTTTGTGTTGAACAACATCATCTGCAGGTTTGGGGTGCCAGTTAAGATTGTAGCTGATAATGCCATGAGTTTCAGAGCTAAACCTTTGGTGGCAATGTGCAAGGAGTATGGGATCAACTTGACATATGCCTCTAATTACAATCCCCAAGGAAATGGACAAGTTGAGTCTAGTAATAAAAATTTGCTAAATATTATACGAAGAATCTTGGAGCTAGAACACGAGAAAGTGGGGTGAACAGTTGAAGTTTATTGTTTGGGATGATAGGATCACTGTTAAAAGAGTCACTAGAAAGAGTCCATTTGAGTTGGTGTATGGAACTCACGCCCTGTTGCCCCTTCATATGCAATTATCTTCATATCAGTTCATGCAACAACTAGAAGATCAAGAAGTGGGTCCTTATGATGCTCGCATTAACCAGATTGTTGAACTTGATGAAGAAAGGAGGGCATCCCACCAGAGGCATGTGAAGTTCAGAGAGAAACTGAAGAAGTTATTTGACAAGAAGGTCACTCCCAGAGTTTTCAATGTTGGAGATCTTGTGCTATTATGGGATAGCAAACATGAGGACAAGGGCAAGCATGGCGAATTTGACTCATTATGGATGGGACCTTACTCCATAGATATACAGATTGGTGAACATACCTTCTTCTTGAAGGATTTGGATGGTGAATTGCTTGAGCTACCTATTAATGGCAGGCATTTGAAGAATTTCTTGGATTGATTCCCCAGGATCAAGAAACTCTTTTGTACAGTGTATAGTTTGTTGTTTGTTACCTGTCTTTTGTGTTTTTGCTCGTCTGGTCCTCAGTGACCCATTTTTGTTGGTTCCTTCATTTGTTTTTGAGATGGCTTTGTTCCTTTTCTCTGAAAACTAAATCCTTTGCCCAATGGATATTTTTGGCACTTGGTCTACTTTTGTTCTTGTGGCACTCACAGGGAGTGCCCATCCCTAAGTCAGAGCCAGTGTTGGTGCTCAAAATAGTCTCACCCCATTTGTGCCTTTGAAAATCTATCATTGATTTATGAGCCTCTGTCATTTTCATTTCCCGTGTTGTGCTTGGTCAATGACCCTTGTGGCCATTTTTAATTGGTTCCTAGGTTGTAAGGATCACTTAAGGGTCTGTATTTTGATCTCCCCTCTGATTGCTCTGAAATATTAACTTCAATTCTCTGAAACATGTAAAAAACTCACGTTTTCCCCGTTCTTTCTATTTTCCACAGTCAGGATTGTTGCTGTGCATTTTTATCCCAAATAGGGAAAGGATGTGTATCGATGAGCGTATGTATTGAGGGGATGCCAACATTTGGCAAATCCTCTGTCTTTTATATCATTCATTTATGATTTATTATGCTTAGGAGGTCGGCCTCAGTATTGGCCATAGGTTTTACGGTTACAGGTATATATAGGGTAGTTAAAAGGATGTAGTTAATCATCACGTTATTGGTGAGTCACGTGGAGTGTTATTGTATGTGTTTCGGAGGTTACCCCCTCGAAGTGGTATTGGAGGTTGCCCCCTTGAAGTGGAAAAGCTATTATATGAAATTTGTGCAAAATTTATCACGTGAGCATTGGTGAAACTTCATGATTTTATGGTGTTCTGTTCTGAGTTATACTAGTAGGCATCCTTACAAGTGGTATCAGAGCAGCGATTTCTTAAAATTAGGGCAAAAATCGTAATTATTTGTTTCAAATACATCTTAAAGAGGGTATCTAATTTTTTTAGCCCAATTTGTTGCATCATAATCTTGGAAACACTCTAAGTCAGAATATATGAAAATTTCAGCTCCATTGGATCCTTTTCCAGGATGTTATTAGTGTTTTAGATTTTTCAAAGGGTCACTTTTCAGGAAGCAAATTGGCAGGTATTTTTTAAGTAAAATTTATATTTTCAGAAAGCTCTTGAAATTTCAGTTAGGATTTGTTCTTTGTGCTTTTATCCATTGGCCGAAATATTTTCAAAATTCCTAAACTCTAATCATGATCATGGGGATAACATATTTTTATGGAAATGGTGAGATGGATGCTAAAGAATGGTGGTGAAATTTAAGAATATATATTTCTCATATTTCATAACAAGGAATAGGTCAGAAATCACATTATCTTGGTGGTTTTCTGCATGGATTTGATTTTCTGAGTTAAAAAATGACAGAAGGATTGGTCTTCAGACGAGGAAATGGAACAACTTTTTATGGATAGATGGGACCACAAAGAGGAAGAAGAGTCAAAGGAAATATGATGGGGAAGAATATGTTAGCTTGAAGAATCGAGAGCCTCTTAAGATTACTGAAGAGGAAGGTGAAGAATTATTGATCTCTAATGGAACATATTATGGGGCAACATATATTGAAGAGATCAAACAGCATAAGAAGTTGAAGATGGTTCACTATGAAGAAGAGGATTTTCAAAACAAGATATTGATGGTTAGAAGAAGATTTCTAGCTCCCAAAAAGGAAGATACCATATTTCAGTTTCATGAGATGCATTCAAAAGAATAAGATAACTGTTTCCATTAAACCCTAACAGGTACTTATAACTTCATCAACAAGGATATGGCTCAACATCTACATATTCAAGAAAGTAATATCAAAGAAGCTCAAGAGAATGGTAAGAAACATTCAAGTTTTTGAAGATTTAAAACTTACTATAGACAAATCGTACTTTACATTCAAATTTTTTTGCCTTACATATGGATGGTTTAGATATTGTTCTTGGGTATCCTTGGTTAGAGAGATTGGGGACAATTAAGATTAATGGTGACGACTCTGAATAAGTTTATGAAAATTTGGTACAAAAAGAAGAAGGTCATTTACAGGATATCAGGCTTAATGGAAATCAAAGAAAAGTCAATATCCAGACCACCTTGAGGATGATTTAAGAGAATATGGAGAAGAAGGGAGGCCTCAAGGACTGATTCAAAAGAGGAACATGAAGAAAAAGGAACTAGCAATGATGCCTTCATGAGTTTCAAGAGATTGAATAAAATATCAAACCCCTGCAAAGGTGGAAGATGCTTCAATGCCTCGTTCAAGTTCAGAAACTAGGTTGGTAAGGTAAGATGGATGACTACAACTGCATTCATTTGGAAATCCACATCAACATGAGAGGAGGGCAGATCATGGAGATATCCCAGATTCACATCATATTTCCAAGCCAATATAGAAATATAGGTAATTCCAGAGGAATTTATCACTTGGAGATTTATACATGGGATTGTAAGCAAAGATGGAGCAACAATTATGAAAGTAATGGAATCCTTATTATGGGCCATGGAATCCTTATTATGGAAAAAATGGCATTGAATCCTTATCTTTTGAATCCTTATGCATGGAATCCAAGGATGATAAACTATGGTCATGAATGGAATCAGAGTAGTGCAATGGAATATGGATATTAGGTTGAGTTCTGGGAATGTATCATCTACCAGTGATCACATATGTCTATTTTGATTGATCATGGCGCAAATTGTGTAAAAATTTACAACACACTCATTACATGGTTTCTTCTTATGTTTCAATGATAACATTTCAAGGAGGTGAAGGAATGTTGTGCACCTAGGGAAAGGATGTTATGATGTATATGTATTGATGGCTTAAAGTATGACTCCATGCCAACATTTGGCACACATCCCCTTATCTTGTGGCATTATATCATTCAAGTCATGATCTTGTTGGTGCTCAAATTAGTCAGCCCCATATTGGCCATAGGTTAGAATGGTATATATAGGGGTTAAAAGGTTGTAGTCATCATATTAGTATTGGAGTGTTATTGTATGGTCCTTGGAGGTTACCATTGAAGTGGTATTGGAGGTTGCCCCCTTGAAGTGGCAAAGATCATTATATGAGTTCATATTTGTCATCTCCTTTATCTATATTTTTGTGTTCTCTCATGTTATTCCCTATGCTGTCTATGTTTGCTCAAAACTTGTATACCCAGTCTTTAATATCCTTACAGGATTTATCTTCCTTATTGTTTCTACCCTAAGTACTTGAAGAAAATGAATGGATGTATCCCTGAATAATGTATTTGAGCCCTGTAACATTTCTAAGCTTTATGTCCTTAAATAAATTTTCATTTTCTGGCTCGAATGATCATTTTTCTGTATTTTATGGTTTGACGGGCGTTTTCTCCCAGTCAAATTTACATCCTTGCATCGACAGGGTACGTGGCTTCTTTTGGTTGGTCAGGGGATGGCAGGTGAATGCTTTAACTTATCACTTTTTACTTTTTTGGCAAAAAGGAAAATTTGGTCCCGTGGCTCCGCTCATTTCTCATTGGTTCTTTTGGTGCTTACGTGGCTTCTTCTGATTGGATGGGGCATGACGGGTCTATTTTTGAACTTGTTCTTTTTTGGCTACTTTGGAAAAAAGTTTGAACCCACCCCGTGGCCCCGCCAGGCTCTGATTGGAGAAAATTTAAGGGCAGGGAAAAGGTCTCACTTTGACCCCGTAGGAGGACACGTGGAGGCTTCCGTGCTGCTTGGCCTAGACTTAGACAATTTTTTATGCAGTTGGAAGAGTTTGGCAGGAACAAGACACGTGGTGAGCTTGCGCTCATTCAGGGTCTCCTTTTTGGGCACCATCTTGAAGTTGCACCATGGAGACACATGGAGGAACCGTGCATGTTTGGGGACCGGCCCTTGAGTTTCATTTTAAAGAAGTGCCAGGATGACACATGGAGGCCTCCACTCACTTTGCATTTTACTTAGACTTTTCAAAGGCCAAAGGAGACTACCTCAAAGCATGACACGTGGCGCCTTCCGCTAAGCTTCAAGCAATCAGACAAACTTTGCTGGAGCAGGACACGTGGCGAGCCCGTGCTCTTTTAAGGTATAAAATTTTTGGGACCATCTCAAGGTGCACCATGGTGACACGTGGCAGTTTGAAAAGTCAGAAGGGTGGGGAAGTGGACCATCGGAGGCAACTTGGATTTTTTGCCTCTTGTCCTCAAAAGGATCAAAATCTTAGAATGGCCCGCAATCCCGATGAGGGAAATAGTCAACATTTTACCCCGGTCAATGGCAGAAGGGTGGAGCTTTTTGGGGGAAACTTGGAAAATTTTCCTTTTTCCAAAAAGAGGAAAAATTCAAATGGAAATGGTAGAATTGGGCCACGGTCCCACTGGGGCCCACCTTAGGACACATGTCAGGCTCATTTCCCAAGGACGGAGGTGTGGAGAAAATGGAATTTTTTTCCATTTTTCCAAAAAATTGTAAAAAGTCAAGGGAAGCCCCTGGGTCTATTCTAAAGTTTGAATCTGCCACGTGGATGACCCAAATTCAAAGTGAAGATCAACGGTAGCTGAGAGTCAAAATCTGATTCTCCCTCCATTTCTCTACAACACATCTGGAAGTGTGAGTTTTCATGATTTCTTGGTTTTTTCTACACGCCAAGTAGAGAAGGAAGTTAATGTTGATATCTAAAGTTTGGAGGGAAGATTTGGAAGACGTATTTTTGCCATTAAAATGGTCTGACTTTCGTGCCCGATCAGATTTTCTATTTTTCTTCTCCCAAGCACACAAGGGGCCAGATTTGATAGATTAGGGGTGGAAGTGGTTGGAAAATTGAAGGAAGAGTGATCTACCAGAGCAAGGAGTTGAATGTGGGAGGCATTCGATGAAATCTACCCCCTCGAGCACCTGGAGACTTTTTGCAGATTTGATTATGAGAATCACGAAAGAATCATGGCGAACACTGGTGCATTAAACATTTTTTATCTTTTGGGGAGAAGGGGCTCTATTGTAAATGTTATAAATGGCACAAATTTTTCATGCAAATGGTTGGGAGTTTTTGGAAAAGTCATAGACTGATTTTTCTAGCAGAAAAATCTTGACAGAGCCCATCCCTTTTGAGAAGCCATCTAAGAAGCCTGTATATCTCTCTTTGTATCAAATTCAATCATGTCAAGGTGGTTGCAAGTGTACAACCATTGACAAGCTTTGAGATTGTTCTGGAAACTTTCCCTTGCTGATAAATTTGATCAAACTTGAGTTATTCTGTGTTAATCTTGAGTAAAGTGTATTTATTTCATCTCTGAATGCATGCAAGTAGTTTTTCTTGTTTCTATTGCAATCTTGTATCAAAATATAATCCAATCACATAGGTCTCAATCCTTGTGATAGTTTAGTGGCATCTGCAATTTCATTTCTCAGAAGAGCCTTCATTTGGGAGTGAGATAAATGGTTTAAAATCACTTTTCTTTCATTTTGTTGATAGAGATTATCTGTAAGCCTCTGGGTGTACCTCAGGCATGGTTTGATTTGAATCTTGGTGCTTTATTGGGTTTTCTGACTCGAGCCTTCATGATAGAATCCCATAGGTTGTGTGAAAGAGTGCTAATCTGGGCCTCCATTTGGGCACATATTCTAGTTGAAGAAACATTTTTAGCTTTTGTAGCATTTTGTTGACTGAATCTTTCCATTTTGCATAAGCTCTCAAGGATCTGGTGAGTCAAGTTCATCCTGTCTCCCCTCCCACCAAAATCTATTTAAAACATCCAATCCCATCCATACTACCCCTGTTTTTCTACTCTGTATACCCACATAAGACCAAAATCCATTTGCCAAAGTGTGCAGGATAGATCAGGGTCTCAAATGTCTTTAGTAACCTTTGCCTTGTTGTGAAAGTATCTCCATGATCTGGAAGTGACAACTCGTGAGAGTCAGATCTGGTGTGTTGATCATATTTTCCCCAAGGTCTTCTCTACAAAATTTATGCAAAAGAAAGGTACCTGTATCTCCTTTCAAATAACAGAGGTTACAAAATAGGTTCTCTTACCTTGGTTGAAAAGGCACAACCTAAAATAGTTAGGATAAGATCATATCCTTTTAAGGTGCTACCCATCTCTCCACAAATCCAAGTAACAAAGGGACAGTCAAACCTCCTCCCCAGCTACAAAATGACATATATCTATGATCTAGTTACCTCTAAGCTCCATGTTGAATCAGTGTTGCTGCTTGGTCTGAAAAGGAGAACAAATTTGGGTACCAACTGTAGAACTTTGTATCCCCTGCTTTTTGTTTTTAAGCTCAATAATTGCAATAAAAGGAAAGCAGGGGATGGTCATAGGGGCAATCATGTAGATTTAATGGAGCTCAATTAATTGTAGTCATATTTCTTTATTTTTAATACGAAATTTTCCGGATCAAAAGTTTTAGATTGAGAATCCATATGGTTTCTAACATTATCAAGACCAAATTGTTCTCTAATTTACAAGGAGATATATTTACTAATAAACCCATCAAAATGTGTCATGCAATGCACAGGGCTATAATAGATTCCTTCTACATAGGCTCGCCATAATAAAAAATGGGGAAAATCCAATAGGTTCCATATTCAAAACCCAACCCAATCTTTTCTTGTTGTAGCACTTTGTATCCCCCTTTTCAGTTTAAAGCTCAATTAACTATAGGACAATAGGCTATGTGAAGACAATCATCAATAATTGAGCTCATTCATTGCTTAGTCATATACCGCCAAGAGGTAGATTTTATCTTTCGGATATAAATTTTTAGACCAAGGCTCCATATGATTTCTAATGTCATCAAGTGCAAATTGGTCTCATTTACATGTACGGATTTTTACCAATAAAACCATCAAACTTTACAGTGCAATGTATAGGTCTGAAACAAATTCCTTTGACACAGGCTGGAAATAAGCTAACAAATGTGAATTGATCAGATTAGACACCTATTGGTTTCATTAGGGGAAACAACATGAAAATTGTTCGTAAGGAGGGAGAAAACCCAAATAGGAAGCAACAACAAAGATTTACATGGCCACATGTTGTCTTCTCATAAACCTAAGAGTACCTAGCTAAAAGAAAAAAACAACACTACATATAATATTATGTCGTTAATGATGTGTTAGAGTTGGGAGGGTTCAATCCATGCACAATCCATGTAGGATACCCTGATTGTAAACATGCCTTAGTGTGAATTGGTTCCATCTCCTCATTTTTTTTTATCTTGTTAAGGTTATTGTTTTGTGTATTGAAAATGGTAAATTACTTTTATGCTACATCTATTGAGTAGATTAGTGTTTATGTGAAAATTCATTATAATCCCGCATCTTCGAAATAAATGTTAGTGATTATGGTGAAATGTCATTATAACGTCATTTCGTTTAAGTAAATTAAATTTGGAGCCTCTATGTTTCATCTAATGATTTTGGTGAGTAACACTATAACATAGATGATCCTATCCATCACGCAAGTTCGACCTATTATTCTACAAAATAAAACTCATGCCTTATTCACTACAAGCCTAACAACCGTCCATTCTTTTGCATATAATTTTCAATATTTTTTTGTGGAGTATCAATATTATTTTGAATGACTAACAAAGATAATATTTATGGACAACCCTATAATCCTATTTTTAGAACCTTGTCCAATACAACATCGGGAATTTGCAAAATCACGAGTTCTCTTTACTAGATAGTTTAATTAATCTTGTATATGATTCTCTATTGCTTATCCATATCCAAAAGGGGTTGTCAAAAAGTAGGAATACTTATCCAAAGATCTATGGTTGATGAAGCTTTTCAGCAAATATATTATCTCTATTATGTGGAAAGGCATGCATCATGTGGAAGTAATAGCGCCTCGACTAAAGGAATAAAATAAGTATCTCTAGATAATATGAACGACTTATGGGATAAAGAACAATAATTAATAACTTTATGGGACCAAAAAAGATTATCCTTTGATTTAAGGTTGTTCCTTATCCTAACGACATCAAAAGTGTTAGATAATAATTTAAATTAAAATAGTGAATCATGACTTAGTTAACACATCAGAATTTTAATCATCTCCAAGTAATGAGGTTTTGTTTTTTTAATAGTTCATGGTGTCGGGAAACCGAAGTTTTGGGTATAGGATATAGGACCACCATCGCTTAGAAAATATCAAAAGTCATAAATAGTATATATTTTAACATAGATGTTTATGATATTATTGACCTAGGTTTTGGGTTTATAAGATTTATAGTATATGAGATTATTTTGTATGTCTAATATATATATATATATATTAAATAACATTTAAGTGTTTTTTTTTTAAATATAAAATTTTAAATATTAAATCAACTTAAATATATTTATTATAGTCATGTTGTCTCTGATGTCCAAAGAGTTATTAGATAAATTGTTTATCTTATATTTAAAAATCATAAAGAATCATTCATAGTATTCTAATAAAATTATTAGTGATGATGTTTATGAACAAAGGCCCACAAGTCCATTCTACTGCACAAGGAGCACAATCAATGGTAAATTTGTATACATATGAATATATATTCATATGTGCTTGCATTGTATACATGTTCACAATAGGTTTTACAGTAAGAACTAAATTGTAGTTGTTGTTGGGTTTGTTTGAAAGACGCCATAGATTAAGGACTGTTATGGTTAGGAGAGAAAAACTTGCTTCTTGCATTTGAGAACAATTAGAAAGATATTTCAATATGTGGGTTAGTTGGTAGATCCATTGCATATATATGGGTTGTGCATGTTTGGAGAACCATAAGAGCGGGGTAGATTTGATGACATTATAATTGCTAAAGCACTAGATTATGATCTACAGGGTTTGTTAGACTTGCATATGTACATTTCAAGGTAAGGGATTTTTTATGCTAATTTGTTTGTAACTTGGGTTTGAGCAATCTCTGTATTGTTCGAGTGTGCAAAAATACTTAGTAATACTTTCTAGGTTAAAACACTTGTAGAATTATGGTAAATAATGCACCTCATTTATCAATGGAACAGTTATCTTACATACATCTTTTACTACCATGTGGCAATCATTGAGATGGCATTTTCCAGCTTGCTAGACTTACCAAGTTACATAGCTAGATACCATGGGATACTCTCTCGGCCTTTATAACATATTTTTATTGGGGTTTGTTTTGAATTTCTAGTAAAGGCTGCTAACAAATATCTTTCTTTCATCTTTTTTGTACACCCCCCCCGGTCCGAAATAATTCTTAGCCAACCCAAATTTGACTTATTTGGCTTGTAAATCCTCTGTCATTCATTGTTTATTTTGGCTCACATTTATAGTTTAACCCTAAACATAATTGGTGCTGCAGCAAGAAAATTTGTTTGAATTGTTTGGAATCCATGATACGAGATAGAGAATTTTAGATCCTACAGTTTGCAGGCTTACATTAATTGTTCTTCAACATTCAAATTTGATTCTTTTGAACCCACTTGAGAATTAATAGAGTTAACTAAGATTTAGAATCAGTTACTTGGGCAGGGAATTGCATTTATAATCAAGTTCTAAGAAATTGAAACTAGTTAGATACAACCTTTAAATGGTGTTAACATCTTATTCCTACGTACGACAACAATCGATAACACCAATTATCTAGACATGAGACTACAAAAATGTAATAACTATGGCCTACTAAGTCCATAAAAATATATACAATGTTTATTGGTCGTTCATATTGGCTCACCATGTGATTGCTCACTGTTAGTAACTGTTTGGAACAATCAAACTTTCAAGACACAATTCTTGTAAATAGTAGCGTTACCTTTTGTTGACTCTTGAGATACATTCATGAGCGAATTTTTCACTTAATGTACTAATGTATCTTGTAACTTAGTTGTATTTAAATACCCTTATACTATTATTTTTTCAAATATAATCCCTTAATAAAAAATTTATTTATTAAATCTTGTTGACATGTACAGTGGATTCACTCATATCATAAAAATAAATATGTTAATTATTTGACTATGATCCATACAAAAATAAGGAAGGGTTGGTTAAAATGAGAAGTCTTCACACTATATAATTTGGAAGCCCTTCAAGATTTGATTCATGGGGATTATATTACTAGCTATCGTACTCAAGTGGTGCAGTATAATGGAACATTGATATGGAGGAGTAAAGGAGAAATATTACAAGGAGGAAGAAAGGGTGATGTAAAAAGGCGATAAAGGGATGGAAGAAGCCATTATAAGGAAGAGTAAAATATTAATAGGGAAAGTATGCAATCTGATTTTTCTTTTTTTGATAAGTTACATTTGGACTACATGTCATTTGTGCAAATTGCTTGATAGAAATGAAAGCTCATGAGGCAAAATCCTTGAGGCAAATAGTACACTAGTGATAGATATGAAAGTGATCCCTTGTTATTTAGTAGTTAATTCCTAATCTGACTTTTATGATGATAGTGTTGTTATCACCAAGGATTTGAACATGTGAACCAATAACATTGTTCTTATTATTATCTTGATTTTAAGTAAAAAATAAATTTTTTTTCACCATGCTCTCCTTGCCATGATAACTTTTCAATAAGAAATTAAACCACCACCGACTAGATGGTTTATTTGTCATGTGAAAAGGGAAAATAATGAGAATTTAAAAGAAAATTTTGCAATTATTTGATTTCACATTTTTTATTCTCATCTTGCTTATGTATGGACATTGTAACTAAGGATAACTTACACAACAAAATGAAAAAGGCACAAATTGCATCTATAAAAAAAGGATATATGGCAAAAGGTGTTAACAATGAGATCATTGGTCTATATCCTATACACTGTCATACTTCCTTCAAAATATAAATGTAAAAAATAGATTCATTATTATTGTGGCTATTGATGATAATTCAACCTTTATTCAATAATGGGGCTTGAAATTGTATGGAGATGTTTTGGATATAGGACTTGAAATTGTATGAAGCTAACTTTCTAATGTGGAACCTCAACCTATATGATGAGATTTTTCTCAGATTAATATTTAATTATTATAATTTCAATAACATGAATGTTTTTCACCATCTTTGGTTACACAATAACACAATAGGCATTGAGACCCATCATATACCTAACATAATTTTTCCAAATCTAGTGAAGAAAGAAGCAAGAACTTATTAGGGAATTCACCATATGATGACAACATATTTGTTGGTAAAAGGATTTAGAGTTTCCATATCAGATTATATTTCTTATGAAGCCTTGCGCATGGCATGAGGCTTGCACAACACAAACAAATTCAAATGGGATCTACTAGGTGAAGCCAAAAGAGATTTTCAATACAATGTATGTTGAATATTAAATTTGACCTAATAATCGCCAATTTAAAAAAACTTTCTTTTTAATGGTTTTGTAACTTTCAATGATTATTGCAATCACATTATTATGTAGTTTTAAAATATCTAGATTGCACAACAATAACAATTAGCTAACTCATTAAAATATAAAGTACTTCAAAATAGAAAATACATGGTATATTAAGATTAAATTTTGACACATATTGTAAGGTCACAAAATATTGACAATTTTAAATATTATTAATAAAATATATGTGGGATACATTGGATCATTAAGGACATTAAATCCCAACACATAACTAATAAAAAATTGCTTCACTCGTTATAGATGCAAAAATGTCATAGCAATATTTAAAAATAATAATTTTAGCGTTGTTCAAATGTTTAGATACAAAACATACATGTAAGTTGTACATATTCACTATCCCATAAACATTATAAAGATATATATTTTTCCTATTACTAACAAAAATGTAAAACATAGGATATCGCTGAGTGGAACCCATTTAAGGGGGATAACATGATATAGAGATGTCATCTCCCAACACAATTGGCAAGCCTTGCATCATTTCCCCTAATGTCCACATTCTCTCTTTACTAAAACTTATTAGGTGAATCCCATATATGTTGGTATTCAATAAGCAACAACATATTGACCACAGTGGTAATGCCCGATGGAACATAAAAAATTCATCAACCACATTAATGTCCTATGTGGAGAGGAAACATTTTTCATTATAAACACTAAATCATGCACTTTTGGTATCTCTCTAGTCCTGATCACATACTACTATTCGTATGATTCATAAGTAAGAAAATTACTAATTGATCTCATTCTTTGGAAATATTTGTTTGCTTCCTATTGCCTCTGTTGATATTACACTCTTTCTATCCCAGTTTGCATTTTCATACTTTGGAATTTCTCTTTGGACACCATCACCAAGACATGACACTAGTGCTAGGTGCCCCAATCCACTCTGAGCACCCTTGACCTCTTTATACTTTTTTCACATCTTTTGGGTCCTTTCTAGCCATTTGGGCATCTTATCTTTTTGGTAGTTGGCCTTTTCGAGGTTAATTACAAAATTGAAGTAAGGAAATCATATAAATATAAATTTATGTGATCATAATAAGGGAAAAAGCACTAAGCATTAGTTATCACCACCTAAGGTTACATTCAAAGGCCATTACAAGAGAACTCAAGCATCCATCTAACATCCACACACAAGGGAAAGGAACAAATACTTCTGCATACACCCAGGAAGTTCATTCTTTCATACACACATCTATTTACATTTCTTACATCTAGATATTTTCTCACTATCAAGTGCAACACGCACAAGAGCCATCTGGGGCACAATTCCACACACACGCACATAGAACTACATTGGGTCTAAAATGTAATACAACACTCAGTCGTAAGTTCACTATGTAACAGCCAAGGACAGTCTGAACCCTCATCTGCATTATTTTCTTCTTAGGATTTGATGTATTTTTTAGAGTTTTACAGGTCATTTCTTCATCGCAGGTTACATGCGACATCTGCGAACTTGGTATGACATACTATCGACAGGAATTGAAGGGAAATGAACATATAACAACCTTATGAAACTAGTTTTTCAAGCTCTTGAGAAGTCACAGGTGCCCAGAGGATTTTTGTAGTGCCTCAGATGCCCTTGACCCTATCCAGACGCCCCAGTCTAGGAAGATCTTGTAGTCGTACAATTTTTTGAGGTTTGGTGTGAAACTTTCCCCTTTTTGTTCATTGGTTTGTCACTTTGGCATAGTCCAGAATTAATTGTAAATCAACAAAGTCTTTCCATCCCTTAATTTGTAACTAGGGTTTCTTACTTTCTAGTTTATTTTGCTTGGGTCATTTTTGTACTTAATTTTTTATATTCAATACTGTTACATAATATAAAACCATGAATCTATTTATTCAATATTTTCTTAATTAGTCATAGTAGAGGAGTAAATTTTTCTACCTAATGGTTATAGGAACATTTTTTGTATAGTTTAGTAGCATGTAAATAATGTATGCTCACTAGTCTCTCCACATTTATCTATGGATCATCCTCTCCAAACAAAAATGACCTAGACCACAAAATCAGTATAGGAGACGAGAGAAGGGTAGACGACACAATTGTCTTCTATATAGAATCCTGCATTCACTACAGATCCAACATCTTCACTCATCACCTTCTTCCCCTCATGTTTGTATATTCTCACCCTAAATTCCTCAACCACTGATGGAAAACCTATCATTTACAATGCTTGGTTTTTTTTTTCCCTTATATAGAAATCTCCTCGTATAGGAAACAAATCTTCTATGTTGTCAAAATGCAAATTTGTTTATGTTTCTAGCCTTAAAATTGAATAAACTTAAAGCTTGAAAGTACGAACCATGTAATGGTGGATTATAATGGGATGAGGTACTAGCTAAATAACATAAAGAGGAGATTTCATCTCATAAGACAGGTGAAGGGCCTTAGATAGATGGAAATGATGTTACAAATAGGCAAGCTAGTAGAAATGATGCAATAAATTTTTCACCCAATGGTGAATAGTGGAGAAACCTCAATTCATTGCCCTTGTTATCCACATTTAACCCTCCCTTAGAAGTAATCAACCTCTCTTCTTAAAATTTCTAAGATAAATGTAATCGACCATGTGTTGACCATGGTGATGGTGCCTGCCAGAATGCAAAACATTCCATTAATCATGTTGTTGTCTTAGGTGGATAGATGGCATCAATTGGATGCACTTTATGCCAGCCTTCCAAATTGTGTACAACTACAGTGGGGACATCATATTAGTGACAAAAATATATAATAAAAAATCAAGCATACTCAAGTTATAAACTAATTCTTATCGGGTTAAATATAATTTAGTCAACAATTTTTAACTTGGAGAGACTTTTAGAGGCACCTAGTCAAACCTAGTGAAATAATTTTGTGACAACGTAAGAAGATAAATTGTGACAATTTGAATCTAGTTTCTAAATATGTATTTTTTTGTTATACCTAGATGAGATAAGTATGTGAACTTTAATCATTTGTAACAGTGACATGGTAAGTTTTTTGTGCAAATATAACAAAAATGCATAGTGTACGGACACACTTTTTTGAAGAAAATGAATAAATTTTTAAGTGAAATTTCATATAAGCCTTCAGATAAATGTTGGAGATATCGTTGAGAATATTTTTTCATAGTATTGAAAATAATATAAAAATTAAATTACAAGTAAATAAAGTTGAAAAAATGAACATGCAAGTGCACGAACACAACTTTTTGAGCTTAATTTCATATATTTGATATTTTTTTTTTTTTAAACAATGCCCAACAATGAGTAGATTTGAGCTATAAGTTTTGTAATTTTTTGATACACTCTCCCATGTTCTCCTAGTCTAATGGTACAAGTTGTAGTTTTTGAATATAAGTAGTTAGGAGTAAATGTCTTCCACGCCAAGTGGAATAAGTAGTCAATATCTACCCAAGAATATAGGTAGGTAGTTTTATATTCTTGGAGGTGATGAGATATAAGTATATATTCAAAACAATCAATGTAGAGAATAAAAGAGTGTGATTTTGTATAATCATTGTTTTGATCAATTCATAGCTACGGGTCAAATATCTTAGTAGCATCTTGTGTTTGGTTCTTAACCAAAATCTAAGGGATGAGAAATTGCCCACTCTTACAAGGAGGAGGGTGGTTTAATATTTTCTTAGAATGTGATTGTTAAATTAACATTGTATGTTAGTTTGGTAATTTTATGTGAAGTTTCACTCTCAGAACTTCATTTTCATTTCTTTATTTTTCAATTATTTATTTTCGTTTGTTAACATTGATTTACTTTTTCTTCTTAGAAAAAATATTGAATATCATTTCAAGACTTTTCAATTCTAGGACAAAGAACTGGTAAATCACGGTTTCCTTCAACCCCTTTTACATATAGCCTTGGACACTCCCATGTATTGAAAAATGAATTAGATTAAGTGACGAGGATACAACAACTCTCACTAGGGTGTACACCCTTTGTATTGCAAAGGGTATATGCCCTTTACATTTCAAAGGGTATATGCCCTTTATAGTATAAACGATGTATGTCCTTTATATTACACATGGCGTATGGCCTATTTAAATTTTTTTTTTTTTTTTTAATTTTCATGAAACAATTCAAAATGGATTTAGGAAGGGATTTATAAAGGGTGCATGCAATTTATAGAAGGTTATTCACCCTTTGGGGAAAATGACCACAATATTGATCCTCAAATTTTTCATCTATCTGTATGTTGGTATCCTAGGTGGATAGGTGGGACCAAGTGGATGTAATTTATGTTCATTTTCCTATAACAACTATAGTGAGACCGTCATATTGTTACCAAAACATATAATACTAGCTTGTGATTATTCATTTCAAATAAATTTATAGAATCATAAATATACATGATCAGGTACATTAGATCATAGGGGACATTAACTCTCGGCATACAACTAAGTAAAAAAATGATTTGGATATTGTAGAAACGAAGATGCCAAAGTAATATTTATAAAAAAAATTATAACGTTTAGCATTTTAGCACCTTACTCTCCCTGGTTCAAAATAGGATATTACGAAAAAAAACCTAAATGTAAAGGTGTCACCGAATAATTTAAATTTTAAACTAAAATTAAAATGTCCAATGAAAATAGTTAAGGAGGGTCTTGAGAAATACATTTTTATATTGCATAACTGATTATCTACAATGTACTGGAGTAATTTAGACTCAAACCCTAAAATGTCCATACATATAGGTGGAAGATCACACCAAAATAATGGGAAGGAAAAATATGTTGTTTCTGTATATTAGTAACATTTGAGATGGAATGACATGTTATTACATAATACTCAACTTATGATGATATTCAAACTAAAACTTGCAACACGTTTCTTTGTATATCAATAATGTTTAACATGGAATGATACATTATCATAGAATGCTCCACTTATGATGATATTCAATCTACAACTTGTAAAGTGTGTATATGTAAATCAATATTTTTTGAGATGGAATGACATGTTATCACAAAATTATCCACTTATGATGATATTCAAACTAGAACTTGTAAAGGGTGCTTATGTATATCAGTGATGTTAGAGATGAAATGACACATTGCCATAGAATGCTTGAGTTAACAATATTTGAACTAAAAATCTCAAAGGGTGTCTATGTCCACCTTATTCTGAAGAAAAATCAATGAAAAATTAATCACAAACTACAACAAAAAAAAATCAAGGTTCATAAAGCAATAGCAAAAATTTCACAAGAAAATAATGAATCCATGCAAAATAGTAGTAGAAAAATCCATGGCAAAAGAATAAACCTGCAACAAAAAAATATCATAATTTTGAACTACAATCTACCTAAAGAAATATCTTCTTCACCGTTTTTTAAAATTTTTACTTTTAAGGTCATATAGACTATTTTTGTTCTTATGGTCCCATAGAATTTTTTTTAGTCTCTTGGCCATTATTAACATTTATTAATTCAACCACTTTTTCATTTGTTTAAGTTTGTAAGGTTTAATGTCTATTTTTGGTCTTGTGATCCTTGTTAAAATTTCTCTAGATGAATTATTACTTTTTACTCTTAAAATATAGATCTCATGAATGTTGTTAAATGTTCTATGACAGTGAAAACTAGAGGCATATTTGCATTTGCTACACACAATACTATATTAACAAGGGTTGCGGTGCAACAAGAGTACCTGCCGCAAAGGCTTTTGGCATGTGGAGAAGGGATGCAGTCATGCAAGCATAATTTTTTGAGTTTTCCAAACATTGATGATTGTCAGGAAATGTTTTCCAGGCACTGTGTGGAAGTGAACGTAGACGTGGTTGCAGGGTACAGCTTACAGGGAAATCTAAATGTTAAGGAATGTAGGCCAAATCTGAGCAATATGTGAAACTTTGTTGCCAATGCTAAATGTAAAGCTGAAGGGGGCTGAGAATTGTTCATATCAATGTAATTTTACCAAAAAGGTTTATTTTGTTGAAAACGAACTTGAAATTTGGCTTTCAGGTCAGCAAGAAAAGAACAAGTTTTAAGGAATTTAGGAAAGCCGGAGGCCATATGAACTTCATGGGTAAAGTTGACACAAAGCTTTGTTGAGCATTGGTATGCAAGTAAAAATTTTGAATTATCAAATAAGAGAACTGAATTGGAGATTTATTGCTAAAAATGACGGATTGTCACTGAAGTCCAAGAATGTGAACTAATCATAAATCAAAATCTAAGGTCAACACAAAAGAAATTAATTGAAACCCAAATTAAGGACAATGACGTAGCTAAAGTCAGGTCCTCGCTGGTTTTATAGTCATCAAAAAAATCACCAGGGAATGGCCAAGAATGTCACAATATTTCCTTTTGTTCTCGTAGCATGAATACAACTTATAATTAAATTTGGTTCACATTTGTAAATGCAAGTGTAAATGTTGATGCTTTCATGGCACATGAAATTACATTCCAAAAATCAATGGCGGACTGTCATCAGGAAGTAGAACTAAGAGTAGATGGTGATCTCTCTGTCCTCCACAACTATTCCATTCTGGGCCACCAGGACTATACACCCACAGTCTTTGTCAATTCTACAAGAGTTGCAAAATAGAAGGAACTCTTGACTTCAATTTTGGAAACTCGGTGGCCATCTTCGAGAACAGTGTAATTCTACGTAACTGTCTTATTTAGAACCAGTAATATCAAATTATTAGTCCAACCAGTTAAAAAAATGGAGCCAACGTATACTAGTTTAATTTATTGCTCAAATCCATCTGCAACAGAACAATGCCCATGCATTTAAATGTTTTTGAAGAACATACCCTGGGTGTAAATTCCTACTTTAACTGTAAATTCCTTACCCTGGGTGTAAAATCTTTTTGTACTATGTTTAGAGCGCTGCTATATTTTGTGGCCCTTATAGAATTTGAGAATTTCAATTGAAGCGAAAGGATCCAAGCCTGGAGAAAAAGTGTTTGGTTTAATCATATTCAAATGGAATTGTTTGGTAAAGGCATGTTTTTTAAATCTCTCAGAGAAGGCTCCTGCGGTTGTGTTTTTCTCCTCTCCATGTTCAATGTCATCCACACAAGATTTGGTTATGTCGTTCTTCTCCCCTACACACCGCAAACCACACAAGCTTCATGCAAGAAGCCAAGTGTCAACAGACATTTACCAACAACATGGACGAAAACGTGTGGCTAAGGTCCAATTCTCTGTCGGAATCCTATTTTGGCAATGAAGCATTAGTGAGCACCAATTAGAATGATTCCAAAAAAAAATTCCTAAAAAACCATAGCTCCAAAGGATATATTTTTTGAAATATTTGGTTCATACATTACAATTGTATCAGTACTCATGCAAACTAATTGTGAGCAGTGAAAACAATAGCATACTGCCCGCCGAGCAACAGGTACTAATAATAAAAGAAACCTCCTTACCTTAAATTTTATAGGTGTTGTTTACCAATATCAACACTATGTAAAATATCCATCATACTTATATCTACTAATAAGAAACCAATTAAAATGCATGCCAATTTGTGAAATAACGATTATATTTTTATGAAATATATTGAATTTCATAAAATATTAAATTTTTTAATCATAAAGTGAAACATCCAAAAGTCAAATTCTCTAGGGATTTTTTTTTTTTTTTAAATGTGGAGGCAATTGATCCTATTATGCTCACTAGCATCATCATAATATGTACGGAAAACAATTCTTTGGCCTTGGATATAACTCCATAGGTCGTTTCCTAATCACATATTTACATGTGTACAGAAAAGAAAACTAAAAATGTCCCCACTTTGTAGCTAATAAAAAAGTCCCCACTTTGGAGCTGATACCCCTAGGCATTTCTAGTCATGTGACTATACAAAATGTAAATGGCCCTTTTCAAACTAACTTTTAAGAGAATCCAACCACTACAGTAGATTTGTTTTTTGGCCAAAAGAACATAATTAAAACCCAAGTCAATAGAGAAAAACCCATCCAATTGTAGCATAACACACATACCTTATGTTTGAATCACATTAACATTTCCACCTGAGGGTAATTTTTCTTCCAATTCCTTCATGTTTGTATCATTTCCCACCACACCATCTAATTTTTCTTGCCTACCATTAAAATTTAAAATAGCCATGAACATGAATGCATTGCCATTAAATATATTAAAATGTACTAAAAATACAAAGTACGGGGTAACGTTGATTCTAAATAGCTTGAAGTGGAAATTTCATCTCACAAAACAACTAGAGGACCTAAAACAATCCAAGGGATGTTGTGATGCAAAAAACTAGCGGAAATGATGTAAATACCATTTGAAATGATGCATCAGTTTGGCCACCTGAATGATGGATGGGTGTCGAAGGGGGAAAGCCTAAAGTCATTGATCATAACATCCACATTCTCCTCAAACTTGGAGACAAGGAACCGACTAAATGAAAAGGAACCAACTAAATGAAACTTCTCACGTGAATCCCAAATAAATATCAAGACACCTACATGCACAAAACCAATAGTTCGGATGGCGGTTTGGTATTTTTGGTTCCCACTTTAACCTATTAGGGTTTCGTAGTTCTTAGGTTTTTCAAATTTCTACACCATAGCCACGTGGATGGCCTGTAGCAAGCCGTGCATCAAAAATGCCTCATGAGTGACACCAACCATTAAATGTATTACACTTTTCAATAGCGGGCACCCTTGCCTGACTTGAGAAACACCTTTCGGCATAATAATTACTATATAGTATTACTTGTGTATGTATTGACTAAACAACTTTTTGACCATATTTATTTTCTAAAAATAGTTTGAATGATAATATGTTATGTTCAAAATAATATTTTTATATTAAAATATTTTATGTTAAAAAAATCACATTATACATTGTTTACTTTAGACCCTTAAAGCAATTGCTAGTATATCATATATTGAATTCAAAAATAAATATAATAATAATTTATATTCAATTTTTTTTTTATAAAAATATTTTACCTTTAAAATTAATAAAATCACATCTTCATAACATATTCCACACTTACAGAACAATTGTGAGTGTAGTATTCATCACAAATAACTAACCATATTTAATTTCAATTACATTATTATATTTATTTGGATCATTTTTTTAAAAAAATAATTCTAATAATAATATGTTGTCTTAAAAAAAAAAACATCTTCTATATAAAATATTGTATATTTAAAATAAAATAAAATTTACATCTATGTTATATTATTTTTGCACTTAGGGTGTATGAAGAAGTTCATTAAGCATCCTCACAACCCCCTTCGACAACTATAATAAATTTGGGATCTTCAACTATAATAAATTTAATTTGAAGTCATCTAAATAAATTTAATTTGGAGTCTTCGATTATAATACACATAAGTTTGCCTTATTGTTCTACAAAATCAAACCCATGCTCTATTTAGTACAAGCCAAACAACCAAACATCGTGTTGCATGTAATTTTGGAGATTATTTTGTAGAGCATTGACTCTTTTTTAATGAAAAGCATAAGTGATGTTTATCCCCCTATGGGAAAGGCACTTGCGGATGTTTCTATGACTGTCTTACATTTGACGGTTTGACGATCGTCTAGACGTTTTTGTTGTTTAACAGTTTTTTGGGACGTTTTTACTTTTTAACAGTTTTTAGATCAAGCGAAGACACCGATTTCAAGTTGTTGGTGTATGAAATTTGAATTGAAGATGGAAAAAATTATAGGGACTATTTTAGCTTTAGCTGCGGCCACTAGAACTTATATGAGCTTCCATGTACATACAGAATCCCTTTCAATTTGTAAATATTATTTGAGGTATAACCATTGTTTTATTTTTTCACTGAAGTATTAATTCTGTTTACAAAAATCTGAAGTCTCAAAGTGTTATAATCAAATTCACGATGGCAAAGCAGAGGAATCAAGTGCCCATGAAAAGAGGGATTTAAAAGTAGTATTCGCTGTGGAATTCGACGGATTACATTGTTATGAGACCATAATTCGTTATTGATCTTGTTGTTTACTTACAATTTAAGTATTTAGAGTCGTAATTTCCTCAGTATTTGTAATCATTATTGTGAACGGTGATTTATATGAGTTATATGAGTTTGATCATGTTGCTGTCCATTTTTTATGCTTAAGTATTTCCTGTGGTAATATCCTCAGTATGTTTAATCAAAACTGTGAACAGGTGAATTTTATGAGTTTTATCGTTAGTTTCTTAAGCACAAATTAAAATGGTGATTTTAATGCCAGTTGACAATGTCATATTCAATTAACAAAATAAAAATATAAAAAATTAGATTAGAGATCAATTCTGCAATAAGACTGAATGATGTATATTAAGGCTACTGATATGAATAACCCTTCACAGAATTAATAACATAATTAAAAATTTAATGATCTAAAAAATTGAATTTGTAGCTAAATAAAAAGCAGTAGTTCTCAACTATATTAACTCGAGTGCTCTAAAATTGGTCAGTTTAAATTTTGTTTTTTTAAAGGTAATTATTATTTTTATTTTAGGTGAGACACAAATATACTTTAAAAATGATAAATCTGCATGCCTAATATCTCCTCATATTACTTAATACAAATCGATTGATCTGGATCTGCAGCTGTATCTGAAGCGGGTTTAAGCATTTATGAGAGGAAACTACTGCCAGTCACTGTTTTATTTGTTGTATGCATCAGACCCCAAGAACGAGGGGAATCCAGGTCAGACATGGGAACATTCTGTTAAGCTTCTCAGACATACATCCTCTACAGCTAATTTAAAATCCAAATATAGAGAAGAGGAAAACAAGTTTTGGTATGTCACAAGCCCTATATATATTTTTTAGAATCTTCCTATAATTAATACAAATATAGAGGCAACGCCTCAAAAAAAATTTGTCAAATGCCATTACTTGACTCAATACTTATGACAATGCCTTCTAAGTGTATTTTTTGCAAGTGAAAATTATCTCCAACGTAGCTCATAGTCTCCTATCATTAAGATGCACCTCTGTAAGCCTTATACTCTGCTTTAATCTTTACCACATACAATAGTAGATTCCAAGGGAATCGATGTGGGAGCACCATGCAAATTCTACAGCACAATGTAGCAGCCAAAAATACTAATAAATATACTAAAAGATTCTCTGATTTGCCTCAGTAGATACAGGTACACCAAAATAATTATTCATATAATTTGATTGTTTACACAATTGCATTCTTTCCTACATCAAAATCTGCCTAGAATTATTAACTTTGGCATTTGTAACATGATTAATTGGATTGCTATTTTTTCCTTCACACTAACATGGTCAGGGTATGTGCAATGGAAAATGACCCTAAAATGTTATCATTTCCCATAGTTGTTATTATAGCTCATAGATAACACTCCATTCATATTGCTTACTTTTAAATCCACCTTGAGTTAATTCAACATTATAAATCAGTACATCAATGGGCTTCTATCGAAATGCCTCATGTATTGTTTGTGTAATTGCCTGCAACTTACTAACATCTACAACCTTCACCAAATATCGCATCTAATCAGATCCCCAAAAGAAAAAGGCCTAAAAACAAAACAAAAAACATTCTCTAAAGCTTTTAGTTTCTGATCAGAATTTATACCTAAGATAATATCATGTCTGGGTGGCATGATACATTCTCAACAAGTCTCTTAAGTGCTCCCTAAGGATTGTCTGCTTTGGATATCTTCTCTTCTATCATTAAGTAAGAATAAAAAAATCACATAGCTCTTATTAAAAAAAATCGGAAACACAGAAACCCACAACCAAAAAACTTTGTTGCTACTTTTGAGTGGCTTGTCTACTTGCTTGGTAGAGGAACCCTCCACGACATTGGTAACAAGAGAAATTGGCCTGTGGTCAATGACCTCATCCACTCCATACACTTCTCAATATTATCCATCTCCTAACTTGTATGCCTAGCCTACAACCCATTCAGCCTCTCTCTAGACTTGCCTTCTAAATAAATGCTTTAAGTCTAATTACATCGAAGGCGTTCCGCCTATGGGAAAGGCCCCTGCAGACATTTCTACGACTATGTTAAATTTGACGGTTTGACGGTCGTCTTGACGTTTTTGTTTTTCCTCCCTATTTTAGCTTTTCTCTATTATTTTTAATATTATTTTTAATAATTAACAATTTTAGCTTTTGTTTTTAATTAACAATTTTAGATTTTAATAATTTTTGTTTTTAATAATTACAATTTTAGCTTTTGTTTTTAATTAACAATTTTAGATTTTAATAATTTTTGTTTTTAATAATTGTAAGCACATACATGATCTAAGTCTAAGAAGATAAGTGTAGTTAAGATAGTTGTTTGAGCTAAAAATAGAAAATCAGTGAGCCGACCAAGCCCATATATACCCAGGTCAGAATGAACCGGCTATTTCAGATACACTGGAGTCATAGCATAAAAATTGAGGGCATGCAAGCGATGAACAAAACCAAGAAGTCATATTGATAATTAACAATTTTAGATTTTATTAATTTTTGTTTTTAATAATTACAATTTTAGCTTTTGTTTTTAATTAACAATTTTAGATTTTAATAATTTTTATTTTTAATAATTGTAAGCACATGCATGATCTAAGTCTAAGAAGATAAGTGCAGTTAAGATAGTTGTTTTAGCTTTTGTTTTTAATTAACAATTTTAGATTTTAATAATTTTTATTTTTAATAATTACAATCACATGTATGATCTAAGTCTAAGAAGATAAGTGCAGTTAAGATAGTTGTTTGAGCTAAAAATAGAAAATCAGTGAGCCGGCCAAGCCCATATATACCCAGGTCAGAATGAATCGGCTATTCCAGATACACTGGAGTCATAGCATAAAAATTGAGGGCATGCAAGCGATGAACAAAACTAAGAAGTCATATTGATGTTTCAGACACTTCTTTTGGATTGGTAAGTTATGCTCCAGGTGCCTTTACACATTTCCTTTAAGAATTTGTGGATGATATTGTTAGGGTTTAATCTTTGTTGTTTAAAATAATTTGTTTTTTGTATGCACTGGTCTAGCGCCATACTCTATTTGTAGCGTAGGTGAATATTCAGGGACATGCTCTGCTTTGGGTATGAATGGTCTGGACAATGATGAACTTGTTCGCGGGTCAATGGAATTTACATTTACAACAAATATGGACATGAATTAGCTTATCTCAATTATTTCTATTTTATAGGGAATATAAGCCTGATAGTTATGCTAATTTGAAGCACACCAGCATGCTCAAAACCTCAACAAGATATTTGTGTAGTAACAGTAGGCTTCCATGCTTGATACAACCACTCCAGAAAAAAGGGCTTTTTGTTGGCTATAAGAAAACCATTTAATTCTGTAGTGCTTGCTAGCTTCAACCATACTATGGCCTCACAGAAGCTGTAGCCTGTAACCAGACCATGAGAACACATGCAAAGTAAGACAGGTGATTGCCCACTTCAACCTGAGTAAGCCCCTTTATTGCTCTTTGAACATGGAAGCAGAACGTTCTCACACATTTCAACCACACTTCATTCTCCTCAAAACCATGGGGACTTTGGGTGTGACACAGAACGCATGGTTTCCTCATCTACCCAAAAGCAAAGAGCACAAAAAGTGAAAACTCTAGAAACCCCAAATCTCTCAGAATAAAACTCCAAGAAAATCCCCTTTTTAATTTGGGTGGTTAATACATAGCTCAAGCCAAATTGTTTGAGACAGTTTGGAGTATTACTCCATTTCTTTGCCGAATTCTGATCTGGCATGCTAAGAAGGAAGGTGGAGCGGCTAATGTCAAATTAACGCACCCTCTTTACTTATTCTACAATCCAAAGCAATAATCAAATTTTAAGAGGTAGGTGATTTCCCTTTCACTGGGTTTTCTCTTGCACCAAATGACATGACCCAGGGCTACATCCGAGCTCCAAAAGCCCCAAATAATTTTTTTTCACTAATCTTAGGGATATCCCTATGCACTTGAGCTACCATTTCACAAAAAGGGGACACCCTTCTCAAAATACATAATATTTACATGTGAGAAAATCTAGGTATTACAATTTGTGAAGAGGATTTAAAACAGGTCAATTTGATCTAATTTTTAGCAAAATTTTACGAAAGAGTTCAATAACTTTTAACTTAACAAATTCACAAACGATATTGCTCCTATTGTTCCATGAGAAGAGGTCTCATTCAGTCATTTGGACAAACAGATGGCGAGCATCCACTAAACATCCGCACTTGACATCCATGCGTATAAGGGTATTTTGTAGTAGTATGTGTGTGAAAACTTAAATCTCGTCTGATTGATGTGGGAGTGAATTTGCTTACCCTGTGAAAGGGCTTTCTTGGAAATACAAGTCTGCAATAGTTGAAACTAAGTATAAGAATCTGCAGGGGGATTGTGTGTATTTAGTTGACAGTAGGCTCCGCGAAGCTTTCCCACACTCAAGAACATCTGAATTTGGGAATAGATCAGTCATCTTCCTCGGTGATCTCGGCCAATTACCACCAGTTTTGGACAGTCCTCTTTATGCAAGTAATTCCTACGGAGCAACCCTTTGGACGGGATTTCAGTCTTCCATTACATTGCAAACAATATTTCAGCAACAAGGAACAACCAATGCACAGGTTTCATTCTGGAATTTAATGCTACACATGCGAGATTCAACCCCTCTAATTGAGGATTGGGAACTCTTAATGTCTCGCACAGACACACACCTAACTCAGCAAGAGCTCAACATTTTTAAGGATGCACCACATTTGTTTACAAAAAATGATCTGGTGGATTCCCACAACCTTCAGATGTTGAAGGCATTGAACGTTCCGATTGCCCAATCCATTGCTGAAAGTAACAGACGGTCTGGACTAGGAAATCCTGATGATGATCAGTTGGAACACAAAGTTTTGTTATGCAAACAACAAAAAATCATGCTTATTGCAAATCTATGGGTTGACACAGGCCTCATGAATGGTGCTACAGGAACAATCACCGACATTGTCTACGACGCATCAATGCAACCACCAACATTACTTTTATTTTTTGTTGTCAAATTGGATAGATACAATGACCCATGTTGGGATCCCTCCAACCCGTTACATATTCCCATACCCCCTATTTTGAGAGGGAATCGAAGACAATTGCCGATTAAAATGGCCTGTATCCACAAGTCGCAGGGACTTACTTTGCACAGAGAAACCATCGACATTGGAACCACTGAAAGGCATGGTCTGACTTTCACAACTTTCTCTAGAGTTCCCTCGCTTGCAAATATGTGCATTTCACCTACTTTTTCATTCGAGAGATACTCAAATATGGCGCAGGTACCAACACTTGGAGCAAGAAGAAATGAGGAAGCAAGACTACAATCACTCAACCCATCATAAATACTACCCTTCGCTTTGATAGCACCTCCACTACTACTATACTCAACACTTCTTGTATCCAAAGCGGCACTGTTGTTCATGGGGTATCAAATGTAATCATGTTTATTGAAACTAAAAAATGCCCACTAAAGGCTACCATTCATGATATAAAAACTGCAAATGTATACATGTCTCATTATCTGCACGTAGATCTACATTTATTTGATGTTGTGAAATACGATATACAACATCAACTATAAAATAAATTAACTATCGAAAACAGTATCAAATGTATTCATGTACGAATTTTTAACAAGTTTGAAATGTAGAAACAACCTTAAAATTAAGTGGCCCATCTATATTTCTACACTTACGAAATCAATCACACCCCTTATCAACATCAACTACAAAAGTAATAATTATACCTCTAAAACAAATAACATATACATTTACATGCATTCAATAAATATTGATCGATCTACTCATCACATTCGTATAGATTTCTTCTTTAAAACAATGTCTCAAACACAATAAAAATGAGTTGAAATCACAATGTAATAAATTTAATAAAGGATATCATGATTTTATATAATACACGATATTTAACAAAATGTAAAGTACACTTAAAATGATAATTTGTTTATTAGTGGATTCAAAGACACCATGTTATCAGCGATTTTCTAGTAGCAACTACAACAATGATGTTGCTAGCAGCAAATCTTGTTTAACATGGTAATATCTCGATCTGCTAAAAAATTCATCCGTTAAATACGATGGACATTGATAAGCATCAATAAGAGGCCTCATTGTGGCCCGAATAAGGTTTGCTTTGGTTTTGGCATTGCAGATAGATCTGTCACGCAGTTCACTTTTTTCTAGGAATGTTAATCGATTCTATTGAATTGAATACACTTGACATCAAAGGCATTATTTTCATCAAAAGTTTGTAGAATTTCCTTCATGCTACGCATGTAAACAGAGATATTAAATGTGTCTCTTGTTCCTCATTGACCAGCCCCTTCACAAATTCAGTTAATTATTAGTTAAAATTTTCTATATAATTAAACATGGTAGAGAAGTAAGAATTATATGTCTAAATATTACGTATGATTGATAGTCTATTATAAACTTTATATATGTGCTTGCTCTGTAGTGGTAAGCTGTGAGACTAACAAATAAATGATATTTAAGTTCTTTCAATTATCAAATCAATGATTGTGCTTAACAAGATAGAGGTAGGCATTTGTGCGAACATATGTGATAGTTAAGCTCTTCCAATTATAAAACTAATTATTGTACAAATGGGTGTGAACATGTATGGCAATGGTGGCTGGGAGACTTCAATGCAAATTTTACGTGACTTCCGTTCTAGTTTGTGGTAACATACATAATATTTGGGCTCTTATAATTATGAAACTAATCATTTGTACATGATGCTAACCTCTTTCAGAAGATCATTCCAAGTGTGGTTCATAGAATCTGTGAAAGGATGTTTTGCTCTTATAACCGGACCGCCCAGTTAGTTCTCTGGTTTCCACCATAAGAAGAAATAACAAACCTCCCAATACCATCTCTTCCTCTGCAAACAAAGAATACCTTCAAATCTTCTTCTAGTTGTTTGACGTATGCTTCCACCACCTGTTTAGGCACACCGTCAATCCACACTCTCCTTGGATTGTATGCCATGACTGTCCTTGTCTAATACAGCCTCGATAATCTGTCCAAAAAACAGTCATCATTAAATGAAAAGAAAAAAATCACAAGTTCAGATAGAGTTTAATTACTATTGTACATGATTCTCTGTGCTTATCCACAACAAAAAGGGGTTGTAAAAAGTCTGGATCCTTAATCCAGAGATCACAAATATATTATCTTTATTATGTGGAAAGGCATACATCACGTGGAAGTAATAGTGCCTGGACTATCGGAATAAAATAAACATCTGTTGATACCATGTTCGTGAGATAAAGAAGAATAATTCATAAATTTATATGATTAAAAAAGATTATCCTTTGATTTTAGGTTGTTCCTTATCCTAACAAGATCAAAACTATTAGATAATAATTTAAGTTTAAACAGTCAATTCTAATATATTAGTTAATATATCAGAGTTTTAAACATTTTCAAGTAATGAGTTTTTTTATTGTTTGTTTCGTGTCTAGAGGTTGATTGCTCTTGTAAACATCAAACTTAATAAATTTAGTGTATATTTTAACATAAACGTCTATGATATTGTTGGGCCTATAGGATTTATAGTATATGGGATTGTTTTGTATTTTTGATATATTAAAGATATTTAAGTGTATTTCAAATAAGACTCAAGTTTGTGACCTTCTTTTCAAAAAGTAAATTTTTCAAACATTAAATCAATTCAAAGTTTTTTGATGGTCTCGATGCCTAAAGAGTTATTTAGATAAATTTTGAATTTTATATTTACAATTCCTAAAAAATCATTCATAGTATTTTTGTAAAGTTATTAATATACCTCTTTTTTTATTCTCGTAATGATGTTTCTGAGATTAAAACATAAACTTGTCAATACCACCTATTTTGTTTCATATATATTATAATGAGAATCTTGTAGCAATTAATAAAACAGAATTAAAATTTGTCTATATTATCATAGACATGGACAATGTAAAGCACTCAAGCTAATAGTTTATTTGAGTTTTTATACTACAAATTTTTGTCATGGTAAATGAAATATTTGTGAAAAAAAAGATTAAAATCTTAGTTGATGTGATGGATTCAACAAATAATAAAATACAAATGTCAATGGATGTGATTGATACAACATGCAAAAATAAGGAAGGTTGGGTGATGTGATAGGTGCAATATATAATAATAATGATAAAAATTGTCATGTGACATTAAACTATCAATCACACTCGAGTAGTGCAATGGATACACTAATAGGGATGACCAAAAGGACAAAAAATGTAAGGAGAAGCACGATGATGAAGGGGATAGACGGAGGAGAGTCGGATGGGAAGAGAAAATATTACTATGGGAAAGTATGCAATTCTATTGTTTCTTTTGGTAAGTCAAATGTGGACCACATGTCACTTGTGCAAACTATTAGAAGGAGAAAGTAGTTGTTACTTGAGTGTTTGAGCTCCATGGTGATAAAGGTTAATGAGATAAGCTGGAGATGACTGAGTATAGAGGATTTGACCACAATTCCAACACCAGGTATTTTTAGTAAGTACAATTCTATGGTGTCTATTTTTAGTAAGTGCCTCAATTTAGCACTTTTGAGTATTCTTCGTATGCAAGGAGAAATGACAACTCAGAGAATGAACTATTTTTGGGACTTACGATATATATAGTGGAACCTAATAAGACTTAATATTTTTAGAAGTGGGTCTTCCAAGTGTCGAAATGAAATGAGAGTGGTCTAAAAATTTTGTTATTTCACAAAGATGCTTTGCTCCATTTTTTGGAGGATTTCAATTGCCATAACTTTGTAGATTTCAAAAACAAGTTTCTATAACTGGATACTTCATCTGGATATTAAAAATAATGTAGACCACCATTGGATGCAAGGTTAGAATCATCCAACCTTCCATTTTTAGACATGGAGGTCCCTGACATATTTTTAGCAGTATAACAACATGGAAGAGAGCTTGAGAGGAAAAAATAAAGCTTCCAAAATTCAAAAATGGTTAAAGTGTTTGAATAAGAAGCCTTTCTACCTCATTTGCACACCTAAACTCAATTTTAACCCCCTTAAGTTTAACCAGGGTCAAACAGGGATTGAAGTGGAGTTGCACCCTAAAATTAGGGAAAAAATGAAGCAAGGGGACAAGAGGAGCATAAAAGTGTGTTTTGCACTTGATCATGAAAAGTGTTAGCAAGGGGTCTCATAACAGTGAGATGAAGGGCATTGAAAACAAGCTATCAAGGCTCAATTGTGGTCCTACATGTCTCTGAGGGCCAAACAAAGGAGGTGGAGCACACTTTTGTGTCCCCTTTGTCCCCTTGGAGGTTGGGACAAGGGACAAGGGATAGATAGCATTGAAAAATGCACCATGGGTGTAACTGTCATGAGGAGGGGACCAAAATTGACTTAAAACATGTTTGTGCATACCAACTCTCCCTAACACTTAAATTTTTCACTTTTAAGTGAAGAAAGCATTGCAAGCACAAGGGGAGCACACTTCACTATCCTCTCTATCCCCTTACACCAAGGGACAAGGTTTAAAGGACAACACACCTTCAAAAATGTGTTAGTGGTTAGCACAACATGAGGGGAGTCCTAAACCTTATGTTTTACATTTGTCTAGGTCACAAGTTGCAACTTTTAAGTGATGAAAGAAACACGTGCATATGGGGAGAACACTTTAATTTTCTCATTGCACCTTAAGAAAAGTGACAAGGGATAGGCATGGTGAAAAAGTGTGGTCAAGGCTTTAAGCTATGATGATGTTATCATCCCAATGCAAAATTAGAACATGAAGCTTCCCTTTTCTACCTTAAGAGAAAAAGTTAGTGTTCAGAGGTGAAACCTTATATGATTTTCACTCCAAAATATCCACAAGTTCATTACAACCATTTACAAGACTTGGTTTAGATTGCAGATGCCAAATCTTGAGTAATTGCACCAGTTGCCCTTTTAGGACAAAGGAGCAGCAACAGTGACCCGAACTACCATGAAGAATGATCAAGTCAAGGATCAAAATTAATGCATCCATCATATAGTGGACTCCAAGATATTTCAATTGACTTCTTGATGAGCTCATAACTCTTCTTGGAACTCCTAGAATATTTAGAACAAGATCACTTTCTCCATTGAAGCCTTCATTCTATGTGCCCGCAGTGACCCAATTTTTCTTGAACTACTCTCGGCATCACTTACCTTTATAGATTTCCCCTAAACTTCCATGAATCACCTCGTTTCTCTCTAGCAAAAATCCAAGATGGGTTTATCCTTTTGAGGCATCTTCCGAAGGATGTCCTCATGGTGTAATATGGCTAAAATAACCAATTTAGTGCTTCGGAGAGCACTATTCTACCTTGATTCTTAGTCTCATAGTGAAATCAACTTGGAACCATTCCCCTACACATGAAACACACTTGAAAACCATGTTATTACATTCCTCTTAGCTAGAGTGAAGATGACACAAACCTGGAGGGGTTGTGTGAACTAATGGACTAGTTAAAAGAAGGGTTCATGATGACCAGGAGAGGGGTTTTCAAATGGTGGGTTTGGTTTTCATGACCAAAACTTCTGATTTTGCATACTAGACATTTAGTATGACAACAATATGTAATATCTTAGCTTAACGCTCTTTAACTGTATGAAAAATATGCTCAAATGATTTGAATTTGACAAACAATAACAATTCTTGTGTAAGAGGAAGTAGTCTTTTTGTAAAAACGTCTTGCAAGTCACTATTAGTTAGGACATTATTCATCTTGGTAAGTATGCAAAACATAATCATTGATATTTTCATCAGAGCCTTGGCGAAGATTGGTCATTTGTGCATAAGAAACCTTGTTTCCAACGTTTCTAGCAAAGTGGGCTAAAAATTGATTTTCCAATGTACTAAAAGGATGTATAGAATGAGTGGGGAGATCATAAAACCATTGTAATGCACATTCCTTAAGACTCCTAGGGAATAACTTGGAGAGCAAGATGTCATAAGAGGCATAATCGATGCAAGCCACATTAAATGATTTAAGATTTTGTGTGGGATCACCTTTGCCATCATAGATGGAAAGCTTAGGTGCAACAAAACCAAGAAGAAAACTGTAAGAGGCCACCTCAGGAGGTAGAAGAATGTATCAAAATTGGGCTGAGTCCATAGCATGAAGAGAAGTGGGTTGATTGTTTGTGCATTCCCTATTATCTTACAATTAGTTGAGCTTAAAATTGATAAGTGATGCTACAAAGTGTGACAAGAAGCCAACATTGTGGTTGGGTTTAGAACTTAGAACCTATTGGATTTTCCCTATTTTATATTTTGGCCCTGTTAAGCGTAAATTTTACTCATGTAAATAATGCAAGCGAGATTGAAACGATAAAATTGAGCACATATAGCATATATTCTTTAGGTAGGAACAATTTGAGTTGTGGAATATGTGTAGGACATGTAGGTATTTAAATCCCACATTTTTCTTTCCAACTTTCCATTCATGTTTTTGTCTTATCCAACAAATTAAACGTCGTTCAATTGAAAACCTTGACACTATAAAAGATAAAATAAATAAATAGCAAAGCCCATTTTTCCATATATTTTTTTTAAAAATGGTTTCTTTCAGTTGTGTACGAGTCGATTGTCGGCAACCTACAACTGATGGCCAAGTTAACATTATTTGTAAGCTCAATGTTATTTTTGCTAAAGTTGACTAATATTACTCAATACGTTTTCCATCATGCCCCGCACTTGTTTCACGACTCGGCATGAATTTTTATGATGGAAAACCCTAATCCCTCCCTTAATCAACAAAAACAAAAAACCTAATCACAAATGTGCATGAAATCGATGGCATAAGGACCCCTATACACAAATTATCCATATATAACTTATGTAGACTTTAAGATTAAATTAAAAGCAAGTTTGTCTTTGAAATATTCATTGATGAGCCTTGCTTTATGAGATATCTCTAAAGTTTGTTTCCTTAACGAGCTGCACATCGCATCCCCTTTCAGTTTACCCTTTCTTCATGGCCTCTTTGTCCCCTTTGATGCTTCAATCTCTCAAATTTAACTTCTTTAATACATTCCCTTCCGTATGTATGTGACATATTTTTCATATGATTGCCAATAATATTTTATGTTAAAAAAATTATTTTTTATATTAAAACTCTTGCCACAATTTAAAGCAATAAAGTTTACATGATGTACTCGTTACTTTTGCATCCTTCTAAAGCGTCCTCACAACGAAAGATTCTTTTTTCATTCGTGTGGCCTTCGTAAATTTCAAACGGCGGTCGGTGGTAAAACAGTTGGCTGCGTACATATTTCTCCAAGTTATTACGCACGGTTTTACTCAAACACCTACACAATTTAAAGACGGAACTCTACCGTGCCGACGCGTGTAAACACAGACCACAAGATGCAGACCGCGAACTGCCACGTGGAGCCCCCCCAGTAACTAGGAACTTCACAATTGAACACGTAAATATCTTACTTTATGGGTTTCAAAGATTCTTTCGTCGACTCTCTTTAATAATTCATCTGAATTATATATTCCATCAATGTCATCAGGATGTAACATCCAAAACTGAATAAACAGATCTATTTCATGAGGGGAAAAACTGAAAAAACTGACAATAGTAGCATTCAATATGATAATGGTTATAATCCTGCATCCTTCAAGAAAATCTTGGTGATTATGGTGAAAAGTTATGTCTTTTTAAAGTAAATTTGATTTGGAGTCTTCATGCCTCATTGATTGACAAAGTTAGTGATTTTGGTAATCAACTATCATAATACATGGAAGATCCTATCCATTCCGCAAGTCCGATTTATCGTTTTGCAAAACTTAATCCATGTTTAATTTATCGTAAGCTAAACAACCAACCATATGATTGATTTGTGAGGTATTGACTTTTTTGTGAATGACGAATATATGTGATGTTTAGGCACAACCCTATAACTCCACTTCTTTTTTTTGAATTTAGCTCGAAATCTTGATGTTTCATTTATCGACAAGATTAGTGATTATGGTGCGCAACCACTATAACCTCACCTCTTCACAACAAACTCATATCTTGAAGGTCTTCATATTTCACCATCGAAAAAATTAGTGATTTTAATAAGTTTAAGCTAAAAAATCAAACGCACCCGACAAATATTAATCAGTCTACTCGCCACACAAGTTTTGATTTCCATTTTAAAACAATATCTCAAACATAATTATAAAAGAATGAGTTGAAATCAAAATGTAACACAATTAATAATATTTTTTTGAAAGATGTGATTTTATATAATACACGGTATTTAACAAAATGTAAAGGATAATTTGTTTATTGTTGGATTCAAAGACATGTAATCAACTATTTTCTGGTAGCAACTACAATAATGATGCCGTAGTAGCAAATCTTGTTTAACATGGTAATATCTCGAGCTGCTCTATTTTCAAATCTATTAAAAAACTCGTCTGTCAGATATGATGAACAAAGATGAGCGTCAATAAGAGGCCTCATTGTGGCACGAACAAGGTTTGCTTTGGTTTTGGCATATGAAAATGGATCTGTCACGCATTTCTCCACATTTTTCTTGGAATGTTCCCCAATTCTATTGAACTGAATACACTTTACATCAAAGGCGTTACTGTCATCAAAAGCTTGTCGAATTTCCTTCCTGCTACGCATGTAAACAGGGATATTAAATGTGTCTCTTGTTTCCTCATCGACCAAGCCCTGCACATATCCAGTACAATTATTCGTTAAACTTTTCTTGTAATTAAATATGATAAAAAAAATAGGAACTATGAGCGTTGTGCCTAAATATTATGTATGTTTGATAGTCAATTATAAAGTCTAAATTTATGCTTGCGATGCACTGGTAAGTTGTGAGACTTACAAATAAATAATGGTTAGGCTAATTGAATTACGAAACTAATAATTATGCTTCCGGTAGCCCTTACCCTAACATAGGTGATATTTAAACTCTTCCAATTATGAAAATAATATTTATACTTACAGCGCAATGATAGGTTGTAGGACTTACATGTAAATTTTACTGACTTTGATTCAAATTTGTAGTAACATACGTAATATTTTGGCTCTTCTAATTATGAAACTAATACTTTTTATAGAGATACTAACCTCTTTCAGAAGATCATTCCAAGTGTGGTCCATGGAATCTGCGAAAGGATGTTTTGCTCTTGTAACCGAGTCACCCAGTTGATTCTCTGGTTTCTCACAATCATTCCTTCCCGCCATGAGAAGAAACAACAAACCTCCCGATATCATCTCTTCAGCTCTGCAAGCAAGGAATGCATTCAAGTCTTCTTCTGATTGTTTGGCATATGCTTCTACCACCTGTTTAGGCGCACCATCAATCCACGCTCTCCCTCTGTTATATGTGAAACTGTCCTTGTCCAATACAGCCTCAGGAATCTGTCCAAAAAAATAAACATTAAATAAATAAAAAATCACTTCTTGGATAGAGGTTAATTAATGTTGTACACATGATTCTCTATGCTTATCCGCATCCAAAAGGGGTCGTAAAAAGTAGGATTACTTTATCCAAAAATCTAAGGTGGATGAAGCTTCTAAAAAATATATTATTGTTATTGCGGTAAGGCATGGGGAAGTCATAGGGCTGGACTAACGGATTAAGTTTATCATCTTTTTGATAATATGTATGACTTACAGGATAAAGAATAATAATAATTAATAAATTTATATGATCAAAGGAGATTATCCTTTGATTCTTTGTTTTTAGCTTCTTCCTTATCCTAAAAACACCAAAAGCATCAGATAACAGTTTATGTTTAGATGGTCAATTCTAACACACTAATTACTACATCAAAATTTTAAACATTTTCAAGTGAAATGAGAAGTTGGTTATAGGTTTAGAGATTGATTGTGGTGTGGCTTAAGTGACTATTAACTCTTAAAAATATTAAAACTAGTAAATAGTCTATATTTTAATTTATAATATATGTGATTATTATTTCATATTTCTATTATATCAAAAACATTCAAATATACTTCAAACAAAATTTAAATTTGAAATCTCTCTTTCAAAAATAGAAATTCTCCACCATTAAACCAACTCAAACATTTTCGATACAACTCTCCTAATCAGATTCCCGAATTCCCAAATAAACACAAGATTTTACATATTTATATTGACAATGCATAACCATTCATAATATTTTTGAAAGCTACCATACCTATGTTTTTGAAATTAAAACGTAAACTTGATAATACCGCCTATTTTGTTGAACATATAATATTATAACGAGAATTGTTTGCAGCAACTAAGAAAACTGAATGAAAATTTGTCTATATTACCCGAGACATCCAGTGTAAAGCACTCAAACTAATAACCACGTGCAGTTTTCTTCTCGCAAAAAGCCGCTCGTAGAAAGATCCAGGAACACCAGCTGCATAGTAACTGCGTTTTCTTTCCCTCACACAGTTACCAGAACTGATCATCTTCTTCTTCTTCTTCTTTCCATTTTCTTTACGAGGTGGTAAAGAGCGGAACAGAGTGTTGAAATCATTCGAAGGAAGATCAGAGAAAAAAGCTTCGAATTCCGGCGGAGAGATCGAATTGTTGCGATATCTCTGCTTCAGATGCTCCACCAGGAAATCTACAGTGGAAATTGTGTTGGCACCAGTGGCACAACCCAGGTCGGCAATGCACAGAGAGTTTTCTGAGGAAAAAAGCTCGATTTCATCAATGGCGCGCCTGAGAAAGGGCTTTGACAGAGCTATGGCCGAAGCAGGCGCCTCAGAATTACGGGCATAGCTGACATCTCCTTCACCTCCTTGCATGCACAGAATTCCTTCAAGATCCGCCGCCCTCTTTTGATGTTCCTCCATTCCACAAGAAATAGAAAGTGAAACATCAGAAACCACTCTGCACTCCATTAATTCTGAAGACTCTGCATAAACCATTCTTTCTCTCGATTCCCACAATTTTTTTTTTTGAAAAGATATGTGTTGTGTTGTTGGTGTTGGAGCGTCCAAATTTATAAAGAAAAAAATTCTAAATCTCAAAAGAGAGAACTGTATTTTACTACGGAGGAGTGACGTGGTGGACAGTTCTTTACATCTCCGATCTCTGTACATTAATTCTATTTTCTTTCTTTTGTGCAATTCGGCGTTCTAATGTCGTATTTTGCTCTGGCCAATCCTGTGTTGACATGTCTCTTTCTGGTGAGATTCTTAGCAGGTGTTTACAATGGGTGAAAAGGCCCACCGTAAAGACTCGCCGCTTGCTTTTGACTTCTCCGATATTTCAAGATTCCGTCACTAGCTTAAAGAATATATGGTATCATTCTACTGGATAAGAGCTGCTGTGCTTTACCGACTCTAAATTATTGACCTGCCAATTAAATTGGTATTCCAAGGAGGTACACAAGTAGTTTAAAGTAGTGATTGTTACTGTTGCTTTAAATAAATGAAGTCATTGCATATGGTAGAGCCTAAACATCACATATATTTGTAGTGTATGTAGATTAGGGAAGTGAAAAATGAAGATTGTGAATAGAATTTAAAAGTCACATACTGTTAACGAAGTCATTGTGATGGAAGAGCCTAAAGATTCTAAAGATCCCACATATTAGCACTGCATGTGATTAGGGAAGATAAAAATGAAGTCATTGCAAAGAGAACAACTTAAAAATCATGTATTGTTAGTGAAGTTGTTGTGATGGAACAACCTAAAGGTCATGCACTGCTAATTCGCAATGAAAATCAAGGAAGAGAAAAATGAAGTCGTGAATGGAAGAACCTAACGAACTCATTGTGACGGAAGAGCCTAAAGATCACTCCCTAACAATGAAATCATTACAAATGGAGGAGCTTAGAGATCATGCACATTAGCAGTGCATACATATTATGGAAGAGAAAATCAAATCATTCCGAACTGAAAGGCCTAAAGTCACACACTGCTAATGAACTCATTGTGACATAAGATGTACATATCACACATTGCTAATGAAGATATTGATGCCAGCTGCCGAGAGGCCGAGATATATGACAACTAATAGCTAGATATAGATAGGTGCCCTTGTCTGCCTGCCTATATCTATATAGATATAAAAGGAAGGTAGAAATTTCATTATGAATGGAAGAGCATCAAGATCACTCATGTTAGCAGTATGTGCAAGTTAGAAAGGAGAAAAATGAAATTATTGTAAATATAAGAGCCTAAAAATCATACAGTGCTAATGAAGCCACTTTGACAAAGAAAAACCTAAAGATCACATATTATTAATGAAGCCATTAATGAATGGAAGAGCCTAAAGATCACACACTAACAATAAATAGGATCTCAAAGTAAACTGTATGTGTTTATGTTGATTAGAACTGAATAAATATCAAGATTTAGCTTTTAGAAAAAGTGTTGAATGACAGTTTGGACTATTTAAAAAATGAACGATCACCCTCTTAAAAAGGGGGACCACCTCATTTCCACTCCAAAAGACTACCGACTGCTCTATACACACGTTTGTTTGTGGTATAAAGTGACACATTTATTTCATTTCGACTTTTCTTTGTCAGAATGCCATCGTTCCGACAAGATTAATTCTTCTAGAGAGAGAGAGGATGGTCATGGAATATTTAGAAATCCAAATGGTTCAAGGAATTTGCATCTGGGACCCACATAAATTATTATTTGGAGAAATGAAAAGGTGAACGTCAATCTGAAGTTGGACCCCCAAGTAATTTTAACCATTCTTTTTCAATCTCTTTTAAATTATGTGAGAAAGAATTCTTCCCAAATAAATTGTCCAAAATTGTGGTTACCACAATTCACATACATACATACATATATATATATATACATATATATATATATATATATATATATATATATATATATATATATATATTTATATATATATATATATATATTTATATATATATATATATTTATATATATATATAGAAATTTTGAATTAAATACAAATACCATATCATAAAAATCTAACAACTTGTAAGATATGCAATAGAAATATATTGAAAATATGGTCAATATTGTGGAACTTTTGCATTCACAAGTATCTTTTAGAAAGATCACAAATCGACCCATGCTTCAAAGTGTGGTGGGTAGTATATTCCTTCACATACTTTAAAACATCATTATCATAATGTGTATATAAAAGAAGACAATCAAAATGTCATTGTAATTTGAAGTCATTGCTACACTCATAAATTTGATGATTTTTTTCAATGCAAAGAAAATACATTTTTGAAGTTTATTATTGCTATAAGGACATCCATGTTAATAATTCTCCACTATAATTAAATGGTGAGTCATAGTTAGTAATTATCCACTTAAATATTAAGAATGAATTTGTTCAATATTTTTGTTCTTGTGATACATTTGTTATATTATAGTGAAAGTATATGTTCAATTACCTTATTTTTTAGTAGTTTAAGTGATATGACAGGCTAACATTATCTGCAGGCTATCACACATTTTTTTATTTTGGTGATCAATGCCTCCATGAAAGACATGGCGAGCCACTCCATGCTCCTTGCGGACACATAGTTGGTGCACACAATAAAGAGATGGATTAGATACAACCCCTACTTCTTTTTCTTGAACTCGAATGATGCCACTAATGTCAGTGATAACAATGAAGGACAAGTTTGGTGATATGAGCTTCGTGCATCTTTGAACTACATCTATGAGTGTAAAATGATGTATTTAATCAAAAAGCAATCATGCCTTAGTTGGTTAATCCAGTCCATGGTATTATATTATGATCTTTATGTCAATAGGGGCGAAGCCATATTGGAGGTGGTCTTCTCACTAACATAATAGTTGACTGGTGGTGAGATACATATGTTTCCTTCCTTGTTACCCAAGTCAGATACATCTCTTTAGTGCGTCTTGGAATTGCTTCAACAACTCTCAATATCTCCCCATATTTTACTGTCGGCATTAACATTGCACCTCCTTTATATGCAAGTGTTATAATGAAAGTGCCACTCATATTAGAATAAAGAGTCAATTTACAGATGTTGGATCCTCAATAACTCTGGCACCTACCCAATTCATAGAACTAATTCCAGTCAAAAACGCCAACCATATTCAATAAAAAATGATAACATATATTCAAACTCATAAATAATTCATCATAAAGCAAACTCTTTATTGGCTCAATAACTATAAGGGTCAAATCTAAACCCTAGAGAGGTTTAGTGCAAATGCAATAAAGAGAGCAGTTACGTATGAACACTGAAGACATATTGGAATATTTCTAATGGTGTTCAAAGTGGACACGATGAATTCAGTGCTTTTGTGCTTTATATCTGAAGTTTGCCAAAGCCACTTGACAGGTCCCATCCTTTCTCTCCAGAAAAATCCATAACCAACGTTTTAGGGTACAAAGATTCATTCTCATCAAAAAAATCCATTCCTTTTAAGATTTAAGCTGACTCAAATTTCCATATACACAGTCAAATCAACCAATAACTTGTTAGAGAGAGCATCAGAACTTTACACAACAGACCAGAGCTTTGAAGCAAAGTTTGTTGGGTCAATTCCTACCCATAACTCAGCCACCTTTGACCGAAAGATTTGAATTTTTGTCCAGAATATTGGGATAATTTATTAGTGCACATCGCATCTCAGAGATTTTGTTTGTAAGTAGTTTTTTTAAGTATCAATAAACATATAATAAGAATGATAATTGTGAGGAACATATGACGGTTGGTATAACCATGTAGATGTTTAGGTGTCCACTGGCTGAGATTGTGTGGTGATTTTTTTCCTTGGTCAAAGGAATGATTCGCTTCAAAAGGACATGCCCACACCTTTTCCTAAATCTGAGATTATCTTGTGAACTCCTTTATCCTTTTCTTGGTCTTACCGCCAACAGGGAAATGGACCCAATACCTAGTACATAACAATACATGCGATTGATAAAAGTATCAATTTAATAATAGAATTATAATAGCCAATCATAACATGACACGTAAATTGTAGTATTAGAAAATTATTCGCATGATTTAAGATTGATTTTTTTTAAAGTAAATTAATTTAAAATCTATTAAAAATAATTTTATAGATTATTTGATAATAAACATTTAAAAACAATTAGCCTATATTAAAACTTGTAATATATTGATATAAATTAATGAGATGACTAGTTAATTACTATAATATTAGTGTATTTGTGTATTTATATACTAGAACAAATGTCTTAATTACATACATTTGAAATGTATTTTGAAATATCATATTCAAGGTTCTTATCTTAGATTTTTCACATATCACATTGAGTAACTAATATGAGGATCTTAAATTCATCAATATAAAAAATGTTAAAATAAATATCGATCTCAAAGTATTTATCTTGGATTTTTCACATATTGTATATATTACTAACTCCATTGCCTTCTCCTCCTATTTTCTAGTGAGTATGCCAAATGTAGTTGACACATATATGTGTTGGGCTCATAATTGTTTTTTCCAAACTCCATTGTACAAGGCCATTTTATTACGTTTTTTATTGATTTCTTTGATAAAAAAGGAATGAAATTTGAAGTAATGGTCAAATGGATATTAAACTTAAGTTAAATTCTTTTATTATGATCAAATGAACATCAAATTTAAGCACAAACTTAATTGTGAACAACTCATTTCATTACACTCCACCACTTGGTGCTAATGTATAATGTCTATTAATTTAATATTACTAATATATCTTCAATACATATATCTGAAATATACTGAGAGATATGAATCTCAAAGGTTTAATATTGTACTTTACACCTACCAAATTGATTAATAATTCCATTACATCAATATAATTTGGGATTCGTTTGAGAAATGGAGCAAGCGAGGAGAGAGAGGAAGCAACATATCATCAAGGTACATGCGATGAGCATTACCGCTTACCAAGATGATCATTTTCAAACCCTTTTGAATGAAAATGCTGATCGATTCTTGTGGGCTTTTTGGAGATTGAAATTTTAATAGACAAATGGTGGGTGACCCAACAATTAGAATTGTTGAAATTTAAGTTGAGAAATAAAACATAAATTGACTTGTGTCTACAACTAGAGGTTGAGTGTGGGGGAAGTGTTAGCGGATTTAGGTAAATCACATCTAAGGAATGGGCTCCCCATTATTCACTTGAGATTAATCGAGGAATGATGGAATATCATCTAGGTGCATATGATAGCAAGTTAGGGCTAAATGAAATGGAGACTGCTCTTAGAATGGGAACTGGGCAGAATCAATCAAAATCCCAACTAATCCTGAGGAAGGAATTCGAGAACGGTTTGTATTCTAGATGGGGGCATGAATCACTCGAGATTAACAGAGGAGCGATGGAAGATCATCTAGGTGTAGATGACAACAGTTTAGGGCTAAATAAAATGGAGACTGGTCCAGGAATAGGAACTGGGTAGAATCAATCAAACTCCCAACTAATCCTGAGGAAGGGGAGAATGATTTCTATTCCAGATGGGGGCATTCTCTTATCCTATTTGATTCCTTTTCTTGCAATGTGGAACCTATGTCTCTTTTCACAAATTTTTGATATTTATGGTCTAGATCTTAACTTTTATCATTCCCTTTCCCTATGGGTGACCAGACCTTCTTCAATAGATGAGTCTGGTAACTTCAAGTGGGTTTCGCTCTCCCACGAATGCACTTGGTTTCTTCAGTGTTGGGAACATGATGTATAGGTTTATTTGATGGATAGTACATTGGACATGATTGAGGAATGACATCATCTAATTCCTTCTCCTTATATTTTTTTCTGGGTTCGAATGAATGTAGGTTGGTGGTGGTTTCTCCTCATATGAATTCAAGGGGAAGGGTTTGGAATACTTCCATTTTCAAAGGTTTTATTTGGTTCCATTAGGTATTTTTCCTAAAGTTATTATGGAATAGGGTGATGTGAAAGGCCCTATTATGCCTACATCTTTCTCTCTAGTTTTACCTTTTTGCATGGGAACCTTTGGTTCCTAATTAGGAAAATTAGAATTGACTAGAAGTTTGAAGTTATTGGTTGCATCAATTATCTTAGGTGGAACTTATTTTTATCATCCTATTGGCATGGTGCTTAGTGACATAATTGGTGTTTTGTATGAACTATGTGATTTAGTTGGGGTTTCCTCCCACTGGGATTTTGCATCTACCTTGTAATGGAACTCGAATGCCTTTATTTTAGGATTTTGAATTAATTGATGGTTTAAACCGTGAACATTTATGTATGTTTCTCCTCTTGTTTGTTGGCGAAGCATGAATGACTATTCAATTTTGGTTTGGATTGGTGTTGTAGGCCTATTGTAATTGTGTCACTAGTTTTCTTCTGTGTTGATGGGTGGCTATAACATGAGTACCCATGTTTTTATTATGATCCAGACTAGAAAAATCTATTTAAATCATACTCCAATAGTAAATTTTTTTATATATTTTATAAAAATAGGAAAGGGGCCTACCAGCCCTAGTTTATAGATAAAAATTTCATCATGTCACTATTAAAAAATGAGTAAATAGTCCCATATTTTAGCTCATTTTTGCATTAGAAATTTACCCTTTTAGTAAATTTTTGATATGTTTCCTGCAAGAAATCACATCGAATTTGACGATGCAAAACTGATGCAAATAAACAATTTTAGTTGTTTCAAAATAGTGTCAATTTTGTGCTACTTTAATTTCATTTTTTACATTGTGCTTGCATCTATGGTGCACCATCAAAAAACAAATCAATGCCTACATCATTAAAACCAAGGGGTAGAAAAAATATAATGAAAGATTCATTATCTATCTATCTATCTATCTATCTATCTATCTATCTATCTATCTATCTATCTATCTATCTATCTATCTATCTATCTATCTATCTATCTATCTATCTATCTATCTATCTATCTATCTATCTATCTATCTATCTATCTATCTATCTATCTATCTATATATATATATATATATATATATTTAAAATAAATATAACTATAGACACCAAAATCTGCATTAAATCATGATTACATCATACTTCTATTAGGTTTCTATATGCATGAGTTTTGAACAACGAAACAAGGTCTTAGTAGCATCATTCCTTTGTTGTATTGCTCTTTATGGAATGATTTAACCCCATCTATAACTATTTCACCTTCTGTGGTTTGATTTTGAGTAACCTTACAAAGATCTTTGACATTCCCCTTTTACTAATTTATTGTTTGTAAGCATGGTCCAAGACCATACAACAAAGTCAGGACCATACATATCATCCTGACCCTTCTATACGGTCTTGACCCTTATGTTTTTAATTTATTTTTCTCTTTATGGGCCCCCTTTTTAGTTTTATATTTCAAATTCTATCTTCTAGGTTAGCATTTCCCACCACTAAGGTCCAAATTTCATAGTAAGAACTCATATATATTGTTATCACCCATTCTAGAATTACGCAATTTTATGAAATTGTTTAAAATTTTGGTTAAGTGACCCCCTTTCCCCAATTTTTTTGCCTTTGTGAAGTCTGAGGAGTGAGAAAATCCAAACAGTTAGTTTATTTCAAGTTATTTGAGTATTTTTTGGTGTCTTGTGGCAATTACGGGTCTTTGTGGAACTGGAGGAACTTATTCCCCAGAGCCTCCAGTTCCCCTCATCCCCATGTTACCCACAATGTACTTGTTATAGTGTTTTATGGATGTTTTAACTCCCAATTGAAATAGTTCCATTAGGTATGTTGTTCACGCACATCTCTTTTTCCCATAAGATTTCCTTCCTTTGATTGTGGATGAATCAAAAGTTTTTGAAACATGACACACTTGTTCCATTTGATTGTGTTCCTTGTGTCATGTGGTTCCCCGTACCACTCTCTAGCCCACAAACTTCACTTTCAATATTCTAGGTGGAGATTTTTGAGTTGGGTGGAACCATACCTCCTAGCCTTGTGTTCCCCGCATACCCACTTTTTCTGCATTTCCCTTGTTCCTTTGTATTGTGGGTGATGCAGATGTTTTAGGAACTCTCGGCACCTATTCCTCCTAGCCCTCAGTTCCTTGAATTCCCATGTTCTCCGCACTTGCTTCCTATCTTCATAACAAAGAAAAGGATCAAAAGAGTTCCCATGACCTTGTCAAAGTCCACATTCCACTATTTTTGGTCAAATTAACCTCATTTTTTAACTAAATCATAAAAGGGAAAAATTAGCAAATTTAACCATTTTCAACTGATATTTTTACTATACACTATTCACTTCTCTCCCAATCCAATGAAGGAAACCATGTGATATTGTCAAAGAGAAGATATTATGAAGAGTTCAAGAAGTGAGTTACTCCCAGTTAACCCAGGCACAAGATGATTGTACAAAGGGATCTAATAATGAAAATCAAATATATTTAATTAATTTGTTCACAAATTAATTAAATATTATATTTTTTAAAATTTAATGTATGTAACTCAAAACCCAAGTTGAGTCAACTTGAGGTTTGGGTAGATAGAGTTGGGTTAGATGTTTAGAAATTAGTTTTATAACTACTTCTTTGAACAAGAATGCCTATACAAGGTTGTATTGTAATTGTAAAAGGGTTCTTCTTCTATGGGTTCTTCTTCATTCACACACCAATATTCTTGGGGAACTATTTTATTTGTATATTATGTTGTTGTAACTTTGTGTACATATATTTTCCCTTATGAATACAATGATTTCTCTATTTTTGTGTTAATGATTCTCAATTACAAAATCTGCTATTCGGTTTGTGGTTGAATTGTTAATGTTGTTCCTTCTTCATAGTGTGATTGATGCCCAAGTGATTAGACTTTGTGTTGGATATCAAGGTACGTGGACTTTGTGCCATATCAGCACATTCTGAAGGAGATGAAGACCTTGTACTTCCCATATTTCACACTCATTGTATTCCCTTCTGCCTAGATAGAGAAGTTCTCCTTTGTGTAATCTCTCATCCACTTTTTTCATCCTTCAAACCTTGTAAGGAAATCTTGTAATACCAAGAAGGATAGGTGTGTCCTTGATAGATAGATTTGTAAAACTTTGTGTCTCAAGTTTATCTGTCTTGCCTAACACTTACAGGGTTGTATTCTTTCCCTTCTCATTCCTCCTTCCTCTTTGTATTTTTCCTTTCCCAATTTTTCCACCCTTTTGTGCTTTCCAGTTAAAAGCACCAAAAATACAAAAAATCACATCATATGAGGGAACTACCCCTCTCACAAAGTAGAGGAAACTTCACCCTGTTGAAAGGTGAATTTCCCTAACTGTTGTTGGTTTTTATGCACTTCCATTCGGCATATTTAGTGACAAAAAATCCAACCAACAATTTTTAGTGACTTTATTGGGGATCAAACTTCTGTCACGTTCATTCCCTTATCCAGGAACCTTCCCAAGAATGAAGGCAAGATGACAACCACTTATTAGCCCATGTCAACAAGTGACAATTACAATGATGGGGATGAAGATGGAGATCTCCCTATTCAAAATTTTCAAGCTCCAGACAATCCAGAGTAGCCTAGTTTCTACGGGATTCTACGGAGGTATTAATTTACAAACATTTTTGTAACCTATTGAACATAAGAAAGTAAGAAAAACATTTCCAGAATGTTCTAATATTCCATATGCAAAGAAGAAAGCCACCATTGCACCTGTATTATCTACAAAAATGAAACTAACAGTGCAAGAAAGGATGGATAGATTGGAAAAAAAATGTTGCATCTGATGATCTAGTGATTAAATTTGTGGCTTAAGTTTCAAGAGAGTGTTGCAAAAGGCTAAAATATGAAAATAACACCTACAAATGATCAAAAATCTAGACAGTTGATGAAATAAGTACAAAGATAATACAAGAAGCTGTAGGCATGTAGAGGAGGCAAAAACAAATTGAAGAATAATTAGTGGATGAGTCTGAGACACTTCATAATGAGGAGGAAAACATTCAAGTTCTAGAAGTTACTCATGATGATTCTTCACATTACAAGGTATTTATTCCTCAACGTTACTTCAAATCCACCAATGAATGTCTTCTTGTTTCTCCACCTAGTGCATGTCAATTTGATATTCCTTCAAATGATGAAGAAGACAAAAAAATTGAGACTCCATTTCAACTTGAAATAGAGTTCTTGGGGATATGTCATGCACCGGGGTTGAATGTACTTGGTTTGAAAGAGATGATCCTATGCTGGTGGAAGTTGATGTTCATCATGAAAACATGGACAAAGCTAATCTCTCTCCTATGTTGGAATAATTTCAAGATAGTGAGACCAAGGTCACTATTGATAACCCTCTTGTTGTTTTGAGTTCTTTTAATGACAAACAAGTGTCTAAATTTGAAGAAAAGGAAATAAATGAGCTCACTAGCCCTCCTGTCATGCTTGTTGATAAGATAAACACACCAAATCCTTCTTGCAGTCTCTCAAAACAAATAGAAAATGGAAATCAATGTCTGGAATATTTTCTTCACAATCATGATTACGAAAATCTTGTTTCAGTCCATTCTGTTGAATGTAAGAAAGAGGAAGAGGATGATATTTTTGATCAATTTTTATCTAGTCTCACAGCTTTGAATTTCCTACTAATCATGAAGAAAAATCAGTAATGCAGTTTGTGCCTAAAGATCAAGATCGTTTGGAAACGGAAAGTACGAGTGCCGATTTTGCAAAAATAACAAGTGTGTTTTCCAGATACAAAATAAAAATTACAAAGATAAAAGAGAGTGTAAATGACAAATCATTCAGTGATCACTTACTAATTCCTCTTGAAATTGATTACAAGGAAAACCCTGTGGAAGTGCATGGGTTTCAAGAGCTATGTCATGATGATTGTTGTAATCTTCACATAGATGTTATTAACACTTCGTTGAAACAGGAAGTTGGTGATGCAAGGATCAAGGATTTCTCGTGAATCTATTTTTCAGAGTTCAGTGGTTTGCAGAGTTCAACATGGAAGCAAACAAGGTCATACAAGCATGTTTATGGAACTATTCCTCCACTTCCTCATGGTTGGAAAGGTAAAAGTCTTCAGGCAGATGTTCAATCTTCATAGGAACTGGGTAATTTTATGATGGAGTATCACTATGTGGATGGTCTACTTGTTTCCATTTTTCTTTTCAAGCCACATAATGCTCTCATAACAATTTTGGTATGCTAGTTGATCATTCTCAGTTTCTAGATACCTCGTACCTTCAGTATGTTGTTTCAAAAAGGTACCTGTTTTTCTCAACCTATTTCTAGGATTGTGTAAATTTTGTACAGTCTCTTCCCTTCCCCTTGTAAATATCCTTTTCTTATTTGTACATACTTTCCCAGTTTTGGCTTTCTTCCCTTCCCGTTCCTTTTTGTGTGTCTTGTGCATTCCATTGGTACAACAGTGTATTAAGAGTATCTCCATGTATTTATGTTACACCATGGCTTCTTGGTAAGGCAATGGTTTATTTCAAACCTGAGATTATGGAGTTGAGCTATGAATTGTTTGTGCTATGCCCAATCCAAAGTTCATGTCCCTAGAAGAGCCAACTTGTTGTCACCCATTCCAAAATTGTGTAATTTTTGAAAAAAAACTAAAATTTTCTTGCTAAGTGACCATTTACCCTGATACATTTACCTTTGTGAAGTCTAATGAGTGATAAAATTCAAGAGTTAGTTGATTTTGGTCATTTTTAGGGCTATTTTGGTCTTACAGTATTGTGGACTTTGGTGGAACAGAAGGAACAATTTCTCCATTCCTCCTAATTCCCTGCATCCCGATTTACCTGACAATGCACTTCCTTCTCAGTGTTGTGCAAACTTTTTAACTCCCCATGGAACTAGTTCCATAGGTTCCCATTGTTCATCCCGCACATTTCTCTTTTTCTCCTAGGGCAAGCATTTCCCATTCCTTTATTGTAGATGAATGGCCACAAGCCTTTTTGGAACGGACTTGAATCGGCATGGAACTATTTTTATTTTATCCCCATAGCCTTTGTGTTCCAATTTTTTGGAATGCATTTAGTGGAACCCTGTTCCATTTGTGCATTCTGGTTCCCACTCTCTCCCTTTCACCCATAAACCTATTATTTCAATAATCTATTGTGGGCTATTGATTGAGGAACTAGTCGGGTTGAACCATTTGTCCTTTGCCTCGACATCCTACGTTCCCTATGTACATCCCTTTTCCCTATCATTTCCTTGAGTTCTTCCCACATTGTGGATAATGCAAATGTTTTAAACTCTCAAACCTATTCCATGACCTTTGTTCCCTGACACTAGTATACCCATTTCACCCATTTCAAATTCCATCTCCTCATATTTCTTACATTGTTAAATGAATTTTTTAAATGAGTTCCCATGCACTATCCAAATCTCCAAGTCCAATGAATTTTTCTCAAATGACCTCATTTCATCAATTAACTATTATCAAAGGTAAAAAGAGGATGAAACCATTGTAAACTAAGATTTTTGCTTTCACCATGAACTTCTCTTCCAATCCAATGGAAGGAAATGATGGATATTGTACAGAGAGAAGATATTATTTGAGAATGAAGAGTTCAAGAAGTGTATTGCTCCCAGTGAACCTAGGCACAAGATAATTGTACAAAGGGATGCAATATTGAAAATCATTATATCATGCTGGTGAAGAGATTACAACTGTCAAGAATGTGCTGAGAACAAATGTTAAAATATATTTAATTAATTTTCTCACCAAATTAATTAAATATTGCATTTTTGTAAAATTGTAATGTAATTCAAAACCCAGTTGAGTCAACTTGAGGTTTGGGGTAGATTAGAGTTGGGTTAGTTTAGAAAGTAGTTTTATAACTACTTCTAGGAATATAATACCTATATAAGGCTTGATTATAATTATAAAAGGGGGTTATTCTTCTAAGGGGTTCTTCTTCTTCTCATTCACACACCAATATTCCTAGGGAACTATTTTATCTGTATATTATGTTGTTGTAACTTTGTGTACACGGATTTTCCCTTATGAATACAATGCATTCTCTACTATTGTGTTAATGATTCTCAATTACAAAATCTGTTATTCTGTTTGTGGTTGAGTAGTTAATGTTGCTTCCTTCTTCATAGTGGGATTGATGCCCATGTGATCAGACTTTGCGTTGGATATCAAGGTACGTGGACTTTGTGCAATATCAACATATTCCTGAAGGAGATGAAGAATTTGTGCTTCCAAGATTTCGCGCTCATTGTATGCCCTTTTCGCCAGATAGAGAAGTTCTCCTTTGTGCAGTCTTCTGCTTGCAATCTGCACTTCTTTCTCATCCTTCAAACCTTGTAGGGAAATCTTGGACAACCAAGAAGGATATATGTGTCCTTGATAGATAGATTTGTCAAACTTTGTGTCTCAAGTTTATCTGTCTTGCCAAACACTTACACAGTTGTATTCTTTCCCTCCTCATTCCTCCTTCCTCTCTGTATTTTTCCTTTCCCAAGTTCGCCGCCCTTTTGTGCTTTCCAGTTAAAAGCACCAAAAATACAAAAAATCACATCATACGAGGGAACTACCCCTCTCATAAAGAAGAGGAACCTTCACCCTGTCGAAAGGTGAATTTCCCTAACTGTTGCTAGTCTTTATCCACTTCCATTGGGCATATTCAGTGAAAAAAAATCCAACCAACTATTTTTGGAAACTATACAGGGGATTGAACTTATGTCACATTCATTCCCTTGATCAAGGAACCTTCCCAAGAATGAAGGTAGGATTAAAAACAATTATTTTCCCATGTCAACTAGTGACAATTACAGTGATGGGGATGATGATGGAAATATCCCTATTCAAAAATTTCAAACTCTAGACAAATCTAGAATAGGCCCGGTTTCTGCAGAAATTCTACGAAGGTATGAATTCAAAAATAATTTTTCAACTTGTTGGACGTAAGAAAGTAAGAAACACATTTTTATAATGTTCTATATGAAAAGAAGCAAGCCACCACTGCACATGTATCATCTATAAAAATTAAACAAAAAATCCAAGAAAGGATGAATAGATTGGAAAAAATCTTGTATCTGATGATCTAATTATTAAATCTTTGTGGCTTAAGTGTCAAGAGAGTTTTTTAAAAGGCTTAAAGATGAAAATAATACCTGCAGATAATAAAAAATTTAGACAATTGCGGAAAGAAGTAAAAATACAATACATGCTGCTACGAGCATGAGAGGAGGAAAGATAAATTGAGGAAAAATCAATGGATCAGTCTGAGACACTTCATATTGAGGAGGAAAACATTCAAGCTCCCAAAGTTTCTCATGATGATTTTTCATAGTATAAGGTATTTATTCCTCAACGCTACTTCAACTACACTAATGAATGGCTTTTTGTTTCTCTGCCTAGTGCATGTCAATTTGGTATTCCTTCAAATGATGAAGAATACAAACAACTTGAGTCTCCATTTCAACTTGAAATAGAGTTCTTGGGGAATATGTCATGCAACAGAGTTAAAAGTAGGTTTAAAATAGATGATCCTATGCTAGTGATGTTGATGTTCATCATGAAAACATAGACAAATATAATCTCTCTCTTATGTTGGAAGAATTTCAAGACAATGAGACCAAGGTCATAGTTTATAGCCCTTTTGTTGTTTTGAGTTCTTTCAATGACAAACTAGTGTCTGAACCTAAAGAAAAGGAAATCAATGAGCTCACTAGCCCTCCTATCATGTTTGTTGATAAGATGAGCACATTTGAGCCTCCTTGTAGTTTCTCAAAACAAATAGAAAATGGAAATCCATGTGTGGAATATTTTCTTCACAATCATGATTACGACAGTCATGTTTTAGTCCATTCTACAGAATGTAAGCAAGAGGAAGAGGATGATATTGTTCATAAATTTTTACCTAGTCTCACAACCTTTAAATTCACTGCTATCTATGAAGAAAAATTAGTAGCACATTTTGTGCCCGAAGATCAAGATCTTTTGGAAACTAAAATCGAGAGTGCTGATTTTACAAAAATAGTATGTGTGTCTTCAAGAGGCAAGATAAAAATCACAAAGATAGAAGAGAGTGTAAATGATAAATCATTCAATGGCTATTTCCCAATTCCTCTTGAATTTTATTAAAAGGAAGATTATGTGGAGGTGCATGAGTTTAAAGCGCCATGTCATGATGATAGTTGCAATCTTCACATAAATGTTATTAACACTTTGTTGAAACATGAAATTGGTGATGCGAAGATCAATATTTCTTGTGAATCAAATTTACAGAGTTAAATGGTGTACAAAGGTTAGCATAGATGTAGTCAAGGGTCAAAAATTCCTTTGGATGACACTATTCCTCCACCTTCTCATTTTCAGAAAAGTAGAATTCTTCAGTAGATGTCCAGATATTCACTAGAACTGGGCAATTTTGTAATGGAGTATCACTGTCTAGATGGGAAATTTATGTTAAGTGACCCCTTTTCCCCAATTTTTTTACCTTTATGAAGTTTGAAGAGTGATAAAATCCAAACAATTAGTTTATTTCAAGTTATTTTAGCATGTTTTGGTGTCTTGTGGAAATTACGGGTCTTTGTTGCACGGTATCTACCTCTACACGATGTTGAGTTAGATAGTGTCTACACTTGACGAAGAAAATAATCTTCCACTATGTTGCATGGAAAATAACCTCTATGTAGAGCTAAGACTTATCTAGTGTCTGGTGTTGATGATGATCCTCTTCCACTCTGTTGCATGACAAAATAACCTCTACGCATAGCTAAGATTGACCCAATGTCTTCAATGAGCTCCACAATGATTAATTACTCTTCTTCGAGGCCTCTAAGCAACTAACTTGGTGATATGCCTAGAATTAAAGAGTTAGAGATCTAGTATGAGTGTGCTTCTCTTATGTAGCATCATGTCCCTCGACTTCTTAATCACGTATTCGGGCTCCCGCACGAGAATAAGGCTTCAAATCAGCCTTTACAAATAATCACCGAGTTAAAAATAATAACTCTCGAGTTTATAATTTCCTATATAATAATAGGTATTTTTTTCAAATAATCATGCATATTAAAAATAATAATAGGGATTACTTCTTCATAATTTATAATTTCCTATTGAAATAATAATAGGACATTTTTGCAATTTTCCTATTAAAATAATAATAGGTCTTCAAATAATAATGTCTTCTTTTATTTAAGGTCTTCTCCACATTATTCTCCCTCCTAACTCCTCTTCTTAGCTTTTGAATTGGAGAAATTTTGTTTGAATGGAGAGAGGGGGGGCCTTTTATAGGCTTGAATGACCCCAAGCTATAGGGTTTAACCCTTATCGTTCTTTCTCACAACTGGCACACTGAGTTAGGCAGGATGGTTGGACCACATGGCTTAGGAGGGGGAGGTTATTAGTTCGACTCCCCTTCCACCCATTCACCAAGTCATGTTGCCTTGCTACTTTGTTGTTGTCTCCACATTTTCCAACCATCGTACCACATGCGTCAAAGCTCCATGTGTCTTTTCCATGAGTTTCCCAGTGTCCTTGAGCTACGTCATCTCTCCACTGTCCCACCATGTTGAGTTGTCAATCTCATCGAGTCTTCCACTACGTTAGTTGGGGTTGTGGGTTTAATCCCACATGCATGGGTGAAGGTTTTGGATAAGCCTTTTTGAAGGTTTTGGATAAGGCTTTGACCACCCACTTGACCCGTGGCTTCAGCCACATATTCCCTCACTTTTGCTGGGTTGTTGTGGTCGTTAGTTAGTGTATGACGAGTTGGCTTGCCGGTGGGCTCACCCAATGTTTCCCGATTATCTCTCCTTCTCGAGCTCAATGCTTTTCTCACCAATTTTCCCCTTAACTCATTATGGATCTCAATGACTTGGTTGTAACATGGAGAGATGGTGGGAGGCCATGAGGACCCACCATGTGGTAGCTCCTTTAATCAACTTGTCGAAAAATTGATGAATATAGGCGGAAAAGGAATCCCTTTGATAAAATAGTGTGTCAACCCTTCATGAGGGCTCCCTACTAGAAAATAACGGGGCCTACCCACTCATCCAAAAATGAGCGTTGAAGACTAGAGTAACAAAACCAATTTTTTCTCTTTTCCTGATTTCATTTTTCCACGTGTTGTAGCGTGTTTTTCTAGTTTCCCCCGTCTGTTCTCTTTCGAGTGGCATATTCTACGGATGGTATCTTGCTCCAATTGAGTTTGTTTTACATGTTCTTATATGTGACAAAAATCTCTCGAAGTCTTATACCATACTGTGACAATCTCAAGAGTTTTTGGGAAACTTCATCCATTGAATTGACCTTCAGATCACACTTCCCCACTAAGGAGGATTTTTTTCCTATAAATATTTTATTTCTCCCCTTTTGGATTCTGAACTCTATGCTATCTGTGAAGAGATATTTCCAGCTGACACGATGGCCTTCAAACTGCTACTCCTTCAATCAGACAATCAATTCGATCCCTGTGACCTGTGGCACTTGGGATCATTGCCTTATGTTATGTCAATTTGATTACTGAACCGAGATAATAATCTCTGTCTGGTCTTCATGAGGACTCATAGTAGAGATTTGATTACCAATTTTGAAAGAAAATAATCAACATGATAAGCCTGTTGCGAAGTGTTTACCTACTTGGTAGCTCTAGTCTTGTTTCTTCAAAGTGAAGGTCATCAGCCAATGTTAATCTAGGGATTTTTCTTAGAGCACTAAGCTTCCAAGAACAACCTCAGTGTATTGGACAGATTGGAACACTAGGTTCAATTAAAAATTCATTGTATATCATAATTTTATTTATACTTTACGATTGGATTTTTTTATAATAGATTTGTTTAGCTATTTTTTGAACCCAAAGATGTAGGCATTTTTCTGAACTCCATTATCAACTTGGTGTAGTGTTGGTTCTTTTTCTTACATTGCATTCTCTTAAACAGTATTTATTTTGGGGTTAATTTGGTAAATGAATTAATCTTCCTATAAGGATCTATGGTTAAGGAAAAATATTGGCCATTTTACGGATCAACTCTTATTATATACATTTTGAATCTCATCCACTTTTCAAATTCCCATCAAAATTAAGCCTTGAGTTGTGGATACCCATATCATCACTTAAGCACAATCACTTTCAAATCTAAGTCTTGATATATTAATACTCGCTTTATCACGGTCAAGCACCATCAAGATCTTATTTATCTTTTATTTTCTTAATTATTTTAGTTTAACATCCACATCGTTAAACTCTAAGAAATCAACCATTCTAACTCTACAAATTTAACCTTCAATTTGTTAAATTTTTGACATATTCATATTCTACAGTCCTCTCTCCTAAGAATTAACTTTTCTATGAATTGGGATCATTAACCAATTAACCCCCTTTCATATCTTATCTACACATTTAATTTGTTGAGATTTGGGATTTTCATCATCATTTCTTCACCTTTTATTTCAACATTCATCTTGTCCATGTTTCAGTATTGCCCTTTCACTGTTTAGTATTTTCTCTTTTAACACTCATTTTGTTAAGAGTTGATCATTTTCATCATGTTTCCAAGTCTCCTCTATCAATACTCATTTTTATAAGATTTGAGAATTTTCATTGTGTTTCCAAGTCTCCTCTTTTAAAATTCATTTTTTAAATATTCAAGCAAATTAACCTCTTATAGTCCCTTTTATCTTAACAGTCATTTTTTTAAGAGTCAAGTAGTTAACCCTTATTAACTTCCTCCATCTTAACACTAATTTTTTTAAGGGTCTATCATTCAAACCTTTTCCCCTCTTCCATCGTAGTATTCACTTTGCTAAGGGTTGAGTTCTTCAATATTTCAAACTTTTTCCCCTCTTCCATCTTAGCATTCACTTTGCTAAGCATTGAGTTATTTGATCTTTCAAACCCTGCTTCCATATTAATATTCACTTTGATAATATTTGATTCATCTCGATATTCATCTCTAATCTCTTTCATATTAACATTCACTTTTCTAAGGTTCGAGAAATCTATCACACCTTTCTCCGTTCTCCCCTTCTTTCAAAAATGGTATATTCACACAATACATTTCATGACGAGTTATTATAACAATTTACTGACATGATAAGACAAATCTCCTATATGGATTCCAAATTTAGTGATCAATCAATCAAACAAGAAATCATACAACCTATCAAAGACACTACTCTGTGCAAATTCAAATGTCATTTTACACCCCTAGGAGAAATTCTATATAGTGTCTTTCATCAATTAATAAAGGATAAAATGATAAAATATCTAATTACAAAACCCTTTTTCTAAGGGGATCCTAAGCCAAATTGGTTAAAACCTAATACATATTGTGAATTTTTTCGCATTGATGGTCATCAAATAGATAGATCCGTGTGACTTCCTCATTGCCTCTAAGACCTAATTGATGATGTAGTCATTTCTATAGAGATCAACAACAAACCTGTAAAAATCAAAGACATGTCAGTTTCCACCACTTGTAACGAAGATTTGAACGTTGTCGATAATTATTTACATGATAAATCTCAACTAGATCAAGATGACAAGGGTCAAGGATATTTAAACCAAAACTAATTAATCTCTCCTCTGGATGTTCTTTCATTAGTTCAATCATAAATTGAAAATGTTTTGGACAAAAACCTATCAAAATCAAACAAGAAGTTGAGATTACTTCAATAATCCTTTCCAACCCTTGATACAAACAAAGACTCTAAATAAGAGGTTTCATCATCAAACACTGTTGATCTTGATTCTATTCTTTCAATACTCAGTCCTATGCCTAACATCTCTAGTCTTGCAGTAGAGACAAAACAACAAACAATTTGGACACTTGTGACAATGTAGCATCCTATAATAAAATACCTCACATGATCAATCTTTTAGGAATACCTTCACCAATTTTTCCTGCATATCAAGACATCCACATGTGTACACTCTATGAGGTCTATATACCCAGGTATATCCTCATTAACCATTTCAATATTTAATTACAAATCTATCATCAAACACATTAATCCAATACATCAAAGTAGAAACATTGAATATTTTCTCTCTGCAGCCTATAAGATGCCTTAGATGTCCATCTAAGGATAAACCCTTCACCCCTCTCATCTTTTCACTCATGGGTGAATATGAATATCAATGTATTCTCTGCATCAATAAATCACCTCTAGCATCACATAGGTTTTTCAATTTCAATGTAAAATTATCCAATCACTTCATTGAATTGGACCTCATCCACCTAAGTCTCATACTTCAGGACTCATTGAATCTTCAAATTCCCTCCATTGATTTGAACCTTTTCCTCCCAAGTCTTGTAGAACAAGACTCGTTGGATCTTCTAACCCACTCCATTGACTTGGACCTTGTATGCCCAAGTCTCATAAATCAGGACTCATCAAATCATGGCTACATTGAAAATCCTTCTAGTTAATCCATTAGCTTATATCTCATCCACCCAGGTTTAGTAAATCAGGACCATGTATGTTTTATAAACATGGACTTCTTGCATGGGTACTCTTTGCACTAGGGAAGGTCATTTTCACAGTCAACTCATTTAACAAACAATTTTAATTATTTCATTCATTGGTAGATATCTTAATCATAACATTATCATATCATCCACATTCCTTGCCTATAAAATATAGGTTAATCTTGTTCCTATTGGGCAATGTGTGTCTCATCCATGTTATGGTTTTTACTATTCCAAATATTTTTACCTACATTTTTTTCTAGAAGCTTACTAATGAAAACTCCTTTCAAACAAGCTCTCTCTTTAACAAAAAGCACTAAATTATTTACCTATAACATTTTGACCATCCATCTTAGTCTATGGTGTTGAACCCTTATGTCCTACTATTTGCATGAGACTAGGACTTGGGGAAAAAGCGTTCCTTCCCAACAAGCACAATATCAATATACAAGGAAAAATCAATTAAAATTATAAAAAACAAATATCAATCCTTACACCTTTCATCCTTCACATTCTTCAGTGATAAGCCCATACTTATTACTAGTAGTATGAGATTGGGAAAGGAGACATGTATCCTTTTTCATCTAAGTTTTTTCTTCAGTGTTAAACCCTTACCTCTTACTAGTGGTATGGGGAAGAATGTAGGGGATGCTTTCAAAAAAAATTGAACAAAATAAAGCCTTCATAAAATTTGAATAAAAGTACTTAATCAAAAAACATCCCAAGAAGTTTCTTATGTTAAGAGAGAAAACAATTCCTTCAACCGGATCTTGTTAATTAGTAGGCCATAAATGGATTTCAATCTAGTTAAAACCTATAAAGTAAATCATCTTGGAATCATTCAAGTAATATTGAATGGGGATGAGTTACATTTTTCTCACATGGATCATTGATACACCTTGTTTCTTAACATTCATCATCTTCATTATCATATCACTATTATTTTATTTCTTACGTCCTTCTTGGCTATTGGTGATGATCCCTTGCATCTCCCTAGTTGCATGGAGTCATGAGTGGAGTGAGAAATCCTATCATTACATCATCTACATTATGCGAATGGAATTAAATTCTTACAATTGTTCGAACATGAGTTCAGACAATACACCTTTTATCGAGTCAGAAATACAAAAAATTCAAATATGTCTAAAATACAAAAAAATTCATATATGTTTCACAAAATAGTATAAAACTGGAAAAAGTAAAACACTCGGAAAATGTTTGACAAAATATCAACAATTGAATAACACAATTCAACTATATTGTCATTTGACATCAATCCTACTGATCATTCTAGATCATCTTATGATAATCACTTTTCTTTCTTGTGGTGTATATCTATGCTCATGGAAAACCAATCAATTATTTACCCTTTCTTCTTATAAATTTCTTGGGGCACACTTGGATTTCACATTTTAATCCAACACAGATCAAACTTCAATCGGATCAGAAAATAGTATTTTTGGAGTATCTAAGCATCTCTCCACTCTTCATCTTGATCTAATCCTCTCGCGTTCTAAAGCTAGCACTCAGGGGAGTTCATATCTATCTAATTATTCATTTTGGAACATATTAGGAATGTCATTAGGTTTCATTATTGTAAATTGTGTTGTATTGTTATGGTTTTTCAACATTGTGACGATGCTCCAACTTCTGTTTGTTTGTTGTAATTTTTTTTACCTTTATTCAAGACCAATTGTAGGAAAATTATTAGCATTTTAGTTCACATAAAATTTTGTGTTTGAAGCACACAAACTGAGAGGGGGTGAATTAGTGTGTAGTAAAACTTAAAATCACTTTAACATTCATATCCATAAATCATCTAATTCAACTTAATCCTTAAACATGCATACTTAAGAAACAACTATTTAAGTGAGCACATGAGAACACAAGAGAACATGGACATAAGATATAAGTGGGAAAACCTCAAGGGGAATAAAACCTACTAAAATAAAACTTTATAGCCATGCTTCAAATTTATTTGAGAACTAACTCAACAAGGAGCATCAATCCATAGTTTAATAGAACACCAACCCTACAAGGAGGCCAAAAACCCCTAGATGAATCTACCAAAAAAATACATCTGAAATTTTTTTCATCTCTGAGTTGTTTGTGCAAAAATTGATGATGAATCAATGAAGCTCACTTCTCCTATTATCTCTCTCAAAACACCTCTATATCCTTCCTTGCACACATGCTTCTTCTACAAGATGATTTACACATATTCCCTAGCTCACCATCACCTGATATCTCTATAGCCTCATAAAAACATAATTCCCCTCTGATCAAGGTCACAAATACTTCCATCACCTTCACAAACAACCTTTTAGGTTGCACTTTTTCTCCACACACATAACTAGCTCAAATGAGATTTCTAATTTTTCTTTTATACATGTTTCTTTATTACAATTCACCTGTGTCAGACATCATAGAGTAAAATACATTCCCAAAAAATAATTAACATAATAAAAATATCACTCATAGGACTATATAGGCCTCCAACATCACCTAGAGCCTTATAGACCACCATTAGGACTAAAGAAGTCCTAAAACACCAAAACAAGCAACTCGCCACAGAAGGAATGTTCTAGATAAAAAAAAACTTAGGAAAATCATGAAACATACTTAAACATGTTTTCTAAGCCTTCAAAAGCCTTCATTAACCGTGAAACACACTAGAACAACATCTCAAGCCATGAAACCTACTTGAGACCATGCACAACCAAGCACCCTCAAAATTATTCCTAAAAAAACAAGTCATAACTTGCTCAAATATCATAAAAAACTCAAGTTTGATATATCAATAGAAATATCATGACCTTTTACACCCACATGCCCAGTCTGTTTCAGTCATCTTCCATTATTTTAGCCTTGACTGGGGCACCAGGTTAGTACTAGGGCACCCATGGGTGCCTTGGTCCCACCAGGGGCGCCCAATCCTTTTAAAACTTTCCCACCACTTTTGAACTCTTTCTAGCCATTTCATACTTCTTATATTTTTAGTGGTTGGCATTTCGGGGTTAATTATGAAATTAGATCAAGAGAACCCTATAAATATAAAGTTATGAGACCATAATGAGGGACCAAGCACTAGTCACTACTATCATCCACCTAGAGTTGCATCCATTTGGAGATCATTTGCATCCATTAGCTCCATCACAAGGACAAGGCTGGTTCATCTACATCACACAAGCATAGGGGGAGGGATTCTATTCTATTCCATGCACACATTCTATTACATTTTCTACATAGATAGTTATTGCTCTCTACTTCACAAAGTGTGACTGGCACAAGAGCACCTAGGGAACATGATGCACACACACACACACACCAGAACTACATTTGGGTCTGAAATGTAGTGCAATGCTCAGTTAGTAAGCCCACTGTTGTGGCAGCTGAGGTCAGTCTAACCCATTCATTTGCATTCTTCTTTTTTTAGGGTTTTGATACTTCTTTTGTTCTTTTGCAGGTCTTCTATACATCTTTGATTATTAGATGACACCTAATGAGTAGTGAAACGAATCTTGATGCGACACACAACGAGGGTTTCAGACCACCTTCTGAACCTATGAAACTCAGTTCTAGACCTTTTACACAGACCAGGGTGCCCATTTTATAGACCAGAGCACCCACAGGTGCCCCAGTCCCTCTCTAGGTGCTCCAATCTAGCTAGATAGCTTAGATCCATCCTTTTTGGGGCCTCTACACAGTCGTTCCTACTTTCTATTTCTCCAGTCACTTCTATGAACATAGTCTAGCAAGATCCTCTAATCAGCTGAGTCACTCCTCACTCTCTTGCATATTAGGGTTTCTACTTTCATTAGATTAGTTTCTTGGGTCATTTCTATATTTGTTTACTGCATTTATTTACTGAATTTACATGTCATTCTAGATTAGATTAACTATCCCCATATATCCATTTTTAGTTAATCATTTTGGTGAACCCGACTCGATCATTCACACTTCTAGGTTCTTCATTCATTACTTGTCATCCTAGGGTTTGGTCATCATGAGTATCTCAATCAATGATTATTTTCTTGCAAATCTTGATTTACTACATAGAGTCCAACATTTTCTTGCTACTACTCACATTCGTGTTGACATGCATCCAGATTCAGTTTATCAAGCATTTTACGATGCATTCTCTTCACACATAGTATTCAAATCTAACCTTCCCACTGATGTTCACACTTTTGATAATGACCCACCTCTACATATCATATGTTGTATTCATAATGTAGTTGTTAAGCACACTTTGATTGATAATGGATCTGAACTTAACTTGTGTCCTATGTCATTCCTTGAAGCTTTAGGTCTTTCTACTCATGATGTTAGTCCCTCTAGTGTTTCACTGTGTGCTTATGATGGTTTTTTCCGTCCATGTTTTGGTCACATTACATTTCCTATCACTGTTGGTCCTAAGACTGTCCACACTGTCTTTTTCATTGTTGATTTCCCAGTTTCCTACAACTATCTACTTGGTAGGCCATGGCTTCATGCCATGCAAGTTATCACCTCTACTATCCATAATTGTGTAAAATTATTACATGAAAGCATTGAGTACACTATTTTTCATGACCGTGATCCATTCCAGTATTGTGACCAGGCTCCTAATACTAGTCTTCCTATTCCACACACAGATATTACAGATGAGCCCCAACCTATCGAAGAACCACCACACTTACCACCACTTGATGGTACCATTTGTGTGATAGATGTAGTTTCTTCTATGCCACCTGCTACTACTACTGTTATGATTCCTTATCAGGGGCATGTCCAGTCTATGGACATCACTCTATCACCTACACCTTCACATGTACCACCTACATTAGCATGCCCACCATTCACTTGTACCCTCTTCATGAATGACTCATATTGGGAACATATTCCATTTGATCCTACATGTGATGACACCATATGTACACATGATGGTTTGGCTCACTTAGGTTTTGATTTTGAGGATCTCTATCCTACACTCATTCTCCTCATATTTATTATGGATTTGTTCGTATTATTGTTTCTTATGGTTTGCATGTATTTCATCTTACGGTTTATCTATCACACACTCCTCACTCTTCTCCACTCACATTAGGGAAATCATGGCTTGATTATATTTGGGGCACTCTAGATGTGTATCATATAGACATTTCATTCCCTATGCCTTTTGGATGCATCTTCATCTGCAATAGCTCTTTCCTAGGTCATACACAAAATCTTACTCATTGGTATGCACATGGTTGTCCACTTCCTCCATTTACTAATGAGGAATATGTTATGGGTATGTACAACTTACACCTCAATGGCTCATTACATGATCAACCAGACACTATTTCTTATCAAGTTACTAATGCTTATCCATTCGATTATGACCCAGAGGATGATGATCTTCTCGATGACTTTACATGATCTTCTTGCACACACTTGGGGGGCATAACATTAATTCCCCCATTCACATATTATCATAGGATATTTCCATCTTTACATTATATTTACACATCATACTTACATAATACTACATCACACTCATTAGCATTCATGCATACCTCATCTTAACATCATCTCATCTTGCATAGTCATACATACGTTATAGCATCATCATTACCCAATGACACACTCTTGTGCTTCAATTCACACTTGACTGTTGAGGGATTACTACACATGAACCCCACACACTGCACTTAGGCACACATACATCTATTCACATTATCATACATCATACATTCTACATTTAGTCTATATCATTTTATATTTACATATCTATACATCATACATCATACTAGTCTTCATCATACATATGTCACACTTACATCTAACATTACATCATACTACATACTATCACATCTACATAGGCACACATTCTCATACATTACATATCTATGCATTATTCACATTACATCTACATCTTGCATTCATACACATCACATGGTCATTTATCATCTTCATCACATATACTACATCATCTTCTACATGATACACTCACTACCCTATGACACACTTTAGTTCCTTGGTCCATACTCGACTACCGAGGGTTTACAAATCAAATGGACCTTATCATACATCACACATTTATCATTCCACCTTTCATCATGCAACATTTCTAGGATAGTGACATACGCTATAGGATAAATCGTCACTTACTCTATCATCTTGTAGTGGTATATGCATTAGGATACATCACCACTCCATATCCCTTCATCTAGTACTGGTATACACTTCAGGCTACATCACCACTTCACATCCCTTCATCTAGTAGTGGTATACGCTTTAGGCTACATCACCACTCCCTACTATTCATCATATAGTGATATACGCTTAGGGATAAATCATCACTCATACATTCATTTTTTCATGATATACACTTAGGCTATAGGGTTCACACACATCTCTTCTATATGTCACATATCATCATCACTACACATACATACTCATCACAATGCGCTAGACACAACACACACTATTCGACCATTTCCTGATGACACACTCTCATTTACGGTTCATTCTTGACTGCTGAGGGGGAAAACCAAATGAACCTCACTGCATACATTTCCATTCACTCGGGGGGCACATGGCTCCTATCACTCCATTTTGCATTCCATTCCATCCATCCACAACATACTACATATTATGGTTGTTTTTACTCTTGCTTACTTTTTCTTGTTCATGGTCACTTTATTACACATGCTAGTTAGATTACTTGTATGTCATTTATCTATATCATCCACACATGCATTCACATATTTTTCTAGTTGTGATCATAGATACAGGTCTCTTACATGCAACATGGATGCTCACCTTCTACCCTTCCTACACTGGTCACTGGGGGCATCCACATTCATCTCTCACAAGGTGTTATTGTTTCATTTTGTACTTAGCACTTTACATTACTTGGTTATACACACTTTTGACATACTAGTTATCTATCTAACATGCTAATGGGTGCTTCATGTGCAACATTTGTTATGCAGGGTTATTTTCTTCCATACTTGTTTGTTACATTGTCTGTGTTTGTTTGTTTCTTGTATGTGGGCCTTGCCCTATGTTTGGTGTGCACACTTGTTTTTTTGTATGTGGCCATGATGGCCTTGTGTGTCTTGTGACATCATGAGTGATGTCCCATGTTTGCATATTACTTTGTGTGGCTTACTTGTCTTCTTGCATGTTTACATTACTTTTCTTGGTAGCTTTTACATTGTTTGCATAGCTTATACATTGTTTTCTATATGCATGCTTGTTCGTACTAACACTTGTCTTTGGCTAGCCTTCTTGTTTGTGCATGCCTTGGTTTCTACCAAGCACATTCCTTTCCCCCTGCAGGGAAGAGTTTCAGAGTTCATGTGGTTGGTCCTCTTTTGGGGCCACATTCTCCTATCAGCAACGTCGCATGTGGCCCCAAAGAGGGGGGACATCATTTGGGGTTTTACATACTAACATAACGCATTTACAATGGTTCAGTTTAGTGCACTTTCTGCCCTTGACATTATGGGTTACATATAATGAGTGGGTTCAGACCAGTCTATGAACCCCATACACAATGGATTTTATAGGACATGGTATCCTTAGCATTCTGGGAAGAAGTTATAGGCTTGGAGGTTACAATGGGTGTGCCTCCCTACACTACTTCAGTCAGTGGCATCGGATCACCCAAAAAACCAAGATGTACAGAGATCTCTTCACACACATTCAGGGAAGTAGTTAAAGGTTGGAGATAATGTGGAATTCCTCCCTACACTTCTTCAGCCTATGGCATCAGATCACCCAAAAAACCCTGAACAGTACAAGATATCCTTCTACACTCTCTTTTTCAACATGGATCAGGTGCACATGTTCCATTTACATTTTTTCATTTACGTATTTTACATTTACATACACATGCATCTTTTACATTGCATTTTTACACATACATACATACATATTTGACTACTTGATCATTTTCTCCTTGCAGGTCCAGCCATATGAGAAACAAGCAGTCAAATGGGGGCAACAACAACAACAACAAAACAACGTCAATAAACAACACTTCATGCAACACACACCATACTAACCATGTAGGTACATCACACACATCAACAACTACACACACGTTTCCACCCTAGGTTCACTCTCATCACTTTTTTTGCACTTTTTCATCTTTAGTTTCCACGCTCCATCATCTTTTTGTCATTCCACACTTTGTCTAGTCCTTCAGCACATTTTCTACTACAATATTCATGGACATCATGTACACATCTCTATCTAATTTATGTTACCAATATTTCCACTCACCAACATGAAGCGGGGGAAAATGTAGACAAAAAATCATGCACTTTAGACATTATTTAGTCCCAGGCCCATACTACTATTTAGAAGGTTTTTGAGTGAAGAAAGTACTAATTAACCCCCATCTTTTGGCCATCTTATTTTATTTTATTTCGTCATTCCTGACTTCTTACACCCATATGCCCAGTCATTTTTTTATCATCTTCTATTATTTTAGCCTTGACTGGGGTGCCCAGGCTAGTACTGGGGTGCCCATGGGCAACCTGGTCCCACCAATGGTGCCCTGATCCTTTTTTAAACTTTCTCACCACTTTTAAGGCACTTTATAGCCATTCCAACTTCTTATCTTTTTGGTGGTTGGCCATTTTAGGGTTAATTACAAAATTAGATCAAGAGAACCCTATAAATATAAAGTTATGAGACCATAATGAGGGACCAAGCACTAGTCACTACTATCATCCACCTAGAGTTGCATCCATTTGGAGATCATTTGCATCCATTAGCTCCATCACAAGGACAAGGTTGGTTCATCTGCATCACACAAGCATAGGGGGGGGTATTCTATTCTATTCCATGCACACATTCTATTACATTTTCTACACATAGTTATTGTCTCGCTACTTCACAAAGTGTGACTGACACAAGAGCACCTAGGGCACATGATGCACACACACACACACCACACACACACACACACACACACGAACTACATTTGGGTCTGAAATGTAGTGCAACGCTCAGTTAGTAAGCCCACTGTTGTGGTAGCTGAGGTCAGTCTGACCCATTCATTTGCATTATTCTTTTTTTAGGGTTTTGATACTTCTTTTGGTCTTTTGCAGGTCTTCTATACATCTTGGATTATCAACAACATCTGGCGCAGTGCAGTGAATCTGATGTGACACATAGCAAGGGTTTCAGACCACTTGTCAGAACCTGTGAAACTTAGTTCTAGATCTTTTCACAGACCAGGGCACCATTCTACAGACTAGAGTGCCTGCAGGTGCCCCAGTCCCTCTCCAGGTGCTCTAGTCCAGCTAGATAGCTTAGATCCATCCTTTTCAAGAGACTCTACATAGTCATTCCTGCTTCATGTTTCTCTCAGTCACCTCTGTGACATAGTTCAGATATTCTTCCGAATCAACTAAGTATTTTCCATACTTCTCTTGCATATTAGGGTTTCTACTTTCATTAGATTAGTTGCTTGGGTCATTTCTATATTTGTTTACTACATTTTGTGTACATGAATAAAAACTCCCATACTTCAGTAAATTTCAATTTAGCTAGATTACGTAACAATGTAAAAGATGTTGAAGATGACTAAAAATGATACTTACCTTTCATGGTGTGACATGCATACAAGTAGTCCCTCTAAATCCACTTGGATTGAAAGCTTGATGGAGTGCCTTGAAAAATGCAATCTTAGAATTTTCTGGAAAAATGCAACCAGGGTACCTAATAATAATGTTCTCCCAGTGCTTGGTTTTACACCTATGGTCTTTAGTTATCTCAGTTTTGAGTTTACGCCAAAAAAATCAGATAACCCTAAGAAATTTTTGAGCTGGTTTTCTAAAAATTACCTTTCATGAGAGATAATCGGGTTTTCGGGTTTCACAAGCAGGACAACATGTGTTTTGGATGTTTCATGTCTGTGTTCCCCGAAACCCGAAACCCACATCAAGTAAGGCGAGTCAGGTTTGCGGATCCTTCCAAGCATCGGAACATGCCTTCGTCAAAACATGCTTCATGTCGCATGTCTTTCGATCCCCGAAACCCGGTTTACTCCTTTGTTTTAGGTTTCCAAGGCTATCAAACATCATGCTTCATGTCGATTGTTTCCCGCAACCCGAAACCCGAATTACTCTAAAAACCTTTGTGTTAGGTTTTCGGATATCCTGAGCATGCTGACATGGCATTAATGCCGAGTTGTCGGGTAGTTGGCACGTGTCAGCTGAAGTGTATTAATTGTAAATTTTCTTATATATATATAATCATCCTGGATTTCCACGTCATTTTTACCAGACGTACTTTTTACCTCGTGGATTTTCACGCATGCTTCTTCAACCCCGAAACCCGAAACTCGCCTCTGTGCCCGATTGCATTGCTCATTTTTTATCATTCCTTGTCCTGGTTGAAGGTATTTTTCTTCATTCTTTGTTTCTTGGTTTTTGTGGATTAATTATGTATGGAATTCTTCCAAGTTTCTTATCAGGGTTGTGTGGGGTTTTTATCTTTTCCATTTTGGGGTTGTTTTCAAATCAGGTTTATGTTTTAGGGTTTTCCCCCTTTGGAATTAGCACTTTTGTTTTATCCCTCAGAATGTTGTTGTAATTAAAATATGTTTGGGATATAAATGGTGAAGGAAAAACTTGCATGTTTCAAATCAACAAAAACCCTATTCCCTCTTCTTGGGTTTCGCAGGGTGCTTTGCAGTATTCAAAACCCACAGTATATCAGAAAATTTGAAGTGTCAGGTTTTTCTGAAGTCTTCAAAGGCAAGGTACATCCTCATTTTCAGAGTGTCGGGTTTTCTCGAAGTCTCCGGCATCTCCAGTGTGTCAGGTTTTCTGGACTCCCCGACATCCTCTTCAGTGTGTCACCTTTCTAGGCATCTTTAGGTCGGGGTTTTCACAGTGTTCAACATCTCCTGATCTCTGAAACTCTCCTCCTTCAGAAATCCCTCATGTCGGACCCTGGTCCATCACAAGAAAAGACTGAAAAGTCAGGGAGGATGAAATACAAATTCAAGAAGGTGGAGTCTCCATCCTATATCGACTTAATTATGACATCCGAGATACAGAGCTCGGAAATATAGACATGGAGGATTTCTGGAATAGGGTAAAGAGCCCTTCTCAAACTCCATGGATGAAATCGATAGCCGATAGTGGCCTACCTCTTGCAGTAGGCTTCCCTATGTCCGCTCAGTGCCCTGAATTCATCTTGGCCTGTGCTTCAAGTTATGACTCTGCTTCTCGTTCTGTGAGAAACCAGGCGGGAGAAGTTGTGATCAAATTGGACGGAGGTTACTTTGATGACCTCCTCAAGCTGCCTAATTTTGAAGAATATGGAGAGTATAGATCTCAAGTCAGCTCAAAAAGCTTGGGATAATGATCAGGAAGATTGTATCAAGCATGTAATAAGAAGTTCCTGATCAAAGCCAAACCGGCTGTTTCCAAGATTCCCAAGACTTGTTCCCAGAAGTGATTTCATTCAGGAAATCAATGACATCATCACTCTGTTGAGTCAGGTTTTTGGTTTTCCCGAATCAAATGTTTTCCAAGGGTGGATGTATCAATTCATGATCACTATTAAGAAGAATCAACAAGGGAATTGATTGGGGTACTCTTGTCAGTAATGAGATAGATTCCCAAATGACAACAGTCTTGTCTACAGGAAAATTTTACATGTCCTCATATGGCACCTATGCAGCGGCCGGTATGAGGAACTATCCCGGGTTGGATACCAAGGGAAACAAGACAGTGGAACATGTTTATCAGTATTTCCCTCAGCTGACAAGAAAAGGGTCTCAAGACCAATTCAGAAGGGTAAATGATGCCTTCTTTTATGAGAACATCTGCAGGTTAAATCCTGAACTGAGGAAAACAAGAGTATCTAATGAAGCATGGGCTGAAGTTTCAAAATGGGGTTGTGTCTTCTTGCAATTTAAGAAGTTCACATATCTTTGAGTAGTCATGTACCCAGGGGATCCTTTCCGTTTTCCCAGATATCCAGGGGACAAACTAATCTTGATGGAGTTGGTTAGGCAATTGTTGGATTTTCACAAGTTCCAACAAAGTAAACACAAGGCTGCCGTATCTTTCCCAATTTCTATTGGAAGGTATACTTGTCCAACAGTGGTGAAAGCTAAGAACATGTTGTCCATGAGCTTCAAGATAAGTTGAAGAAGCACATGAAGCCCCGAGACGGGTTTGATATTCGAGGAGTCCTCAGGGCGTATGGAACTCTGCACCTATAAAGACCAAGCATAGAAGGACATCTGGATTGATCTACGTGATGAGGTTGCTGTCTGAAGAAAAGATCATAGTAGATTGACACTTGCTGAGATTCAAACACTTGAGCTTGCTAACTTACCAGAAGGTACTAGCGATAATGAAAGTGTTCTGGACCTTTCCTATGATGGACTGAATGAAGATCAATATGTTTTCCCACCTATTGATTGGTCAATCAGTGAAAAAGCCTCCATTACAGATAGGTCAGCTCTGATTCTTGCACACACCAAAGCATGGCTCGCCTCTAGGGGAATGAGTTTTAAAGATGATAATTTTTTAAAGTTGGTTGCTTCAGAGGCGGGGCCCTCCAAAAACGGAAAAGACAAAAGATCTTCCAAGGGGCCTATAAAGGTCAAGTTTGTCAAGAAGAGAAGAGAACGAGAAATTTCTTCAATTATTTGTCTAGTTGAAATGGTAAATGTGCCAAAATCACCAACACCACCAAAAATAGGAGAAATTTCTTTGGAAGGAGAACAAAGCCAGCCTTTGGTTTCACCATTTGTTGACTGCCCAACTGAGGGATACTTTATCTCTTGCATCCCAGGCTTTGGAATCTGGATCTGCGCTTCATCCCTCACAACCACTTCTACCTCCTCATTCCCCATCGACTTCTTCAATCATGGCTAGCATTTTCTCTGGACTCTCACCTCTCTCTGTTGGGACCCAAGTAATCACCAACACGCCCCCTCCTATGCCTCTTGTTATTGAATCTGCTACCACATTGGTAACTGTCCCCACTTCGCCATTGGATCTTCTCCCCTCCTGAAAGTATGATACTAACTCCTACAACAGTGGCAACTCCCTCTGACACGCCACAATGGCTACTCGAGAAAACTCTGAGGAAGAGGAAGGTGATTGTACCCATACCAGCCTTTGATTTTAGCTCACTCAAGGCCTCTACTGCTCCTACGACTAAGAAAACCAAAATAGAGGGTTTTGGTGGACGCTAAGGGCATAAGTTCGCAGAGATCGCCACTCTTGCGACTGACAAAAACCAAAGAGGACATAACAACCTCTGATTATCAGATAACCAGGGTGGCTCTAGGAGAGGTGACAATGGAAGGGGCACAACAAGATGCACAGGATGCCACAAACGTGTTGTGCCAGAAGTTGAAAGAAACAAAAGACAACAGAGATGAGCTTAAAGGAAAGGTGGAGCAATTGACTGAGGTTTTTCTTAAGCTCTCAAAACCCCTCGAATCCATACCATCTTCTTCTGTCCCTATCGGATTCAATTTATCATCAGTGCCTACGATTGAGAAGATTAATAAAAAAGGAAGGGTGGTCGTGTTAGGAAATATATCTTAGTGCTCCATTTGTATGTATGGGTGAATAATAATTACATGTGTAATTATTATTATCGTAAATTAGTGAAAGTACATTTACTATGTAAATGTAAATAGTAAATGTAAAATGTGGTTAGTATGTGGTAAGTTAGTAAGTTAGAATAATAAAACAATTAGTATTGTTTTATTATTATATTGGTGAGAGGTTGAAACCATATGGGTGTATGGTTATACATGAAGACAAATGTTGTTGTAAGGATTGCTATTTTACATCTCCTATATAATGGAGTGTAATGAAATAGTAAATATAATAAAAATATAATATAGAGTTCTTGTTTTCAATTATTGTTTGTGTAGCTATTTCATGGATTCTTTTTACTAGATCAGATTAATTTCTACATTTGGTACTAGAGCAGAATAAAGGAAATTTCACATTGAGGGGCGAACATAATCTCAATGTTTTAGTTCTAGTTTTCTACATTTCTGGTATTTTCTATATATGCAGCAGATTTCAACAGAATTTCCTATGTTATTCCCTGCAGTGAAATGTGATGAGGGCTGAGAATAGTACTTGGCATATCATGATGTGGTTGTAGGTAAACCACTTGTAAAACCACCATTTTCGGTTGTTGGTAAACCCTATGCAAAACCATCACCCTTTTGGTTTGTGGTACACCACTTGTAAAACCACCTTTTTCGGTTGTTGGTAAACCCTATGCAAAACCATCACCCTTTTGGTTTGTGGTACACCACTTGTAAAACCACCATTTTCGGTTGTTGGTAAACCCTATGCAAAACCATCACCTTTTTGGTTTATGGTAAACCAATTACAAAACCATCATTTTTGGTTTATGGTCAACCCTATGAAAAACTATCCATTAGGTTTATGATCATCCTGTAAAATCATCAGATCATGAGCAGGTGCAAGTATAAGGCAGGTTTTCCCCATGTTCGCACTAAGGGGGGGAATGTCAGGAAATATTTAATTAGTGCTCCATTAGTAAATAATAATTACATGAAGTAATTATTATGTTATAAGTATGTGTTAATAAATTTTTATTAGTTGTTATATAAAACAACAATAACAATTATAATTGGTTAGTATGTTTGTTGATATATTGTTATAACAAATGTATAACAATATATTAGTACAGGTAGGTTATTATTTTGTATACTTCCTATTTTATAGGAAGTTGTTCAACAACATTCCAGGCTATATAATAGCCATTGTATTAGCATGATTAGATCAAAGAAGAAATATATGATTACTGTATTTATTCTATTTAACTTTGCTGCTACTCCAAGAGGTCGATGAATGGATCCAAAGGCTGCTCCAATAGGGGAAGGAAGTGATTCAAGACGTCGTGGAAGTTTATCAATCATTGGGGAACATTCAGAGTGATGGAGAGAAGATGGACGATGATTTCTCCCAAGAAATTGGACATCTTGATTTGAATTTTGAAGCTCTCCAGGCATTAAAGCCAATGCCATCACATCTCTTGGCAGAAGAAGGCATCATCCCACATGCGGATAAGCATTTCCAGCTGACCAAAGCCATCAGGTTCAGGGTGAAGATTCTCAACGAAGCTTGCAGTAAATTGAGAGAATCAAGAGATCAGTTGATCGATGGCAAGAGTGACCTGGAGGAAGAACTGTTAAAAATCAGTGCAAAAGTGTCAGTTGGAAACTCAGGCATCCTATCAGCCGATGATCTTTTCAAACAAATCCAAGAATCTATTCAGCATGAACCAACTCAAAGATTTGGTATTGAAATCATCGATAGGTTTGTAAAGATTGAACATTCTTTGGAGGTCTTGAGAAAGCTCAGCAAAAGACTGAAAAAACTTCCCGGCAGTGCCAGTGATACTCATGAAACCTGTGAAGTTTTGAATGATCATTCCACTGTGCCTGACGAAAACGAAATGCAAGGCATAATTCGGAAGTTCCAAGAATTTCGGAACAAACAGGCTCAGCTGGAGGAAGAGAAAGATGAAGGAGCGAAAGATGATGATTCAGATTAAGTCTTGATGCGATGTGTCATTTCAATCTTGAAATTGACATGTCTTTTTCATTTCTGTTTCGTCACATTTTTGAATCATATTTTGACTTGGTCTCCTGCGTGAGAGTCAAGCAAAATAGAACTCTTTTTAAAGAACACTATTTTCTAGGATTTATCCTATTTTCTCTCTACTCCTTTTATTATAAATAAGGGATGCTTATGCATTCCAAAGGGTCGAGATTTTTGAAATATTGGGAGCTATTGGAAAGAAGAAAAACTTTGTGTTTTCTTTTAATCATTTTGAAGAATAGGAATTGATATTATTTTGCAAACCTTGTGTTGTGGGATATATCTTTCTTAAGACATTATTCTTACGTTCATAATCTTAAGCTATTCTTTGTTTAACATCTTAGTGTTTCTAATCATTTCATACATTATATTTATGATCTAAAGCTCGTATGATTATTTCGTGCTCTGTGTTTACTCGAAATAAAATATGTTTCTCTCATTTCCTTTCCATTGTGTTTCTTCCGTTGTAATAATTTCTGACCCTATCCATTTAGAAAAACAATGTCTTCCCAACGTGTGGATATGGATTTCGGGATTCTATCCCAACCCCAATGGTTAGATTAGTGTGAATAATGTATATATTGTTTTGTTGTGTTTTAGATTAGTAATAAGCAGGAAGCCTCACCTATCTTTGAGGAGGGATTAAATCCCATATACTGTGGTTAAACCTCATATTTTGGATTAACAAAATATCCAACCAACAGGCTTTAAGAGGGTTTAAAACTAGTTTACCATCTTAATGATTATTCATAAAAACCTAAATATAAAACAACCATAGTCCATTTGTAAGATATTTTTAATAGACTTATTACGATATCCCCAGGATCTTAGGTCCTTGTAAAAATCACACACTCTCCAATGAGCATCAAAAATTGAAAATTAAGCTCAAAATCTCACCTTTACAAACTTGGTTTTATTAAAAATGTAATTTATTTCTTCAACATGAAAATCAGGACCTAAAACTTGGACCACACCTTCATATAAATTTTCTCCACCTTCTCCAACTCTCACTTTTCCATTTCCATACTCAAATAATTCCAACTCACTTTACTAGGGCATGCTTTCCCAATGATTAGGTCTAGTGTATACCTAGAAACCATGACTTCTCGTCATATCTACACTTTAAGATACTTATGAGTGTCCCTACACCTCATCCACATACTTACCACACTCTCACCATGATTACGCAGTTCATACAAAGATGTACTCCATCAATTCATACCATAACTATTTACTAGGCTTCAAAAACAAGCACCAAGAACATTTGTGCTTCACTAAATATTAATTCCTCATTACTTGGGCACCTTTGACAACCTACAATGACCTTCAACACAGTCCATGAAATCACTTCAACATCACCTCTACAAGCCCGCGATTTAACTCTACAACCCATTTACTATCACTAAGACTAGGCAATCTCAACAAGAAACTCAATACTACCAAACAAACTTCATACTCCATACACCTTTTGACATCAATGCAATTAATGAAAACTGCTACAACATCATAATTTGACATCAATGGCAACACAATGCTAAAAATCTCCCCCGTTTTCATTGATGGAAAACCTATTGATGGAAAAATACACTAAGCTCAAACTCCACCTAAGTAACACACATGCCATCAGCTCATTTTACCCCTTTTAACAATAATGAAAAAGAAAACATACCTAAAACATTAATGTCATCTCCATTTGATATTATAATAAACTCACCTTTTGTTTGGAAATATCAACCAAACGTTTCAAGGCTAATTCTTCATTTTCAACCTCTATTCTGACACATTGAACAACATAGCTCCCCCTAAGTAATGTATACCTCTCAAGAACTGTCATACCTTCTAATTACTCCCCTTGAGTCCTCTCTTGCTGGTAACACAAAACTGATGTAAATGCAAAACACCCAACTATTTGAAATTAAAATTCTCGCTTTACCTTTTAATGACACCACTTCTTTCCACAAACATTTTCATGGATCAACTCATCTCCCCTCACCTTTTGGAACCTGTCATGCATATGATTGACTCTAGAATTTACACACTCTTGCAAAAAGGGCTCAGATATCCCACTGACTCATATAAATATTTCACTCTTTATCATGGCTTTCCCTAAATCCTATATTTTTGCAAGGAAGTTTACCAATACCAAAAGATAGTGTAAGAAGAAACCTTCTTCTTGGTTGTATTAAATGAGGTAAAAAAAAATCATGATCATAATACTACAAACCTTTAACTTGAATCTTATCTACCTCAAGGACTCCTTGACTTACTCTTCCTGCCTACAAAATTCATATAAACCCTGTTGTATATTCACATACATATCCTTTACACGATTGGCTTATGGATATTGACAACATTATTTAATGACTCCCACTAACTCATACATTCAATAACATAGTCACAATAACCTTATGTCTCTTTAACTCATCATCATGTCCTAAAAGGCATAACTATGTAGATCCCTTTATACATAGAATTATTAATGACAACAAGACACCAAACAATCAATTTTAATTTACAAAATGAACCACTAAACTCTCCAAACCTTCATAGTTCAGAAAACCTCATGCTTATTCATTTCCCTATAATCATGATTTTCATTCAGGATAAATTATCCAAAATAGTCTTAAATACATAATACAGACCTAAATAAGGTCTTGGACACAACTCAAGTATGCACAACTTGCTCTTCAGTTATCAAACTCCATTTCTTGGTCTATACCTAGCTGCCAACATATCCTCAATGCATTCTAATCATGAATAAATGCAACAAAACATAACATGAATCCACTTGTTTACTTAGACCATCTATACTTCATCATACAACACCCTTGTTGTACTTCAACCTACAGATCCTATATAATATTTCTTGATCATGTATCTAATACTGTCTTGAATTTATTCACACCTTCACAAAATTTCTTTGCGATATGCTCTACTCCCCCTGAAATCATTACCTGTTGGTAACTCACATACTTAAATCATATTACTTGAATATTTTTAAATGAATGGACCAAAAAAGAAAACCCAGATTTCTCTACCTACTAAGTCTCAAAAGACCTTAAAACACATTTCACCATGATAAACCACAATCACTTAGATCCTTTCTTTCTTGAATGTGTCCACAAACTTCTTCATGACTTATGACATATCCCTAATTCTTTTAATCAAGTTTCAAATCAAATGTATCAACATTATAACACAGATTCGTGGGTATAACATGAATAACCATGTCAACAAACCTTCTTATTCACACTATTTCAACTTATAAGACTTCATAAATATTCTATGAGAAATTATTAGGGAACTATAACACTATGATAGGACTAAATAAGCCATGCAAACAATTTTGCAATTTACCTTTGAATGAAGGCAGATCTCATGACCTGAACCAACTGATATCAAATTTTTTATCAAAACTTGTGTCAACACAGATCTCTTTGACTGATGTGCTTGATATAAGAGATGGATCAATACACCATACAATTTCTCTTCATGGAATAATGAAAGCTCACATTATCCTGAACTCTTTTCTTGCACACAACCGATACCTTGAATCACCAACAAGACTCTATGATGGATACATCTACCCAGGAATTCACCTGATTTCATCTTACCTAACAAAGACTTTAGATTAATTTTTTCATAACGAGGAATATCAAATAATTGGGACTGATGCTTAACTCTTCATACAATTTTAAATCACTTAGTGGTGACATTAAACATGCAGATAACTTACCTAGAGTTATCTTCATTTCTCAACATGCCTTCAATGCGGATCTATAGAATGGCTCACTCACTTAGCATCAGCTTAGCCCTGACATAACTCTTGCAATATGTTAACAATCTTTAGGTCAAAAATTAGTACTGAGCTCATTAATGAAGCAACATAACCAAGTCGATGGCATGAATCGCCATAAATATAGTCCTCAAATCAAATCTGATGACCTTATGGCACTTCAAGATCAGGATTGGACATTCTTCATATTGAATAAGTAATACAACTGAGAACATAATTTGAATTTATCAACTCATACCATACACAAAGGATATTCAAGTTGGATACCTTACCTTGAATTTATTGATTCGACCTTTACATAACTCTTGTAACATAAGATTCGCTGATAAAAACATCAATTATACTTCGGCTCTTGTAATCAAAATTATGACCTCTTCCATGTGAGCTTATGAAGTTCAAACCAAGCTATCAAAAAATTCAATGGGTACCCTTAGGTCATGTGATTATGGCATTTCATGACCTTTGTATCTCTTAAGAATATGTAATCACTTGGATCTTATGCAGGAAAATTCGAGAGCTGTAAACAATGCGGGGACCTTTGTAATCATGTTGACATCCAATGCTAATGTTTTTGATGTGATGGTGATGAGTAAATACTCAACCTAGGACTAACTCAGAATATACTAAATGCAGTCCTTGGCAAGATAACAGTCCAAGTTGGATGATTTTTGGCCATCATGGACCTTAAGTGTTTAAAACACTTGGATCAATTAGGTCCCACCCTAATTTTAATTAAGACTTCATACAAATTCCTAAGCAACATTTTGATAACAAAACATAATAACAAATAGGAATCTATTATTATATCAATTTTTAATTAACTATTATGAATTAATTGAGAAACTATCAACTTCAATTAATGAATCCATGATATGCATCCTTTGGTTCCCAAATGTAATAAATCTTAATAATACAATAACCTTTGAGGCTCTCTTAATTCACACTTCTTGATGCTACATGAAAATTCTTGAATGCATGATTCCTACTTATGAGACATAAAAATATCCTTCAACATGAATAACCCCTATTTTGATTTACCTAGAAATTATTGTCACATACCTTTGAAATGAATCATGCATAAGACTTAATTTCTATTCACATCCCTTTGACTATTCATACTAGGACTTAAAAACACCATGTTTAGTCTTATGTTCTTTTATGAGATAAAAATTGAACTTCAATTATATTTGTTATTGATAGTACCCTCAATACAACTTCAAGTTATCTCTTTACAAACTATCCTATTGACTTCATAGAACTTAATAGAAAATGCACAAATCTCTGTTAATGATTTTCTCACACCTCTATCTAGATCCTCATATGAATCTTATGAATATGGTCCTCCAGAAGAGGATTCTTCCTAAAACTCATGCTTCATGATTGAAGATAGACAAAAGATAAGTCACCTAAGCCTGTCTTATTAGTAAAACATGTATATAGTTTATCACTAATCACAGTTCTCCATAAGCCTTACCATATCTTCCTTACTTAACATATTCATTCAAAAATAAAGAAAAAAACTTCAAACTCCTTATGATTGATAACTAAAAAAATCTTTAAATCAAGACACTTGATTTCAAACCTAAAATAAGCTCTCAGATTTTATTGTACCATGATTTAAACCATATTAGAAATGACTCTTGTCAATATCAGTGTAACATTCTCATCAGAAATCATGAACAAGTCTTATCATGATGACCAACATACCTAAAAACACACCTTTTGCTACTCATGAGTGATTAATGCATCTCATGAAGCATAATAAAGAGCACCACTAGCTCACTTTAGGGAACTAAAACACCATGAACTCAGGAGATTACCAAATCTTCATCTCTTTCTCATCCGACTTGCAACTATGAGACTGATTGACTGTCTTTAGTAACCTCCTGGTATTCTTAGGCACTCTAAGGTTTGATGACCTTATTATTCTTATCACTCTTCTACTTGTATCTATCAAGGATGATTCAACTGTATTTTTAGATATTTAGAACATACCTGATTTGCAAACTAATTACATTTAGACATGGAAATTAGGCCCTAGGACTCGTAAACAAACTATAGGAACTGTATCATGATTAATTCTTGATCATTCTTCAATAGTCTTCCTGGGATCTGGATTTTGACTAAAAAATTATTCCTTTAGGATCCTTCTTGACAATAGGACCAATAATATGTTATTCACTATGATATTGATCCTCATGACTTAGATCAACCTATTCAATTCAGATCTTCCTTGTTCTACCTTGGTACCCAATGTGCCTTAACTCTTGGAATTAACAAGATCAACCCCTATTGTCTTAGGTCTCCATACTTTTTCTTTTCAATCAACAATCTTATGGAAAAGGTAATTACATCTAGATTAGTAGCCATGAAACAACCTTCTTGCATGCACCACCTTCTTGCTTTGACTTGAGAAACTCCTAGCTTTATTAGGACATAATCTTGTAATGTGTCCTTTACCATGAGAACTATAGTAGTCTCTTGATTGATGCATACTATAATTCCTTTCATAAATTACCTTGCAATCCTTTGCAATATGACCTCTATGCAGGTTATTTAAATATGACTATAGGTCACATTTTCGGATTATTATGTAATTCAGGTTAAAAACATGGAGTAGAAGTGAGGAGGGCAGTCCACTGGACTGGGTACAACCAAACTCTTCTGCGATTAATGGAAACATATGTCTTTTGAATGAAATCACATACCTTTTACCCCATTGAAAGCTCATTTGCAAATTAAATATTGTGTTAATGTGTCCATTTTCTTTACTTTGTATTCATTTATCTTATCCTGTGCAAGTATTAATGTTTATTAAACAAGTTTACATATGACTGTAATCCCCTCGTATGCTAACATAGAATCACCTCAAGCTGGGATAAAGTCTTGGTTCAAATATATCAATTAATCCTAATAGTCATATTGGTTGGGAAGTTAAAACACTGGTTAGGTGAACCAATGTGTAATACAACCCCCCCTCCTATCTAACATGAATTAATCATCAATCGGTGGAGATTTAACTGTAATGCATAGGCATGGAAAATTATTCCAAATATTTTAACCCTCGTAGATGAAAACATGAGAACTCAAGAGAGACATGGACCATGAGATATAAGTGGGAAACCCTCAGAGGTAAGGGTTAAACCCATTAAAATAATATTTTATTATACTCTATAACGTTTTGCAACTCAGTGTGCATGCACCAATTTAAATGAAAGGATGACACTAACAAAGAGGAGATTTAGTTACTTTTGACCAATCCAAAGGAGCACTCAACCCCTATTTACAGTAGGAGACAAGATCCATGGACAAGGAGGCTTGATCAAAGACATTTAGATGACTAAGCATCAAAACAATTGTCCATCTATAAATGTAAATTGCATCTCTGATTTGCATTCTTCAATTCAACTAATGATTTGACTTAATGAATATCAATTCTTTTGGCGCCATTTTAATCTCTATTAACACCATCTATAGAACCTTCATAACTGTACAGGTTATAGATCAATTATAAAAACTTATTTACACATTAATCCACTAAGGATTGACAATAATGCCTGATAGGCATAACTATATACAACATCAACAATAAGCTTATAACATAATAGTAAGTGATCATAATTTTAGTTTCGATACATAAATACATATATAAACAGCTTTATGACTCCTGTTGACCCCATTTTATGATAACCCGACTTGATATTTTGGATTTACCTTAGTTCGGCAAATGACTACATGGAAGAAATTAATATATCCTATGTACTCCACTCACTTAATATGTGCATATAATTACCTTACGGGTTATTCTAAAATATGTTTGCAAAGGCTATATAGAACCTTAGTTGTATTGAAATACTTTCCACTAGGACTGTGCTTTCATATAACATGGTGTTTTTGTGGCCAGTGAGGATGGTAATTACTGGCTGATTAATAAAGTTTCTCAATTTAATAAGAGTATTTCCAATGTGGTTAACCCCATTGGCATTTTCGCATACATAAACAACAGTGTCACCTCTGGTCCATGTGTTGATATCATTTGATCACTTTGGATTGTAAAGTTTTCCAATGTTTGGTTGATTCTATATTAATATGAACACAGTGTAGTTTTAATCGGTCTTCCTGGGTTAATCATGTGCTCAGACCGAGTTAGGTGAAATGTTTTATCTGATTTAAAACTAGATAACATCATACCGTGAAACATGTCCAAATTGTAATGGTATTTCATATGGTTGTTTATGAAATTTATTTAATGTGATTCATTTCTCCAAGGACAACGTGAAATAAATTTATGTGTTCATAGTGATACTATATTTCCAATTGGTGGTTGTAAATACTGACATTTGTTTAAATTTAGCTTGAGTGATAAACTCAAGAGTTGGCTAACCAAGCTTGGTCGAGTTGGAATTTCAAACAATATAGGAGTAAAGATCTAAATTTTGTGAGATATATATTTTACGAGAGTAATCCTATGTTTCTAAACATTATGCAGGGACATGATTCATGTCAAGATATCTGTTTATGAACCCAGGTTTATATTGGAGTCACAGGGGTGTCCTGTAATCTTTTTCACTAGAATAGGTTAAAAGTGATCTAATTTTCTATTGTTTTGATGAAATTACATGCTTATGTATATGTCTAATGTAGACACCAAATTTGTGTCTTACGACACCTTGTGCCCCGCATCTCATTTCGCAACCTAACCTCACCACCTAAACCTTACACAATTATTTATTAATTACCTTATAATTAATAAATCCACATCTCCAAACCTGCCACCTCATTTAGGCCACCTCATCATGACCTAGCCCTAACCCTAAACTAACCTAATTAAAACCTGTAACTTGGTCTACATCCACAACCATGACTAATTACTTTCTCACCCACACCAAAACCAACCTAATCATGACTTGACCAAGCCCACAACTAATCCCTCGAGAGAAAAGGAGGGAAAGTTGGCTATTTTACTAAAAATAGCCCACTTTGACTTAACCGACATCGGTTCCTACTCGACCGCCGTCGGTTACGTAACCGCCATCGGTTCCCTGTAAATGACCTCCCCCAACCAAAAACAAAGGATCGGAATTCATTTGAAAGATCTGGAATTTACTTGGCAGAGCAGAGACAAGTGAAGAAAAGAGAAGAGTTTGCAGAGAAGGACATCAAGCCCAAGACTGCAACTGAGGATACCAGAGCACAGTGACACTCATCCAAGCATTGGGAGAGAAGATAGCTCATCTTTTTTATTGTCAGATCATCCCACCTGAGCCCTGCCTTTGTCATCACAGTCCTTGGACCTGTATCTTCATCAGGAACTAGTAAGTAGTGTCTTGTATGTTTTTAAATAACATTTCTTTAACTTTTGAATCATAGTAATTATACATTCACTCCTAGATCTACTACCCGACAGCACCCTACATCTAACTGTCATTCCTCTACCCTTACATTGCCCCAAGAACAGCTCCCACACTCTCTGAGCCTCTTCTCCATCACCCTATTGCCTATCCCTAATCATTTACCAGCCTTATAAACACCATAACCGCCTTATAGCTTTCCTTCATTGAAAGCCCCTAAATCACTGCCCCTACCGGTATCGGTTATCAGCAACCGGTACTATGGTGTAAAACCGCAGTCGGTTATACAGTGACCGGCATCGGTCATTGTGACTCAAACCAAAACCAGCCTTTCCTCTATTGCTTTTTAACGAAGGTAATTAAAGTGTAATTTTGCAATAGCTTCTTTGTTATCATTTGTGTTAATTCGTATTAAAAGGGGAACTGACCACCTTCGAAAGGAAGTCTAATATTTCCTGGGCCCAAGGCAGTTCCCTCATTTATTGTCTAACTAAAATCTGGTGGTCTTGTATTCTTACTTGCAGGTAGTCCTTCCAAGACAAAAAGGAGTTCTTCGCAATCGATCTGATCTCTCTCTACGGTACGCGCACACCCTCCCAACATTCAACAGGTATTCCTCCTAGCCCTAACCCTTATCTGTTTCTCAAGAGAATGAAAGGATAGAAGCAACTCTATTCTAAGAACGGAAACATTCTGTGTGAAACATTTTGGCACGCCCGGTGGGACCCTTTCTTGGGTTTCTTTCTTTCTTGCTTGCTTTCATATAGGGAGCACACTTGCTATTTTCTTCTTCTAAAATATTCACAAGATATTTTGTTATTTTGGTAAAAGAATTTGTCTTTCTTCCTAACATCTTTGCATTAGTGAAAGTCATCTTCTTTGCTTCATCGAATATCATTTTCGATTTGGGTTTAAAACACGTGCATCACATTCTTGCTTACTGTTTTCAATTCTAGTGAACATAGATTAAGTAACAGGTCGTACACGTGGGGGTGATATCCACGTTATTGACAAGAAATTAATCTTACTTTCACTGCACAACACATACCAAATCACATCATAATCAACACAACAACTCAAACATCCCCCCTTTTCCGCGGTATTCCTCCGCCCGATTGAGGTAACCTTATATAGCCAAAACAAACTTGACATCTCCCTTAGGTCTTTTGTTTAGGATTGACATCATCTTGCGTCTAAGGCATAAGCCCACAATAATTAAAACTAATCCTAGGGTTAGTCTCTTGATTTGCTTGTGCATCTTGCTTGTTTTTAGTTCTGTTTCTCTGTCATACACTGTTTCAGTGATCACTTCAGAACAGTTTGGTAGGTATACTAAGCATTGTTAACCCCAAATCAGCAGCTTCTTACAACTTCTTACACCCGGTCCTATTCTACCGACATCGGTTAACTGACCGACGTCAGTTATAGTCTGATCGACATCAGTTACCGGACCAATATCATTTACTTTCTTTCACAGTCCCCGACAAACCAACAACCTACCAATTCCAACATCTTGTGGCTATTTCTATTCCTAATTGATTGAATCCCTACCGTGTACTCTTGTCCATGGTTGTTATCACTCAGAAACAAGCCGCAACCATGGTTTCACATGCCTGTTATGTGCCTTTGCCTGAATCACCCCCTTCACATCCTATGGGGAATCCTACGGACACCAGTGAGGTTCCTAAAATCCCTGTAGGAGATAAGGAATTTATGAAATTTTTGGATGCTAATCCTAGTGCTGTACAGTACTATTTGTCTCATACCCCTGACCGTACACCCGATGGTCAACTCCTTGTTGGTATGCCTATTAGTATAGCTTGCTCACTTAGCTCCTTCCCCACCTAATAACTATACATTACCTTCTTCATCCTTAGCCCCGTCTCCCAACTCAGATGGCTTCGGAGGTTCATATCATTTTTCTCATATAACCCTATTGGCTTTCCTTTTGATAATCTTTGGGCCCAAGATATCATTACCGCCAGACTGCTCCTGACCTCGTCTCTCTTTGCAGACTGTCCCTTCAGGATAACTTGCTCTCTTTACACCTATGGCCACACGAGCTTTCCTTCTCAAGCTCCTGAGAACCTTTTCAAAAAGGTTCCAGATACACTTATCCAGTGACCTTCAACATCTGTATAATATTGGACATCCCTATTCGGTCACAAGTTGTGACAACATAAATACATCCTCAATACCTTATCAACACTTAACCCCACCATTGTCTAGTCGGCCCACTATAGCATCTTGGCCCAATTTGCCTCTGTTTACTTATACAACCGCACCATCTTCTCATCCAACCACAGATTTCATCAAACAAAGATGGACAAGATGCAAAATCTGGAGGCTTTTGTTTCCCAGGAAGGTCCAAAATCAGCATCCTTGACATACGAGAAAGTTTGTCGGGAGACTATTCAGGCCTTCTAGAACCTAAGTCATATCATATAGAAACTCGTGTCATCAATGGAGGAAATTACCAAAATTTACCCGTTTTAACAGTGAGGAAGGACCCTCCAATGCTCTTGCTCCGATTTATTTCAGACATTGGACATGTTATCACATATTAAGCATTATAGAAGTGCGGAGCTTCATACCTCTGATGAAGTTTCCCAAATCCTTATCCAAATGGCCCTGCCTTGGAAGTGACACTACCTCGATGATTTGAACCCAGCACTCAATGCTTCCGCTATCTCAACCAACTGGCGGGGGAGCGGGAAATCATTATCTGGAAAATGTCTCCATTAACATCATCAAAAAGGTCATTAATCACCCTAGACCTTTTATGCCTTCATTCCGACAATGTCGAAGGAGAGAGATCTGATCACATAGATTTTCAATTTGTACGTATAGCGTGCTCCTTATCATCCAACTCTACAGATGCCTTATAGCATCAACTTGAACATCTTATAGAAGAACTCTGTTCCATGCCCTTGTCTCTTCAGATCGCATCATCTCTCCTGACCATGATGCTCCTAAACATTCACACATGTCTTTAGAGCCGGAAAGCTTGTGATGATGCCTTTACATGATTATGGGATCATGATATTGACATTTGGTGCCTCTGAAGAAGAGAAATTGCGGTTTGCGCAACAAAACCGGCGCACATTTGTGATAATGGCCAGTAACAAGCTTTCAAACACCACCTGATTTGTGAAATTTTGACTTATCAATTAGGGTTTCGCATTCTTCTTCGAAACTCTAAAAGTGAGCATTCTCCAACCCTATGTGATGCAAATCTCAATTCTCACTCAAATATCACTGACAAAGAAGCACCTATCAATTGACAAAGATCCCCCATGCTGATTCTCACTTCATCTGCAGATCCACTTCATATACTCAATGGGCTTTCTAAGACTTGCTTACGTTTCTAATCCCCTGGGTTCGACCCATTGTCACATGTAAAAAGCCAGATTTGGCTCATTTAGAAAGGTTGCCTACATTTCTTTCTGCTCTTCTCTCCCTTCTTTTCTTCACTAGGGTTGAGAATGGAGTCGTGATATTTCCTCCCTTGCCTTTGTAATGGCGTTTTTGCCTCTTATTAATGGAATGGTATTCACAATACTGTGCACAAATTGTCGGTCTTATGTGCATGACACAGACGTGTTCTTGTGATAGCATCAAGATCACACAAAAAGATCTACGTTCTTTGCAAGATAAATCCTCACATACCTCAAGGAATCATTATCAGGTAAGCATTGACATGTTTGAATGATCATTGCAGGTTTGGAGCTGTCCCTTCATGGAGTTTTGAGACACACTTCTAATAGCCCTCATATCATCAACCAGAGCCTTGATCCAAGAAAACTACATGATAAAGACCTTTTTATACTGAATTGAGATCATCAAGACCTCTCTTTGTCCCATGGCAGATGGTGATGAGACATGCTTGTGCAACAAACTCCTTCTCTGGTGTATCAGAGTTTTAGTGTACACTAATTTTCTTTAAACATGCTCATCTCTACTCTCTGTCTCCTTGGCATGGTTAGACTTAGGATTAGATTAGCTTGCCTGCGACATAGAATAGCTTGTGGCAGGTAGTTTAGGAGCAGGAACCAGACCTTAACTGGATGATTCCTATCTCGATACTTACTACATGTCCCACGCTTGGATTAGAGGTTTCCATAATAATATCAATTGACACTGGATGCCATGAAAATCAGACCTAGAAGTGATCTCATGATGTAAGCGATCCAGGGGTGCTGTAAGACTTTGCACTAACAGGTTCATACGGCGATATATCAGTTGACTTTACCCATTTGTGCTTCAAAGGGACCCCACATATCATTCACCGCCGACTCCTCCTACCTCAAACTCTCTCGTAGACTGCCCCTTTCATAACTTGTCCTTCTCTAATACTAATTGTTTGAAGCACATGAGCTTTCCTTCTCAAGGGGGAGAATCAACCTTTTCATTTCCGCAATAATTTATCCGGTGGCTTCAACATCTTATATAGGACATCCCTATTCGGTCGCCTCAACATGTTCATCCATTAATACCTTATCAACATTATACAGCCCATCCATTATCTAGTGGTGAGCTTATTGGCCCAGATCCTCCTCTGTTTACAAAAACATCACACATCATCTCATCCAACCAAAGTAATGTTAATAAAACATAAGATTATGGACAAGATGCAAAATCTGGGAAACCTTCATGGGGAAGAGGAAGCCGTAGCACCCTGAAAATATGCTTATAGTTTTTCGGGACCCTATTCATCCTAATTTAGTGTAGAAAAATTCATATCCTCCTCAGATGGAAATTACCCCTGAATTTACTTGTGAGGCAATAGTAAGGAGGATCCTGAACAACACTTGTTTAGATCATTTAGAGCACCATGCCTACTATCTGATTGCACCATGACGATGCCTTATTTAGTCCGAACCTTTCCTATGTCCTTATCGAGGACCCGCCTACAAGACCCTACAGATGCTTTAAGCACCAGCACTCATCCACATGGATATATTTAACCAATTACTCCCAATCTTACTTAGATCATTTCTGCCATTAGTATTTCTGAAGAAAGTATCTATCACCGAATTCTATGCCATCCGATAAACCCTGAAGACGAATCTATCACAGATTTCGTTGGACGATGGCGGGGCCTTATCAACCAACTTACTTATGCCTTGCCTCAGGCCAAACTTATGCAAACTCTATTACGTATTACTCTGCATGCTAAGCTACATTTCTCATTACCCTCCAAATGTCAAAATTTATGCACCTTTGATAGTAGGCCTTTACTATGGCTCGGAAACATAGAGATCTCATAGCCTTAGAGGAAGAGTATCTCTCTCTAGTTGTCGCAACAAAAACCCTAATTTCCGAACTCCAAGACTCAATAGTTCAAACCCATGACACTAAACAAATACTTACGCATGCTTTTATTCTGCTTCCAAACCAAAAGGAGGTTGGTCACCTAATTATAATTGCGACAAATCCTAAGCACCGTCTAATACCCCGCCAAAATACCACCTATAAGTATAACAGCCGAGCCCATGTGACCCAAGTTACACTCGGCCTAGCCAAGAAACATCATTATGTGTGCCATAAATGGCTCAAAAATTGCTCAAAGTGGGAGCTATCACCTTACCTCCTGTTAAACCTCACTCTGGGTTTGATTCCACCCGTGTTATACCTTCTTGGTACAAAGAAAATGACTTCTGTAACTTCCACCGCATGAAGGGACACAGTCACAAAAACTGTAAGATGTTGAAAAACATAGTGCAGGAAATGGTTGATGCAGGGGATATAACCCTCGATAATCCTAACGCCCCTGCTAACTGAAATTTGAAAATCTTCAACAAACCATTCCCAAACCACTCTTCTAACAGTAACATAAACCAAGATATCTTAGCCAAGGAGAGCATTCATGAAATCCATGCAGTTTTCGAATCCTAACCAAAAGCTTCTATCGAGGAAATTTCTGAATCAAACCTCTTTACTAACGCAAGGATCCGAACCCCCTTCACCCCCATCAAGACAAAATGATAATCTTGCCATTCCTTTACCCATAAAGGAATTAACCACCAAGAGTTCTCTTCTCACAAATGAGTTTTCTTATACCACATCCTTACAAGATTGTGAGCGGATGTTATCTAACTTATCTATTTCCCAAACATCTCCTTCTGTCACTCTTGCTATAAAATAAGAAGGCTTGCCACGTTTTCTGTCATCCTTAGAAGAGAATCCCCTCAAATCGACATCACCAAATTCTTTAATCATGACAGATCCCCTCAAACATGTCCTCCTACCTATTAGTTCTTCATCGCCTAAATCTTTTCAGCGACTGGTTGATCTCTTAATGCCCATTGATATAGTGCCTCATTTACCCCCTGTATCACACCCACAGTGGACCAGAATCACAACTCACCTCTCTTCCATACAAAAGTTCTTATTCACATGTGAAGATTGTCACCCCTCAGAAGATAGACGAGTCCTATGGGAGCGTTTGAGTACACCATGTTCTACTCAAATGCAGATGACTGATCCAGACATCTCTACCATATACCCGAGGTGTTTACAAAATCTCAAAATTCCTATGTCCTCATCTTCACCCCCCTCATCTCTACCGAATACCTCATCCACCTCTATTAACCTAACCAAACCTTCCCCTACGCTTGGTACGTCAGTAATACCCAGCTTAACACACCCACCTAAACGGTTATATTTATCCAAAAATAAAGTCATCCATCCACCTAGGAGACAAACCCAATCCCCTCAAGTCCAATCTATGCCTCTGTCATGACTAAAACCATCACCGTCACACCTACCTTATATATTGGGACCTCATCCCTCCACCGTGCCTTAATACATCATACCTCCTGCGTTTTCTTTAAAATGACCTACACCTTCTACACCCATATAGAGATCCATGGGTGTATCAACATCGTCACCCCAAGTATCCTGTCCACCTATCAACCCTAAAAAAACTCCATCATCAAAGGATTTGTTTGTTGCGTCACTCCTCTGTCTCTGTGGTTGTTTTCCTGCCACCACGTCATCTATTGCCTCATCATCTAACCAACTAAACATAACTTCTGTGTTGAAGAAGCCAAGTTTAGTTAAATCCAATTATCAAAATCCCCTTGTCTAAACTACCACGCGTACGAATCAAACCATACCTAAACATTACCAAAACCCACCCAATCAATAGCCTCATCTTCCTCTGACTTTTGACCCGCTCAAAGGATCTTATGCCAAGATCCTTGATATGTTGGTGGAGAATGCGACCATTTACCTACCCCCACTTAGACCCTATGATCCATCTAAACCTCGACCTATAGGTTATGATGAGTCTAAAATATGCGCTTACCACTGCACACTAAGACATGATGTAGAGGGATGTAAAACTTTGAAAGCCATCCTTCGTCAGTCACCTCTCTCGGATAGACATGGTTAAGAAAGACAACTTACGAAGGGAGAAACCTTTAGCTTCAATCCCCTCTCCTATACCACCTGTCCCCACCTCACCGAAGATAATATCACTATTACATCCCTACCATCTTCGAAGACAATCCTCTCGTGTTCACGAGATCAACATGATTAGTATTGCTACTCGAGGGCAGCATTGTGGGCATATAGGGCAACATCAAAGTCAGCAACAGGATACTCCCCATTTCAGTTGGCCTATGGCATTGATCCAGTTCTTCCTATTGAGTTTGATATTCCCACTATGAGAGATATGAAAAATGAAAGGATGGATGAAAGTGATTCAGTAAAAGAAAGGTTGGTACATCTTCATTTGCTAGAGGAAATGAGGGAAATAGCTTCAAGGATACAAGCCATAAGAAGAAAATGAAGCAGAAGGAATACTTTGATCAAAAGATCCGATGGTCTCCATTTCATGTGAATGACTTGGTTCTAGTATATGATTCCAGATACAAAAAAAGAAGACAGAGAAAATTTCTTCCAAAATGGATGGGGCCCTACAAAATAGCAGGTATGCATGAAAATGGTACGTACCGACTGGAGGAATTGGATGGCACTCCCATTACGAAACGGGTCAACCACGACAAGTTGAAGATTTTCCAACCACCAGAATAGTCTACTCCGAGGACGGAGTAGAAGCTAGGAAGGGGGAAGATGTCGACACTAAAATTTTCCTCCGGCTAATTTCTATTTCATTAATGTATGTATTAGGAATAGGATGTTGTTAAGTGTAATTAGTAGTAGCGTCCAATAGAAGATAACGGCGCCGTCAGTACGGTGCCGCCAATAATGTGGAGTACGGTAATAGTCAAAGTACAATAGGAATGTTTTAAAAAGTAAATATTTGTCATAAGTGGTTCGGTAATGTTAAAATGTCAAAGTTTGGGTAATTAGAGAAGTAGGGTCTACATGATTAGGAATTAGAAATATTATATTGGTAATAAGGACAAGGAGTGAGGTCATAAATATTTTGTGTATTTTATTTGTAAAAAGTCTAAAAATGTGGAACCCATGTAAAATGGTAAGGTTTATCTTATCTTAACAGATAGGCTTACATGTACAGATAAGAGTTAAGGTATGGAATATGATTCGTCAGAGTGGATTTCTTATCCTATCTTAGAGATAGGATGGATAAGCCTGGAAGTTCTATAAATAAAGAGGCCACCCCCCTCATTAGCATAGAAAGAAGCAGTGAGAAATATTGTAGGAAGTGTGCAAAGGAAGCCATCAGTTAAAGGTGTGTTGAAAAAGCCATCAAGAGGTGTAATTGTAAAGTTTCTCCCCTAGTCTTGTTGAAGTATCTCATGGGTGAGATTGTAAAAATTTCATGTTAATATTATAATTTACTTTGATATTTCATATTTGTCATCATTCCGTCTTATCATAGTCGATGGTATTCTTGTGTTCGGTTGTTGTTTTGTTTCCAAATTACATCCACCAAACTAAAGGTTGTGCATTAGTAAATAATCATAGCACGAGGAGTTCCCGGTGAAGAATTATCATAGTGTCGGATTGGTGATGACAGTCCTACCTAACGAAACCTTTCCCGTTGCCTCCATTTTAACACCCAATCACGTTGCTTCTCTCACCAAACAACCTATCTCCCCAACCACTTCTGTCTCTGTACAACAAGCCGCTGCTGTCAGTTTCTCCGAAGACGAAATTGTCGACTTTGGTGTAGAAGATCCTGACCCCACTCTTTTCATCTCGGCTTACGTATGAGACATCCGAGTACATCGTGTTATGATTAACGGGGGCGCTAGCCTAAACATCATCTCTTCCAAAGCCTTCCAAAAAATGAATATCCCTTCTAGCTGCATGTGTGCTAACCCCACCATGTTGCGTTCATTCAATGATACTATTACTTCTACCTTAGGCACCGTGATCCTTAACATTCATGTAGGGCCACGTACCTTACCCGAACTCTTCTATGTCCTTGAGGGAGAATTCCAATACAACATGTTGTTAGGCCGCCCTTGGATCCAGACTATGGGATGCATTCCCTCCACCTTACATAGATGCATAAAATTCAAGTATGAGGGGAAGTCCTACACCGTAAAAGCTGACGCTCCCCCCTTCAAAACCTGCAATATGTTATATTGCCCTAATGATGTGCTTGTACCAGTTAAGACACTCATTCATCCAACCCAACCATCTACTTCAACCACACCTCAACCATCCATCTCAACCGCACCTACACCTTCAACCAATGAAACCGCCACCGCAAATACCGCTTCCTTCCCCGCAGACAACATCCCGACCTTAGATCCCTTGTAGATGTTTTTCAATGCCTTACGCTAGGGGAGTATTGCCTATATAACGTTAGCACTTTCCATACCCCACAGGAGTATGGACAGTTACATGCACATCCTACCTACGACCGTCGTGTGGGGGAAGTAATCTCCTACGGACCACCTAATTGCTGTACCAATCTAGCATATGGGGGTGTCGATACATCCTTTGTCACCCCTAAACCTCCCCTTGGTGTGGTTCCCTTCCAATCTGATTTTCAATATCTAACTAATCTTCGTTTCACCCTCACCTTCTTGACGCACTGTTCTTGGAAGGGCTTCAGTTTTGGTCTTTATGAACAAGGCTGACATACGATCATTCCTGTAACTACACGCAAACACAAAGATCTTCGTGGTCTTGGATTCTTTGAACCACCTACACCGAAGACACCACCTATCCGTTGTATCCAGGAAGACAAAGTCACCCCTTCCGAACCATCATCACCCATTTTGTTATCGTCACCCACAGAGTCGATAGACCCTGAATCTATCCCTCCTAACTTTTTTTTTCATAAACGCTATCTTCCTGGGTCCTCTCACTTATCAACGTGATAATGAAGACCCATCTTCTCTTCCCCTTCTGTATCCAGACATGATCAAAGAGGACTTTCCTTCAATTAATGTTGTTGAGTGCCAGGATGACGACTCCATCCTCACTTACCTTGGTGCGGACGACTCTTATATTCAACGCGCCTTACCATCTGACACTCAAACCATGTTGAATGAGTCAACTATAGAAATCAACATCCACACAGAGGATGATCCTCACATTGTGAAGATTGGACAATCTCTTAACGCATCAGAACAAACTACCTTCACTACCTTCCTCTGTTCCCGCAACCAAGCTTTTACTTGGTCCTACGCTGACATGCCAGGAATTGATCCTGACATTGCTGTCCATAACATTACCCTGAAACCTGATTCCAAACCAGTTAAATAGAAACTGAGAAAAATGCATCCACGCATTTCCCTCTTGGTCAAAGAAGAGCTTCAATGACTCCTTTCTGTTTCCTTCATCTTACCTATTGATTATCCTCAATGGATTTCTAACATCGTACCTGTTACTAAAGCAACGGGGGGACTTCAGATATGTACGGATTTCTGGGACCTTAACCTCGCTTGCCCAAAGGATGACTTCCCCCTACCAAGTATTGATCAACTTGTTGATCTCACTGCGGGCCATGAGATGCTTTCCCTCATGGATGGCTTCTCGGGATACAATCAAATTTTGGTAGCCCCGGCCGATCAACATAAAACCGCCTTCATAACTCCTTGGGGAACCTTCTGCTATCGTGTCATGCCATTTGGCCTTAAGAATGCTGGTGCGACCTATCAGCAGGCTATGACTTACATTTTTCATGACATTATGCACACTATCCTTGAGGATTATGTCGATGATCTTCTTGGCAAATCTAAACATCGCAGTGAACATCTCGATGTTTTAACCATTATTTTCGATCGCCTGTTACAATACTGTGTTCATCTTCAACCAAAGAAATGTGTCTTTGGTGTCCTTTCAGGAAAACTCCTTGGTTTTATTGTCTCTTTGCGTGGCATCGAGGTCGATCCAGCTAAAGTCAAAGCTATCCTAGAAATGCCCCCACCCACTAACCTCAAACAATTGCGTAGTTTGCAGGGCAAACTCCAATCTATCCGGCGTTTCATCTCACAACTCTCGGATCGATGTCAACCTTTCCATCATCTCCTTAAAAAGGACATTGTCTTTCAATGGAGTGAAGAGTGCCACCAAGCCTTTGAGGCTCTTAAAGCCTATCTCTTGCAGCCACCTGTGCTTATCCCACCTCAGGACGATCGCCCTTTCTACCTTTACCTTTCCGCCACCGACCATGCTGTAGGAGCCATGCTCACACATCGTGACTCCGAGCATTGAGAACAAGCCGTTTATTACATAAGTCGTACTCTGGTGGATTACGAGACTAGGTATACACATGTAGAAAAGTTGTGCCTAGCCCTATCATTCGTGGCCACCAAACTCCGACACTACCTCCTGAATCACAAAACTTTTTTCATCACCAATGCAGACCCCATCCATTATATGTACACCAAACCTCATCTAAACCAACACATTGCCTAATGGCTTATGCTCCTCGCCGACCTCAACCTTGAGTTTGTACACCAGAAATCAATCAAAGGACAAACTATCGCAAACCAACTCGCGGAAGCCCCTTTACCTGGGGAATAATTTACCAATTTTAATTTCCCTGACGAACTCATTGCCACTCTTTCACTCAGTAAGGAGTCGTATCCAATGACCCTCTTTTTTGATAAACCAAATACCATCGTGGCGAAGGGGCTGGCATTGTTCTCATTCCTCTGGACGCTGAACCTATGCCTCTTTCATTCCGGCTTGATTTCCCCTGCACTAATAATACAACAGAATATGAGGCCCTTGTTTTGGGTCTCTAGGTTGTGTTACACTTAGGTGTAAAATCTATTAACATTTTTGGTGACTCTCAACTGGTCGTCAATCAAGTTATGGGCATCTACCAATGTAAAAATGAGGAACTTCAAAAGTACAAACATTACGTGGATTCACTTTTGACCTTATTTACTCATTATTCTATCCAAACCATTCCCCGCTCAACTAATAAATTTGCGGATACTATGGCTTGCTTAGCCTCACAAATTCCTGCCTCACCAACTGACTCTGACATATTTGTCTTGGTCCAACAACTCTTTGCCCCATCTTACTCAGCCCCGGATGTTGGTATGATAAATAATGTATCCGCTGATTCACAGGATACTTGGTATCACCAATTTCACAATTACCTTACAACCTCTGTTCTCCCATCTGACCTTACGAGTAACAAAAAATGTGCTTTTCTTAAAAGTGTTTCTCATTATGTCATCATGGGGGGACTCCTCTATAAACGTGGCTTTGATGGCATCCTCCTTCGATGTCTAACCGGCGCGGAGGTCACCTATATCATCCAACAAGTCCATGACGACATTTGTGGTGGACATTTTAGTGGCCTTGCTGTGGCTAAACAGATCCTTTGCCTAGGCTATTATTGACCTACTCTTAATAACGACTACTACAAATATGTTAAGCATTGTATTATGTGTCAACAACATGCCAACCTTCAACATACTCCTAGCCATCCGCTACAGGTCGCACGAGATCTTTGGCCTTTCTCACAATGGGGTTTAGACCTTATTGGTGAGATTCACCCGCCCTCTTCACAACATCACCGTTGGATAATCACAGTGACTGAATATTACACTAAATGGGTGGAGGCCATTCCACTCATTTCAACCAAAAAAGAAAAAAATTGTAGAGTTCATCAACCATCACATTATCTGTCATTTTGGTGTTCCTCATCGCCTGATAACAGATAATGGGAAATCTTTTAAAAATAAGTTGTTACAAGACCTTTGTGACAACTTTAGTATCAAACTTAGTTTCTCATCACCTTACTATCCACAAGAAAATGGTCAAGCCAAATCTTCTAACAAAACCCTGACCAAAATTCTCATGAAAGTCGTTAACGATTCTGGAAAAAATTGGCCTGATCACATCCCCTTTGCCCTTTGGGCTTATCAGACTAGCATTCGTACCTCCACTAATGCCACCCCATTTTCTTTGGTATATGGTACCGAGGCTGTCTTGCCTCTCGAAATACAAATACCCTCTCTAAGAATATCTCTTCAGGATATTCTCACTAATGATGATTTCCGCCAAGAGCGGTTAGCCCAATTGGAGCTCCTTGACGAGTGTCATCTTACAGCTCTTGACCACCTTCAAATCTATCAAAAGTGCATCAAGCGTGCTTATGATAAGTGACTTCATGAGTGTACCTTTAAGGTTGGTGATCTTGTCCTCAAAGAGAATCAACATGTAACCAAACTAGAAAAGAGCAAACGTGGAAAATTTGCTCCTAATTGGATTGGGCCTTACATTATCACTCACACTTACGGATCAGGCACTTACCATTTAGCTTCACTTAATGGTAAACCTGAGCCTGAACCCCTTAATGCCTTGCATCTTCAGCTATTCTACTGTTAAATTTAGTGTTATATCACTTCTTATCTACCTTGCACTCGTCCCTTGAACTCATTTACCACCTCATACACTTTGTTTCATGCATCTCAAAATAGAATCAAGCTCACGTGGTTTGGTCATCACCTCCTCTTAAAGATGCCTTCCCCTTTTTAGTCTGGTCCATGACTTAAAAGTATCAAAATAACATGTTCTCAATTATACAATTATGGGATATTCTTGAGTCAAACTTCCTACAAAACTAGATGCTTCATGCCAAATAGACATCTAGACCTCTAAGTTATACATAGACTGCTCCCTCGAAGGACAGCTATGTGCAAAGCCACATCTGCTATTATAAATAGACTGCTCCCCTGAAGGACAACTATACACAAAAGCCGCATCTACTACTATAAATAGACTGCTCCCTTGAAGGACAGCTATACAAAGTCAGCCTCTATCAGAATCTTCTCACATTGCTTAGCTTTGTGAAGACCTCAAGAACAAAAAAATACATATCCCATGTAGACTTCCCGCATCGATCAGTCTATATCCAGAAAAATAAAAGTAGTATTCAAAAGCACTTTTGAGTCATGGACTTGTCTATTTAGGTTTGGTTCTCTTTTGTCAGCATAATCACCTTATAACAAATTCTCTGCACCCCAGCTCTACCAGCCACCTCACCTCACCATTTGTCAAAGCAACAAAACTCAAGGGACGTGACGTATATCTGATATATTGTGATTATACAACTCTTTTCACCTATCGACTTCTCGCCTATGCAAGGTACCTAGGGATTCAAACTCATCCTACGTTAATATGTGGTTTGTTTAGCTCTTTTCAACTATGGGACACTTTTACCTCTTTTACTTGAATCTAGGATTATGTGTTGACCTTAATCAGGACACGGTTCCCTACTACTTGGGTAAGCTAAATTTAACTTCACCTATACCTACACCAACATCACCAATACCTTACCAACACCAACAACATTACCCTACCAATATCAATATTTTTACCAACCAACAAATTGCCTAACCACAACCAAATTGCCTGAATTCACCTCTCCCTGGTCCTAAGGGAGAACTACATCGGTCTGAGGCCCCTCCTTGCTTTGTGCAATGGGCTATGTAGGCAGCACTTAGGAGACATAGGGTCTCCCAAGGTTAGCTCGACCATCCCCTACCATAACCTATCATGTGTTGTAAATATAAATATTTTTGTGTATTTCTATTTGATAACATTCATCTTTATCCTTTTTCAAAACAAACATTCAAAACACAACCATTCTTATTATTATCATAACTCAAATCAACATACATATTTAGTTTTATTTAGATGTTAAACAAATACATCTTCTCTATCATCGACGCACAGGTCGACATCCTTATTTATTCTTATACCTCTATGAAATTCACTTAGACCCTTGCGCCTCATCCCGAACCAGGTGATGATCGTGATCATCGACGCCGCTCGCCTGGCCTCTCCATCCTCAAAGGTGCCACTGCTATTGGTTCCTCCCACTGATCTGCCAATCTCTCCTGTAACATATGAATACGCCCTCTCGCATGGAGGAATCTCACCTCTAGTCTCTCCACTCGTGACTCTGCAACCGCTAACAATCCCGTTTTCTCATTCACCCGCATTTGAAGCTGGTGCACTAAACCCTGTAGGCGATCTCTCTCCCCTGTAATCATAGCTATGTTAGGTTGATTGGCCCTCTCACGTGAACCTCGCAGCTCTACTACCCACCATAATTTATAAGCCTCTGTCGCTTCTGCATCCATTACCCTGCGATCGGCTGCTATCTCTTCTGGTCCTTCTGGAGGTGTCGGCCGGGGAGGTGAGAATGATGCCTCGGCGTCGATCCTCATGTATGGTCTATAAGCCATGGGTATATCCTGAACAAATCTAAATTGTCGCTGCACGTGATCTAGAGGAATCCTCTCGTACTCACCTGGCCTGTGCCCCACGATCCACCTCAATCACTCTACACCCCTCAAATCCTCAGCTATGTTCTCTGTCACCATATAGTTCCTGTAAGGCCTCCAACAGATATCCGCAATCGTCACCATCTCCCACACCTTCCTATAATACTCGATGTCATCTGTCACGGCCTGGGATCTCGCCTCTTGTTCTGTCTGGACCCATCATCTGAATCCCAACCTCTGCACTCCTGTCTCTCTTTCCTGGATTGGTCGGCCTATTGGTCGCACACACACAATGTGCTCATAGGCCCAACAATGTAATAAGTATGCACAATCCAGTGTCGTCCTGTGATTTCACCTGCAGGCCCATAAACCCCTGTATAGCTCCACCAGATATGTGGGTGCCCATGCGAAAGTCACGCTCCTTTCTATCATTTCCCAAATAATACACATCAATGCTTTTGGAAATCTTCCCCCATCCGCCCTTGGTAATGCATAATACCCCACCGCTATCATTAATACCACTGCCAACCTTGTTGCCTCAGGGTGTGCTGCAAACATTATACCATAAGTAAATGTCAAACCTCGCTGTGTCAAATCTTGTGCAGCTGAACCAAATACTGCTGTTATCGCTCCCCGTGCCGCGCTAGGCCCCGCCTGATACACTGGTCTTCCTGTAATTGGGAGCCTCAAAATTCTAAACACATCTTCCAACGTCACTGTCATCTCCCCTGTTGGCAGATAGAAGGTATTCTTTTCTGGATTCCATCTCTCAATCAACGCCTGCAACATAGCATGATTGCATGTGATTCGTGAATAATAGCGGATTCCACTTAACCCCACACGGTTTATCAATGCCCATTCAGCTGGTGTTACATCCGCTCGGACTCGTGACAACAAAGCTGGCACACTATCATTCATCCTCAACCCTGCCTCTGCCTGCATACATCAAATCAACAAACAACCATTCAATAAATCAAATCCCCAAGTGTTTTTTCTCACATTCTGGAATTTCATACAGTAACCGATATCGGTTATAGATAACCGATACCGGTTACCTAACCGATACCAGTTATCTCTAAACGATATCGGTCACTGTTAATCCTATACAGCCTACTTAAAAACACCACCTATGATAATTATTTGCTCGTTTACCCCTCTCTGTACCTACAAACATACCCAAAACCCCTGCTTACCTACCCCATAACACTCACCCCATCCCAAACCCTTGCCTATCACCTTTTCTTTTTCATCTCTACCCACTTACCTTCTCTCATCCTATTCATAAAACATGCAAGAATTGAATTACAACCAAAAATTTTACCTCTTGGGATGCAGCAGCTTGAGGTGGAACCTGTCTTCCCTCTCGTCTCTGCCCGCTGGATGCTTCTCCTTGTTCAGCCATGTTCACCACCCTCTTCAATATAACTTGCCTTTCTACCTTCTTAATCTCAGCCCACAATCACTTTACCTGTCTCTTTCCTCCTTATCACTCAATTCTCCCATGCAATTACCTGTATCAGTCGTCAAACAATGTCGCATTCTCGTATTTAACTTGTTGCATGACTCTAAAAATAAGAACTTAAGTTGCCTCCCAAGCTTTTCTATTTTTAGAAAAGCTCGTTTTAGCATAACCGATATCGGTTACCTAACCGGTATCGGTCATATATCTACCGACATTGGTTAGCTAACCGATATCGGTCACATGTCTCCTTTTGCTTAAACCTAGGCCTTTTCTTTAGTTTTTGCAAATTTTTGGTGGCACCCACCTCTTTTCCCTGCATAACGACATCGTTATCAATATTTGTCATCAGAATCCCATCAACGCATATACATATCATCAAAATTTCATCAACATCATCTATATACATTAAATTTCAAAAACCATCGACAAAACACATGAGACATTTGACTATATACATCAAACCAATCATTATACACACCATGTGGATCAAACTCATCATCTATATACATTAAATTTCAAAAACCATTGACAAAACACATGAGACATTTTAATATATACATCAACCCAATCATTATACACACCATGTGGATCAAAATCATCATCTATATATATATCAATGTCAAAATATACAACTTGCCCTGCATGGGGCCTCTGTGATCTAAAAAATACAAAGCCGGCACGCAGGCCGTTGTCTCTGTCAAAATCTCGACTCGGCTCGCAGGCCGGTCTCTCATGTCAAAAATATACTCGGCTCGCAGGCCGGTATCAGCTATACAAAATGACCTCAGCTCACCGGCCGGTATATACAACAAAAATGAATAAATAAATCCTATGTGGGCACGCAGGCCTCTATATACATACTCGGTTCACAGACCGGTGTCTATATCCAATATCAAAAACCCATCTCCACTCCCAGGATGTCTCAGCTCTCTCCACCACCCTCGGCCCGTCCCCCTACTGGTCTCTGTGCTGGCTCTCACCTCCTCCCTGTAACCGACCCACCGGCTGTGGCTGCGGCCCCCTGTGATCTCTGGCTCCGGGACGTCTCAGCTCTGTGCACCGCATATGGCTGATAGTCAGCCCCGGTACCATCGAGCACATCCTGATAATACCGGGCCTCCACTCTCACCTCCATATAGCGGGCCCGTGCCACCATGGCTGGTGGGGCTGGTCCCCTGACTCCTAATAGCAGTGGCCCCTGCCCTGCCGTACACCCTGTGCCTGTACATGCACCTGTACCTATGCTGGTGCCTGCGGCGGTGCCTGTGCCTGTGGCGGTGCCTGTGCCTGTGCCGGTGCCTATGGCTGTGCCGGTGCCTGTGGCTGGTGCCTGAGCCTGTGCCTGGGCTAACTGCCCCTGTAGCACCCCAATCTGTGCCTGTGCAGCAGCAAGCTGCCCCTGTAATAGCTGCACCTGGCCCAAGAGATGGTCCCTCTCCGCTATCACAGCCACCAAATCTGGCTGTGCGGGCTGTGCTCTCATAGCTGCTCTCTGACCTGCCCACCACACCAAAAATGCCCCTGTCACTCTGGCATCATCCACTGTATCATCAGCCGGTCTCTCTGCTACCCAGTCTGGGTCAACTGGCTGCAGTGCAGGTAGTGGTGCCTCTACATCATCCCTCCGGTACTGTGGGAAGGGAGGTGGCTCATCCTGTCGTAAGCCCAACTGCCATCGTACCCTCTCTAGGGGTATCCACTCATACTCCCCAGGCCTCCGTCCAGCTATCCAGAAACTATACTGGATCCAGCGCAGCTGTGCTCGGGCTCCTCCTCGGGGCTGATGGCCTCTGTAGGGCCTCCATATAATATCGAGCGCGGTCAAGCCCTCTAACATGTGACGATAGTAGGCCACATCTCATCCTGCGAGCACCACTCGTGGCTGGCCCACGACCCCCAACCACCTCTGAAATCCATATCTGTATACTATCTGTGGCCCTGGCTGCTGGGGCAACCCTACTGGTCATATACAGATGATATGCTCGTAAGCCCAGCAGTGTAACAAAAATGTCGAGCATATACCAAATCACCTCATACGGCGATAACCCCAGAGCTCTCTGTATAGCTGCACCAGATACACTGGTGCCCAGGCATAGCATGTATGCTCCTCTACCATCTCATGCAAAACTCCCATCAAAGCCCGTGGGAAGCGGCCTCCCTCTGAGTCAGGGAGGGCGAAGCAGGTGATACCAATCATCATCAACACGGCAAGCCGTGTCTCCTGTCTATGCGCGCGATACATGTCGCCATAGGCAATGCTCACGCTGTGATAGGTAAGCAATGGGGCTGCATCCCTGAATACATGCAGGATGCTGTCCATCGCTGTCTCCGCATCCACCTGGAACACTGCCTCACCTACGATCGGTAGTCTCAGGATGTGATACACATCCTCTAATGTAATCGTCATCTCTCCAGTAGGGAGATGGAAGACATTGGTTGCCGGATCCCATCTCTCGATGAGGGCAACCATCAGGCTGTGGTCCCTATCCACAGCCCTATACCGCTGGACTCCGCCGAGTCCAACCTCTCGCATGATGGCCCACTGCGCTGCGGTCACATGTGGCCGCATCCACCTCAATAGAGGGGGCATCTGATCCCGCATCGTGAGCTGCTGGCGTGCCTGCAAAAACAACCCACTTCATCAGGCCTACCCTTTACAAAAACAACTACCTTAACCCTCTATACCCACTTACCCACCCAACCACAACCTGACTCTATAACACACATCTACACCCACCTATCTTACCCTATACATCTACGATTTCCCCTTTACTTATCTCCCACCCTACCAACCACCCCAATCTACTCTAGCCATCTAACTCTACCCCCACCAATTTAACACCTCCTACTTCATACACAACACATAATCTATCCTACCCGAACCAGCCCCCAACAACCCCATTCCCCCCCACCCCAATCACCTTTCCTATCAACCCTACCTCCTCCCCCTTCACCCCCAACCAAACAAAAAAACAAAACTCTAACAACAAACAACCACCACAAAGTTCACAAACCTAACTCCTACCCATGCTGACCGGTACCGGTCACCCTCGACCGCCATCGGTCCCCCAAGCACATTTTCTGTACCGACGCCGGTCGACATATGACCGATGCCGGTCTATCCACAAAGCAATTTCTACAAACCTTCGGTGACCGATGCCGGTCGCCTAGTGACCGACATCGGTCACTGTCCCATTCCGGGGCCGAACCCAAAACGGCCCGCAAAACCTATTTTTTCCTATTTCTACCCATTTACCCACCAAAAAGACCTAAAAACTTACCCACCCTACCGTTTTGGCCTAACTAACCTACCTACCCACTCCATTTTACAAATTACTTCCATTTATTCATTATTTTATTAAATTTGGGATTCCTACCCAAAACCCACATCTAAGTTAAAATCATTAAATTCACATAAGTAGGGGTTCAGAGCCTACCGGTATGACTACACGTCATCATGGTGGGATAGGTGGCGGTGGTCCAGCTCCTCCAGCACCTCCTGCTCCTCCTGGCTGTGCCATGGCTCCAAATCTCCTCAGCTGGGTCCTCAACCAATCAAACTCTGCCTCCTGCTCGCTGGGGTCTACCAATCACTCACTCCTCCACTCAACTAATGCCAACTCAGCCCACAAACTCAACAAAATCAATTTAAAACCCAGACAAGCCGTATTGGTTATCAAATTGACAATGTGACAATGACACGCCGTATTTTTCTTTTTATAGGTTTTTGACCTATAACCGATATCGGTTAGTGCGTGCCCTAAAACACCGATATCGGTCTTCTAACCGATACCGGTCATAACTAACCGATATCGGTTACATGCCTACTTTACCAAAATTTCTGCCCTTATCCACCAATCTTCCTGTCTCACCACGTCGCCTCCCCTGGCTTTGCTAAATAGCATTATTTTGACTTCATTGGCCCAAATCACGGCCGCAACAAACCAACCAATCGGCCCGACCCAAGGCCGCAACCAACCAATCAGGCCCGACCCAAGGCCACACCCAACCAATCAGGCCTGACCCAAGGCCGCAACCCAACCAATCAGGCCCGACCCAAGGCCGCACCAACCAATCCGGCTCAACCTAATCAATCAGGCCCGACCCAAGGCCGCAACCAACCAATCCGGCCCGACCCAAGGCCACACAATCAATCCCAATCAATCAGGCCCGACCCAAGGCCACAAGGCCAACCAATCCGGCCCGACCCAAGGCCACACCCAATCAATCAGGCCCGACCCAAGGCCGCAACCAACCAATCCGGCCCGACCCACGGCCACACCTAATCAATCAGGCCCCACCCAAGGCCACAACCAACCAATCCCCCGACCCAAGGCCAATCCTAATCAATCGGCCCGACCCAAGGCCGCACCAATTAAGTACCTCGCCCAAGACCCGCAAATTATGATTTTATCCACCCATCATGTAGCTTTTTGTTCAATCGAGCTCACCTGTTCGTGTTCTAGCATGATTAGGATACTTGAATTGATCAGCCGACCAACTTTGCCTAGACCGAGACCGTGACGTTTATCTCAACCAAACCAACCATTTGGTACTGCCGAACATGCCTAAACGTTCCTGTACCTTACCCATTATATCCCCTGGAGCTACTTCCTATGCCTTGGATACCAGGATTATATCACCCTTGTTTGGATAAACTATCGACCTTTGCCTATGAATTGCTTGTTTGCTCTTCAAATCATGTACCCTGGTCGCACTACTACATTTCAACGTGCGTCTGCTTCCTTGAACTTACCCCACCATCTTACCATCATCCCAACACCATTTATCCTTTATCAACCCTATCCCTGATTTCACGTCGCCTCAATCTGTGATAGATTTGAGGGGGATTACCTATACCCTTAACTGGGGCAATCACTTCTTATTAATTGTCAGTGCAGCTTTACAAGACAAGCTACACGACAACAAGGGGCTAATGTAGACACCAAATTTGTGTCTTACGACACCCTGTGCCCCGCATCTCATTTCGCAACCTAACCTCACCACTTAAACCTTACACAATTATTTATTAATTACCTTATAATTAATAAATCCACATCTCCAAACCTGCCACCTCATTTCGCCACCTCATCATGACCTAGCCCTAACCCTAAACTAACCTAATTAAGACCTATAACTTGGTCTACATCCACACCCATGACTAATTACTTCTCACCCGCACCAAAACCAACCTAATCATGACTTGACCAAGCCCACAACTAATCCCTCGGGAGAAAAGGAGGGAAAGTTGGCTATTTTACTAAAAATAGCCCACTTTGACTTAACCGACATCGGTTCCTACTCGACCGCCGTCGGTTACGTAACCGCCATCGGTTCCCTGTAAATGACCTCCCCCAACCAAAAACAAAGGATCGGAATTCATTTGAAAGATCCGGAATTCACTTGGCAGAGCAGAGACAAGTGAAGAAAAGAGAAGAGTTTGTAGAGAAGGACATCGAGCCCAAGACTGCAACTGAGGAACTAGAGCACAGTGGCACTCATCTAAGCATTGGGAGAGAAGATAGCTCATTTTTTATTGTCAGATCATCCCACCTGAGCCCTGCCTTCGTCATCACAATCCTTGGACCTGTATCTTCATCAGGAACTAGTAAGTAGTGTCTTGTACATTTTTAAATAACATTTCTTGAACTTCTGAATCATAGTAATTATAAGTTCACTCCTAGATCTACTACCCGGCAGCACCCTACATCTAACTGTCATTCCTCTACCCTTACATTGCCCCAAGAACAGCCCCCACACTCTCTGAGTCTTCTCCATCACCCTATTGCCTATCCCTAATCATTTACCAACCTTATAAACACCATAACCGCCTTATAGCTTTCCTTCATTGAAAGCCCCTAAATCACTGCCCCTACCGGTATCGGTTATCAGCAACCGGTACCGGTGTAAAACCGCAGTCGGTTGTACAGTGACCGGCATCGGTCACTGTGACTCAAACCAAAACCAGCCTTTCTTCTATTGCTTTTTAACAAGGTAATTAAAGTGTAATTTTGCAATAGCCTCTTTGCTATCATTTGTGTTAATTCATATTAAAAGGGGAACTGACCACCTTCGAAAGGAAGTCTAATATTTCCTGGGCCCAAGGCAGTTCCCTCATTTATTGTCTAACTAAAATCTGGTGGTCTTGTATTCTTACTTGCAGGTAGTCCTTCCTAGACAAAAAGGAGTTCTTCGCAATCGATCTGATCTCTCTCTATGGTACGCGCGCACCCTACCAACATTCAACATGTATTCCTCCTAGCCCTAACCCTTATCTGTTTCTCAAGAGAATGAAAGGATAAAAGCACCTCTATTCTAAGAACGGAAACATTCTGTGCGAAACATTCTTTCTAATTCTGATAAGTTGAATAATATAAGATAAATTAAATATTATTGTTTAAATGCTATTGTATTCGAGCCCACTTGTTAAACTAAAACTATATATGAACCCTATAGTTTCTAACCTAAGTGATATATCCTAGGTTAGGGACCATAATACTAAAATCTATATAGTTTAAAATATTTAAACTATCCCTATAGTTTAAACTATGTTTCCTATGTTTTTTAATCCTAACTACCCAATTGTTGACTAAACTTGCGTATTCTAACATGGTTAATAGCCTTATGAGGATCTACAATAAAGTGCTTGTATTATGGATGGGTGGCCCCTTTCAACCCTCACCCATCTCTTTAGGATGTGTTTTTCTTGACGGGATCTGACGTACCTGTCCTTAAACCGGTCTTGCCACATTGGCCGCTTAATTCTGACATGTAGCCAACCTCTCCTCACCCATTGGCCGACTTATTAATGGTCGGCATGTACTTTTAACAGGATGATAATCCCACATGGGTGGGATTATTAGCATCTTAAATAGAGCATTGATAGGAGGAATAAATGCATAACCTTGTGGTTGTGACTTAGTTCACACTTTAAATCATTGGATTTTCAATTGAAATAATACATGGCTCTTTAGCCCAATCTCACCTTGCAGGATCGTCATGGTGTCGGCGCCGAGTTTATGTGGACTGCTATGTGCGGCTCATTGCCGAGGGATTTAACTCCACCCTTGTCTCATTCGTAACCGATGGATTATGACTATTAAATTGGCAAGTGACAATTAAATAATATTATCAAGCTCGGGCCATGAGATATGATTGAAATTCTAAGATATGATCTTTAATTGAAGATCTGGGTCCACAAAATGTTTTATATATACATTTTTTTATTTTTTCTCTTTTAAATTTGAATTGATTTAATTTATACCATTTTACTGTAATTTAAATGAGAAATTTATTTACAATATTCAGATGATTGTTTTTGAATTGACACATGAAAGTATTTACAACACGATGACTACGTCGTCGTCGTATTATTGATAAACGTAAGAGACCGACAGAACACTCACATTTCGAATGTACTGTATTATCACTAATCTATCGTATGTTTAGATTATTTATTTGATAGATCCCTTTATTTCGACGTGAATTTATCAAAAATTGACAGCGTGGTTTGAACACGACGAGAGATTCTATTGAAATATATGCCATACTATGGAAGCATCAAATTGTTGACTAGTTTATTTAAATGCAAACATGAATAGAATCAGATCAAATCAGATTGATGAAACCATTTTAAGTAATATGATACTTTATATGAATACTATATTGAATTGAAACATAAGTTATTTTCCTCATTCATAGTAACTCCCAGAATAGCCACTATAATTGTGTTCTTTCGATGACCGTTTGATTAATAATGAACTATTGAAAGTTTGAACATAGATTGTTTATCACACAAAATGGCTTATATGTAAAATTGCTTAAATTTTTTAAGTAGTTTCATTCAAGACTATTGTTCATTACGTGGCTTCGGTCATACTGAGATTTTCATTTCTTTCTAAGACTCATGAATAACATCATCTTGGGCTGTCGTGGCTTTCCACCTGGTGAATGTAGTAATAGGGAATGCTTGAGCCCTGGTAAGCTCATCACCAAAAACTCCGTGAGGTCTCATCTTTTGTAAAGAAAACTCCACATAGATCATGGGATGTGTCCATAGCTTAGTAGGATATTTTTTATTCATGGTATAGTATGTAGCTATTCTTGCATGATTCGGATTATCTGTTGAGATATGTTATCTATCAGTCTGTATCACATTTAAAGGCTTATAATAGCCATAATGAAGATATATATGCTTTTGAGCTAAAACATGTAATCTAATATCTAAGGAGTGATTAAGGAAAAATTGATTAAATATGGTGTATCTTTTATACACGACTTGGGGGCGCTCTTATCCTGTTTGTAAATTGGATTTCATCCAATTTCCTGATTACTTATCTAATATATTTTGTTATCTTGATAATTGTAATCAAGACTATTGTATAATCATAACATGGTTAGATTGTTAAACACACTGTTGTGTAAGTTGTTATACAACTAGTGTTTAACTTTTACAGATGGTTAAAAGTGAAATAAGTAAATATTTATATGTTTATTATGATTTCTATATGGATATTATGACTCTAACAATGTTGATGTTGTGTTAGATATTAAATATACAAAATGGATATGTGTTCAATTTTTTTAGTACAGGGGTCATTACTTGGAGCAGGAAAAAAGCAACCAATAGTCTCCATTTCTTCTACTGAGGCACAATATAGAAGTGCAATGGAAGTGGCGAAAGAAGCCATGTGGCTAAAGTGGTTGCTGGAAGAAATACACATGGAAGTGAAGGGAAGTACTCCTCTTCTATGTGATATATAAATTTACTTTACTCTTGCTAAGAATCTAGTTCAGTATCAGAGAACGAAGCATATAGAGAGGTTCATATGAATGTTATCCGAGAGAAGATTCTCTGCGGTGATATAGATCTCCAGTACTGCTTGTTTGAAGATCAAGTTGGAGTTATGTTTACGAGCCATTGTGTGATGTAAAATTCTGCAAGTTTCATGCAATGCTTGGCCTTTCAGAGTTTCCGTTGAGGGGGAGTGTGCAAGGCAATGTCACCTACTAATGGTCGTTCGGTTGATATCTCCTTCTCCTATATACTTCTACTCTCTAATTGTAAAGCATTGTAAAAATATATATTTATGATCTTTTGTAAACTTATAACTCTAATTTTACAGTGTATAGTCTAGTGTGTTGCATATATTTTTAAAGGAGGTCCTTGTGTTATAAAAGGCTCCTAGAGATGAGGGTTCGATAGATTTTTTCAATGAGAAACTGGTAGAGATGTAGTCTCACAAATCATGCTTAGCCTAAATCATAATTCTGATATTATATGGATTCCAAATCCTTTATATACCAAAAGGCAAGTTGATCATAATGAAGGTGTTATAAATACTTCAAAAGTGATATGCTAGCCTAAATCTTCACTAATGGTTTATGGATTTGTAAATCCTATTGTACAAACGGGTAATGTTGGCATATGGATGCCCACTTAATTATTAAGGGGGAGTGTTAGAACAAAATATTAAGTGCTCATAATATTTAGTTTATAAATAAATAAAATATAATATAATTTATATTATTTATTATTTAATAAAAATTTATATTAGTTTTATTAGTTATTTAATACCTAATTATTTATTAACTTGGGGTGTACTCTGTCACTTAATAGTTATATCCCTTTGGGTTATTTAAATATGGATGTGGGCCATAATCAACTGTATTGTATTTGTAGACTGGGTTAAAAACATGGAGTAGAAAGTGAGGAAGGTAGTTACTAGATTGGTTAATAGTTTCTCATTTAATGGAAAAAATTTCTATGGTTTTTTCCCATTGGGATTTTCCATGTTATATCTGGTGTCACTGTGTAAATGTTTTATTTCATTTTACTTCGTTAAATGTTTAATGTTTGGTTGATTTAATTAATATGTACTATAGTTAATTATTATATCGGTCCTAATAAAAAATATTACCCTCTCATCAAGGTCACAAATACCTCAATCACCTTCACAAACAACCTTCTAAGTTGCCCTTTTTCTCCACACACGCTACTGGCTCAAATGATCTTTCTAATTTTGCTTTTATACTTGTTTCTTTATTGAAATTCACTTGGTTCAAACATCATAGAGTAAAATAAATTACCATATCATAATAACATCATAAAATATCACTTATATGCCTATATAGTTTTCCAACATCACCTAGATCCTTCTAGACCACCATTAGGACTCAATAAGCCCTAAAACACCAAAACAACCAACTCGCCGCAAAGGGAATGTTCTAAAGGAAAACTAACTTCACAAAATCATGGAACACACTTATACATGTTTTCTAAGCCTTAAAAAACCTTTAAAAACCATCAAACACACTGGAAAAACATCTCAAGCCATGAAACCTAGTTGAGACCATGCACAACCAAACAACCTCAAAATGAGTACTCATAAAACAAACCATTACTTGCTAAAATCTCATCAAAAACTCAAGTGTTATATATAAATGGAAATCTCATGACCTCAGGGTCATTACCAAACTAAAACCATGTAATACAACTAACCATAGCACCTCCAAAAAATCTCTTCTGTAACACCCAATGCTATTCAACTTTAGAATCAAGGGTTTTTTAAAAACAAACTCCCGTGTCCCCATTACATGCCTTTATTGATTTTATAATTCAGTAGTAAAAATCTATCAAGCAATCTAGTTTTATAATCCATCTAAAAACCTTTCCAAAACCATGTGGAGCTGTAAAGGTCATTTAGGTCTTCCTTATCCAGTTTAATTTAATCTTTCTGACTATGCATAACTTGTATTCAAGTGTTTAACCTGTTTATTTAGGTTTGTGAACTGATGTAATTCCTAAGTGTCTACCTAAAAATCAGATCACTAAAATTCATCCGACATCACACATTGTTAACAAGGAACCAGGTGATATGACAGTGTATTCAACAATTACACTACTTAGGGCAAAGTTTTCAAGCTATGCTTGATGTATCCTAGAATTCACTGCAAATAGCCCAAGGCGCGCTGGCACATCACTCAACCTGAAATGAGTGCCCACCCAAAGCATGCAAGGGTACCAAGTCCCTCTGAGTGAAAACTTGTTCAAGATGTTAGCATGATTACAAGTATATTTCAGATCCATAAAAAATAGCCAAGTAAGCCATAGTGTGTAAACCAAATCTAGATCTAAACAATATGAAGGAATAACCAAACAATTACTATAATCAGCTTCTACCATACAATATCCATGTTCAATTACATCTAACACCAATATCCAACTAATTAGATCCCTTATATTAAATACTGTAAAACAAAAAAGCTTCATACATCATAATAATGTCACCATGATTATGCGTGTTGACAGATTCCCATCGTAACACTATAATAAATCACAAACTATCTAAATCGTCCAAATCAATACATATTTATAATGGTGGTGACTTTTCCCTTCAATGACCCATGCACCTTGCAAAAATAGGCTACATGCTAATAGTAGTCATGAACGTCCTTACATAAATATACAAAATCATGCAAGTGCTAATAATAAATCTCCTAAAATTAACTCCTAGTACAGATCCTATTAATAGCTACAAAACTCTACACCGTGGCGTTCAATCCTTTCACTTCTCTAAAATATACTTGGCATGGTAACCTACAAGTCTCCTATAATTCTACGTGCTCTAGTACTCCATGTCCCAAAAATAGCCTTAGTCTACAAAAATTAGCTAAGTCCTATGTGTTAACCTGTTCCTAAGAATACCCCTATTTTGCCATACTTCCTCGTGCTCTTACGCGCCTTATGCCTACGTTCGCATCCCTATACCTTCCATGCTTTCAACCTTGAGCTATACTTCATCCAATAAATATTAGCCCACACTAAAGTCATTACCACCCTCGATAATGGGTAATCACAGCTTATATCTATAGGAATAAAGATTAAAAAATGAATGAAAGAATATGTAAGTACTTGATACAAAAAGAATGAGAGAACTACTCAGCGCCATGTTCTCTCTACATTGGCAGGATTAACTCTAGATATTCATTTTTAATCTCTTCCTTCCAACACCTACCAATCACTCAGTGCTTCACCTATTTTATCAGAGGACATATGTAACCACAACTTCCAACTCATATGGAGTCATGTTTTCTTTTTCAATCTATAAAATTCTAACAATGTTAGCCATGCTGGAAACCATGCCCTCCATGTAATCTATTTTCTACACAATAAGTTTCCTGAAATCTCATTGCATTCTTTCCTTATGTGGTTCTTGGAATGTTACAAGTGCATTGCATTTTTCTTCTACTATATCAAGCCTCTCCATGTTCCTCAATCGTCTCATTCTTCACTGTCTTTAGGACCTCATTATCCGCTACAATTGTACGTGTACCTAATAATCGATATTCCTGGAACTGCACACATATTTAGAGCTTTTTCTGCCTTCTTCAATTCATCCTTCAATGCCTGCAACAATGACTCAAAATTTATAACTTTCCTTGCAATCGTGGCCTTGGCTCTTACTTCCTCCTTTGCAGGATCCCTTGGTGCTGACATACGCACATGCCCTTCTTCTTGTAGCAACCTAAGGGTCATGCACAAATAATGCAAAGAAGACTTAAAATATGTTTCCAAATTTTCATGAAAATGTGGCCTCTTCTCTATTATTTCATCCCCTATCTCTTCAACCATCTTGAGGATGTCCTTTGTTTCTTTCTCATCTTTCTCCCTTTCTTCTGTGAGGCACTTAATTTTTATATCTTTGTCCTACTTTTCCTCTAAAAATTATCTAATGGTTTCCATTTTATCAATGTTCCTTTCTACAACTTCAGTTGATACCTTTACCAAATCATTTCTCACCTGTTCATCCGAGACAACAGTTGAATTGACATTCATGTGTCTTATGTGGGGTACTCTCTTCATTTTACGCAAAACACATGACTCCTTACACACATCAAAATCAGGGTCATCCATATGATTCTGCATAGACCAAGATAACCTAAATTACTTGTGTCAATGTGTTTTACCATTTCTTCATCTCATGATTTCCCACCCATACAAATTTAGCCTCCAAAGTGTTTTAGAACTACGCACATATGATCTTGCTTGTATCATCCACATATCCAACTTCATGGGTCTCATAGATGCTTCATCCTTTATTACTTTTATGCACTTACCCATTCCGGATTCAAGCATGCCTGAAGTCCTATACCAGTCCTTCACCCTCTTGTGTAGTATGGGGGCATGCCCCGAAGGTTTTCCCATCCCTATTTTTGCAACCATATCTCCTTCAGTTAATCCTCATTCTGAGGCTCTGCAGTATCCTCCATTTATGACTAGAATGTGAGGCATATATGTCTTCAAATCCTTCTTTCTCATCATCCTCTCATGAAGGATGTAATGTCATCTTCTAACAAGTCTTCTCATGTTAGGTTTCTTTGGAGGAAGTCCTTGGTGACCAAATTTTTCTACATGGATCTAGCTAAGGTCCCATTCCCTAAAGTACACCCTATTGCTGATAATTAACCTCTTGTACCGATATGAAAAATTAGGTGTTCCACTAATGTTCATGACGATACTACCTCCATAACGCATTGAATGGTGAAACTTCTTCTTCTTTATGTAGGGGATGGGTAAACTAATATACACTTTCCTAACTAAATATTGTGGGTTGTCATAAATCCCTAGGATCTAGGGATCACACAATGAACACTCTACTAAAGCGTGTGGCAAAGTTCTTGTACCTGGGGTTCTTCAATGGGCAGGAACATCCTACAATGATGAGGGGTGAAGGAGAGAAATTAGGCCATAGGATAGGTTCCTTGTTGGTGAGTCTAGGTAAATTATAGAGTTATTCACAAAATAACTAAATTAGTTAGACATTCAATATAGAGCTTCATAGAAAATGAAGCTATTAGTGAGACAAAGCTAAAACCCAAACAGACACATAGTTAAACTTTGACAGCCTATTCATGTTAATATCATCTGAGATCATTTTTGATCGCTATAATTAAAAAGTGCATATGATTTGAGCACTTTAGAGAGAGAGAGAGAGAGAGAGAGATGTAGACTTTAGAGATTTTAGAGAGAGATTTCTCAGAGAATGGAGGACATATCCGATAGGAAAAATGGACATGGAAGAAAATTATCTTTTATTTCTTGTGCATTAATGATACAAAGATAAACAACAACAATACACATATTCTACCGATCACAAATGCTATCAAAATCTAGCATTTTCAGGATCCTTTGGAATGGAGAAGCCATCCCAATTTATAGTAATGTGCACTATCAAAAAATCTTCATATGCCTTCACCACATGACTAAAATTCATGTTCCTATTCCACTTGTGCACCTACTAATTTGACATTAAAAGCTTAAGACAAATCAAGTATTTCTCTTATGATTTTGACCAGAATACTTTTACAGGATCTTCAAAATATGTCAAAACTTACAGTGAATAATCAAAATACAATGACCTATGGTCAACAAATAATCTAGAAGAGGGAGACCTCCAAGGAAATCAGAGAAGTAGAGAAGAAGTGGAGAAGTTGAACATTTCTGATGAAGAATCTTTCTTGATGAATAACTTTTTGATTCCATGTTTCTTTCTCTTATTCCTTAAATTCTTTTTTGAACTAGAAGGTCATTGCAGCCATGGCAAGATTATCCAACCCAAATTGAACTGCAAACACAAATGACATACCTTGATCCATGTTTAAGGAACATCACTGATCTTCCTGCATTAACTAAGCCATACTTCATGATCCATTGATAATTTTGGATAATGGCAACCTCAAATAGATTTTGGCTAGTGAGACTCTAAAGTTGTATTCATTAACGAGTTGGGTATAAGATAGTCACCTGCCTGAGCTTTCTTGAACACAACTCTTGCAATAAAATGATGAGCTCTTCTAATGATGAGTCTCTTAGATGATGAATCATAGCGGAATAGTGGAAGTGGTGTGAAAAAAATGGTAGACATCGAGCTCATAGATATCAAAAGAATATTCTAGCCAATGTGATTCTAACTTGGAGATTGAGCCATTTTTTAGCATTAGAACATATCTCACATCCATGATGTAGATCCCCAAATTTGAGACAAGTTCTTGGCATCAACTAGATGAACCAACTCACGTTCTTACTCATGAGGGTGTGAGAGCCACACAAGGATTTTAATCAGGGTCTCAGACACTAATGAGAACATCTCATCGAAATGATCTGAGTTATTTTGCAATGAATCCACCTTTTATTTTTTCAACTTCTAATCAACAATGGGAGGTTGACTAAGAACATATTTGATGATGAGTTAATGCCACTTATGGTATAAAAGAATTCCTTACCTTGATGAATGATTTTCTCAAGTGCCGTTTCTCGCTTGATCTTCCCCTACATAATGTAGCCTTTTACTCATCTGTGATTACCTTCGAGATGGGGGGTAAATTTCATGCCTTGCCCATGGGAATGTATTTGGTCAGAATTAGAAGATGATGATTATGGGTCACCAAGAAGGGTTGAATGTAAGGAATTGAGAGATTTTACATTAATTCTTTGCTAAGGAGCATAATTGTTTTCTTGTATTCTTCATTCTAAGAGAGGAGGTTGACGAAGTTAAACAAGGATTCCTAATGAACATATGGGAACTCATCATATTATGTCATGCAATCTTGTACCCAATGAGATGCGGGTCAAATCATGAGTCTGACGTGAGTCATGTATTTGAAGGTACTATTTTCAATATATAGGTCTAAAAACTTATGCAAAGGAGCTAACATTGGATTTCTTGAGATGCCAACTGAAGAAGTGAGATGTTATCTGAGATTTATTTCGAAGCCATTTCGAACTTCATTGTATGCTAATAAAAAACTTTGAGACTTAATAACGATGAATTTTTTTCATTGTCCTTGGATCTAACTTTTGATCAACCTTTGCATAGATCCATGAGCAGCAATGTTTCATCATGATTTTTCATGGAATTATCTGAAGTACACTGAGAAATGGCCTTTTCAAGAGCTCATTTTGGAAAGGAAGATCATTATTAGAACCATGTGAAAGCTCATAGAACTTCAGGGAGACATAAATCAGTGACACTTTAATAGTTTTGAAATGAACTAGTGAAAACCATAGGTCAAGGATTTTAACTAACTTTGGACCCCTAACAGGTTGTTAATATTTTCCTGATATCTAAATATAACTCTACTTAAAGAAATATCCAGCTCACATAAGTAGGTGCAAGAATAAATAAGATACAAGGTAAATGCATTACCATGGGTTGATTACATGAGTTTAGGTAAATAGCCTACGTCTAACTAAGTTTTTTAGAACCATTCCACTAGTCAAAAATTCTAAGTAAATAAATATGTTTCTTACAACTATTTGAACAGTTGCTACATGGAAATTTAGACTTTACCATAAACAACACTCCAAACCTTCGAATAACACCGATAATATCATTTCGGGGACAAATAAAATCCACCTTCCTGGTGCACCTACAAGCTATGTGGCAACTATGGTCCTATTGGATAGTTTGAATAAACCATCACAAAAATGCAATGGGGATAAGCTTATAATGATGCCATGAAAATAGGTCCTATATTTTCCTAAAGTAATATCCTAGTATCTTACATAACTAAAAATTCAAAACATTCATGCCTTTAAGATAGGCTCTAATTAACTCTCCTTGGAAAAATTAGTAATAAGTTAATGTCAACCCCTCATTTTCTTGTAGTGAACTTCTATCCAAAATCAACTATTAATAACATTATTTAAGCAATGATCGAGGTTGGGTCCTGTTATCCAAAATGAGCCCCTTGCTCATTTTGTGACTAAATCCCTTCATTTCATTCCTCCCTTGTGCCTCAATCAGATTTTTTTTTACTTTTTAGCCACTCAAGATATTCTGGAAATGGCACCATTGGATAGAGCTCCTACTCAACTTTATAGAAAGGTAAAGTTTCCTGCTAATTCCATGTATTTTTGAAGTTATGGCTCAGCAGATTTTTTGTGGGAAATTTTCCCTGGACAGGCCCGCCGGCCAATTAGAGAGTGCCACATCAGCAATCAAGTGGTGGAGGGCAGAGGAAAATTTAGAAATTTTACTAAGTGTTTGGCGCAATAGAAATTTAGATGGAATTTTAAGCCCCGCAGTTCCACCGACCAATGGGAATCGAAGCCACATGTCCAGGTAGGGAGGAAAAGTTGGGAATTTTTCCCAAGGGTTGGCGCAACGAATAAATTTTCGGCCCACAGGGCCCGCATCCAACCATGCATGTATGCCACGTGTCCTTAGGCCGAAGGTAGTGGCGGAGGGTGGAGATGAAATTTTTCAAAATTTTCCTAAGTATTTGGCACCATGGCACAAAGTTAATCTTTTCCAAGGAAGGCCCAAGCCAATCAGAGCACACCACGTTAGCAAAGACTTGGTGGGCTGCGGAGGGAGAATTAGAAAATTTGGAGAAGTGTTTTGGCGGGGAGAAAGGAGACATATTGGCCCGTAGGTCCGCTGGCCAATCAGATCAGATCACGTGTCATTGTGGCGTCAGGGGTCAGAGGCATGAAAGGATATTTTACTTTTCACCCAAATGTGAAAAGTAAAAAGAAAAGCCCGCCCCCGCAAGGCCTGCAGCCAATTGAAAGAAGCCACATGTCCCAAGACCAGCAGATCACGGAGGAAAGTGTGGATTTTTTCCCTAGGAAAATTCAAAGGAAAACGGTGAAGAGAAATCTCACCCCATAAGCCTGAGCCAATAGGATCTTGCCACGTGTCCAGTGGCGGCAAAAAATACAAGACAGGCCTGTAGGAAACATCAAAAGGTGAAAATCCCACATCTAACAGGGTTCTGCCACATGCCCAGCTTAGGGACATGGTCAACAGTGATGGAAAATTTAAAGGAAAGATGCCCATGCGACGAATCACATCATGCCACATGTCCTCGGGGCTTTGATCAGCGAAGAATTTTTGGAAAACTTTCCAAAGGCCAGAACAATGGAAAATGAAGAAGAAAGGCCCGCAACCAATAAGATGCATGCCACGTGGCACCAGGAGTGGTGGAGCGTGGGAGAGATTTTTGGGGAAATTTTTCCAAATGCAAAAAAGCGTGAAAAATTTCAAAATTTTGGCCCACCAACCCGATTTTGGCCCTGTTTTGCCCTAAATTTTCAAATCGACCATAACTTTCGATCCAGAGCTTAGTTTTTTGCGTTCTTTATATCAATGGAAAGATGGTAAAATTATCTACATGATTCTGAGGCTTAATTTTGTATTTTGATGGATTTTGGAGAGAGAAAATTTAAAAACATCTCTGGCACGTGGTGATGAACAGAAATGACGTTTCAACCACCGTTTTTAATGAAGAATGGCTCACATTCTCTCCCAGCATGGTTAAAAATGTCAGGGAATGGGTCTGTAAGGATGCCCATGTTGTTTTGAATGCATTTTGGTCAATGATTGAACCTCTCCCATGTTTTCCCACGTTTCTCTCTCCTGGGCTCGTCCCTTGCACTGTAAAAGCCAGATTTGGCTCATTTTCAAAGGGTTGAACATTTTTTGTGTATTGCACGTCCCCTTTCTCACCTTGGAAGTGATTTTGGTGGAATATTAGACCTTTTCTAAGAACTGCAACTCATTTTTGTCTCTCAGGTGTTGTAATGCAAGTGATTTTGATGTTAAAATAACAATACAAGCCCTGTGATTAATTTTTCATCCTCTGCTAGTGTTGTTTGACTAATTTCTGATTCTTCATTATAGTTATCAGTTTGTGCATGTTGTTTTGTTGCATTTTATGAATTGTGTCAATCTGCAGAAGTGAGAAATGCTCACCACTCCTTTGGTGCATCACTTATTAGCATTAGTTTAGTTTATTTGCATTCTCTATCTCTGTCTCCTTTGGAATTTAGGGTAGGATTAGGAATTTAAACCTCTGCAACTTGTAAGTGATAAATCTGATCAGAGGAGTTGAGGAACCAGCCTCTAATCTTGAGATTCCTTTCCCATTTTACAAGTCCCACACTTGGGGAGAGGATTCAATGTTGTGCAATCACACTTGATGTCTAAAATATCAAACTATAAATCTGATCAACATCCAGGGGTGCTGCTGATTTACAACAACAGCCACCTGATAATTGGTTTTGCAATTTGTATAAATATTTTATGGTTAGACATATCCACCATGAGTTGACCACAATCGTAAATTGTAACTATTGACCCCTATATAAGCAAGTTTAAGCCACTTGTTTACTCACTTGAGACATTCAAGACCTCCTCCAGCATATATCACTCAAAAGGAAAAAAAAAACTTTCATAATTATTAAATCGCTACCATAGGACACTAGATGCAATCAAGATCTTCGTATCTACAAATTTCACCGTGAAATGCACATGCAAATTCCCCTTACATTTACATGGTAAACTATGACCAAGATAATAAGGATAATGGCAAGCTCAAATAGAAAACACAGTGAGATAAAGTTTAAACATCAACGAGTTGGGTATAAAATGACATGACTGAGCTAAAAGGAACACAACTGAGCTATAAATTAGAGTTAATAAAATGATCTCGAGATGATGAATCATAGCGGAATAGGATTCCTAAGTGGTGTGAAAATAATAGAGCTCGAGCTCATAGAAAATCCCAATTTTATCCATTGTAAATCCCTCAGGGTTGAGCCATTGTGAATTAGAACAGAGCTCACCAAAACACACCCCAAATAGAAAAACCAACTTTTCAAAATATCAACTAGAGAACCAACTCAAGCTCTTTACGAAAATGACAGCCACACAATAATTTTAATAGGGTTTCACCTCTAAAGTGAATCCTTCAAAATCTAACAATGAAATGAATTCATTTTAGGGTTTCAACCCTAATCAACAAGGGGAGGTTGACTAAGTGCTTTGACCATGGTTAAAGCCACTTATGGTTTTATAGAATTTTATTAACGTTTACCAAGTGCCCATGTAGGTTGAGCTTCCATAATAGTTTTAATCATTGTGATTAATTTCAAGATGGGGGGTAAATCATGCCTTGCCCAAGGGAAAATTAATCAAATTATTAGCTCAATTATGCACCAAAAAACCAAAGGGGGGATCAAAATATTACCTTAATTTTTGCTAAGGAGGAAATTATTTCTTATTTTTTGTAAAAAAGGAGGTTGACCAAGTTAAACAAGGAGTATAATGTAATATAAACTCATCATATTATGTCATGCAAACTTGTAAATCATGTGTTAATAATGATCTTTGTGACTATTATTAAAAGGTTGTAATTTAATTTATAGGGGTGAAATTATGCAAAGGAGCTAACATTGGTCGATTTGTTTAGAATTGTTCTTGTGAAATTTCTCCAACTAAAAGGAACGGTAAATAGATCATTCGAAGCCACAAAGAACTCAGATGCTATATTTGCAAATGAAGGAACTGGAGGTTATATGTTTCACAATAGGGTCAAACTGGAGGTTGGAGGACAATAAGATGAATTTAATTTACTAGATTAACTTTACAAAAACCTTTGCAAAAAAATGAGCAGCAATATAATATATTATTATGGAATTATATGAAGTACAATGAGAAATGGCCTTGCATATATAGGAAAGGAAGATCAATATAAGAACCAGTCAAGGTCATAGAGCAAGCCATAAATCAGTTGAAATAGGATAGTCATCATTTGAAGAACTAGTCAATAGAATTGTTAGATTGTTGGAAAGAACTATACCTAACAACTAGATAATATCTTCCTGATATCTACAATAAATATGGTCAAAGAAATATCCACACACATAAGTTAGGTGTTCAGTATAAATAAAATCACAAGGTAAATAAATTTCCAAGGTGAACATGAGATAAGTTAAATACCTACTCTATACAACTGTCTAATAACATTACAAGTTTTTAGTATATAAATATGTTTTTAAACTATTTGAACAGTTGCACATGAAATTTGTCAATACCATAATCAAACAACAATTGATTCCCTAATATCATTTCATACAAATAAAATCAACAAGGTGATTCATCTTAAATGTTCAACATTCATATATATGTGATTAAACCATCACAAAATTGCAATGGGGATAAACCATAATGATGCCATGAAAATAATCCTATATTTCCAAAAGTTTTCCTAGTATTTTACATAATTAAAAATTCAAAACATTCATGTCTGTAAGAACGCAATAATTACTTTTGGAAAAATTAGTAATAAGTTAATGTCAACCCCTCATTTTCTTGTAGTGAACTTCTATCCAAAATCAACTATTAATAACATTATTTAAGCAATGATCGATTTTAGTACTGTTATCCAAAATGAGCTCCTTGCACATTTTGTGAGCTCTAACTTCCCTTCATTCTTCAGATGATTTTCCTTCTTTAACTCCATTGTGCTTGTGGTTGTCATAAAAATTTCCATTGCTTTTCAGGCATTCAAAACCTTTAGCCTGGACCAATGACAAGATATACTGGATAGAGATTTTTCTACAAATTTCCAGAAAGGTAAATTTTCTCCTCGTAAGCATCCTGCACCTGTATTTTTGAAGTTATGGCTAGGTGGAGATAATTTGTGGAAAAATTTCAAACATAAACAGTAGCCCTAAAAAGCCTGGGCCAATTTTTCCTTTAAGGATGACGCCACATGCCCTTAGGAGTGGCGGAGGGTGGAGGTAAACATTGGAAATTTGGTGAAGTGTTTGCATAAATTTAGATGGAATTTTTTGCCCCGCAGACCCGCCGACGAATTGAATCGTGCCACGTGTCCAAGGGGAGGAAAAGAGGGAAAATTTCCTAAGTGTTGGCGCAACCAAAAATTTTCGGCCCCAAGGCCTGCACCCAACCATGCTGTAACACTTGTCCTCAGGAAAAAGGAGTGGCGGAGGGTGGAGATGAAATTGAAAATTTGGCGAAGTGTTTGGCGAGGGCACAAAGTTAATTTTTTCCCGCAAGGTCCACATCCAATGGCCTCATGCCACGTGTCCCAAGACCAGTGGACCGCAGAGGGAGACTTAAAATTTTGGCGAAGTGTTTTTGTGAGAGGAAAGGAAAAATTTTGGTATGCAGGCCCACGGGTGAATCATATCTCACCACGTGTCTCAAGGGATGTTTGAGCTTCGGCCACTGGGGAGAAATTGGGAATATTTCCCAAAGGTTAGCGCAAGGAGAAATGTTTGCCCCAAGGCCTGCATCTAATGGGAGCTCATCACATGTCCCAAGACTGGCATAATGGGAGGAAAAGTTGGGAATTTTTCCCAAAGCAAAGTCATAGAAAATTTCAAAGGAAAAGCTCACCCCCTAAACACGAGCCAATGGGATCTTGCCACGTGTCCAGTGGCGGCAAAAAATACAAGACAGGCCTGTAGGAAACATCAAAAGGGAAAATCCCACATCTAATAGGGTTCTGCCACATGTCCAGCTTAGGGACATGGTCAACAGTGATGGAAAATTTAAGAAAAGATGCCCATGGTGAATCATATCATGCCACGTGTCCTCAGGTCATCGACCCGGCAAAGAATTTTTGGAAAATTTTCCAAAGGCCAAAACAATGGAAAATGAAGTGTAGAGGGCCCGCGTCCAATAAGATGAGGCCACGTGGCACCAGGAGTGGCAGAGCATGGATATTTTTTGGGAAATTTTTCCAAATGGAAAAAAGCGGGAAAATTTCAAAATTTTGGCCCACCAACCCGTTTTGGCCCTGTTTTGCCCTAAATTTTCAAACGACCATAAATTTCGATCCAGAGCTTGGTTTTTCACATTCTTTATATCAAAGGAAAGATAGTGAAATTATCTACATGATTTAAGGATCAATTTTGTATTTTGATGGATTTTGGAGAGAGAAAATTGAAAAATTCCTCAGGCATGTGGTAATTAAAAGAAATGACGTTTCAACCACCATTTTTAATGAAGAATGGCTCGCATTCTCTCCCAGCATGGTGAAAAATGTCAGGGAATGGACCTGTAAGGATACCCATACTATTTTATTTCATTTTGGTTGGTGGTTGGAGCTCCTCTCATGTTTTCCAACATTTCTCTCTCCTGGGCTCGTTTCTTACATTGTAAAAGCCAGAATGGGCTCATTTTTGAAAATTCTGAGACACTCTTTTAGCTCTGTAACTTCCCTTTTTTTCTTCCCTCTTGGTAAAATTTATGAAAAAATTTTACCTTTCCATGCAAATACAACACCTCTTTTGTCTCTTGGTCATTGTAATGCACTGTGTTGGACCCGGGATGATAATATATGCTCTGTGATTAAAAGGTTTCTCAATCCTTTCATGTGTTTATCATTGTTTTTTCTAACCTCTCACCACATTTTGGCAATTTTTGCATGTTTTGTGCTATATTTCCTCTTAGACTGTGTATGTTTTGTAGTAGCAGGTGTCTACTACTCCTTTGGTGTATCACCTCATTAGTCTTAGTTTTATTTCTTTTGCATTCTCTATCTTTGTCCCCTTGGAATTTAGAGTAGGATTTTGAGTTTAAACCTCTGCAACTTCAAGTAATACACCTGATCAGAGGAGTTAAGGAACCAGCATCTAACCTGGAGATTCTTTTCCTATTTTTACAAGTCCCACACTTGGGGTAAAGATTCAATGTTGTGCAATCACACTGGATGTCCAAAATGTCAAACTAGAAATCTGATCAACATCTAGGGGTGCTACTGATTTGCACTAATAGTTTTGGCATGCCCCGTGGGACCTTAGAGGTCTTCATCTTCATTGAAACAAAATTGATGTGCATTTTTTGTAGGTTTCTTGCTTAAAAGAGCCCTAAATTACACATCTGGTGACTCCAAGGAAGAAGAATCAGCTGGTTTTAGCAGTGCAGACCTGAAAACTCATGAGAAGAATCACCACAAGGTCAAGAGTTGGAGAAGAAGAGGTGTTGTTTGAGTATCTAAAATTATCTCCAAGAAGAATGCAAAGAGGGAGGAGAATTCAAAGGTCTCCATCTCCACCAAACATAACTCTATCAACTCCTCCACCTGGTAGGCCTTTCATTCAATCAACAAGGGTTCTAAGGCCAATTAGAATGGCACAACACAACCCCTATGTCGATTTCACTGGCAGCAGCCCACTTGCTCTCAATGCACAAAATCCAATCCCAGTTGCAACATTGAATAACATTCCATACTTTACTAGAGAGAATCAGACCACTCCTGGTGATCATGTTAAGGATATTGCTAATATTTGTGCAATCCATGAGATTAATGAGATGCAAGTTGCTATCAAACTGTTGGCATCTTCATTCAAAGGGAAAGCTTTGCAATGGTTCAAGAGTCTTGCCTCAGGTTCTATCCAAAATTGGAACCATCTATGTATAGCCCTCCATGAGTAGTTTGGAGAAAAGGGAGATAACTTGTCCCTTCTAGAACAGTTGACAACCATCAAGAGAGCTCCCAATGAGTAGCTGATTGACTTCAACTTCAGGTTTCAAATGACTTGGGAGAAAATTCCAGCGGTAGTAAGGCCAATAGCAGAAGGTGCTTTTCTATATTACCTTAAAGCTCTAAATTATGATATTTCTATGTTAGTTCATTCCATGGGAGGCAAACCTATCCCTGTTGCTTATAGCATTTCCATTAGAGCTGAAAATTGTTTGATTCAAGCTGGCAAGATAGCTCCTAGGCCTCCAATGCCATTTTACCCAAGTTTAGAGAGCCCAAGTACTAGTTAAGTGCCTATTTTAGCTCCTATTCCCACTCCTAGAAATCAGAATTCAAGTGAAGCTTCTACTTCATCTTCTAGTGCCTCAAATGAACTTCAAGAAGTCATGAAACAGTTGTAAAATTTAGGCAATGAGCTGGTTACACTCAAGAGGCAGCAAGCCCAAGGTTTTAGACCTTCTTTCTAGCCTCAAGCTCAGCCTAACAGGCAACCATACCAGCCTCAAAGACCACCCAATCCAGTTGCAAATCAAAATCAAGCAAGACCTCCTGCCAATAGACCATTTCAGCCCTATAATTCCAATGCTACATTTACCTCTAAAGCAATAGTGCCAGTGTAAAAAAACATAGCTCAAGAGTATGATTGGTGTTTCCCATGCAATGAACCTCACAACCAGTCTATGTGCTTCAATGGTGCCTTAAATCAAGCATTAATGGTGACAACTACTGGTGTGGAGAGTGAAGGGAGTCAAGGAAATAACCAACAACAAGAAACATTCCAGCAACAATCAGCTCCAAATGATACCACACTTGTAAACTGGCAGGTAGAAGATTTTTTTGGCATGAATCAAACAACCTCCCAAAGTGTTGCAGCCAACATAAGGTTAAAAAGGAGAAATTTGGGTGAAGAACAACCATTGGCTCCAAGTAATTCACAACCTTCTACCACTCCACAAATTATTGGCAAAGAAAATGCAGTTCCAAACACGCAAGGGCCACCTAAAACAGCTCCTAGGCCAACTCAAATGCTAATTGTTGATGCCCATGTGCAAGGAATGAATGTGCAGGCCAAGGGACAATAGAGAGATGCTTCATCTCCATTCAACATCATTGATCAGATGAAGAAGAAAAATGTAAACATATCCTTGTGGGAATCACTATCCATCCCAGGACAAAGAGATTTGTTATAAGCTGCCATGAAGGACTGGTCAACTTCAAATCAGCAGGTCCAAATGCAAGAGAAGGTACTCACAAATGCTATCCAGTCTGAGGGGAATCATGGAGGACAGCAAGGTAAAATGTTGAAGCCCCCTCCATTTTATGTTTCATTGATCATTGGAGACCAATTAGTACATAATTGCATGATTGATTCCGGGGCAAGTAGTTCAGTAATGCCCAAGAAAATAGCTGATCAATTGGGGCTTCAATATGAAGTCATATCCAAAGGGGTAGTGCAATCGGATGGGACAATAGTAACAACAATTGGAGTGATAAAAAACTTGAGTCTTACTTTGCATGCATGCCCCAACGTTGTTGTTTTGCAAGATGTCTCAGTAATAGACCTTCCACCACTCTTTGCCCTATGTTTGTCAAGGGATTTCATAGCTAAGATTGGAGGTTATTTATCTACTGATTGGTCACACATGTTGTTCAGAACAAGATATGGAACTAAGGCCATAATCAGATCTGAACCTATTGCAAACTTTCACATTGAGCCTCACACTCCAAGCCAAATCAATACCAATTGTTAAGCGTTTGACCAAGAGGATTATCCAAGCACTGATGAAGCTGACACCAAGGTTGAAAGCATCCCATATTTGACTCTTGATGAATGGGAAAGAAAGGTGCATGCTTTTGATCCTTATCAAGAAATAGAAGAATCTGAACTAGGAGTCTATTGCATGCATGAAGAAAATCAGCCTATCCCTAGCATCACCAAGCCAAACCATAAGGATGACAATGAGGTATGGCAGTTATTTTTTGATGGATCAAGGAGTATAAAAGGTGCGAGAGGGGGAGCTATGCTTGTTTCACCTCAAGGAGTTAAGTATTATTCAGCTTTTAGATTTTAGTTTGCATGCTCTAATAACACTACTGAATATGAAGCTTTGATACAAGGATTGCATTGGTCAATCAAGAGAGGAATAAAGAACTTGCAAGTCTTTGGTGACAGTGAGTTGATCGTTAACCAAGTTAAGGGGCAACATGCTGCCAAGAATGATCTGCTCAAGTGCTACAAAAATAGGGTGTGGGACCTCATGGAATATTTTGAAGGCTTTGGCATCAAATCCATTCCTAGAAAAGAGAACCAAGCTGCTGACAGGCTTGCAGCAGTTGGAGCAGCCTTTGATGTTGTTGAAAGCATCAAAAAGGAAAAAGTACAGCCAAGCATTCATGTGATTGTAAGGCCTTCAGTGCCAGATAACAATGTGAGTTGGCAAGTGTTTGAAAGTGATCAACAAATCATCCATTTCTTGCAAGAAGAGGCTGAGTTCTCAGCTAAAAATCAGGAAAAGTTGGAAAAGCAGTATGGTGACCAAGTGGTACAGCTGAGAACTAACAAACTACCGAAGGGACTTATTACTTTGGAGTCCATTTCAATCCTAATGATCAGTTTAGGAAGGAGAAAGCAATCATCCAAGTCAAGGGAGAAGATTCAGTGTCCATCTTGGTGGAAGAAGGAAAATCACTCCAAGTTGGTAAGATGACAACTGAACAAGAAAGGTATGAGTTCATACAAATTTATCAAGAATTCCCTGATGTGTTTGATTGGAGCTATGAATATTTGAAGGGTTTCAATCTTGAGTTAGCTCAACACACCATTGAATTAGATCCAAGTACTAAACCCATCAGGCAAAAAAAAAGGCCAGTAAATCCACACATGGAGCCTCTCATGAGAAAAGAATTGAATAAGTTGATAGAGTCAAGAATCATATTCCCTATCAAGCATTCTAGTTGGGTGGCCACTTGGTTCCAGTTAGAAAGAAGAGTGTGGAAATCAGATTTTGTGTTGACTTCAAAGAATTGAATAGAGCATCTCTCAAGGATCATTATCCACTTCCTTCTATGGAGCATATTTTACAAGTTGTTGGCTCTGAGAGGTTTTCATTACTTGATGGCTATTCAGGGTATAATCAGATTATGGTGAAAGAAGAGGATCAGTTCAAGACAGCCTTTACAACCAAATGGGTAACTTATGCATACATGAAAATGCCATTTGGGTTGTCCAATGCTGGAGTTACTTTCCAAAGGGAAATGGACATGACGTTCAAGGATTTGATTAAGAACATGGTGTTGATATATCTTGATGATATCACTATTTTTTCAAAAAATGCAGCAGACCATCTCTTTCATTTGAGACAAGTGTTCCAAAGGTGCAGAAGATTTGGAGTATCCTTGAATCCTAAAAAGTGTATTTTTCTAGCCCATGAAGGAAAGTTCCTTGGCCACATTGCCTCTAAAGAAGGATTAGCAATTGATCTAGAAAGAGTTGAAGCCATAAGAACACTACCATTGCCAAGCCACAAGAAGGCCCTCCAAATTTTCTTGGGGAGAATAAATTTTGTTTAGAGGTTTGTCCCAAATTTTGCAGCCCTAGTCAAGCCTATCACCAATATGTTAAAGTAAAACATAGCTTTCAAATGGACAGCAGAAGGCAAGGAAATTTTTGAAGCAATCAAAGAAGCCATCTCTCAAGCCCCAACTCTCATTAACCTAGATTTCTCCAAGGATTTCATTCTCTATGCATTTGGGGGTGATGATATTATTTTTGCAATCTTGGTATAGTAGAACAAAGACAATGATGAACAGCCAGTTGCTTTCTTCAACCAAAGCTTGGAGGACTATGAGGTGAGGTATTCTTTCATTGAGAAGCATGTTCTTGCAGTAATCAGGAGCTTGAATAAATTCAAGCATCTAGTTTCAAACAACAAGGTTCAATTGTTGGTTTCTCATGTGGGAGTTAAGGACTTCCTCCTCAACAAAGACCTAAATGAAAAGAGAGTAGGCTGGATTACTCGTGTCATGGAGTATAACATTAAGATCAAAGTCACCAAGTTAGTCAGAGGAAAAGGATTATGTGAGCATCTGGTCTTGAATAAACACAAGGAAGCATGCAATGAGAAGGAGGTTGTTTTGGTGTTGCAAGATAGCCATGAGTAAGGAGGCACTCAAGAGGAAAATAATGGTGTCCTCACTCCTTGTTGGACCCAACACATAATGCACTTCCTAAGCACAGGTCTATGCCCTCCAGAGATGAACAAGACCAAAAGAAGACACTTCAAATTACAGGTTGTCCCATATGCCCTTGTTGATGGTGTTTTGTTCAAAAGGGATGTGAATGGAGTGTTGTTGAGATGCATTGGTACAAATCAGATTCACAAGGTGCTGGAAGAGTTCCATGGTAGATCAGCTGGTGGTCATTTTTCACCGAGAGTGACAGCTCTAAAGATCATGAGGGCTGGCTATTATTGGCCCAAGATTTTCAGTGATTGTTATGCATGGATCAAGATGTGCAAGAATTGTGCATTCTTCACGGGTAAGAAGAGGCTAGCTGCCCTTCCATTGCATCCAATTTCAGTTGACCAGCCATTCATGCAATGGGGTTTGGATTTCATTGGAGTCATTAATCCAAATTCAAGCCAAGGGCACAAATGGATTCTAACAGCAACATATTACTTCACCAAATGGACTGAAGCAGTAGCACTCAAGGAAGCAAATGAATCTAGCATCCTGGACTTCTATGAGGGAATAACAACCAGATTTGGCATACCTGCTACAATAATATAAGATAATGCATTGGCATTCATTGGGTCCAAGGTAACTGAATGGGCTGTCAAGAATGGGATCTACCTAAGCACTTCATCAAATTATTACCCTCAGGGTAATGGCCAAGTTAAATCTACAAACAAGAACTTGTAAAGGATCATTAGGAGGAATCTTGATGAAAATCAGAGGTCTTGGCATACCAAATTAGAATCAGCCTTATGGGCTGATAGGGTAACTCTCAAGAGATCTACAGGTAATTCTCCATTCAAGCTTGTTTATGGAAGAGAGGCAATTTTTCCCATGTCACTTGATTTGCCAACATTGGAACTCATGAAACAGTTGGAGTTGTTGGATTTTGGACCCATGGAGGTTAGATATGTAGAATTGATGGAGCTCCAAGAAATCAAAAATCAGGTGTCCCAAACAATGGAGAAGGATCAAGCTTTGATCAAGAAGACCTTTGATAGGAAGGCCAAGGATAGATCTTTCCAAGTTGGAGATCTAGTGCTAAAATGGGATGCAGAAAGAGCAAAACTGGGGAGGCATTCAAAATTTGATGCCATTTAGAGTGGCCCATACATGGTCACAAAGTGTAAGGACAACAATGCCTTCTAATTGTCTACATTGGATGGTGAAGAGTTATAGATTCCAATCAATGGAATTCATCTGAAGCATTGCTACTGAAAGAAATTCTCCACCTTGTACATATTAGCTTAGGTTTTCATTCCTCCAAGTGCTTATGCACATTGTTTGTTGTAGATTAGCATTGCTTTCCCTCAGTGCTTTGGCACAAACTTGTTGTTCCAGGAAATGTGTTTTGCAGGCCTTACCCCATCAGATGGTGTTCTACCCTCCATCTTCCTCCTTGCAGTGCTCTAATCAGTTGGGGTACTAAGCAGAGAATTTGATGACTCCATACCCAATGGATTGATTCAGGCAACTGGTAACTTCATCCAGCAAAAAGTTGACCCCTCTAAGTCACCAAAATTGTTATCCAAAATGAGCTCCTTGCATATTTTGTGGCTAACTCCCTTCGTTCTTCCCTCTCTTGTGCCTCAGTCATAATTTTTTTCTTTTTAGGCATTCAAAACATTCTGGAAATGGCACCATTCGATAGAGATTTTTCTCATCTTTCTAGAAAGGTAAAGCTTTCCTCCTAACTCCATGTATTTTTGAAGTTATGGCTCGGCAAAGATTTTGTGGGAAATTTTCCCCCGATAAGCCTGAGCTAATAAGATGACGCCATGTGTCCTCAGGAGTTGCAGAGGGTGGAGGTAAACTTGGAAATTTGGTGAAGTGTTTGGCAAAAATTTTAGAAGGAATTTTTCACCCCGCAGGCCCGTCAATGAATTGAATCATGCCACGTGTCCAAGCAGAGGAAAAGCGGGAAAATTTCCTAAGTGTTGGCACAACCAAAAAATTTCAGCCCCAAGGCTCACACCCAACCATGCTGCGCCACGTGTCCTCAGGTCAAAGGAGTGGCGGAGGGTGGAGATGAAATTGAAAATTTGGCGAAGTGTTTGGCGAGGGCGCAAAGTTAATTTTTGCCCGCAAGGTCCGCATCCAATGGCCTCATGCCACGTGTCCCAATACCAGTGGACCGCGAAGGGAGAATTAAAATTTTGGCGAAGTGTTTTGGTGAGAGGAAAGGAAAAATTTTGGTCTACAGGCCCGCGAGCGAATCATAGCTCACCACGTGTCTCAAGGGGCGTCAGAGCTTCGGCCGTTGGGGAGAAATTGGGAATTTTTCCCAAAGGTTAGCATAAGGAGAAATTTTTGCCCCAAGGCCCGCATCCAATGGGAGCTCGCCACATGTCCTAAGACCGGTAGAACGTGGGGAAAAGTTGGAAATTTTTCCCAAAGCAAAGTCGTAGAAAATTTCAAAGGAAAAGCTCGCCCCTTAAATGCTAGCCAATGGGATCTTGCCACGTGTCCAGTGGTGGCAAAAAATACAAGACAGGCCCACAGGAAAAATCAAAAGGGAAAATCCTACATCCAATAGGGTTCTACCACATGTCCAGCTCAGGGAAATGGTCAACAATGATGGAAAATTTAAGAAAAGATGCCCGCGATGAATCATATCATGCCACATGTCCTCAGGTCATCGGCCCGACGGAGAGTGTTTGGAAAATTTTCCAATGGCCAAAACAGTGGAAAATAAAGCACAGAGGGCCCGCATCTAATAAGATGAGGCCACGTGGCACCAGGAGTGGCGGAGCATGGATATTTTTTGGGAAATTTTCCCAAATGCAAAAAAGCAGGAAAATTTCAAAATTTTGGCCCACCAACCCGTTTTGGCCCTGTTTTGCCCTAAATTTTCAAACGACCATAACTTTCGATCCAGAGCTCAGTTTTTCATGTTCTTTATATCAACGGAAATCTGGTGAAATTATCTACATGATTCTAGGCTCAATTTTGTATTTTTATGGAGTTTGGAGAGATAAAATTTAAAAACACCTCTGGCACGTGGTAATCAACAACAATGACGTTTCAACCACCATTTTTAATGAAGAATGGCTCACATTCTCTCCCAGCATGGTGAAAAATGTCAGGGAATGGACCTGTAAGGATGCCCATGCTATTTTATTACATTTTGGTTGGTGGTTGGAGCTCCTCTCATGTTTTCCCATGTTTCTCTCTCCTGGGCTCGTTTCTTACATTGTAAAAGCCAAAATGGGCTCATTTTTGAAAATGGAGACTCTTTTAGCTCTGCAACTTCCCTTTTTTTGTTCCCTTTTGGTAAAATTTGTGGAAATTTTTACCTTTCCATGCAAATACAACACCTCTTTTTCCTCTTGGTCATTGTAATGCAATGTGTTGGACCTAGGATGATAATATATGCTCTGTGATTAAAAGGTTTCTCAATCCTTTCTTGTGTTTATCATTGTTTTTTCTAACCTCTCACCACATTTTGGAAATTTGTGCATGTTTTGTGTTGTATTTCCTCTTGGACTGTGTATGTTTTGTAGTAGCAGGTGTCTACTACTCCTTTTGTGTATCACCTCATTAGTCTTAGTTTTATTTCTTTTGCATTCTCTATCTCGGCCCCCTTGGAATTTAGAGTAGGATTTTGAGTTTAAACCTCTGCAACTTCAAGTAATACACCTGATCAGAGGAGTTAAGGAACCAACCTCTAACCTAGAGATTATTTTCCCATTTTTACAAGTCCCACACTTGGGGAAAATATTCAATGTTGTGCAATCACATTGGATGTCCAAAATGTCAAACTAGAAATTTGATCAACATCTAGGGGTGTTGCTGATTTACACTAACAAGTACCCTTAACTTATTTGTTTATTATCAACTAAACGATTAGTTCCTACAATCTCGATAATGGATGAACTTTCATTAACTCAATCCAAAACCCAGTAATACTCTTGTACTGAAAGAGAGAAAACAAGTCACAACTAAACAATTTTCATAACACTCTTACCTTTAATATCAAAATCAAAGAAAAATAGTCTTGATTACAACATATAATAATTGTTATAGAAAATTTCCAAAATAATTTATAATTAAAGCAATAAAATACCATTTCATCATCTTCTCTATGGTTCATACTACACTCATCTCATTCAAGCTTTTATATAAATAAATATATACTCAACAATGATGCTTGGTAAGGAATAACATAGTGTTGGAAGCACAATGGACTGAGAGGAGGGGTGAATCAGCCCTTAAAAAATTTATATCATATTTCATATTACTCAACCAAACCACAAAATCACTTATCCAATCATTAATGTGCACACACCATCAAATATCATATATCATATAAGCCATAAACAAGAGAATCGTTAAAAAGACACAAGATATAAGTGGTAAAACCTAAATGGGAATAAAACCCACTGAAACAAAATATTTTTATTGATATGCTTCAAATTATTTGAGGCACCAACCCCACAAGGAGCACAAACCCCTAGTTTAGTAGAGTTGTAACCCTACAAGGAGCACTAACCTCTAGTTTTATGAAGCAACAACTCCACAAGGAAGCTAAAACCCCCCAATATGATCAAGCACCCACTAAAACACATTATTAAGAATATATCTGATGTATTTCTTCTACCACATGTGATATTAGATATAGATCACAATTTCAGCACACAACATCTTGTTCAAACCCTAGGTCTTCAAACTTGCACAATCTTGCTCTTTCTTCACTTCACAAATCATCAAACCCTTTCATACACACTTGCATACATTCCTCAAATTTTCACACATGTTATCAGCTCCCAAATCATGCCCACACACCTGAAAAATAATCACACCTAGGTCGCACTTCTTTCACACACACACACCACTAGCTCACGAAAACACCCAAAATTATGCTTTTATAAGCGCCTTCTTGATTAAAATTAAAACTCAAACGTTTTCCCTCTTTTTTATAAACCAATTTCTTAAAAAAAAATCCCATATAGTTTTCATAACATCTACAAGTTACCCATATAGGTTAGCTTAGCAAAAACCCTTCATTCATGCACCAAAAATCCTCAAATCTCCACCATTGGAATGAGATAAATCTCCCAACTCCAAAAATACTTTTTTCATGCTCTAAAAATCACCAATTTTTTTTTAAATAACATTTAAACATCATCCATGGTCTCAATTATCAATAACCAATCAAATTATTTAGTTTAATGGGCCCAATGACTAATAGCCTTCATAAAACACATGTTTCCAACACCCTATCTTCACCTTTTGGCTTCAAGATCATAAACTAAAACCTCAAATATGGAATGTGACCATTCTATGGAAATGTAATAATTTTTTTAACAATTATAAGAAATTTATAACTCTTGAAATGACCTCAGGTTCAAACTACATAAACTTTTACCTTCACCAAATCAAGCTTCCCAAAAAGTAGTTTCTAAATTCCAACTAGTTAACACCCTTCCTAACACTCTCAAGATCTCAAAATGGATTCATTGGATGAAAAATGTATCATTATTCACATTTCATGTGATATCAAGCATCACCCAATCCATCTCATGCTCCAACCAACTCAATCTTTCAACCAAAATAGCTATATCCTATCCAAAAACTGACCTGGAAACCAAAAAACAACTTATATCAATGGACATATCTATGAATTTAATTTCCAATACAAATTTAATCACCCCTAACTCCTCTTGTAGCTCTTACAATGTCAATTTTACTGAAGACTGCTACTAACTACCCCAAAACTACCCTTTGAATAGTCAACCTAAATGAAGCATACTTGACCAATAACCTACAACACCATGACCTAAAACCTCTTTTGGCATCAATAAAAACTCACATAAATCAAACAATGCTCATTTAATTTGTAACTCCTTTGGACAACCTTGTACCAAACTATAATTTTTCATAAATTGACATGTTTGAGTCGGGTCCACTCATCACTATAAATTATACCATACCTTTCTATAAAAATTAATAATTCCTCTACATGTTTTAATCATCATATAAGCACTATCAATCAATTTTTTCAACTTAGGAGGAAAATATCTCAAACTTATGTCAAGCTAGGGTTTCAAACTCATAAATAGTTGTTTATCTTCTTAACATTCATTAATAAAAAATTTGACGATGAACTGACCTCATTATTCATGTGAAACCTTCTAGAATCAATATATAAACATCCTTGAAATCCATAGTGTCCCATGCAAATCACACAATTGAGGGTGAGCATCAGAAGTTCCAATTCGTGCTAGAAATAGCCTTGTTCTTGACTGTGTTTCACCAAAAGCATCATATCTTACAAAAATATCATCATGGGAACCTAAAATGTTTCCCACGGTACAAGGACACACCTTACTAACATCTCCAATAATCACCATATCATAAATATCTCTCCATACTATCTCATTTTCATAGCTATCCCTTAGAGTTTTGATTTGTAAAGGCTAGGGCCAACTAAAAGAACAATATAAATCTTCATGAAAACACCCCAAATTATCCTAACATACCTGTTACATCATGATACAACTACATACATGCATCCATGAGCTCATATAGCTCCATAGCTCAACCTCATGCCTCCTAGCATCCATACCTGCTCCAAATGAGCACCTGAAACATGGTCACCAACCTATATCTATATCCTAAAACTCATCTGAGTGCCCAAGCACTCCAAAAACCTATTCTCCATAATTTTTACATGCTTCTCAAGCTACCAAGTAGCTCCAACCTTCATACACCATCACCTAGGCTAGTTAGGTCACTTGAATAGACTTACAAGAGCAAGAAATCCTCACTAAATCAACTGATATCACCAAGAGATCATGTGAATCATCATGTCATCATCATTCTCAACATGTTTTGACCCTAATCCATCATCCAATTTTTCATTAATGAGGTTTTGCATCAATGACAACACCTATGCAACAGCATGCCAACAATCTCCCCCTTTTTCATTGATGGAAAACCACCTGAACTTCTCCCCCTTTTTACATTAATGAAAAATTAATACATATACCAAAATTTTCTTCATCTTTCTCATCTTCATAGGATCGCCTCTTGGTTAGAAACATCAACCAAAGGTCTCAAACAAGCTCAAAATATTGAAATTTCACTCAAAAATTTATTTTAGCCTTATTGTAAGCAGGGAGAAACTGATATTCCCTGGGAATAGCATATAAATCATCTAAATATTCCAATAAATCATGAAGAAATGTCATCTTACCTTTGTTTTGGGAAAAAAACACCATTATCCACCTTCTAGGCATGCAAAAACTAGTCATTTTACCTTCAACTTTGTTTTTACCTTCAAAATGCCATTGTAGGAGACCTATACCTGGACCATACTCTTCATGTATCATGCCAAAAATGTTGATTTAGGACCAAAATACTATACATACCTTCATTCTTGAGCTTAATTTGTTTTTCTAGGCACAAAAACTTGTTTTAGTCACATGTTTCTTGATATCACCCAACCTTGAGAACATAGATCCCTGAATGGACCTATCGGTGGTTTTGATTCCAATTTTGACATTCTACAACATACCATTCATCCTTTGGTATATATTTCCATCACTCCCCTAGCATTAAGACCATAATTTCTAGTAGACAAACACAAAAACAAGCTTTTTACCTTGGATTATTGGCATGGATGGATGACAAACAATTCAACATTGTCCTATAATACTTATTCAGTCCTTGAAAATCTTCTTTGGATGGAAGAATGCAATCATGAACCATAACATGATTATTCTTGGAGAATATACTCAAAACATACCTTCAATTCCTTGTAGCCATCAAACCATCTTTAAGAAACATACATTCATGCTCCCCTATCTTGATGAACACATACACACTATATATAGTTGTAGAAGAACTTTTTCATACCATTATACAATGACCACCAACAAATCATCAACTTACCTCCATTTCTAGTTTCAACGTTGTCAAGATACATATCATTCTATCACATGAGCATACCTTTAGTACCTTCACGATGTAAACATATGTACTCCCCTGACATTAGAACACTCATACAAATCTAAGCAACATTTATAAGTACTGTAGCATCATTTTAGATTGAATGTGAACCATAAGTCATATTTTTGTAAAACGTGACTAATATACATAGTCATTATATTCTCAACCATCTTATCACTTTATTGAATCTTAATAAATAATTGAGACATTGTATCCCCTTCAAAATCACTTCCATCATATCTAATCAAGCACTTATAGGATTATATGGTGCACTTTAAAGCTAAGAGAATCATTTTAATCTTTCACAGTTCACAAGACATACCATTTCCTTCTTTTGAGACAATATACACCCTTTAGATCACATAAACAATTTGAGGGATACTGAAATCACCAAAAATATACTTGTCATATCATTCTCTCCCGAGTAAACACCATGCTCTTCCTTTCTGGGTATACCTTGCACCTGTAGCTTAACAATTTGACTCAAGACATGTATAAGTACAACATACAAGATTCTTTACTCCCGAGATGAGCCATAATTAACACTTCAAAGAGTTTAGAACTCTTCACAAGTGTATACACTTTCTCCACGGGACTCAGACCCATTAAGAATGGTGCACACCTATGTCTATACCTATAGATGCAAATTTTCTAGTATTACCTCTAGTGACCTTGAGAGCTCACACCATGAGAATACAACCCAGTTCTAGGATCATCCTGTACAATTAGGTCTCTTTGAAATTTTACTGAAAAATCACAAATTTGTGAGAAATTCCTAAGAATATAAACATGTTTACATCCTCAAACCTCTTGAATAATAAATATCACCATATCAAGATGATTTGTACAAATTTTTAGCACTATACTCAACCATTTGGTCCTTCAAATTTCACATTCCATCTATACCACTCAAAAGACACAGTAGAAACCCAGTCAGGGTAGATAAGCATATGAAATGCATAATATTCCCCCTCATGAGCTCAAATTAGATCATTCAACACTTACAAGAATCATTTGAAATTTTGAGCACCATATTCCTTGATTAAGAGACAAGAACACCACCTTTTTACTAGGATTTACCTTTGTTTGCATTTGAAAATCCTTAAGAGCACTTGCACAAACTCCAGGGATATAATGATTTAACCAATTCATCATCCTTGATGACTCAACACATATTCAAACCTTCGTTTAGAAGAACTTACACCACTTGACACAAGATTCAAGGACACACAACCCATTCAGAAACCTAGACCACTAATGATAACTAAAAATAAACTTCTTAAGGTGAATGAATCCTCTAAGACTATTGATCACATTCAACAACCTTCTACAACACAATTACATCTTCACATACTTAAACACCCTTAGACATACATGATTTAGACACTTGAAGCATATGACAAGATCATGACATACCATTTTGACTTAGAATATACCTTTTGAGACATCAGAGCCCATTATGTAATACATAGACATAGACTCAGACTATTAGAAGACTCTTCTCATATTTTTCGTAACATAATAGACCACATAAGAGGCATCAAATTGACTCTCATACACACAAAAAACACCTTAGATAAATAATTTTACCATGAAAATGTAAAGCACGGACTTACAAGAACATGGTCATGTACCCAAGAAGACAACAAGACTTAAAACTTGACTCAATCACTATGACCAATCACTTAGATCCATAAGAGATTGCAAAATGAATTGAGAAGACATATCTTGACATCATGGAGAAGTTAAACATAAACCAAGATAGCTCCCCCTCACTATAATGATTCATTTTCATTAATATACCTCCAAGAATAATAGTAGAGGCATATGAACACCATGAGGACCTAAGATAAGGTCTTCAAGAGGTCCCAAGCCCTCTTAAACACCTGTAGAACTCCTTGTTCTTCCTTCTGAATTGAACTCTGAGTTATAGCTTTCCTTCCATCATCATTAACATTTTATGAAACACCATGATCTCTTCTTGGTTGTCACACTCTTCCTTAACTATTGTTATGCATTCTAGGACTTTGAAAGAATCCTCCTTGCACTCTAGGTCTTTGAAATCTTTGATTTTTCCTTGAGAAACCATGGGAGCAGTCCCTACTATATGACCAATCTCATTGCAACTGTAGCATATCACTATATTATTCCTCTTGCAGCCATCAACAAAATCAACTTAATCATTCAAGAAAAAGTGAGAAGTATGACCTACCTCATTTCATTTGAAGCATACCACATTCTTATATTTCTCACTCCTGTTGTTTATCCATGGATGATCATCTCTAGTAGGCTTTCTACATTCTTTTGACCTATGATGAAAACCATTACAAGTATAACATACCATTGAAAGTTCTTTCATACCTTGAGGCATTAGGTTTCCTAATAGATTTAGCATTCTCACTATCCTTGATGTGTGTCACCTTATTTCCTTCCTTAGTTCTTGATTCACCTAATTATTTATATAAAACCAAGTCTTGTTTTTCACCTTATTGTCCTTGACTTAAGATTTAAATCCTAAACCAGATTTTTCACCTGTAAATTTTTGATTGCTCAAGAGATCATCAAGATCCTTGGTACTCTCTTCAAATCTATGATATGATTTCACCATACTTGCAATATCTAAGAGTTATTTCTTAAGGGTGATTACTTTTTCTTCCTTAGATTATAATCTAAGAGTGATAATACTCATTTTTATTTCTAGTGTTCTCATAGTTTCATCAATCTTTTCAGTGATAACCCAATGTTTCCCTTCAAGTTCTTGAATCTTTGCCTCATATTCCTTGACTTGAGAAGTCTATTTATTATTGTTATTTTTAACATGCTCCAGTTCTGGTTGGAAACATGCCAACTCAAGCCTCAAAACATCATCATCTCCTTGATTCACCTTGCAAGAATCAAGTGTAAGTTTACCCCACAAAGTAGAATCTCCACTAGAGGATCCCATGGCTTCCTTTGTAATGAAAAGAACCTCATCACCTAGATATTTTTGATAATATTCAATCTTAGAATCATATCCATTAGCTTCACTACTTTCTTTAGAGGAATAATACTCTTCCTTTATATAGACACTCTTCTTACCCTACTTATTGAAATCACCCTTCTTGAACTCTTTTATCTTTTTATCATACTTCTAATTTTTCTTCTCGTGATCATCATTTCCTTTCTTATCATTTCTATGAGGACATTTAGCAGAAAAAAGACCTAATTTACCACAAGAAAAACATTTGAAATGAATTTTACCCTTGTACTTACCAGTTCCAATAGTTATCCTCCTAGCAACCATGGCAAATAGTTCTTCATCACCTAGCTCATGAGCATCATCATCAACTTTGATCTTCTTATCCTTTTCCTTCTTTTTCAGCTTTGAAAGTAATTTCTTTCTTGGATGGTTTGGATTCCATCACCCTCATCTCATAAGCAATAAAATTACCATGTAAATCATCCATATTTAGAGTATTCAAATCATGTAATTCTTTAATAGCAGATACTTTAGAATTAAACTTAGGAGTTAAGGACCTCAAAACCTTTTGAACAACTGCTTCTTATTTCACATCTTCTCCTAACCCTTTCATGATATTTACAACTTTATCAACTCTAAGAAAATATGCATCAATGCATTTATTATCATTCATTTCAAAACTCTCAAACTGAGTTATAAAATTTTTAATCTTATCAATTTTTACCTTTGATTCACCTTCATACAACACTTGAATTTTTTCCCATTATTCCTTTTCTGATTTTCAATGCATTACCTTTCCCAATTCAGATTCTCCAAGACCATGTATGATACCATTATATTCCTCATAATTATTTTTATATGCATCCTTATCTGCTTTACTGGTAGGAGGGATGGCAGGAATAGTATACCCATCTTCAACAGTTTTCCAAACATCAAACCCTAGAGATATGATATGATTCTTCATCCTCAAACTCCAAAAATCATATTTTGTTCCATCAAACAATGGTGCCTTCCCAGTAGAGGAACCACTCGCCATTTTTTGTTCTTCAAGGATCTCCTTTCAAGTGATCAAAGTTATCCAAAAGGACCTACTCTGATACTAATTGTTTGAATCACAATGGAATGAGAGGAGGTGAATCATTCCTTACAAAATTTAAATCAGATTTTAGATTACTTAACCAAACCATAAATTCACTAATCAATCATTAATGTGTGGCACAGTATCAAATATCATATATGTTATAAACCATGAACAAGAGAATTAACACAAAGAAACAAGATATAAGTGGGAAATACTCTTTCTTAAGAAAGCTTCACACCACTTGAAATACATGATTTCATAAATACATAAACATATCACACATATATTATATATCTCAATATATATTCTCACACACCTAAGTATAACTCCACCTAGGTACATATCTATGCACACACACAACATAGTATTTTTCAAATTTAGTAGGCATCAACCCCACAAGGATTTTATAACAACCCCTAGTTTAGTAGAGCTTCAAAATACAAGGAGCATAACCCTAATTTTTAAAGCACCAAATCCACAAGGAGGATAAAACCCCCAAATATGATCAAGAACCCACTAAACCACCTTATGAATAATATTTATGATGTATTTATACTTCCATAATTGATAGAGATCACAATTTCAGCACACAACCTCTTGTTCAAACCCTAGGTCTTAAAACGTGCACATTATTACTCTTTATTCAATTCACAAATCATCAAAAAATTTAATACACACTTGCATAAATTCCTAAACATTTCACAAACTTTATCAGATCTCAAATAATCTCACACACCTGAAAAACAATCACACCTAGGTTGCACTTCTTGCACACACAACAGTAGCTCACAAAAACACCCAAAACTATGATTTTAACACCTTATCTTCACTTCTTGATTAAAATTAAAACTCAAAAATTTTCCCTAGTTTTTATCAACCAATTCATATTAAAAACACCCCATATACTTTTCATAATAGCTACAAGTGACCCATATAGGTCGACTAGACAAAACCCTTCATTCATGCACCAAACATTTTCAAATACCCATCATTGGAATGAGAAAAATCTCCTCACTCCAATAATACTTTTATTTATGCTCTAAAAATAACCACATGTTTAAAATAAAATTTAAACATCATAAATGGTTGTAATATCTAGAAACCAATCATCCCTTATTATTTTAGGTGATATATATCATCACCCAATCCATATCATGCTCCAACCAACTCAAACTTTCAACAAAATCAGTTCTATCCTTGAAAGCCAAAAATATTCTTATCCAAACACTGACGTGGAAAAAATATCAAAAATAATAATCATGAGACAAAAATTATATTCACTATAAATATATCTATGAATTATCTTTCTAACACAACTAGAATCACCTCCTAACTCCTCCTATAGATCCTACAATGTCCATTTTACTGGAGATTGCTTTTAACTTCCCCAAAATTGTCCTTTGACCAGTCAACCTAAATGAGGTATACTTGACCATAAAAATCCATCACCGTGGCCTTAAAATTCTTTGGAAATCAATAAAAACTCACATACATCACACACTATCCATTTAGTTTTCAACTCATTTGGACAACCTTGTCCCAAACTGAACTTCTTCATAAAATAACCTATTCGAGTGGGTTCCATTCATCACCATAACATCTATCATAACTTTTTGTAAATATTTATGATTCCTATACATTTTCTGATCATATACCATGCACTAGGAAGAAATTATGGCCACTTAGGAAGCAAATCTCTCAAAACAGTTTCAAGTCAGGGTTTCAAATTCATAACAAGTTGTTTTCCTTCTTTACATTCATTCATAAAAATGTGACCATGAAATAACCTCATTATTTTTTTTAAACCTAATAGACTAAATATATAAATAGCTCATTAAATCCACAAGTTCCCATTAAAATCACACAATTCAGGGTGAGCATCAAAAGTTCACAATTCAGAGCTGGAAATCACCTTGTTCTTGACCTTGTTTTACCAAAGTAACATATCTTAAAAAATAATCTTCATGGAGGGCTTAAAATTTTCCCACAGAAAAATGACACACCCTAATAACATCTCCAATCACCATAATGTCATAAATACTTCTCAATCTTTCCATCCACTAAGAATTTCATAGTTACCCCATAGGGTTTTGCACTATAAAAGTTAGGGTTAACTTAAATAACACTATAACTCATCATGAAAACACCCCAAATTATCCTAGCATACATGGAACATCATGATACAACTTAATACATGCATATTAGAGCTCATATAGCTCCATATATCAACCCCATGCAATCTAACATCCATACATGCTCCAAATCAGCACCTGTAACATGGTCCCCAACTTATATCTACACCATGAAACTCATGTGAGTTCCCAAGAACTCTCTAAACATGATCTCCATCATGCTAACATGATTCTCAAGCTACCAAGAAGCTCTAACCTTCATGCAACATCACCTAAGATAGCTAGGTCACCTTTATAAGCTTGCAAGAAAAAGAAATCCTCACTGAATCAACTGATATCACCAAGAGATCATATGAATCATTGTGTCATCATCATTTTTAACATGTTTTAACCCTACTCCATCATTCAATTTTTCATGAATGATTTTTTTCATCAATGACAACACATAAACAACAACATGCCAACACATAGGCAATCTCCAAGAGGTTGAATCTCTACTTCTCTCATCAGATCCAGAGACTCATTTACAAAAATAAAAATAGGTAATGAAAAAAATCCAAAACTAAATCATTCTCCCATAGCCGCATAAAATGACCAAATCAAAATAACAATATTTTTTCCCAACACTTTTTCAGAGCTTAATAGAAAATTAAATTAGGTTACCACCAACGAAGGAGAGATCCAACGAGCTAAGAAATTTAACTGCTAATCATATAATGGGGTAAAAACAATAATCCCACGAAATATAAAAATGACCAATGACCATATCGAATTCCAAAAAAAGGGAAAACCCCATCTCTGCAGGATTACCAAATATAATTTAATATAACATCGTAAGAATCACAACCCAGGTTTTATTCACAAGGTAATAACCCTTCATTAATTACATGAGCACCCAGAAGGAAATCTCTACTCCATTTTCATCTAAGTTTGTTTTCACATCAAAAAAATGAACAATTATTACCTTTATAATAAGAAAGTCTAGAAGTTACTACATTATCCATGATATACCATCAAGCTCTATTCTAGCTACTTGAAAGAATATATATCGAAGATAACAGAACTAACCACAAAAACCAAAACCCACAAATTTACAATCCACTGCTATCAACTCTAGAATTGTTTGTATCATAAACAACAAATGTAATGCATATATATATATATATATATATATATATATATATATATATTCTAAATCAAAAAATAGTAACATAAGGAAACAAAATTCTAAGATTATCATCATTCTAAAACCTGTGTATTTCATTAATTTTCACTTACATTTTTATTCAAAGAGATCTTGATAAAACTAAGAATCGTTCATAAAAAGTTAAAGAAAATTGAATCTTATTCCTTATTTCAAAATAAAATAGCAAGAACAAGGATAAATAACCATGCCTGGTCATGCATGTTTTAGCTTCAAATATATTTTCAATCTACATCTTCATATACCCAAAAAACAACTTCCATATTTTCCCCCAACAACAACAATAAAACCAAATTTCCATTTATAAATATAGCTTAAAATTTTGCATACAAACACCAAAACAAGCTTCCTTATTTTTCTCATACAAAAAAACCTGCATGTAACTTCAATAGTTTAAAACCCAAACAAAATTTAAAAAATGTGTATGGAAAGGGAGAACACGCCTTGGCTTCTTATGCAAGCTAACAATTCCCAAGAATTGTATTTTCATTAAATACATTAAATGAATGTCACTGCCACTTGTGTTTCCCTCCACAAACTCCAATCTTGCATGCCATGTGAATGTTATATGACCAATTACAAAATTTAATAATATTCTTTCCTTTTTATTCACCCATATGGTCAGTGACCATCATTATTAAAATTTCCAATTAATCCTTTTACCTTTAGCAAGTGTTCATTGACCAATATAAACAATATATATATATTCTAAATCAAAAAATAGTAACATAAGGAAACAAAATTCTAAGATTATCATCATTCTAAAACCTGTGTATTTCATTAATTTTCACTTACATTTTTATTCAAAGAGATCTTGATAAAACTAAGAATCGTTCATAAAAAGTTAAAGAAAATTGAATCTTATTCCTTATTTCAAAATAAAATAGCAAGAACAAGGATAAATAACCATGCCTGGTCATGCATGTTTTAGCTTCAAATATATTTTCAATCTACATCTTCATATACCCAAAAAACAACTTCCATATTTTCCCCCAACAACAACAATAAAACCAAATTTCCATTTATAAATATAGCTTAAAATTTTGCATACAAACACCAAAACAAGCTTCCTTATTTTTCTCATACAAAAAAACCTGCATGTAACTTCAATAGTTTAAAACCCAAACAAAATTTAAAAAATGTGTATGGAAAGGGAGAACACGCCTTGGCTTCTTATGCAAGCTAACAGTTCCCAAGAATTGTATTTTCATTAAATACATTAAATGAATGTCACTGCCACTTGTGTTTCCCTCCACAAACTCCAATCTTGCATGCCATGTGAATGTTATATGACCAATTAAAAAATTTAATAATATTCTTTCCTTTTTATTCACCCATATGGTCAGTGACCATCATTATTAAAATTTCCAATTAATCCTTTTACCTTTAGCAAGTGTTCATTGACCAATATAAACAATAGTCTATAATCAATAAGTTTAATATTTTACAAACAATTTTGCATGCCAACCATGTTCAATGACCATTATTCATTGAAAGCAATATAAACATTTAATCGATAACCTTAAACTTGTAAAATTTTCCAATGCCAAGTAATGTGGTCTATGACCATTAATCAAACAATTAATCCTTCACTTAGCTCGTGGTCCAAGACCTTGATTCTTACATTGACGATGACAATTTGTAATTCCTTGTGGTTTGAGACCCACACATAGACAATTTAATTTTTGCCTCAAAATATGACCGTATTCACATAATTAAAACAAAACAGTATTCTTACCTTGCAATTTAATACCCAATGCAAACATTAGTTAATTATTTAAATTTTATTTGTGGTATATGACCTATCAACAATAGCAATAAACCAACAATCAATCACATTACAGTTATTATCTCGTAATGGTCCATGACCATATTCAAGATGCCAAGAAGGGGTCATAAACATTAATTGAGAATAATGCAATAAGGTCCAAGACCGAGTTATAGTAACATTTACATTTACATTTTCCAAATATCGACAACACTTAAAACACAGTAATGAAGTCATTTCAAATCATTATCATACAATGATATTAACCAAAAAGTGGTAGTATAATAAATCTAAAAAATCAATGTTAAGAAATAGTGCAACCAAGAAGACAATATTAAATAAAACAATCATTCAACATGATAATATAACATATATACACATATGCTCATATATGCATTTATATATGTATGTGAATATGTTTTTTGCATATACATATATGTATATATTTGCATGTATAATAATACATTTATAATTATTAAATCAACTTTTACAATCAAATAAGTCATCCATTATCAAAACATAGTGACAAAAAAATAATTTTTTTTATTGAAAAGACAAAAAAAAAAATTGGTGTGACAAGTTAAAGATATTTGTTTCCAACAATCTCATTCAAATGTATCCAGTGTAAATGTGGCATTGTAATGTGATTTTTACCATGGCTTATGTTATGTTTTCTATTTTCAAATCTCTATATTTCATCAAAAATGTATGTACAAAGGACCGTGTGCAAGATTCAATGTGGGGTGGAGGTGTAAACACTCTAAAATATTACATTAAGCATTCTAAACCTTTGAAATCATCTTGTGTACATTTCTAGGTCCTAAAGCATACTAATGTATACATGATTCCCAAGCAAGAAAACTAGTGGTTGAGAACTCCTTTTGGCATTTTATTGTTGCTTTATATCTATTGCACTTTACTAGATTTTACACATCTTACAACTCTAACAACACTTGACTGATTTATCTTTTGATGACCTTAGACACTAGCACCCACTTAGGACAGAAGCACATCCAGGTGCTCATGTCCCTCTCTTCATTATTCTTACTCTTTTGTGTCCCTTTCACTTCTTGGTCACCTTTTAATACTTTAGGTTGGCCTTTCATTTGTCAATTATGAAATTCAAACAAGGGAATCATATATATACTTATATTACTTGTTCTAAATAAGGGGCCAAACACTATAAGCATTATTTATCACCACCTAAGCTTACACAAAGGCACAAGAGCACTATAAAGCATACATCTAACACATTCATATAAGGAAAAAGGGTTGCATTGATCTGCATACACTGCATAGGAGGGGAGTTCATTCTATTCCATCACACACATTTTACATATTTGGGACAATCTAGATCTAGCTCGCTATCATCATGCAACTTGCATAAGGGAAACCTAGGGAAGGAGACATAGCATTACACACACACGCACATAAAGAACTACATGGAGTCTGAGATGTAATGCAATGCTCAGTCATAAGTTCACTCTTCAGGTGACCTCCAAGGTTAGTCTGAACTCCACATTATACATATTTTTTATTAGATTTGATGTGGTTTATGGGAATGTTCATGTAGTAATTTTTTTGGAGGTTATAGGTGTGATTGGAACCCTAACGTTGAAACTAGAGTGATAAAGAGTGAGTAACAATGAAGACCTTATGACCCAGAAAAATCTAGGTTCCATGATGATTTTAAGTAGACACTAAGTGCACCATATTAATCACTAGTGCCTATGGGTGCTCCTATCCTCTTGCAAGCACTTCTTTTCCTGTACATTCTTGGGTTTTTGAACCCTCATCAATCCATTTTGACACTGTTCCAAGCTAGATCGAGCACTCAGAACTCAGTCCTGATCATTCCCAGGTTGCACAGAATCAGCTAAGTTCATCATCCCTCTCCCATTTTACTAGGGTTTTACATTGTTTAATGCTTATTGCTTGCACATTACTACACTTAATTAGGTGAATATCATTTGTTACAGTAAGTTACTCTGAAATAAGGTTCAATTCAAATTAGATTAAATCATTTGGTGAACCCCCACTCATGATTGACCACTCGATCCTTATTTTAACACTATATCAGATATTAGTCTTTTCTTATAGTTACCTATTCATCTTTCTTGTCACCCTCGATACCGTTGGATCCTTCCATTTTCACTAACATGAGTGTCTCTCTCCCTAGATTTCTTATAGGAAAATCCTGAATGTGAGTGCAAAATACAATCTTTTTATATCTAACATTTACATTCATCCTAACACTTCTCCCAAATATGTTTATCATAGATTCACTACGACATTATGTTTCAATGAAGAGCATATTACCTTTACATGCACTAAAAAATTCTTCTCAATCTTGTTTTAGATAATGATCCACCCCTTTATATTCAAGTTCACATCCATAATATAGGGGTTAAACGAGCTTTAGTTGATAATGGATCCAGTCTTAACATTTGTAATCTATCATTCCTTCAGCAAATTGGCCTTTCCAAAGCCTCCTTAACTCCCTCATCTATTTGTATTTGCGGCTTTGATAATATTCCTAAAAGGGTCTTAGGTACAATCACACTTCCCATTACTGTTGGGCCATGCACTTTTCCCATCCCATTCCATGTAATGCCTAATAATATTAATTATAATATTCTTCTCAGATGGCCTTAGATCCATGTCATGCATGTGGTCCCTTCAACCCTTCATGTGTGTCTTAAATTCCTATACCAAGGTGTGGTATATGAGGCCTTAGTACATCCCTCCCCATTTTCCTTTTGTAACACTATTGATCATTCACCTGAAGCCCCTACTTCTACCACATCTCCTCCTAATTTCACAAAGTATGGTCCTGAATATCAGTATATGCTTTGTTATGGTTTCACTGACAATGGATTAGGAAAAGATGGAAAGGGATTCACAAAGCCTCTTTTCATTCCCACATAATTCATCAAACTCAGCATCAGATATATCCATCCTCATGCTCCTTTTATTCCCACCCAATCTTCTCCTGTGGTTTACACTACTTCACATACTCATAATCTTCCTCTATTATACCCTGAGCTTATTGGTGATCCCGTTTCTCCCACTTATCCTGAATTGGATACATTCCTTACTAATGATGCTCTATTAAAATACATGGGAACTTACAACCATTTCCCCCCTTACCATCAAAAAAGTGTTTTCCATTTGTTCTCAATGCTACAACTTACTTTGGCGAATCTGATCCTCCTAACACCAATACCAATACTCCTGACCCATTTCAACATCTACCACCATGGCATGGTCTCTCTCCCATCATTGGGTATATCTCCATCACTTGCACACTTGGGGGCATCAAACTTCCCCCCATAGTTACACGTTCTAATCAGAAATTTCCTATCCATACTACTCACATACACACCTATACCTTACTTTTTCTTTGCACTTCAAGTCAATCTTTCTAGAAGCACTTTCTCTTATCTACACTATGAGCACACCTTGCTACATCTATCTATGCTTATGGCTTCCCTTTCCACTCCTATGCCACTCCATACACACTTTTCTCCTCATGCTTACTTATGGATCCTTCTATTCATGATACACATACTACTTTATATATGTGGTACACATCCTTTCATTCACTATACATACTCTGGCTATTCTTGCTCACAATGATCACATCTATTTTCCAGCAGCTCCTGATATACACACTTGGGGGGCATCAGAACTTCTCCCCTCCTTGCTTCTTATACCATTACTTCTTCCTATCTATACAACACAATGTTGCTACTACATACTCTACAATCCTTTGTTACCCAATGACACACTCATGTTCTTGTTCATACATGACTAGGGCATTCAAATGAACCTTGACACTTTGAGGGAATCAACTTCCTAATCATGAATCCTCATATCATATACTTCACATCTTCATGGTAGCATATTTCCTAACATAGATCCCCTCTCTATCACATCTTACATTCACTTCATGCCTATCTATTTCACACTGATCACATACTTCACGATGACACACTCTTGTTTTATGGTTCATACTTGACTATTGAGGGAGAAATTAAATGAACCTCATGTCACACACATTTGTTGGGGGGAAAACAACCCCTCTCATCTACACATATTGTATATCACATCACACCATCATATTATAACACACCATCACACAACATCTACACATCTTGGTTGTATTTACTCTTGTTAGCTTATATTATTTACATGTTACACTTTGTTTCCTATGCTAGTTGGATACTTAGTATGTCATTATATTTTTTTATACACACATGAACATTCACATGGTATCTTGAGGTGAATCCATGATTTTACAGATTCTTACACGATGCATAATGCTCAACATTTCTCTTTACCAGTCCCACCAAGGCTCCTGGGGCATCTACCTTTTCTACTCTCATTCTCCACACTCACAGGTCTTATTGTTACAATATTTACTACTTCCTATCACTTACTTTTCACTGATCTATACATGCTTTGACATACTATTTATCTTTCTAACATGCTAACGGGTGCTTCATGTGTAGCATTTTCCTTGCAAGATATTATACAACCATGGTTATCTGTTACTTTGTTTGCTTACTATTTTTTCACTATTGTTTGGGTTATGCCCTATGTCATTGCTTGATCATTGTTTGCTATGGTCTTTCAGCCATGATTGTCTTGTGATATTGTTAGTGATGTCCCATGTATGTAACCGGATTTTCGTGGTCCCTCTTGTCTTCATAGTTGCTTGTTACATTGTATTCTATTGCATGTTATCTCTTTTACACTAACACTTGTTTCTAGCCTACATTGTTTGCATGTGCCTTGGTTTCTACCATGCACATCCCCTACCCCCTACAAGTATCCAATCTATGATATGCATATTAGTTTCAAGTCCTCTCATTTGGGCCGCCTCCTCCTACATTCGTCACATGCACCCCAAATGAGGGGGAAACTATTGGGAAAAAAATCACCCTTCCAGCATCACAGAGCTCCAAAATAGAATAACACAATACAGAATTGGCAGAGACACACAGTTACAGAGTGGTTCATAATTAGACTTGGATCACAAACAAAGAGTAGACACTAGCACCCAGTATCACTTAAGAATGGTGGGTACTTGTGTCTCACCTAGGTGCGTATGTTCTGGGGGGAAAAAATAGATAATTTTTCAGTTTGACATATTTTCCAAAAATTTATAGTATGAATCTATGGTATAAGACACTTGGCTTCAGTTATAGAATTCACTCATTCAGTTACAATTCAATTATAATTCAGCTACAAATCGAGATGTTCCAATCTACAGTGGCACTTATCATTTGAGAAGTGTCATGGAAGGAGAGAAAAACAAACCTCTCTCCCCAACACTCTTCTCTTGGTGTGAGATATCACCCGTGAGATCAAAAAAACTCATCCTTGGCATGAGATCACCTAAAAACCTCACTCTTGGTGTGGGATCACCCAAAAATATCATCCTTGGCAAAAGGATGCTCAAATCCATGGATTGACACTTTCTTGGTTGGGAATTGATCGCTCCCAAACCCATCTGATAACATCTCCAAAGCAAACATGACAATTTTCTATCCTATACTCTCTCATACATCAGGTGCACTCTTTCCTTAGCTACTACTTTTACACACTTTTTACTTACTTATACATACGTTACTCTGATTTTTCATATACATGACTTTGACTACTCTCTTGATCTTATTTTACAAGTTCATCCTTACAAGCAACAATAAGCGTCTCACATCAACAGACACAAGTTCTCTAACAACATGCTACTTATGCACACAATTCACCCCTAGGGTCTACCTCCCTTTCCTAGTTTCACACTTCACATTGTGATCACTTCACACTTCACATGGCTACTTGTTCCACTCAGCACACTATCGGATACACTCCTCTCCAGGATTACAAGGTACACATCTTCTATCTACTTTATGTTATCGAGTATTCACTCAACAACATAAAGTGGGGGAAAATGTAGACACAAAATCTATGCACTTGGGTACATTTCTAGGTCCTAAAGCATACTAATGTATACATGATTCCTAAGTAAGAAAACTAGTGGTTGATAACTCCTTTTGGCCTTTTTTGATTGCTTTATCTCTTGCACTTTATTGGCTTTACACATCTTACAATTCTTTCAACACTTAACTAATTTACCTTTTTATGGCCCTGGACACTAGCACCGAGTTAGGATAGAAGTTCCTAGGCGTTCATGTCCCTTTCTTTCTTCTTCTTACTCTGTTGATCCCCTCTCCCTTCTTGGTCACCTTTTAGTATTTTTGGTCAGCCTTTTAGTTTTCAATTACTAAATTCAAATAAGGGAATCATATCTATACTTATTTATTTATTCTAAATAAGGTTCCAAGCACTATAAACATTATCTATCACCACCTAAGCTTACACAAAGGCACAAGAGCACTACAAAGCATACATCTAGAACATTCATATAAGGGATAAAGGTTTCATTGGTTTGCATACACTACATAGGAGGGGATTTTATTGTATTCCATCACAAACATTTTGTATATTTTTGAAAATATATATCTATCCCACTATCATCATGCAACTTACAGAAGGGCATCCTAGGGCACAAGAGATGAATATTCACACACACAATAAGAACTACATGGAGTCTGAGATGTAGTGCAACACTTGGTTATAAGTTCACTCTTCAGTTGACCTATGAGGTCAGTCCAACTCCACATTCTACATATTTTTTATTAGATTTGATGTGGTTTCTGGGCATGCATGTGCAAGTAGTCATTTATTTTGCTAGTTACAAGTATGGCCGACAATCTAACAACAAAACCAAATCGAGATACAACAAAGACCTTTCAACCCAAAAAATGCCAAATTCTGAGCATTCTAACAGACACATGTGCCTAGATCAGTCATTATCACCTTAGGTGCTCACGTCCTCCTGTGGGAACTTCCATCCTATACATTCCTAGGGTTCCAAACCCTCATCAAGCCATTTCTACATTTTTCTCATCCAAATCCAACACTCAAATAGTCATGATCATTCCTAGGCTACACATAATCAGCTAAGTCATCTTTCTCCTCTCATTTTTTAGGGTTTTACATTGTTGAATGCTTAGTGATTGCACATTATTGTACTTAATCATCATAATATAATTTGGTACAATAAGTTACTCTAAAATAAGTTTTAATTGAATGTATATTAAATTATACATGTCCAGGAAGCCAAAATTAAACTATATCAAACATGCATTTGATTTAACTATACATCTCATAAAGCATGACACTCTAAAAATAAATAAAATCAATGCAAAATGCTAAAACTCATAGCCACGTTTTGGGTGAATAAAACAAAATATATGAAATTAATATTTAATTCAAAATAAACAAAAGCATGTAAAAACTTGGCCAATTGAAAAATAACTCATTCATGCAAGCTCAAACAAGAGTGAAACTCCTCAAATAGATTGGAAACTCAATTAAACAATTAAATCTTGCTTTAGTTAACTTCAGATCAGAAAAGCTAATTATACAAATCCTATATTTGGAATTCCATTCCTTCATCTATAAATCATCACTCATTCTTCTCTAATTATCATCTTTGGAAGGTTTGATAATTGCATCATCATTGTGTTGGGTTATCATTCAATCTCATAGATTGTTACGTAGTCTAAATGATCACAAATATACTATCAAATCAATCATTCAATCACTTTTCTCGTAGCTAATCTACTTCCATTTGGATCACTTTTGGAGCATCCACAAATAAATTTGATGAAGAGATTCAACAAGATCATTTCTTCATTAAAATCTTCAGTGATCTCATTCGAGGTTACAAGGAGATACGAAAGAAGGACTATTTTGAATTTATTTTCTTTGTTTTTTTCGTTATGTAGTTTTTCTTTGTATACATTTATGGCACACTTGGTGGGAAAACCCAAATATTTTTCAATTCTTCATCTCTTTTTGTGAAATCAACCTTGTTTTGGGTTTTTCATATTATTTTAGAACCACTTTCTAATTTTAAGGGATTTTAAGGAGTAATTTGAAATTAATTTATAAAAACCTATCAAATTGGTCATATTTTTACTTTTTGTACATCTACAAGTTACTTGTGCTAGTGTAGCACTACACGCACTAGCATTGCACATGATTTGCACTACTATATCACCTCATGCACTAATGTCTTGTTACACGCATTAACATCTCACCTCCCATGCTGGCATATAGGTTCACATGTTACCATTAACTTTCTGTGTTACTATCTCTGTTCACACACTACCATGTCACTACATATCACTGCACGTGCTAGTGTATTATGGTAACTTCTCTTTCATTTTTTCAATTTTATACATCTCATAGTTAATTACTTGTTAGTTTTTATGTGTTTCTTCTTTTAATCTGTTAATTAATCAGTTATAATAGTACTAACACTTTATATCTTGGTATTTTTTATGTTGATCAAAAGCACGTATGTTATTTTCTCATTCTTTTTAGTGATCTTGAAAATCAAAATGGTCGGGATCATTTATTTTTATTTTATTTTAATCTTGTGCTTATAGGGAAACTACTAATCAATGTTGTACATAATCACTTTGTTTGAAAATCTTATTAAATCAAGAAACAAACTACTAAAACTTTCCTTGTAGGTTGCCTTAGCTAAAGATAAAGATAAATTAGACTTTATTAAATTTTAAATACTTGTAAAACATTTGCATTACAAGTTTTGATAAGGTTTTAAACCCATCTGCTTAACTGTGGAAAGTACTTGGACATAGTCTTAAAAATTGTTGTTCTAAGGAGTACCATAGGAACCCTAAAGTAGTTGGCACATTGAGGGAACTAGCCAATGAAATGGGTAGCACCCCTTCTTACTTGACTAGTAATACCCATGAGGAATACCAAAAGTTGTCTGTGGTGATGGCCCCATTCTTAATTGATTACAGAGTATAGTCTATATTCAATAATTTTTCTAATGCACGTACTCATTTAGACAAGTATTGGTGAGTGAATTTTCAAAATACCTACTTAAAGCTTAATAAACAAAGAAAAACTACATAACATTTCACTTTATTATTTTTTATTATTCTTTCAAAATCATTTTGAAAATCCATTTTTAAAAAATCCTATTTTCCTTTACTAGTTTGATTGTTTGTTAAAAACCATTTCGAAAATTTTCTCTAAAAAAATCTATTTTTGTTATTTTTTAATTGTTATTTTATAACAATTTTGAAAATGATTTCTACAAAAAAAAATACCTTATTGCAGGGTATATTCTATATTCAAGAACTTTTCTGATGTGTGTACTCGTTTAGACAAGTATTGGTGAGTGAATTTTCTAAATCCCTACCTGAAGCTTAATAACCAAATAAAAAACTACATAACATTTCCCATTATCATCTTTTATTATTCATTCAAAATCATTTTTAAAAAATCCTATTTTCCTTTACTATTTTGATTATTTGTTCAAAACCATTTCAAAAATTTGTTGTAAAAAATCCTATTTTTGTTATTGTTTAATTGTTAGTTTATAACAATTTTGAAAATGAGTTCTACAAAAAAATCTATATTTCATTATTGTTTAGATCGTTTATTTAAAATAGTTTCTGTTCCACATCTCATTTTATCCAAATTCAAATCCAAGTCATAATTTTCTCAAACCCAAATCAAAATTTATCCACATACATCAAAGTTGGACCAATCAAAATCTGAATCAAAGTCTTATCTTTTGGTTAGCATATGGATTTGCACGCATGCAAATGACATGCAACAGTGTGGGAACGAAGTCCCTCCTCAATGAAGGTGAGGCTGCCTTTATTGAAAACCAAAACTGTATTTACATCTGTACATTCAAAATTGTATGTGGGGGGTGTTTTGGAACATCAATGGAAGAAAAGTGAATGTAGGAGATAGAATGAAATGAAAGAAAGGAGTGGAATGGAATGGACTGAAAGAACATGCAAGAGTTAGGTAAAAACAGAGCCTAATATTGCATGAAGAGAAACAATGAATAACCAACACAAATAAAACGGAGTTTGAGTTAGCCAAACAAGAACATGCAAAAGGGAACACACATAAGCAAGTAGATAGTCAGAGCTTAATCACTGTGAACTAGAACAACTGATTACTAATGTTGACAATAAGATCAAAGATAATATTTGCATGCAAGATTCAAACACCTAACATCTAATGAACATAAGAACACCAAATGTTACAAGAGACAATGAATGAGACACAAATTTCATATTCCATTAACTCCAAAATGTTTTTCACAAAAGAACACAAAGTTTCTTCTTGAAACAAAGCTTGCACAAAAGTATTTTCTTCTCCTCTCTCAAAGTCACCCTTTACAAATGAGCCCCTGACTTCCTTTTATAACCCAAAAGTTGGTTACAAAGTAGTTAGGGTTTTACATGATCATTAAATAAGGCACTTAAGTGACCTTTGACTTTTTCTAACCAACTTTATTAAATACAACCCAAAAATAGAAATTACTTAAAATATCCAATGTTTCCCAAATAACAACACCTTTTAAAATATACAATAATAACCAGTGCCTTATCCATTGAAACGGGGTCCGCCTATCTCAAACGTATGAGAAATGGACTCTCCCAATTCGCTAGATATCAAGAAAATCAACTCCCTACACCGCCGGTGAAATTAGGATCTGCTGCTTTTGCCAGTTGAAAGGATCTAAACCTTCCCAAAGTTTCAAACATATTTTCTTCTTCTGGAGGTTCACTTGGCCGAAGAATAGCCTCACAAAATACCTGCAATTCAAGAATTCTACTTGGCATATCATTTAAATTAACAATTTTAGACTGAGCATTCTCAAACAAGTTCTTCAATTTGATACACCGCTCCATGGAAACCGACGAGAAATTGTTGGCAGGAGTGTACATGTCTTTGAACAATCATGAAAATTGTTCTTCCACCTGCTCCGATGAACACCTTTGATTATGCTCATTTACTAGGTTGCAAGGAATCTCAGCTATGAATTCCTGGATCAAGGAAAGTGAAGCGAAAACTTCATTGCACATGTTGTCATAATGGATCATAGAATCCACAAGAAGCGTCTTTCTTGATTTGAGATGTAGACACCAAAGAAAACGTGTCCCTCGATGTTCAAATTCGAGAATCCCTTCAATAGCCAACACTGAAGATTCCATACTTGTCATCTCCTGCAGACTGGGCAATATCTCATCCAAATTTGATATAGTAGAAACAAAAGTTTCTTTGAAAGAAAGAATTGGATCCAGATATACACTGATATCTTCATGAAGCTTAACTGCAGTCTTGATCGCTCCCTGGCCCAAAACGAGAATCTCCGAAAGCCAAGTTTTAGTGACATGGCCCAACGTGTTTATTTCCTTTGACAAATTAAGAGTCTCTTCATCTGGGGCAGCCACCGCATCAGGTACTGGGAAGGTGGATGATATGGGATTTATCAAATGCTGAACATACTCCACCAATTGACTCTTTTCAGCCTTGAGCCGAGAATTTTGGGACTTGTATTTCTCCAATCTTTTTAGCACGATATCAATTGAATCTCGAGCCATCGCCATGTCACTTTCTAATGTGGATCTCCCAAGTCCTAGTCTGGAAACTTCATAGTCGGCTGGCGTCATAGCATTGCGCTCTTTATCCACTTGTGGAATGGCAAGGTCTGCAAACTTGTTTCCATCATTATCCACCATTATTCGAGAAAGTACCTTAGGCTTCTTAGGAATGGCATCATTTGACAGTTTGAAAAGGGCATCAAAATCAATGTCGATTGGCTTGACAACTCTCTTCCTTTTCTTCACTTCAGAATCAACCCAAGAAGGAGTTTCATTTACTATCTCGGCATATAGAATCCTGGAGCTCGAATCAATATTCTCATTATCCCTGACATCATGAGATCCTTCTTGAATCCTATCAATGGCCTCGATTTGAGGAGACACAACCTCAATGTCCACTTCCTGATCATTCGGGAGATTTTGGGAAATCCCTTCATGAACTACATGCTCCGAAGTATTTGATATTTGAATTACTTGCACTTGAGTGGGTGTTTGTTCGAAGCATGGCTGAGGATCATTTGCTACCAGCGTATGAGTGCTATTAATGATGTGAGTGGAAGAATCTCTACTCGAGGTAGAAAATCCAGACACACGCTCCTTTCCTTCTTCAGGGTTTGGATCTTTGGATCTCTCTCCTCGTGACACGTTGCTCGGCGAAGTGGATTTTGGCAACCATTCTTTTCTTGTATGTCATGTATGATTGGATGGTAACGAAGTTGATCGAGAAGAAACCTTGGTCGAATGGAGGTGTCCTGATATAGGTAATTTTTGTGATTCTGAAACGTGATCTAGAATTGATTGAAATTTGGCAAGCTCCCTATCATACCAAGATATGCTTCTTTCGATAATTGGTTGGTTCTTGCCATCGAGAGAAAATTCATCTCTTTTGGTCCAGTCGATTCGAGGCAACGGTGTGAAGGCAATGGCATCATACGAGGGATCGACGACATCCTCATCATCAGTTATGAATGAATCGGGAGGACTCCGGATGTGGAAGGCCTTGATCTGAGCAAGTGTTAGGCGAGAGTACTCCCGTCTCCTTACCTCATGTTCATCCGAGCAAGCAGCCCAGAAATCCTCCATGGTAGGATTATGTTGATACTTCGCTCCCATAATCATTTGCATATAACCATTGATATCGAACTGGGCTCTCTTCACATATGGATGGATGGTTATGAGAGAAACTCCTTTTCCATTAGTTGTGCACTGAATAAATTTGGGCATTGGTATTCCCCGATTTGGATCGGGAAATGAATTCCTGAACGGTGCTTGTCACTAAGTAGGCAGTGAACTTGGAACAATTGTCGCGCCAGCTCCATTAACGCCCACTTATCACTGACGTACTTGGGAAGTTTCCACGGGGTCCCAGCAAAGCCACTCACGTGAATGTAGGAAAAAGATGAAAATTGTATAAACCAGGTTCCCCATTGGGAAATGACACTCATGGCTTCTTTGGAAAACCTTTCCTCGGTATTTCGATTCAAGTTCCAGATCACGCGGAAGGTGAATGCATCGTTGACTCTTCTAAAATGGTGAGAACTATTTTTGAAGCTGAGCTGAGGGTAATAGTGAAAAACGTTGTTTGATGACCCCAGGACTCCTCTCGTTTCAAGTCCCGAAAATAGCTTTCTTCGTGCTACTGCATAGGTCAGATATGAGGTCATGTAGAAGCATCCAGTCATTTTGACTTCTATCAATTGCTTGTGAATGGTGTTACTGATGATGGTGGCCCAGTCCACAAACTCCTTCTTGGCTAGGATGATACAGATAAACTGGTACATCCATGGGTGGAAGACCCTTGCAGAAGGTAAACCAAAAACTCGACTTAGGAGAGTGATCATGTCTCCAATCTCTTCCACGAACTCAACGTGGTACAGTTCTTTGGGGAGCCTGTCAATCCGAGGTCTCTTGGTTACCAGCCAATTGTTGTTAACCATTTTGCTCCATCTTAGGGGTTCTTCATCCCAGAACTCTTGCGCAGACTGGCGAGTGATATCTGCATTCTCAGGAAAGTCAGGTATCCCGAGCAACTCCTCAATGTGTTCAGGTGTGATTAAGAGGAAAGGCTCGCGATTTTCTTTATAAATTTCTTGTCTCTCAGGATCGTAATGCTCTGCACAAGCAATCACCAATTCCGGACACTGCACCGAGACAGGGAATGCTGCTGCTTGAGGTAGGCCACTGTGGTAAAGCCTATCAGAGAAAATGGTTTTGCCTTCAGTTTTCACTCGCTCGCAAAACTGTTGCACGTTGATGTGACCCAGATTTGTATCGGTGATGTTGTCATATGCCGACTTAATGGAGCTGGGAGGAATAATTCCTTGGAATTCATATTTCAGGGCAGATTTATTAGATTTTTCCACTGGCTTCCTCGATCTCCCTGCAGATTTGGATCTTTCGGCCATTATGAATTTAATCAAAAGGTGACTCAGGCACGCCAAACAACACAAACGGGGCTGGGTCTCAGTCTCCGACACCCCGTCGATATAAGAAAAATGTTCCCGTTATATTATTATTATTATTATTATTTTAAAAATGATAATAATAATTGCCTCGAATTACAACTTTTAGTATGTTAATAAAAACAAATCGAGACCAAGCTCGAATTCTAACTCTGACAATAACAATTAAAATCTCCCGATTTTAATATTTTGCGTGAATGGCGTATCCTTTGGACCTGTGTGGGTATTTGATTTATATTTATTTCTTACATGCACGGGAGCTCTCTTCCTTATTCTTGGCGTGGGCTAATCAATCTTGAAAAACCAAACTGTTCTGTAGTCAGTGGATGCATTGAAATGTTCTTCTACTTGCCGGTGCATGGAGTAACCTTATTACTTTCAACCTTTCCTTTCAGCTGGGCGCCTTTAGTTCCATCCCGTGGATCTTTTAGCTCTCCAGCCTTTTCAAAATCTTGACCTCAAACAACTTCATTCTTCTCTTTTGTAATTTTCCTCAGTTCTTCATCGAGCTCTCTCACTTCTTTAGGAAACTGGTCATTGCAAAGGTGCACACAAGAACCAGCCTCATCAACCAGATCAATGGCTTTGTCAGGGAGGAAACAATCACTGATGTATTGATGTGACAATTTAGCAGCGGGCACGTGAAATCTTTTTATTTATTTAAAAACTACTTTATTTTTCCTGGCAGGAATCCTATTGGACTGGCTGCGTGGAATTAGAATTTTTGTCTTTATTCTTCTTTCAGGTATAGATGGACTGCTGTTGGACTATGCTTCCTTTACAGGAAAATGCTTTGGATCCTTAAAAAACGAATTCTTTTTGCCTTTCCCGGGCAAATGCTGGAAAGCTTCTTTCTTGGCAAGCGTGGGATTAAAACTTTTTCTTTGCTGGTGGTCTCCTCCAAAAATAATGCGTGGTTTTCTGCTTTTAATTTTCTTATCTCCCAAGGCGTGGATAAAAACAGTTTGCTTCACCTCCTTTCCTGGGTGCATGAATTTATATTATTTCAAAACTGTTCCTATTCTCTTCTTGTATTTAAAAACTGCTCCTTCAGGCCTGCGTGGGATGCTCTGGACTTCTTTTAATCTTTATTCTTTTGAAAACTGTTCCTTTCTTTCTTTCCCTTCAGCGCGTGGAAAAGAATTCTTTTGTCTTTTATTTGAAAACATGCGCAGGTTTTGTATTTGGTTTTGGCAGTGCGTGGAGTTCATGGGACAGTTCTTTCCTCTGTCCAATGCGCAGGCCTTCAACTGTTCAAATGTTTGCTGCATTATTTCTCCTCCCAAGGCGTGCTGGGCTAAACTGCTTTGATTTGATTTACTGCCTCCTTTTTTGTGTTATTTTCTTTTCTTTTGCAATGCGTGGAGCTTGTGGAAACAAAACCTCCTTTTGATGCTTTCTTGTATTTCTTCTTCTCACAATGGCGTGGGTTTCTCTTGCATAATGCTAACAAAATATTATGTCTTCTGAAGAAAAAGAAGCTTCTGACTTTTTCCACCGGGTTTGATGGAGGAAGTTACGAGGATTAATTCAACTTCCTCTCATCCCGGGTAGTGGCTTAAGTGCCAGGGGGAAATGGGAAAAGTAACGGGCAATTGCCAACGGGAATGGAAAAATGGGTTGGCAATCCCCGTCCAATTTCCCCATGTGGGAAATTGGGGAATTTTATGCCCGTTTGCCAATCCATGATTTGGCAATTGGTAGAGGAAAACCCACGTGCGGGAAATTTGAAGGAAATTGCCAGGAAAGTGGAAATCCGGGTTCGGGAAGCCAACCCGGCAGTTGGAAACAAAAGCTTACTTCCCCGGCACTAAAACTTGTCGAATGAACTTTAATTTATATTTATTTAATTAAATACTCCTTAAGTGATTTTTTAAAAATTAATTTAATCAAACAAGGAGCAATTAATTAATTAAATATTAATTAATTATTTTAATGTATTTTAACGCGTTTTATAGCCTGGCGGGAAGAGTTCTTGCCCGAAAATCATGAAACGAAGACCGAAACGATCACAAAAATAAGACGATCGCAATGAGTCCAATGAACCACGCAAAGTAACACTTTTCAAAATTTTCTAATTTTTCATTTTTTTTTATTTTTTAACAATTTTGCGAAGTCAAAATTGGCTGATAACAGCTGGCTCTGATTGGGGACAAGGACTTCATGGACGCAGCAACGGACCCAGACCAAAATAGTCATGAACATGATCACAGAATGACAGGGCACAAAAATGGGGCGACACAAGAGAGGAGACCGAAAAACAGGGAAACAAACAAACCAAAATCCTAATTACCTATGTACATACGGGGAACAACCCGTTTTCAATTCTGGTAATATTGAGATACTGCCCACTGTAGGGCAAAGGAAAATGAGTTCCATCAGGATATGCCAAGTAGTAGGTACTATCTCCACAGAAGTGTCTTATTTTGAATGGTCCCAGCCACAGTGAGTCAAACTTCCCATGCTTTCCCTTCGGCTCACGTCTTTTATCCCAGAGAAGAACTAAGTCATTGATTTGAAACTGTCTCTCTCTAGTTTTCCTGTCAAACAACTTCTTTACCTTGGATTGATGTTCCTCGATCCTGTTGGCCACTTGACTTCTTTGTTCCTCGAGCTTGCTTAGGAACATGACCCTTTTATCTAATGCATTGGTGAAGCATTCATCATCAACTGCCTGAGCTAATTTTAACGCTGGTAGCTCCAATGTGACGGGAATTTGAGCATCAGTTCCATACAGAAGTTGAAATGGAGACATCCCAATTGCCCTTTTGGGAGTTATGCGGTCAGCCCACAATGCATCGTATAACTTTTTGTGCCAAGTTCTTTGATTTTCTTCGACTAACTTGCGCACAATGGTAATGAGGTTTTTGTTGCTGGATTCAGCCTGACCGTTTCCCTGCGGGTAGTAATCTGATGAATGAGACAAAGATATCCCATATCCATAACAAAAACCTATCATCTCTGTAGAAGAAAAATTTGAGGCATTGTCAGTCACAATCTTGTGAGGAATTCCATAACGAACCAATATGTTTTCTTTGATGAAATCACAGATTACTGCAGTAGATGTTTGTTTCACCGGTATAGCTTCTACCCACTTTGTAAAGTAATCAGTGGCAGTGAGCACGTGGGTATGACCAGTGCTAGAATTAGGATTCAAGACCCCGATGAAATCTAAACCCCATTGTTGAAAGGGTTCTTCAATGACAACTGGCTTCAAAGGCAGTGCTGCCAACTTTGGTCTTCCAACAAATTGTTGACAGGCCTCACATTTGGTCACCCATTTCTGAGCATCAGAAAACATAGTGGGCCAGTAATAATGTGCTCTCAGAATTTTATGGGCTGTTACTGGGCCAGAAAAATGACCGCCGCAAGCATGATTGTGGAAGGCTTCCAACAACCTAGGTTGTTTTTCTTTATCAACACATCTGAGGAACATGCCGTCAATTCCCTTCTTGAACAATGTGTTATCCCAAATGACGTATCTGGCAGCTCTTAGTTTGATATCTCTTTTCTCTTTAGCTATCAAATTCTCTGGACACTCGCCGTATGTGAGGAAGTAGGCAATATCAGAATACCATTCATCCGTGGTACTGACAAAAACTACCAATGGTAAATTTTCTTCAACTAGTTCTTCTTCAGAGTTATCTCGTGGTTCATTCTCTGCAATGAGTTGGCAGAGTCCTCTCCCTCGAACCAACTTGGTAGGCTTGATGTCCAGATCATATTCTTGGATCTTGGAGACCCAATTACCTCTTTTAGATCCTGGTTCCTGTTGTGTCAACATTGATTTCACCGGTGTCCGGAACTAAGACTTTGGTGTGAGAATTCAACACGTAATACCTGAAGTGTTTCAGGGCTCTTACCACCACGTACGCATGTCTCTCAAGAGGAGTGTAATTAAGTTCATGTTTCTTGAATCCCGAACTCATGAATGTGATAGGAGATTCAATCCCCTCTTGATTGTGCTGAGTCAAAATGGCAGAGATTGTGTGTGGTGAAGCATAGCAATAAATTATAAAATCCTTCTTAAAATCGGGACACACCAATGTAGGAGCTTTTGCAATAGCACCCTTGATTTTCTCAAATGCCTCTCTACCTTCCTTTGACCATTTGAAAGATTCTTTTCCTTTCATCATATCAGCGATTTCTTTAGTCAGCTCGGCAAAATCTGGCACGAACCTTCTCAAAAAGTTCACCTTTCCAAAGAAGGAGTGGACTCCAGGTTTACTTGTAGGCAAGGAAAGATTCTTTATAGCTTGAACGCGTTCAGGATCGATCTTAGTTCCTTCCTTAGAAACAATATGACCTAGGAGTTTACCTTCTGTAACTCCAAACACAGATTTTTTTGGATTCAGAGAAATCTTATGAAGTTTACACCTTTGCAAAATTTTCTCTAAATCTCTTAAGTGATCTTCTCGCTTCTTTGAGAACACTGTCAAGTCATCTAGGTATATCACAATGATCTTGTCTTTATAATCTACAAACGCCATATCCATGGCCCTTTGAAAAGTTGCGCCAGCATTGATCAAACCGAAGGGCATTCTTCTATACGCGAACGTACCCCAGGGGGTAGTGAATGCGGTTTTATGTTGATCTTCTCTAGCCACTTCAATCTGATTATAGCCAGAGAAACCATCTAGCATAGATAGCATTTCTGATCCAGTTACTGCCTATAGAATATGGTCCATGACTGGTAGTGGGTAGTTATCCTTCAAGGAAGCCTGATTAAGATTGCAAAAATCCATGCAAATCCTAATTTCTCCATTTTTCTTGCGAACCGGTACAATATTAGCTATCCAGGTCGAATGTCGAATAGGAAACACTATTCGTGCATCTAGCATCTTTTGAACTTCATGAAATATTGTCCCTGCAATCTTGGGATTATATTGTCTTTGCTTCTGCCTGAATGGAACTGCACCAGGCTTCAAGGGTATGGCATGCTCCATTTCCCTGGGTTGGAAAGACTTCAAGTCTTCGTATGAATATGCCAAGATGTCAGAGTATTTGGTAAGGAGATTTATGAATTTCCTGCGCTCCTCAGGTGAGCAACATTTACCAATATTGATCAGGTGAGGTTTATCCTTGGTGCCAATATTAATTTGCTCATAGTCAGCAGAATTTGCAGGTCCTGCCTGCTCTTTCTCTTTAATAAACCTGTCATGTTTGTCAAAAAGTTCTTCAAGTGAAACCAATCCTTTGGGAATTTTATTTCCTTTGAGTTGAATGATGCCATCACCAGGATCTTCATTCTCAACTCCTTCCTGAATGGGTGAGGTAGTTGATTCGTGAAATGCCGAATCACTTCCTTCAAAGTACAACTGTTCAAAATTTTCTCTCTTTTCCAAGAAGGCAATAATTTGTTGATCATCATTAAATACTTGCCAATTTTCTGCATTGTCAGGAACACTTGGCCTAAAAACCATTTCAATGGTGTATTTGTCTTGATCAAATTCTGAATGAGGAATCATTAATGACGCTGAGACTGCTAGAGAATCCACTTTGTCATTCTTTTCACGAGGGACAGATTTAATGGAAAAAGCGTCGAAAACTTCTATTGCATCCCAAACTTTATTTCTGTAGTGTCTCAGACGATCATTCTTTACTTGGAACTGATTTCTTACTTGTTTCACGATCAATTCCGCATCTCCAAAGACTTCCAGATTTTTGATCCCTTTCTCCTCTGCAACTTGGAGGCCAAGGATTAATGCCTCGTACTCTGCAGTGTTATTAGTATTTGAAAATTCGAGTTTATAGGAAAAAGGAAAAATTTTACCATTTGGAGATATGAGCACCACTCCTGCACCAGAGCCCGTTGAGCAACAACTTCCATCGAACTCAAGAGTCCAGATCTCATTGGAATCTTGGCAAATGATCTTAGGGGTATGAACTTCTGTAGTCATCATATAATTACCCATACTTGAGCCTTGGAAAAGGATCTGTGCGCGAGGATCTTCAGTTTTAGTTACCGTGAACTTTTCCAGAGCTTCTGGCATAAGTTTCTTCATTTCTCCATTGATAGGAATCATGGCATGAGACCAGTCCATTTGAATCTCACCACCCAAATCCCTACAAAATTTCCTGCTCAACAACATTCCATACGAGGTGGGAATATCAGCAACTAAAATAGTTACCTTAACTCGCTTTTGAGGGAATTGGGCTAAAACCATTTGGGCGTCTTTAATCTGCCCGATCAGAGGAACTTGCTTGGTTTCCATAGAGTAACATGATCCGAATGTTCTCGTACAAGTCAAACCAAGAGCATGTGCTACTTTTTCTGGCATCACATTATCCGAGGCTCCAGAGTCTATAATGCAATTACTTAACTTGCATCCATTGATCAGAAAAGACACAAAGAAAGGTTCGATCTTTTCATTTGAAGGTGTAGTGGCCGCCACAATATTTTGAGTTTTCCCATCTTTGGGAGTTTTTAGAATTCCTTTAGAGGAATGAACAGTAGAGTCACCTTTGATAAACTGGACCAACTTCTCGAGCTGATCCTTGTTGGACTTCAAGTACTCTGCCTGTGACATGGAAATTTTTGTTTTATTGATATGATCAATGATATCAAATTTAGGCAAAGTAATTGCACTTGAAGTCTCAGATATGAGTTCTTTCGAACTTGATGATGGCACACTTTTGACCTTGGTCTCGGGCTTGGTTGATACGGATGTGGAAGAAGAAGTTTTCTTCGTAGTTGGTTTACTAACTGATTGATCTAACAAAGGCTCTCCTTTCTTTAAGATAGTCTTGACCTTTGAAACCTCAGTATCTCTGGACTCTTTAGGAGCCTCCTTTATCTTGGATTCTTTGATAGTTTCCTTTGAAACCTCTTTATCTCCCACCTTGGTGGTATCTTGGTCCTTTTTCTGAGAGCGTGTGAAAACGGCGAAGGATTGACTATTCATATCTTCTATAATTTCTTCATATTCATCTTCTTCATCGGAACGGTACTCAAAGAAATGATTATTACTTTCTTCCTCAGGATCTTCAACTGCAGGTTCAGATGTCTCAGAATCAGGCTCTTCCTCATCAACCTCGACGACCTCAATCTCATCATCACTTTCTTCAATGACATCACATTTGGAATTAGTTGCGGGAGCTACTTCAATAGCAAGCCTCGTTGGAGCACATGTAATCCTGGCTTTGTTGGGAACGTATCCTTTTCGCGGGATGTCTTTGTAAGGAGCAGGTTTACTACTTTGAGCAACTTGCTTCTTCAAAGCTAGCACATCATTAGCCAACTTAGTGAGTATAGTTTCTGAAACGTTGGGAGTTTCTTGACTCTTTCCTTTGAGGGAATTTTTCTTGAATTTTCCTGCCATGATTAAGTCATCTTCAATTTCTATGGCCAAAGATTGAGCAAGTTCCAAAGTAGCCACCCTGGCCCTTCTTAGCTGATAGCACACTTCTGGTTGTTGTGCGTTAATAAAGAAACATTTTTGTCCATCAAGGTTGGGACGAATCCCGGTGGGAACTTTGTTCACCATCTTGTTGAATTTGGCCACGAAATTCCTCATGGGTTCTGTAGGCTCTTTCTTTGCCTGAGATAGTTGGGCAAGAAGAGCATGTTCATCTTCCGCCATTTTGAATCGATTTTCAAACTTAGTTTTCATATCATCCCAACTTGTAATACATCCATTGGGTAGATGATGAAACCAATCTGTAGCAATATCATGCAATGTCTCGATGAAGAGATGAATAGCAACATCTTCATATTCTACTGACAAAATAGCACATGCAGCGAAGAAGGAAGAAATATGATCATCTGGTGATGTCTTCCCATCTCCGTTGAACTTGGGAAGAATCTTTCTTGATCCTCGTGGGAGTTCATGTCAAGTAGGTAAGGCCAATGGGCCTATGGCATTTCCCCATGGTACATTGGCTGCCATTGGAGAAAAGGTGGTATGCAAAGGTAAAACAATGTGAGCAAGGACAAGTGCTTGACTGGTAGTGATTCCTTCCTTGCTTGCTCTTTCAGGACTTGATGCAAGGCTTGCAGATCTACGAGGTGTGTTCTTCTTGGGAGGAGATAACTTGAAACCAAATTTTCCTTGAAAGTCAAAAGTGGGGTCAGATCGACCTTTAGCTTTTTCTCCTCGCGTAAACCTCTTTCCTTCCAGTTTGGAATATTTATGGTGAAGAGATCACTGGCGTGTTCCGACCAGCTCTAGCCTTTTCTCTTTGCTCTCTTTCTTGAGCTATTTGCGCCTGAATAACTCTAACAACTCTCGCAGCTTTCTCTTCTTCGTTATCTAGTACTGATGCGGCGAGATGAAAATGATGGTTACTTGTGCGCTTTTCCCAAATAGCTTGCCTCAAATCTGATGATATGTCTTCTTGAGTATCTGCAAAAACAAGATTTGGTTGCAAGATAGGTGGGTTACCTGTAATAGTCATACAACTTATTACCTGGGTGGAAGAGGACCGCGTCGGTGAACAACTATCAACACGTGCCCAAGAGGTCTTCTGGCCACAAGTGCGGGTGCTCTTCTTCTAAGGTCTTCGATGTAGATTTCTCTGTCAATGGCTCTATCAACAGCCACAAATTGCTGCAAGCTTTCATGGTTTTCCCAAGCTACTATTCGAAGGTTGGCAGCAATGTCTCCTTGGAAATCTTCATCGGGCACAAGATTCGGTTGAAGAACTGGAGCTTGTGCAGAGGGGATAGTCATAAAGATTTAACCAAGCACTGGTTAACGATTTCTGAATCCCCAGTAGGAGTCGCCAAAAACTGTTAGCATATGGATTTGCACGCATGCAAATGACATGCAACAGTGTGGGAACGAAGTCCCTCCTCAATGAAGGTGAGGCTGCCTTTATTGAAAACCAAAACTGTATTTACATCTGTACATTCAAAATTGTATGTGGGGGGTGTTTTGGAAAATCAATGGAAGAAAAGTGAATGAAGGAGATAGAATGAAATGAAGGAAAGGAGTGGAATGGAATGAACTGAAATAAAATGCAAGAGTTAGGTAAAAATAGAGCCTAATATTGCATGAAGAGGAAAGATGAATAACCAACACAAATAAAACGGAGTTTGAGTTAGCCAAACAAGAACATGCAAAAGGGAACACACATGAGCAAGTAGATAGTCAGAGCTTGATCACTGTGAACTAGAACAACTGATTACTAATGTTGACAATAAGATCAAAGATAATATTTGCATGCAAGATTCAAACACCTAACATCTAATGAACATAAGAACACCAAATGTTACAAGAGACAATGAATGAGACACAAAGTTCTTATTCTATTAACTCCAAAATGTTTTTCACAAAGAACACAAAGTTTCTTCTTGAAACAAAGCTTGCACAAAAGTATTTTCTTCTCCTCTCTCAAAGTCACCCTTACAAATGAGCCCCTCACTTCCTTTTATAACCCAAAAGTTGGTTACAAAGTAGTTAGGGTTTTACATGATCATTAAATAAGGCACTTAAGTGACCTTTGACTTTTTCTAACCAACTTTATTAAAGACAACCCAAAAATAGAAATTACTTAAAATATCCAATGTTTCCCAAATAACAACACCTTTTAAAATATACAATAATAACCAGTGCCTTATCCATTGAAACGGGGTCCGCCTATCTCAAACGTATGAGAAATGGACTCTCCCACTTCGCTAGATATCAAGAAAATCAACTCCCTACACCGCCGGTGAAATTAGGATCTGCTGCTTTTGCCAGTTGAAAGGATCTAAACCTTCCCAAAGTTTCAAACATCTTTTCTTCTTCTGGAGGTTCACTTGGCCGAAGAATAGCCTCACAAAATACCTGCAATTCAAGAATTATACTTGGCATATCATTTAAATTAACAATTTTAGACTGAGCATTCTCAAACAAGTTCTTCAATTTGATACACCACTCCATGGAAACTGACGAGAAATTGTTGGCAGGAGTGTACATGTCTTTGAATAATCATGAAAATTGTTCTTCCACCTGCTCTGATGAACACCTTTGATTATGCTCATTTACTAGGTTGCAAGGAATCTCAGCCATGAATTCCTGGATCAAGGAAAGTGAAGTGAAAACTTCATTGCACATGTTGTCATAATGGATCATAGAATCCACAAGAAGTGTCTTTCTTGATTTGAGATGTAGACACCAAAGAAAACGTGTCCCTCAATGTTCAAATTCGAGAATCCCTTCAATAGCCAACACTGAAGATTCCATACTTGTCATCTCCTGCAGACTGGGCAATATCTCATCCAAATTTGATATAGTAGAAACAAAAGTTTCTTTGAAAGAAAGAATTGGATCCAGATATACACTGATATCTTCATGAAGCTTAACTGCAGTCTTGATCGCTCCCTGGCCCAAAACGAGAATCTCTGAAAGCCAAGTTTTAGTGACATGGCCCAACGTGTTTATTTCCTTTGACAAATTAAGAGTCTCTTCATCTGGGGCAGCCACCGCATCAGGTACTGGGAAGGTGGATGATATGGGATTTATCAAATGCTGAACATACTCCACCAATTGACTCTTTTCAGCCTTGAGCCGAGAATTTTGGGACTTGTATTTCTCCAAGTCTTTTTAGCACGATATCAATTGAATCTCGAGCCATCGCCATGTCACTTTCTAACGTAGATCTCCCAAGTCCTAGTCTGGAAACTTCATAGTCGGCTGGCGTCATAGCATTGCGCTCTTTATCCACTTGTGGAATGGCAAGGTCTGCAAACTTGTTTCCATCATTATCCACCATTATTCGAGAAAGTACCTTAGGCTTCTTAGGAATGGCGTCATTCGACAGTTTGAAAAGGGCATCAAAATCAATGTCGATTGGCTTGACAACTCTCTTCCTTTTCTTCACTTCAGAATCAACCCAAGAAGGAGTTTCATTTACTATCTCGGCATATAGAATCCTGGAGCTCGAATCAATATTCTCATTATTCCTGACATCATGAGATCCTTCTTGAATCCTATCAACGACCTCGATTTGAGGAGACACAACCTCAATGTCCACTTCCTGATCATTCGGGAGATTTTGGGAAATCCCTTCATGAACTACGTGCTCTGAAGTATTTGATATTTGAATTACTTGCACTTGAGTGGGTGTTTGTTCGAAGCATGGCTGAGGATCATTTGCTACCAGCGTCTGAGTGCTATTAATGATGTGAGTGGAAGAATCTCTACTCAAGGTAGAAAATCCAAACACACGCTCCTTTCCTTCTTCAGGGTTTGGATCTTTGGATCTCTCTCCTCGTGACACGTTGCTCGGCGAAGTGGATTTTGGCAACCATTCTTTTCTTGTATGTTGTGTATGATTGGATGGTAACGAAGTTGATCGAGAAGAAACCTTGGTCGAATGGAGGTGTCCTGATATAGGCAATTTTTGTGATCCCAAAACGTGATCTGGAATTGATTGAAATTTGGCAAGTTCCCTGTCATACCAAGATATGCTTCTTTCAATAATTGGTTGGTTCTTGCCATCGAGAGAAAATTCATCTCTTTTGGTCCAGTCGATTCGAGGCAATGGTGTGAAGGCAATGGCATCATACGAGGGATCGACGACATCCTCATCATCGGTTATGAATGAATACGGAGGACTCCGGATGTGGAAGGCCTTGATCTTAGCAAGTGTTAGGTGAGAGTACTCTCGTCTCCTTACCTCATGTTCATCCGAGCAAGCAGCCCAGAAATCCTCCATGGTAGGATTATGTTGATACTTCGCTCCCATAATCATTTGCATATAACCATTGATATCGAACTGGGCTCTCTTCACATATGGATGGATGGTTATGAGAGAAAACTCCTTTTCCATTAGTTGTGCACTGAATAAATTTGGGCATTGGTATTCCCCGATTTGGATCGGGAAATGAATTCCTGAGCGGTGCTTGTCACTAAGTAGGCAGTGAACTTGGAATAATTTTCGTGCCAGCTCCATTAACACCCACTTATCACTGACATACTTGGGAAGTTTCCACGGGGTCCCAGCAAAGCCACTCACGTGAATGTAGGAAAAAGATGAAAATTGTATAAACCAGGTTCCCCATTGGGAAATGACACTCATGGCTTCTTTGGAAAACCTTTCCTCGGTATTTCGATTCAAGTTCTGGATCACGCGGAAGGTGAATGCATCGTTGACTCTTCTAAAATGGTGAGAACTATTTTTGAAGCTGAGCTGAGGGTAATAGTGAAAAACGTTGTTTGATGACCCCAGGATCCCTCTCGTTTCAAGTCCCGAAAATAGCTTTCTTCGTGCTACTGCATAGGTCAGATATGAGGTCATGTAGAAGCATCCAGTCATTTTGACTTCTATCAATTGCTTGTGAATGGTGTTGCTGATGATGGTGGCCCAGTCCACAAACTCCTTCTTGGCTAGGATGATACAGATAAACTGGTACATCCATGGGTGGAAGACCCTTGCAGAAGGTAAACCAAAAACTCGACTTAGGAGAGTGATCATGTCTCCAATCTCTTCCACGAACTCAACGTGGTATAGTTCTTTGGGGAGCCTGTCAATCCGAGGTTTCTTGGTTACCAGCCAATTGTTGTTAACCATTTTGCTCCATCTTAGGGGTTCTTCATCCCAGAACTCTTGCGCTGACTGGCGAGTGATATCTGCATTCTCAGGAAAGTCAGGTATCCCGAGCAACTCCTCAATGTGTTCAGGTGTGATTAAGAGGAAAGGCTCGCGGTTATCTTTATAAATTCCTCGTCTCTCAGGGTCGTAATGCTCTGCACAAGCAATCACCAATTCCGGACACTGCACCGAGACAGGGAATGCTGCTGCTTGGGGTAGGCCACTGTGGTAAAGCCTATCAGAGAAAATGGTTTTGCCTTCAGTTTTCACTCGCTCGCAAAACTGTTGCACGTTGATGTGACCCAGATTTGTATCAGTGATGTTGTCATATGCTGACTTAATGGAGCTGGGAGGAATAATTCCTTGGAATTCATATTTCAGGGCAGATTTATTAGATTTTTCCACTGGCTTCCTCGATCTCCCTGTAGATTTGGATCTTTCGGCCATTATGAATTTAATCAAAAGGTGACTCAGGCACGCCAAACAATGCAAACGGGGCTGGGTCTCAGTCTCCGACACCCCGTTGATGCAAGAAAAATATTCCCGTTATATTATTATTATTATTATTATTATTTTAAAAAAAAATAATAATAATAATTGATCTCGAATTACAATTTTAGTATGTTAATAAAAACAAATCGAGACCAAGCTCGAATTCTAACTCTGACAATAACAATTAAAATCTCCCGATTTTAATATTTTGCGTGAATGAAGTATCCGTGGACCTGCGTGGGTATTTGATTTGTATTTATTTCTTACATGCATGGGAGCTCTCTTCCTTATCCTTGGCGTGGGCTTTACAATCTTGAAAAACCAATTTGTTCTGTAGTCTGGATGCGTTGAAATGTTCTTCTGCTTGCCTGGTGCATGGAAATTTGCCTTATTACTTTCAACCTTTCCTTTCAGCTGGGCACCTTTAGTTCCATGTGGTGAAATCTGTCCTTTGCTGCTCTTTTTCTCTTGGCTCAGGCAACTTCCTTCATTCTTCTCTTTTGTAATCTGTTTCTTCAAAACAAATGCTCTCACGCTTCTTTCCTTTTCATTGGCAAAGGAACTTCTCCTAGTGGATGCCTGGAAATATCTCTTTCTTTTTCGGTTTCTTTTGTGGGCATGGCCTGAAATGATCACTCTTGTTTATTTGAAAACAACCTTTTATTCTTCAGCAGTTGCCATGAAATCTTTTTATTCTTGTCTTGTAAAAAAACTTGTTTTTCCTGCGCACCTCCTTAAAACTAGATTGTGCAGTGGAATTTAGAATTTTTGTCTTTATTTTCTTTCAAAAACCTTGGACTTCTGCTTGGACTGTGCAAAAACTCCTTTACATGCAAATGCGTTTGGTCTTTTAAAAAAAAAATGTTCTTTTCCCTTTTTAGGTGTGAATGCACAAAGCTTCTTTCTTTTACTTTTGGGATTAAAAATTTCTTCTGGGCTGATTTGTGTCTTTCCTCTTCTGCCCCTGGTGGTTTCTTTTTGTTGTCTTTTCTCCAATTAAAATAGTTTGCTTCCACCTTTCATTTCCTGGGTGCATGAATTTATATTATTTCAAAACTGTTCCTATTCTTTCTTGTTTTAAAAATTCTTTCTCTTTGGCATGCGTGGGATTTTGATTTCTTTGTCTTCTTCCTTGTGCTGGTGGATATCTCCTTTTTTCCTTTTTAATGTTTCTCTCTGGCGCCTTTCTTTCTTTGGCTGAGCAGTGCGTTGAAAAGAATGCATTTTGTCTTATTTATTTGGGCAAAACATTTTTGAGTATTTGGTTTGGCACTTTGTGGAAGTTCCTTGGACAGTTCTTTTACCTCTCCTCTGTGCGCAGGCGCAAATGTATTTGTGGATTTAGTCTATTTTATTGTCCCTTCTATCCACGTGCCTGATTGGAAATTTTTCTTTCTTATTTGACTTTCCTTTTTTTTGGAATTTTCTTCTTCTTATGCAATGCTGGAGCTTTGGAAACAAAACCAAAAACTTTCTTGTATTTCTTCTTCACAATGGCGTGGAAGTTTCTCTTGCATAATGCTAACAAAATATTATGTCTTCTTGAAGAAAAAAGAAATTGAAAGCTTCTGAATTTTTCCAACGGGTTTGATGGAGGAAGTTACGAGGATTAATTCAACTTCCTCTCTTCCCGGGTAGTGGCTTAAGTGCCAGGGGGGGAAATGGGAAAAGCAACGGGCAATTGCCAACGGGAATGGCAAAATGGGTTGGCAATCCCCGTCCAATTTCCCCATGTGGGAAATTGGGGAATTTTATGCCCGTTTGCCAATCCATGATTTGGCAATTGGCAGAGGAAAACCCACGTGCGGGAAATTTGAAGGAAATTGCCAAGAAAGTGGAAATCCGGGTTCAGGAAGCCAACCCGGCAGTTGGAAACGAAAGCTTACTTCCCCGGCACTAAAACTTGTCGAATGAACTTTAATTTATATTTATTTAATTAAATACTCCTTAAGTGATTTTTTTAAAAATTAATTTAATCAAACAAGGAGCAATTAATTAATTAAATATTAATTAATTATTTTAATGTATTTTAACGCGTTTTAAAGCCTGGCGGGAAGAGTTCTTGCCCGAAAATCATGAAACGAAGACCGAAACGATCACAAAAATAAGACGATTGCAAAGAGTCCAATTAACCACGCAAAGTAACACAATTAAAATTTTTCCAATTTTTAATTTTGGACATTCATTTTGTCCAAACATAAGGCTATTCTATCTTATCAATCAAATCCTTATCTTTCATAAATTCAATTTGCTCAAATTTAATCTTATCATATTCTATCAATCAAAAGTCTTATATTTTGAACATTCACTTTGTTCAAATTTAATCATGTCTTATCTTATCAATCAAAATCTTATCTTTTGGACATTCACTTTGTCTAAATTTGAGTCTATCAAATCCCAATCAATCAAAAAATTTATCTTTTGAACATTCACTTTGTCCAAATCTAAGCATATTAATCAATCTTATCCAATGTCTTATACTTTTATATATTCACTTTATCTCAAGTTTAAGAAAATTACTCAAATCTAAATTCATATCAAAGTAATCTTTCTTAATCAGATTCATCGATATCACATCTTACTTAATTTTTTCCCCTTTTTTAGTAACAAATGGTGGAAACTAGAACTAAACACTATGACATCTTTGGAAAAAATACAACAATCCTTTTCACATTGACATTTCTAACGAAGATGAAGAAAATAAGCAATTTAATATTTTAGAAGATAGACAAGCATAACTTGATGAACTTTTAAGACAAGATAAACATCAATTTATTCTTCGTCTTCTAGAAATGGGAGTTAAACTACCTTCAAATTTTAGTGATGAGAACTTGAAACATCTTATCTATAAACCCGAATCTAGCAAAAGTAAAAAAAATCTAGCACTTCCACGAATACATCCAATGAAGATTTATTCATTAAAATTCAAGAGATGAAAAAGGAATTGTCTAATATGGATTCTAATGTTTCCCAAAAAATGAAGAGAAGGTTTAACCTAATCACGAAGTAGAAAAAAATATGTACATTTGTCTAAAAACTCTCCATTCACGTAATAATGGAAGAGCATGAAAGAAACAATAATGGGGATGCAAAAGCAAACTAAGAAATTCAATTTTGAAGAACTTTTTACCATATCCATTTGATAAAGAAATGTTATGCACATTATTTCTGTAATCTTTTGAGATCCCAAAATTTTATACATACAAAGGAAAGCATGACCCCACAAGAAAATGTTAAATATTTTTTCATGGTATACTAAGAGGTAGCCTTCAACTACATTTATCTCTTACATCTCTTCCTTAAGAGTTTAGGAGGAAAAGCCTTAGATTGGTTCTTACATATTTTGAGAGGCTCGATCACAACATTTTCTAACTTATCAAATAATTTTGTTAAACACTTCTCCTTCAATATAGATTTAGAAATCACAATGATGGACCTTTGTAACACTAATCAAAGGGATAATGAAACATTCACATCATTTCTTCAATGATGGAGAGGAATCTCAAGAAGGTTTCCTTTTTCTATCCTTGAAAAACAATATGTAAGAATTTTAAATCCTAACCTTAATTCGGAACTATCATTCCAAATGTAAATTCATTGCTTAACAAACTTTGAGTAATTCATTGAAAAAGGAGAACAAATCAAAATGCATCTCATAAAAACTCCTTTGAAAGATCAAATTAACAAGGATAATAAAAAATCTCAAGATAATTCAAATTTTTTCAATCACAATTGAAACATTTTCAACAACGGGGTCATTAATACTCATTATGTTCAAAACATGCAAAAAAAACTGTCTAAAACAACCAATTCAAACAACCAACCAATCAATATTTATAGTAAATAAATTACTCCCCGTGACATTAGACGAAGACAATTCACAACCATTGAATGAATTATTTCTAGTGTCCTTCACCAATTATAAATTGTTAATATGGTAGTTTATCCCATTACAATACCCTTTTAAGAGGGTTAAATGAAACCCACATGGTATAAATAATCAAAATATTACGAGTACTACCACATCAATGGTCACTCTACTTATTCTTTTGTAAGACTCCATCATTACAATCAAGATTCAATCAATCATGGAGATATTTAAATAGAAAACAAAACAAGTACCAATACACCCAATAAGAAATTGAAGGTGTTCGAGGATCCATTTCCAAAACATGATACAAATGATAAAGCTAATAATAAGGGACAATATTCTAATAATGTGAAGTTCAGTTCCATTATTTCATTCATTGATCACACTCCTAATAATGTAGCCATCGTAAAAATCAATACTCCTATGTATGTGGTGACAATGCAAAGGGAAAAGGTTTGGGTACCTATAGTCAAGAAGCCGTCTACATCAACTATATCTATCGTTGTTCCAAAAACCTCCATCTCATTCATTTTATATTGAAATGGTAATGGAGGAGACGCATACACAGATATATATCCTTTCATTGTTAAATCCTATGTTTAACTCCATGAATACCATCAAAACCAACACCTCTAGTGTTGTGGTAGCAACACTAAACAAAAGTTTTGACATCATTCATGATACCTCAGGAATCCAATCCTAAGTCTATGACTCTTTCACAATAGTTGTCCAATATAAAGTCTTCATTTGTTTCTCATGACATTATCAAATAGTCAAAGGAGAATCTACACAAATACCTCTCATGGATATGACCAAAACATCACCTACATTTCAAATCATCCTTACACGTGCACTCCATGATGTGCATATTCCTAGGGGTGTCAATACATAACCTTTTCAAGATTTCATCGCGAAACTTTCTTCAAACAATTTCAATCCTATCATTTGGCCCTCGTTCCATTTTGAAAAACTTATATCATAAACATCAATTCCTTATGCATTGAAGAATTCATCCTTAATCATAAAATCATGAGAAATCTTATAGAAAATAGAGAAATATTATTTATTTGTTCATTGAAATAATTAAGATGTCTTGAAGGCCCATCAACAGATTAATTTTTCATTCCATTCACACCTGAGGAAAACATTTACATTGATATTATTTTCAAACCCCAACCATCTATACCTTTTACTCCATCAACATCTTCTCCTCCAATTTTAAATAAATTTAAATCTTTATTAGAGGATTGAGATCAAATGAATATAAAAATAACAAACAATATCTAGCATGTAAAGTACAGAAAAGTATACAATATAGGAAAATGATAATGACTTAGATTTTATTTGAGATATCTTAGCTAATTCTAGGATGGAAGATGATTGGAACAAAATGCGTTTAGATTGTGTGATCTCTCCCTAGAAAACTGGGGCCTGATACTTCTTTATATAGGAATACCCACAGTAGGATAGGACCTCCCTGGGTATTAGTGTCAAATTTGAGCTCTAGAGTCCCTACAAAAGCTCTACTCTTGGTCCTTTTAAGGTCTAAATTTACCTCTTTTCATTATTTTTCACTTTGGATATGTCGTAGGGTTCATGTATAACACATATACCTGTAAAACAAACCCTAGTTGTCTACACAAAGCTCAAGAAAACATAATATGAAATAAATAATGTATATGCTTGAGTTGTACTGTCCTCTATGGTCACCCCAATATGATTGTCACCGAGCAATGAACTATATTTTAGAATCTATGTAGTTCTTTTGTATGTGATTGATATCATGCCCCTTAAAGCTAGATTTTCCTTATGCCAATTGCACTGATATAATGGGATAAAACTACTTTACACCCAAGATGAATGTGTAAAATGGAATTCATAGTAATCCCTCCTATACATTGACTAATGCATCCGAAAATTCTATCCTTGAGTGTTTCTCTCATAGATGGTAGATAGAGAGTGACAGCCCAAAAAATGTCCTATCCCTAATAATAGTTATTACGTTGTATACATATATATGAATTCCTTGTTTTAAATTTGACACTTAGTGAGACAAAAAATTGACCTAGGTCATAAAATAAATATTAAAAAAAGCCCCGAAAAATGAAGCAACCCATAAGTTGGAAAATAAAGTAAAATGTAAAAAAATGTCCAGAAGGGACACTAGCACCTGGGTAGAAGTGTCCTAATTGAGCAGTATTGTTGAAAATCCAAGAAGAAAAAACAACACCAATAATGGGGATAGTTATCCCTCTGACACGAGAAAAATATATGCTTGCAAGTAGTCAGAGGAGAAGTCACAATCAAAGTCAATTGAAACTAGTAAAAAGGATTGAGAAAAGGTGTCAAAAATGTCTAATATTCGCACTTGGAAATCATTCATTACCAACATAATATCATTGTGATGTAATGGTACTAGGTGTATATTTTTATGTCTACAAAATCTATATGTGAAGAGTGATGATATAGACACCCATGTGTTGTGTACCTAGACCCTATATAGAAAGGAAGGAAATAAACCTTTATAACATATCCTTACATAAGACTGTTATTATCAATAAATAACCTTAGTGACTATATTGCTTCTTCAGTCCTAGGTAGAATGTTGAGGGTAGGGAGAATCTTGAAGAAGAGATTGAGATATTGTGCACCCCTAAGAAGGGGTTGGTAAAAAATTGATTCAAAGAAAATAAATTTGTTATTTGTTCCCTTTAGGATACTAGAAGGGAATGAGGGGGAGGAGGAATATGATGAAATTTATCTCATAACCTGACATATAAATAAATATACAAGGAAATGTGAGGGTACAGAAACCTGTGCATGCACTAAGAAAAACTTTTTAAAAGAACAATGATATCCAAATTGAAGAAACTTTTTTATGATTATTAACTAGTCTGCTTACTTGTTTTTACAAAAAGTAGGGCATCCTAAGAAGAGGTGCAAGGAAGAAATAGGTGAGGATACCAAATATGAAGGATGTGAATAAGATAAAGGAGAAGAGGATTTGAAGACAATTCAGACACCACCCAAAGTGATAACCCCACCCAAATTTCTCATGTATAATGGGAAGAAAGGAGTAGAATAAGTTATCGAACGTAGGAGGATTTGGCACAATTACCTCCTAACAAAACCCTTGAGATCATAACTTTGGAGGAGATGAAGAGAAAAACTAGGAAAGGTAGGAAGAGAAATCACCTATTAAAAAAAAGGAAAAGGAAAAGTAAATTAAAAATATATGTAAGAGGACAAGCTACTCCATGAATAAGATACCACTAAAACTCTCTACACTTGGTTACAAATGGTAAAGAAGGATAAGTACTTATATATCTTGCAAGAAATGTATCCTGATAACACAAAAAAAAAAAACTTAAAAGGGGTATCCTTTATGAAAAACATAAACACAAAAAAATTCCACTTTGAGGTTCTCAATGTCAAGGTACACTAGCCTCTTACCAAAGATACAAAGGAATTAGTAGTGTCTTATATATATTCCTACCACATATCATACACCCAAGATTCTAGTGTGATAATCAAGAAGGTCAATGAAATATTTTGACAAAATTTATCAAACATTATCGTACTAGAAGGAAACAAACAACCCACATAGACTAAAGGCAATAAGATCTAAAGTCTAAGAAAGAAATACTTATGTCCAAACAAGAAAATAAGATGAAGCTACAGTACCAACACATGGTCGTGGAAATTAAGGCCATAGATTTGTGTCAATGGATCCTTTGGGATGATACCAACTTAGAAATTGATGTACCCCTCAACCAAATAGATGAAATATCCAAACTTGAAGTCCTAGTTCACATGTTCCTCAAGTAGAGAAAAGATGATGGTGGAGTGTGATCAAAACATCTAAAAAAGGTAGAGTAATATAAAATTAGGGAACTTTGCATGAAATACTTTAAGGAATGCGAGGACTTAGGAACCAAGCTAGATGAAAATGCCACCTTTGTATGAAAATTTTTCCCAAGATTTACACATAAAGGTAAGATTTTACATGTGTGCATCCATCCCAAGTAACAAAATTTCAACTCCTTAGGTCTATAAGTATATATGAAAAATGATAAGGCTATAAGGGAGATGTTTCCATAGGAGATGGAGGATATAAATATATAGATCAATGTAAAAATAGACAATCTCAAACTTTTCCTCACCTACATCCACAACCAAACATGTAAAGAGAAAATCAAACTTGAGGAAACCAAAAAAAAAATTGCGTTGAAAGTAAAAATAAATGACCCCTTAAAAGATGTAAAGGAATTGAATGACTTGGGAACACAAGTGGAAAAATTTATTGCAATCATAAAAACCATACTCACCAAGTGACAATGCTTTGAACATCAACTAAGCCAAGAAGGGTGAGACATTTCTATGGAAGTTAATAAAGGGTTACTTGAGGTTAGGGAACCAAGTTAGCATGGGGTGATGTAAACCCCATATTTTTTCAAGCATATACAAGTATCAATCTAAGTAATCTATGGATTATAGCATAATGCATTTTGGGTTAGTGTGTGCATGCATCTACTTGAAGATAGGTATTCTAAGCTATGAAGACTTATGAACTTTGGGTAGTTTCCAGTGATCAAGTGACTTTGTTTGATCACCATTATGTATATTGGTATGTAACATTATATGATAATTTTGTGTACACGTATATGCGTTTATGGATATTATGAATATGTATATGTTCCTATACACATACATTTTACCATCCCTCATCTTGGTGAAAAGCACTGAAGTTACAGGGTGATGTGCTCCTAAAACATTCCTTATCTTTCAGGTGAAGAATGGAAGGGATGGGTATTCTGTCATTCTCAGTTACATCATGAACTTATGTGATGAGCCCTTCATGGAGATAATACTAGTGATCCACCTAAATTAATCTCTATTCTGTGTACATCAACTTCATAAGGTAGCGGTCAATGAAATGAAAAGTAAAAAGTGGTTCTGGGAATAACTCTCATGTCGTAATTCCAAGACATGGTGTCATCATATTGAAGTCATGTATGAGATTCATGCCTGACCTTGAACCCTGTCGCATTGAACACCGTTCTGGATTGGCACCATGTTTAGAGACCACCTCCACCACATTTTGGTTTATTACTGACCCTCCCGGAAACTACCTATTCGAAGTAATGTATGAGCTTGTATAGGTGTCCAGCTCGGGGAATGGACCCCTGAGGCCTTCCATATACAACCAGAAATTACCCACCGCTAGGGTAAATATGGATTGGGCTCATTATAAATCTTTACATAATCACTATTTTATGGATATGAGTAACTATGTATATGCTAGAATCTCTCTTTACACATTATGCATTATTGAACCCACTTAATAAATTTATATTATTCCTTCAGTAACTATGGAAGGGCCACTAACTAACAACTGGAGGTGACACTTGGATCCTTCGATTGTATGTATAATTATTTTGTTAAAATCACTTTCATGCGATGTACTAACACTTATTCCTAACATGATGACACTTTTGATGCATGTATAAGGAGATTTTTTATGTTTACGAAATATTGTATCACCTATGAGTGTTGATAAGTTCTAATTTGTAAGTTTTTATGTAATGAAATATAGAAGGTTAGTGTGGAAAATTATATTTCGTTCTAAGGCACGGACGTACCAAAATAGGATGTGTATGCGTATTAGAACATCAACAGAGTTGAAGAATTATCCAGGTTTTAACATAAGGATATATTTTTGGAGATAGCGTTTTGGTAGCATTTCACAAACTTGTAGAAAGTTTTCATTATTGGTCAAGTGACAATGTAGTTTTACCTATTTTCATGGAGTGAGGGGTTATTCCCAAATACTATAGTCGCATTGTATGGACAACATTGCCATATAGATTTGAGCTTCCACATACCTGTTAGGTATACTCGAAAGTACCCTATTGTTAGCACACTTGCATGTGTGGTTGTTTTTGTAACTGGCTCATGGCTATTATTTGCATGGTGAACCAATTGTGGGATTGGTTAAGCCCTGAAGGGAAGTTACTCATTGTATATAACTAATTTATTGGACTCTCTAAGTACAGAGAGAGTGTGTGTCTATATCATGTGAGAACTTTTGGTTACATTGAGATTCATGTTGTTAGAATCCCCTACAAGGACATTATCGAGAGTGGGGGTACTACTAGAATTTTTTACATTGGCATAGCTTATGTGCATTAGTGCATTTAATATAATGAGAGGTCCTTGATGTGACTAAGTCCATGAAATGTTATCATGGTTATAGATCACCTTTTTCATACCCTTGCAATTCATCATTTTTATAGTATTCATAAAAAATAACCTTGTTATCCTCTTACGATATAGATCTTAATATGCTACTGTACATCAGGACATATTAGTCATAGTATCTGATATTACCTTTCAAAATCTTCATAGATGCTAACATCCTGCAACAGTAATCTTGGAGAGGGTCCGGGTACTTTTAGCGACCCATTACTTAGAACAGTGAGTGCATCAACCTATGGCTAAGTGATGTTGTTTAGCGCATTTGGGCTTTTATTGGTGATAGTCTGGACTACATTAACCATTGGTTCAATTCATCGGCTAAAAAAATTCTAATGTATCATCACTATCATTATATATATCGTAATGATTTGACATTATTGGTTAACCCTAACAAGTGTTGAGGAGTAGATACAAATATCTCGAAGAAAAATATGCACATGGAGGTTCAACACTGGATCTGATTTTAAGGCATTGAAGTGTGGGTGGAAGCATAATATGTATGACTAGTTTGTATGAGAGCTTCTTTGTATCTTTCCAGATTATACAAACTGTACGAGTGGCTACAGTTTCTTATGCATCTAAGTGGAATTGGAGGTATCGCAACACTTGTCTGGATGCATTGGAGAATTTTAGGTCCTTATGATACTCTTGATCTGAATTGGATCTCACAAGTTGTGGATACTTGCTTCCATATGGTAAGTTTACAAACAGTGTATATCCATGGAGGTACTCAATTTCTACTTATTGGTTGCCCAGAGGTAGCTGAAATTCCAATTTTTATTGGTATTCATAGGGGAAATTACAATACAAGTAATTCCATTGGTGATTAATATCTTGATGGTAACCCTGAATTTGGAGATTAAATATGATGGCCAACTAAACCCCATATACACAGCACGGAGGGTAGGATACAGGTTTGGTGAAATATGGCAGACCTAGTAGGACTTAGAAAGGCAGAGAGAAGAAAGGTCTATGCTTTAAAACCCTATTAATGAGGCACCCAAGAGGGAGATAGAGAATTTAACATGACTAATTTTGGCAGAGTAGGATGACATTGAGGAGAGATATGGCTTGTCAAAGTCTTATTTAGAGATCACGTAAGAGGCATGGAGCCAGAGTATCACGAACTCCCCCATTTGGGAAAGCATGATAGGGATCCATCTCCTCATGGGAGTGCACTAGTAAGAACCTTGGTCGCCTTCTGAATCAACCTGAAAAACTATTGTGCTTGGTTTTCTAGTACAAGCTAATCCAATCAGCAAGCTAATTGGACCAGTAGGAGAGTAAGATCTAATGACATAGCAATTACATGATGGCAGCACAAACATCATTTGTTGTTGTATGGGAGGTACCTTTTCAGGTGTATCATCAACACAAAATACATGCGCATCAATTTTTGGGAGTAACTTCTACCATGCAATGCTTCTAGACTATGGAGTATAGTACAGTTTCTACTATTTTGACACAGGGAAGTACATATTATGGTCTGAACCTAACTACAAGTGGAGGATCATGGAGGTATAGGGGGCTCTAGTTTGGGGGATCTAGTGGTTCTAGAGGTAGAGGAATACACATGAGGTTCTTAGATTAGGTGGGCAAGTGTCCACACCAACCCCATTGGCAATATTTACATGAAGATGTATCTTCATCTTCCAAAGATAGGGGCATAAAATATGCTATCTTAACATGTGCACATGTGTGAATATACTATGACGCTACATAAACATCGTATATCACTGGCTTCTAAGAGCGTAGACAATCAATTTAGCTACTACGTTACAAGGACACGCACATAGTTGGTACAAAAAATTTAACCTTGATCAAACCTACTGGTGTTTCTATAGACTATACAATAGTTAAAAGATGCATTCCTTAAATATATTTATACATCCCTTGAGCCCTTTGAGTCAAAAGAGTATAAGCCACTCAAGGATATTAAAATTCAAGGTCCTACTTGAAAGTGTCCTAGAGAGTATGATGCCCATTTTAAAACCCTGTTATCTAATGTTTCTTATGATATAAACGAAATTCAGCATGCACAATGGTTCGTTGGGGGGCTGATTACCCCTTTTAGGAGGGCATTATCACGTAAGACATACATTGATCCACGTGAAGCACTTGAAGTAGCCTTACGTGTTGAGGAAGTTGGAAGCATAAACACTAGGGTGAGCCCATTTTTAGAAGCACAGATTATAGATATGGCAAAGGAGTTGGAGACACTATCAGAAAATTCAGCACATAAGACGTGCATAGGGATTTGTTGCACAGATTGTGAAGTAGAAGGTCACACAAAGGATAGTTATCCTCGTAGATCAATGCACTCCTTGTTTTTGGATTGTGAGATATACCATTTAAGCCATGATGCTAGCCGTTGCCCAATATAATAATGCGCGATAAGGAAGAACGTTTAAAGCTACTATAAAATCTGTAGGTCCACGACTCATGACATGGAATACTGTCGGCTGATTGGTCAAATCCATGATGTTATGGATATTGGTGTATGACAAAAATGAGTCTCAGATAACTCTAAAGGAAAGAACGAGCATCAAGATTGAGATCACAAGCAGGTGCACTATGATTGGAATGAAGGGCATTTTGAAGGTAGTTGTGGCAAAGGTTGAGGATACCGCGGTGGATTCAGAGGACGAGGCCATGGTGGTGAAATTAGAGAGTTCCCTCATGGAACATGTTATACATGCAGATCTCCTAACCACTATAGGAATGAATGTCCTTAGAATATTACATGTTCTTTTTGTGGAAAGAACCATAGCTGTGAGGAGTGCATAGACTTGTATGAGCCTATTAGCAAGCAGCATAAACAAGAAAACAAAGGTGCAAGGATGGTTAGGATACAACGCACTGTGGAACATCAATGGATGCCTAATTTGGAAGTAGAGTATGAGGCATTGCAAGTAAATCACTACCTGCATTGAGGTGGCACGCACTAGAGAAGCATTGCAGCAGAAGCCTACCATCACTAAGGAGGAGGTTATACATGGACGGTACCCAAATCCTTCCCATCATAAGGAGGTTTATTAGAAAACCATATAAGTTCTCAGAAATCTTCAGAGTGAGATATAATACTTAAAATAGTAATCACGGAAGATGGAGCAAAAGAAAGCATTAGAGACAGTCCAAACTGATATAGATGACTTGAAAGAAGTGTGCAAAATGCTACACTAGGAACATATCATTCCACTATTATGGAATTGGTTAATAGGAAAAATTTCATGCACAGGCGTTGAGACTGGATGGTAGATCCTACGTGTGATTCTTCCACCTCATAGCCTAGATTACGACAAGGAAATCACTCTGAATGTTGTTTTGGATGGGTAGCTATTGAGTAATATATTGATTAATACATACATGGAAGTCAATGTTCTTACTTTAGATGTGTTGGTTTGAAAATTTGTCAAATGGATAGATCTATGGATAAACGAGCCAACATTGTGCAGGGCATAGCCCCTCTTTGAGTCAGCAAAGTGAAACTATTTTATTGCTATTCTACTAGTAGGAATCTTGTGCAAGTCTCACAATATTCTTCCTTCAGGGGTCGAGATCTCATCCTAGTAGAGTAGTTGAACAGAAAGGAATGAAGGAAGGAAAGGAAAGAAGGGATAGGAGGAAAATATTTCTTCGTAAAATACTTAACAGGGGGTTGAGCAGGAAGAGGATTACCTCTTTTAACAATAGTTGGGGGTGTGGATGACGCAGCCTTCTCTTTCTGCACATTGGCAATGACCTCTGCTTCTTTTCCTTGTGAGCGGGTAAAATGCATAATCTATTGTCCACTTGCATATCCTTGGGGTACCCTCTTCTTCATTGGATTCTTCCTCATCAAATTCCATATACCCGATAGGAGAGTCGTCAGTCGGTTCACCGACATCTTAATCATCTTTGCCTTGAGACAAAGGTTCTTCATAATTTTTCTCTTCTTCTTCAATTTTGGCTAAAGCGTTGACTGGAGGAGCCTCAAGCGCCAACTGCGGAGCAGTTGCAAGCAAGCGCGGCCTTTGTGGAACATTGTTGGAAATGAGATTCCTCCGTGGGATATCCTGGTATGAGAACTGGGGGAAGCTTGGGCTAACTTAGTTTCTTTAATGCAAGCAAGTCATTCGCCATCTTTTGAAATGTTTAGATCAGATGAAGTGTGCCTGAGAGAAGGGCCCATACAGATTTAAGCTTGGATGCTTTACCACTTTCAATTCTGCTAGATATTAGCAAGTTGTCTTCTATTACAATGGTGGCAACAGCCTGGGCAAGATCAAGGTAGCTACTTGTTCTTGCAGAGAGTAAGAAACTTACTTTCGAGCTCATAGCATTTACGAAGAAACACTTTGATTTTCTGGTGTTGGAAGCATGGCAACAGGCACACAATTGATTAATGCATTGAACCTGGCGATAAAATCACGCATGGTATCATTGGCCTCCTTCTTTAGGTGAGTGATCTTGATGATAACAATGCAAATGCATCTTCCGAAGGCTTGTACCTGTCTTCAAAAGCATCCCGCAAGGTGGCCCAACTGGTGGATAGATCCGGCTGGCAAATGCTGAAACCATTCTGACTGCGGGCCCTTGTAAAGTTTCTCGAAAAAGGTGAACTGACACATCTTCATGGGTCACATCTAGGATACTGCATGACATGATGAATGCAGATATGTGTGAATCTATGCTTTGGTTTCCTCTCCCATCAAATTTGGGAAAATTCTTTCGGTTTCTATGTGGGAGCGCGTGAACAGGATGTGGCAAAGCTAGGGGACCCATAGCATTTCCCCATGGTACTGCCATTTGAACGGAGTGGAAAAAGAACACGGGCTGGAAGCTGGACAGTTTACGCTGAGTAGCAAGGCACTACAAAGTGATGTAGATGTTCCTAATGAGAGATGCTTCCTTCATGGAGGTGAGACACTTCTGGATGACTGTTCAGCCAAACTTAGTGACGAGAAGCGAGATGGTGTTATACTGAAGTTGTGCCTTTGAAGCAGGTCGAAGGTAAGATCGACCTCTCCATGAGCTCTCCTGCTATGAGTAAATGGTTCACCTGCCAGTGTACCTTCCAGATCTGTAATATTTTGGAGCAGATTTAAAAACTCTTTTTGGTTGTACTTGCTGATTTTCTGATTTTTCTGACAAAAACCAGCAGTTGTACTTTTCTAAATATTTAAATTTTATCCCTCTTTTGAAAACCGATTGTGGTTTATGACAAAGAACAACGAGGATAAAATGAATGGTAAGCTTAGTAAGCTGATTTTTGAATCTAGAGTTGACTTTTCAAAGAGTTTGAAAATTTTGGTAAACTATCAAAAACTCAGATCTACGGAAAAATACATATTTTTATAAAAAATCAGTGAACTAAAGATCTCCATCTAGGTCCAGATCTATGGATGTCTGAAGAAAATTTTCAGTTTGGAGTACTTTTGCAAAAAATTTGGATTTTAAACAAAAGTTAAAATTTGCAAACAGGTAGTGATTTTTCTGATTTTCACTGATTTTTTAAACATACCACCATCATAGATCTGATAGATCTGTTCGATCCCCAGTAGAGTCACCAAAAACTGTTGGTTTGAAAATCTATCGAATGGACAGATCTATGGATAAACGAGCCAACAGTGTGCAGGGCATAGCCCCTCTTTGAGTCAGCAAAGTGAAACTGGTTTATTGCTATTCTACCAGCAGGAATCTTGTGCAAGTCTCACAATATTCTACCTTCAGGGGTTGGGATCTCATCCCAGTAGAGTAGTTCCGACGAAGAACAGAAAGGAATGAAGGAAGGAAAGGAAGGATCTGAAGGGAGAAAAGAAATGAATTCCAAAGTAGAAAGGTCAGAGGGTCTATGTTTTGGGCTGGTAGTAAACAGAGCCGAACCTACTTGCATAGATGAACAAAGCAATACTGATGAATAAATGACAAAAAAGTAGAGATAGATCCAACAGAATAAACACATAGATCTGACATAAGAAAGATCAGATGCCCATAACACACATATTCAGCACAAAGTCTCAATATTTGTATTAATGTTTTCTTCTGTTACAAAAAGTACAAAGCCTTTTCTTCTCACTTCTATTTTTCATCTAAAAAATATCCACCCCTTGGATACAACAAGTATTCAAGTATATATAGAAGGAGAGAAGAAAAGAAGACAAAAGCAAACCAACCACTTAATTACAAAAATATCTTACAAGAGATTCCAAATTCATTTGTTGACTTTTGACAACTTTGTGGATGACATCATCCCATGGTGCAACATGGATGATGTCATCGTTTGTGTCAACACACTTTAGATAATTACAAGGAGAAAGTCGGGAAGAAGGAAACTATTCATCGTCATCCCGCGGCTGAAAGGGGGTATCCTGCTTTTGCTGCTGCTCAGGTGACGAGATGTGGAACTGGGCACGGTATTCCATGAACTTGCTGATCATGGGTTGAAGTTGATCCTGGGAAGGATCCTTGTGTCAATCACTGATAGCTTCGCAAGTCTTCCGCTCATCTGTGAGCTTTTCTGGGAGTTTGGAATAATCATTTTCTGCCTCTATCAGGTACCCAATGAAGTCACGACAGGCCAGCAGGTTGTTGATGGATTCGGCGTCGAAAGTGACCTCTGGTCCCAGCCCCTGCAAAACGATCTCCTTGAAGATCCGAATAGTTTCATCCACCTTTCTTAAGGTGAAAGAAGGAGTGAGCAAACCCAGAGACATTCTCAAGACAATTTGCTCCATCTGATGCATTGCATCCAGGGCTTCCTCCTTGATTTTGTCGATCTTCTCCAGGACAAACTCCAGCTGATCAACCCGATAATCCAGAGTAGAAAGGATTTTGTTGAGGGCTCTGGGGTGTCCAAAGACGCCGAACTTGACCAGATCTTCGACTGAACAGTCGAGCATTTTCTGAAAGGTCTCATGCTGCATCTTGGCATGGTCCAGCTCTTCGGAGATGGGTCCTGCTATCACCTGGAGCTCTCTGTTCACCTGATTGATATTCTGATATAATCCGGTGAACTTGGCGATCACTCCCTCACTTTCTTTGAGGATTTGGTTCCTCCAGGCGGAAACTGCCATGCCCTGCTCACCGATTTTGGCATATTCATTAATCTTATCCTGGCTCAAAGGCTCAGGAGTTTCGGCGGCAGTTGTAGGAGGCGCACTGCCCATTTTCTGCAAGGCATGGAGAAGATGTTTATTTTTCTCCTTTAACAGCCTTTTCTCTTCCTTTGCTTCCTGGAGCTTCTTGCAAAGGGCGTCAACTGCAGATAGGGCCTCTCCTTGAAGGCTTTCTGAAGATGTCCCCATTGTGACTTGGGTCACTGTGTAATCTGTCGAAGACAGATCCTTTTTATCCTTTAAAGGATTGGGGTATGCTATCTCCATTACTCTCTCTCCTGACGCACTCTGAGAGAAGCGGGTTAAAGGCTTTTGCTTCTTGGTCCCCTTTGATGGGATGACGGAGAAGTCCATCGGTGCGATGGGAACTTTCCTCTTTTGTTGGCTCAGGTGCTGAGAGATCCATGCTGGACTTATGGGAGAGGGGCCGGAAATAGAAAAGGGAGCAGCTGCAGTAGTAGAAGGAAAATGCGTGGAGACACTTGGAGGCGGCATTGAGAGGGAGGCCGAGGAAGTGCTCACGGGAGGAAGAGATACTGCAGGGGAGGTAGACATGGGAAAGGAAGGGAGCTGAGAGATGAGGGAAGAAATGGTGGGGGACAGCTCCGCGAGAGAAGAGAAGATGGACGATGAGGAAGGGGGAACAGCAGAAGATGGGGGAGAGGACACGACCAAAGGAATGGTCGCTTGGGTCACTCGAGGAGGGGAAGGAGGAGAGGGAGAAGAGATAGAAGGGACCTCAATAGTTGCAGTAGTGGCAACATCCTGAGTGGATGTGCCTATCGGAACATCTTCCGCTGCTTCTTTTTCTAGGTTTTCCGAGATTACAACCCGTTCTTGTGAAGCGGAAGGAGGACTTTCAGGAGCTTCCTCTTGGGTGGAGCTTGACTCACTCGCTTTGTCTTTCCCTTTGCTCTTTGGTAGTTGTTTTGGCCTGGAAGGTGCGTTGCCCAATGGAGAAGTGGTGAAATCAACTCCGAGGTAGATGAGACCATTCATTCTGCACCAGTGCTCTGTTCTTCGCAGAGTTTCTTTGACCCTTTCCTCTATTGTCTGAGGCGCTTTGGTTCTGTCAATTACAGCGAAAGGCCAGTCGTCCCCACCCGTGTCAAGATATACCTGATCAACCTCTTGATCAGCAGTTTGATAACCTTTTGGGATGATGGCTACGCCGTACTGGATGATTTCAGCCAAGGCCAAGCGGGAATGGTCTTTCCTTCTGAGCTCGACCTCATGATATAGGTCGATATAAATATCCTTGATCTGTGGAACGTGGATCGGATCGAGTTTGGCCCTGGGCAGGCAATTCCTTGGGTCGAAAGTGGGCCTTGCCGGGAAGTTGTGCTTTAGATTTAGCAGCTCCAGTTCTGCAAACATATCCCGTGCTTTGTGGTGAGAGAGACAAGTATACCTGCCCACTGTGAGGGGGAAAGGAGTTCCACCCTTCTTTCTCTTTAGGCACTTCTCGTGGTAGGTTATAAGCTATCTTGATAGCTCCAACAGGATCAACTTGGGGCCGGCATATCTTGGCAATTTGGTTGGTTCCCCCAAGAAGTTGGCTGCCCTTAGATAGGTGAAGGTGGGGAATTGAGTGAACAAGGCCCCCCATTTCTCTGTAGCTGCAACAATGCTCTTGGTCGTACGACCGTGAGTCATGTTTGGCCTCAAAAGGCAGATGATGCCGTAGAAGAAGGCATCGTTAATCTTTGTAAACTGGGGGATACTATTTTCCAGCTTTAGTTCTGGATAGTATTCATATATTTTGACTTGGGGCCAAACCCCGCACCGCATTAAGGCTGGATAATCTCTTTCTGAGGCTGCAGCATAAACTACGTAGGAGTTCATGTAGAACCTCCCCGTTGTGGTAAGTTGTTGGAGCTGCTCAGATATAGTGCTGCTTATGATCTCCGCCCACTCGAAGCGTTGATCTGGCACATTTTTGTTCATTGTCTCCAAGTATCTCAGCATCCATTTGTGAAAGTAGTGGGCATCAGGAAGCCCAAATACTCTGCTTAGGAACGTGATTGTATCACTGAGTTCCTCTGAGAAATCACTGCAATGAATGACTTATGGCCATCTGGTCACCACCTTCTTGTTTTTCAGGTATACCTCATTCATCAATTGCATACACTGGTCTTCATTATCTTCCCAAGCCTTGGTGCAATCTTCCTGGCTTACGGCCACAAAGTGCCGGTGGTGAGGAATGCCGAGCATTATTTCGAAGTGTCGGGCAGTGAGGTTGATCACGACCTCGCCCTTCTCATTCTGGACACATCTTGTGTCTTTGTTGTAGCAGCGGGCTACTACCATCATGAACTCATTGTTCACAGCACTGACTGGGATCCCTCCAGCAAAATGCAGGCCACTGCCTACCAGTTTGTCCATCCACGGACTTCCTGTGACCCTCCGGGTTCTGGCCCAGAAATCCTCCATATCAATGTGACCAAGTTCTGAATCTCTTATATCCAGGTCACACTCTGCCTGGGATTCGGGCATCCTGACCCTCTGATATTTGTACTTCATTTCTTCCTCTGTGAGCTTGGCTCTGCCCTTAGACTTGGTTGGTCTCTTACTTGATGTTGACATATGTAGTTCTGAACTCAGTTGCTGATCTGCAAGAAGAAGAAGTGAAACCCAATGCAGGAAAGTCATATTAGCTGTTTGATCTTCCATTAAAGCGTTGACAGAAGGAAGAGTTAGCAATTTTAAGGCCTCAGGGCGCAGGGCACATGAACACTGCAGGTTGCAGGGTTAAATAGTATGGCACACAGAAAAGGGGTGCTGCAAGGGATAAATCAGCGCCAAAGGGCGCAGGGCGCATGGACACTGTAGATGACATTTTTTGTTGTTGCAAGCGGAAGTGCGCCTGCGCCATATATATGCATTTTATAACGGGCGCTGATATTTTTCATGTTACACAGGTACAGGATGCACCAAAGGGCATAGGTTTAATGCATGTAACATCATTTTTTCATGCGCCACAGGGGAACTTGGCACGGCGCATGGAAGGTCTGTATGACATGATGTTGCTGTAATAAGGGATGCGCCTGCGCCGTTAACAGTTTTGTACTTGGCGCAAGTAAGGTTGGTGTTGCATGGATGCAAGGTGCGCCAATGGCGCAAGTTTTTGCAATGTTACACATGAGTTTGGTGCGCCAAGAGGGCGCAGGGTTAGCGGGTGTTGCAAGCAAGGAAAGTGCGCTTTGAGGGCGCAACTGTTTTTTATGCAGCAGGCATGGTGGATGCGCCGTTGGCGCGACTGTACTTCATGTTGCAAGGGTGGCGACTGCGCCAAAGAGGAAAAAGAGTAGTCTATCAATTTTTAAGTCTTGTTCTTCCTCTGGAGGGGTTACATGTATTTAAGCCACTTTTGCAGGGTTCCTTGGATGATGAACGGGCTAAAACAAAGAGATCCAAGTGATTTTTTCAGAGGCAGGGTCCTCTTTACCAGCAGATCTGGAAAGAGAGAGAAGTGCATGGGGGAGGACAGCAAAAATAGCAAAGGGAAGCTCCATGGTTTCACAGATATATTTAATCCAACCCCATAAACAAATAGCCAATAACCAAAACACAAAACACAAGAGCAATAAGGACCACTTACCAGGAATATATATAATGTGAGAGGTGAAACTGGGTCCACGACGTGATACGAGAATGACAGGCGTGCTGACAGGTGCAGAGGGAAAAGAATAATCACGTGTTTTCTGACTGGTGAAAGTGACAGGGCGGATGCGCCTATATATAGGCAAAGTTGTAATAAATGTGCCAACCACTTTTTGAAGTGGCGCATCAAAACGCCTGTCGACACTGGAAAGCTTGCGCCCTTTGGCGCATCAAAACACATGTTAACACGAAGTTATGTGCACCCTTGGCGCACCAAAAGTGTTGTCAACACAGAAATACGTGCACCCTTGGCACACCAAAACGCGGCGCAACAAAAATATTGTTGACACAAAGGCGCATGCGCCTTGGCGCATGCAAGAAAGGCGCAACATGGTGAGGCACACCAAAATGTGTGTCGACACTTCAAACCGTGCACCAAAGGAATTAAAGGGGGCACATGCTTACCCTATGTTGCATAGACAATAGGTGCGCCCAATCCAAAAAGACCAAAAATGGCTAAGTTCGGAAAACCAGATTTCCCGGGAAAGGGTTTTGCAACGTTCCGAACGCAGAGGGGTCCCTGACGAGGGACCAGAACAAAATTTGGGTATGGTTACCCGTAAAATTACCCTTGCCAATTTTACTTCCCATCTCTATTAGGGCGTCCTATGTGCTATGCAAATAATGTTTATCTTTGGTTCAAAAAGGGTTATATTAGTTTTGAAAACAAGGAGGAGAGAGTTACTATCCCTTTAACAAATGGAAAATATGTGCCCTATGTTGAGCCCTTAAGTGAAGAAGATATGAATAGGATTTATATACATGCCATCCAAGATCGAGAGATGCTTGAGCCAACTAAGAAAGTGGGAGGATACAGTCTATTAGCAATACTATAATTGTTGCTTGTGATAATTGTGCTCATATAACTTATGAGTTGGTTGGGCGCGAAGTCAAGAGCATATTTACTAAGGGAAGAAAACTGCATTATGTCAGGAGGATAGGTAACAACTCGGTACCTTATTACACCAGAGAAGGAGAACTTGTGGTGTTCCTGCGCACCATGGAGGAACAATGGATAGACCCATTGGAAAGAAGAAATATGCTAGCATATACACTACCGTGGGATAGTAGAATGTTGGTGTGTGGCCCACAAGGATAATCTTGTAGGATGGAATGAAATTAGGATTAGTCTTGCTACTAGGTTTTTCAGGAGAAACGCACCTACTCAAATCTGCACTTATCATGGTAATCAACTTGTTAGCAACCATGTTTAGAAGTGTGAGAGAATCTGGACAGAAAGGTAGGAAGCTTTACCACCCTCGCTATAGGTGCACAAGTTTTATTCCAATTTACAAGGATGTGCACGTGTTTGATATGTATATGCAGAACTCCATATAAAGACTGGAAATTGGCAGGATTTAATTGCAAGAATGGCCCAAACATTTGACATATTCTCTTCAAAGCCTCTGGTGGAAGAAGCATTAAAATTCATAAAGTGATTAACTACGGGAGATAGTGCCAAGGCTAAATAACTCCTTCAGGAGTTATTGGATGAAGGAAACTCAGGGGCACGTCTTGTTGAAGAAATAGACGATGATGCCACACTACTTCAATGCACTTTCCTTGAGAAAGAAAAAGGAAGAATGGATAGACGAGCCAACAGTGTGCAGGGCATAGCCCCTCTTTGAGACAGCAAAGTGAAACTGGTTTATTGCTATTCTACCAGCAGGAATCTGTGCAAGTCCTACAGTATTCTGCCTTCAGGGGTTTGGGATCTCATCCCAGTTGGGGTATTTCTGACTGTGAAAAGAAGGGAATGAAGGAAGGAGAGGAGATAGGATAGATCTGAAGGGAGAAAAGAAATGAATTCCAAAGCAGAAAGGTCAGAGGGTTTATGTTTTGGGCTGGTAATAAACAGAGCCAAACCTACTTGCATAAACGAACAAAGCAATACTGATGAACAAATGAAAAAAAAGTAGAGATAGATCTAACAGAATAAACACACAGATTTGACATAAGAAAGATCAGATGCACATAACACATGTATTCAGCACAAAGTCTTAATATTTGTATTAATGTTTTCTTCTGTTACAAAAAGTACAAAGCCTTTTCTTCTCACTTCTATTTTTCATCTAAAAAGTGTCCACCACCTGAATACAACAAGTATTCAAGTATATATAGAAGGAGAAGGAGAGAGAAGGCAAAAAGAAACCAACAACTAATTACAAAATTTACAAAATATCTAAAAGTCAACTGTTGACTTTGGGGCAACTTAGTGGATAACAACATCCCATGGTGCAACATGGATGATGTCATCATTTGTGCCAACATACTTTTAAATATTACAAAAATGAAAGAAAGCCAAGAGGAGGAAGGCTATTCGTCATCATCTCATGGCTGGAAAGGAGTATCATGTTTCTGCTCAGGAGAGGAAATGTGGAATTGGGCCCAGTACTCCATGAATTTGCTAATCATCGGTTGAAGTTGATCCTGAGCAGGACCTTTGTTGTGATTACCAATGACCTCGCAAATCTCTAGTTCATCTCTGAGTTTCTCTGGGAGTTTGAAGTATTCATTACCTACCTCCGTCAAGTAACCCACAAAGTCACGGCAAGCCAGAAGGTTGTTGATGGATTCAGCATCAAAAGTAGCTTCTGGCCCTAACCCTTGCGAGACGATCTCTTTGAAGATCCGAATGGTTTCATCTGCCTTCCTCAAGGCATATGATGGAGTGAGCAAGCCTGGAGACATTCTTAGGACAATTTGCTCCATTTGATGCATTGCATCCAAGGCTTCCTCCTTGACTTTGTCTATCTTCTCCAAGACAACTCCATCTGATCGACCCGGTAATCCAAAGCAGCAAGGACTTTGTTGGGTGCTCTGGGGTGATCGAAAGATGCGAATTTCAACTAAGTCATCGACTGAGCAGTCGAGCATCTTCTGGAATGTCTCATGTTGTAACCTAGCATGGTCCAACTCTTCAGAGATAGGTCCTGCAATCACCTGGAGTTCCTTGTTAGCCTGACCAATATTCTGATATAGCTCAGTGAACTTCACGATTACTTCCTCACTATCTTTGAGGATTTGGTCTCTCCAGGTGGATACTGCCATGCCTTGTTCACCAATCTTGGCGTATTCATTTATCTTTTCCTGACTAAGGGCCTCAGGAGTTTCAGTGGCAGTTGTAGGAGGTGCACTGCCCATTTTCTGCAGGGCTTGGAGAAGATGTTTGTTTTGCTCTTTTAGTATCCTCTTCTCTTCCTTTGCTTCCTGAAGCTTCTTGCAAAGGGCATCCACTGCAGATAGGGCCTCTCCTTGTAGGCTCTCGGAGGACGTTCCCATTGTGACCTGTGTCACTGTATAATCTGTAGGAGACAGATCCTTTTTATCCTTTGTGGGATCGGGATACGCGATCTCCATTACTCTTTCACCTGAGGCACTCTGAGAGAAGCGGGTTATTGGCTTTTGCTTCTTAGCTCCTTTTGTTGGAATGACGGAGAAGTCCATAGGTGCAATGGGGACTTTCCTCTTGTGCTGGCTCAGGTGTTGGGAGATCCATGCTGGACTTAAGGGAGTGGGACCAGAGGGAGAAGAGGGAACGGTGGAAGAAGAAGGGGCAGCTACAGTGAACTCGGGGAAATGGGTAGAGACACTTGGCGGCGGCATTGATAAAGAAGCCAAATCTCCAATGCTCATAGGGGTAGGAGTCACTGTAGGAGAGGAAACCATGGGGGTGGAAGGGATCTGAGAGATGAGGGAAGAAATACTGGGGGACAGCTCTGTGAGGGAAGAGAAGATGGAGGAAGAGGAAGGGGGAACAGTAGAAGATGGGGGAGAAGACACAACCAAAGGAATGGTTGCTTGAGTGACATGAGGAGGGGAAGGAGGAGCGGGAGAAGGGATGGTGGGAACTTCGGTGGTTACAGGAGTGGCAACATCCTGAGTGGATGTGCCCGTTGGAATACTTACCGCCTACTCTTTCTATAGAGCTGCCAGGTTTACAACCTGTTCCTGGGCGGTGGAAGGAGGACTCTCGGGAGCTTTCTCTTGAGTAGCACTTGACTCCCCTTCCTTGTCTTTCCCTTTTCCCTTTGGCAAATGCTTCGGCCTGGCAGGTGCATTACCTAAGGGAGACGTAGTGAAGTCTACCCCAAGGTAGATGAGACCATTAAACCTGCACCAATGTTCTGTGTGCTATAAAGTGCCCTTATCCCTCTCCTCAATAGTCTGAGGTGCCCTTGTTCTGTCAACCTCAACAAATGGCCAGTTGTCCCCATCCGTATCTAGATAGACCTGATCAACTTCTTGATCTGTCATTTGGAAACCTTTCAAAATAATGGCCACACCATACTGGATGATCTCTGCTAAGGCCAGGTGGGAGTGATCCTTTCTCCTGAGCTCGACCTCGTGGTACAGGTCGATGTAGATATCCTCGATCTGTGGGACGTGGATCAGATCGAGCTTTTCCTTTGGGAGGAAATTTCGTGGATCAAAGGTCGGCCTTGCCAGGAAATTGTGCTTCAAGTTGAGCAGCTCCAGTTCTGCAAACATTTCCTGGGCCTTGGTGTGAGAAGTGCATGTGTACCTGCCCACTGTGAGGGGGAATGGAGTTCCACCCTTCTTTCTTTTTAGGCACTTCTCATGATATGTGATGAGCTGTCTGGACAGCTCCAATAGGATCAACTTCGGCCCCGCATATCTTGGTAACTTGGTGGGCTCCCCCAAGAAGTTGGCGGCTCTAAGATAAGTGAAAGTGGGGAATTGCGTAAATAACGCCCCCCACTTCTCTGTTGCAGTCACTATGCTCTTGGTCATCTGACCGTGAGTCATATTGGGCCTCAATAGGTAGATGATGCCATAGAAGAAGGCATCATTGATCTTGCTGAACTGTGGGATGTTGTTCTCCAGTCTCAACTCTGGATAATATTCATATATTTTTACTTGGGGCCATACCCCGCATCGGCTCAGTGCTGGATAATCTCTCTTAGAGGCAGCAGCGTAGACCACGTAGGAGTTCATGTAGAACCTCCCCATCATTGAGAGTTGTTGGAGCTGATCAGAGATGGTGCTGCTGATGATTTCTACCCACTCAAAATGTTGATCAGGCACGTTTTTGTTCATTGTCTCCAGATACTTGAGCATCCATTTGTGGCAGTAATGGGCATCAGGAAGCCCAAACACCCTACTCAGGAAGGTAATGGTGTCACTCAGCTCCTCTGAAAAGTCACTGCGATGAATAACCTTGGGCCACCTGGTTAGTACCTTTTTATTTTTTAGGTATACTTCATTCATGAGCTGCATGCATTTGTCCTCATTTTCATCCCATGCCTTTATGCAGTCTTCCTGGCTTATAGCCAAAAAATACCAGTGGTGGGGGATACCCAACATGATTTCAAAGTGTCAGGCAGTGAGGTTGATTATAACCTCACCCTTCTCATTCTCGACACACCTTGTGTCTTTATTATAGCAGCGGGCCACCACCATCATGAATTCATTATTCACCGCGCTTACGGGAATTCCCCCAGCGAAGTGTAGACCACTGCCAACCAATTTGTCCATCCAAGGACTGCCTGTGACCCTTCTGGTTCTGGCCCAAAAATCTTCCATGTCAATGTGGCCAAGTTCAGCATCCCTGATGTCTAAGTCACATTCTGCATGGGACTCGGGCATCCTGACCCTTTGATACTTATACTTCATTTCTTCCTCTGTGAGTTTGGCCTTACCCTTTGACTTGGTTGGCCTCTTACTTGATGAAGACATGTGTGAATCTGAGTTTAGTTGCTGATCTGCAAGAAGAAGGAGAAGTCCAACACAGAAGAGCCATGTTAGCTGTTAGATTATCCATCAAAGCTTTACAGAAAGGAGAGTTAGAAATTTAGATGCTTCTGGGCGCAGGGCACAGCTATACTGCAGGCTGTAGGGTCAGAAAAGCAGGGTGCACTAATGCAGAGTGTTGCATGGAAGAAAACAACACAAAGGGCGCAGGGCGCAGAATATTACACACAACATTCAGTGTTGATGTTAAAGGATGTGCGCCTGCCTGTGCCAAGATAAAGGGTTTAAAAAGGGCGCAAATAATTCTGGTGTTGCAAGGCTGCAGGATGCGCCAATGGCACAGGTATTGAACATGTTGCAAACTAGTTTTGGTGCCCAAAGGGGCACAGTTTTGAAAGGATGCATCATTGAGTTAAGGTGCACCAAGTTTTTAGCTTTGGCGGCGCAGGAAAAGTTTACATGACATTCATGTTGGTGTAGCCAGAGTTGCGCTTGCGCCTTGTTTTGGGTTTTGAGGGTTTTATAGGGCGCAGGGAGAAACATGCTGCAGGCAGGGATAGTGCACCCTTTGGCGCGACTGTGTTTTATGCAACAGTGATGTTTGTTTGCACCAAGGAAAAGGTTGTGGCTTTGGATTGTGATAACTTTAGATTTTCTCCCTTTTGGATTGGTTTGTGGTTTTTTGGCCTCTTTCAACATGGATTTGACAGTAAGGGGAACAGAGCAAAGAGGATCTTGGGTCATTTTGAGACAAAGCCCTCCAGGCCAGCAGATCTGGAAGGAGGGTAAAACTGGTTTGGGGGGAGAGAAGATTGCAAAATGGGCTGGAGGGGTTTATATTTTCTTTACATTCATTTCTTTTTTTGTTATTTAAACAAAACAACCCCACAAACAACCAAACCAAAACAAAAACCATAAGAAAAGCAAGGACCACTTACCAGGAATATATAGACTAGAAAAAATGATGCGGGGTCCATGAATGTGACGTAAAGCGACATGGGGATGACAGGAGCACTGACAGGTGCAGAGGAATAAAATTTTCACGTGTTTTTCAATCGTGAAAATGACAGGTCGGATGCGCCTATTTATAGCAAAAGGCGTAATAAATGTGCCACCAACTTTTTCAAAGGGCACACAAAAACGAATGCCAACACAAGATTATTTGCGCCTTTGGCGTGGTTATGCATCTGTCAGCATGAAATTATTTTCACCTTTGGCGCACTGTCAACATGGGGTTTTTAGCGGGCGCACCGTTTAAGGGCGCAACAATTTTAGTGTCGACAGGGTGGCGCATGCGCCTCAGCACAGGTTAGAAGGGTGCAACATAGGGAGGCACAAAATTTTTAATGTCAACACTCCAAAGGATGCGCCAAAGGAATAAAAGGGGGTGCAAATTCATTTGATGTTGCATGAACAAAATCTGCGCCCAGCCAAAAAAGGACCAAAATGACTAAGTTCGAAAAACTAGATTCTCCGGAAAGGGATTTTATGCCATTCCGAACACTAAGGGACCTTGGCGGGGAACCAAAACAAAATTTTGGTATGGTTACCTGCAAAATTTCCCTTGTCAATTTTACAGGATAACAGCTGGCTCTTTCTGGGGACTATCTTTGAGTGAAGCTTAAGGGTAGAGAATCCCAGATCAACATGTGCCTATCCATTGGGTTACAGAGTCAAAAACAAGGGTGACGACAAAAAGGAAAACACACAACCAACAAAAGCAAACACATGACAAAAACAAACACACAACATAAAGCAAACTGTACAAAGAAGAGAGCAAGCTCTACTTCCTGAATATTTTGAGATGTTGCCCGCTATAGGGAAGCGGGAGCTTCAGTTCCATCTAGATACGAGAGATAGAAGCTATTCTCTCCATTGAGCTGTTTGATCTTAAAAGGTCCTCTCCATAGAGAATCAAATTTCCCGTGCATGCCCTTTGGCTCTCTTCGCTTGTCCCACAAAAGGATGAGATCTCCCACCTGAAAATCTCTCTGCTTGGCCTTTTTATCGAACAGTCTCTTGACTTGATTCTGATGTTCGGTGATCCTGTCGACCACTTTTACTCTCTTTTCTTCAAGCTCTGATAGATACATGATCCTCTTTTTAAGAGAATTCTGGAAAGTCTCATCTTCGATCGCTCGTGCCAAGCGCAGAGTAGGAAGTTCCACAGAAATGGGAAGTTCAGCGTCGATTCCATATAATACTTGAAAAGGTGACATACCGAGAGACCTCTTTGGAGTAATACGGTCTGCCCACAAAGCATCATATAATGACTTGTGCCATGACCACTGATTCTCATCAACTAGCTTCCGTATGATGGTCACTAAGTTCTTATTACTAGATTCTGCCTGACCATTTCCCTGGGGGTAATAATCCAAGGCATGGGCCAAGGTTATCCCATATTCATAGCAAAAACTGATAACTTCCCATGAGGAGAAGTTGGAAGCATTATCAGCAACGATCTTGTGTGGAACGCCAAACCTTACAATGATACTTTCTTTGATGAAGTTGCAAACAATTTCAGAGGTGGCATTCTTAACAGGTATGGCCTCCACCCATTTGGTGAAGTAATCTGTTGCTGTTAGGACATAACTATGTCCAGCACTTGATTGGGGATGTAGTGCTCTGATAAAGTCAATTCCCCATTGCCTGAATGGTTCGTCAATAATGACCGGCCTGAGGGGAAAAGCAGCCAATTTTGGTTTGCCAACAAATTGTTGGCAGAGCTCACATTTTGCTACCCAGGTGGCTGTATCCTGAAATAGCGTTGGCCAATAGTACCTGGCCCGGATGATCTTGTGTGCTGTCACAGAAGAGGAAAAGTGACCACCGCAGGCTGAGTCATGAAAAATTTCTAGCAATTTTACCTGTTGTGGCTTGTCAACACATCGCAAGAAGATGCCATCAATCCCACGCTTGTATAAACCGTCATCCCAGATGACATATCTGGCTGCCCTGAGCTTTACAGTATGCTTCTCCTTTGAAGTTAGATGAGCTGGACACTCACCATAAGTGAGAAAGAAAGTGATATCAGAATACCACTCATCGCTAGTTGCAACAAATAGAACCATAGGCAGAGAATCAGCTTTCTCCAGCTGGCCTTGCATTCCATCGATGCAATCATCTTTTTCTTTAGGGACCTCTGAATCTTTGTTTTCAGCCATAAGCTGACATAGGCCCTTGCCTCTTACCAGCTTGGTTGGTTTTATGTCTAGATCATACTCTTGGACCTTTGCGATCCAATTCCCTTACAAGCTTCCTAACTCTTGTTGAGTTACGATTGACTTGACTGCCGTGTCAGGAACCAGCACTACCGTATGAGAGTTCAAGATGTAGTATCAGAAATTCTTGACTACTTTGACAATGGTGAAGACATGTTTTTCCAATTGAGACATCTTCAATTCATGAGGCTTGAGAGGAGAACTCATGAACGCGATTGGAGATTCAACATCCTCAGAGTTCTTTTGCATTAAGATGGCCGATACAGTATGCTCAGATGCATAACTGTACATGATAAAATCCTTGGAGAAGTCGGGACATACCAGAACTGGTGCATGGGCAACAGAGGCTTTTATATCCTCAAATGACATCTTTCCTTCTTCGCTCCACCAGAAATTTTGTGACCCTTTCATCATATTTGATATGTGGCGAGTCTTTTCAGCAAAGTCGGGAACAAAGCGCCTGAGAAAATTCACTTTTCCAAAGGAGTGAACGCCGGTCTTGCTTGTGGGTAAAGTAAGGCTCTGAATAGCCTTAACCCTTTCGACATCTATCTTTGTCCCTTCCTTGCTTACAACGTGTCCTAGCAACTTTCCTTCAGTGACCCCGAAAACATAGAATTTTTTGGATTTAGGGAGATCCCTTGTTCTCGGCATCTAATCAATACTTGCTCCAAATGATCACAATGATCACTTCACTTGTTTAGAGAACACAGTTAAGTCATCTAGATAAACCACGATAACCTTTCCCATCATACCTTTGAATGCGAAGTCCATTTCTCGCTGAAAGGTGGCACCAGCATTGGTCAAGCCAAAAGGCATCCTGCTATAGGTGAATGTGCCCCAGGGAGTAGTGAATGTTGTTTTGAATCGATCTTCAGGTGAGACTTCAATTTGATTGTAGCCCAAAAAACCATCAAGCATGGACAACATTTCTGAACCAGTTACTGCCTGCAGAACCTGATCCATTATGGGAAGTGGGTAGTTGTCCTTCAAGGACGCTTGATTCAGGTTGCGAAAATCTACGCATATGCGTATCTCACCATTTTTCTTGCATACTGGCACGATGTTTGCGACCCAGGTACTGTGATGGATAGGAAAAATGATCCTTGCATCCAGCATCTTCTGTATTTCTACCTGGATGGTACCTGAGATCTTGGGATTGTAGTGCCTCTGTTTCTGGTGAAAAGGTTTGACATCTTCTTTCAACGGGATGTCATGTTGAACGTCCTTCAGCTTGAAAGACTTTAGATCGGCATAAGACCATGCCAATACGTCCATATATTTCTTCAGCAATTTGACAAACTTCCACTTTTCTTCGGGTGTGCAACATTTCCCAATGTTCACAAGCTGCGGGTGTTCCATAGTACCTAGATTAACCGATTCGGTCTCTGGAGAGGAGTTAGGATCATCTTGCCACTTCTTCTTGACAAAACGATCATGTTTGTCAAACAATCATTCCAGAGAAACTAAACCTTTTGGGATTTTATTTCCTTTGAGCTGACATATGCCATCACCTCCTTTTGATTCATTTGCTTGATCAGTGACAGATTCACGGCATGCAGAAGTAGATCCTTCAAAATGAAGCTCACTGAAATTTTCCACCTTCTCCAGAAAGGCAATAAGTTGATTGTCATCGTTGAATACCTGCCAGTGCTGAGAATTATCTGGCACGCTTGGGCGGAAGACTACCTCAATAGTATATGTTTTTGTTTTTAACCCCAGGTGAGGGAGCATGAGGGACACTGAGACGGCCAGTGAATCGGCCATATCATTCTGAGCTCTTGGAATAGATTTTATTGAGAAGGCATCAAATTCCTCAATGTTGTCCCATACTGCATTGCGGTAATGCCTGAGCCTTTCATTCTTTACTTGGTATATCCTTTTTACTTGATTCACGACTAGCTCGGCATCACCTTGTACTTTTAGGTTCTTGATTCCCCTTTCTTTTGTAGCTTGCATGCCAAGTAGCAAAGATTCATATTCAGCAGTATTATTCATGTTGAAAAACTGCAACTTGAAAGAGAGAGGAAAAATCTCCTCCTCAGGAGATATTAGCACAGCTCCAGCACCGCATCCACTAGTTGCACAACTGCCATCAAACTGCAATGTCCAAACCTTGTTAAGGTCTTCTTCCTGGATGAGAACGTCCATTTTGTCAGACTCAGTAGATAAGAAGTAGTTCCCCATCCCTGATGATTCGAAGAGAATTTGGGCTTTGGGGTCGTCAGAATTGGTGACCAAGTACTTCTTTTGCGATTCAGGCTCCAATGTCTGCATTACACCCTTGACGGGGATTCTGGCTTTGGACCAGTCCATATAAATCTCTCCACCAACTTCTTTGCAAAAGCTCCTTCCTAGTAGAATTCCATATGCTGCAGGGATATCAGCAACGAGGATGGTCATCTTTACTCTTTTCTCTGGGAATGCCGCAAAGGTGAACTGTGCGTCTTTGATTTGACCAATCAATGGAACTTGCTTGGTTTCCATGGAGTAACATATGCCGAAAGGCTTGGTAAGAGTGAGGCCCAAAGCATGGGTGACCTTTGCCGGCATGACATTATCGGAAGCCCCAGAATCAATTATGCAGTTGCTTAGCTTGTGACCATTGATTAGGAGGGAGAGATAAAAAGGTTCAATTTTTCCTGACACAGAAGTCGAGGCCACATTTATGCGAGATGCAGGAGGAGTGGAAAGGATTCCTTTCGGGAGGCATGGGAAGTTATGGCAGCTTGGCTTTGGATATATTCGGTCAATCTTACAAGTTGCTCAGGGTTTGACTGAAGATATTCAGCCTCAGACATTTGAATCTTGGTCTTTTTAGCATGATCGATTATGTCGAATGCGACCAAGGGTTGCGTTGATGAGGGAATGAGTCCCTCACTTCACGGCGGAGGGGTAGGATTACTGGTCTTTATGGGAATAGGAGGAAGACTGATTTGGAGGAGAGATGGGGGGAAAAGATTTTTTGTAAAAGACTTAATAGGAGGTTGAGCAGGAAGAGGATTACCTCTTTTAGCAATGGTTGGAGGCGTGTTTGACACAACCTTCTCTTTTTGTATCCTGGCAGCAACTTCTACTTCTTTTCCTTGAGAGTGGGTGAAAACAGCATATGACTGCCCACTTGCATACCCTTGGGTACCCTCTTCTTCATCAGATTCCTCATCTTCAAATTCCATATACCCGATTGTAGAGTCGCCAGTCGGTTCACCGACATCTTGATCATCTTCACCTTGGGATGAAGGTTCTTCATAATTTCACTCTTCTTCTTCAATCTCAACTAGGGCATTGACCGGAGGAGCCTCAAGTGCCAACCGCGGAGCAGTTGTAGGTAAACGCGGCCTTTGTGGGGCATTGTTGGAAGTGAAATTTCTCCGTGGGATATCCCGGTATGAAGTGCTAGGAGAAGCTTGAGCTAACTGCTTCTTTAACGCGAGCAAGTCATTCGCCATCTTCTGGAATGCCGGATCTGATGAAGTGGCTTGAGAAGGGGTTGAAACTTTGGGCTTGGATGGCTCTCATTTTAATTCACCAGATATAAGCAGGTTGTCTTCTATCCGAATGGCAGCAGCTTGAGCGAGAACCAGGGTGGTAATTTGTTCTTGTAAGAGTAAGAAACTTACTCTTGAGCTCATGGCATTCATAAAGAAACACTTTTGATTTTCTGGCATTGGCAGCATGGCAGGCGGCACACGGTTAATGAGTGAATTGAAACGAGTGATAAAATCACGCATGGTTTCATTGACTTCCTTCTTTAGGTGAGTGATCTTGGACAGTAACGCAAACGCATCTTCTGAAGGCTTATACCTTTCTTCAAATGCAGTTCGTAATGTGGCCCAACTAGTGATAGATCCGGCCGGCAAATGTTGGAACCATTCTGTTGCGGGTCCTTGCAAGGTCTCTAGAAAGAGGCGTACTGACACATCTTCATGGGTCACATCCAGGATGCTGCATGACATGATGAATGCAGATATATGTGAGTTCATGCTTTGGTTTCCGCTCCCATTAAATTTGGGGAAATTCTTTCGGTTTCCATGAGGGAGTGCATGAACAGGATGTGGCAAAGCAAGAGGGCCCATAGCGTTTCCCCATGGTACTACCATTTGAAAAGCTGGAAAAAGGATGTGAGCCGGAAGCGTGGTTCCACTGAGCAACAAAGCACTGCAAAGGGATGTGGATGCTCCTTGTGAAAAATGGCTCCTTCGTGGAGGTGAGACACTTCTAGCTGACCGATCAGCTGAACTCAGCGATGAGAAGCATGCTGGTGTAATACTAAAGTTGTGCCTTTGAAGTAGATCAAAAATAGGATCCACTTCTCCACGAGCTCTCCTGCTACGAGTAAATGGTTCACCTGCCAGTGTATCTTTCAGATCTGTAATGTTTTTAGAGCAGATTTAAAAACTCTTTTTGGTTGTACTTGCTGATTTTCTGATTTTTCTGACAAAAATCAGCAGCATGTACTTTTCTAAATATTTAATTTTATCCCTCTTTTGAAAACCGATTGCGGTTTAATGACAAAGATCAACGAGGATAAAATGATGGTTAAACTTAGCAAGCTGATTTTCAGATCTTAGAGTTGACTTTTTGCAAGGGTTTGAAATTTTTTGTAAACTGTCAGAATCTCAGATCTACGGAAAAATACAGGTTTTTGTAAAAACTCAGCGAACTAAAGATCTCTAACTAGTCCAGATCTATGGATCTCTGAAGAAAATTTTCAGTTTGGATTACTTTTGCAAAAAAAATGGATTTTAAGCAAAAAGTTAAGGCTTGCAAACAGGCAGTGATCTCTGCAATTTTATTGATTTTCTTAGTTACTTTAGCAACTTTTCAACTGTTAGTGTCCTTTAACTAACAAAACACTCACATAGATCTGGTTCTTTCCCCAGTAGAGTCACCAAAAACTGTTGGTCTGAAAATCTGTCAGGAGGGAAGATCTATGGATAGACGAGCCAACAGTGTGCAGGGCATAGCCCCTCTTTGAGACAGCAAAGTGAAACTGGTTTATTGCTATTCTACCAGCAGGAATCTGCGCAAGTCCTACAGTATTCTGCCTTCAGGGGTTTGGGATCTCATCCCAGTTGGGGTATTTCTGACTGTGAAAAGAAGGGAATGAAGTGAGGAGAGGAGATAGGATAGATCTGAAGGGAGAAAAGAAATGAATTCCAAAGCAGAAAGGTCAGAGGGTTTATGTTTTGGGCTGGTAGTAAACAGAGCCAAACCTACTTGCATAAACGAACAAAGCAATACTGATGAACAAATGACAAAAAAGTAGAGATAGATCTAACAGAATAAACACACAGATCTGACATAAGAAAGATCAGATGCACATAACACATGTATTCAGCACAAAGTCTTAATATTTGTATTAATGTTTTCTTCTGTTACAAAAAGTACAAAGCCTTTTCTTCTCACTTCTATTTTTCATCTAAAAAGTGTCCACCACCTGAATACAACAAGTATTCAAGTATATATAGAAGGAGAAGGAGAGAGAAGGCAAAAAGAAACCAACAACTAATTACAAAATATTTACAAAATATCTAAAAGTCAACTGTTGACTTTGGGGCAACTTGGTGGATAACAACATCCCATGGTGCAACATGGATGATGTCATCATTTGTGTCAACATACTTTTAAATATTACAAAAATGAAAGAAAGCCAAGAGGAGGAAGGCTATTCGTCGTCATCTCGCGGCTGAAAAGGAGTATCCTGCTTCTGCTCAGGAGAGGAAATGTGGAATTGGGCCCGGTACTCCATGAATTTGCTAATCATCGGTTGGAGTTGATCCTGGGTAGGACCCTTGGTGTGATCACCGATGACTTCACAAGTCTCCCGTTCATCTCTGAGATTTTCTGGGAGTTTGAAGTACTCATTTCCTGCCTCCATCAGGTAACCCACAAAGTCGCGGCAAGCCAGAAGGTTGTTGATGGATTCCGCGTCAAAAGTAGCTTCTGGCCCTAACCCTTGCGAGACGATCTCTTTGAAGAGCCGAATGGTTTCATCTGCCTTCCTCAAGGCGTATGATGGAGTGAGCAAGCCCAGAGACATTCTTAGGACAATTTGCTCCATTTGATGCATTGCATCCAGGGCTTCCTCCTTAACTTTGTCAATTTTCTCCAAGACAAACTCCATCTGATCGACCCGATAATCCAAAGCAGCAAGGACTTTGTTGGGTGCTCTGGGGTGATCGAAGACTTCGAATTTAACTAAATCATCGACTGAGCAGTCGAGCATCTTCTGGAATGTCTCATGTTGTAACCTAGCATGGTCCAACTCTTCGGAGATAGGTCCTGCAATCACCTGGAGTTCCTTGTTAGCCTGACCAATATTCTGATATAGCTCAGTGAACTTCACGATTACTTCCTCACTATCTTTGAGGATTTGGTCTCTCCAGGTGGATATTGCCATGCCTTGTTCACCAATCTTGGCGTATTCATTTATCTTTTCCTGACTAAGGGCCTCAGGAGTTTCAGTGGCAGTTGTAGGAGGTGCACTGCCCATTTTCTGCAGGGCTTGGAGAAGATGTTTATTTTGTTCTTTTAGTATCCTCTTCTCTTCCTTTGCTTCCTGAAGCTTCTTGCAAAGGGCATCCACTGCAGATAGGGCCTCTCCTTGTAGGCTCTCGGAGGACATTCCCATTGTGACCTGTGTCACTGTATAATCTGTAGGAGACAGATCCTTTTTATCCTTTGTGGGATCAGGATACGTGATCTCCATTACTCTTTCACCTGAGGCACTCTGAGAGAAGCGGGTTATTGGCTTTTGCTTCTTAGCTCCTTTTGTTGGAATGACAGAGAAGTCCATAGGTGCAATGGGGACTTTCCTCTTGTGCTGGCTCAGGTGTTGGGAGATCCATGCTGGACTTAAGGGAGTGGGACCAGCGGGAGAAGAGGGAATGGCGGAAGAAGGAGCAACTACAGTGTACTCGGGGAAATGGGTTGAGACGCTTGGTGGTGGCATTGATAAAGAAGCCGAAACTATAACACTCACATGGGTAGGAGTCATTGTAGGAGAGGAAACCATGGGGGTGGAAGGGAGATGAGAGATGAGGGAAGAAATACTGGGGGACAGCTCCGCGAGGGAAGAGAAGATGGAGGAAGAGGAAGGGGGAACATTAGAAGATGGGGGAGAAGACACAACCAAAGGAATGGTTGCTTGAGTGACATGAGGAGGGGAAGGAGGAGTGGGAGAAGGGACGATGGGAACCTCAGTGGTTACAGCAGTGGCAACATCCTGAGTGGATGTGCCCATTGGAACACTTACCGCCACTTCTTTCTCTGGAGATACTAGGGTTACAACCTGCTCCTGGGTGGTGGAAGGAGGACTCTCAGGAGCTTGCTCTTGAGTAGCACTTGACTCCCCTTCCTTGTCTTTTCCTTTTCCCTTTGGAAAATGCTTCGGCCTGGCAGGTGCATTACCTAAGGGAGACGTGGTGAAGTCTACCCCAAGGTAGATGAGACCATTAAATCTGCACCAATGTTCTATGCATTAAAGTGCCTTTTACTCTCTCCTCAATGGTCTGAGGTGCCCTTGTTCTATCTATTTCAAAAAATGGCCAGTTGTCCCCATCCGTATCTAGATAGACCTGATCAACTTCTTGATAAGTTGTTTGGAAACCTTTCAGGAACAATGGCCACACCATACTGGATGATCTCTGCTAAGGCCAGGTGGGAGTGATCCTTTCTCCTGAGCTCGACCTCATGATACAGGTCGATGTAGATATCCTCGATCTGTGGGACGTGGATCAGATCGAGCTTTGCCTTTGGGAGGAAATTTCATGGATCAAAGGTCGGCCTTGCCGGGAAATTGTGCTTCAGGTTGAGCAGCTCTAGTTCTGCAAACATTTCCCAGGCCTTGGTGTGAGAAGTGCAAGTGTACCTACCCACTGTGAGGGGGAATGGAGTTCCACCCTTCTTTCTTTTTAGGCACTTCTCATGATATGTGATGAGCTGTCTGGACAGCTCCAATAGGATCAACTTCGGCCCCGCATATCTTGGCAACTTGGTGGGCTCCCCCAAGAAGTTGGCAGCTCTAAGATAAGTAAAAGTGGGGAATTGCATAAATAACGCCCCCCACTTCTCTGTTGCAGTTACTATGCTCTTGGTCATCCGACCGTGAGTCATATTGGGCCTCAATAGGTAGATGACACTGTAGAAGAAGGCATCATTGATCTTGCTAAACTGTGGGATGTTGTTTTCCAGTCTCAACTCTGGATAATATTCATATATTTTCACCTGGGGCCATACCCCGCATCGGCTCAGTGCTGGATAATCTCTCTTAGAGGCAGCAGCGTAGACCACGTAGGAGTTCATGTAGAACCTCCCCATCATTGAGAGTTGTTGGAGTTGCTCAGAGATGGTGCTGCTTATGATCTCTGCCCACTCAAAATGTTGATCAGGCACATTTTTTGTTCATTGTCTCCAGATACCTGAGCATCCATTTGTGGAAGTAAAGGGCATCAAGAAGCCCAAACACCCTACTCAGGAAGGTAATAGTGTCATTCAACTCCTCTGAAAATTCACTGCGATGAATAACCTGGGGCCACCTAGTTATTACCTTCTTATTTTTCAGGTATACTTCATTCATGAGCTACATACATTTGTCATCATTCTCATCCCATGCCTTTATGCAGTCTTCCTGACTCATGGCCACAAAGTGTCGGTGATGGGGGATACCTAGCATAATTTCAAAGTGTCGGGTAGTGAGGTTGATTATAACCTCACCCTTCTCATTCTCGACACACCTTGTGTCTTTATTATAGCAGCGGGCCACCACCATCATGAATTCATTATTCACTGCACTCACGGGAATTCCCCCAGCGAAGTGTAGACCACTGCCAACCAATTTGTCCATCCAAGGACTGCCTGTGACCCTCCTGGTTCTGGCCCAAAAATCTTCCATGTCAATGTGGCCAAGTTCAGCATCCCTGATGTCTAAGTCACATTCTGCATGGGACTCGGGCATCCTGACCCTTTGATACTTATACTTCATTTCTTCCTCTGTGAGTTTGGCCTTACCCTTTGACTTGGTTGGCCTCTTACTTGATGAAGACATGTGTGAATCTGAATTTAGTTGCTGATCTGCAAGAAGGAGGAGTGAAGTCCAATCGCAGAAGATCCATGTTAGCTGTTAGATTATCCATCAAAGCTTTGTAGAAATAAGAGTTAGCAATTTTGGAAGCCTCTGGGCACAGGGTGCAAGTATACTGCAGGCTACAGGGTCAGAAAAGAAAGGCACACTGATGCAGAGTGTTGCAAGGAAGAAAACAATGCCTAAGGGCACAGGGCACAGGAATACTGCAGATAACATTCAGTGTTGATGTCGAAGGATGTGCGTCTGCACCAAGATAAATGTTTTTGAAAAGGGCACAGATAATTCTAGTGTTTCAAGGCTACAGGATGCGCCATTGGCACATGTATTGGACATGTTGCAGAACTTTTTTATGTGCCAAAGGGGTGCAAGTTTTAATGATGCATCATTGAGTTAAGGTGCGCCTTGTTTTTAGCTTTGGCGCAACACAGGAAAATTTTACATGACATACATGTTGGTGTAGCCGGAGTTGTGCCTGCGCCTTGTTTTGGGTTTTGAGGGTTTTATAAGGGCAGGAAGAAACATGCTGCAGGAGGGATAGTGTGCCCCTTGGCATGACTGTGTTTTATGCAACAGTGAGTCGTTTGTGCCAAAGGAAAACCGTGGCTTTGGATTGTAATAACTTTAAGATTTTCTCCCTTTTGGATTGGTTTGTGGTTTTTTGGCCTCTTTCAACATGGATTTGACAGTAAGGGGAACAGAGCGAAGAGGATCTTGGGTTCATTTTGAGACAAAGCCCTCCAGGCCAGCAGATCTGGAAGGAGGGTAAAACTGGTTTGGGGGGAGAGAAGATTGGAAAATGTGCTGGAGGGTGCATATTATTTCTTTAGATTCATTTCTTTGTTTTTTAAACAAAACAACCCCACAAACAACCAAACCAAAACAAAAACCATAAGAAAAGCAAGGACCACTTACCCAGAATATATAGACTGGAAAAAATGATGTGGGGTCCACAAATGTGATGTAAAGTGACACGGGGATGACAGGAGCATTGACAGATGCAGAGAAATGGCTTTTTCACGTGTTTTGCAATTGTGAAAATGATAGGTCAGATGCACCTATATATAGAAAAAGGTGCAATAAATGTGCCACCAAATTTTTCAAAGGGCGCACAAAAATGAATGCCAACATGAATTTATTTGCGCCTTTGGCACGGTTATGTGTCTGTCAGCATGAAATTATTTACGCCTTTGGCACGAATTCAGGACTGTCAACATGGGGTTTTTAGCGCTTTGGCACACCGCTTAAGGGCACAACATTTTTAGTGTCGACAGGTTGGCGCATGCGCCTTGGCGTAGGTTAGAAGGGTGCAACATGGGGAGGCACAACAATTTTGATGTCAACACTCCAAAGGATGCGCCAAAGGAATAGAAGGGGGCGCAAATTCATTTGGTGTTGCATGAACAAAATCTGCGCCCAGCCAAAAAAGGACCGAAATGACTAAGTTCGAAAAACTAGATTCTCTGGAAAGGGATTTTATGCCATTCCGAACGCTAAGGGACCTTGGCGGGGAACCAAAACAAAATTTTGGTATGGTTACCTACAAAATTACCCTTGTCAATTTTAATCCCTTTCCTACGCCATTCACTAAGGAAATACTAGAAGGCATTGCTGGGTGTGAAATCTATTCGTTTACAAATGGGTTCTCTGGGTATCATCAGGTTTGGATTGCCTCAAAGGATCAGGCAAAGACTATGTTTACTAGTTAATGGGGTAGCTTCACCTATATTGCAATGCCTTTTGGTCTGAAAAATATGCATGTTGTATTTTTACGCATAGTTTTTCAAGAATTCAACAAATCTATTCATAACTTCTTACAGGTCTATTTAGATGATTGGATGGTGTATGGATTAGTTAAGGATCATTATGACAATTTGCACTTAATGTTTGAAATATGTAGACAGTTGAGTATCTCTTTGAACATCAAGAAGTCCATATTTGCTACATTTTTTGAAATACTATTAGGACACATAATATGCAAGGAAGGTTTGTTGGTTGATCCAGCCAATGTTGTAGTCATTATAGGCCTAAGAGATCCTACTATCCAAAGTGAGGTGCATGGATTTTTGGGTCATACAGGATATTTCAGAAAATTTATCAAAGGATATGCCAAAGTTTCTGCACCGTTGGAAGAGTTAATGAAAGCAAAAGGTACATACTATTAGGGAGAACCGCAATAGCGTGAATTCGAGACATTAAAGGAGAAACTTACTACCGCGCCTATTTTTTGTTTTCCTTCATGGGATTAACCATTTCATGTACATGTTGATGCATTTGGCCTAGACTTTGGCACAGTTTTGGCTCAACCAGGAGAAGGTATTGTAGATTATCATATTTGTTTTGCTAGTAGAAAGATGACTCCTATAGAACATAATTATGCAACTACAGTGTGCAAAGCTTTGTCAATGATCTATGCACTACATAAATTTTGATAGTACCTACTAGCTACACCATTCATCTTTTATACAGATCACATGGCATTCAATTATTTGGTAAATAATCCCATTCTACAAGGGCACATATGCATATGGGTACTCTTATTTCAAGAATTTGATTTCACAGTTGTGGTAAAACTAGGGAAAAGTAATTTTGGACCAGACCATCTATCTAGAATACAGTCAGGAGAAGAAGCATAGGAAATTGAAGATACCATGCCAGATGCATAGTTATACAGGTTACAATGAGCATCATCAGAACTAGAGGACATTGTTGGCTTTCTACAAATAGGTATGACACCAAAAGGATTGAAATCCTTGGAGAGAAGACAAATTTCTATACGCACCGCACCCTATATGTTAATTAGTGGTGACCTACACAAATTAGGTTGGGATGAGGTATTGTGCCATTGTATACTAGAACATGAGCACATAGATATTATGGAAGAAGCTCATGGTGGTATTGCATGTTGCCACTATGCAAGTGATGCCACTGCGTGCAAGATTCTACTCATTGGATTATGGTGGGAGACCCTATATAAAGATTGTAAGGAATTTTGTAAGGCATGTGATCATTGCCAACATCTTGGGAAACCAAGTCAATGAGATGAAATGCCTCTAAGACCTATTACTAGTGCAGAACCATTTGAGAAATGGGCTATAGATTTTTTGGGTCCTATTTCACCAGCTACATGCAGAACTAGATCACACTACATCATAACTTGCACAGACTATCTGACAAGGTGGGCAGAAGCAACACCTACAAAGGATTGTACAATGGCTACAACAACTAGGTTTCTTTGGGAAAATATTATTACAAGGTATGGATGTCCTTTAAGTTTGACCAGTGATAGGGGCACACATTTTCTTAATGAGACAATTAGAATTTTATTGGATGAATTCATGATTGCACACCATAAGACTACACCCTATCATCCTCAGGAAAATGGAACTGCTGAGGCTTTCAACAAAATTTTGAGCCAGACATTGACAAAAATCTGTGATGTTGGAAGAAAGGATTGGGATGATAAAGTATCTATAGTACTTTGGGCATATCAGACAACATATAAAAGGTTGAAAAAAGCCACACCATTTCAGTTAGTGTTTGGCATAGAAGCAGTTCTTCCTATGGAATTTATGTTACCTTCTTTGTGTATTGCACGCATTGGAGGTCTTTCTGATGAGAAAACATTAGAATAATGGATTGAAAAGTTAATCAAGTTGGATGAGTGATGAGCCATAGCATTTGGAGTCAAAAACAAGAGAAGGCCAGGCAGAAAGCATGGCATGACAGGCACATCAGGGATAAAAATCTTGAGATAGGACAAATGGTGCTCCTTTATGATTCTAAATTTTTGTGCCATCCAAGAAAAATCAAGGTACATTGGTTGGGGCCGTATGTTATCACTCACATACTCAATCAGGTGCTTGTCAATTAGAGGCACTTGATGGAATACGGTTACCCAGGTTACTTCAATGGGAGTAGGCTGAAGCCCTACTATAAATAAGTCTTCTTGGTGTTTGTAATAAGGTAGTGTTTCCATTTAGATTAGGTTTTCAATTCTACATTCCCTTAATGTGTTTCCTTCTTTGTCGCTATGCTTTGTCAATTTATTTGGTGTATTTGTGTAATAAGCGAGTTTATGTGCCAGAAGCTAATTACTATTTGAAGAATTTTTTATGTGTAGAGGACTGCACATACCCTTAGTGTGGGGTAGGTTATTGATATCTAGGTATATGACTGTTGAAAATAATTCCACATGAAAGGAACTATCTACAGGTGTTATTCAAGGCTGGAGGATTGAAAAATAAAATAGATTGCTCTTGGACACAAGGACCATAGATAGAGAGGAATGAAGAAACAAGTATAACGTGAGGTAAGAAGAGGCTAGGAAGACTACCAGGGGAAGGTGCAGTGATGAGGTACTCAGGCGCATGGAAGCACGCTGAAGAGAAGTCTGTAGCCAAAAGGTAGAAGGGTGTGCTAGAAGGTTATAGCTTGGGTGCGAAGATGTACCATGCAAAAAGAATGAAAAAATGGTCGATTAATGAGAGGATTATTGGTAGGTGGAGGAGCAATAAATGCACTAAATTTTTGAAATTCTATATAAGGATAGGATGCGAGTTCATTTTTACCGTTGCAATTGAGAGAATTTGAAAAGGGCTAAGTGAGAATGAGCGAGCAGTCATGTGTTGAGGTGTGAAGAGTGTGAAACTAGATGTGGAGAGAAGGGTTATGTGTAGGAGAAGCTTGAGTTCCCATAGGTGAAGGGTTTGAGTGAAGAAAACATGTTACAAATGAGCTAGGGCATGTGATTTCCACTAGGGCACAAAGATTTAAACTAGGGTTTTGACTTGCTCACTTACAGAGGGAAGAAAAGAGAGATTTTTCAGATGGCACCAAAGAAAGCACCCACAGTAGGAGAAAAGGGAAGAAGAAGGTTGAAGTGGAAGAAGAAATTACTCCTGAGAGTAATTTCTCAGAAATGCAGTATCCAGAGGGCGTGATTGTGGGACAAGAATGGGATTCCCATATCTGTCAATGTAAAATCAATGATTACAACCATCAAACATCAGATAATAAGAAGGAGCTTGATGCGTTGTTGAGCACAAAAACAAACAAGTGCACAATAGAAGATATGCCAGTATAAAATGACACGGGTGATAAGTTGCTAAAGTAAAATGAATTCTACCAGTTGTATGAGTTGCCATACTTTGGAAAGTATGAACCATTGTATCGGTGGTTGATGAGTAGATTCCATGAGGACTTCTTCTACTTTTTTAGATGGAGGGTTAGAATCACAACTGCTTTGATGTCAACAGTGACAGGACTAAGGGCCTCAGGAGTGGATTTGGATAGTGATTTAACTGATAAGGCTGTAATCCTGGAGACAAGGAAGGAGCTGGGGTATACCAAAGGTCTGCAAACGTGGTATGGAAATTGACAAATTGAAAAAGTACCAGTAGTGCAGGAAGCTACACATCTTGTAACAAAGTTGAATGACCAAGGAAGATGGTCGCAGGTAAACACAATGTGGTTGCACATCACAAAGAAGATGTCTCAAGGAGTGGTCTACAATATTGTAGATCACATAGCAAATACAATCATTGAAGAAGCATGGACAGGTGACAAAATAAGTTTTGGCATTGTGTTATTGTCCTTAGTGTTTATGGAGATTGGGGTGCCTGATGGGCCAAAGGAGAAGATTTGGGAGTACCCCATGGAACACAAGTCACCTGCGGAAAGATTTGGCAAATACTTGTGTGACGGATCAATGAGAATACCATTCAAGAAGAGGGCGGAGATGTGGTATGATAGAATCCACACAGCGTTTGAAGAATATTGGCACATACCCAAGGATTTTCCTTTGGTGGTGTGTAAAGCAATTTAGTTTGGGGTCTACCAACATTTTTACATTGTATGATTTGTGACGAAGGATGGGGCTTGGAGCCCATGGTGAAAACTGTCATATGCCATCACAAAAAGGTATTTACATGCATCAATTCATCAGTTTTCAGATGCATGCCACCTAACCTTCAATGCAGACAAGGTAGATTGTGACTACCACACTCTGAGAAAGAAATATGTATATCCAGGGTGGAATGCCTACATTGAAAGGCTTATCTTGGATATTATAAGCATGAATCCTGTAAGCTTGGTAGTTGGGGACACTAGAGCAGCGCTTGTGTACCTACAACTCAAACCCAAGCTGGAGAACACTAAGTATGTGGAGAATGAGTTCACTCCCAGGGCCACCAAAAGGTAAGCATACAATGGAAAATGTTCCAACACCTAAGCCCACATAAACAATTCAAGTAGATGATGAAGAAGAAGAAGAGCATGAAGATAGTGGTGGTTTGGAACACAGAGGCAGAAGATAACCTCCAAATAAGGAAGAATTTGAGTGCATGACTACACCACCTCAGCCACAAGAAGGAGATGATGAGGACTTGGATGCAGTCCAAGGAGAGTGTCATTTCAAGAGAGTATTAAGGAGAACAAGGACCCAAGGTGCTACTCCACAAACAGTGCACAGATCACCTTGACTCTCTCCACAGAAGGAGACAACTGAGAAAAGAAGAAGGAAATTGAAGCTGAATGAGGAAGCGGAAGAGTCTGAGGAAAGCACGCCCAATTCTCCTACACCTCCAGAGAACATGGAAGAACAAAAAGATGAAGAAATGAAGGATGGAGAAGAGGAAGAAAAAGGGGTAGATGAGACAACAACAAGACTGCTCAGGACATAGCAACACAAGTTCCAAATCTTGAAGCCCAAGTTCCTAACAAGCCTAGATCAAGAAGAACAAGTGGGGGATATATTCCACCAATCATGGGCTATGCTGAGGACATGGGTAAAATTGTTCGCACCCATTTCTAGAGAACAATGACACAAAAGGAGTTGTATGGCTGGGAGTTGATGGATGAAGATATGGAAACCATGTGCACAAGGAAGCAATTGTCATGGTCGATGCACACACACATGGATGAACCAGACTTTGATGTGTGTGAGGAGTCATGTGTATCAAGGAGGTTGAAAAAGACACCTCAGGCTAGACACATAATAGTAAAGCCTACTGTTATGTCAGATGAACAAGTGAGCAATGCTTTGGTGAAAGTCTCGACAGAGGTGGCATGACAAAATATGGATAAAGCTGCAATAATTAGGGCACTAAGGGAGGAGATCAAGACTAAGGATGAGGAAATAGCATGCCTAAAGTAGGAAAAAGACTTGGCACAGAAGAAGAACGTTATTTTTATCAGCATGGCAGAGGAGATTGGGGACAATGTCATGAAGGCTAGGCCACACTTAGAGCCAAACGTACCCAAAATGTTTCCTTCGGCAATACATTATGTAAGTACATTGGTAGACTTAGTGCTTGAAGATGAACCTTTGCACATGCTAGAACCAAAGGATCTAGCACATGAAGTAGAGTGGGAAAAGGCTTCAGTGATGTGGAAGATTGCATCATATGAGGGGTTGCTTCAGAGCTTACAGGAGGAACTAAAGAAGGTAGATCAAGCACTGAATATTTGTACAGCGCCAGAAGTCGTTATAAGAACCAGGACCATTTTAGAAGACAATGAGGTCCTGAAGGCCATGAAATATGAAACATTGGGCCACGCAGAATGATTAGCACTTGTTAAGAAGAAGCGTGAGGCCCTTACAGCAGCTCAAGAACCACACAAGGAAAGGTTGGATGAGCTTGGGAAACTCATCGTGTAAAAGATGGACCTGTTAGAAGGGAGAATGACTGCCATGTCCAACATTGTGTTGGTCTTGCAAAATGAGAAGGGAGAGATTACAAGGGATGAGTTAGAATAAATTGTAGTGGATATCCTAGAGAAGGCATAGGACACGCTCAATGATTGGTAGACTTAGAGGTAGAGATAAAAGAAGAATATCCCAAATTGATTATTCAGGTTGAAGCAGAAGATACTGCAGGGTAAAGACATTCTTTTATTCATCAAAATTCTTTCTATTTTTCTATTCATATTCTTTGATTCATTTTGGAGACAACCATTGCTGGGGCGGAAATGCAACTAGTGTGGGGTAATGTTGATCAGTCAGAATCTGGCACTTAGCGAAGAAAATACAAAAGGTTTGCATAGTAAAGTATAGCACATTCAAAGGCGCGGAAGTATCAGAAAGGATCACGCGAAGAATAGAAACATGTTAAGGACTTAACCATTTTTACAATGAGGATCTATTTTTGGAGATAGCGTGTGGAGCACACAAACCATTGTCAAAGACTTGCGTGACACGCATTGGCTATTTTTGGAGGATCAGCTACGAAGTGCTTTACATGGATACAATGAGAATAGATCTACTACTGTCAGTTAACTAAAAGTAGTCTATTGTTAGCGCACTTGCATGTGTGGCTATTTTTGTAATGGCGCATGGCTAATAATAGCATGTGACCTATTTTGGGATTAGATAAGTGGTGAAGGGAAAGTCCCCACCCTTATAAATATGTATTGAACTATGTAGCATAGAGAGTGTATATGTGAGAACTATGTTATAGTGAGATTATGTTGCCAAATCTGATACGCACATGAGCGTATACTACTGTTATTGTAAGGAAGCTTCTGTGTATTACTGAATTTAATATAATGGAGATTATGGACTGAATCAAGGTGTTATCATGGTTATAGTTCAGTATTGCATGCTTGATTTCATCATGGTTATCTTTTAAGTCTGTTATTCTCTAGATCTAGATTTGAACATGCACTGTAGAATGATATATTAGTCATAGATCTGAATGCTTAAAGTCTTCATCATGCTAAAATCCTGCAATAGCAACACTAAAAATGGGCCTGGTACCTTTATGCGCTTCAGGTGAGTGCTCAATCTAGGCTAAGTGATGTGCCAGCACACCTGGGCTTGTATTGGTGAATTCTAATAGTAAATTACTTCTATGAAAGAATTTAAATGTGTTATAATAAATAATTAATAAATAAATAAATTATTTGTTCTTTAGTAAATTAACTTATCGAGGGTGTTATAATTTTTGGTATCAAAACTTGGGTTCTACACTCAGGCCAAAAATAGGTTTGAACATGCTAATTATGCTACTTGACACCAATTATAGGTATCATGGCTTGTACGAGAGGAAGTGTTGACCCTAAGCATAGAAAGGATCATAGTGATCAACTACATAAACTTGATCAAATCCGTACTACTCTCCATAAAACATGAGATCAATTCTCTTTTTTAAAGAAATAGGTTTGAGGTGATCCAAGAGGTGATGAAGATGAAGAAGACAAAAGGTATTCTGATCATGAAGAGGAAGTGGGAAAAGAAGGCATGGTGATAAGAAGGCCTATTTGGCTATTGATTTAGCTAAATATATCAAGATGATTATTCCTCCCATTTTTTATGTAATAACCTTAGGATATGGTGTTGAGGCATAACTTAGTGAAGATAAGTATTTTGATATTATAGATTTTTCCAAGGAGACTCAATTGGTAAGGGGATATTTTTATCTCTCTATATAAGCTTCCTCCTAGTGACACAATAAAAAAGGAGCTTGGATTAGATTTACTATCAATATCTAGGGGTAAATTCAAAGGATATTTTAGGCAACTTTGACCACCTCATATTTTGATCACAATCTCACATAATTCCAAACCTTACATCAAGGATAACTTTTAGTGACTGAATACTAGCAATATTTCAATCCCCTCCTTAAGTATATCCCCTAGTACCAGAAGGATGAAAAGTTCAAAATAAGGAATTTTATTTTTATTTTAAATCCTAATATTGGAGGTGAAGTAGATGTCCATGAGCTATCTAATATTTGTGAAGTCTTTGAAAAATACATAAAGCAAGAGTAGAAGATTCAAGCCTTAGAATTTTTTCGTGAAGAGAGGAAGAAAGGTAAATTTTAGTCAAACTCTCCTTCTGAAATAAAGAAAACATAGTGGAAAAAGGATTCTAAAAGGGAAAATTATTCCACAAGAATTTCACAACTAATAATCCAAACTATAACTTCGCAAAGGATTTCAATGGGAACATTAGCAATAATAAAAATGGTGAGAGAATAGAAAGGAATGGAGAATTTGGAAAATGTTTCAAATGTGGAGGTGACCACTACACCATCAATTTTCATTATAAAATACAAGCTAATATCCAATAGAGGAAACCTATCCTAGATCAATGAGAAATGTTTCGCCAAAGGATTCATGTCGTAGTGGACAAGCACCAAGTAGAACATTAGTCTACACCACTTGAAAATTCATGTATGATATTCAGTTTACTTTTATTAGTTCTTATAGATATTGGAGCTATTGAATCCTTTGCTTCATGTGGCATATTATCTAAGTTACCTAGAAGATAAATATATATGGAAAACTCTTGGACTATTTAATATGGCAAAAAGGCAAGTCATCAAGTAGATAAACCCAAAATTGTAAGGTACTGTACTGCGGAACAGCGTAATAAGTACCCCAATGATGATACAGGTCTCCTCGCAAGGTGTTCGGGATCCGGAAAATCCCTCGGAGTATGCGTTAACATCCCACATGCCCCGCTTAGCCCCCGCGCCCTTTGTTTTCCCCCTTTTTCTTCTTTCCTTGGCCTTTTTGATCTTCAGTGACGAAACCGCCGCCCTACAGGGCGGCGGTCCCGTGACCGCCACCCTGATCAGGGTGGCGGTCCTGTAACCGCCGCCCTGCTCAGAGTGGTGGTCCTGTGCGCGTTTTCCAGAATGTTATTTGACGCGACTCGCGTGAAATATCACGATTCACCATCTTTTCCTTGCCGACTTGAGCATGCATTTATGTTTTTGGTCCCCTGGAATAGTGTTTTTCCTTTGTTTATTGTTTAGGAGTTCAATTTGGTTTTGATCTTTGGGTGATTGAATTCCTATAAATGCATGGTTTGTGCACAAGCTAAGGGGTCTGAATTTTGGCTGGATTTTGGAGTTTGAGCTTTGCTTTCATTTCTTCATTTTAGTGTTTTAGCTAGTTAGCTTGTTTAGAAGCCATAGCTTGAATTCACTTGCATCTTTTGTTAAATTGCTCAGCTGTTGGTAAGCCACATACCCATCTTGTGCAGGCAGTGCTGTTATTTCATCCAAATCCAGTCTAAAGCTTGCCTCTGAATTCCTCTTTGCTGTAGATTTAATTTTCATTGTTGCTTAGAGTTCTTAGTTCAGTTCATTATATGCCTGGTTAGCTTTATTCAGCTGTTGGTAAGCCACATATCCAGCTTGTGCAAGCAGTGTCTTTATTTTATCCAATCCATTGGAACAGAGTAGCTTAGGAAGCCATTAAAGTTGCAGGTTTTGCTCTTCGTATAGGATAGTTACAGGTTCTGGTCGCTTCATGTTGCATGACTCGCAGTAAAATCCCGCTAGGAATCGCATAAGCCAAGCTCTGTACTCTTGCGCTATCCCTCTCCTACTCGCATTTTCGGTCTGCATTCTGAGCTGTCCTTGTCCCAAATTCTACTCCTATCGGTGCTAGCATTACACGCTTTTCTGGATCCACGTGAACACGAAAGAACGAGGAGATCATACTGAGGGGACGAGATCACACACACTATCGGATTCGCCACTGTTCTGCGGAATCCAGGTTTAACTTTCAAAGTTCTAGTTAGAATCATATCAAATAGAGTAGATAAATTGCTTCATTTCAGTAAATTCTATTCTCGATATTGCCAGGGAAGCTGTGAGGATTGATAGTTTCTGAGAAACTATGATTCACTCCTCACTTCTGAGGTAGGATCGAGAATCTTGCAGATAGATTAGACGAGCTATTTTATTTATTTAGAATAATTCTACAAATCGCACAGGCAAATAACTACACTCGGTTATCTTGTCTGTTTTAAATTGTTATTTAATTATTATTTCTAGATACGCTTAAAATAGTTTGCTTTCCTTAAAATTGTCAAAAGATTTCTTAGAAGAATAAAAAGTTATATATGTTAGATTTATTTCATGTAGTTAGAATTTGCTTCGTTACAGTTAGATTTGCATTTTGTTTCGTATGACAATCACGGGACCTCAGGAGCCCAGGGAATATATATTTGAGCCAATCGTGCCTCAACCAAACCTCGTCACAGCAATAGTTGACATAGACCAAAATCTCAGAATACAAGTATTCCGAACAACCACAGATTTACAACTGATCAGTTCTCAGTTAAGAGGATTAAACATAGAAGACGACCAGGCACATGCATTTTGGTCAAGTCAGCCAAACTACAGATTACCCTAGAAAATCATCCACATGACTGTAGAAGGGTTTGAAAGAGAACAAACATTCGGGTGCGATCCTTTAGTTCCACAGCCAGACGCTGGAGACACCCTCGTAGATATAGATACCAGCTTAAGAATCCAGGTTGCGAGAACGCCTGTGAGGTATTCTGAGAAGATTGCACAATTGTTGGTTCTAAACATAGAAGCTGAGAAAGCGTACGATTACTGGATACTAGGGATTAGAACTTGATCTCGCGTATGACCATAACAGGACCGCAACAACCAAGAGTCTATGGTTGTGATCCACAGATCCCACAGCCCAACAAATCCATAAGAGAATTAGATATAGACACTGGCCTATGCACACTAGTATTTCAGTCCACTCCACTTCCACCCATCATCATCGAACAATTGTCCTTACTGAATATAGCGGCTAACGAAGCTAGAGAATTCTGGACTAGGCCAGAAAATCATCCATAAAAGTCAATTATATTCACCATCCACTATATGACCTTATCAGGAGACATACACGAAACTATCCCAGGTCATTTTCCACGTATTCCGCAACCCATAGATCGAATCACGCCAGAGCTCGATATTGATTGGAGCCTTCGAGCAGTCATCCTTGCTGATCGATCTATCACACCAGTCCAAGTTAGAAGGGCCTTCTTTGCCTTAGATTCATAAATTCCATTAGTGCGTGTCGAAGACATTAGACTGCCTAACTAGTTTGTCTGAATCCAACGCATATTCTACCCCCACCGGCTGTCTCGGCACGACCTCGAGAGGTCGGGTACGTGGAAGAGTCACTTGTAGATTCTCACGCTCGCCTGTCACTTTTCCGGCGTACAAAATTGGTGAACCCAACGTGAAACAAACGAAATTAGTGAAGCTGACGTAAACTTCCTACTTTCTCTTTCGGAGTCATAATATCACGTTTCCTTTCACAAATCACCTTCGCTCCTTCCCATTATTCTGCGGGTATTCATATACCCCCCGAATATGTCGGGATTCGATGCATATGGCAGACCCCTCTTGGGTCTTGAGGCATACTACGCCCAACAGAATAGGCAATCATCACCCTCACTCTCAGTATGGGGCGACAACTATTCAACTAATCAGTTGTCAACACAAACCCCAAGAATCAGATATAGTTCGTCTTTTCAAACTGAGGAGTTAGATCAACCCCCTCGAACGCAACAAACAGAGCCTTCAGGTTCGAACAATATGACGTTTACCAGGAGAATCTGGTTCATCTCCTCAGATGCTACTTAGACCACAAATTAGTAGGCAATCAGATCCATACCTGGTCTTCGATGATGGATAGTCAATACGTTATCCTAGGAGTGAACAACATTCTCGGGGTATGTACCCACCTATAGGAGGTTTACAAATACAACCCGAGATCTCTTTTCAAGAAAATACCTCTATGCCACTGCATATAGGAAATACTCTCGGAGAAACTTGGCAAGATAGCAATCAGTTCATGACAGGCTATCACATGCCTATACAACACCAGGGTATACAACAAATGCCGCTCAGGCAAAGCACCGTGACTTCACCAAATGAAGTCATTTCAACGTTAGTAGAAAGAGTGAGAGGGTTAGAACTTGCTCAAGCAAGTCAAAATTCTCCGTTCATGCAAACAGGAAGTTCCAATCCTCCATACCACTCTGGCCAAGTAGATCTCCTCACAGGAGTAGGCACGTTAGGCATGCCGCCTCACTATCCACAACAAACGCCAACAAGGCCCACCATCTCTAACACTATTCCTCCCAGGTCTAGTGTCAAACAATCCATTCCTTGACAACACCCCGTCGTACTTAAACATGTACTCTAAATCACCACAAGGAGATATGTTCTCCTCTCCCAGCATGTTTGCTCAAACGCAAGGGACCTTCTTATGCCCCTGTCAACGCATACGTTGCACCGTATCAACAACCTATCCCACCGTTACTCCCTCAGCAACCACCATCAATGGTCGAAAGCTATGCGATAGGGACTTATTCAGAATATCTAAAGGAACCCTTAGATTTCACCATACGAAGCGTCATGCTTCCAAGACCTCTTCCTGATTTACCCAAGTTCAAGGGTGAGGGAGATCCGAATGCACATATCAAAGCTTACGCTACAGCCATACGAGAATTACTCCCTTGGGATGGGGTTGTTGCTAAAATATTCCCTAAAACCTTGGAAGGTATTGCTCTCGACTGGTATTACAGGATACCTGAAGCCTCCATCCATTCATTTAAACAACTCGTGTCAGAGTTCATCAAGGCCTTCGACATGAACAAACTGTTGAGAACAGGAATCAGGGAATTCTTGCACATCAAACAAGAACACAACGAATCTGTCGCCCATTTCATCCAGAGGTGGCGTACAGTTCTTTATTCTTCAGCAAGTGCTCCAAACATGGATCAGATGGAACTATGTGATTTATTCCTTCATTCTCTCAGCAAGGAGGTGAAGGAAGAAGTCCAGAAGTTCCCACTAAGAACTTACGATGAAGTACTTGAGAGCGCTCTTCGAATAGACCAAGCAGCGATAGATAGTGGTCGTAAGACATATGGAACAAACGGGAGGTTAATCACCTCCACTCAAAACACTACAACTATCACAAATGTCAATCAAGGACCCAAAATCCTTAACAAAAATCGTGGGGTAACAACAGATGGGGTAACCGACCAGCCCAAGAGGGTGAATGTTGTTAATGCTCCGTCACAAACAAACAACCAACGAAACAACAACTTTACCCCGACGATCAATACAGTGGATTTTAACCATCCACAACAACAACAACAACAACAACGGTGAAATCCCATACAAGGGCCAAGCCAAAACTCATTTGGTTACCAAAACCAAAGTCAAAACCAGAAACAACAATTCCAAAACTTTAATCCTAATAGGCAACAGTTTGATCGAAATTTTAGGCCACAATACACACCAAACCAACAAAATGGGAATTACAACCCCAATTCTTATTGTGGTTTCCATAAAATTCGGGGTCACGATACTAGAACGTGCCGTGACTACAATAAATTTATGCAACGCTTGCCAGAAGAACAAAGACAGTTCTTCACAGACTTGTTTTTGGCAGATCCCGTCTCATCATCACCAAATACGCTCGCAGGGGCAGTTTCTCCTCAGAATGCTCCCCTCAAGATCTTTAACGATCCGCTCCCAAATCATGATGGCAATAGGCTGAATCCAACCGGAGCAAACAAAAGTGCAATGACGGGAAACAATGATCATGAAGCCTCGACTTCATTAAATCCATCAGTTGCGCCACAGTTAGGAGCTCAACCGAGACCCAAGATAGTCAGTTTGGTAGAATTAGACGCTGAACTACCTATCGAAGCTATAACAAGAACACGAGAGTATTTCTCTCAACCGAGCCCAAGTCATCTGCCAGAGACAGATAAGAGTCAGCAAATAGTTGAAAAACCCATCGGTGCCTATGATTTAATTAGTGACCTAACAAAGACCTTCTCACACATTTCATTTTTGGACTTACTAAAGAACTCTCCCCCTCACAGAGCTGCTCTTTTAGAAGCACTAGGTCTAGGCCATCTAATTAACATCACTCCACCTCCTGAAACACAAGTAAATCACGTAGATTTTGATATCCACCCTCCGGGGCAGCCGGACAAGGATGTCGAATTCATATTCGAAATAAGTAAAATGCCCACAGATGCTGAGATCGCACGCCGAGGTGATCCAGCCTTACACTTGCAAGTATGGGTTTATAATAACTATGTAAAACGGGCAATGGTTGACGATGGGGCCGCAGTTAACATAGTCCCTTTCTCTTTCCTCCAAAAACTTGGATATGGGGAAACAAACTGTTCCACTACTCGAAATACATTGAGAGGCTATGATAGCCTTAAAGCCACTTCGATAGGAACTATTATACTGCCGGTCACCTTAGGGCCCAAAACCATTTTGACTGAGTTTTATATTATAGATCGGGAAACTAACTATAATATGATCCTCGGCCGACCATGGATACACCGCATGAAGGCAATTCCTTCCACGCTATTTCAAGAAGTAAGATTCCTGCATCTAGGAAAGGTGTTTGTAGCCAAAGGCGATCCAAAACCTTTCGATTTGCACCTAGCTGATTTAAAGAAAAGACCAGGGGTGCACTCAGAATTTGAACTGCCAACAAACCAACTTAATAAACCCACTGACCCAAAACCAGAGGAAAAGTTGGTACCTACGACGGATCTTGAAACTACCAGCATAGCCAAAACAATTCCAACCCCTAAAGATAAAACTAAAGAAACAATATCATTAGGGACTACTGCGAAAATCGTTGAGTTGATAGAACAAGATTCACCAATGTTCTTACCATTTGATTCAGTAGGCATAGGATTTTCCCTAGGTGTTGGTTCCTTGCCAGCAGAGGATCTCTGTATGGTAGAAGTAGAGTGCGCAAACGCAGCAGATGCCCCAACATCTGTACTCCCGGCTAAGTATTGGACTCTCCATTTCGATGGAGCTAAATGTCGTTATGGAGCGGGGGCAGGTATAATTCTTACTTCGCCCGAGGAGAAAGTCCTCCCATTCATTTTTAAATTAAACTTTGAATGCACAAACAACGGCGCTGAGTACGAAGCCCTCCTCCTTGGCCTTACCTTAGCCAAAAGAATTGGTATTGATAACATCAGAGTCCTGGGAGACTCGCAATTAGTGACAAACCAAGTTTCTGAAGTATATGAAACTAAAGCCGAACATTTACAACTCTACAAAAACGCTGTGTTAGATTTAAGCAAGGCGTTCAACTTCATATCCATTGAAGCAATCCCGCGAGAGAAAAATCTTCTCGCCGATTCAATAGCAACCTCAGCATCACGTTTTACTCCGAGCAATGAGTTAGAAGATACCCAGTTCACGGTATCCATTCGTGATGAACCATTGATAAAAACAATGACAAATCCTCTTTCAAGCGAAAGTGAATCTACCGTCCTAGACCATGTTGATAGTGATGCTGCTACTTTGGATTACTTAAATGCCTATGCGGCACTACATCTCTCCTATCACATGCTAGATTTATCCTTGATTCCACATTCGTCTTCCTACTTCGGAAATCCCGTAACGGATCTTCCCTCACAAATGGAACCTAGCATATACGCAGTAGAAAATGGGGATGATTTAGATTTACCTCCAGCACCACCTGAGTTCGAAGAGGGTAACACCTCTTTGATCGAAGAAACAATCGATGTCAACATCGGGACAGAAGATGAACCAAGAATATTGAAACTAGGCTCTTCGTTAACCCCAGAAGAGGTGGAAATACATACTCAGATTCTCAAAGAACATCAAAAGGCGTTTGCATTTAATTACAAGGAGATGACGGGAGTCGCACCCCACATTGCGGTGCACAACCTCGTCACTAGATCAGATGCAAAGCCAATTAAACAAAAATCAAGACCCATGAAGCCCAAAGTAGCTCTCATGGTAAAAGAGGAGGTAATAAAACTCCTTCAGGTAGGATTCATCAAGCCAGTTGACTACTCCCAATGGGTATCTAACATCGTTCCCGTTCTCAAGAAGAATGGAAAGATACGCATCTGCATAGATTTTCGAGATATCAACAAAGCGTGTCCTAAGGACGATTTCCCATTACCATCCATAGACGTTATCGTTGATGCAACGGCTGGTTTTGAACTTTTGTCTCTCATGGATGGATTCTCGGGATACAATCAAATCAGAATATCTGAGCAAGATCAAGCTAAAACCACGTTTATAACTCCTTGGGGAACCTATTGCTACGCTGTTATGCCATTCGGTCTCAAGAACGCCGGTGCTACGTACCAGCGGGCCATGACATACATATTTCACGATCTAATTCATAAAATCATGGAATCTTACGTAGATGACTTATTGGCTAAAGCCAAGAAGCGTTGTGACCATCCCGAAGTACTCCGCGTCATTCTTTCACGTCTAATAGAATACGGAGTCACACTAAATCCAGAGAAATGTGTCTTTGGTGTAACAGGAGGAAAGCTCCTAGGTTACATCATATCGTCACGAGGGATTGATGTTGATCCAACCAAAATTCGGGCTGTCCTCGAAATGGTCCCACCTTCGAGTGAATCTGGAATCAGATCATTTCTCGGAAAGCTGGGTGCAATCCGGAGATTCATCCCGGACCTAAGCTTCGTCGTTCATCCAATCAACAATTTACTCAAGAAGGATTATAGCATTGATTGGACTGAAGATTGCAATGAAGCTTTTGATGCAGTTAAGCGTTTTCTGTTATCACCACCTACGCTAATGCCACCTAAGCTAGATCGCCCATTAATCCTATATTCGTGAGCTACCAATGTCTCGCTGGCCTGTATGTTGGCCCAAGAAGACGATAACAAGAGAGAACATGCGATTTATTTCATTAGCCGAACGCTGCTCGACTATGAAACACGCTATACACAGGCAGAACGAGAATGCCTTGCCATAGTCTTTGCTACTAAACGCCTAAGACATTATATGCTGAATCAAGAAACGAAGGTCATGGTAAAAACGGACCATTTACGAACTTTTCTCACACAAGGGTCCTTATCTAAAAAGGCTGGACGTTTTATAACCTTAATGGGAGAGTTCAAATTAACATTTGTAAATCAAAAGTCGGTTAAAGGACAAATCATCGCGGATTGGTTAGCTGACAACCCATTAGACGGAGGTGATTTAGTAGATTTAGACTTTCCAGATGAATGCGTATACTACATCGAAACACGACCCGCTATCTCTGAGTGTCCTTGGTACACTGATATCGTTAATTATATCATGGACCATACGTACCCAGAGGCAGTTACACCGCAACAAAGAAGGCGGTTACGCATAATCGTAGCTAAATACGTCATTATAGAGCAGGTGCTCTATCGAAAAGCATTCGATGGAATGCTCTTAAGGTGTGTTGACACAGAAGAGTCCAAGAGGATTCTCCATGAATCCCACAGTGGTATATGTGGAGGCCACTTCGGTGGCCATGCCACCACTCGAAAAATACATCGAATGGGCTATTTCTGGCCCACTCTAGAACATGACACGATAGAGTTTACACGCAGGTGTCATAAGTGCCAAGAATTCTCCCACGAGATCCACATGCCAGCACAAGCTCTGCAACCAATCGCTACTCCATGGCCCTTTTCTACATGGGGTCTAGACTTAATAGGGAAATTCTCTCCCTCATCCACAGATGGCCATAATTTTATAATCACGGCCACTGAATATTTTACCAAATGGGTGGAGGCCATGCCTCTTACTACTGTACCTGGTTCTGTGATCGCCAAGTTCATTTTGAACCAAATCATTTGCAGGTACGGTATCCCGCAAATCATTATCTCTGATAATGGAACTTCTTTTAAAAATGAAGAAGTTCGCGAACTATGCAGTAGATTTAAGATAAGCCATCATACGGCTTCCTTGTATTATCCCCAAGCCAACGGACAGGCTGAAGCGACAAACAAAACACTGAAAGCCATTCTCCTTAAAACGGTGAAAGAAAACAAGCGAGATTGGCATTTGAAGTTATATCCGGCCTTGTGGGCCCACCGAACCTCAATAAGAACACCAACGGGAGCAACTCCTTTCTCGCTAGTATTTGGGGCAGAAGCAGTTCTCCCGCTTGAGGTCGAAATACCCAGTCTCCGCATTTCACTGTAAGGGATTCTGGATGAAGACGCTTACAGAGAAGCACGTCTTTCCCAACTAGAAAGCCTAGATGAAACTAGGTTAGATGCTGAGCAACGGCATAGAGCTTATGCTGACCGAATGTGCCGGCAGTACAACAAGAAGGTCTATGAACGTGATATATACGAAGGTGATCTAGTTCTAAGACTAGACAGCCAGATCGACAAGAAGACCGGCGAAGGAAGGAAATTCCGGCCCAAATGGTTGGGCCCATACCGAGTCATGAAGGACTACGGAAATGGTGCATACCTCTTATGTACGTTAGAAGGTGAGGAGTTTGGCGAAACAGTCAATTCCCTGCACCTCAAACGTTTCTACGCATAGGCAGCTAACGCTACCTATATAACTATCTACATTGCATCTTCATATAGATTTAGATCATTTTGTCCACTTGTTCTTACATAAGTTGTGATCAAGAAATCTATTCTCAAAGCAATTCATTACAAACTCGTGATGTTTCTGGCATAATGTTCTTTAATCATACCTCTCCATCTTCATGTATCATCAAATCATCTTGGAATCTTTTATCAAATAAATCAAACATGACAAAGCCCTAACGGTAACCATACCAAGATCTGCAAGTTTGTTCTCGCTTTGATTTCTTCTTAGGATAGGTGTCTTGCCTAAGGTCTGTTCTAGAAGCTTCATGGTGTCACATCTATCCCATATATACATCTCTTTGGAAATAAGCATATACTGACATTTTACTCAAATAAGCAAGTCAAAAAGTGATTAAACAGAAAATTTTATTTTTACACATTTCCTTGCCCCACCAACCTTCGGTGATGAGCTTGCGTCTCTTACTAGTGACGTAGGGTTGGGAAAGGATGGAAATGCCCTTACTCGCCTATGCCTTGCCCACGGTGATAAACCCACGCTTCTTACTAGTAGCATGGGGCAAAGTGTAGGGGGTCCTCTTGACAAAGCAAACGTTAAAAGGTCATAAACAAACTATTCAAACTTTGAGTCAAAAACGAATGAATCAGATGTTCAAAATTCCAAAAGAGTTAAAAATCCTAAAAACCCAGATTTTGTCTACTATGTGGCCATCTACGGGTCTAAGTCTAGATAAACCGCAAAGCAAGTTGCATCCAAAACTATGAAGTCATTCAGGTAGAGTAAGCTTGTAGCTTCCAATTTGGTTCCGCCAAAGCTTTGTCTGTCTTTCATCACTATCATTTCACCATATTTCATAACTTGCGCCCTTCTTGGCTCTTGGTGATAAGCCCTCGCATCTTACTAGTTGCGTGGAGTTAGGAGTGGGGCAAGTTAATCTGTTCATCATACTGGTTATTTTCATCACTTTGCCAAAACAAACATGAGGTATCCAAATTGCTCACAGAAGCTAAGATTCAAGATCACAATATATCTACAATATCATGTATCAGCATCATGAAACACAAAAAGAAAGCAAACATTTGCATCATCTGTTTTCCATTGCATACATTCTAGAAAGCATATAAAACATACATCGTAGTATACATGAGGAAACTGGAAACAGAAAGGGAAAGCATGAGTGACAAGCTTTTGATCCAAAAACGAATGCATATATATAAATAATCAATGTTTATATACAATGCCATCATGCACTAGGCATGGTCAAAACGCTCAAAGAGCCCGTGATATACAAAAAAATCTATAATACAAAATACATAGGAGCCAAGTGGTCTCTCAACCCCTACGCGACCCCTCCGAAGGTGCGCGCCCTCACCTAGGGCTCCGGCTACGCTGGCGCTCTGAATGAACGGAGGGCTCAGGGTCCCGAGGAGCAGCCATGGTCTCACCATGAGAATGGCTCCTCATAAGACGCTCAGCCGTCCTATAGCCTGCCAACTCTGTACGGAGAGTCGACACCATCCTGGCCACGTGCCAAACGGGAGCGAAGACGTCGGTATGCCTGCCAGCTGCTGAAGGCTCCCCGGCATCTACAGATAGCTCCGCACGAGTCTTATCCATGGGGATCATCAGGGAATCAGTGCATACCCTGCGGATCAGATCCCGCCACTCGTCGACAGTCTCTGTAAACAAAGGAGAAAAAAACAAATTAGAAACCAAGCAAGAGGCTGAAAGATACAAGATAAAAACACAAGGAGAGATAGAAATTAAAACAAATCCTAAATTAAACAAACATTGAAAGGAGGAAAGGATAACTTACTCGGATCACCGGGCCTCCAAGATGGATCGCTGGGGCCAGCACCCGCCGCGGATGCCACTGCCGACTGAGGGGCTGCTCCTGTAGCAGGGGCAACATGTCGCCCCACAACTGACTCGTCCTCTCCACCATGGCCCTGAGAGAGTGGCTCCTCTGAGACTAGAGTGTCCCTCTCTGCGCTCTCCTCGGCCCTCTCCGCCTGCATAATATCCTGAGTGTCATGCCACTCAGGATCGCTATCATCAGTCTGCTCCTCCGACCCTCCCTCTGTAAGCTCCTCAGAATCGAAGTCAATGTCTATAGGGTCATCGCTGCTATGAGCAGGACCCGTAGCAATCTAAAGCAAAGGTGCCCGAGGCGCACCAGCTCTCCCTCTGGCCCGAACTATCCTCCTGGCTGCAATGGGAATGCCAGGAGTGATCACTGTCCAACCACGGCCTCTAGGCCCCCCTCTGGCCTCGTGAACTGATCTGTAAGCTGGTGCCACTGGGGGAAGCATGCCCACATATGGAAGGCCAAACTGCTGAGGAACTCTCCCAAAAGGATGTACCTCTACCCATCCCACGCGGTCGATGAGCTGCCCTGTGGTGGAGTAGGAGATCAATGTAAGGGTCTCCTCGCCCCATATGCCGGCCATAAGCCGGTACGGTGTCGCCTCCATATCTGTTGTGGTAAGGGAGGCAACTGGCTAGTGAGGTGCTCTAAGCACCGACATATCTGACCATCTGGCTGCCCTCACAGCCCCTAGATCTGCCACCTCTACACCTCTACCATAAGGAATAAAATGCTCATACACCCAACTCATGACTAGAGTCGGGTGCCTCAATGATAGTCCCTGCACACGGACCACCCTGTATAAATCATGGTAGGTGGTCCCCAGAATGTCTGCACCCCAGGCGTATATCCGGCCATGCCCCTCTATCTGTGCAATGATGGGGGCCCAGCAGTATAACAAAGTGTCCCCTCCCTTGTCCCAATCAATCTCGAGGCAAGGATCCCCATGATGGCCTGTCAAAATATGGGGATAGGCAAAGAAGGGATGGATCGAACTCTCACTCCCTTCTTCGACCCCATGGAGATAGCTGCATCTCCCATGTAACCTGCCCACTGTGCAATCTGTGCCCGTGAGCCGGCCGTCTCTAATGTGAGTCTCCTCCCGATGATCGGGACCCCCAAAATACGGTAGACATCCTCCAGCATGATAGTCCACTCACCACGGACCCCTGGCAGTCGGAAGGTGTTCCGATCTGCGTCCCAATATGAAAATAAGTCACAAAGGATGTGACTAGATGGTGTGACATGTGGAACGCGTGATATGCGCAGTATACCGGCCCTCTGTAGTGTGTCCTCCTCATCTGGTGAGAGGGCATCCAATACCCCTGACAGCCAGTCACACTCTCTCTCTCGGCTCCATCTGATGTATTCCTCCCTCACCTGCATACACCCAAAAACACACAAAACAGAGCAAGTTAGTACCCGAGCAATACCAAGAAGGTCATAAAAACGTATAGAAATGCAGAAAAATACAAGTGCAATCTCAAAAATCAAGTTCTTTTGCATTCTGGTCAGAACCACCATCCTGAGTAGGGAGGCGGTTTTGTAACCGCCGCCTTAAGGGTGGCGGTCATGTAACCGCCGCCCTGGCCAAGGTGGCGATCGCGGTCCGAAAACCTTCGTAGGTTGCTAACCCCAAAAAAGCCCAAAATAAGTAAAAAAAGACCATTTAAACTAAAAATGGAGCCTACCCAGTAGGTGGACCTTTTGAACCTAACATTTTCAAAAATAACCCCCCCATTACGACAAATTTAACATTTCAAATTTAAAGGGGGAAAAGCGTAAAATTAAAGAAAACCAACCTGTGATCTAGCAGGGCGGTGTTCCGCACGTGGAGGCATGATCACGATCTTGCTGCAGAAGTTTTGACTCTACTCACGCACGAAACCGTCACCGTGGGTCCCAGAGCTCAAAATCAATCAAATCAAACGTGCACAAATGAATAGGAAAATGGGCCCACTTTCATATATATAGCACCCTATTTTGTTTTAAAAAGACTTTTTCGCAGGTTTGGAGCACTGATGGAGGTAAGTTCCTATCCCCGCACGAATGGTACGTTCTCATTCCCTATTAATTTAGCGTTTATTTTCCAAGTTTTGTATCTATCTGCACTTGAGTTCTCTTTTCATTTTGCAGATAGCGGGAATTTCGGATGGCGTCGTTTAAACACACGGACGAGTAAGGTATAGCTTCTAACTCCCCATTTCGGGACCACCATACTCGGACCCACTGTTTTATGCCTCTTCATGGCTAAAACGCTTCTCCGAGGGGGCAATATGTACGTACCCAAAATTGTAAGGTACCGTACTGCGGAACAGCGTAATAAGTACCCCAATGATGATACAGGTCTCCTCGCAAGGTGTTCAGGATCCGGAAAAGCCCTCGGAGTATGCATTAACATCCCACATGCCCCGCTTAGCCCCCGCACCCTTTGTTTTCCCCCTTTTTCTTCTTTCCTTGGCCTTTTTGATCTTCAGTGACGAAACCGCCGCCCTGCAGGGCGGCGGTCTCGTGACCGCCGCCCTGATCAGGGCAGCGGTCCTGTAACCGCCGCCCTGCTCAGAGCGGCGGTCCTGTGCGTGTTTTCCAGAATGTTCTTTGACGCGACTCGCGTGAAATATCACGATTCACCAGCTTTTCCTTGCTGACTTGAGCATGCATTTATGTTTTTGGTCCCCTGGAATAGTGTTTTTCCTTTGTTTATTGTTTAGGAGTTCAGTTTGGTTTTGATCTTTGGGTGATGGAATTCCTATAAATGCATGGTTTGTGCACAAGCTAAAGGGTCTGAATTTTGGCTGGATTTTGGAGTTTGATCTTTGCTTTCATTTCCTCATTTTAGTGTTTTAGCTAGTTAGCTTGTTTAGAAGCCATAGCTTGAATTCACTTGCATCTTTTGTTAAATTACTCAGCTGTTGGTAAGCCACATACCCATCTTGTGCAGGCAGTGCTGTTATTTCATCCAAATCCAGTCTAAAGCTTGCCTCTGAATTCCTCTTTGCTGTAGATTTAATTTTCATTGTTGCTTAGAGTTCTTAGTTCAGTTCATTATATGCCTGGTTAGCTTTATTCAGCTGTTGGTAAGCCACATATCCAGCTTGTGCAAGCAGTGTCTTTATTTTATCCAATCCATTGGAACAGAGTAGCTTAGGAAGCCATTAAAGTTGCAGGTTTTGCTCTTCGTATAGGATAGTTATAGGTTCTGGTCGCTTCATGTTGCATGACTCGCAGTAAAATCCCGCTAGGAATCGCATAAGCCAAGCTCTGTACTCTTGCGCTATCCCTCTCCTACTCACATTTTCGGTCTGCATTCTGAGCTGTCCTTGTCCCAAATTCTACTCCTATCGGTGCTAGCATTACACGCTTTTCTGGATCCACGTGAACACGAAAGAACGAGGAGATCATACTGAGGGGACGAGATCACACACACTATCGGATTCGCCACTGTTCTGCGGAATCCAGGTTTAACTTTCAAAGTTCTAGTTAGAATCATATCAAATAGAGTAGATAAATTGCTTCATTTCAGTAAATTCTATTCTCGATATTGCCAGGGAAGCTGTGAGGATTGATAGTTTCTGAGAAACTATGATTCACTCCTCACTTCTGAGGTAGGATCGAGAATCTTGCAGATAGATTAGACGAGCTATTTTATTTATTTAGAATAATTCTACAAATCGCACAGGCAAATAACTACACTCGGTTATCTTGTCTGTTTTAAATTGTTATTTAATTATTATTTCTAGATACGCTTAAAATAGTTTGCTTTCCTTAAAATTTTCAAAAGATTTCTTAGAAGAATAAAAAGTTATATATGTTAGATTTATTTCATGTAGTTAGAATTTGCTTCGTTACAGTTAGATTTGCATTTTGTTTCGTATGACAATCACGGGACCTCAGGAGCCCAGGGAATATATATTTGAGCCAATCGTGCCTCAACCAAACCTCGTCACATAAATAGTTGACATAGACCAAAATCTCATAATACAAGTATTCCGAACAACCATAGATTTACAACTGATCAGTTCTCAGTTAAGAGGATTAAACATAGAAGACAACCAGGCACATGCATTTTGGTCAAGTCAACCAAACTACAGATTACCCAAGAAAATCATCCACATGACTGTAGAAGGGTTTGAAAGAGAACAAACATTCGGTGTGATCCTTTAGTTCCACAGCCAGACGCTGGAGACACCCTCGTAGATATAGATACCAGCTTAAGAATCCAGGTTGCGAGAACGCCTGTGAGGTATTCTGAGAAGATTACACAACTGTTGGTTCTAAACATAGAAGCTGAGAAAGCATATGATTACTGGATACTAGGGATTAGAACTTGATCTCGCGTATGACCATAACAGGACCGCAACAACCAAGAGTCTATGGTTGTGATCCACAGATCCCACAGCCCAACGAATCCATAAGAGAATTAGATATAGACACTGGCCTACGCACACTAGTATTTCAGTCCACTCCACTTCCACCCATCATCATCGAACAATTGTCCTTACTGAATATAGCGGCTAACGAAGCTAGAGAATTCTGGACTAGGCCAGAAAATCATCCATAAAAGTCAATTATATTCACCATCCACTATATGACCTTATCAGGAGACATACACGAAACTATCCCAGGTCATTTTCCACGTATTCCGCAACCCATAGATCGAATCACGCCAGAGCTCGATATTGATTGGAGCCTTCGAGCAGTCATCCTTGCTGATCGATCTATCACACCAGTCCAAGTTAGAAGGGCCTTCTTTGCCTTAGATTCACAAATTCCATTAGTGCGTGTCGAAGACATTAGACTGCCTAACTAGTTTGTCTGAATCCAACGCATATTCTACCCCCACCGGCTGTCTCGGCACGACCTCGAGAGGTCGGGTACGCGGAAGAGTCACTTGTAGATTCTCACGCTCGCCTGTCACTTTTCCGGCGTACAGTTACCCTCCTAAGAAAGAGTTTGAATTCTCAGTAGGTGTTGTTCCTAGTTCGTAACATGTTTCGAAATCACCCTACATGATGACAACTAAAAAATTAGTGTAACTAAAGGAATAATTTACATGATTGTTAGTCTAGTCCACAGGGTTCTTATATCCATGGGGAGCCGCTACTTGGTTGAAAATTTTTGAGAAACCTTGAGATTGTATTAGCGATTACTATATCTTGTCCATCTCTCAAATAGTGGACTAATATCACATTGCATTACTAATATTGACAGGATCATTATTTGATTACAAATGGTGAGGGGACAGGTTCTTCCAAATGGATCTTTAGGTACAAAATCATCAGTTGAGCGTTGATCTAAGATCCACCATCTAAATAGCTTTTTGAAATAGTTATGGTCACTATGATTTCACGGTTCTAGCAATCTTTCTTTGAAAATGAAATACAAATGGACCTTCTATGAAACTTGATAGAAAAATCATTGTTCAAAGACTTATTTGGATTAGCTTTATTAGAAATCTTTTTTGTTTCATAATGATGACATTTTAATTATTGCAAGGATGGGAGTTGATTGCATCATTTGAAGTCTAACATGTTGACCTGGATGTGAAAGAATAATATTTCATCAATGAAACCATTGTTGAGTTCACAAAATCTATCGCACTTGGCATAGATTATCTAGGTTCAAAAAATACTAATGTATACAATAAGAAATAAAACTAGTGGTTGACAACTATTTTGGCAGTTATTAATTTATTTATTGCACTTTACTTTGGTTTACACATCTTACAGAGGTCTAATAGAATTTGATTCATTTATCATTTGATGGCCTCAACATGCTAGCGCCCAATTAGGATAAGAAGTTCTATCCATATTGGAGCAAATCCTATCCCTTGTCTTTACCATAACTCTACTCTTTTTGGTCCTTTTTCATGGTTTTGGGATTTTTATTCACTATTGGGTCAACCTTTCAATTTTCAATTATAAATTTCCTAACAAGGGAATCATATATATGTACTATAGATTGGACTTACATGAAAATAAGGGGAAAAGCACTATAAGCATTATCTATCAATAAGATTGCAAAAAGGCACAAAAGCACTAAAGGAATCGCATCTAATAGCACATCATAGTGGGACAAGGGTTGACTCTACATTCTACATCTGCATACACTAAAAGGATTTGAAATTTTATTCCATCCACACATGCTATACATACAAGTATATCATCTATTGATCAAGTTATCATTATTGTAACATTATCCAAGTGACAAGGGAAACCTAGGGTATCATTGATAATCAAGACAAGACTTGATGACATGGATTTCTATTGTGACAAATAAACACAAACTAGATTGGTAAAGTGTCTGAGCTATCATAGACACCCAGATTAGTCTGACTCCACATTCTACATATTATTTTATTAGAACTTGTGTATTCATTTTTGGATATGTTTCTGTAACCCTAATTTTCATGTGCGACATTGTTCCTCCCTATTCCAGTAGATACCTTTACAATCTGGAACCAATGTTCATATAAAAAAGCAAAATCCATTATGTGACTAGAGGAATGAATTTTCTCCTAATTTTACATAGTCACCAGTTGAATCGCTTTTACTTAGACAACGATAACTATCTTTTATAGGCATTGAATATGGATTTGTTATAGTCAGTTAATCTAAAATTCCCAGTAATTAAATAAAGCCATTGAAACGGGTAAATTTTAGTAAAGTCTACCCATGTGATCAAACTCCATCCTTTCTAGAACATGCATCTAAGATTCCTCTCCTTGTTGCTTAATTTTTCTGACCAATCGACAAGCTTACACTTGTTTGCCACTTTATGAAAACATGGTTTGTAGCACAACTTTACATCATTGGTATCTACAATATAACTGGAAGTCTGAAATATAGATCTAATTAATTCAACCCTTAATATTAAATCAACTATTAATGTGAGATTCATCATTTTAATAATGATTTAACAATGGCTCCACCCTATCTAGTTGCCAACTCACTAATCAATAATTAAAGGAGAAGTTCCTACCAAGTTACATATTGAATGTAATATTTTATAAAGTTTAGAATTGTCTAATTTAGAATAAGTTTTTATGTTAGAATTATTTGATATAAAATTCTACATTACATTCTTGAATTGGCTTAATTATTAACCCCTAATTTATATTGAGCAACAATGTACTGATATTAATCATTTCTTCATCATTTGAATTGACGATGTGACCATTTGCATTATCATAAATATTGAAATCATATTGTTTTCACCTTGTGGTGAAGAATCAAAAGTGTAGGATAAGTTTTCATTGATCCTCAACTGCATAATTTGATCCAATATCGGAATATCATGAGTGATCTTCAACTTTTATACATGAAGAATAAAAGTGAAGTTGTTGTCATATAGTCTTAAACTGAAAATGGTGATCCACTTCTAATAGAATTTATCATTATGGTCATAATTTCAAATCTTTGACATAAAAGGATCTCATATTTCCTTGATAATAGAGATAATATCTAGGAAGACCTAAATCTTCCATATTAACGAATTGAATGATTAAAATGTTGCATTACCCTCTACAGTCTATTTTCTGTTCAATTTGGGAACTAATTGAGGACTTCTAAACACTTAGCATTGATCTAGCATTGTACTAAAATCTATAAACTTGGTTTCACCATTATTTCCCATTTACCAATGTTGATTGCAGTAAATCTAATGGCTATTTTTTGTATTTTCTAATATTGGACCATTGATACCAACTCACATTCATAATTTTTAGCTATAAGGACTATTGCATAGAAGTCAAAAATGTATTTTTCATTTTTCTCCTAATCCTGTTTAACACCTTATCATTGTCTTCAAGACATTATGCAAACATGGGATTTCTATCCCTCATCATTTTGATTCTCACACTTTATTATTGTATTTTATCTAAATCAGTTACCTTATCATGTAGGGACATAAAGGGAATCTAAGACTTTAGGAATCACTCATTTACTGATTGTGCAAAGAATTTTCCCATCAATGCACATTTTTCTACCTAATTGTCTTCAATAGCATGTTTGAACTAAACTCAAACTAACTCTGCTTTTACATACTTTGTACCAATCATGATAATCAAAAATCCTATGATACTTTTTCCTTTTAGGCATACATTGTCTGATGTTAATAGCCTTATTAGCAATCAATTTAGTTAATCTCATGTGCCCCTCATTGAAAATCCAAGCATGGTCCAATATACGGCTAAATCCTAAGCTTGTTTTGTCTAAGCAAGGACCTCATCTTCCTAGTGAACTTAATTTTACGTGAGTGAAATAAAAATTTTGCCAATCACATATCAAAAAAACAAACGAGATAGGTTACTAGTCTTCTATAAACTCAATAGGAATATGGTTACTATATTGTGAAAATAGTTTCCTACATAATGAAAACTCATTTTGTCCATGGTTTTTACTCCCTAATTTCACGTAATGTGTGTTCTATGATTCTATACAAGTTTTCTTGAAATTTTATTGAGTGCATATTCATCAAAGAAAAAGCATTAATGTGATAAAACTTTTTAAATGATTATTAAAAACTAATTTATAATAACCCTCCCTAGTACCAAATCAATGGTACTAGATATAACCATTCAAAATGGTTTAAAATAAGTCAAAATATTTTAATCAAAACGTTTTTAAATCTATTTGAGTCAAGGTTTGTTGGGCTTGGAATTTCAAAAACCCCCTAGTCCATTTTAATTTTTCATTCATTTTTCCATGGAAAAGTATTAGCAAAGTAACTTGAAATGGTCCATTGGAATTCATGACATAATGGGCCATCTTACATACATATAGACACAAAATCATGCACTTTAGACATTATAATTATCTAGGTCTCATACTACTATTCATATGGTTTTTGAGTGAAGAAAGTAATAATTAACCCTTATCTTTTGGTCATCTTATTTTAGATGAATTCTTCACCTTCACCCATATGCCCAGCTTCTACACCTATATACTTCCACAAATAGTTTCAAGTCATTGTAGTGAGAGTATGAAAGGTTAGCATTTAAATGGTCCCTTCCTTGATCCTTTTTACACTTTCTAACCAATTTTTCATTCTGAACATTTATATTTTTAGTTATCCAGGTCTTCAATTTGGGTTAATTATAAAATTAGAACAATATGAACCATATAAATATCAAATCTTATGAGTAACATAATGAGGGACAAAGCAAAAATCTAGGAACTACTCTAGGGTTGCATCATCTAAGGTTTTGCAAAAATCCATCTAGCTCCATCACAAGGAAAAATGTTCATTTGCATCACACTACATAGGAGGGAAGTTTATTCTATTCCATCCACCATTATATCAAATTTTCTACACATTTATTTTCGAAGCATGACATGGAAATCAAAGTTTTGTGAAGGCACCTTCCCTAGAGAAATCCTAGGGCATGATCATACCCCCACACTCAACATAGAACTAATCGGGTCTAACATTCATAGTGCATTACCTAAGTTAGTTAGGGGTCATGTTGAGGATAAAAAGCACATGACCCTTCATTCTGAATTTTTCTTTTGTAGGGTTTGAAATGTTGTTTTGGGGGTCCCTACAGGTTTATGGACTTCATCAATGATCATTGGCAACATTCGACACAGAGTAGTGAGTTATACATGACTGACAGTGAGGGTTTTGAATCCTCAAATCCAAGAAGTAGAGGACATAATTAAGGAGATATTTTTAGAATATTCCTACATGTATTTAGGGTGCCAAGAACTTAGACTAGGGAATACAAGCACTTAGTGATCCTCATCCCAGGCAAACCTAGTCATCCAAACAACTCATATTTGTGTATTCTAAAACTCTTGTGTGGTCACATCTATATTTTTTTTATCTTGTTCATCCTACAACAGAGTCTAGATCAGCCTATGAATCTGATAAGTCACTTCCTTACTCTTCTTAAACATTAGGGTTTTTTATTTTCATTACCTAGTGTCTAGCATGGTTTTTACCTTTAGTTTCCTTGATTTGGTTAAACAACTGAGCTTGACCTCAATATGGAATAGTTTCTAGGGTACCTGTAATGTTGATTATGTTTTTATTGCACACTTTGTGAAGTAATGGATTAAAAATTCTTTTCCTCAAATTCAAAGGGAAACTTACAAAGATCCACATTTAAACAAAATAATGTTATTACAATGAAAAATAACGTCCTTAAGATCACCATTGATTTTTGTGATCATGCGTAAAGATACCAATATTGAGTGTGGACTATCACTTATTTAAATTAAGTACATATAGGAGCTAACATTACCCTTGATTTTAAACCATAAATTAGACTCCTAGTCTGTGTAAAGGTTCTTAGTCACAAGAGGCTACAGAATCACCTTCTAGTTATTTCTTCTTCCCCTTCAGTTGTGTCAAAATGACTAGGAGGCTATGAAAATATAATCCTCCACATCCCTAGTCAGAGGATTCATTTAGGGGTGTCAAAGAATGACCTTGAACCAAGTGTTGGTGCTTGAGATATGATATGGATATGGTCTCCATGTTACAGGTGTCAAAATAGTCAAATGTTGACAATCCAAAACTCATCTTATAAGCATGCTCGTGGATTGTGAAATGAAAGTCTGATGAAGCCTTATAGCTTCATTGTACATGTCCCATAATGCTTCATTGGCCTATCATATGCATTGAGTTATTGCAAAAATATCCTCCAGATGGTGAAAGGGCATGTTATGAATCATGGAGGAGGTTGTATTGTGATGTAGCCTAGAATTTACCAGATAAAACCCTAAACGCATTGGCCCATCACTCATTCTAGACTGAGCGCTCATCCAAAGCATGCAAAGGTACCAGGTCCCTCTTTAGATTTGTTGTAGTAGGATGTTAGTGTGATGAAGGAAGAAACATATATATCCATAACTAATCCACCATTCTACAATGCATGCTACATTTATATCTATGAAAGATCAAGCTTAAACAATAATCATGAATGAAGTAATAACATGCACTACTCAGTTACACACAGGAATGGCACTTAGGTTCAGCCAATATCTTTCATCTCTTAATAAACACAGAAGCTCCTTACAATAATGTTAATCTATACCAATGCACACATGGATCCAATACAGTAATCCAATCATATGTGCATACCTCTATACCTTTATACATCCATCTCTCTCAATGTATATATTATAATATGTGATTCATATCATATATATAGGGTAGGGACTTTCCCTTCACCACTTATCTATTCCAGAAATAAGTCACATGCTATTAATAGCCATGCACTATTTACAGGCATAGCCACTTATCTATAAACCTCTTGCAATTAACTGAAGTGATAATCCTATTCTTAGCTCGACTCCATGTAAAACGCTTTGATCTAATCCTCCAAATATAGACAATCCATGGCGTGCACATATCTACATCATTGGTGTGTTCCGCATGCCATCTTCTAAAAATAGGCCTTCATGATCAAAATCAGCTAAGTCCAAAAAGCTGAACTTGCCCTCTGCGTGCAGTTCCTTCTTGTCCCTCTGCACCCTTTATCCTGGCCTTCTTTCTCACATGGACTTCTTGTGTGATCTCTGACAAGTATTCTTTGATCAACATTACCCCACACTAATCTCATTGTCATCCCGACAATGGGTATCTCCAAAAATTGAAGTAAAGAATAGAAGAATGGAAAGAATAAGAATGAAATAATGTAGATAAATAAAGAATTTTTATGAGGTTATGAGGCAGCCTCCTCTGTATCAGTTTGAAGTATCAACTCTTAGATACTCCTTTATTTCGGCCTCCAAAACCTGTCATTCAGCGAGTGCTTGTTTTACTTTCTCTGGAATGTCCACAACAATGCATTCCAAATCATCCCTCATAATCTCCCTTTTTTCATTCTACAGAACCAACACAATGCTGGACATTGATGTCATTCTTCCTTCTAGAAGGTCCATCTTCTGTGCAATGAGCTTCCCAAGCTCTTCCAGCTGAGTCTTGTGTGGCTCTTATGCTGCTGTCAAGGCCTTGCGCTTCTAACTTAACCATTGACAATATTTCTACATACCCAATGTCTCATCCTTCATTGCTTTTTGGACCTCATTATTTTCTTCAAGGTCTTTATACTGATAAGCACCTCTAGAGCTGTGCATATGTTCAAATCTTGGTCTGCTTTCTTCAATACTTCTTATAGCTCTTGCAGAAGCCCTTCATAGGATGTAATCTTTCACATCACTGATGCTTTCTCTCATTCTGCCTCTTGCTTTGACTTCCTTAGCACTGTCATGTGCAGAGGTTCATCTTCAAGTACCAAGTCCACCAACTTTCCTACATAATGTATCACTGAGGGAAACATCTATGGTACCTTGGTCTCCAAGTGTGGCCTTGCTCTGATGACATTGTCCCCAATATCCTCTAATGCTGATAAATCCTTCATTTTTCTTCTACGTGAATTCCCTCTCTTGTGTTATGTGCACTATCTCTGCATCCTTTGTCTTTATCTCCTCACACAACACTCTGATTGTTACAAGATTTGTTCCATGTTTCTTCTAGCAACCTCAGTAGAAACCTTCACCAATGCATTGTTGACCTGCTCATCTGACATGATAGTAGGCTTTACCGTCATATGTCTAGCTTGGGGTGCCTTCTTCAGCCATCTCATTAAATGCATAACTCTTTTTTCATACATCAAATTCAGGCTCATCCATGTGGGTGTGCATTGACCATGATAGTTACTTCTAAGTGCACACAGTTGCCATATCCTCATCCATTAGCTCCCAGCCGAATAATTCCTTCTGTGCTATCATGCTCTGGAGGTGGGCACGGATAATTTTACCTGTGTCCTATACATACCCCATGGCTGGTGGAATGTGCGCTCCACTCATCCTCTTCGATCTAGGAACCTTGGGAATTATAGCATTAAGGTTAGGAGCATGTACCATTTCATCTTGAGTAGTCATATGTGTGGATCAAGATGTTTCCTTTTCTTTTTCTTCTATGTCCTTCATATCTTCATCTTTGATCTTCCTCATTAACTTTGGCTTCATATTCTTTCTCGTGTAAAGGTAGGAGATGCAGGCTCGCTCTCCTTACTAAACTCTTCCACTTCTTTTAACTTCAACTTTCTTCTCTTCTTTGGTTCAGTGGTCTCCTTGTGTGGAGAGAGACGAGGTGATTTGCATACTATTTGTTGGGTAGCACCTTGGGTCCTTGTGCATCTAAAGACTTTCTTAAACCAATGCTCCCCCTGGACTAAAATTGGAATATTCCTCTTCATCCTGTCTCTTGATGTGCTGAGTGGTGTATTGCTATCCACTCTTCACTGTCATTTGTAGGATGTCTTTACTTCTATGACTCCAATCCACCACTATCTTGTTGTGCTCCTCTTGGTTCATCCCTCTACTTCAACTAGTTATGTGGGCCTTTGAAGCTAGTATGTTTCTCCATTGTGTGTTTTCCCTTTGGTGGCCCTGGAATTGTTATGAATTCATTCTCTACATACTTGTTTTTTGCTCCATCTTGGGCTTTAGCTGAAGATACACCAATGTTGCCCCTACATCTGCTACAGCCAGACTTATTGGCTTAATATTCAACACCTCCAAAATTATCCTTATTGGTGTAAGTACTTCTTCCAGGATACACATACTTCTTCCTCAAATGTATGGTAGTCATAGTCTACCTTATCTGCATTGAATACCAATCAGCATGTCTATATAATCTGTGAATAGATGTCTTGGAAATACCTTGGAGTGAATGCATAAGGAAATTTACACCAAGGGCTCCAGACTCCATCTCTCATTGGGAAGCAGCACAATGTAGAAATGCTAATATATAACAAACTGGAATTGTTTCCCTACTACTGATGATAGGTCCTTTGGGATGCACCACTCTTCTCCAAATGCTGTAGTGGAGCCTGTCATACCATTTCTCCACCCTTTACTTTGATGTCATCTGTCATGGACCCTTTACATAGGTACTTGCTGAATTTCAGCTGGTGACTTGTTCTCCATGGGAATATTCCCATATTTTTCCTTCAGCCCGTCTGTGTACTCCAATTTCCATGAATACGTAGTGATAGTAGAATAGCCCCAAAGCTGATCTTCCCTCCTGTGCGATGCTTCCTCGACTATTTGATTCTGCAATATAGTTGTAATATTATAGATTGCCCCTTCTGACATCTTACAAAACATAACATGTAACCACATAGTATTTACCTATGACCACCGCTCCTGATCATTCAACTTTGTAACAAGGTGTGTTGTAATCACTTGCACAACCAGACAGTTCTTCAATTTGTCAATATCCATACCACACGGACCCTTCAAGTACCCCAACTCTTGTCTAGTATTTAAAATCATGGATTTATCTATGAGATCATTTTTATGTCCTCTCCTATGGCCTTCAAACCTGTAACTGATGAGATAAGCACATATGAGATTCTAACTCTGTGTCCTACAAAGTACAAGAAGTCCTCATGCACTCAACTCATGAGCCACTGATACAAGGGCTCATACTTCCCAAAATATGGAAGCTCATATAGTTGGTAGACCCCAATTCTCTTCAGAAGCTTCTCACCTACATCATCATAAACTGGCATGTCATTCATTCTATGCTTGTTCGTCCTTGTAGTGAGTAAGGAATCAATATCCTTCTTGTTCTCTGAAGTCATGTGATTGTATTTTCTCACTTTTCTCTTTCTGATAGGTGAATCCCATTCCTGGACAACGATGACTCCTGGATATTTCATTTCTAAAAAATCACTTTCAGGTGCCATCTCTTCTTCCTCGATGACCACCTTCTTCTTTCCTTTTGCTCCTACTACAGATGCCTTCTTGGGACCCATTTTTACCTTGCAATAGTCTCCTCTTTAACTCTACAGCTTGTGAATCAAACCCTAGCTCAATTCTTCGTGCCCTAGGTGGAAACTTCATGCTATAACTACTCTCTAGCTCCTTGCTTCACTCAAACCCTTCACCACCAGGGGTGTAAGCTTCTTTTCGCATAGATCTATTTATCACACTCGGTTTCACACCCTTCACACCTTAACCTGATCACTTGGATCTTTGCACTTAGCTCTTTCCTCAAACTCTCTTAGTCACAACAATAAAAATGAATCCACATCCCATCCTTATATAATTTTTCAAATTTTGATGCATTTATTGCTCCCTCACTTACCAAATATCCTCTCATTCATTGTTCAAATTTGTTCTTTCACATGGTACATCTTCGCGCCCCAGCTATAGCCTTCTAGCGTGCCTTCCTACTCTCTAGTCATATACTTCTCTTCAGCGCACCCCCTTGCACCTGAGTACCTCATCACTTTACCTTCTCCTGGTAGTTATCATGGCCTCTGCTTACCTCGCATTATACTGTCCTTTCATTCATCTCCATTCTTGGTCACTTTCAAGAAACAATCTTCTTTTGACTTAAAGAACACCCGTACCAGCTTATTCCTTTCACCTTTCAATTCTCACAGTCTTTTACTTAGATAACTACAACCACCCCACACTAAAAGTATGTGCAGTCCTCTGCGCATAAACATTCTTCACATAGTAATTAATGTCATGCGCGTAAGCGTGCTTATTACACAAAAACAATAACTAAATTGACAAAGCATAGCGACAATGAAGGAAATACATTAAGGAAATATAGAATTGAAAACCTAATCTAAATGGAAATACTTCCTTATTATAAACACCAAGAAGACTTATTTATAGTAGGGCTTTAGCCTACTCCCATTAAAGTAAGCGGGTAGCCGTGTTCCATCTGTAGACACTAAAATTAGGTCACACTCCCCTTTTGTCTCTCGACATATAAGCACCCTTTATTACATTTACCTAGCCATAACCCCTTTCACCCCACTAACATTAATTTAATTAATTTAATTTAATTAATTCTTTATCCTCACTATATTTATTATTTAAATATCTTATTTAAATAATATCCACACATACAATTCACTTAGACACCTCACCAAGCCAACTCAACCTAAGACCTATTCTTAGTAAGTTACCATAACTAACTAAGACTTACCCAAACCCTAAAAATCAATGCCTACATTCCCTCTAACCACACTCCCACATGCTTACAAGAAGCTCTCAATCTAATCCACGTGATAACAACACAATATCCAAGGAAATCAAGAGGATCTCCCTAGTTTAGTAAACCTAGGAAATCCCACCTTGACTGACATCAGTTACCCCTAACTGTCTCCGGTTAATCCGAACCGCCGTTGGTTACCAATTTAACCCCAAAACAACCTTATTCTCAAGGTTGGAAGTTGAAAGTTGGAAAAAACATTAGGAGAAAGTTGACAAGCAAGAACACATCTTAGAGAGATAACGCATCTTCAGAGAGAAAATTCCAATGAAAAACTCGCATGCAAGGAAGGAGATTGAACATCTTCTCCTGCATAGCCATCCCAGCCATAATCTGATCTATCCAAGTAAAGAGGAGTGTACATGTATCCCATGCATAAGATTTTCTTCAGTTATTGATCACTTGCAACCCTCAAACCCATCATCAGCATCTCCATCCCTCACACACAGACATTCAAGAATGGAATCCAAGTAAGGACAACATCATACTTTCCTGGTTATTTCATTTCATCATCATTTTATCATCCATTGTTTATATTTCTCCCTATTGACCTTCTCCAACATTTTCACCTCGATATACCCATTAAAACCTCACCTAAGCCTACTCCAGTCACCCAATACCTCATCCCAACCAACCAAAGTCCTTTTTGCAATCACAAAGGATACCCCATCTTGTTTTGTGACACTTCCAGATATGACAGTAACCGGCACCAGTTACACCTAACCGCAGTCGGTCATCCTTAACCGACACCGATCTCTGTGTTTTCCCACAGCCTAAAACAGAGACCTACCCACCTGATTTCACCTCACCCTCATTCACCTGTGATCTACCTAAGACCTTTATTAGACCTACAGAGACCTAGAACCAATCATTTGACCTTTGGATTCTATTCTAGATTAGTCTATTAGATTAGATCTATTTCTTATTGTGTTTTTAAGTGAGACACCTAAATCATTTTAAAATAACAATAGGATTTACTTTGTTTACATCATTAAATTTTTTAAAACAGTGGACTGACAACCATCTAGAAAGTACCATACTTCTTGGGTTTAGCATATGCTAGGCAATTCACTGCTTATATTGTCTAATTCCTTCTGGTGGTCTTGTTTTCATTACAGGTAGTTCCTCCTAGCCAAAAGGAATCTCTCATGATCAGTTGTGGATTCAGAACTCATACGCATGCAACAACCCATCAACCAAAATTTGAACAGGTATTCCTCTTATGCCCGTTACCCTATCTATTTTTTCAACACTTCAAAGAAATGATCTAAGAAAAAGGTGAAACATTTTGGCACACCCGGTGGGACCCATCTGGGGTTCCTTGAATTTCATTCATTCTTAGGAAAAAAATTTTTGTTTGTTTCCCTTCTGAAAAGCGTACACACTAATTTTCTTCCCTGGTAATCCACCTCTTCTTTCTATTTTCTCTAAAGGAAATCCTTCTTTTGGTGTAATTAAAAAGAACCATTGCTTCATTTTTCTGCATTGTAGTGAAAGAGCATCCCTCTTCCTCTTCATCTTATTGTGTCATAAAACTTCACATTTTTTATCTGGGTTTAAAAATAAGTGCATTCCATTCTGATTTATTGCATTAGCTCACATTAATTGAGGGCAACCTATACGCTAGAAGTCATGACCAGCTGATGGTTGACAAACGAATCGTAGAAAAGCACTTATATCCTTTTCTCTTTCTCTGAGTCTTACCAAACCACACAAAATTCAAAATGCATACATTCTTTAAAAACATCCTACCTAGAAGAAGTTTTAGGTGATCACACGATCATGGCACAGTGGGCACCCAACTCACTCTGTCGAGTCATACTTCGGAGCAAAGCCCGCCCCCACCATAACATACCTGAAACCTCACCTTTTAGATCTCCTTCTTTGTAGGAAGCCATCCTCACCAAAAACTCTATTTCACAATTCATGTGCCAGTCCCTAAATAGCATAAGCTGAACAAACATAATAGAAAGGGCACTCCTAGGATCACATTTTTCTTAGTGTTTTTGCTTGGCTTGCATTTTTTGTTCATCCTTACATGCTCCTCATCATAGCTAGTGTATCCTAGCTTCACCTGAGTGTGCCTGGGCCATATCATCATCATTCTCAGAATTCTGGGTCTAATTCTACATCAGATTTTAATTCACAACCACTTTATTTCATCATTGTTTCAATTTCATAGTAACCATCATCAGTTACCCCTGACCGCCATCGGTTATACCCAACCAACATCAGTTCCAGGTCCTTTTTCTAACCTGCTCAAAAATACATTTTACTTCACTCTCTTCCACTTTTAACAGTATCTGTCACTGTCATTATTCCCATTGACATTGTAAACATCATCATATTTGTCATACCTATCAGATTTCACCTTCTGTCTTGTTTTTCATTCATTTTCCATTTTCTACAGTGACTGGCAGGGATTACCCCTGACTAGCTTCGGTTTTCCCTAACTGGAATTGATTAGCCTGTTTCACATTCCAACCACCATTTGCTACTTCATCCACTTTTTATCACTAGATTCACCTATTCCTGCTATTCTCTATGTCATTTACAAAGAAACGGTCCTACCTGATCATTATTGGTTCACATGGTACTCACCTGAAGACAAGCAAGCACACTCATATTCCACACCAGTTGTTAACCACTCCCACCTAGTCCTTCACCACCTTCTATTTTATCACCAGCCATGGATCCCATCCAGTCTACTACTATCACTACCAGAGATGAGGAGTTCGCATGACTCCTTGATCAGAACCCTGTCGCCTTACAGTTTTACCTTTCCTACTCATTCACCCAAGATGCCTCGAGTCAGTTGATATATGGCATGCACGTATCTATCCACCCGACTCTCCCACCCACTCCCACATCGGCCCCATCTGGCTCCATGTTGCCCGCATCCACCTTACCCTCAGTTGTTTCGCAGTTAGGTCCTATACCTACTTTGACTGTCATGTTTGCTACCTCTGTGACACCCATTACATCTACCATACCCTCAACGACTACCCCAAACACAACCTCATCCACCCCTAATGTCTCATACATACCTATAGCTACATTCCCACCACTAGTGTCGGTGACCCCTACCCCATTTCAAAATGTGGTTCTTTCCATTCTACAATCATTAGCCCCTATTGCCACTAGGGTTACCATGACCCTTCCACCCCCATATACATACTACCAACAACCTCCTGTTTCATCCATTATTCATTTCAGGTATGTACTCTTTATTTCACTGCCTTATTCTCCATCACCCTACATGGCAACCCCCTACACTGGAGTGCCACCCCAGTTATATGCCCAAAACCAACCTCCTCACGCTACAGGAGGCATCTAATCATCACAACCCACCAATGACCAAATTAAATCGATGTTTAACAAGATGCAAACATTGGAGACTTCGGTTTCCGGCTCCCGCAACACTCTCACCTATGATGAGATTTGCAACAAACCTATTCACCCATCCATTCCTATCCGTTCATACCCTGTGCATTGGGAAATGCCTAAATTCAATCGTTTCAATAGAAAAGAATACCCACAACAACATTTACGATCGCTCAAACATAGGTGTTATCTGATCGCTCATGATGATGCCTTGCTTTTGAGAACCTTTCCCATGTCCCTCACTACACTTGTATTGGATTGGTATAGTGGGTTACCTAAACACACTATATTCTCATTCAATCAGGTAGCCCAAGCCTTCTTGGATCATATCTCTATCAATATTGCCAAGAAGGTTACCATGACCGATCTATATTCCACACATCAATATGAGGATGAATCTATCACAAATTTTATCGCTCGCTGGCGCAACCTGATCAATAAACTTACCTTCCAATTGCCACAAACTAAACTCATCGAGCTCTTCACATGATCTTTTTCTAGACATATCTCCCTGACCTTACAGGTCCAAACCTTCCGAACATTTGATGAGGCATTCACTATGGCACGAAAGTTAGAGATTCAGGCCATCGAAGAGAAGAAAATCCAATCACGCAATAATAATTCGGCATTCAAGTCAAATTATACCTCTTCTTCTTCCAAACCACAAACCAATTATTCAAAAGCTAAGGGCACCGCTAATGCAGTGGTACTCAAGGCCGGCCCAGCTCATCTGTCAAATCAGACTACACCCACATCTAATCTCTCACTTGTCTAAACTTTTCAATTCAAACAAGAGCAGTGAAAATATACCCCAATTAGGGAACCTTATTCTTTTGTCTTAGAAAATCTTATCAAAGTTGGAGCCATCACCCTTCCACCTATAAAACCACACACTAGTTTTGACCCTGCTCGCCCCATTCCTGCATGGTATAAAGAACATGATTTTTGTAACTATCATCGAGTAAAGGGTCATAGTGATGGCAACTGCATCACTTTTAAGAATATTGTCCAAGAGATGATCGAGAAATGTGAGTTAACTATGGATAATCCCAATGCCACCCCCAACCAAAATCTACAAATCTTCAAAAAATCATTTCCCAACCCTGCCCCTTCATCCGATCAAATCGGTGAGACATCAACTCATGATACCCATACCCATGAGGTTCACGCTATGTTTAACAAGGTACCTATCACCTCTCAATTACCCCACATTCCTTCCATAGAGGATATCCTAGCTCGAAATCCTCCTTCCACATTGGAACCAACCTCCCCTGTTCCTTCATCCATAGAGGAACACCTTTTATCTCCTTCATCACCAATGGAGGGGTCTTCCGCTAACATTGAGACCATCTCACCCCTAGCTTCACCACTTACAAAACCTTTACCTATAGTACCTCCTCCACCCACAGAGGCATTCCCATCTATTCCTCCACTAATAGAGGATCTCCCATCATCTCCTCCACCCATCATAGACCCAGTTGAGATATCTTTGCCTCTCGGCAAGCATTCTTCATCTGCTACCCAAAATCCAACAGACCTACTTTCGGCTCTCTTACCCACAGAAGATGAAGCTAGCCAATTCCCCATCTCTAAGACACATTTTATGGGAATTCCCATTAGGTCCTCACCAACTCCACCCACAGACGTTTCGTTCTCATGTTTGGTCGATCACTTAGACTATGTGGATAGGGCTTTACTATGGGGGCACCTCTTACTCCCCATCTCAACACAGATGTAGAGATCCCTCGCTAATACCTCCACTATCTACCTAAAAACATCTCGACCAATCAAACCAAATACAACCACCACTGTTGCAACCCCTTCCACGATACCCGTTAGCACTCACACCACACCCTTACCCATAACCCGACCTACCTCTAAACCCAAACCCATACCTAAAACATTTTCCTCAACTAAACCAATTACCACTTTAGGAGTCACCCTGACCACCAGCCTTCTCATCCACCTATTAAATTGGATTTAGCTACATCCTCCAACATCAAAACCATACCTATTCTGACACCCAAACTAAAGAAACAAACTCATCAACCTCATATCCTGATTACACCAATCACACCTGCACTTGTCTCGTCTGTCTTAAGACCTCATCTACCCAACATGGTCGAGCAACCTTCACCCATCCATAAACTAATAACACAACAACCCATTCCTTCCTCACAAACCTCTAACCTATCCAGGCACACAACATGACTTACACCCACACCTATAGTATTTTTACCACCAATACCTCCAATACGTTTAGTAATTACTTCGCTACCCACTACACAACATCCCCGTTATCCCCATGGGTAACTCACCCTCTTCCCCCATCTGCTTTTCCTTCTAGACCTCATACACCCACATCACCTTTACCCAAGAAGGTGCAACCCAAAAACAAAACCCCACTACCCCACAGCAAGGTAGTCAAAACAACCCCACACCCTCCTACCTGTCCATCTACTATACCCCTACCCAACTAAACACGACCGATACCTAAAACCACACCGGCACCTAAAATAGTAACTCAACTTGTTCCTACTCTTCTAAAAATAGTTTCTCGATAATCAACACCACCTACACCCAAACCCACGTTCACTTCCCATTGTGATCCACTAGCAAGGTCCTATTGCAAATTTTAACCAACCTCCTCGAGACTTCTATTATCACATTACCGCCACTCCAAACTTACGACCCCCTCAAACCCAAGCTAAAAGGGTTTGATGATACTAAAATTTGCGCATACCATCGTGTGCCAGGGCATGATGTGGATAACTAAAAGGCCTTGAAAACCATCCTTATCCAATTATGTCCACTAGAAATCAACTTTGATGACGATGACCTTCTTGATGAGGATCCTTCTTCACTGACACCCATTCCCACACTGCCCACTCAACAACCACAACCTCCACCCTCACCACTCCTAGAGACACCCTCAAGATTTGAATCTAACATGGTTTGCATCAGATAACTTTCCATGCCAGCACCCAAATGTTGTTGTGCCCAACTGACCTCACAGGGTTTTTCTCCTCTAGTAGGTTTTTGCCCTTCATGTCATTATACCACTCATCCTACACCTTCTCCATTTGCAACCTCCCCTCAAATCAACATGATACATGTCACTACACATGCGCAGAAGGGAAAAGAAAAGGCAACTGACCCACTAACCAATCCTATACCTAACATACCATCTGTACCCATACCTAAAATCACTATCCACGTCCCCACATACCCCATTTCTAATGGCATCACACATCGCACCATGCTCAAAAAACTACACCAATCTCCCCTCAAAATTTCCTTATATGACCTCACCCAAACCTTGGAATCCCATCATCAAGCTCTCATGGAGGTTCTTTAATCTATTGAGGTTTTACCCAATGAACCTACACCCATAGCTTTCATTATCACACCCCATCATGTAGCCTCTCTCACCAAATTACCACCTTCATCCTCACCTCACCTTGTTCACCAAGTGGCCTCCCTTAGCTTCTCAGAGGATGATATCACACCACACCAAAAGTATGACCCGGACCTAGCCCTCTTCATCTCCATCCACATTGATGACATACGGGTACGCCGTGTGATGATTGAGCGAGGTGCTAGCATTAACATCATTTCATCTCATGAATTTTCTCAAATGTGCATACCTGACAATTACATGCATAAACATTCGGTCATGTTGCATTCATTCAATGATGCTATCACCTCCACACTAGGCACTGTCATCCTTCACATTCACGTGGGCCCCCGCATGGTTCCAGAATTGTTTTATGTTTTGGAGGGGGAATTCCAATATAACTTGTTTCTTGGCAGACCCTGGATCTGTGTCATGGGTTACATTCCTTCCACTTTGCATCATTGTGTAAAGTTTGAACATGAAGGACACACTTATACCATTCTAGCTGACCCATCACCTTTCAAAACATACAACATGCTTTACCGACCCAATGATGTGCTCATACATGTCAAGTTGTCTACCTCTGCAACCAATACCACTTCACCTACACCTCCACCTACCAGTACAGCCGTAGCTTTCACCACACATACCTCCTCCATTCCTACCACTGCTATAACCTCTGCGGCTGACCAATTAGCTTCCCAATCCGTTAACTCCACCTCTACATTGACCTCTGACACATCATCCATTCTAGCTACCTACATACCAACCACTAATCCCTTCAAAGGTGCTTTTCAATGCCTCACTCTAGGGGAGTACCACCTCTATAGTGTCAACACATTCCTTACTCCGCACGAGTATGGAAGCCCTCACCAATACCCTCACTATGATCACCGTATAGGAGAACACCTCCTTTATGGTCTTCCTCATCTTCATTCTAGTATCACCTATGGGGACTTGATACTAACACTTACACACATGAACCACCATCACAACCCCGCCCATTTTCTACTGACTTCCAATCACTTACCAATCACCATTTCGCCCATACCTTCCTCCACCGCTGTGCATGGAAGGGTTTTGGCTTTGGCTTTTACGAGCAAGGCCGCCACATTGTTATTCCATGTACCACCCACATACATAACAACCATAGTGGTATCGGCTTCCCTGAACCTCCTACCAAAAAGGCCCACATTGAACTCATTGAGCACCCTAGCCCTTCTCCACCTTCACCTTCATCACCACCCTCACTGACAGAGTCGATGGATCCTGAATCTATCCCCCCTAAAAAAAATTCATAAACACCATTTCCTTATGACCTTTGACTTATCAACACAAAGGCGAGGCCCCTTCCACTCTTCCATTCTTGTATTCTACGATGATCGATGACGACACACCTACCATTAACGTTGTTTAATGTTAGGATGATGAATCGATACTCACCTACCTTGGTGCAGAAGACTCATATATTCATCGGTTGTTACCCTCTGAGACATAAACCATGTTGAATGAATCGACTATCGAGATCAACATTCATACTCAAGACAACCCACACATCCTAAAGATCAGATAATCTTTAGATGCTGCTAAACAGGAAGCCATCACTTGTTTTCTCTGAGTTCACAACCATACTTTCACTTGGTCTTATACAGATATGCCTGGTATTGACCCCACCATAGTGGTCCACAATATCGTAACTATTCTTGATGCCAAACCTATCAAAAAAAAGTTGAGGAATATGCACCCTTGCATTGCTCTTCTCGTCAAAGAATAACTTCAGCGCCTTCTTTCCATCTCCTTCATCTTACCCATTGATTATCCTCGTTGGATTTCTAACATTGTCCCTGTTACCACGGCAATAGGGGGACTCCACATTTTCACGGACTTCTATGACCTCAACCTCGCCTGCCCGAAGGATGACTTTCCCTTGCCCAGTATTGATCAATTGGTTGACCTCACCACTGATCATGAGATTATCTCTCTCATGGATGGATTCTCTGGTTATAACCAAATTTTTCTTGCCCCAGAAGATCAGCACAAGACCGCATTCATCACCCCTTGGGGAACCTTTTGTTATCGTGTCATGCCTTTTGGTATTAAAAATGTCGGTGCCACATATCAGCGTGCTATGACTTGCATCTTCTATAATATCATGCATCACATATTAGAATATTACGTGGATGATCTCCTAGCCAAGTCAAAATGTCACTCTGAGGACCTCGTTATTCTTGAAACCATCTTTGACCACCTCATTAAATATTACATCCACCTTCAGCCTAAAAAGTGCATCTTCGTGGTTCTCTCAGGAAAGCTCCTGGGATTTATTGTTTCCCTCTGTGGTATAGAAGTTGATCCTACTAAAGTCAAGGCCATTCTAGAAATTCCTCCATCCACTAACCTTAAACAACTCTGTATCCTGCAAGTTAAAGTGCAGTTCATTCTCTGTTTCATTTCACAATTATTTGATCTGTGTCAACCATTCTCCTCTAAATGGGATGATGACTATCACAAAGCTTTTGAGGCCCTCAAACAATACCTTCTCCAACCACCCATACTCATTCCACCTAAACATGATCAACCTTTTTACATATACATATCAGCTACCGATCATTCCTTGGAAGCAATGCTTGCTCATCGCGATGAAAAACATAGGGAGCAAGCAGTTTATTACATAAGCCATACTCTTTTGGACTATGAAACCCAATACAACCATCCAAAAAAACTTTTCTTAGCCTTAGTTTTTGTTTCCACCAAACTCCGCCATCACCTACTTAACCACAAAACCTATGTCGTGACCAACACCAATCCTTTACACTTCATGTATTCCAAACCTTATCAAAATCAGCATGTCGTGCGATGGCTTATGCTTTTAGCTAATCTTGACCTCAAATTCATTCATAAAAATTCCATCAAGGGGCAAGCTATCGCCGAACAACTGGATGACGCACCTCTTTCCAGGGATCAAACCTCTAATTTTGACTTTCCCAATGAGTCAATTACTACTCTTTCCTTGGACGAACCCCCTTACTAAATGACATTGTTTTTCGACAGTTCCAAGTGTCAGCATGGGGGTGGGGCTGGTATTATCCTCATTCCTCTAGATGGAGAACCCATGCCTTAGTCTTTCAAACTATACTTTGAATGCACCAACAATATTGTCAAATACAAAGCACTCATACTAGGTCTCCAAGCCGCATATGTCCTAGATGTCAAATCAATCCACATCTTTGGTGATTCAAAATTGGTCATCAACCAAGTCAATGGCATGTACCAATGTTGTAATGAGATACTTCAAAAGTATAAACATCGTGTAGACATACTTTCGACCACCTTTGATCGTTACACCCTTCAAACCATTCCATGTTCAACCAACAAATTTTCTGATACCATGGCCTGCTTAGCTTCCCAATTACACACTTCCCCTGTCAATTCCAAAATCTTTATCACTGTATAACACCTCCATTCACCTTCTTATTCACCTCATGATGTTTACTCAATCGGAACTGACACCCCTGACCCAAGTGACTTTTGGTATAAATAGTACTTTGAATACCTTTCTCTTTCCATCTTACCTCATGATCTCACTCGTAACGGACAACGCGCCTTCCTTAAAAATGTCTCTTGTTATGTCATTTTGGGGGGAATCCTCTATAAATGCGGCTTTGATGGTATTCTCTTACGATGCCTCACAAGTTCTAAAATTCCTTATACCATTAAGGAGGTTCATGATGGCATATGTGGAGATCACTTTAGTGGCCTTACTATTGCTAAGCATATTCTTCACCTAGGCTATTACTAGCTGACCCTTAACCATGATTGTTGCGACTATGTCAAATGTTGTGTGAAATTTAAAAAAAAATTCAACCTTCATCATACACCCATTCATGCCTTACAGGTCGCTCGTGACCTTTGGCCCTTCTCTCAATGGGGTTTGGATCTTGTCAGAGAAATCAATCCTCTTTCTTCCCAACGCCATCAATGGATCATCACTACTACCGAATACTATACAAAATGGGTGGAAGCCATACCACTCATTTCCATGAAAGCTAAGAAAATATGTGAGTTCATTAACCACCACATCATTTGTCGCTTTGGTGTTCCTTATCACCTCATCACTAACAATGAAAAACAATTCAAAAACAAAACATTTCAAAAAATTTGTGACGCCTTCAGCATTCAGCTTAGTTTCTCATCACCTTATTACCTACAAACCAATGGCCAAGCCGAATCTACTAACATAACCCTCAAAAAAATTCTCATGAAAGTGGTTGATGATACTAGGAAGGATTGGCATAAGCACATTCCTTTTTCCCTATGGGCATACCGCACTACTATTTGCACTTCCACTACGGCCACACCCTTTTCATTGGTCTACGGCACAGAGGCTGTTCTGCCTCTCGAATTCCAAATCCCCTCACTCTGCATTTCTCTCCATGACATGCTTATTGATGATGACTTTAATCAGGACCACTTAGCACAACTAGATTTATTAGACAAAGGTCGTGTTAATGCTCTGGATCACCTTCAAGTTTACCAACAATGTATCAAACGTGCTTATGAAAAACATGTTCATAAATGAACCTTCCAAGTCGGTGACCTTTTCATGAAAGAAAATAAACATGTAACCAAAGCAGAAAAAAGTAAACGGAGAAAATTCACTCCTAATTGGCTTAGACCATACATCATAACTTATACCTATGGATCAGGTACCTATCATTTATCCTCACTTGATGGTAAACCAAAACCTAAGCCCCTTAACGCATTACATCTTTGACCATTCTATTATTGACTCATTGTCCTACCTCAACCTTTGTCTCTTTACAGGCTCATCCCTTGAGCACTATCCACTCCATACATCTCCCTAACAATAAAACAAGAATAATATGAGTACCCGTCACTTGTTATCTTCTCTTGAATATGTGTACCATGGCGCTGCAAATAGCATGATTCTTACGGATACTTTTTTTCTACCTTTAGATGAGATCCCATGGTCGTTCCATCTTGCCTTTTGAACAAAATTCCTATCATCCACCTTGGTCTTGTCCATGATTTCAAAGACCTCACATGGGACCAAACTCCTCGAGTAAAACTTCTAATAAAAGATGACTCCCTCAAAAGGACATCTTCCTCTCGACAAAATTACTGCTATAAATAGACTTCTCCCTCGAAGGACAGCTATGTGACGCTTTCAAAAAAAATGAGAGCAACCGAATCTTCTCACATCGAGAAGCTTCACAAAGACCTCAAGGAGTACCATATTATTTATCCCATATAGAATCCCTGCATCAATCAGTCTATCAAAACAAAAAAACTTTTTTAGTCATGGACTTGCCCATTGTGACCTAGGACCTCTTGCCCAAAATCCCTGTCACTCAAAACATTTAAAATTAACTACCTTTAACCCTCCTTACCATCTCCACTCTCATTTCCTCAATTTCCTCAAGGGACATCTTATAATTTCGACATTTGGTGATCTTGTGACTACTTTCACCGTAGAACAGTAAATAGTGCAATGTCTTTAGGGCCATATGTTCATCACCCCCTCCAAGGTATGATCTACTCGGTATGATCCCACCCAATCATGTGGCTTTATTACCCCCCCTCTTATCTTTTAACCATCTTTTTTTACATTTTGATTACCTTATACAGGACTTGGTCCTCGACGCTTACCTTTCGGGTAGTCCTCCCCTTTCAACACAATCACCTTCACTTGCTTCCTTTTACCTATAATCTACCCACACCTATTACACCTAAACCCACAACATGCCCAAAAACCTACCAACTCATTCTCATATTCTTCCCTAGCTCATGGGAGAACTACATTGGCATGAGGTCCCTTTTCACCGAGACTATGTATGCAGCACTTCGATGGCATGGGGCCCATGGAGGATAGCTCAGCCATTTTCTACCCTAAAACAATTCATCAACCATGCCTAACTCACCATTTACATCACATTTCACTTAGTTCCCCTTTTATAACAAAATTAGAAATTAAGCCACATAGATAATAAGTTGCTTACCACAACATACATTTATTACACCTAACATCTCTCTATCATGACCATTCATAGATTATAGAACATTTCACATATGACCCATAGTATCATTCATCACCAAAATAATGAATCATAACTAAACCTGCTTTCAACTCAACCATGCTTATAACTTGACTCAAACATGCCTATAACCTGACTCAATCCATACCTATAACCTGACTCGAAACATTCCTATAACAAACCTGACTCAATCCATGCCTAACCAAACCTAACTCGACCATGCCTAACCAAACCTGACTCGATCCATGCCTAAACCAACCTAACTCCATCATGCCTAACTCACCTAATTTCAAACCACATTAAAGTAACAAATCCATATCTCATCTAACACAAGCCATAAATCCAATATCTCATAAACACATAAACACATCACAAAATACCATGTATCTCATCATATAAATTAATAAATGTGTATCTCAATATACATGCCTATCTCATCATGACCATCATCTCCAAATGTCGGCACGCAGGCCAATATACAAAATAAAAATGTCATCGGCACACAAGTAAAGTGTATGGGTGGGGTGGGTAGAGGTCCAGGGGTAGTTTAGGTCATTCTAGGTGGGGTAGAAGGGGCAGGGGGTCTATTTATAGAAAAGGGGGGTTTGGAAAGTCATGAAATTTTCTATGATAGTGACCGGCATCGGTTGGGTAGAACCGGTATCGGTCACCAAATAGGTGACCGTGGTCGGTAAAGATGAACTAGTATTGGTCACCAAATAGGTGACTAATACCAGTTTATGGGTAACCAAAGTCAGTTAGGATGAACTGGCACCGGTCAGGATTTTAGGCACAAGGGTCCAAAAGTGATGTAAGTTAGGTGGTTGAGGTTGATAGGGTAGAAAAAATAGGGTGGTGGGTAATGATAATTGGTTAATATGGTCATGGTAAAGGTAGATTAATGTTGTGATTAGATTGGATGCAGGGGAGATCATAGTTACATATGTGGGATAGGGTTCTGCCTCTACTGGTGACACTGCACAGCTTAGCGACCCCTTTAGAGCTGTAAAACATGGAGGTAGTGGGCTTGAGTGGTATTTGGCACTATCGACATGGTGTTTGGCAGCCCATCTTAATGGTCACGCTCATCAACATAATGGGATCTTGCAACCAACACATTCCACCTTCTGACGGGTGAGATGACTATCACCCTGGAGGACATGTTCCATAGATTTTATGGCTACCCATATTGGGTGCCCAAGTGCTATTCTATTTCCTCTGAGGCCTTAGAGGATTTGATTGGGAAATTTTTTGGTGAAGGGAGTGATGAGCATGAGATTCCATAGTGTTAGTTTGAGTTATGTCGAGATGTACCTAGCCCGTCCGGATGAGATGAGGCTAGTGGTTCTATTGATGGAGGCAGTGTGCTGCTATGCACTACCTGATGTAGAGGGTGGATGTTTTCCCTGATCACTAATGGGGGTGCTCCATGATATGATGGTACATGAGACATGCTTTTCCTGGGCACCAGTATTCATGGTGTAGCTATACCGAGAGTTGTGGGCATATGGGCAGTTGCGTAGGTTTAACCTGTGTTATACATTTATACTGCACTGTTGGGCCTACGAGCACATAGTCTGTGTTCGACCTATAGGGATGCCTCAAGTAAATGCATTTCCTATGAGATGTGTGCAAGTGGGATACAGGAGGTGGGTGCTAGTTGTAGGAGAGCGGAGATCGGATAGGCCAACATATGATGTGGCCCATTTTCAGTAGTTGTTGGAGGGGTTTTCTGGAGTGGACATCATCTTAAGGCCACATGTGGGATTCCCCTCATATAGGCACATGCATGAGGAGCTAGTTGAGCTCCAGCTAGAGAGGTGGATACAGGGTCACTGTGCCAGGGAGGATGAGATGATCCTGATAGACAGGGTACGATGGTAGTTCAGGCTTGTACAGGATATTCCTCTGTCCTTCCCGTAGTATCAGAGAGATGACGTGGAGAGGCCTCTACCTCTACCACAACCTATAGTTCCTACAAGGGAGGAGGAGGAGCTAGTGGATTAGTGGATAGATGATCCCATATGCATAGACAGGTATAGGTAGTGGTGGGTGGCTCAGTTACGAGCCATACCACCTAGACCGAGGCAGCCTGACCTAGTTACTATTATAGTACCAAGAGATGCCCTACAGGGGCAAGTAGCGATGTTGATCACGCAGATAGGTATACTGTAGACACAAATGAAAACTAGAGGTGGAGATAGCAAAGAAACGAGTACAGGTGGCCAGTCTGTAGGCCCAGATGGCAGAGGGATAGTGTGGAGGAGATGGAGACAAAGATGGTCAAGTGGCAGCCTTATTGGCTCAGGTGGCAGGTTTACAGGGCCAGTTGGCCACATCCCAGGCATACATTGGGGCCTTATAGGCCTAGATATAGGCATAGGGATAGGGGGCACCACCATAGGCACAAGGACTAGGGGCACCACCGCAGGTGTAGGGAGCTGGTCCCAGTTCACAGGCGTAGGGACTTGGTCCCAATTCACAGGCCTAGGAAGCTAGGCCCTATTCACAGGCTTGCACATGGCAGGTCGCTGCAGGGTAGGTACAAGGGTCAAGACCTATGGGACCACCACAGACCGTGCCTATATCAAGGTTAGAGGATGCCCTAGGTGAGGTGATATATTATCAGGACCATCTCATGGCGGTCAGGATAGACTTCCTCTCCTACGGGGAGTACAGGGCACAACAAGCGTCCAATGAGAGGATGAGATCCCGCACACATAGTGTGGAGAGCACAAGAGGACAGCGAACTCTAAGGCTTGATCAAGGAGAGGCCACTAGCACATGGATACCAGAGATAGGGGATGTGCCAGCAAAGACATAGGAGGCCGACGGTGTAGGTGACACAGAGATGGAGGACATCTAATGAGATGCCTGAGATGCGGTCACCAGATTTTTGATGTATACTAGTGATTTTTTGATATATATGCCGGCCTGTGTGCCGAAGACAACTATATTTTTTATCACATACTGGCCTACGTGCTGAATACAATGAGGATGTATGAATGATTTTTGTATATTTTGAGCATATACCGGCCTACGTGCCAAAGACTTTTTGTATTGATTCATTCATTCTTTTTATATATAAGAGATCGGCCTGCATGCCGATGACATTTTGTATTGTATATCGGCCTGCATGTCGACATTTGGAGATGATGGTCATGATGAGATAGGCATGTATATTGAGATACATATTTATTGATTTATATGATGAGATACATGGTATTTTGTGATGTGTTAATGTGTTTATGAGATTTTGGATTTATGGCTTGTGTTAGATGAGATATGGATTTGTTACTTTAATGTGGTTTAAAATTAGGTGAGTTAGGCATGATGGAGTTAGGTTGGTTTAGGCATGGATCAAGTCATGTTATAGGCATGGATCGAGTCAGGTTTGGTTAGGCATGGTCCAGTTAGGTTTGGTTAGGCATGGATTGAGTCAAGTTTGTTATAGGCATGGATCGAGTCAGGTTATAGGCATGGATCGAGTCAAGTTATAGGCATGGTTGAGTCGGGTTATAGGCATGTTTGATTTGAAAGAAGGTTTAGTTATGATTCATTATTTTGGCATTGAATGATACTATGGGTCATATGTGAAATGTTCTATAATCTATGTATAGTGATGATAGAGAGATGGTAGGTGTAATAAATGTATGATGTGGTAAGAAACTTGTTATGTATGTGGCTTAGTTTCCAATTTTTTTATAAAAGGGGAACTAAGTGAAATGTGATGTAAATGGTGAGTTAGGCATGGTTGATGAATTGTTTTAGGGTAGAACCCCCATACTGAGTAATGAAAGTTACCCCCCTGCTTCAGGTTTGCCTAACCATCTTTGTTTACGTTTTGATTATCTTATACATGACTTGGTCCTCGACACTTACCTTTGGGGTAGTCCTCCCCTTTCACCATAATCATCTTCACCTAAATACTTTTACCTATAATCTACCCACACCTATTACAGCTAAACCCACAACATGCCCAAAAACCTACCAACTCATTCTCATATTCTTCCCTAGCTCATGGGAGAACTACATCAGCGTGAGGTCCCTTTTCGCCAGGACTATATAGGTAGCACTCTGAGGGCATGGTGCCCTTGGAGGATATTTCAGCCATTTTCTACCCTAAGAAAATTCATCAACCATGCCTAACTCACCATTTACATCACATTTCACTTAGCTCCCCTTTTACAACAAAATTAGAAATTAAGCCACATACATAACAAGTTTCTTACCACAACATACATTTATTACACCTACCATCTCTCTATCATCACTATGCATAGATGATAGAACATTTCGCATATGACCCATAGTATCATTCATCACCAAAATAATGAATCATAACTAAACCTACTTTCAACTCAACCATGCCTATAACCATCGACCCATGCAACCTATGCATTAACCTGACCCATCTTAACCTAACCTATCATGCCTTTGAACCTTGACTCGATCCATGCCTAGGGTAAGAAAACATAGACTCAATCCATGCCTAACCAAACCTGATTCGATCCATTCCTATAACCTAACTCGATCCATGCCTAACTCACCTAATTTCAAACCACCACATTAAAGTAACAAATCCATATCTCATCTAACACAAGCCATAAATCTAATATCTCATAAACACATTAACACATCATAAAATACCATGTATCTAAATCAATAACTGTGTATCTCAATATACATGCCTATCTCATCATGATCATCATCTCCAAATGTCGACACGTAACCTACTGATATACAATACCTTTACCTATGTCATTCGACAATGCAGGCCAGTCTCATTATAAAAAAGGAATGAATAATCAATACAACAAATCTTCAGCATAAAATCAGTATATGCCAAAATATCAAATGATCACTTGTACATTCTACACTTTCAGTAGCTCTTAAGCACAGGTATGTGATAAAAAATTACAACTATCTTCCGTTGCTCGGCTGGCATATATATCAAAAATAAATCACTAGTGCTACATCAGTTAGGTGACCACATCTCAGGCATCTCGTCGGATGTCCTCCATCTCTGTGTCACCTACACCCTCGGCATCCTATGGACCCGTTACTTACCAACCCAACCCTCATCAAATCACACTACCCTCTCACTGTCCCATTTCCTCCAGACACTTTTCTCACTTTTTTCTCTTTTTTGTCATTTCTTCACTTTGTAAATAACAAATGAATAAGTAAAAACATGGATTTTTTAGTTTTATAGCAAACCCGACCTAACCGACATCAGTTCCCCTTGACCGGCATCGGTCGCTGTGCCCTACCTTATCGTCGCTAAGTTTTCCTATACCGATCGTTGGTTATCTGCATGACCTACATTTATCGGTCACCCTCACCTACACATTGGATCCTTACTTTTCCATTTTACCCCACCCTTTACCTTGCTCCTTTACCCCATCCAACCTTTACCCAACCCATTACCTTACCTTTCCTGACCTCACAAACCTCACTTCCTACCTCCATTTTTCCTCCTTTGGGAACTAAGGTTATTATTTTACCCCTACCTTGGCCTTACCCATGTCGTGACCTAGATATTTGGACCTGGACCATCTGCTAGTGACCTTTGACCTCATGTGTTCATTATACCTTGTGGCAACACTGTTACCTGTGTTGATTGACCTAATGACCTTACCTAGCCTATTGCCATGACCATTTATCTTGACCCTACCTTTGGTGTATCGGAACATACCTAAACGTTCCTGCACCTAACCGACGTTGTGTTTCCTGACCATATCCTATACCTTGGATACCGGATTCACTTTAACCTTGTTTGGATATACCTATCGACCTTATATGATGTAGAGTTTTCCCACTCTTCAACTTGGTAGCATGCTACAGTTTATACGTGTGCATGCATTTGACTGTTGCTACCTTTGACCCTGACCCATTACCTAGATTTCCCAAGTAGACCTTTCACCCTTTTCCCCTGTACCCACTTGCCTTTTCCTCACATTTACCTTTTATCAAACCACTCACCACTTCAAGGAACCTAAGGGTTGTCTCGTCAGTTCCTGGTTTGAGGGGGATCACCTTCACCCACACATGGGGCAACCACATCTTATTTTTGTTAGCGTCACTTACCAATACAAGCTACGCAACAAAAAGGGGCAAAATGTAGACACTAAAATTAGGTCACACTCCCCTTTTGTCCCTTGACATATAAACACCCTTTATTACATTTACCTAGCCATGGCCCCCTTTCACCCCACTAATATTAATTTAATTAATTTAATTTAATTAATTCATTATCCTCACTATATTTATTATTTAAATATCTTATTTAAATAATATCCACACATACAGTTCACTTAGACACCTCACCAAGCCAACTCAACCTAAGACCTATTCTTAATAAGTTGCCATAACTAACTAAGACTTACCCAAACCCTAAAAATCAATGCCTACATTCCCTCTAACCACATTCCCACATGCTTACAAGAAGCTCTCAATCTAATCTATGGGATAACAACATGAGATCCAAGGTAGTCATGAGGATCTCCCTAGTTTAGTAAACCTAGGAAATCCCGCCTTGATCGACGTCGGTTACCCCTAAACCGTCGCCGGTTAAGTCAGACCACCATCGGTTACCCTTTTAACCCCAAAACAACCTTATTCTCAAGGTTGGAATTTGGAGAAATTGGAAAAAACATTGGGATAAAGTTGACAAGCAAGAACACATCTCAGAGAGATAACGCATCTTCAGAGAGCAAACTCCAGCAAAACTTGCATGCAAGGAAGGAGATTGAACATCTTCTCCTGCACATCCATCCCAGCCATGATCTGATCTATCCAAACAAAGAGGAGTGAACATACAGCCCATGCAGAAGCTTTTCTTCAGTTGGTGATCACTTGTAACCTTCAAACCCATCATCAGCACCTTCATCCCTCACACATAGACATTCAGGAACAAAATCCAAGTAAGTACAACATCATACTTTCCTGGTTATTTCATTTCATCATTATTTTATCATCCATTGTTTATCTTGCTCCCTATTGACCTTCTCCAACATTTTCACCTCCATATACCCATTAAAACCTCACCAAATCCTACTCCAGTCACCCAATACCTCATCCCAACCAACCAAAGTCCTTTGTGTAAATCACAAAGGAGACCAAAATCTTGTTCTGTGACATTTCCAGATCCACAGTAACCAGGCACCAGTTATACCTAACCACTGTCGGTCATACCCTTAACTGACCGATCTCTCACTGTATTTCCCACACAGCCTAGAACAGAGACCTACCCACCTAATTTCATCTCACCCTCATTCACCTGTGATCTACCCAAGACCTTTATCAGACCTGTAGAGACCTAGAACCAATCATTTGACCTTTGGATTCTATTCTAGCTTAGCCTGTTAGATTAGATCTATTTCTTATTGTGTTTTTAAGTGAGATACCTAAATCATTTTAAAATAACAATAGGATTTACTTTATTTTACAACATTAATTTGTTTAAAACAGTGGATTGACAGCCATCTAGGAAGTATCATACTTCCCAGATCTAGCATACGCTAGGTAGTTCACTGCCCATATTGTTTAATTCCTTATGGTGGTCTTGTTTTCATTACAGGTAGTTCCTCCTAGCCAAAAGGAATCTATGAACAATCGTTATCTGTGATCAGCTTGGATTCAAGAAGTCATACGCGTGCAACAACCCATCAACCAAAATTTGAACAGTATTCCTCCTATGCCCATTACCCTATCTATTTCGTCAACACTTCAAAGAAACATCTAAGAAAATGGAAAACACCATCAATTATTAAAACTAAGTGGAAAGTAACTGATGGATGATAAGTGATGACATATACACCTAATGATGCCCATAGTACTTTGAGCTTGATCCTGGATGTGCACAAGAACTTAGAGTCATAAAGAAGTACCATTCCATCCAATCTCAAACTTCTTATCCCTTATGTTTCTGTCATGCCATGCCATCTACCTGGCTCTTTTCTTGCTTTTGACTCCATCGTGCTATGGCTCGTCACTCATCTAGTTGAATCATCTTCTCAATACGCTCTTCTAAAGCCTTCTCATCAGCTAGACCTCCAACGTGTGTAATGCACAAAGAAGGTAACATAAATTCTATAGGGAGAATGACTTCTACACCAAACACCAACTGAAACGGTGTGGCTTTGTTCAATCTCTTGTAAGTTGTTCTATATGCCCAAAGAATAGCTGACACTTTATCATCCCAATCCTTTCTTCCAACATCACAAATTCTGGCTCAAAATCTTGTTGAAAGCCTCAGCAGTTCCATTTTCTTGAGGATGGTAGGGTGTAGTTTTATGGTGTGCAACCATAAACTCATCTAATAGGATCCTGATTGTCTCATTCAAAAAGTGTGTACCCCTATCACTTGTCAAGATTAAAGGACATCCATATCTTGTAACTAAACATTCTCCCATAGAAACCTAGTTTTTGTAGCTAGTTGTACAGTCCTTCGTAGGTGTTGCTTCTGCCCACCAAAAGTGAGATAATCTATGCAAAGTAATGATATAGCATGATCCAAGTCCTACACGCGTGGCTGGCGAAATAGGTCCTACAAATTCAATGGCCCATTTCTCAAATGGTTCAGCACTAGTAATTGGTCTCAAAGGCATCTCATCTCTTTTCCCTAGTTTTCCTAGGTGCTGACAATGAACACACCTTACAATATGCTTTACAGATTTATACAGTGTCTCCCACCATAATCCAGCAAGTAGGATCTTCCAAGTAGTTACATCACCTGTATAATGGCCTCATGCAATACCACCATGGGCTTCTTCCATAATATCCTTGCATGCTCATGCTCTAATACATATGGCATAATACTTCATCTCTATCCTAACTTGTAAAGGTCACCACTGATTAACATAAATGGTGTGGGAAGTATAACAAGTTGTTTCTTTTCTAATGCCTTCATTCCTTCTGGTGAGTCACACCAGTCTATAGAAAGATAACAGTGTCTTCTAATTCTGTTGGCACAAGTTGTAACCTATATAATTATGCATCTGGCATGGTTTCTTCAATTTTCTTTGCTTCTTCCCCTGAGTGAATTCTAGATAAGTGGTCTGGTCCAGAATTATTTCTCCCTAGATTGACCAGAACTATGAAATCAAACTCTTGAAATAGGAGTACCCATCTGCATATGTGCAATTGCAAGATGTTTTTTTACCAAGTACTTCAATGCCATGTGATCTGTATAAAACACAAATGGTGTTGTAAACAAGTACTGTCGGAATTTGTGCAATGCATAGATCATTGACAAAGCTTCACGCTCTATAGTTGTATATAATTTTGATTCAAGCAGGAGTCAACTTCCTACTAGCAAAACAAATTGGATGATCTACAATACCTTCAGTAGGTTGAGCTAACACTTTAAATGGCCATTCCAGAGCATCCACATGCACATGAAATGGTTATCCCATGAGGGAAAACACATAGAATGGGTGCGGTAGTAAGTTTCTCCTTTAATATCTCAAACATGTGCGTTGCTGCGGTTCTCCCCAATAAAATGTACCTTTCCCTATTTTCAGTAATTATTAGATAGGGTGCAAAAGGTTTGGCATACCCTTTGATGAAATTTCAATAAGGAAGTCGACCCATGAAATCTGTCACCTCACTTGGACTGGTAATTAGGGCAACTTCATAAGTTTTGAAAGTCCTAGAATGAAATACAACCTTAGCTAGATCAACCACATAAGGTTCCTTGTAGATTATATGTCCTAACAATATTCCAAAAGGTGTAGCACAAATATGCAGGAATCTTGATGTTCATGAAGAAATGCTCAATTGGTGCAGGTAAAGGTGCTCAAACATTAAGGTGTCAGATTGTCACAATGATCCTTGACAAGCACATATACTGGCCAATCATCTGGGTAGACATGAAGAAGTTGCAGAATAAAATCCTTGAATGCCTGACACAAGGTATCGACACGAGAATATAGTAGGTGCCTTGGCATAGGTAAAAGGCATCACAGATAGATAAGGTGTTCCCCATAAACTCAAGAAATGTAGATGCCCCTTGGCGCAGGTAAGAGGCGCACAATCCATAAGGTGTCGACATGAAAAAATTCAAACCCATGGCGCAGGTAAAGGAAGACATAAGGTGTCGACATGGAAGAAATTCGTGCCTTGGCGCATGTAAAGGGCGCAGATCAGAAGGTGTCGACATCAATTTTTTCCTTCATCACTTAATTGAGTATGTTGACATGAGTATGGATGGCCATAGGGAATGCATCTTCAGGAGGCGCAACATTTTGAGCGTTGACACCTGACAGGAAGCATACCCTTACCTAGATATTCAGACGGCCATAACTTTTCACAGGGAGCTTGGATTCATTCTGCAAGGTTGGAATTTTTGGAAAGCTTACAAGGTCCTCTATCCAACTATTCTTAGATATCTTTAATTGGGTGGGAAAAAATTCTTTAAAATGCAAAATACAGTTCGCCATTTTTGGGTTTGCTAGGGTTCTCACCTACCCCATAATGAGATGAATTAAATGCAACCTTGGAGGTGGTTGGGGTATATTTGGAATTCCTCTCTCTTCCCTCTCTCATTCTTCCTATAAATTTTAAGGAGGGGCTTCTTTCTAAAGGTTGGACATTCTTATTTTACCCCTCCCTTCTTCTCTTTGACAGGTGAATTTGTGGAGTTCAAACCTCCCATCTAAAACTGTAATGCAACTTTGCCTCTTGGCATTTTATAGTGTATTGTATCAATCTTTGGAGTAAATAATACATTTCTGTGGATGATTCTCAACCCTCTCTGTGTTCATTTGAATCCTCCTGATCTTTCACTGCAAATCTTTGTTATTGTGCATGATCTTGCATTGCATTTTAATGGTTTGTGTTTATTGGCAAGATAGGTGTTCTTCATTCCTTGGTGCATCACCTTTGTTAGTTTAGGTTTATTTTTATGCATCTTCTTACCCTGTCTACCTTGGAAAGTTAGTTTAGGTTTTTGAGTAAACCCTCTACATTTTTATGTGTGCATCTGAACAAGGAATAGGAACCGGCCTTCATCCAGAGAGCTTTTTCCAATTTTTCGCAAGGTCCCACACTTGGGAAAATGCTCCATGTTATGCAATCACATGAGAAGTCTCAACCCATTACGTAGAGATCATAATACAATGCGTGCTGCCGACACCTAATAGATAGGGATTACTTTATCCCAGTCGAATGATTCACAGGGTGCCAAAAATTTTGGCATACCCTTTGATGAAAGATTGATAATATCCAAGGTTACCTAAAAATCCACATAGCACCTCACTTTGATAGGTAGGCACTTCTGTTCTAGAATGACTACAACCTTAGGTAGATCAACTAAAACCTTCCTTACAGATTATATGTCCTAAAAGTATCCAAATGGTGTAGAAATATCACTTCTTGATTTCAAACTAGATACTGGAATTGTCTACATCATTCAAACATTAAGGCGGTAGGTTGTCACAATGATCTTTCACAAGCCCATATATTGTCTAATCATCTAGATAAACTATAAGAAGTTCTGAATAAAATATTTGAATGCTCTGAACAACTATGCGTGAGAATACAGTTGCACATTTATTCAAGGATCATAGTATAGGTAAAATCTACCCCATTCATGTAAAGTAAATTTCTCTCTTCGAGTCTTGATCCTCTTGATGCGAATCCTGAACCTGATTTTCCACAGAAAACCTATCTTCTGAAATAATATATTTCACATCCTGCCACTCCTCTAGTATTTCCTCGTGAATGGCCCCTAGGGAATGGATCTATGACATCCTGCAAAATTCATCTCCCTAGTACCAGTCCACACATATCTCCAACAATTCCTGTCCATCCTTCTTGTCAAATACTGATCACCATTGGACTAACCTGTTCTGACTCATCAAGGGGTTTGATAACATCCAGATTTCAACATTTTAGTCAATGTTCCTTCGGGTTACCTATTCACATCAAATTGGGATTCATCCAAGTAAGGATTCTGCTAACTTCATGTCACCATGTTTAAGTTTTATCTTCAAAATCCCCAAGTGATTCATGCATCCTTGTAAGTTCATGATACTTCCTCGAGGGAATAAGTCTCTTAATCCCTTGTAACTCTAATGATTTTTTGACCTCCAATTCTGACCACATAGTCTCCAATGATGGCCCCCTTAAGCTTAGCCTTTGAACCTATATTCACCATATTTTTCTTCATGGTTTCATGAACTTCTCCGCATATCCTTGTGTCGGGTGCACTTCCAAGAACCTCGTGTACCCCTTGTGAATGTTCAATTCCAAGGTTCTCAACTTCCTTTCCATCCACAATGTAAACCATCTTTCCTTTCTCTTTCTCAAGGATAAGCACGTTCAAGTAGTATGGAGTCCATTTCTTCTTCCTTTTTCAAAATGTGCTCCAAACTCTATCTCACCAAATAATTCCTAATATGCTCTTCATGCTTTGCACTATCTCCCATAGTTAAGTGCTTGACAAATTTTAATGCTTCTTCTACTGGAGGTTTAGAAGAAGTAGTCAAAGGTCTGGATCATTCCTGCAGTCAAATTCTTTCCAATTCCCAGTCTCTCAATGTAGTTCTATGTATACATACCAGGCACGTGCATCAACTTTGGAGCATAGAATACAATCTATGCACCTAGAGTGAAGGTGGTAATGCTTCCTATTATGTTGTCTAGAGTCTCTCACACTACTGAATGTGATTTTGAACAGGTTGATCACCATGATAAGTGTAGATTTGCATCGGTGCATTTTTCCTTACAAACCTAATATATAAGGCAACTCCAATCTCTTCCCATTTTATAATATTATCTTGTGGACTACCCACCAATGCACTGTTGTCCCTCGCATAAGGTATATACTAACATATCTCTTCTCTTAATTTGATCTTCCACTGCTGTTTCCATGGCTTTCAAAAATACATGAAGATCTTATCCCCTGTATACCAAGGTATTGTGCTACCTATCCGTATAAAATAAATGAAGTCCATTCTTGGGTACAACCACCTGATTTTTACCTCGTGCCCTACTAGTTCATATGTATCATGAGCCCAATTGTCACAAAGCAATACTCATAGTATCACTAATAGAATGAGAATCCTCCCAATGTAGGATGCCTTCCTTTGATGGCTCATTGACCTCTGGTCCTGAATAGCGCGTACATAAATTCTTTTTAAGTCCTCCTCACTTAGAGGCTCAACATATGGTGTAGACTTCCCATCTGTCAAAGGTATCACAACCCTTTCCTCCTTGTTCTCAAAGCTGATATACCCCTTATTGAATCTCAAGTCAGCATTATTCACATAACACCAAGGGCATCCAAGCAAGGCTGGAAAATTGTCTACTTCTGCAAGTGCTAATACCTCAAAATCCCCAGTGAACTTGGCCCCTTGTATGGTTATAGATGCATCCTTCAAAACTCCTATGGGAGTGGCCTTAGTCTGGTTTTCCATAAACAACACATTAGATGATGGCTTGCAATGGAGGCCTCCCCATTTGTACCCATGCATCTAATGTAAGCACATTTACTTCCGCATCTGTATCAATCAATATGTTGCTCAACAACCATCCATCCACAACAGCATTCAGAGTAATTTCCTTGTCATAGTCAATGCTATCAAGGGGAAGATTTACATGCAGAATCTGTCGTCTGGTCTCAATACTTGCTCGCAGAGTGTTCCCTTTTAACCAACTTCCTAATAGTGGAATGATGTTCTCCTGGCACAACATTTTTCACACTTCTCTCAGATCATCGATATCAGTTTGGACTGTCTTTGATGCTTTCTTCTACTCCTTTAAGTATTGTATCTCACCCTGAAGATTCCTTAGCACTTCCATGGTATCCTGGTAAACTTCCTTCTGATGAGCAGGATCTGGGTACCTTGCATGCAAAACCTCCTCCTTGGTGATCATAGGCTTCTGGTGTAATGCCTCTCTTGCACGCATGCCACTTCAGCTCATGTAGTAATCTTCACAGTTAATGCCTCAGGTCCTGGTACTATCTTGGGCATCCACTGATCTTCTACTGCGTGCTGGATTCTAACCATCCCGGCACCTTTGTTTTCTTTCTTATGCTACTTACTCAGATGCTCATATAAGTCCGGCACTCTTCATAGCTATGGTTCTTTCCATAGAAAGAACATGTAATATTCTGAGGACATTCACACCTATAGTGGTCAGGAGATCTGCATGTATAACATGTTCCATGAGGGAACTCACCTCTTCCTCCACCATGGCCTCATCCTCCATATCCACCATGATATCCACGTCCCCTTCCACGACCTCCTTCAAAACACCCCTCATTCCTATCATAGCGTGTTTGATTATGATCCCAATCCTGGTGCTCATTCTTACCCTTAGAATTATCTGTTACACTTGTCTATCATACCCCAATGTCTATAGCATCCTGGATCTAACCAATCAACCAAAAATCCTCAGTATCATGGGTCATGGAATGGAAAATTTTACAAAAGCAGGATACATTCTTCCTTATCACATGCTGTAACAAAGGATAGTGACTAGCATCATGATTCAAATGATAGATCTCACAATCCAACAATAATGAGTGTACATAGATCTGTGGGAAAACTATCCTTGGTGTGACCTTCCACTTCACAATCTGTACACCAAATTCCTGAGCACGTTTCATGGGCTAAATTTTCTGATAGCTTCTCTAACTACTTTTCCATAACTGCAATCTGTGCCTCTAAGAAATGGACTAACGCCAGTGTCAATGCTCCCAACTGCCTCAGCACACAAAGTTACTTCCAGTGCTTCACGTGGATTAGTGTATGTCTTATGTGACAGTGCCCTTCTAAATGGTGTAATCAATCCTCCAACAAACCATTGTGCATGTTGGCTTGCATGAATATCATAAGATAGCTTAGATAGAAGTGTCTTAAAATGGGCATCATACTCATGTACACTCTCAGTAGTGCCTTGCTTGATATCCTTGAGCACACTTATACTCTTCTGCTCAAATTCAGGGATATGGAACTCTTTTAAGAAAGCATCCTTCAATGCTGCATAATCCATGCAAGTTTGATCAGGGTCAAACTTCCTATACCAGCTATGTGCATGTGCCCCCTGTAATGTAGTAACAAATTGACTTGCCTTGCACTCAGAAGTCATGATCCCTTTAGCACACCACAATATTTCACACATATGCACATGTTCAACAGCATCCTCTATGCCTCTATACTCTAGAAGATGAAGAGACATCTCCATATAAATATTATGTGGTTGTTACGGACCTTGACCACCTGATCCAGAACCTCTTATGTTTCCCTCTACCTCCAAAACCACCAGATCCACCAGAACTAGAACCACCTATACCTTTTGATCCTCCACAGTAGCTGGAGTAGGACCTATAGATGTACTCCCTGTGCTCTGACAGTAGTACTATACTAAACCCCTATAGTCTGTGAAGTAGTTCCACTTTTAGAAGTGAATCCAACATTCTATGCACTTACATTCTGTGTGGATGATGTGCCTAAAATGCTCCTCCAAATATCATTGAATTCGTTTGTCCTACCATTGATGTACTTTATCCCTGACTTACTCCTGCTCTTCCTACTTCCCAAAATTAGTTTGTTGGTTACTTGTCATACTAGATACTAAAAAACCAAGCTGCAAGGGCTAGGTCACCAGGTGGACTAAGATGCATGCCCATGGCCCAGGTAGTCTCTACTGGTGCACTTATGTGTGAGGCCAAAGGGGGATCTCTGTCATGTTTTCCAAGATGGGGGAGTTCCTGATGCTCTGGCTCCACATCTTCTATGTGAGCTATAAATCCTTCATGAGCCATCTCTCTCCTCAACACCATACTTTCTGCAATGGAACGCTACTTCTCTATCTCCCTCTCACATGCCTCATTATACTTAAGCCACCTTTCCTCTCTCTGCCTTTCTACCGCTAGGTCTACCATCTTTCACCAAACTTGTTCCTTCCCTCGCGCATGGTGAAGTTTAGTTAGCCATCAGTTTACTCTCCAGGTTCAAATTTACCATCAAGATCTTGATCTCCAGTGGAATACCTTGTAGATATGTTCCTCTTGGATACCATAAAAACTGGAATTTAGCTACCTCTGGGAAAGAATACATCGAAATTGAATATTCTAGAATATAACTGTTTAGAACACCATGAAACCACGTATCCATAGTGCGAGTCCAGATCATGTCAGCATCATAAAGGGCCTGAAATTCTTCTTATGTCTAGACAAGTGTGTGATACCTCCAATTCCGCTAGATGCATAAGCAAGTAAGCCACTCGTATAGTTCTACTAGAAAGATAGTGAAAAAGCTCTCATATAAGCTGTCATACAGATTCTGTTCTACCCAAGTGTGTGCGTTAAACTCAGATCCACTGTTCTAAACCATCATGCATATTCTTCCTCTAGATTGTGTATCCATTCCTCAATACTTGCTAGAGTTAACCGGTATGTCTTCATCGTGAACCATCCTAAAAACAACTGAAAAAGAGGTCCCAGCAATGGAACCAATGATGCAGCCTAGAATTTACTAGATAACACCCTAGTCACACTGGCACATCACTCAGCCTAGACTGAGTGCTCACCCAAAGCACAAAGGTACCAGGTCCCCTCTTTAGGGTTGTTGTATTGTAGGATGTTAGCATGATGAAGGAAGAAACATATAGATCCATAACTAATCCATCATTCTACAATGCATGTTACATTCAGATCTATGAAAGAACAAGCTTTAAATAGTAATCATGATTGAATTAATAACATGCACTACTCAATTACACATAGGAATGACACTTAGATTCAGCCAATATCTTCCATCTATTAATAAACACAGAAGCTCCTTACAATAATGGAATTTATACCAATGCATATGGATCTGATACAGTAATCCAATCATATGCGTATACCTCTCTATACCTATACATCTCTCCATCTCTCTATATGTGTATACTTTTACTATGCATTTCACATCATATATATAGGGTGGGGACTTTCCCTTCACCACTTATCTATTCCAAAATAGGTCGCATGCTATTAATAGCCACACACATTTACAATTATAGCCACACATGCAAGTGCTGCTATCTATAGACCTCTTACTAGTTAACTGAAGTGACAATCCTATTCTTAGCTTGTCTCCATGCATAAACAAGCTTGAATCCACTTCTCCAAAGATAGACAATGTGTGGTGCACATGTCTCTGCATCATTGGTGTGTTCCACATGCCATCTTCTAAAAATAGGTCTATGTATGCTCAAAATTGGCTAAGTCCCAAAATCTGAACTTATCCTTCCACGTGCAGGTCCTTCCTGTCCTTCCTTGCCTTTGATCCTTGGCCTTCTATCCCACATGCAGACTCCTTGTGTGATCTTTGCCAAGTATTATTTGATTAATAGATTTTCTCCAATACCTTCATAGTTGAATGTGATGCTTCAGGAAATGGGATTGGAGCCAGTACTCATGCAAGAAGGACATCCCATAGCATTTGAGAGATGATAACTAAAAGTAACCAGAATTTTTTGAAGCCCACCTATGAGAAGGAAATGAGGGAAATATTACATGTAGTCAAACAATGGATACCATACTTGATGAGCAGACACTTTAAGGTTAAAAATGATCATGATAGTTTGAAATACTTCTTGGAGCAATGACTATTTAATTTCTTTTCGGAAAAAATGGGTCACTAAGATGTTGGGGTATGACTTTGAGATTATTTATAAGAAAGGGAAGGAAAATGTGATCGTTGATGCTCTATCTAGGAGGAATAAGTCCTCAGAATCATTGTTATATGTGATCTCTATACTAAAGGCTTGACCTGGGGTAGATCTTCATAAGGATTAGCATGGAAAACTTATGGTCAATCAACACATACAGAATGTGAAAAAAGGATGCAACAACACATTTATATAATCTCCAGACAGATCCAACCATATCAGAACCTCATAGCTAAATGGAAGGGGGATACATTGTGGTACAAAGAAAGGTTTTATTTGTGTAATAACTCTACACTTGAACAACATGTTATTTCAGAGCTCCATTCTTCTCCACTAGGTGCCCATTTTGGGTTCTTGAAAACTTATCATAAATTTAAGTAGGATTTTTTTTGGGAGGGATCGAAAGGAGATGCTCAAAAATTTGTGTTAGAATGATCAGTGTATCAATGAAATAAGGGTTGATTACTTTCTAAAAACAAAATGTCTCCTTTAATATTTGTTTATTCCTAGCGAAATTAGATGGGAAGAGGTATCAATGGATTTCATCATAGGAAAGTTTCCTAAATTAGAAGGTAAAAGTGTGAATCATGGTCATGGTGGATAGACTTACCAAGTATGCTCATTTTTGTGTCATAAATAATCATCCTTTCAAAACTAGTAAAATTGCCATCTCATTTGGTAGACACGATTCAAAATCTCGATGGCATGCCCAAAATTATAGTAAGTGATCATGATCTGATATTTACAAGAAATTTTTGGATTGATTTGTTTCTCTTGTTTTGGTACCCAACTGCCCAAATTTCATGAATTAAATCCTCATCTAGATGGGAAAATTGAGGTGATAAATAAATGTTTAGAGGGATATCTTGATTCCTTTTGACTTCAGATGAAACAAGAACCCTTGGGTACAATGGTTGCCACTAATGTTGAATGCTGGTATAATACTTATATTTCATAGGATTGAAATCCTCCAAAATGTCTCCATTTATGACACTTTACAGGTAGCTTTGATTCTCCATCACTCTTATCTAGACTTGAAAGGCTAAACATCGAAGGTGAGAGCATCTCGAAGATCACATTTAGCACCAGCATAAGGAACTATCTAGTCTCTAGTAATCATCTTGCTCGAATTTTTCAAGGGCACAAAAATGCATGAAGCAATAGGATGATCAACATCGTAGTGAGCGTGCAACTTTGGAGAGGGTGAAACACTTGTATGGTTATAGCCATATAAGCAGTTATCATTAAAAAAATAGAAGAAGGATAATCTACACCCCATTGCTGCTAAATTATATGGCTCCTTATCTCAAATGTTGCAAAAAATTTATAGTGTGGCATATAAGCTGGAGATCCCTCCATAAAGTAAAATACATCTAGTATTCCATAACTTCTTTCTTGAAGAAAGTTACCTTGGATAGTACATTTCCACCCATTCAGTCCTTCTGAACTGGATGAGAAAGGAAGTAGCATATCTTGGAATATTCTTAGGAAGGTATTCTTCAGACACACACTAAAATATTGAGGACCAGAGTCATTACCACATACCTAATCAAGTGTAAGAATATGAATATTGAGGATGCATCATTTGAGGATGACTCAGTATTTCCTTAGTGTAACTGTATCCATGGCTTCCCAACATTGGGGATCAATGTTGCTTTGAAGGGGAGGGGCAACCATGGTATGCCCTTAGTCCTATATCTTATATCGTATATGTAGTGTTACAAAGCTTGTGGCTTACATAATATCTTTTCATTGTCATATATTATTCATTTATACCTCTCATATCCTCTTAGCTAGGTCAGCCTTGGTGTTTTCCATGTCACATATGATTGGTATATATATATAGGTGGTAGGGAGGAGTAGTTAATCATCATATTGAGCATTTAAGTCTTATTATATGGTTTGGAGGTTTCCCTCTCGAAGTGGCTAAGCTATTTTACTTTCATATTGCTATAATTTATCTTCAATATTGTGTTCTTTGGTGTTGTATTGCTGCTAGCATCCAGATTTATACAATCCTAATTTCATTACATTATTCATGTGTTAGTGTTAACCTGATCACAATCACAAGAAACCCTCTTCCAATATTGTCCAAATGAAGAATTCTATAGATCCTAAAATGGAGACTATAAAAAATACTGATAATCAATCAAGGAGATCTAGTTCCCTTCCATTGGAATTTCATGGAATCTGTAAAAAATAATCCCAATTCCACCACAACTAAAGTTGCATCTTCTTCCCAATGTAAATTCTCCACACCCACCTCATTTAAAATTGCTTCTGTCAAACTTGTACCTCCTTATTCCAATCCCAAAGTAGCATCTACCACTTCTAAAATGGATTCCTATTTATTTACTCTTATTGAGATAATACCAGCTTCCTCTCCTTCCTGTTCCGAGTTATTCTCATACCAAGGATTTATTTTTTTGCCCCCAAATCCTTCATAGAAAATGAGTCACCTAGCTGCATGTTGAGTACCTTTATTTCCTACATGTTCTTCCCTATTTTTCTAACAAGCATATCATCCACATACAGGCATAGAATAATATAACTACCATCAAGAAACTTCTTGATGTACACCGCAATGGTCTGAGTGACACCTGGAGTAACCCTAATCCTACATAAAATTGTCAAACTTCTATGTACCACTATCTTGTTTCTTGGATACAAGCTCTATTCAAGAAGTTGCAGAAGCCTTGTCCTTCCCTTGCTCTGACCTCAAGGCTATTCTGTCAATTTACAATGCTACCACTTTCATGGAGCTTGTTTCAGGCCAACTCTTCAATTTACATAACCTCTCCTTCCCTTTGACCTCATAACCTTGTGGCTGCTGCATACACAATTCTTCCTCCAACTCACCATGAAGGAATGCAGTCTTCACATCCAGTTCTCATAAGTGCAGATCTTCTACTACTACTAAACCAAGAACATCCTAATAGAGAGTTTAGATTTTTACAAAAAGGAGAAAAAAATTCATCAAATTCTATACCTTTCTTCTATGCAAATCCCTTGACCACCAACCGGGCCTTGTATCTTTTCCTACCTCCATCTTCCTCTTTGATTTTTTACACCCACTTGTTCTTCAATGCTCTCTTTCCCTTAGGCAGCTCCACTAAATCCCAAGTCCGGTTCTCCATAAGAGATCTATGATCTTCATCCATGGCCTACTCCCACTTCTTCTTGGCTACCTACACTGCTTCCTTCAAAGCACTTTGGCTCTAAATCGCAATAAATCCACTTCATTGACGAAGTGAATCAATAATCAGTGAGCAAATAAATATCCTTAATATGACAGTAACGAATCGTTTAGGTTCCCTTCTTACCCTAGAAGACCTTCTCACCTCAGGAGTTTGGGGTTCCTGATGAGTAGGTTTCTGAAGTGGCTACTTTCGGAACATGTTGCACCTAAACCAGCCCCTTAGGACACCTTGTTGTCTGTAATGTCCTCTAACAATGTGTATTATTTCTTTGATTCCTCTTTCTATTCCTACAACTAATCTTTATACATGAATTTTTCATTAAAGACAATATCTCTAAACTGAAATATTTTCTTGTCCTTAAGAATCCAAACACGGAAACCAAATGCATCCTCACCATATCCAACAAAGGTGAATTTTGTAGACTTAGCCTCTAACTTGGTCCTATCATATTTATCAATGTGAACAAATACCTCACATCCAAATACTCTAAGAAATGAGTAATCAATTTTCTTACCAGACCAAGCCTCCTCAGGTATACCTCTATCCAAGGCCATAGAGGGTCCTATCAAGAAATTCATTGCTGCAATACTCCCCTCCATTATCTGACCTGAGACATTTCAACTTGAGACCTATTTCATTCTCAACCAAGGCTTTCCATCTTTTGAAAGTTTCAAACACATCATATTTCTTTCTAATGCAATATACCCAAACTTTTCTAGTTGCATCATCAATGAAAGTGACATAATAACATGAACCACCAATAGAGTTTACCTTAGCTGGCCCCCATACATATGTATGCACTAACTCCAACTTACCATCCTTCCTGGTAGGTCAAACCTTGAGGAATCTCACCCGCTTCTGTTTCCCATAAACACAGTCCTCACAGAAGTCCAAATCTAACTCCTTTAATCGGGAAACCTGTCCTTTATAATCTGCATGCCCTTTTGACTCATATGACCGAGTCTCTGGTGCCACAAATTTACATCTCCATCTGCAACAACTAAATTACAATAATCAACACCACTGGTTAAATACAAAGTACCAATTTTCTTACCTCTTGCAACCACAAGATCTCCCTTGGTAACCTTCCAAGAATCCACTGTAAAACTGACCGTACAGCCATCACTACCCAGCTGACCCACTGATATCAAGTTCTACCTCAACTTAGGCACATGCCTGACATCCTTAAGTAGCCATGTGTTCCCATTCTACATTTTCACCTGAACACAACCTTTCCCTACTATGTTGCATGGTTCATCATCACCAAGATATACATGTCCAAAATCTCCTTGAACAAAATCAGTAAAGTAATGTCTATGTGGGGTGGCATGGAAAGAAGCCCCTGAATCTAACACCCAAGACTCAACAATATTATCTAAAGAAAGAATTAAGGCATCCTGAAAAACATCACCTGCTGCCACATTTACCTCTTTAGTTTCCTTCTTGTTCTTCTTATCCCGAAGAGCCCAACAATATTTCTTAGCATGACCAACCTTCCCACAGTGCCAACATTCTAACTTACTCTTGGAATTTGACCTTCCACGATCATTCAACTTCCCATGGTTACCTTTCCCTCTATTCTTTTGTCTCCCTCTGCTCTCCACCATCAAAGTGTTTCCAGAAGTAGAAGAATCTCCAGTGCTCTTCCTTTGCATTTCCTCACTTAGGATCACACCTATTACATCCTCAAACTTCAGCTTTGAATTATTAGAGACTGAATTACTTACAACCATAACCAAGTTGTCCCAGCTATCTGGTAAGGAGCACAAAATCAACAAATCCCTGACCTCATCATCAAAGTCAATTTTTACTGAGTTTAACATACTCACAACCGTATTAAATTCATTCAAATGATCAACAACATAACCATTCTCAGACATCTTCATATTAAATAACTTTTTCATCAAAAATATTTTATTAGAGGCAGAGGGTTTTTCATATAACTTCCCCAATGCACTCATGAGACCTTCCGTGGTCTTCTCCTGCGATATGTTGAAAGCAACCAAAGATGCAAGGCATAACCAAATTTTCCTGAGTACCTTTCTATCCAGCAACTCCCAATCCTCATCCGACATGGTTATAGGTTTCTTTTCTTTTCCAGCCAAAGGAACATGGAGGTCCTTTTGATATAAGTAATCCTCCATTTGCATCTTCCACAAACCAAAGTTCTGCCCATTGAACTTCTCAACCCTTGATCTTCCCTCATCCGCCATAGCTCCCACTCAAGCTAAAATTTCCCTGTGATTTACCACTTCAGCAAAAAAACCACCAAAGCTCTGATACCAATTGTTAGGAATTAGAGAACAAATATGTGGAAACAATTCCTCAAATCACAGAAGTAGGAAAATTATCGAAAAGTTATACATGAAAATTTATAATATAACTTACATAAAATAAATAGTAATGAATCACAAAAGAAGACAAGACAAGATTTAATGTGGTTCACCCAATGTGGGCTATGTCCACCAGGAGAACTTGCTCAAATTTTATTATCAACAAGAGTAAAACAACTCTCACAGTCTTCTCTCAGTTACAATTACTCACAACAAAATTCCAAAGATGCTAAACCACATCTAAACCACAATTGACACCCAATTGCTAACCTTGATCACTCTTGATCACCTCTTGATCACTAAGACTCAAGACCTCTTGAACACACAAGATATAGTTCAAGATACCCTAACACCTCTATTTATAGATTACAATCCTAGTAAGTTATCCAAAATCTGACCCTAGAAGTTTGAAAGTCATGACCTTTCTTCTTCCCATGGACATGGAAAAGTCCATGACCTTTCATTTCTAATATTGATAGAAGACCAGAAATGTATCATACCTAATGGATTCAATTCAAAGCTCACATGAATACAAGCAAAGACTGCAAAATAGAAGTGCCAAGTATCACAATAAAATGGATTATTCACAGCTGCAAGACACCTCAATGTCTGTACAATGTTTTGACTTTAAGTCTTGGTCTACTCCCACGCCATGATGAGCCTGAACACTGGAACAATTTGATCTTCAAATTCCTACGGAAATGGCGGTCATTAGTCCCAGAGTATCTTATGCTCACTCTACAAAGCATCATGCATTTAATAAGAAACCTTGCTATGGTAATTAAGCTCAAAAAAGGGTCATCAAAAAGGGAAAAATGGATGCCTTCACATAGCAAGGGGATTGCATCTAGATTCATGGACGAAAGACAAGGAGAAAACCCTCGAGGATGCCAAAAAACACTATTCAAGATAAGTAGTTTTGGGAATCTCATTCAGATGACAATACAGATTCACCATCAACATCTAGGTGATGGGAGAAGTTAACAAAAAGCATGCAGAGACTCCTTCAAGATTAGATTAGTACTTTTTTCATCTAAGACATTATGACTAAGGAAAGTGATAATTTACTAACTCTAAGATCATCAATGGCAATTTGCCTCTACAATTGCTTGTAGGTGCCCATCATAAATAAGTTTAACATATGAAGTAGATACTTGGTCACTTTTCTCACCATAGTGATGTATAAAGATCATTCATAGAATAAACATGGCCCTCACACAAAACTTTCTGGAGCTAAATGCACGTATTTGAGAAATCTACACATCTCATGGTAATTGAGTAATTCATACAACTTCACTGTCTATATAATATGCATCTACACATATAGTACGTTGTCCATGCCCTACCTTTGTTGTTGGTTTTTGGACTATTGAGGATGTTCATACGCAATGAACCTCACACCTTAATCAAGAAATATGGATCTTATGATACAATTACTCAAATTTCTTACCTGCAAGATTTCAGCTATCAACCACATCGTATGGTTTTAAGTACCTTAGTGATGGAACATACTTACTATTCATAGTTATGTACCTAATTCATACACACTAAATAACAGGCTCATTAGCCATAGAAACTAATTTCTTGATTTCATCTCCCACTATCTCTGGACTCAAGGTTTTAGATGTCATAAATGAACTCACATCATCATTTGGAGGTGGCATTATTACGCACATTTGACTATGGATTCCTTCACTATACTTTTGACATCTGCCTAATTCTTTCATGATAGAATTGAACTGTCCGTAATTTTCCTCATTTGACCTATATTATTGCTTCATGATCTCTATGGTAAGTCAAATATGATCTATTGAGGGGTCAAGGATTCTCCATTTCCTCAATTCAACTCACATTGATGGAATTGTGGAGGCATAGATTGGTTCTATTATGATCACTTATGAACTTATATTCATGAAGATAGACATCTCCACAACATTGATTAATTGCACCTGGTACTATGGTGCACATTTATAGTGTGTCAAGACCCAGTGAACACCAATACTCCCATCCAAGATGTGCTTATTCTTTGATGCCTTAATAAATGTTCATGTGAAATGTATGAATAGGCCCCTGATAAATTGCCTCGCTATCCAAGGGAAGACTATGGATTATATTTCTGTATATTCAATGCCAAATGTGAGCACACTGGTTTTATGTGTGGTTACTCATTAATGCCACTCACATTTTGCAAATTGTAAATAGTTGGCTCCTCTTCATCCTATAACATCTATAGATCAAACATTATTCCCATTGAAGAAATTTACCTATACCTTCACATCATCAAGAGGACAATGTGTTCAATCTTTTGCCTCAGAGATTAAACAAACAAGCCTATATTTGTGACAAAAACTCAAAGAAGACTTGGAGAAAGAAAGGGATTATTGGTATCTTATACCGCATGAGCAACACTATGATCGAAGGTTTTTGGGACTCCTTGTGAATACATCCACATATCACCGGTTACGATGTTTGATAGTATCATCACTTTGAAAATTGGAGTTCCTGTCACACTATAACATGGTGAAGAAAGAGGAAGGTAATCATGCTTCACATAAAAGTACCTTAGGCTGACATTTCACTTATCACAGAGAAACATCCATCATGGTTTGGAAAGTGAAAATATATCACCAATTGTCTATGGATTGGAACCTGTAACTCATTTTAGTAAGGAATTTGGATAAGATCCAATGATAAACACACAAGTAGAGGGAAAGGAAAGAGTAAGCGGTTCACCACAATAATTTACATGGCGAAGGGAATGATTGATGTACCTTCTTAAAATTTTCTCAATATTTGTTTACCTATTGCTTGTACTATTCTGTTTTATATTGCAATGAAGCATCTTAGCATTTTTGTTTATCACTACATTTATGTGAGAATGGAAAAGTTGTATAATCAATAAATTAGTGTGCTAATGAAACTTAAGTCATCGTGAGTGATGTCCCATGTTTGAAACCTACTTTGTCGCGACTCTACTTTGTCTTCCATTGAAAATTACATTGGTCTTGTGCTTATACTATATTTCTACTTTTTCTTTGACATGCAAGTTTTCTTTGCTCTAATAGATCACTTGTTTTCCAACCTAGGTAGTTCTAATTTTGCGTTGGGGTTTGCACTTTTTTATATGTATTTAAGTGACTTTAGAAACATAATGTAACATTTTAGTCCTTGGTTTCTACCAAGTGTGACATACCAACCCCTTAGATCCTTATGAAGAGAAAAAATAGATAGCAAAAATTTCTTCCATTTTTCCTTATTATCAAATGTCTTCCATTCTTATGCTATGTTAATGGCTCCTTTGACTAAGGGGTTGCATTATCCTTCTTAATTTTAGTGCATGTGAAGAAAGTTATAATAGGTCCAAGAATGATTTTCACCACATTAGTTCCCCTCAAACATTCTCACTCCCTTTCCTACTCTCCTAGAGGGATATTTGGCATCAGTTTATTGGATGCCTAGCCACAAGGCCAACCCAGATAAAACTTTAATATATATGGAAGGTGTGCTTTATACAGTGCATTAGTAAGAAACCCATTAAAAAAAATTCTCACCAACACGTTCAGTCTTGTGACATCATGAGTGGTGTCAATTTGAGTATCTTACTATTTTTTATGCTTTCCCCTGCATGTTATAGTTTTCTGTAGACATTAACATTGCATCATTTTGGTTTTTTAATACAATGACATAGCTTCAGTTTAGTTCTGTATACATTAGGAAATGGTTGAACTATGTGGTTAAACCAAGCATTACAAATGCCCTATAAATAAAAATTTTTGTTCATGTTATTTCTTCCTATGAACCTAGACATAGTTTTCCTTACAATATTTAGGGAGAAGTTATAGGTTAGAGGATAAAGTGGAATTCCTCTACACTACTTCGGCCAGTTTCATCGAATCACCCAAAAAAATAGGCAATATAGAGATCTATTCACATATATTCAGGGAAGCAGTTACAGGATGGAGGATACAAGTTATGTCATTTCCTACACTTCTTTGGCCTATGGTGTCATATCAAAAAACCCATGAAAGGATATCCTCTTTCTACACCCTTTCACTCATCACGGATCATGTGCACATGTGCCTTTTACACTTGTCATATTTTTATTTCAATCTTTTCATTACTATATACATGTGTTTTTACATATATACATGTTTATTTGACTACTTGATCGTCTTCTCCTTGCAGGTCCAACCGTATGAGAAATAAGTAGTCAACAACAACAACTATAACAAACGGGGCCAACTATAACAACATTTTGCGGTAGAACACATGATACTAACCATGTAGGTACATCACACACCTCGGAAACTACACATGTATTTATGCTCTAGGTTCACTCTCATCACTTTATTTGCACTTATACATCTTTATTTTCCACACGCCATCTTTTTGTCACTCCATGATTTTTCTAGTCCTTCGGCATGTTTTCTACATCACTCTACATGGACATGAGGTATGCTTCTCTATCCACTTTATATTAGCGATCTTTGCGATCATCAACATAAAGTAGTGGCAAATTTAGGCACAAAATCATGCACTTTAGACATTATTTAGTCTTGGTCTCATACTACTATTCATATGGTTTATGAGTGAAAAAAATACTAATTAAACCCTATCTTTTGGCCATTTTATTCTGTTATTTATTTTCATTCCCGACCTTCACCACATACTTTCCTAGTTGGTTTCCATCATTCTGTGTTAATTTTCATTTGACTAGGGAAACCAGGCTATTACTAGGGCACCAACAGGCACCCTGGTCCCAATCAGGGTGCCTTGATCCTTTTTACACCTTCCCACAACTTTTTGGGAAATTTCTAGCTATTTGAACATTCTATCTTTTTTGTGGTCAGCCTCTTTAGGGTTAGTTAAAAAACTAGAATAAGAGAACCATATAAATATAAATTTATTAGACCATAATGAGGGACCAATCACTAGGCACTACTATCATCCACCTAAGGTTGCATCCATCTAAAGCTCATTTCAATCCATCTAGCTCCATCACAAGGCACAAGGTTGGTTCATCTGCATCACACTGCATAGGAGGGAATTTTATTCTATTCCATCCACCATTCTATTACATTTTGTACACATATTTATTTCTTGCTACTTTCACAAAGTGTGACTGGCACAAGAGCAACCTAGGACATGATCACACACACTCACATAAAACTAGATCAAGTCTGAGATGTAGTGCAATGCTTTGTTATCAAGTCCACCATTGTGTCAACTGAGGACAATCTGACCCCTTCATTTACATTTTTCTTTTTTAGGGCGTGATTCTTGTTTTGGGGTCTTGCAGGTTTATTCTTCATCACTAATCATTGGCAACATTTGATATAGAGCAACGAGTCATACGTGATAGACAACGAGGGTTTCGCATCATCATCTGACCCTACAAGTTTGGTTTCTGGACCTCATGTACATACCAAGGTGCCTATAACTCAGACTAGGGAACCCACAGGCACCTTGATCCTCTCCCAGGAGCCCCATTCCAGTCAAACAACTCATATATGTGTCTTCTGGAGCTTCTGTGTGGTCGCATCTACATTTTTTTTATCCAGTTCATCCTACGACACAGTCTAAATTACCATGTGAATCATCTAAGTCACTTCCTTACTCTTCTTACACATTAGGGTTTTTATTTTCATTAGCCTAGTTGTTTGGGTCACTTTCCATATTTATTTACTATTGGTCTTTACTATTATTTACTGATGTTCTTATTTTAGATTAACTTAATAAAATCCACATTTTAGTTAAACAATACAAAGGTAAGTTTTTTATTTGTTTAATAATTTGCAAGATGTAAAATATGTGTTTTCCTATGGATTAAATGTGTAAGAAAATATTTAATTTCAATGATATTATAAACCTAAAACTTATGTCTAAAACGGGATCCCCCTCATATTCTGATGATCTTATTTTAAGATCATATTGGTACATCCTCTAACCTATAAACTTATGCTTTATGTCTTATTCATACCTAACGACCCATGTGATTAAATAAATTTAATATCTATGTTTTCACTATATACTATATCTTATAAAATGTTTTAATTAAAACTCGCTCAAAACCCTCTCTAGCGCTCAAGGAAGGGGGGTTGTTTAAAACATATTTAACCAAATAACCTAACTATTTTTATTCCTAACCACTTTCTTATGTGGTTAAATATATTTCTTTATACATTTTAAATCCTATTTATGCAGACTATTCCACGTGAAGCCTTTAAAATTACTTCTCTTGACTTTTATATATATATATATATATATATATATGATAATTGTGACCTTATTACTTTACAAAATCGAATACAAAGGAAATAAGGAATTGGCCAAGAATGGGTGAAGATCTACCAAATCAACTTCATTTTCTTGGAGTTGATGCATAGTGACTCTCTACTTTGTCAAATTTTGCCACGTTTGTTATGTCCCTTCAAATATTTGTTGATATGTCATGCTCTCCTTATTGCAAACAATTTTGATCAGTTCCTCTCTCACAGAAGGTTTTAGAGCATCAACAACCAAGAAAGCATCTGCCAATTGCTGCATCAAATACTATCTGCCTACTGTTGTATATAATTACCAAGCAAGTCTCGCTGTCCCCGAGATTGAGAAATTAGAAAATATGTGTGATTTCAATACTTATTTTATGTTTTTGAACTTCTCTCTTAGCTCAATTACCTTTGAGCTAAGAGAGAAGTTCAAAAACATAAAATAAGTTCGAAATGGCTACACAATTGATTGAATGACACAATATTATGTGAAAACCCTTACCAAAACTATCCACGTTGAACCTTAATCCATGAAAAAATTATAACCTTCCTAACGCATTGAATTTAGCTTTTTTGAATTTCTTAGTTTTTTTTCTTTTTTAAGGGTTTAGTCCCACATGTGGGGCGCTACATTTATTTTGAAGGATTTAAAAGCCATGGAAATAATTTGTAATTGGTTGCAACCAAATCAATGTTTGTTCTGCTAAGTATGGGATCATTAGAGAGTTGTGATTAATATGTGGAAATTTGGGATATATGGTGAGTGGTTAGAATATATGGTAAATTTTGCTAGGCCACTTAACAATATAAGTTAGATAGGCTATAATATATATATATATTTATTATTTTTATATTAGATGAAAAAATATGTTTTTTATTCAAATAATAATTGAGAAGTAAAATACTTATGTTGACGACAAGTGAGTATGTTTATTTTCTCTCCAATATAAAAAAAAATTTGACAAATCATTTTTGTACGAACAAGGAATTTTTATGTTTTAGTATTCGTTTACAAAATAAGACATTATACTTTACAAAGCAAGTAAGTCGGATTTTTTGTAAAACTAAAAAAAAAATCTCTTACATTTCAATTAAAAATTCCTTATAGTCAAATTAATTTGTTTTTTCTTGTAGAATATTTGTTTGATAGGTAGAAATTTTTGTTGTGAATAAGGGAAATTCATCAAAATACAACCAACATATTCACATAAACGACAGGGGATTTTTTCTAAATTATTTTCAAGATGTTTTTGCTCCATAAAACCTAATTTATTATCAAAAATTTGATCTTACAAATTGTCATAGTAATCATGTTTTTTTCTCACAAAGAATTGATTTTTTTCAATTTCAAATGAAGAGTAAGTTATAAATTATGTTTGGCATCTAGGGATGCTTCCCCTCGACCCCTCCCTATATCATGATAGGGAACGCACCAAGGGTACTGCCCCTAGTCGCCATGAGGGGCATTGCCCCTCAACCTCATTGGGCCCTACCACCCCTGATCCCCACTCCCTGATCTTGTGTTCAATACCTTCTGTGAAAAAATCCTCACATTTTTGTATGCAAGAAGTATTAATGGATTATGTTATATTGAATTTGATTTCTTGTTCTTAGCTAACTCAGAATAATTACAGTTTAATTTTTTTATAAGATAAATGAGTTAGATGGTATTAGCTAAAGGCATATAAAATAATGGATTATATGTGTTTACAAGGTTTGCTTCGGATTCTTGGTTTTTCTACTAAAAAATAAAAGTGATGTTTAATTGTGGCATGAAAGACTAGGTGATTTTGTAGGAATATGTGTGACATGTCTTAGCTTAACCTAGTTTATAATCTTCCACCTATTTCTGATGAAATTTTTGAAGGGTTCTTACATCATAAGCTATCACCAAAAAAATCTTCCTCAATCATCTTGAAGAAAACTCCACATAATCCATGGAATTTTTCCACAATAATTCCATCTCTAATTGGTTAAGTATATGTTTTGATTATTCTTGCATGGTTTGGTCATTCTTACATATATATTATCTATTTGTCTTATCACAAATTTAAAAGTCTTGGAATAGATAATGAAGATATACATTTTGATGATAAATCATTTCATAGTATGTGATTACTAAAATATTATTATATGCATATCAAATGACACTTAGGGACACCCTTGTGTTTGTATTAGAGACATCTAATACTGATTGTATCTAATATATATTTTACAAGATTAATATGTTGAATTTTTCAACATATTTATAATATAACATGATTGGTTGTTAAGCATATTGTTATGTAAGTATTTATACAACTAGTGTTTAACTTTTACATATGATTAAAAGTGAAATTAGAAAATATTTATATGATTTTTTATGATGTCTATATGGATATTGTGACTCTAAAAATGATGATGTTGTGTTAGTTATAAATTATACTCTAGATATGTGTTCGAGTTTTTTTGACCAAGTGACATTACTTGGAGCAGTAAAAAGCATTGAATAGTGTCCATTTCTTCTAATTGAGGTAAATTATAAAACTGTAATGGGAGCAATAAAAATAATCCATGCGGCTACAGAGGTTGTTGGAAGAGATGCACATGGAATTTAAAGGAAGGACTCCTCTTCTGTGCGATAGTCAGAGTTGCTTTACTCTTATTAAGAATCTAATTCAACATTAGAGAACAAAGCATATAGAGGTTCAAATGTGTGTTATCTAAGATAAGATTCTATGTTGTGATATAGATCTCCAGTACTGCTCGATTAAAGATCAAGTTGCATATATGTTTACGAATCCATTGTGTGCTATAAAATTCTACAAGTTTTATACAATGCTTGGCCTTTTAGAATTTCCATTGAGGGGAAGTGTGCATGGAAATGTCACCTCCTAATGTCTAGTCGATTGATATCTCCTTGTCCTCTATAATTATGCTCCATTTCTAAAGCATTGTAAAAATATCTCTATGATCTTTGGTAAACTTATCACTCTAAATTTATGGTGTACGATTCAGTGTGTTGCATCTATTTGTAAAAGAGGTGTTAAACCCTGGTGCATTGGTGTTTTCAATAATGTCAGGTGCCATTGATGGCAATGGTGTGAATGTTGAAGTGGGGATCAGTCAAGGACATAAAGGTTTATTAGTAGTGCCTACTTAAAAGTGGTTGGTGCCTTCTCATTAGTGCTTGGTGTTCACAAAATGGTTTCAAGATGATTTCAGGATACTACAAGCTTGGTCAGTGAGGTAGGTTTCCACATGAGGTATGAAGAAGCTTAGTGTGCTTTTCTCAGGTGTCCCATGATTCTGAATTGGCGTCCCAAGGATGTGCAAGAGCTTCTAAGGTGATCATCAAGTCAGGTGTGGAAAGTCATGGTTGGAACTAGCCCATTTAAGCATAATTCTTGAGCCTAATCAGGTGTAAGATCTCAAATAAGGCCATTACAAGAATAGGAACACTTCCTAGAGAATTTATGAGCATCTACAAGTCATATTTTATCCTTTAAAGGAAAATTTGAAGTTTACACTAAAACTACCTTTGAGAACTAGTAGTGGAAGCTTGGAAAAATGAGATTAGTATGGATTGTACATGGTAATTTTTGAGTAATCAATCCATGGAGCATGTAGAGGGAGGTTTTTTAATGATTTGAGTCAATTTTCATCAAATTTTGAAGAATATTGTTAAACATATTCAAGTTTTACCAAAATCAAGTAAAGTAAGAAGGGATAAAATGGTGACATGTCTTCTTAGCACTCAAACAAAATTATCAATCCTCCTTTAGATAAATCATAAGAGGAATTTTTGAAGAGAAATTCAAGATTGAACTTTTTCAAAATGTTTGAGGCCAAAATGATAAGGAACAAAACAATTCTATTCATTTTACTAACAGTGTTCTTCTCTCTCCAAACCTCCTTCTTGAAGTGGTAGGCATAAAATGGACTCATTTGTATCCAAATCATGTTTTTAAGTTGGTAAAACCTCTAAAAAGTGTAGAATGCTCCTCTTAGGTCAAAATGGTGGAAAATTTGACCATGTTGATTGTTCCCTTCAAGTTTGACCATGTTTTGAAGAATTTTAGCTATATAGTGAAAAATTGAAAATGTTAAGCTGAATCTCCTGTTGTGGAAGATAGTATGTGAGTTGTCCTCAATCTTCATTAAGAGACTTTGGAAAGTTCAAAAAAAATTGGTGTGATCTCAATCCATTTTTCTCTCCTACCGTCAAAGAGACAGTCAAACTAAACCTATCACGGTGCTTAAAGAAATATTTTTTGGATAAACATGGTTCTAATTCATGTTTTAACTCTCACTCACCCCTTGACAAGCTTATTGAACTCAATTACATGTCTTATAATTTTTAATTCAATTTTGGATGGAATTGTCAATTTTGAAATTCATAACACTTGACCACTTAGCTTCCTCTCTTAGGACCTCAACATGCTCTAATATGCCCTTACAATCATGAATAAGGAGTAAAAATGAAATTTTGTATTCTTGAATATGCCCCTGCATCACCAAGGCTACCCAAGTGTGAGTGGAGAAGTACGAGAAGTGGGTGTAACGAAGACTGATAGATGGAATCCATGAATACCATAAGCATTCGTAATGCAAACATATCCATGATAGAGGGGATAATAATGAGATGGAGGGAGGAGATCATCTAGTGTGAATCCTAGCTAAGCCAAGCCATCATATGTGCAAACAGTGTCAAAGTAAGTGGGATCGAATGGAATGTGATGCCAATAGGAATTATTCATGAAAAGAGTGCATGTGAAAGGAGGAAACACAGATACAGGATCCTCATTAGAATATGAGAAAGGTAGTATGACATCCAATGTATGGATAGACACCCAATAAAGTGCCATAGCATTAGTACAAGGAGTTCGGTTCTCTATTTGATATTCACTAGGGCCAATAGCAACAAAAGTATCATTGAAGTATGAATCATCTATCTCAATAGGAGTAAAATTAAGATTGCACAATTTATCATCAATAAGCTCAATGGTATCAACCTCTTCATTAGAATCATCAGTGTTGGCATTGTCATGTTAGATAGCAGTATCAAGGATATTGGTAAGAGGTGAACTAGATGTAGGAGCAAGAGGCATTTCAACGAGCGGAGCAGTAGTGTTTATTGGAGTAAACACGGTGGGTGAAATGATAACACTAGTATGAGTGGAAATGGATGGAATGCTTGTTGTGGTGGAAGAATGTTGTGAAGCACTAGATTGACCAATATCATAAGTACCAATATTTCTATATGGAATAAGCTTCAACGGAGGAATATGCATAGCGGTAATGGGGTATATGTGGCATAGTTTCAATGGATCGGGATTGGTAGCAATGGTATGTTCATAAACATCATATAGTAATTTAATGCATCGATGAATAATAGATGGGACAGTATGCATGGCATGAAAAGAGATTAAATTAAAATGAGGCATCGATAATGAATAATATTGTAGGAAAAATCTTAGGCCTGACTTGTATAGGTAATATGATAGTGCCTAGGCATGTGCAAGTAAGAAAATCATAGCCACGAATGAGAGTATAATTTTTTGCAATGAGATTATCACTAATCCCAATTTTCTTTAAAATGGAATGAGCACATAGATTAATGGTGGATCCATTGTCAATGAGTACACACTTGATACAAATAGTGCCAATGATAGCAAAGATAAGCAGAGGTGCACATTGATTATCAACAGCAGATAGTGATATATCCTCATCACTAAATGATATAGCACATGGTATATTTTTGATACACTTAATGAGATGTGTGAAGGTCACCGAAAAATTATTACTTTCAATGTGGATAGAATAAGGGGCATCCTCTAATGTATGATGACAATCAGGTGCATTGCACAATAAGTCATAGAGAAATATTTTGGATGGTGTATTCCTTGATGATATTATAGCCTTTAGAAGTGGTGGGATAGAAAAGGATTGAGCCAAAGGAGGACGAGTGCAGTGAGTAGTGACTACATTAATAGTTAGATCGGCACTAGGTGAAATAAAGTGAGAAGGATACTAAGTACGAACTTGCATAAAATTAGTAGTAGTAGTAACCATTCCATAAACCTTAATTGGGGATAAAGAAGGATAAGAAGATTGATCCATGACTTGAGAACAAAAATACATATTTAGTAGGTAGGGTTTGAATGGACAAGTTCACCAAATGATTTAAAAAATATTGAAATTTGTAAAATCCTAATTCCACAGTTACGACGCAATAATAAGCAATGAAGTACACATATGATAAAAGAAATAAGCTATATAAAAATGAAACCCTAGGTGCAAGAAAGGGAGTAGATGACTTACTTGATTTCGTAATTAATCCCGAAATATATCGGACTAGAAAACTGATCAACATGAGGAGGAATTTATCATAATCGCAATTAGATAAATATAGGAGTGTCAAATCTATGTAAACTAGGGTGCTTATACTGGGTTAGGGATGCCTATGTGCCAGAGTCTGCTTTAAAGAACCTGTGACTGTGAAAAGGATTAGAATCTAAATTTTATCGTGCCGCACATTGTTCGCTAACCTTCATTATTGATCACCTGTATTTTTTACTATGCCCACATAATTCACATGTAACCTACAAAACAAATGACCTCCTGCAAAACCCCAAAACACATCAAATCCAAAAAATGAAAAGATGTAAATGTGGATTTAGAATGACCCTAGTAGTCACCCAATAGATTGAACTTATGACCGAGCATTGAACTACATCTCATACTCCATGTAGTTCTGTGATGTGTGTGTAGAATCATATCCCTAGGAAGCTCTTGTACAAGATTCACTTGATAGCGAGCAATAATCTAGATGTAGCAATGTAGATAGATGTGTGGATTTCAAAATGAACTTCCCCTCCTATTGAAGTGTATGCAGAAAAATGTAGTCCCTTGTCCCTTGAATGAATCTTGATACATGCCTTGATGCTCTTAGAATTCCTTTTGATGGAACCTTAGGTGGTGATAGTAGATGCTCAGAGCTTGGTCCTTTATTATGATCACATATCTTTGTATTTATATGATTCACTTATTTTAATTTCATAATTGACAAATAAAATGACGACCCATAAGAAAACAAGATTCCCAAAATATAAAAGAGGCCCAAAAGGGGTGAACAAGATACAAAGAGGTCGAGGGCACCCAGAGGGGACGAGGGAACCTAGGCACTAGTGTCCTGGTTGGGCGCTGATGTCTAGAGTCAATAAAGATAAAGAAATCAAGATCAAATTGGGCTATCAGGTGTGTAAGACAAAAGAGGAAACCAGAAAGATAGAAAAGAGGCCAAAAGTAGATGTCAATTAGTAGTTTTCTCACTTATGAATCATATAAATAGTATTATGTGATCAAGACCTAGAAATGTACACAAGTGCGTGATTTATTTTCTGCACAGAGTGGCATTCTAATTTTGATGCACTTTGGAGTGGATCATACATCATCACTTCTTGCAAAGAGGCCAACTCTTTCGAGTTGTTCAACCTTGATGCCAGAAGTGATACAAATCTCAGTCAATGGGAATTTATCTCAAACACTCTCATTGAATTGTTCTGTTGCATCTTGAAAATACTTGTGTGTTTTGTTGTTGGAGGTTCCCTCCTTTTGTTGTTTTTTGATCACTGATCGGGTGCCTTTTCCTTGTTCCTTATGGTGATCATCTTTGTTTGTAATAAATTATTGTGCACACTCTGCATATTTCACTTGAAGCATGTATGATCTTCCTTTTGTACATAGGTTTTGGAACCCCCTCACAGTCATATGTTGGGTCATTTCAGAGTAGGCTCTATGGTGGAATTCAAATTGTTGGAGCATTCTTTAACGTATATTCTTCCATATCCACAAGATCAAGTGTAGGTCATGCAGATTCAAGAAATGGGGTTTTTCAAGTTTGAGGCCAATTTTTCTTCAAGGTTATTCTTGACTCGATGCCCAATGAATGCTTCAAGGCTACTGGTCTTCATCATCTAGTAAGAAGATGTCCCCTAGAGATCACCAAACTGTTTTCAAAAATTAGACCCCATGTAATTTTGAACAACTCATCAAAGATGGACTTAGTCACAAATTTTTCTCAAGAAAAGTCGTGCGACACTCATACAATCTTCTATGGGATGCAGTCATGTAGTATTATGTGGGTTCTCCTAACCCGGTGAGCAAAGAAATAAGCGCTCGGGACTTTGGTGGAGTTAGTGCTTCACATAATTCGTTAGACCTTCACTAAACTAAGGAAGTTAGTCTTTCCTGGGTCGATAATAGGTCAAAGCATTGCAGGGTTGCACACCTACGTAAGGATAAAAAATTGGCTATGTACAGAGTCTTCAAAACAAGGGAAGTGAGAAGGTAGTTAAGGCTCCGCGGCGTGGAAACACAATGTTACACTGACTCGGAAGGCATAGAGGTCCAAAAAGTTTTTTAATTCTGTGAAATCAAATACAAAGTCCATCAAGTTAGAAGTTGTGATTGCAAAGAGGAAGTTTTGCAAGGCACCATGTGGTAAGGAAAGACAAATTTGGAACGTCTAAGGTTGGAGGCCAGATGAAACACTATCCTAGTGTTTCGTAGGTTTTCTAAATCGTAGTGTTCTGCAGATTGTTAATTCCATAGAACGAAGGTACATAACCATAGATAAAGGCCTCTGTCGCATAAAAGGAGAATTTGATGATGAAGTATAGAAACACTTGAGCACCACCAAGCAAAGGAATCCTCGTTCATCACTCAGGGAACATGGTAATCTGTGGGAAACTACCAAAACATCAGACTTCTGTGGAAAGGTCTCAAAGTTGCACCCATCTCTGAACCAAATGAACAACCACCAGAATTTAATGAATTATGGTGTCCTCTTGCATCCTTTGATGGTGTGTGATAGAATAAAGGGACCGTGTTGTAGTTTTTGGCTCTCTTTAGATGGCGCACATGTTTATACTACAAGTTAACTCTATTAGAAATCATGGCGACCATGTTTGTCTGGCACGATTTCATAGATTGGTACGCTAGTATGGTGGTCCTTCCTTCCTTCTTCTAAAGGTTTCTCTTTATTCTTCACACAGTTCTATAAATTTAAGTTCTTTAACACATTGTAAGGGTTATTCCCCCATTATTTTCCTTAGCACCTTTTCAGGCTTTTCTCTAGGGAACTCGAATTTCATGCTTCTGACCTCTGTAACTCACAAAATGGATATTTTATTTCCTCGGTTATGTATGTAAATGGTAAAGGATGGATTAATGCAAATTTGGTTTCTTCCTTTCCTTCAAATACTCTATGTTTGGTGTGAATATCTCTTCCCTCTTGCGTGTTTTGTGTTCTTTCACTTGTTTGCATTAGAACTGTGTGCATCTTCATGATCTATGTTTTTGCGAACTTGCATCTGTGTCACTTAGAATTGGAGGATTTCCACCTTCTTTTTGGTGTAATCATCACCCTTTTAGCTTAGGTTTTCATTTTTTACGTTTCTCACTCCCTAGTTCTTTGGATGAGTTAGTGTAGGATAGCTTAGGAGTACTATTAGCATTAGATTAGGCATTGTGTTCTGCAGATTCTCCCAATCCAAAGAGCCGGGGAATCCGGCCTTCTCCAGAGGTCTGTCTCAAGCCGCAAGACCCACACATGGATACAATCTCATGTTGCCTCAAAATTTTATATCTTCCATGATTCAGGTTAGGGTGCAATTTTGAGCACCAACAAAAAACAAGCCATAGAGAAAACAAGGCAATAGATAAATCAATGTATTAGACAATGTGCACAGAGAATGTAGTGAAGTGGACAATGTGCATAAAATAAGAGAGTTGTATAGAGAAAAAAAATGAATCAAACAATGTGTGATAGTAAAGTAGGATCTAAGGTCATTAATAATAAAACAAGCATAGAAGCATGAAATGGGCAAGTGATAAATTAGTGTGTAAATGAATGAAAATCAACAATAACTAAACATGGATAATTTTAAATAAATACATATAAGTAAACAAAGTGATCATCAGATGAAGCACAATATGGTACATTTCATAAAATATAAGGCAATGCAAGATAAGAATTATTTTTTTTGTATCACCAATGGACTAGTGTGAAAACATATGATCTAAGTAAGCTTTGTATGTAGTATTACTTAGTGTAGGCATGTCCCCAATGTTGTTGGTTTCGCTAGGGTATATTCCATATGTGTTATTTGTGTACTTTGACATAAGAGAGAGCTAAAAAATAAAATACCAACTTGTAATGTACAAAAGACCCCAGGCCCTAGGGTATAACAATAAAATAAAGAGATGGGGACCTGGGTAACAACTATTGCCTCAATAATCACATCAAACCCCTAAAATCTTATGTGTTGTCAAGTTATACTTTAGGCGTGAACTATAGAGTAGGTGTCATCATGATTCATATCATACCACGATCAAATGTCATTGGTGGTTGAGTAGTATAAGCACATGTGTGTTAAAAAACTGCGTACAAGTGATTTCACTCAAAAAAAATGAATTTGATATGGGAACCATAGGAGAGTTTCATCTAATGATATTGTTAATATCATTGTAATATGTTCTTGGATCTATAGTGAAGGAATTCAAATCAACTTGAAACTCTCTAGGTTAATATGGTGTAAATTTAAGGTTAGCCAAAATCTTATCGATATCATACGCTATGTATTCTTCATCATCATAGTCATTATTTTGTTCATTATTACTAACATGTGTCTTTGGTCCTATTTAGGAATTTAGTTTAGGAGGGTTGTGTAGTGATGTAAAGTTTTATGCATGTTAGATGTTTATAATTTGGAATTATGTGGGGTTTTCTATGAGTGACTGAGTAGTGAAATAAGGAGATGAATCCTAACAATATAACTAGGGATATATTAATAAGACTCATAATAGGTGTGTATGTCATGATTTAGGGATTAAGCAATTACTAAAAATACCGAGTGATTAATTGCTAAATTTAGTTGTCTACCAAAGGTAATAGATAGAAGAGACAATTGTATAAAAATACAAATTAATAATAAGAATACAAATATAATTGTAATTTTCTTAATGAGATTGATTAATCACTTTACTTACCACTGAGTATCTTTCAACACATTGACTTGTATGACTTATGGGATGGGCTACTTATTAGGTCGATCAAATGGACATAATTTGGAAATTTAATCTACTTTAAACAAAAAACTTAGTTAAATCATGTGGGGTGGTATTATTATATTAGAATTTTTGAAGAAACAAATTCCAAAGTGAAATTATAAAACCAATATATTCCTAGGGAATAACAGGATGCACGTAAGTAAGATAAGATATGAACCTAAGAGATAACTCAATAAGTGTTTTAAAGATTAAAAAAATAGATCTCGTGTTCATTATAGATTTTGAAGTGTGAGTGGATAAATGTATGAGAAGTGCATGCAATGAAGATTGATAGAATGGAAGACACGAAGACCATAGGTAATGTGTAATGTGAACATATCCATGATAGAGATGAGGACAAGAATGAGATGGAGGGAGGAGATCATCTGATGTGAATCCAGCTGAAGCCAAGCCATCATATGTCCAAATAGTGTCAGAGCAAGTGGGATCGAATGGAATGTGATGCCAATAAGAAGTTATTCATGAAAAGAGTGCATGTGAAAGGAGGAAGCGCAGATGTGGGTTCCTCATGAGAAGATGAGATAGGTGGTATAACATCCAATGTATGGAAAGACCCACGATAAAGTATTATGGAATTAGTAGAAGTAGGGGGTTTCTTGAATTGATATTCACCAAGGCCAATAACAATGAAAGTATCATTGAAGTATGAATCATCTATTTCGATAGAAGTAAAATTTATACTGCACAATTTGTCATCATTAAGATCAACGGTATTAACCTCCTCATCAGAATAATTAGTGTTGGCATTTGTCATGTTGGATAGAAATATCAAGAATATTGATAGGCAGTGAGCTAGATGCAGGAGTGACAGAAGTCTCAACGAGCATTTTGGAAGTGTTTATTGGAGCAAACACGGTGGGTGAAATGATAACAGTAGTATGAGTGGAAATGGATGGAATGTTTGCGGTAGTGGAAGAAGGTTGTGAAGTACTATATTGACCAATATCATATGTACCAATATTTCTATATGGAATATGCTATGATGGAGGAATAGGCATAATATATGGGGTCTATGTGGTAGAATTTGAATGGATCAGGGTGGACAGAATGCAATGGTATGTTCATAACCATCATGTAATAAATTTAACGCAGTGATGAACAGTAGATGGGACAACATGCATTGCATGAATCCAAGGGTCTACCCATCAAGAGATTAAACTGAAACATGAGGCATCAATAATGAAAGAATATTGTAAGGATAATCTTAGGCCTGACTTGTATAGGTAATGTGATTACTTCCTAGACATGTGTGAGTAGTGGAATCATAACCACAAATAAGAGTGGAATTTTTAGCAATGAGATTATCAGTAATGTTGATTTTCTTTAAAAGGGAGTGAGCACATAGATTAATGGTAGATCCATTATCAATGAGTACATGCTTGATACAAATGGTGCTAATGATAGCAGTGATAAGAAAAGGCACAAGTGGATTATCAACAGCAGATGGAATATGTCCTCATCACTAAATGATAGAGCATGTGGTAGATTTTTCAAAGACTAAATGAGATGTGTGAAGTCCATCGAATAATTAGTGATTTCAGTGTGGATAGAACAAAGGGCGGCCTCTAATGTATGACGACAATCAAGTGCATTATGTAATAAGTCATAGTGAGATATTTTGGCAGGTGTATTCTTAAGTTGTTCGATGATATCATAGCCTTTAGAAGTAGGAGGAGTTATAGAAATTGATAGGTGGTCGAATATAAATGGGATGAGTTGTAGGAGGAAAGTGTGGTGAGTAGTGACAACATTAATAGTTGGATTCGCCCTAGGCATAATAAAGTGAGGAGTATGAGTATGAACTTGCATAAAATTAGTAGCAGTAGTAACCATGCCAAAAACCTTAGTTGGGGAGAAATAAGGATAAGAATATTAATCCATGATTTGAGGAGAAGATAAATTTTGATACATGCTTAGAAGGTAGGGTTTGAATTGGATGGGTTCACCAAATGATTTAACAAATATTGAAATTTGTAAAATCCATAATTTAGAGTCACAATCAATAAATAAATGCAATAAATAGGATCTAGCATGGACCTAAGAAATAAGCTATCGTAAAAATGAAACCCTAGGTGCAAGAGGGAAAATGACTTAGCTTGATTTCAATTAATCCTAAAATCCATGATCTAGACTAGAAAATTGATTGAACCATGGAGGAGGAAAAATTCATAATCGCTTTTACATCAAATATTGTACTAGATGTTCAAGATGGTTATAAGTTGGAAAACACAGGGTGCTGGAGACATGGGTTAGGGATTTAGCATTCTAAGTGATAGGACCTTTAATAGGTGCATGTGACTATAAAATTTCTTAGAAAAGTCTAATGATTTTTCATGTCGCACACTTAGTTCACTAACCTTCAACATATTGATCACCTGTATTTCTGGGTTCCTATGATAAATTTGTTTGTAATTCACATGTAACCTGCAAAACCTATGACCTGTTGTGCAAAACCACCAAAACACATCAAATCCTAAAAATGAAAATGATACGATGCAAATGGGGAGTTAAATGACCCTCATTTCACCAAATAGAGTGAACTTATGACCAGAGCATTGAACTACATCTCATACTCCATGTAGTTTTGTGAGTATGTGTGTAGAATCATCCATGCCCTAGGATGGCTCTTGTGCAAGATGCACTTGAGTAACAAACATAGCTAGATGTAGCAATGTAATAGATGTGTGGATGTCAAAATGAACTTCCCCTCCTATGAAGTGTATGCAAAACTAATGAAGTCCCTTATCCCTTGAATGATAGTTAAGATGGATGCTTTGATAGCTCTTAAATGCCTTTAGATGCAACCTTAGGTGATGATAATAGATGCTTAGAGTTTGGTCCTTTATTATGGTCACATAGCTTTGTATTTATATGATTCCCTTGTTTGAATTTCAAATTCCAAACTAAAATTTGTGACCCCAAGAAAATAATTGTCCCAAAAGAAAACAAGATGACCAAAAGGGGAGATCTAAGATACAAAGAGGTAGGGATAACCCAGAGGGGATGAGGGCACCTGGGCATTGGCATGTTGGCTACATTGGTGTCCTCCACTGAGTTCAATGAAAGATAAAGTCAGTGAAATCATTCTAGGCAGTGGGTGTGCTGGGTGCCTGAGGAATATGCCAAGAAAGGCCGGTTTAAAGAATTCCAAATGAATATGTATGTTATTACCTTTTATCTCTCTTGAGTGAATCCTATATGAATGTTGGTATGTGATTAGAACCTATGGATGTAACCTTAGAAAATTTATGCATGATTTAGATGTCTTAGAAAAATTGGCTCTTTAATGTTAGGTCACATAGCTTGCTAGCTAGGCCTAAGGATTAGCCATCCTGAATTTCAGTAATTGAAAACTAAAATTCCACCCATATGAAAAGCTTTATTCCCAAAATTCATGAAACTAAGGCCCAAAAGATAGTTATGTAAGATAAAAATAGTGGTATGTCATGGCATCATCAAATGGGTGTATTCTCAAAGCATGACCATGCTGTATGGGGTAGACTGGTGTCCCAGAGCCATAGACATGATTGTCCTTGCATGTCCAGTCATTGGGTAGTGAGGATGTAAAAGGCCAAAGGAAAGGAAGAAATCTTCTATGAATCCTGAGGCCCTGTCAGATAGATCAATCCTAGTCTTGGTAAAAACCAAGGCACATGACAAAAAAGAGATTGGCCTAAAACATGTGTTATTTAGTGTCTAATCAAGAAAAATACGCATGCATAGAATACAATGTGTAATCTAGCAAGAAAGAAGACAATGTCGACCATAAAAAGTGAGTTTAAAACATGGGACATCACTCATGATGTCACAAGACAATCAAGGCTGAAGTGGCCAAAAGTACAAGTAAATGAAGAAGACAAGACATAGGGCATAAATTGGGTTTCAAATAATGGCATACAATGGAAAACAATGACAAATAGTAGAAAGAAAAGTAATAGACAACCATGGTGAAAATAGTTCCTGTAAAGAAAATGTTGCACATGAAGCACCCATTAGCATGTTAGAAAGATAAAAAGTATGTCAAACATGTATGATCCGATATAGAGTAGTGTGCTAGTAAGAATAGGAAGTAGTATAAAATGAAACAATAACACCTGTAGTGTGTATGAAAGTAGATTCCCCCAGGAGCCTTGTGGGACTGGTAAGAGGTACAGTGCCAAGAATCCATGTTACATGTAAAGATCTCTGTAAAGTTGTTATTCACAACTAGAGAACAAGTGAACACACATGTGTATATAGAAAAGATAATGACATACGAAGAATAATTAACTAGCATAGTAAGAAAAGTGTACATGTAAGTATAAGTAATCAAGAATAATGTGCAACCAAGATATGCAACATGTTGTGATTGTGTGAGATGGAATGATATGCAAGATGATTATGATATGATAAGCATGCCCCCTGAGTGAATGTGAATGTGTATGAGATGAGGTTCATTTATAAAAGATCCCTCTCAGCAGTTCAAGAATGAACCATAGAACCAAGAGTGTGTCATTGGGAAATGGTTTGAATTGTGCACTAGAAAGATATGATCAATGAAGCATAGAGCATAGAAGTGAATGATGTGGTGAGGTTCATTTCAGATTTAGGCCCTCAGTAGTCAAGTATGAACCATGGAACTAGAGTGCATCATAGGGTAGTGACGATGTATGTAGAATGGATGTAGAAAGATGTGTCGTGAAATGCATATAGTGTGAAATGTGCAGTATGTGTGATGTTCATGTATGTAATTTGAGATACCTCAACAGTCAAGTGTGAACCGTAGCACAAGATTGTGTCATAGGGTAATAATGATACAATTTGTGTGTATTAATGTGTGTAGAATGAATGAGAATGACTAAATGTGAAACACGAAGTGGAGATAATAGAAATATGAGACAAACATAACTTATAATGCTAGAAGGGGGAAGATAAGCATGATGATAAGTGTATGATGATGAGTAAGATATATGAAAAATTTGAAGAAAAAGGGTCCTCCACTTGATGCTTATAGAGATAAAGGTGTGTGACCATGCTCTAAGATCAGTGATGTATGATACAGATGATATACCGGTGAATGATACCTATGTGCATGAGACCTAGGAGGCGATGAATACCTATGTGAAGGAGAGAGTGGAGGTGATGTGACCTATGTGAAGGAGATCGAGTGAGATGATGTGACCTATGTGAAGGAGACCAAGGAGGTGATGTAAATATATGTGAAGGAGACGTGGAGGTGATGTGTATCTATGTTAATGAGTTGTCTGAGTAGTGGACCTAGACTGATGAGATGGACTAGTAGACCAATGAGACTGAGTAGGTCATGTGTGAACATGAGAGCTAGGAGCATATTGCACTTTAGATTTGAGAGGTCCAGGGGACCTAGATGCTCTATGAAGTGCAATGGAACCACCTCAAGAGGAGGTTGTGGCCATGGTGTGCATGGTGGAACACCTTTGATAGTGAATGACTTTCCTTATTGTGAATGAACTTTAGACACAAGTGATTCATGGAAATGATATCTTGAGTAGCACAAATCCAAGGAAGACCTAAGAGCATGTCACACCCTTTGATTAAAGGTTCCATAAGAAATGAACAAGCATGGTAAGAGGCCCAACTGTAACTGGAAGCTTGATGTAACCATAAGATTTTTGGAACTATATATGCAATATGAGAGAATGGATAATTGATAGCAACAAGAAGTGGGAAATAGAGCACACACACATTATGAAAAGTATCGATGGATCAATCATTGTGTTATTGATAGCATGAGGCCTAATAGAAGAATTGATATGTAATGTGTTCAGAAGAGATAATGTAGCATGATAATCGTGATCAAAGAATGCAATGAGGGTGGAGATGTATCAGTGTGAGAAAACTAGAAAATCAAGAGCCCCCGATGAAGGAGGAGGCACTGCATGATATGTATGATTGGATGAAGAGTCAACAACAATTTTTTGTCATGTTTAGGAAGAGGATTATTGAAGATCTTGAGCTTTGATTTTCATTGACCGTGATAGATGTCATAGGCTCAGGAAGTTTAATGGCATTATTATCGATGAGATCTTGAATAAGATGCCCAAGTGTAAAAAATCGATATGTAGAATTCCCACACATTGATGATAGTTACATCTGAAATTTTCATTTATAATTACAACCTTTAGGGTGAGATGGATCCAGATTAAGTGGAGGAGGAAGCATAATAAGATTTCTCTCAACAAGTTGTGGCAATAGAATATGTGGAGCACAAGGAATTTTGTAAATGTATGCTTTAGAGGTTATCCATTGAAGCTTTTCAAGAGTAGAAAAGTGCTACATAGTATTTTTCTTCTATAGGCTTAGTAGATGGCTTGAAAGTTGATTTTATTTTGAAAGCGAGTAGAAGATGAAGCTTAATCATGATATTTAAGCTTGCCCATAGATAATAGTTTACTTTCACATAGCTTAAGAGTATGACATAAATGATCAAATGATGGAGATGTCTCAAAGATGACACTCTCTTACAGAGGTAGTAATAGACTTTGGACGAATAGATCTTGCAATTCAGAGTCCGTGAGTACATTAGACATCTTAGCTAAGTTGTTCTTATATCGTAAGACATAATCCGCTAGATGCTCATTAGATCCTTGTTTGATTTGTGTGAGTTGAGCATAGGATATCTTAGAACTGATATTGATTGAGAAATGAGAAATAAAATCATCAAAATGCGTAAATGATGTTACTGAATGGACAGTAGATCATAGAACCAACACATAACATAATCTTGGAGACTTACAAGAAATATATTTACGACTAAAGTATGATCATCCACAAAATATAGACATACCACATGAAAGGGTCAAAGATGTTCTTGAGGGTCATTATAGCCTTTAAAGGTGGGTAGCTTAGGGGTGACGAAATTTGGAGGAAGTTGATAGGCTGAAATGGCGGGTGTGAAAGGAGTGTGAAGGAGTAAAGTGGAATCAAGAGATGGATTTGCATGAGAAGTAGCCATTTGAAGTTTCGTAATTTGAGTTTACAAATCTTGATATAAAGAAGTTAAATTAGCAGTGTTTTATGAAGAACCAAGTTGTGCAGTAGAATCATTAGGTTGAATGATGGGAGCAATAGTAGTGGGAATGTAAGTATGAATATCAAGGGGTTTGAGTGGAAGCCATGGAAGTCGAGGAAGAACCAAGGGGTGTAGAAGCATCATCTTGAGAATTTTTGGCAATGGATAAAATCATGGAGAATATGCGGAAGATGTGTAGGATTATCACGCAAAGCTTGTCAAAAATTGGTAAGCTTGTATAATTTCTCTTAATCAACGTTGGTGTTATCATCGTATGATTTCTCGCTATGGGATGTTACAATTTTTTCGAGAGGAACATTTTGAGAGTTAGCAAAGGGGTTATTAGATTCATCCATTGATTTAGAAACCCTACTGGTAGATGGATGGAGATCTATATGCTCAAAAGACCCAAAATAACCACTATGGGTGATGGGCATAAGAAGAAAACCCTAGAAATAAGGTTGGATTTGAAGCGATGGGTTCACCAAATGATTTAATAAAAATAGAATTTTGTGTAAACCCTAATATTGCAGAGTCACATATGATAAACAAATGCTAAAGAAAAAATTTGACCCAAGCAATAAGTTAAAGAAATATGAAACTGTAAGTACAAGAGAGGGAATATAAAACTTAATTGATTTTACACTTGATCCCGAAGTGTTTTGGACTGGAATAGTGATGAAAAAAAGGAAGAAATTGTCACAACCACACTCAAAAAAATAATATAATCCTTGGATGAGCCTAGACTGGGGCACCTGGACTAGGTCAGCGGTGTCTGGGCTCTGGATTCTATTACTAGGCACCCGTGACTATGAAAATGGCCAGTACCTGAATCTTCTGGTGTTCAAGTTGGTTTCTAACCTTCAATATTGGTTACTTGTATGTCGTTGGATGATCACAGAATTCACCTATAACCTGCAAATCAAATGTAATGCTTCAAAACCCCAAACTATGTCAAATCCTAAAAATTAAAGATGTAAATGGGGAGTCAAACTGACCCCGGGGGTCACCCAACAAAGTGAAATTATGACCAAGGGTTGTGCTACATCTCAAACTCTGTGTATTTCTTGTGCAAGTGTGTTGAAATCATGCCATGGGAAGATCTTGTGCAAGATGCACTTGATAGTAAGAAATGACAACATGTAGAAATGTAAATAGATGTGTGGATGTCAAAATGAACTTCCCCTCCTATGTGTGCATGTATGCATAAAATGAAATCCCTTGTCCCTTATAATGAAGCTAGATGAATTCCTTGGTGCTCTTAAAATTCCTTTGGATGCAACCTTGGGTGGTGATAATAGATTCTTAGAGCTTGGTCCTTTATTATTGTTGACATTTGAAATTGGTCCTTTATTATAAGTACGGGGGATTTGAATTTTTTATTGGTTAAGCATTGGGGCATTTAAGTTGCAAATTATAGAGATTGAGTTCATTGAGTTCAGTTGATAAATAATGAAGATCAGTGATTAGTCAGAAGCTTGAAACTAGGAATGTTGTGCCACAAACAAAGGTGCATTACATAAATGGAATCCTAGCTGGGCATTGGTCTTCATCAAGCTTCAGAAAAGATCATATGACAACTTAAGATGGAATAGGATAAGACATATTGCAATTTATGCCATCAGCTAATGGTAATTGAAAAGTGCATTCACAGTTGCATATTTCAGGAATCAATCAACTTCACTTTAAATGCGGTGATTTATCAAATTTATTGCTTTTGTATTACATTATCTCAAGTTAGTTTGTGATTCATGTAAATTGCATCCATTTATGTTGTCATAAAAAAGTAGGGTGATGTGACTCTTTTTCTGCTACCTCCATCAAGAGGAGTACCGCCACTGGAAACATGTGACAATAATGTCTGAATGATGAGATAGTAGGGAAGACTCAAAATGAAGAGCACATGCTTAATGTTGTAAAAAAACATACAGTCTAGGAGGAACATCTCATTCAACTGGTTGCTTACTGCCAGTTACAGGTATTTCTTTTAAGTGGTCTCTTATATCACTTCAACGGATTGAGATATTGAGTTGCTTACATCAATTGTACAATAAAATAAAAAGATGAATGGCCATAGATTTCATGTCAACTCATTATTTCAATTGTAATGCTTGCAACCTCATAAAGATTACAAGTTTTCCCACACAAGCCGTGGGATGTGACTAAGTAACAACATCATTATGCATGGAAAAGGAAAATTTCATGCTCACCTAATTGGGTAGAATTGAGCATTTCTAGAGGAATATTATTATTACCAAACTCTTATCATTGCCTTTTCTAATTTATCATTCCTGCTCCACATCATTGCATCTGGCCATTTCATTTCCTCTTCATACTTGTCCATCCCCATCTTCTTTTCTCGTCACCTACAAGATAATGAGCAGTACCTGTAAATTTTGAGCTCCAGGTACATTTTTATTCCTATACATCTATTCTAAATCAAATACATATTCTAAGTTCAATACATCTAATGGTACTTGAAAGAAAGAAATACCACTATGACATTCCAGATGATTTTAAGATGTATAAAGAGATTCATATGGCAGAAAGCAATAAAAGGAAAAGGATTGAAATAGAAAAGCAAAATCTGAAATAGATTACAAAAGAAACAGATGTAGAGATGACATGACAAAGAAGTTGAAAACAGTTCACAAAATGAGAATGAAGAAATCAAATCACATGGATATAAACAAAAAATAGTAAAAAGCCTATATTTTTCTAACTTATTTCTGAGTTTTGCAGGAACAAGTTGCAACATGAGAATGAAAAAAATCAGTTTAACTGGTTAAGAAAGAATCAGCTATTGTTTACTTTCAAGAGAATGGAAAACAAACATCATTTCAAGATGGTTTACAGAAAGAAAGAAGCATCAAGATAAGTCAAGAAAACAAAACTTTTACAAATCAAGTTGAAAATCTGTGCAAATGGTCAGAGGAATGTAGTCATTTTGTGAAAAAAATTGCCAGAGTCTCCCATTGTAAAAGGACTAATAATCTAGAACAGAATTAGTTTAATTAATGCTTTATCAATAAAACTATGAAATACAGTGATTACTTTACTGTTTCTGGAATTTAAGATCATTACAGAAATAAACATAAGAGCATGATTTTCTCCTCAAAGTGAAAACTACATGAGTTAGCTAATGTATCATGTTATGCATGTACAAATTCAGGAATAATGCTTCATTCATTATTGCAATCCAAAAATATATGAAATCAAGTTAAGCCCCTATTTGAGATCCATCTATTTCAGTATGCTCATAGCCTTTACAACAGATATAAGGGCAATACAATGAAGGTTTCACTCGGAATGTTTCGTTCCTTTTAGAAACAGATAAGGTTAGGGGCTAGGAGGAATACCTGTAGAATGTCGAGATGGTGTGCGCGTACCGTAGAGAAAGATCAGGCTGATTGCGAAGAACTCCTTTTTGTCTTGGAAGGACTACCTGCAAATAAGAACACAAGACCACAAGATTTTGATTAGACAATAAATGAGGAAACTGCCTTGGGCCCAGGAAATATAAAACTTCCTTTCGAAGGTGGTCAGTTTCCCTGCTAATATGAATTAACACAAAAGACTGTAAAATATCAATTAAGTTGCTTCGTTGAACTGGGTAGGGGAAAGGCTGGTTTTCTGGTTTTGATCAGAGGAACCGATGCCGGTTACTGATAACCGATGCCGGTTACTGATAACCGATACCGGTGGGTTCTAGGATCTGTAGGTTAGTTGCTTTGTGGGGTAGTTGTGTTGTTTGTAAGGCTGTATATAGGTGGTATTAGGAAATAAGGTGATGAGAGGTAGATGAATGATAGTTAGAGGTAATGGCATGTTGGGTAGTGGATTCAGAAATGGATTTAGGAGGACTGTGATTCAAAGAGCATAAGAAATGTTATAACAGAGGACATGCAAGATGTGACTTACTGGTTTTGACAAAGATGCAAGTTGATCTCCTTTGCTGTAAACACTTCTGGTTTCTTCACTCGTCTCTGCTCGGTCAAGTGAAGATCTGGACTCTGTTTTTCGCTCCCAATGATCTCTGTTGATTCAAAAATCATTCGACCTTGATCCAAAAATGAAATTCCGATCCTTTGTTTTTGGTTTGGGGAGCCCATTTACAGGGAACCGATGGCGGTTACGTAACCGACGGCGGTCGAGTAGGAACCGGCATCGGTAAGGAAAAAGTAGGCTATTTTTAGTAAAATAGCCCACCTTCCCTGCTTTTCTCCCGAGAGATCAGTTGCGGGCTTGGTCAAGTGGCTAGAAGGTCGGTTTTGGGTGCGAGTAAGGAGGCATTAGTTATGGATGTGAGTCTAGACCAAGTCATAGGTCTTAATTAGGTTAGTTTAGGGTTAGGGCTAGGTCATGATGAGGTGGCAAAATGAGGTGGCAGGTAAGGTGATGTGGATTTATCAATTACAAGGTAATTAATAAATAATTGTGTAAGGTTTAGGTGATGAGGTTAAGTTGCGAGATGAGATGCGGGTCACAAGGGGTCGTAAGACACAAATTTGGTGTCTACATTAGCCCCTTATTGTCGTGTAGCTTGTTTTGTAAAGCTGCACGGACAATAATATGAAGTGGTTTCCCCTGTTAAGGGTATAGGTAATCCCCCTCAAATCTATCACAGATTGAGTGAACGGGAAATCAGGGATAGGGTTGATAAAGGGTAAATGGGGTAGAGGGGATGGTAAGATGGTGGGGTAGGTCCAAGGAAGCAGACGCATGGTAAAATGCAATAGTACGACTAGGGTACATGATTTGACGAGCAAACCAGCAGTGCATAGGCAAAGGTCGATAGTTTATCCAAACAAGGGTGATATAATCCTGGTATCCAAGGCATAGGAAGTAGCTCCAGGGTATATAACAGGTAAGGTACAGGAACGTTTAGGCATGTCCGGCAGTACCAAATGGTTGGTTTGGTTGAGATAAACGTCACGGTCTAGGTCTGAGGCAAAGTTGGTCGACAGATCAAGTCAAGGACCCTAATCATGCTAAAACACGAACAGGTGAGCTCGATTGAACAAAAAACTACAGGATGGGTGGATAAAAGTGGATGGTTTTGATTTTGGGTAAGGTATTGGAGTGATACGGCCGTGGGTCGGGCCGAGTTGTTGGGTTGCAGCCTTGGGTCGGGCCAAATGGGTAGGGCGAGGCCTTGGGTCGGGCGGGCGGGTTGGGTTAGGGCGAGGCCTTGGGTCGGGCCGGTAGGGTAGGGCGAGGCCTTGGGTCGGGCCGGTTTGGTAGGGCCTTGGGTCGGGCCGGTAGGGTAGGGCGAGGCCTTGGGTCGGGCCGCCCTTGGGTTGGGTCGAGGCCTTGGGTCGGGCCGGTAGGGTAGGGCGAGGCCTGGGTCGGGCCGGTTTGGGCGAGGCCTTGGGTCGGGCCGGTAGGGTAGGGCGAGGCCTTGGGTCGGGCCGGTAGGTAGGGCGAGGCCTTGGGTCGGGCCCTTGGGTCGGGCCAGGTAGGGTAGGGCGAGGCCTTGGGTCGGGCCGGTAGGTAGGGCGAGGCCTTGGGTCGGGCCGGTAGGTAGGGCGAGGCCTTGGGTCGGGCCGGTTAGGTAGGGCGAGGCCTTGGGTCGGGCCGGATAGGTAAACAAATGGTGTTCAGCAAAGGTGGATATAGGCGATATGTGGTTAAAAAGGGGCAAATGGTAAATAAGGGCAAAAAATTGGGGGAAAGTTGGAAGAAAAAACCGATGTCGATTCTACATGACCGATATCGGTTAAGGGACCGATACCGGTTCATTAGGGCAAAATGAAACCGATATCGGTTAAGGGCGAAAAACCTATAAAAAGAAAAATACGGCTTGTCATTGTCACTTTGTTATTTTGAAAACCAAATTGACTTGTCTGACGTGGAGAGTTGAGATTGGAGGTTTATTGAGTGAGGTGGAGCTATTTTGCTGGAGGAGTGAGTTGTTTGCGGGCCCGAGTGAGGAGGAGGCAGCAGTTGATTGGCCGGGGACCCAGCAGAGTAGAATTGGAGCCATGGCACAGGCAGGAGGAGCAGGAGGGGCTGGACCAGCTGGACCACCACCACCCATCCCACCACGACGACGTGTCGTCGTACGGGTAGGCTCGGAACTCTTTATTTTGTGCATTTGAATGGTATTAAGCGAAATTGGGGGTTTGGGTAGGAATTTACATTTTTTAGGAAATAATGAGTAAATTGACGTAATTTGAAAAACGAAGAGGATAGATGGGTAAAATAGGGCAAGTCGGCTGGGTGGGTAGGTTTTTATGGTGTTTGGGTGGGTAGATAAGTATAAAAATGCAAAAATATGGGCGGGGGGCCGCGCGGGGGTTCGGCTCCCGGCAATTACAGCGACCGATGTCGGTTGCTAAGCGACCGGCATCGGTCGCAAATTGTGTGGACAGGGTGTGTTGGGCTGGACCGGCGTCGGTCGTATGTCGGCCGGCGTCGGTTTGGGTTTGTATGGGTATGGGTTGGGTTGGGTTTTGGGTGAGTGTGGGTTGGGTTGGGTTGGGGTTTTGGGTTTTGGTTTTGGGTTGGGTGGGTTTGGGTTGGGTGGGGTGGGGTTTGGGTTGGGGTTTGGGTTGGGGTGGGTTGGGTTTGGGTTTGTTTTGTTTTGGGGTTGGGTGGGTTTGGATTTGGGTAGATTTTGGGCTTTGGGTCGGGTAGGGGTTGGGTGGGGTGGGTGGTTTGGTTTTGGGTTGGGTTTGTTTTGGGTTTGGGTTTGGATTTGGGTAGATTTTGGGCTTTGGGTCGGGTGGGGTTTGGGTGGGGTGGGTTGGGGTTGGGTTGGGTTTTTTGGTTTTGGGGTTGGGTTTTGGATTTGGGTAGATTTTGGGCTTTGGGTCGGGTAGGGGTTTGGGTGGGGTGGGTTGGTTTTTAGGTTTTGGGTGGGGTTTGGGGGTGGGGTGAGTTTGGTTTTGGTGGGGTGAGGTGGGTGGAGTTTGGGTTTTGGGTGGGGTGGTAGAGAGTCGGGGTGTGGTCGGGGGGATAAAAGGGGGTTTAGAGGATAAAGTAGATGTTGTGATAAAAAGTAGGTCTAAGGATGTGGGTTGGTTTTGCAGGCACGTCAGCAGTTGACGATGCGGGATAGGATGCCCCCGCTGTTGGTGCGGATGAGACCACATGTGTCCGCAGCTCACTGGGTGATCATGCGCGAGGTGGGACTCGGTGGAGTCCAGAGGTACAGAGCGATAGAGAGAGATCACAGCCTGATGGTCGCCCTCATCGAGAGATGGGATCCGGCGACCAATGTGTTCCATCTCCCGACTGGGGAGATGACTATCACGTTGGAGGATGTGTATCGCATCCTTCGACTACCTATCGAGGGAGAGGCAGTCTTCCAGGTAGATTCAGAGACTGCCATGGACAGCATATTACAGGTTTTTGGAGATGCAGCCGCGCTACTTACCTATCACAGCGCGAGCATTGGGTATGGTGACATGTACCGTGCGCATCGACACGAGACACGGCTGGCTGTGCTGATGATGATTGGGATCACCTGCTTCGCCCTCCCGGACTCAGAGGGAGGCCGCTTTCCACGGGCGTTGATGGGGGTGTTGCTTGAGATGATTGAGGAGCATACTTGCTATGCGTGGGCACCAGTGTATCTGGTGCAGCTATACAGAGAGCTCTGGGGTTATCGCCGGATGAGGCGATTCGGTATCTGTTCGACATTTTTGCTGCATTGTTGGGCATATGAGCACATCATATGCATCAGGCCAGTAGGGTTACCCCAGCAGCCAGGGCCACAGGTCATATACAGATATGGCTTTCAGAGGTGGTTGGGGGTCGTGGGGCAGCCACGAGCAGTTCTTGCAGGGCGAGATGTGGCGTATTATAGACATTTATTAGAGGGCCTGACAGCGGTAGACATCATATGGAGACCTTACAGAGGTCATCACCCGCACAGAGGAGGCCGAGTACAGTTACGCTGGATCCAGTACACTTTCTGGATAGCAGGACGGAGGCCGGGAGAGTACGAGAGGATACCCCTAGAGAGGGTACGCAGGCAGATGGGGCTGCGACAGGACGAGCCACCTCCCTTCCCTCAGTACAGGAGGGATGATGTAGAGGCCCCACTGCCTGCACCACAGCCCTTGGATCCAGATTGGGTTGCAGAGAGGCCAGCAGATGATGGCGTAGATGATGCTGGGTGCACGGGAGCATACAGGGTTTGGTGGGCTGGTCAGAGAGCGGCGAGGGTAGCACAGCCCGCACAGCCAGACTTGGCAGCGGTGACGGCAGAGAGAGATCAGCTCAGGGGCCAGGTGCAGTTATTACAGGGGCAGCTTGCTGCTGCGCAGGCACAGATAGGGGTCTTACAGGGGCAGCTAGCCCAGGCTCAGGCACAGGCACAGGCAGCACCACCACCAGCAGCACAGCCACAGGTGCAGGTACAGGTACAGGCAGCAGTACCAGCAGCACAGCCACAGCCCCAGGCACAGGTACAGATACCACTGCCAGCAGCCACAGCCACAGGCACCACCAGCACAGGCACAGGGGGTACTGGCAGTAGGAGTCCGGGGACCAGCCCCAGTACCGACGGTGGCACGGGATAGATACATGGAGGCGAGAGCGGAGGCCCGGTACTATCAGGATGTTCTTGATAGTACCGGAGCTGAGTATCAGCCATATGCGGCACACCGAGCGGAGACCTCGCGTAGTCAGAGATCGCAGGGAGGTGCAGCCACAGCCGGCGTGTCTGTTACAGGCAGGAGGCGAGAGGCGCCACAGGGACCAGCAGGGAGAGGTGCTGAGGGTGGTGGGGAGAGCTGAGGGATCCCCACATAGTTTTTGTATAGGGACATGGGCACCGGTCTGCGAACCGGTTGTGTTGATAGAGGCCTGCGTGCCGTCATTTATTCATGTATGGATTCATTTATTCATTATATACCGGCCTGCGAGTCGAGTACGGGTTGTATATTTGATACCGGCCTGCGAGCCGAGTATATTTTTGATATGAGGGACCGGCCTGCGAGCCGAGTCGAGATTTTGGATAGTTATTGCGGCCTGCGTGCCGGCTTAGTTGTATGATGAGATCACAGAGGCCCCGATGCAGGGCACATTGTATATTTGAAAATTTGTATATATATATAGAGATGATGTTTTGATCCACATGCAGTGTTCAAAAATGTGTTTAAGTATTTTGTCGATGGTTTGTGATATAGAATGTAGGATGAGTTTAGTTGACATGTTGATATATGGATGATGTTGATGTTTTTGTTTTTGCACGTATATATGGATGACATGTTATATGATGAAATGTTGCATGTTTTGGGCTGGTTTTGTGACATTGTTATATATATGTATCTGATGAGTTGGATCCAAATGATGAGTTTTTGGTTTTGTGTAGATGTGACTTAGTTGATGGTTTGTTTGTTTTTGTAAAATAGATGATGTTATGGACATTGTAATGATATGTGTGGTGGATGGAGAAATATGGATAATGGTGTTGTTATGCAGGAAAAAGGGCGGGCGCGACAAAAAATTAGGTAGAAAATGAAGAAAAAGAACCATGTTGTAAAAAGATAGGTCTATAACCGATATCGGTTAGGAACCGACGTCGGTAGATAGTAGACCGATATCGGTTACATAACCGATACCGGTTATTTAGGTATGAGCTTTTCTAAAAATAAAAAAGCTAGGGTGGCAACTTAAGTTCTAATTTTTAGAGCCATGCAAGAGTTAAATACGCGAACGCGATGCTTTTTGATGACTGAGACAGGTATTTGCATGAGAGATTTTGAGTGATTAGGAGTAAAGAGACAGGGAAAGTGATTGTGATCTGAGATTCAGAAGACAGAAAGGCAGGTTTGAAAAAGGTGGTGATAATGGCAGGACGAGGAGAAACATCCAGCAGGCAGGGACAAGAGGGAAGACAAGGGCCACCTCAAGCTACTGCAACCCAAGAGGTAACGTTTTGTTTGTGATTTGACTACTGCATGTTTTGAATAAGAGGGAGAGTAAGTGGGTAGATATGAGAAAGAAAAGATGATAACAAGGGTTATAAATGGGGTGAGTGTTACATGGTAGGTAATCAAGGGTTTCAGGTATGTCTGTGTATACAGAAAGGAATAAACGAGCAATTTATTGTCGTAGGTGGTTGTTTAGGCAAGGTGTATGAAAGTAACAGGGACCGATATCGGTTAGGGAGGACCGATATCGGTTACTATCAACTCGGTACCGGTTAGCTGTAAACGATACCGGTTGCTGTAGGAATTTCCAGAATTTGAGAAAAAACCCGGGGGGATTGGAGGAATTGAATGGTTTTTTGTTATTTGGATGTATGCAGGCAGAGGCAGGGTTGAGGATGAATGATAGTGTACCAGCGCTGTTGTCACGAATCCGAGCGGATGTAACGCCAGCTGAATGGACATTGATAAATCGTTTGGGGTTAAGTGGAATCCGCTATTATTCACGAATCGCACGTAACCATGCTATGTTACAGGCGTTGATTGAGAGATGGAATCCTGAGACAAATACCTTCTATCTGCCAACAGGGGAAATGACAGTAACATTGGAAGATGTGTTCCGTATTTTGAGACTCCCAATTACAGGAAAACCAGTATATCAGGCATTACCTAGCGCGGCACGGGGAGCGATAACAGCAGTATTTGGTCCATACGCACGAGATTTAACACAGCGAGGTTTGTCATTTACGTATGGGATAATGTATGCAGCACATCCTGAGGAGACAAGGTTAGCAGTAATATTAATGATAGCGGTAGGGTATTATGCATTACCGAGGGCAGAAGGGGGAAGATTTCCAAAGGCATTGATGTGTGTTATTTGGGAGATGATAGAAAGGAACGTGACGTTTGCATGGGCACCTGCATATTTGGCGGAGCTATACAGGGGTTTATGGGCTTGTAGGTGAAATCACAGAACGACACTGGATTGTTCATACTTATTACACTGTTGGGCCTATGAGCACATTGTTTGTGTGCGACCAATAGGCCGACCCATCCAGTCAGGAGAGACCGGAGTACAGAGGTTGGGATTCAGACGATGGGTCCAGACAGAACAAGAGGCAAGATCCCAGGCTGTGACGGGTGACATTGAGTATTATAGGCAGGTATGGGAGAGGGTGACGATTGCGGATATCTGTTGGCGGCCTTACGGGAACTATATGGTAACAGAGAATATAGCTGAGGAGTTGAGGGGTGTAGAGCGATTGAGGTGGATCGCAGGGCACAGGCCAGGTGAGTATGAGAGGATTCCTCTAGATCGCGTGCGGCGACAATTTGGATTTGTGCAGGATATACCCCAGGCTTATAGACCCTATATGAGGATCGATGCAGAGGCAGTATTCTCACCTCCCCAGCCAACACCTCCAGAAGGGCCTGAAGAGGTAGCAGCCGATCGCAGGGTAATGGATGCAGGAACGACAGAGGCCTATAGATTATGGTGGGTAGCAGAACTGCGAGGTGTACGTGATCGTCCTGACATAGCGGTGATTACAGCAGAGAGGGATCGTCTGCAGCGTTTGGTTCAGCAGCTCCAAACGCAGGTGAATGAGACAAGAGGATTGTTAGTGGTTGCGGAGTCACGGGCGGAGAGACTAGAGGCTGGAGTCCTCCATGCGAGAGGGCGTATTCATATGTTACAGGAGAGATTGGCAGATCAGTGGGCGGTACCAATAGCCGTGGTACCATTGAGGACAGAGAGGCCTGGCGAGAGGGGTCGACGATCACGATCATCACCTAGTTCGGGATGAGGCGTGAGGGTCTAAATAAATGTTAGCAAGGTATAAGAATAAATAAGAGTACCGACCTGCGTGTCGATGATAGAGAAGATGTATTTGTTTAACATCTAAATAAAACGAGATATGTATGTTGATTTGAGTTATAATAATAAGAATGTTTTCGTTTTGACTTTCGGTGTTTTGAAAAAGGATAAAGAGGAATGTGATTAAATAGAAATACACAAAAATATTTATATTTACCACACATGATAGGTTATGGTAGGGGATGGTCGAGCTAACCTTGGGAGACCCCATGTCTCCGAAGTGCTGCCTACATAGCCCATTGCACAAAGCAAGGAGGGGCCTCAGACCGATGTAGTTCTCCCTTAGGATCAGGGAGAGGCGAATTCAGGCAATTTGGTACGGTTTAGGCAATTGGTTGATTGGTAAGAATATTGATATTAATATTGGTAAGGTAAGGTTGTTGGTGTCGGAAATGAATTGGTGATGTTGTAAAAGGTATAAGGGAAGCGAAAGTTAGCCTACCCAAGTGGTAGGGAACCATGTCCTGATTAAGATCAACACACAATCCTAGATGCGAGGCAAAGCGGAAAGAGTGCTCCGTAGGTGAAAAGAGCTAAACAAACCACCAAACGTAGAACGAGCTTGAAGCCCTAGGTACCGTGCATAGACGAGAAGTCCATAGGTGAAAAGAGTTGTATGATCACAATATATCGGGTGTACGTTACGTCCCTTGAGTTGAAACAAATGGTGAGGTGAGGTGGATGATATAGCTGAGGTACAGAGAATTTATTACAAAGTGAGTGTTCTGACGAAAGAGAACCTACCCTAAATAGACAAGTCCATGACCCAAAAAGTTCTTTTGAATGAGGCTTTTATTTTACTGAATATAGACTGATCGATGCGGGAAGTCTACAAGGGATATTGATTGTGCTATTCTTGAGGTCTTCACGAAGCTGATCAATGCGAGAAGCTTCTGATAAAGGCTGACTGTGTATAGCTGTCCTTCGAGGGAGCAGTCTATTTATAGTAGCAGATATGATTTTAGTGCATAGCTGTCCTTCGGGGGAGCAGTCTATATATAATAGCAGCAATAATTTGGCATATAGCTGTCCTTCGAGGGAACAGTCTATATATAATTTAGATAGCTAGATGTTCTTTTGGCGTGAAGCATCTAGTTTGGTAGGAAGTTTGACTCAAGAAAATCCCATAAGAATACGGCTTATTTTAATACTTTGAAGTCATGGACTAGACTAAAAAGGGGAAGGCATCGTTTAGGTGAGGTGAGAATCAAACTATGTGAGCTTGATTTTTATTATGAGGTGTAGGAAACGAAGTGCATGTGGTGGTATGTGAGCTCAAGGGACGAGCGGCAGGTAGATAAGAAGTGATATAACACTAAATTCAACAGTAGAATGGTCGAAGATGCAAGGCATTAAGGGGTTCAGGCTCAGGCTTACCATTAAGCGAAGCTAAACGATAAGTGCCTGATCCATAGGTGTGAGTGATTATGTAAGGCCCAATCCAATTGGGAGCAAATTTTCCACGTTTGCTCTTTTCTAGTTTGGTGACATGTTGATTCTCTTTGAGGACAAGATCACCAACCTTAAAGGTACGCTCATGAAGTCGCTTATCATAAGCACGTTTGATGCGTTTTTGATAGATTTGAAGGTGATCAAGAGCTGTAAGACGACGTTCGTCAAGGAGCTCCAATTGGGCTAACCGCTCTTGGCGGAAATCATCGTTGGTGAGAATATCCTGAAGAGATATTCTAAGGGAGGGTATTTGTATTTCGAGAGGCAAAACAGCCTCGGTACCATATACCAAAGAAAAAGGTGTGGCATTAGTAGAGGTACGAATGCTAGTACGATAAGCCCAAAGGGCAAAGGGAATGTGATCGTGCCAATTTCTTCCGGATTCATTGACAACTTTCATGAGGATTTTGGTTAGGGTTTTATTAGAAGATTCAGCCTGACCATTGGCCTGCGGATAGTAAGGCGATGAGAAACTAAGTTTGATACCAAAGTTGTCACAAAGGTCTTGTAACAACTTGTTTTTAAAAGATTTACCATTATCTGTTATTAGGCGATGAGGAATACCAAAACGACAGATAATGTGATGGTTAATGAATTCGACAATTTTTTCCTTTTTAGTTGAAATGAGTGGAATAGCCTCCACCCATTTTGTGTAATATTCGGTTGCTGTGATAATCCATCGGTGACGTTGTGAAGAGGACGGGTGAATCTCACCAATAAGGTCTAAACCCCATTGTGAGAAGGGCCAAAGATCTCGAGCGACCTGGAGCGGGTGGCTAGGAGTATGTTGAAGGTTGGCATGTTGTTGACACATAACACAACGCTTAACATATTCGTAGCAGTCGTTATTGAGAGTAGGCCAATAATAACCAAGGCGAAGGATTCGTTTGGCCACGGCAAGGCCACTAAAATGTCCACCACAAATACCGTCATGGACTTGTTGGATGGTATGGGTGATCTCCGCACCGGTGAGACATCGAAGGAGGATGCCATCAAAGCCACGTTTATAAAGGAGTCCCCCCATAACTACATAACGAGAAACGCGTTTAAGAAAAGCACGTTTACCAGTACTAGTAAGGTCAGAAGGGAGAACAGAGGTTGTAAGGTAGTCATGGAATTGGTGATACCAAGTATCCTGTGAGTTAGCAGACACAGTATTTATCCAAACAACCGGGGCGAGTTAGCAGACACAGTATTTATCGTACAAACAACCGGGACCAAGCTGAATAAGATGGGGCAAAGAGTTGTTGGACCAAGACAAAAATGTCAGAGTCAGTTGATGAGGCTGGAATTTGCGAGGCTAAGCAAGCCATAGTATCCGCAAATTTGTTAGTAGAGCGTGGAATGGTTTGGATAGAATAGTGAGTAAATAAGGCTAGAAGCGAATCCACGTAGTGTTTGTATTTTTGAAGTTCCTCATTTTTGCATTGGTAGATGCCCATAACTTGATTGACTACCAATTGAGAGTCGCCAAAAATATTGATAGATTTGATACCTAAGTGCAGCGCAACCTGGAGACCCAGAACAAGGGCCTCGTATTCCGCTGTATTATTAGTGCAAGGGAAATCGAGTCGGAATGAAAGAGGCATAGGCTCGGCGTCAAGAGGAACGAGAACAACGCCAGCTCCTCCACCGCGTTGGCATTTGGATCCATCGAAGAAGAGAGTCATTGGATACGACTCCTCCTTGAGTGAAAGAGTGGCGATGAGTTCGTCGGGGAATGTAAAATTGGTAAATTGTTCTCCAGGTAAAGGGGCTTCCGCAAGTTGGTCTGCGATGGTTTGTCCTTTGATTGATTTCTGGTGGACGAACTCAAGGTCGAGGTCGGCGAGGAGCATGAGCCATCGGGCGATGCGTTGGTTTAGATGAGGTTTGGCATACATGTAATGGATGGGGTCCGTGTTGGTGATGACGAAAGTTTTGTGATTCAGAAGGTAGTGTCGGAGTTTGGTAGCCACGAATGATAGGGCTAGGCACAACTTTTCTACATGTGTATACCTAGTCTCATAATCCACCAAAGTACGACTTATATAATAAACGGCTTGTTCTCGATTCTCAGAGTCACGATGTGCAAGCATGGCCCCTACAGCGTGGTCAGTGGCGGAAAGGTAAAGGTAGAAAGGGCGGTCGTCTTGAGGTGGGATAAGCACGGGTGGCTGCAAGAGATAAGTTTTGAGAGCTTCAAAGGCTTGGTGGCACTCTTCACTCCATTGAAAATCAATGTCCTTCTTAAGGAGGTGATGGAAAGGTTGACATCGATCCGAGAGTTGGGAGATGAAACGTCGGATAGATTGGAGCTTACCTTGTAAACTACGCAATTGTTTGAGATTGGTAGGTGGGGGCATTTCTATGATAGCTTTGACTTTAGATGGATCGACCTCAATGCCACGCAAAGAGACGATAAAACCAAGAAGCTTTCCCGAAAGGACACCAAAGACACATTTCTTTGGTTGAAGACGGACAGAATATTGTAACAGGCGATCAAAAATAATGGTTAAAACATCGAGATGTTCACTGCGATGTTTAGACTTGCCAAGAAGATCGTCGACGTAATCTTCAAGGATAGTGTGCATAATGTCATGAAAAATGTAGGTCATAGCCCGCTGATAGGTGGCACCAGCATTCTTAAGGCCAAATGGCATTACACGGTAACAGAAGGTTCCCCAAGGAGTTATGAAGGCAGTTTTGTGTTGATCGGCAGGGGCAACCAAAATTTGGTTGTATCCTGAAAAGCCATCCATGAGAGAGAGCATCTCATGGCCTGCAGTGAGATCAACAAGTTGGTCAATGCTAGGTAGGGGGAAGTCATCCTTAGGGCAAGCGAGGTTAAGATCCCAGAAATCCGTGCATATCCGAAGTCCCCCCGTCGCTTTAGTGACAGGTACGATGTTAGAAATCCATTGAGGATAGTCAATAGGCAAGATGAAGGAAACAGAAAGAAGTCGTTGAAGCTCTTCTTTGACCAAGAGGGCAATGCGTGGATGCATTTTTCTCAGTTTTTGTTTGACTGGTTTGGAATCGGGGTTTAGAGTGATGTTATGGACGGCAATGGTAGGATCAATTCCTGGCATGTCAGCGTAGGACCAAGCGAAAGCTTGGTTGCGAGCACGGAGGAAAGTAGTAAAGGCGACTTGTTCTGATGCGTTAAGGGATTGTCCGATCTTCACAATGTGAGGATCCTCCTCCGTGTGGATGTTGATTTCTATAGTAGATTCGTTCAGCATGGTTTGGGTTTCAGATGGTAAGGCTCGTTGAATATAAGAATCATCCGCGCCAAGGTAAGTGAGGATGGAGTCGTCATCCTGACACTCAACAACATTAATCAAAGGCGAATCCTCTTCGATCATGTCTGGATACAGAAGGGGAAGAGAAGATGGGTCCTCATTATCGCGTTGATAAGTGAGAGGACCTATGAAGATAGCATTTATGAAAAAAAAAAGTTAGGAGGGATAGATTCAGGGTCTATAGATTCTGTGGGTGATGATGGCAAAGTGGGTGATGATGGTTTGGTAGGGGTGACGTCGTCTTCTTCCAGAATACAGCTGACACGAGGTGTCTCCTGTGTAGGTGTTTCAGGAAAACTGAGACCACTGCGATCATTGTGTTTGCGTGTGGTGATGGGGATGAGAGTATGTCGGCCTTGTTCATAAAGACCAAAACCAAAGCCTTTCCAAGCACAGCGAGTCAAGAAGGTGAGGGCGAAGCGACGATTTGTCAGGTATTGAAAATCGGATTGGAAGGGAACCACACCAAGAGGAGGTTCAGGGGTAATGGAGGATGCGTCAACAACCCCATACGTTAGGTTGGTGTGGCAATGGGGTGGTCCGTAAGAGATTACTTCCCCCACACGACGGTCATAGGTGGGATGTGCATGTACTTGTCCGTACTCCTGTGGGGTATGGAAAGAACTAACATTATATAGGTGATACTCTCCCAGCGTAAGGCATTGAAAAACATCTACTAAGGGGTCGGAGGTTGGGATGTTAGCTGCGGGAAGGGAAGTGGTTTTTGCGACGGTGGTTTCATCAGTTGAAGGCGTAGGTGCGGTTGAGGTGGATGGTTGAGGTACAGTTGAAGAGGATGGTTGGGTTGAATGAATGGGTGTCTTGATTGGTACCAGCACATCATTAGGGCGGTATAACATATTGCAGGTTTTAAAGGGGGGAGGATCAGCTTTTACGGTGTAGGACTTCCCCTCGTACTCAAATTTTATGCATCTATGTAAGGTTGAGGGAACGCATCCCATGGCCCGGATCCAAGGACGACCCAGCAATATATTATATTGGAACTCTCCCTCAAGGACATAGAAGAGTTCGGGTAAAGTACGTGGTCCTACCCGAATGTTGAGGATCACGGTGCCTAAGGTAGAGGTAATAGCGTCATTGAATGACCGCAACATGATGGGGTTGGCACACATGTAGCTAGAAGGGATATTCATTTGTTGAAAAGCTTTTGAAGAGATGATGTTTAGGCTAGCACCCCCGTCAATCATAACACGACGTACACGAATGTCCCGGACGTAAGCTGAGATGAACAGGGCAGGGTCAGGATCTTCTGTACCAAAATCGACAATTTCATCTTCAGAGAAACTGACTGCAGCAGCTTGTGGTACAGAGACAGAAGTGGTTGGGGCGGTGGGTTGTTTGGTGAGAGAGGCAACGTGATTGGGTGTTAGAATGGAGGCAACAGGCAGGGTTTCATTAGGTAAGACCTCGATCCCCTGAAGAATTTCAACGAGAGCTTGTCGATGAGATTCAGAAGTCTGAATGAGATCATATAGTGTCATTTTGACGGGTGATTGGTGAAGCTGTTTGATCATGGCTCGATGGGCAACTCCATTAGAGACGGGGTAAGCGGGTCCACGAATAACCACTTTGGGTGGTGGTGCAATCGGGATGCTAGACGGAGAAAGAGAGGACGCAGGTGTGCTTTCTTTCGCTTTCTCGTTGTTTTTCTGCGCTCGAGTAGCAACACTAATCATATTAATCTCGTAAACCTGAGATGAGGAAGATGGTTGGGATAAATTATGGTCTTCAAGAGGTGGGGTTGTAATAATGATAGATCGTGGTGAGGCGGGGATAGATGGTATAGGAGAGGGAATTGAAGCTAAAGGTCTCTCCCTTCGTAAGTTGTCTTTCTTAACCTTTCTATCTGGGAGAGGTGACTGACGAAGGATGGTTTTTAAAGCTTTGCATCCCTCCACATCATGTCCTGGTGTGCGGTGATAAGCGCAGATTTTAGACTCATCGTAACCTATAGGTCGAGGTTTAGACGGGTCATAAGGTCTAAGTGGGGGTAGGGAAATGGTCGCATTCTCTACCAACATGGCAAGGATTTTAGCGTAAGATCCTTTGAGTGGGTCAAAATCGGAGGAGGATGAGGGTATTGGTTGTGTGGGTTTCGGTAATGTTTGGGCGTGGCTGGTTCGTATGGGTGGTGGTTTAGCCAAGGGGTGTTGACACGTGGTTTTCACTAAACGTGGTTTCTTTGGCGCAGGAGCTACGTTCGGCTGGTTAGATGATGAGGCTACAGATGACATGGTAGCGGGAAACAACCACGGAGAAAGGGGAGTGACAGAAAATAAATCCTTTGATGATGGAGTTTGTTTAGGGTTGATGGGTGGACAGGATACGTGGGGTGATAATGTTGATATACCCTTTGATCCCTGTATGGGTGCAGAAGGCGTAGATCGTTTTGAAGAAAACGCAGGAGGTATGATATATTGGTGCAAGGTGGAAGGATGAGGTCCCAATATGGAAGGTAGGTATGACGATGATGGTTTTGATTGTGATAGAGGCACGGGTTGAGTGTGTCTCCTAGGTGGCGGGGCGGCTTTATTCTTGGACAAATCTAGTCGCTTAGGCGGGTGTGTTAGACTGGGTATGGGTAAGGTCCCAAGCGTAGGGGAAGATTTGGCTAAGTTAATAGAAGTGGACGAGGCATTTGGTAGAGGTGAGGGGGGTGAAGGTGAGAACATGGGCATTTTAAGCTTCTGTAAACACTTCGGGTATATGGTGGAGGTCTCAGGATCGGTCATTTGCATTTGAGTAGAATATGGTGTACTCAAACGTTCCCATAGGGCCTTTGTCTATCTTCTGGAGAATGACAGTCTTCAGGTGTGAATTGAAATTTGGTACGGAAGAAAGGTGGGTTGTGATTCCAGTCCACTGTGGGTGTGATACAGGGGGTAGATGAGGCACTGTATCAATAGATGTTAAGAGGTCAACCGGTCGTTGAAAAGATTTAGGCGATGAAGAACTAATAGGTAGGAGGGCATGTTTCGAGAGGATCCGTCATGGTTAAAGAATTTGGTGATGTCGGTGCAAGAGATTTCCTCGTCTAAGGATGTCAAAAGGAGTGGCGTACCTTCCTCTTGTGCAGCAAGAGTGGTAGAAGGGGAAGTCTGGGAAATAGATAGGGTTAGATAACATCCGTTCGCAGTCTTGTAGGAATGGAAGCTAAAGGTCAGTTAACTCCCCTCGTAAAGGAATGTCTTTCTTAACCTTTCTATCTGGGATGGTGGTGACTGACGTTCGGATCCTTTTAGTGAAAGGCTTTGCATCCCTCCAAGATCATTCCTGGTGTGCGGTGATTCAAGGCGTAGGCATTTTAGAAATCATCATCCTTTTGTGGGGTCGAGGTTTAGATGGGTCATAAGGTCTAAGTTGGGGGTAGGGAAATGGTCGCATTCTCTACCAACATAGCAAGGATTTTGGCGTAAGATCCTTTGAGTGGGTCAAAATCGAGACGATGAGGGTATTGGTTGTGCGGGTTTTGGTAATGTTTGGGCGTGGTTGGTTCGTACGCAAGGTGGTGGTTTAGCCGAGGGGTGTTGACACGTGTTTTTCACTAAACGTGGTTTCTTTGGCGCAGAAGTTACGTTCGGCTGGTTAGATGATGAGGCTACAGATGACGTGGTAGCGGGAAACAACCACGGAGAAAGGGGAGTGACAGAAAATAAATCCTTTGATGATGGAGTTTGTTTAGGGTTGATAGGCGGACAGGATACGCGGGGTGAACGGTGTTGTTATACCCTTTGATCTCTGTATGGGTGTAGAAGGCGTAGGTCGTTGTTGAAGAAAACGCAGGAGGTACTGATATATTGATGTAAGGTGGAGGGATGAGGTCCCAATATGGAAGGTAGGTGTGACGATGAGGGTTTTGATTGTGATAGAGGCACGGATTGAGTTGGTCTCCTAGGTGGCGGGGTGGATTTATTTTTGGATAAATCGAGTCGCTTAGGCGGGTGTGTTAGACTAGGCATTGGTGAGGTCCCAAGCGTAGGGGAAGATTTGGTTAAGTTAATAGAAGTGGATGGGGCATTTGGTAGAGGTGAGGGGGGTGAAGGTGAGAACATGGGCATTTTAAGCTTTTGTAAACACTTCGGGTATATGGTGGAGGCATCAGGATCGGTCATTTGCATTTGAGTAGAATATGGCGTACTCAAACGTTCCCATAGGGCCTGTCTATCTTCTGTGGAATGACAATCCTCACGTGTGAACATGAACTTTTGTACGGAAGAAAGATGGGTTGTGATTCTAGTCCACTGTGGGTGTGATACAGGGGGTAGATGAGGCATTGTATCAATAGATGTTAAGAGGTCAACTGGTCGTTGAAAAGATTTAGGTGATGAAAGAACTAATAGGTAGGAGGGCGTGTTTGAGAGGATCTGTTATGGTTAAAGAATTTGGTGATGTCGGTGTAAGAGATTTCTCTTCTAAGGATGTAAAGAGGAGTGGCGAGCTTCCTCTTGTGTAGCAAGAGCGGTAGAAGGGGACGTTTGGGAAATAGATAAATTAGATAACATCCGTTCGCAGTCTTGTAGGGATGTGGTATAAGAAGACTCATCGATGGGAAGAGAAGTCTGGGCAGTTAACTCCTTTATGGGTAAAGGAATGATTTCGCTTTGGCTTGATGGTGGTAAAGGAGGTTCGGGCTCCTGTGTTAGTGAAGAGGCTTGATTCAAAATTTTCTCGATAGAGGCTTTTGGCTGGGTATCGAAGACTGCATGGATCTCATGAACACTCTCCTCGGCTAAGATATCCTGGTTTACGTTGCTGTTGGAAGAGTGATTCGGGAATGGTTTGTTGAATATTTTCAAATTTCGGTTGGCAGGGGCATTAGGATTATCGAGGGTTATATCCCCTGCGTCAACCATTTCCTGCACTATGTTTTTCAACATCTTGCAGTTTTCATGACTGTGTCCCTTCACGCGGTGGAAGTTACAGAAGTCATTTTCTTTGTACCAGGAAGGTATGGCGCGAGTGGAATCAAACCCGGAATGAGGTTTAACAGGAGGTAATGTAATGGCTCCTGCTTTGAGCAATTTTTCCAAGATCACACCATATGTTTCTCCCAAGGGAGTGTAGTTGATGGGTTCGGCTTTGTACTTATAGGTGGTTTTTGGCGGGGTATTAGACGGTGGTTGAGATTTGACCATTACCGCGTGGACAGCTCCTTTTGATTTAGAAGAAGTGGACGCGTGAGGAGTGGTGGTATTTGGTTTATTGGTAGAATCTTGAGTTCGGAAAGTAGGGTTTTTGTTACGCAACCGCAATTTCTCTTCCTCTAAGGCTCGAATTTCTAGTTTTCGAGCCATAGTAAAGGCCTCGTCGAATGTACGGAAAGTTTGAATTTGAAGGGTAGGAGAGATGTGCTTAGCACAGGCCTACGTAAAAAGTTCGATAAGTTCAGTCTGAGGCAAGGCATATGTAAGTTGGTTGATAAGGCCCCGCCATCGTCCAACGAAATCTGTGATAGATTCATCTTCAAATTGTCGGATGGCATAGAGGTCGGTGATAGATACTTTCTTGGCAATGTTAATGGAGAAATGATCCAAGAAAGATTGGGCTAGTTGGTTAAAAGAGAAGATTGAGTGCTGGGTTAAAGCACTGTACCACTCCAAGGCAGGTCCTGATAAGGACATGGGAAAGGTGCGGAGTAACAAGGCATCATCATGGGCAATCAAATAACAAGCATGTCTAAATGATCGCAAGTGTTGTTGAGGATCCTCTTTACTATTAAAACGAGTAAATTTTGGCAACTCCCATTGAGGAGGATATGAATGAAGGGGGACAGAAGGGTGAATGGGCTCTCGACAAACTTGCTCGTATGTCAAGGCGCTACGACTTCCTGAAACAGAAGCCTCCAGGTTTTGCATTTTGTCCATCATTTGTTTAATTAGATCAGTAGTTGGATGAGATGATGGTGTGGTTGTGGTAAACGGAGGCAAATTGGGCCAAGGACCACCGCTAGACACTGGTGGGGTTAAGTGTTGATAAGGTGTGGAGGATGAATATGTTGAGGCGACCGAATAGGGATGTCCCATATAGGATGTTGAGGTCACTGGATACGTGTATGGGAATGAAAAGGTAGGCGGAGCTTGAGAAGGAAAGCTCGTGTGGATAGGTGGCAGAGAGCAAGTCATGAACGGAGCAGTCTGCAAGAGAGATGAGGTAGGGGCAGTCGGTGGTAATGATATGTGGGGTCCAAGATTAACCAAAGGAAAGCCAATCTGGGTCGTATGAACCTCTGAAGCCGTCGGATTGGGAGACGGGGCTAAAGGTGCAGGAAGCAAGGCGGTATTATCAGGCGGAGTGGGAGCTAAATGAGCAGCTATACTGATAGGCATACCAACAAGGAGCTGACCATCAGGTGTATGGTCAGGGGTATGAGACAAATAGTATTGTACAGCGCTAGAATTAGCATCTAGAAACTTGGCAAAGTCCTTATCTCCCACAGGAATTTTAGGAACCTCGCTGGTATCCGTAGGATTCCCCACAGAATGTGAAGGGGGTGATTCAGGAAAAGAAACAGAGCAAGCATGTGAAACCATGGCGGCGGCTTGCTTTCGAGTGATAACAACCATGGACAGGAGTTCACAGTAGGGTTTCAATCTGTCAGGAATAGAAACAAACTCAGACTGGTAAAATTGGTAGGTTGCTGGTTTGTCAGGAATTGGAAAAGACAGTAACCGATATCGGTCTAGTAACCGATGTCGGTTATACTATAGCCGACGTCGGTCAGGTAACCGATGTCGGTGTAAGAAGTCTGGGCTAACAAGATATAAAAAGGCTGCTAATTTGATTTTTAACAACGTTTAGTATACTTGTCCAATTATTGATCACAGAAGACAGAGTATGAGAAAGAAAACAGAACTAAAAACAAGCAAGATGCACACGCAAATCCAGAGACTAACCCTAGGGTTAATTTTAATTATTGTGGGCTTATGCCTTTAGACGTAGAATGATGTCAGAATCCTAAACAACAGAGACTTAGGGGAAATGTCAAGTTGTTTTGGCTTATAAGGTTACCTCAATCGGGCGGAGGAATACCGCGGAAAAAGGGGGGATGTTTGAGCTGTTGTGTTAATTGTGAAGTGATTCGGTATGTGTTGTGCAGTGAATGTAAGATTAATTTCCTGTCAATACCGTGGATATCACCCCCACGTGTACGACCTGTTACTTAATCTACGTTCACTAGAATTGAAAAACAACAAGCAGGAATGCAATGCACGTGTTTTAAACCCAAATCGAAAATGATATTCGATGAAGCAAAAGAGATGACTTTCACTAATGCAAGATGCAAAAACAAAGCAAGTTCTTTACCAAAATAATACAAAACCTTGTGAATATCTTTAGAAGAAGAAAACAGCAAGTATGCTCCCTATATGAAAGCAAGCAAGAAAGAAAGAAACCCAAAATGGGTCCCACCGGGCGTGCCAAAATGTTTCACTCGGAAATGTTTCTTTCCTTTTAGAAACAGATAAGGTTAGGGGCTAGGAGGAATACCTGTAGAATGTCGAGATGGTGTGCGCGTACCGTAGAGAAAGATCAGGCTGATTGCGAAGAACTCCTTTTTGTCTTGGAAGGACTACCTGCAAATAAGAACACAAGACCACAAGATTTTAATTAGACAATAAATGAGGAAACTGCCTTGGGCCCAGGAAATATAAAACTTCCTTTCGAAGGTGGTTAGTTTCCCTGCTAATATGAATTAACACAAAATACTGTAAAATATCAATCAAATTGCTTCATTGAACTGGGTAGGGGAAAGGCTGGTTTTCTGGTTTTGATCAGAGGAACCGATGGCGGTTACTGATAACCGATGCCGGTTACTGATAACCGATACCGGTGGGTAGGATCTTCTTGGTAGCTTGTGGGGTGGTGGTGTTATTTGGTAGTTGTGTTGTTTGTAAGGCTGTATATAGGTGATATTAGGAAATGAGATGATGAGAGGTAAATGAATGACAGTTAGATGCAATGGCACGTTGGGTAGTGGATTCAGAAATGGATTTAGGAGGACTGAGATTCAAAAGCATAAGAAATGTTATAACAGAGGACATGCAAGATGTGACTTACTGGTTTTGACCAAGATGCAAGCTGATCTCCTTTGCTGTAACACTTCTGGTATTTCCACTCGTCTCTGCTCGGTCAAGTGAAGATCTGGACTCTGTTTCTCTTGTCTCCCAATGATCTCTGTTGATCCAGAAATCCTTCGACTCTGATCCCAAAATGAAATTCGATCCTTGATTTTGGTTTGGGGAGCCCATTTACAGGGAACCGATGGCGGTTGCGTAACCGACGGCGGTCGAGTAGGAACCGGCATCGGTAAGGAAAAAGTAGGCTATTTTTAGTAAAATAGCCCACCTTCCCTGCTTTTCTCCTGAGAGATCAGTTGCGGGCTTGGTCAAGTGGCTAGAAGGTCGGTTTTGGGTGCGAGTAAGGAGGCATTAGTTATGGATGTGAGTCTAGACCAAGTCATAGGTCTTAATTAGGTTAGTTTAGGGTTAGGGCTAGGTCATGATGAGGTGGCAAAATGAGGTGGCAGGTAAGGTGATGTGGATTTATCAATTACAAGGTAATTAATAAATAATTGTGTAAGGTTTAGGTAATGAGGTTAGGTTGTGAAATGGGATGCGGGTCACAAGGGGTCGTAAGACACGAATTTAGCCGAAGATCATTACAGTCGAGTTACGACAAAGGCTGAGTTCATCTCATTTCTACAAGTTAAAGAGTGTAAAAATATGAGTGGTTTTCACAATGTATCAACTTTCCCAACAGTGAACTTGAGCTCAAAAGGAGAGGCTGAATCAAATACAATGAAGCCGAGACCGAGGTTATAAAAATACAATCATAAGCAGTAAGGCTGAATGGCCACGGTTTTTATAAAATACAGTCAAAATGTAGGCTAAGCAAACCAACAATGGCGTCTAAAGGCCAAAACGGAAATGTGCAGGTTCAAAGACATCAAAAACTACCATGTATTCTACATATTTGGTAGAGCTGGAGAAAATTCACCAGGGCTTCGCCACGCGAATTGGAAATGCAAAATGGGCTCAACAAAATGCCTTTGCCCCTCATAAGCTCCAAAAAACTCAAGACCTAACTCGGGTTAGGAAATTCAATGAATAAGATCATTTCGAAGTTAATCAAGCGGCGAGGATGGAGTCAACAATTCAACCATGATCAATGTAATCAACGGCCCAGACCAAAGTGGTAGTGATCCAATGATCCATATCATAAGAACAATCAATGCATATTACCATACAGCATCCAATGGCCAAAATCAAATCAGAGAGATCAACGATCAAAATTCGTTGCCACCCAAAGTGATAAGAACTTCATAAATTCCTTTGAAATCAAGGGAGAAGATTAAACAATGCATAGGATGATCAAGTTTCTAGAACCGATATGCCATGGATCGATATAAATGCCATTGAATATGCCATGCCAATTGACATTAATACCTTCATAGGGTCAGATCAACGGCCAATGACTGAACAAAATCAACAATCAAGAATGTGCCAAGTTTGGGCCGATGCACAATCTACAAAGATGAAGCCAAACCCTCAAACAATCTTGACGTCAAAGTCATAAGGATCAGTGCCAAGTGTCGACCAAGTGGCAAGTCAAGATCCCTTTCTCTATTCAAATAATTCAAGGTCTAAAAGCAAGTGTATATGGTAGCCCCCCTTTTATTAAGGTGGTGGTAAATATAATATAAATTTTTAACCATAGTTTCGGTGGCATTTGAAATATGCAAAGGTGACAAATTCATATGCATGGGGTCCAAAAAATGGAGGTGAAGCCAATTTTTTATGCATGCCTAAGGATAAAATGGATCAGCCAATGAGAGAATGAGGGATAATGCCAAATCCAGCTAAAAGACAGAGACTTTCCAAGAATAAAATTGCCAAAATCAGCTAGACCTTTCCATGCAACAAGGAAAAGGACAGAATAGATGTCAACATCAAAGATAAATCAGCATGTTACATGATAAAGACTTGCATTGCAAGCAATGTTTGTAATATTTTTATTAGTTTTCCTTTAAAATAAGAGTCAACTTTAGTTTGACTGTGTATTTGAGTGATACTCATGGCCTTGAAGCCTCTTTTGTAATAGATTTCTTATTATCCGTAATAAAAATAACAAAAGGATAATAATTGATCTAATGGGTGAGTTCAATCTTAGTATTATTTTTAGGAAACACTTTTGCTATATATTGTAGTGCGATTGCAAGCACAAAGGACCGAGAGTTGACAAGGAAATTTCATCATAATTTTTGTAAGCTTTTGGGAGGACCCAAAATTCTGTAGTGAGCACCTATTTGATGCAATAAATTCATTTTTATCCTCCATTATGCATGTGATTCAAAGTGTTGCTTTAATTTAGTGACTTGTGTAAGTAAAATTTATCTTTCCTTTGCTTGTTTCCCAATGCAATTAACCTCTGATTTGCACTATAAGTTTTCTACCGGTCTGATTAAGTGTGTGTTTGCTGTAGTTATTTTGAAAGTGGTTTGTAACCCTCTCACTTTAGTTATTACAGTCATTTACACCTTCTTCAGAATCACTTAGGCATTAATTATAGAAGTGCTTTGAAGTGACAAGAACAACTTTATCAATATTTAGTGTGTGTATGTAAATAGAAGGGTCCAACAAATATCGGTGCATCACCTTAGTTAGCTTGTTTTTTCAGTAGTTTTTTTGCAAGTTTTTCTCCTCTTTTCTAATACAAAAGTCAAGATAGTGGTTTACTAAGGGAACCGGCCCACTCTGGAGGATCTCTTCCGCAAGTAGGTCCCACAACCGGAAGAGTTCCCATTGTATCAACGGAGTGAGGAACAACTGCTTTACTCCTATTGCATGTTCCTCACAGCGGGTGCACTCTCAGATTGATAACAGTTTTTGGCATGCCCGGTGGGACCACGTTTCCACAAGTAGATTTATCACCTGATTAGAAGTCATATTTTAAAGGGAAAGCAGAGATTTATGCCTAAAGTCACTACCAGATCAGCATTGAGAGGTATTCCTTTTGAATTTCGTCAATTACCTCTTAATTCACCTAGGAGAGGAAGAAGGGCAAGATCCGTTCCATATTCAAGAGTTATCCCCTCTATTCATACACCTATCCATAATCCTACTACCCAACCCCCTATCATTCCTATGGATTTAGTAAGAAAACAACCTTTTGTTTGCTTTTGATGCTGGTAGTCCTCTATTGATAGCAGCCTATCACGATATACCTATAGCAGCCCTTAAAAGCTTACCCTATTTCTCATGAGAAGACCAAACTACCCCAGCTGAACATATTAGAGATATAGGGAATATTGTTTCAGTCCATCATATTTTTCATGAGGATGTTGCATTAAGACTACTTGTTGCTTCCCTTAGAGGTAAAGCCCTCCAGTGGTACAAAAACTTAGCTGTTGGAACTATTGCTACTTGGGATCAACTAGGATCAGCCCTCTATTCCCAATTTGAAGATAAATCTGATCACTTGTCCTTAGTTGAATAGTTGACAACCATTAAAAGGGCCCCTATGGAATTAATGACTGATTTTAATATCAGATTTCAGCATACGTGGGATAGAATTCCAGCAAATTTTAAACCCTCCCCTCAACATGCATTTTTGTATTATCTTAAGTCTTTGAATTCTGACATTGTTGTCATAATTCAGTCTATGGGGGGAGATACATTACCAGCAGCTTACAACATAGCCATTAGTGTAGAAAATAGTCTTATTCAAGCAGGAAAGTTGGCTCCTAGACCCCCCATGCCCTTATTTCAAGTTTTTCCTAATGTTCTTCCCTTGCAGTCACCTAGTTTGACACCTATTCCAATGACTGTTTCACAACCTAACGATGCTCAAAATTCTACTAATGATATTGTTGAGCTTAAAACAATGATGCAAAATTTCGGTAATGAGATTGTTCATATCAAAAGACAGCAATATCAGAGCAATAGGCCATCTTACCAGCCATCACAGTAGCCTTCATATCAGCCACAATATCAGCCTTACAACAACTATAGGCCACCTGTTCAAAATTTTAGGCCTTCATATCAGAATCAGGGTGCTATGACAGCAGTTAGACCATTTGTTAACCCTGACCCCAATGTTCCATCTACTTCAAGGGCCTTAGTACCAGTTCAACCCCAAAACAATATGGCTCGGGATCCTAATTTGATTCCAAGTGTTGCAGTTTCTCCCTTAGAATTAGCAGCACCAAACTTTGTTGTGCCATAATTATATCAAGTAGAGGCAGAATACCAAGGGCAACAGTTTGGGTATCCACTACAAGGGGAGGATCCAAACATGGTACAAATTCAGCATGAGGCAACAATGGTGAATTAGGAAGTAGCTGATCAAAGTTTAGTTAAGACTCAGATAGAACAACCACCTATATCAGATGATCTAGTGGCTGTTGTACTAACGAGGTCAAAGAAAAGGGCAATTGATGATGTGCAGGAGGTAAGAGAAGCTGTTAATGTTCCCAAATCAGTCCCTATCATTGCAAATAATTTTGTTTCAGCTTTCCCATCAAAAGAAAACAATTTTAATGTTGCTGCAAAATCTGATCAAATTTTAGTTCAGAAGGTACAACCCAAATTAGGGGCAGTCCCATTTAATATTGTTGATCATATGAAAAAGTCACATGTTACTATGACTATGTGGGATTCAGTAACCATTCTAGGACAAAAGGATATGCTAGTTAAAGAGCTTTCAGGCCTACAGATATCACCCAAAGGTTTAGATTTGGAGCAAAATAAGGTGAATGTTGTTTTTACCAAATTTGAATCTCAGATTAAACAAATTCAATCAGATCAACATGTTCAGAAATCAGGACAACAAGGTAATACAGTTGGTAAAATGGTTCAGAGTCAGGTACAAGCAGTCAAGCCTCCTCCATTTTATCTTTCATTGATTATTGGTGACTCTTTAGTGCATAATTGTATGGTGGACAGTGGTGCAAGCAGCACTGTCATGCCCAAAAAGATTGCTGAAAAGTTGGGTTTGTCATATGAGCCAAGTGTTAAAGGAGTGTTACAATTAGATGGCTCATCCACCAAAACTATTGGACTGATCAAGGACTTAAAAGTCACTTTGCATGCATGCCCAGGTGTTACTATTTTACAGGATGTTATGGTTGTTGATTTACCACCATACTTTTCCATGTGTCTTTCTAGAGACTTTACATCTAAGATTGGAGGTTATCTTTCAGTTGATTGGTCTTACCTCATCTTCAGAACAAGGTATGGAACCAAAGTTACTATAAATTTAAAACCTCTTTCTAATTTTCATGTTGAGCCACACATGCCAAGCATGGAAAATGCAAATTGTGTTATCTTAGATGATGAGCTTGAAGAAATAGACAGCCAAAATCTCCATGAACTAGAAGGTGTACCAGATTTGTTTAAGGATGAACTAACAAGTGAAATGTATGAGTTATATCCTTACAGAGAAATAGAAGAAAAAGGCCTTGGAGTGTATTGCATTCATGAGAAAAATAAGCAAATTCCAACAATACAGAAGGAGAATCAGGAAGACAATGGAATTTGGAAATTACATTTCGATGGTTCAAAAAACCAGCATGGTTCAGGAGCTGGTTTAATGCTGATTTCACCCTCACAACAAAGGTATTTTTCTACAATCAAGTTTCAGTTTGCTTGCTCTAATAATGTTGCAGAATATGAGGCACTTGTTCATGGTTTGGAGTGGGCTAGAAAGAGAAATATTGATAAATTACAGGTATTTGGGGACAGTGAGCTTGTCACACAACAGGTAAGAGGGCTAAGTGCATGTAAAAATTTGCATATGAAATCATACAGACAACGTGTAATGGATATCATAGATGATTTCAATGCTTTTAATATTCAAAGTGTCCCTAGGACCAAAAATCAGCATGTTGATAGACTTGCAGCTATAGGCTCACAGTTTGATGTTATTGCTGATATTACTGACAACAAATTACAACCTTATATTAGAGTTGTAATAAGGCCTTCTGTACCAGATAATAATACACATTGGCAGGTTTTCAATGATGATGCACATATAGTCAGATTTCTGTAGGATGAAGCTGAGTTTTCAGCCCAGAATCAGCAAAAAATGTAAACCAGATATGGAGATCAGATCATGCAGTTGAAAACCAACAAGATTCCTAAAGGCCTTGTTACATTGGAATCAATTTTTGGGGAAAATGATGCTGTCAAATAGAACAGATCAGTGCTGTCATCAATTCAAGATCATTATGAGTCAGTATAGATTATTGAAGGCAAGAGCCTTAACCTTGGCAAGGTACGTACTCAATTTGAGGAACAATCATTCATTGATTTATCTAAAGAGTTTGCTGATATTTTTGCTTGGGAATATAAAGATTTGAAAGGGTTTGATCCCTCATTAGCCCAACATACTATTGAATTAGAACCTAACTCAAAGCCAGTTAGGAAAAAGCAAAGGCCCATCAATCCTAAGCTTGAGCCTTTGATGAGAAGAGAGTTAGATAAGTTAATTGAATCAGCCATCATATTTCCTATCAAGCACTCAACTTGGGTAGCTAATCTTGTACCAGTTAGGAAAAAGAATGGGGAAATAAGGTTGTGTGTAGATTTCCATGATTTAAATCAGGCTTCCCTTAAAGACCATTATCCACTTCCATCTATGGAGCAGATTTTGCAGCTTGTTGCAGGTTCAGAAAGGTACTCTCTTCTTGATGGATACAGTGGTTATAATCAGATCCTAGTTAAAGAAGAGGATCAGTTCAAAACAACATTTACTACTAAGTGGGGCACCTTTGCATACAAGAAGATGCCTTTCAGTTTACCCAATGCAGGTGCTACATTTCAGAGAACAATGGATATGGCCTTTCAAGGTATTATCAATAAGTTTGTGTTGGTTTATTTGGATGACATAATTTTTTTTTTCTAAGAATGCAGAAAAGCACTTGATGCATCTCAGATCAGTCTTTGAGAGGTGCAGAGAATATGGGGTTTCACTTAACCCAAAAAAGTGTGTGTTCTCAGTCAATGAGGGTAAGCTGCTTGGCCATGTCATTTCAAAACAAGGTATGTAGATTGACCCTGAAAGAGTAAGTTCTATTATTACTCTCCCTCTACCTAAGCATAAGAAAGCACTTCAAAGTTTTTTGGGGAAAATCAATTTCATAAGAAGATATATTTCAGATTTTGCTACTTTAGCTAAGCCTTTGACAGCCATGCTAAAGAAAGATCAGAATTTCACTTGGGTTAGTGAAGGAGTTTCAAGCTTTGCAGCAATCAAAAATGCCATAGCTTCAGCTCCAACACTTATAAACCCTATTTTTTCAAAGGATTTCATGTTATATGCCTATGCTAGTATTGACACCATTTCAAGTATCTTGACATAGTAGAACAACGAAGGCTTAGAACAGCCAATAGCATTTTTTAGCCAAGGCCTGATGGAGTATGAAACAAGGTATTCATTTGTAGAAAAGCATGTGCTTGCAATTGTTAGAGCATTAAAAAAGTTCAGGCATATGTTGTCCAATAACAAGATCCATTTAATGGTTTCCCATCCAAGCATCAAACAATTCTTATTGAACAAGGATATCAGTGGGAAGAGAGCTGGCTGGATCACCAAGGTAATGGAATATGACGTTGATATTAAGATTACCAAGTTAATAAGAGGAAAATGGCTTTGTGAGCATTTGGCTCATGCTTTTCAAGAAAGAAAAGATGTTGTTCTAATGTTGCAGCTTGAACCAAATGAGACTCAGGAAAATCAGCCCTCAGATTGGCTGCACAACATGATCAGATACATTCGATATGGCACCTACCCACCAGGTTTGGATAGCACTAAACGTAGGTATTTCAGATTAAAGTCTATCCCCTATGTGCTGGTTCAAGATGTTTTATTCAGAAAAGATGTTAATGGTGTCTTATTGAGATGTGTTCAACCAAATCAGATTGAAAAGATACTTGCTGAATTCCACGATGGAGAAAGTGGTGGTCATTTTTCAGCAAGAACAACCACCCTCAAAATCATGAGAGGTGAATATTATTGGCCAGAATTATTTAAAGATTGCCATGCATGGGTTAAGAAGTGTAAGAAATGTGCATTTTTCACAGGTAAAGAGAAGTTAGCAGCACTGCCACTTCAGCCCATTTCAGTGGACCAACCATTTATGCAGTGGGGTTTAGACTTTATTGGTATGATCAATCCACCTTCCAGCTCAGGGCATAAGTGGATTCTTACAGCTACAGATTATTTTACACGATGGACTGAGGTAGTAGCTTTGAAGGAGGCAAACGAAACCAATGTTATGGATTTTTATGAAGGTTTGTTGACCAGGTTTGGAGCCCCTTCTACTATTATTTCAGATAACACAAAAGCTTTTATTAGAAGTAAGATCAACTCTTGGGCTGTCTTGAATGGAGTTTATTTAAGTACTTCTTCCAATTATTATCCACAAGGCAATGGCCTTGCTGAGTCCACAAATAAGAATCTTCTCAGAATTATCAGAAGGACAATTGATTCAAATCAGAGGACCTGGAATTTGAAGCTGAAATCAGCTCTTTGGGCTGACCAGATAACCTACAAGAGGTCTATTTAAAACACCCCATACATGTTGGTCTATAGCTTGGAAGCCAAAATGCCTATTTCATTGGAGCTGCCAGTGTTGGAGCTTATGCATCAGATTGATGTTCTAGAAGAAGAACCATTGCAAGTCAGATATGCACAGCTCATGGAGGTACAAGAGGTAAGAAATAAATCATTAGAATCCATACATTTGAATCAATCACAAATCAAAAGAATGTTTGATAAGAAGACTAAGCTGAGGGTCTTCAATGAAGGAGATTTAGTGCTAAAATGGGATGCAGACCGAGCTAAGCCTGGTGCTCATACTAAGTTTGATTCCTTATGGAGTGGCCCTTATGTGATCACAAGTTGTAAGGCTCATAACTCACTCTAGTTGGCCAAGACGGATGGTTTAGAGCTTCCTATCTCTGTCAACGGGATCCATTTGAAGCATTGTTTCTAAACAGATAAGTTGACCTTGTACCATAGTTTCATGCTTTCCTCTAAGTGCTTATGCACATGTTTCAGTTTAGTTTTTGCTTCCGTAGGTGGCTTTTCCAGATTGGAAAGCATAGGTTAGATAGTTTCCCTTCCTCCAAGTGAATAAATGCACAGTTTGTTCATGGTTTATTTTTTCAGCATTGAGGATTTTCAGCTTTAGAATCAATCAGAGTGACAATTTCAGGGGCAGTGTCCGTTTTGGTTCAGTTAAGTCATAGAGAGTCTGGGTTCTCATTGTTTAGCAATCAACCAGTGCAGTCGATTCGCCAAATATGTTGACCATTTTTGGTCATCATAAGTACGGGGGACTTGAAATTTTTATTAGTTAAACATTAGGGCATTTCAGTTGCAAATTACAGAGATTGAGTTCATTAAGTTGAGTTGATTACAGATGAAGGTGATTAGTCAGAATTTGAAACTAGGAATGTTGTCCCCAAACAAAGAGCTGGTTACATAAATGGAAATCTCTCATTTATCTTCATCAAGCTTCACGAAGGATCATATGACAACTTGATGAGGATAAACGTATTGCAGTTTATGCAATCAGCTAATCATTTCAAAACTGCATTCATAGTTGTAGATTTCAAATAATCAACTTCACTCTATTATGTTGTGCTCATCAGATTTATTTCTTTGTATTCATTGAAGTTGTTTGTGATTCATGAAATTACATCCATCTATGTTGTCATAAAAATGTTACAAGTGACTCTTTTTCTTCTATCTCCATCAAGAAAGTACTGCCACCCAAATAGTGACAATAATGTCTGAATGGAGATAGTAGGGAAGAGTCAAAATGAAGAGCATATGCTTAATGCAGTAAAACAACATACAAGGAGGCACATCTCATTCAATGGTTTCTTACTGGAGTTACAAGTATTTATTTTAAGTTTATCTCTTATATTAATTCATTTGATTGAGATATTGAGTTGCTTACATCATTGTACAATCAAAGAAAAAGTTGAATGCAGAAAGAGATAGTCAACTCATTATTTCAATTTAATGCTTTATTCATAAGAGATTACAAGTTTTCCCACACAAGCCGTGGGATGTGACTAAGTAACAACATCATATACATGGAAAAGAGAATATTGCATGTGCTAAAGAATAAGAGTAGAGGAGTAAAAGTGAACCCATCATTGCCTTTTCTATCTTCATTCCCGCTCCACATCATCTGCATCTCCAGTTTCATCTTCCTCTTCATCTTCATCTCCATCTTCTTTTCTCATCACCTGTAAGATAAAGAGCAGTACCTGTCAATTCTAAGCTCCGGGTACATTTTTATTCCTATACATCTATTCTAAATCAAATACATCTTCTAAGTTCAATGCATCTAATGGTACTTGAAAGAAAGAAATACAGATAGGACAGACTGGAAATAGAGAGAGCAGGGTGCATAAAGAGAAATCAGTGGCAGAAAGCAATAAAAAGGCAAAGGATTGAAATAGAAAAGTAGAATCTGAAATAGATTACAAAAGAAACAGGATGTGGAGATGACATGAAAAAGAAGTTGAAAACAGTTCACAAAGAAGAATGAAGAAGAAATCAAAATCACATGGATATAAGAGAGGCCAAAAATCCTATATTTTTATAACTTATTTATGAGTTTTACAGGAACAAGTTGCAACATGAGAATGAAAAAAATTAGTTTAACTGGTTAAGAAAGAAGCAGCTACTATTTACTTTCAAGAGAATGGAAAACAAACATCATTTCAAGATGGTTTACAAAAAGAAAGAAGCACCAAGATAAGTCGAGAAAACAAAGCTTTTACAAATCAAGTTGAAAATCTGAAAAGGAGAGAGGAAAAAATTCATTTTGGAAAAAAAATTCCAGAGTCTCCCCTTGTAAAAGTGACTTTTAATTTAGAACAGAATTGAAAATTAATGCTTTATAGGCTACTACATGCTTTATAAGATATTTGAGCTTCAAAAGAAATGATAACAGTCAACAAAAAGTATATGTTTCATCATTACAGAGTTCATATTATGATCAAATGGAAAGATACAAATATTTCAAAAGTTCATCAAGTTGCAGCTATTCAAATGATTTTCTCTCCAAATTCAAGTGTGAATTAAGCCAACTACTTCACAAGTTGCTAATGTGATCAAGCAAAGAAATCATGAACAAAACTCAGTACAAGTTCATAAAAGGCAATAGAGATGTTCATCATTTTTTCCATAGACAAGTTGCACTGGCAAAAAGATTTTAAAAAATATTTGCAGAGTCTCCCCTTGCAAAATGGAGTTTTCTAGAACAGAATTGAAAATTAATCTATCAATTACAGTATGCTCACTATTTACATTACAGAAATAAACATAAAATATTTTCTCTCAAAGTGAACAAGTAGGAGTGCTAATGTGATTATGTTTGCAAAAGTTTGGGACAACATGCTACATTCATCTTGCAATACAAAAAGATTGATCTGAACATGTGGCAAGTGAACAATGGAAACAGGCCAAACTTCAATTAAATCAAAATACAAGTTACAGTGAAAAGGACGACATGAATATCAATTACAATCCATAAAAGGCCGAGCCATCAAAAAAGATGGTCATGTTCAAAGGCCGAATGACATAGCCATTCCAAAGATAGTCATATGCATGGTAGATAGCCATAAGTTTACAAAAGATCATTCAATGGGAGCTGAAGTTTTTATTCACAAGAAAACATTGAGTTTTCATTTCATTTCATATTTAACAGTTGCATAAGAGTGTAAAGAATACACGCCATTGGTTTTCACAGGCCAGAGTAAGAAACAATGACTCGTTCCCTTGTAGGCTCAGTGAACTTGAGCTCAAAAGTTGAAGGCCGAAGAAGTCAAATGACAATGAAAAGCCAGCTTCATTAAAACAAGCTTATAAAAGAGCAAGTCATGTACAAAAGTAGGTAAGGGAAAAAATATGAAGCTACAACACGGTTATAATGAAAATATACATATTTCAAAAAAAATGTAGGCCAAGCAAACCAACAATGGCATCCAAAGGCCAAAATGGAAATGTGCAGGTTCGAAGACATCAAAAACCGCCATGTATTCTATAGATTTTGCAAAGCTGGAGAAAATTTGCCAGGGCTTCGCCATGTGAATTGGAAATGTAGAATGGGCTCAACAAAATTCCTTTGCCCCCCATAAGCTCCAACAAACTCGAGACCTAAGTTGGGTTAGGAAATCCAACGAATAAGATCATTTTGAAGTTAATCAAATGGTGAGGATGGAGTCAACAATTCAACCATGATCAATGTAATCGACGGCCCAAACCAAAGTGACAGTGATCCAATGATCTAGATCAAAAGAAAAATCAATGCATAGTACTATACAACATCCAATTTCCAAGATGAAATCAGAGAGATCAACGATCAAGATTCGTTGCCGCCCTTAGGATAAGGCATTCATAAATGCATTCGAAACTAGGGTGCCTGGGTGTTAGCGTCCTTGTTGGGTGCTAGTGTCTAGAGTCAAGAAAGATAAATCAATGAAGATCAGACCGGTCTATGGGGTGTATAAGACCAAAGAGGAAACAAGAAAAATAGAAAAGAGGCCAATGATAGATTTCAATTACTAGTTTTCTCGCTTAGGAATCATATGAATATTGGTATGTGATTAGGACCTAGAAATATACCCAAGCATGTGATTTTGTGTCTACATAAGGAAATTAGGAAGATGGATCATATATGAAGTAGAGATGTGTACAGTAGGATAGATAGCTATGGGAGAGTCACAATATAAACATGTAATAAATTATAGATATCTGTATAAGTGAATGTGCAATGCAGTAGATGAAGTAAATATGATCCTAACATTATTGATGGAACCAAAAAGGGATGAATGAGGATTAATATATAGACCAAAATGTGTAAGTTTATTAGCTGTCGTAGGAGGGTCTAGATGAACTCAGGGATTGTGTCAGCAATAGAAATTACTATAAATAGTAAATAAGACAAAGGGAATAGTATTTTCATTTGTAAATCAAGTGATATCAACTTTAGCTCTTGGTTGTGACCATTTCATGTATATGAGAGGTTACCCTGATGAGATTCAAAAGTGTCATGGAGTCCATAATGACTCAAATGACGGATCGGCTGGTAAGTGGTGCTTTGTTAGACTATAATAGGTCATCGTATAGGAGTTTCAAATTTTTTTAGAAATTTTTTGATATTTGAAAATTTAGACGTTTCTAACCTAAACAGGACTGGTGGGGCTAGTTTCATCCTTAGGATGGTACCATCCTATTCATGATGATATTTTCTAGTTCAATGCGATAATTTTCTTGCTATTAGATGGTTCTGTCCCATATGTGAAAATAAATTTAGTACTTCTCGCAGGGTATTTTTCATGGATGATAAAATAATGTGTGGCTTTATGTGTTTTTTGTGTTATGCAAAAGAATGTACATTCTCGGGAGTTCAACATGGGGAGACATTTGACCACTCTATTTGGATTGGATCTAAAGGAGGATGAGTGGGATTTGTTAGATTGGGCTAGTCTACGGCACGTGACTAGATTGCGAGAGGTTCCCTATAATATGCACTTGATCACAACTCTTTGTAATAGATGATGTGATAATACATGCACCTTTTGGCTCATTGTGGGGGAGATAACAATTATTCTATAGGATGTGTATCTTATCTTGTGATTGTAAATGATAGGGGATCTGGTTCAGGTGATGCCCCCAGTGTTTGTACAGTGACATATGAGAGAAAAAAGGAGGTATTTTAACAAGTTTCTATGCCCATAGAAAATTGACAGTGACTATGGATGATATAGTGAGATCTATGGTTCCGCATTTGCAGAAATTCATTACCATTTTTTGGCCATGGATAGGGGTGGGGTAGCCATATATTATTGCATGTATGATATACGTGAGAGTATTGAGAAACATGGAACTCGTTATGCATGGATTCATCATGTATTAAAACATATATATAGGGATCTATATAGATTTACATAGGAGGAACACTGAGGTAGTGTTAGAGCCATCACATTATTACACGTATGGACGTATGAGAACATTGTAGCAGAAAGGTCCCTAAGTGGGCTATAAATGGACTCAGCATGGCCATAGATCTTTGTGCCAATATGGACTATCCTGAGGAGTTGATGGTTTGATACTAAGGTTTATAGATAGATTATAGATTGGATGGGGCCAAATGATATTATAAGGAGGCCTTATAGAGACTATGGTGAGTGCGAAGATGACCAAGTTGATCTTTTTTGTGTACCTTAGACCATGTTGTTGGAGGATAAATTTCCAGGAGTGGCTGAGATCTTCCAGTATGAGTAGGTTTCACAATAAGTTGGGATATCTCTGGATGTTCCCCCTAAGCCATAAATATGGTAGCAATCAATGTGTACAGTGAGGAGAGTGGGAGCAAGGCCAAGCCCCATAGGATACTAGTTACTCCCAATACCTATGGATGATATGGATCTTGATACATTGCCTATCCACATTGATGATGTAGGGTTCATACCAACTTATACTCAGTGATGGTCCTAGCACAGATGGGTTTTATCATTTCTGATGGTAGTAGATGTTGCAAGAGGGTCACCAGGTGGACCCATAAGAAGAGGAGAGGGTGCAAGAATTAGTTAGCTATGCAAAGTAAAATTAGAACTAACGCCTAGTAGTCCTAAAAAAAAAAGCTAAACTAAAATCTATGCACCATCATGCTTAGAGCTTAAACAAGACTAATCTACCAACATCTTTGCATTAGAACATGAATAAACATCCAAACTAATATGCTAAGCAATTAATCTCTATCTCTATTGAATGTTAATCAATGAAATGAACCTATTTAGATCCTTAGCAATCAAAAGGGTTGATTGTATGTTTGAATCCCAAGGTTTCAAGAATGGAGTCTTGTCAATCCATGGCTACAAGACCATTTGACATATCTCCATATGACTTCAAACTTGGATGGATGAATGCAAGAAATGAAGATAGCTAGCTCCTCTAATGGAAGAATGCTCTAAGATGATAAAATGGCTATAGCTTAGGCTCTATGCTCATTTAGGTGTAAGTAGAATAGGTAAGAGGAGGGCTCCTTATATAGCCCAATGGATAAAAGAATTTCTACATCCCTTTACATGTGGGATAATAGCTAGGTTGATTTAGTTGTGGATAAGGATGGTTGAAAGGGGGTTGAGTCAACATTAGGAGAGTTTAGTTTGTCCTTTAGTGACTCATGGGGTTTGAGGGGATTTATTAACTAACCCAAGTGATTAATTAATAGGTGAGAGCAAGCTTTATAGAAGCTTTTCGAAGAATAATTAGTATGATTTAGGGAATAGGAAGGGTTTAGACTAAATAAATGACGATTTATTTATCTAATAGAAGAGGAAACTTAATTAATTAAGAATAATTAATTAATTCAGTAGAAAGGGGTTTAATTAACAGAAGGTCATTAATTGTCATCTTTGATGGATAGAAGGGTCAATTAATTAGCGTAATGTAATTAATTAATGATGATAGAAGAGAAAGTGTGTTATATTGACGATATGTCATCAATTTGTGGGAAGTAGTATAATTAGCGCAATTTAAGTATTTAAATTGTTGGAGCTAAATTATAGGTGTCTACATTTTCCCCTCTTTGGGGTGGCGTAAGTGACGCCACTTCAAAGATAGTAGACAGGTAAAATTTTGAAGGGGTAGAAGAAAAATTAGTAGAAGTGAGAGATGCCCCCTCGAGTGTCGATGGGGTGATGAAAGAAGGTAGTCGACGATAAAAAAGATGAGAGAAATGGATAGAAGAATGGGTAAGGGAAGGATGCCCCAAGTGACTTATAAGAATAATTTTGATAGGAGAATGATAGAGAAGAAAGAGAGGAAGAAAGTCGGGGAAGAACTAGCTTGCATCCAGTATAGAACAACTTTCTTATCATCATTTTTCCAAGGATCTACATCATCGGTCCTTATTAAAATATAAGCATACGAAAAAAGTAGAATGACATGAAAATCCATACTACGAACAATTTTCCATTGCTAAAAACACCAACTCAATGCAACATACAAAATGCAATGCAATACGAGAAAGTAAAAGATGCCTAACTCCTTGCAACATACATAATGCAATGCAATACAAGAAAGTAAACAAGCTAACCTAACAGAGAAACATAATGCAATGTTTTTGTTATCAAGCTTTGATTCCAACCTATGTGCAAATTAATGACAAGGGTTAAAAGATGGTGCCCCAAGCAAGGATACATGCAAGGGGAATAACAGAGGACACTTGGGTCCTATGAAAAGAAATCATGCACTATGAAAAAGTACCAAACAACTCATTGTGCCCCAGAGTACAGACATAGTAAGCAAACCAGCTTTGTTAATGGAGGTAGATCAAGATGATCTGCGAGTCACACACAAGAACAGGTGAGAACCAAAGAGTGACATTTTGTAGGATGATTTTTATTGTTTTTTATTTTTTAGAAACATATTTGAATGTTTTTGGATTTTGAAAGTTTTCTGAAACTATTTACATGAAGACAAAGAAGGGTGGATGCCCCCATCGATACATGGGATGTACAAGGGAAGAAGGCCATGTGCATGCGCAAGAAGGTGAAGATGTGAAAATTCCCCAGCATTAGATAGGAGTATTCAAAGGCAATCTCTTCATGCAGAAAGGGGGATCAAGGCCATATATAAATGATAGGTTCAATCATGAGAAGGAACAAAGGATGCCCCCAGCGTAAGATGGCCAAGAAACACATGATAGAAAGGAAGTGGAAGATTGTTTATTAAAAGGGGACAAAAGTTCCCAAACATAGAAAAAAGGAAATCCTATACACATGGATGTTCTAAATGATTTTTGAAAAGTGCAAATGTCCAGAAATGAGATGAAAATATTTAGAAGGCGGTTGATGAAAGAGTGATTAGCCCAAGGCACAAATCATGAGACAAGACATGCACTAAAGCAAGAGTTTGAACAAGGTCCAAAAAAACACTTGGTAACATACTAATCCTGTTTACTCATCGAGATCCCATGTGTGCACGTGGAAATGAATTACCTCTTGAAGGAAAGAGTTGATAGACAACAAGTGAAGACACTAGCCAATGTGTAGGAATGATTTAGTTTGAAAGGTGATTTGTGAATGGAGGGTGGAAGGAGAGTCCGTACATTGCTCTGTTGTCAGCCAGGCATCCATAGCCCCAACGGAGATGCATTTCATTCTAATCACAACATTGCTCTACTTCAGTCAGGCATCCATAGCCCCGAGTAGAGATTATTGGAAATACCCCAAGAGAGAGTTATATATCAATTTTATTTTGCTTTTAGCTTTTTCTTTTTGATTATTTGATTTTGATTCTTTTTCTTCCTGAAAACTTATTTCAGCTCTCTTGTTTGACAAGGGGTTAAGAACCACTGATGGCTTGATGGAAGGATATGGAAGTGATTGTGATGATGACATTGGCTAGTGTCAACAAATATATCCAAAATTTCTTCACAACAAGTTTATTAAATGTTGATTGTGATAGGATCTCTAAGAGGTCATTCGTTCTTTAATTTACCAAGGTGATGAAAGACCAAGGTCAAACAAATACCATAGAGATAAATGTCACAAAATGTGTGTGAATAGGCTAACCACAATAACATCAAAGGGATGAAAATGGTGGATGACTTGCAGAGGAATATGAAAGAAAGGGAAGAAAGAACATCCATGTGTATACAATACCTGATTGCAATGTTTGATCTTTGTAAATTTGATTTTGTTTTTGTAATGTTTTCTCATTTTTTCATATTTTTGAATTATTTTATGATTTTTTTAATAAATTTTTGATGGTTATCAGAATTAGAAACATGTCACTCTGCATGATAGGATCCAACAACAATGTTCATGATTTCCTTGATAAGAGAGACTAAGTGCATTTTCTTATCAAGTGTAATATTATCCCCAATCTCGATGATCATGGTGAGCTCACACTCAAAAAATGATTGTGATTTGTTTTGAAACATGGGTTTTGTATGTGGGAGCTTGAGTTCCCTATCCATAGGTTTCTACACTTTGCACCATACTTGATGGGTGCATTGGTGTGCATTTTTGAATCACATTTGATTTTGAATTTTATGGGTTGAGTTGTTGGAGCTTTGGAGCTCTTTGGTGTTTTGGTCTTAGTTTGGTAAAAAACTTGTATGGGTTTCTTATAAGCTAATACATGAATTTTCTGATCCCGAGAAGTGGGAGAAGAATGTGGACATTTAGAATTGATGGGAGGAATGTGAGGAATGATGGTAGGATTTCCCCAATATTTGATAGAAGAATAATGTGATGGATAAAAAGGACATGGTCTGAGAATTGAAGAAGAGGGGCTACCAGAAGGTGAGCCATGAATAGAAGATGAAGGGCTACTAGGATGTGGCCCAAGAATAGAAGAAGAAGGGATGCTAGGATGTGACCCATAGATGTAAGATGATGGGCTACTAGGATGTGGCCCAAGAATAGAAGATGATGGACTACCTGGGGGTGACCCATACATAGAAGACAAGGATGGGCTAGATTGGACATGAATAAGAAGACAAGGGGCTAGTTGGTCGTGCCCCAAGAATAGAAGGTAATGGGCTACTCAAAAATGTCCCACAAATAGATAAGGGAGGGATACTAGAAGGTGACCCACACCTAGATGAAGATGAAGGGATACTTGGCATTGACCCCATAAGAGATTGTGATTGAGGAATTGTGATAGATAAAGAAGTAATTGGGTGATGAGAAGATAGGCCATGGATCAATGCAAGACCCAGGAGTTTCATCATGTAATGAAGAATGTGAAGATGGAAGAATAAGAGGAGGATCAAGTTGCATGATCTGAGGCTCTTCCTCTATTTCTTGATAAAAGGAATCAACCTTTTCCTCACAATACACAGGACATCGAAGTCTAAAGAGAATCCTTGCTCGTAATCTGTTAGAGGAATATCTTCATGTGCCCCTATAAATGCCATGATTGTTTCTTCATTCTGAAAGAAATCAATTGGTATGGGTTGTTGATCGACCACCAGGGGTTTGATTGGATGAAAAAAGGGCCAACTGGTGTGAAATATTGAGAAGACGTTTGATGATGATTGATAGAAGAAGGTGACGTAGGGGGACAAAGTAGACATGGATCTAGATGTCTCGGGAGTAGAAGAAGGTGGTGTGGTACCTACCTATAAGATGGTATATCATGGAGGAAACTAGTAGGATTTCAGTCCAAATTCTATAGATTGCGACGTAGGAGTCGATTCAGATGATTGACTAGAAGGACTTTGAGTCATACAAATCTTCAAATAAGGAAGAATTCATGGGGGTGATTGATGAAGAAGGTCCTGCAAAGAAGGGGAGGACCATGATTCAAGAACACATTAGATGAAGAATAACAGGGGTCCTGCGAAAGAAAGGGAGGACCATGATTCAAGAATTGTATTAGATGTTTGATTGGAGGGATTTGGATAAAGAAGTATCTTCAAAGGAAGAAGACGTCATTGAGGTGACTGATAAAAGGGGTCATGTGTAGAAAGGGAGGACCACAACGTAGGATTTGCATTAGACTGATGATGAAGAAGGTCCTGCAAAGAAAAGGAGGACCACAACTCAAAAGCTGAATTAGATGAATCTGAATAATAATTTGGATCCAAATCATCAGAAGAATCAGAGGAAATATTTGGATTGGAATCCTCAGAAGAAGAGGAAATGTTTGGATTAGAATCAGAAGAAGAGTGGGGGGAAACCAAATAATAATTTGGATCAGAAGTATCCAAACCATACCACCGACTATGAGATGAAAGTGGGGAACGGGTTACCCAGATGGGTTCTCTAGCACAAAGAATCAAACAAGGCTTAGTCATGGTGGGAATATTTTGTTGTGAACATATAAACTTTGATTCCTTATTGTTATATGTAAAAGGTACCTTGCAATAATCATTCATTGTTGGCATGTGTTGGGTTCAAAGGTCTAGACCTAGATTGTATGATCAAAATTATTCAAAGTGAAGAAGGTTTCATGTTGATTTGGGCATAACGACAACCAACTAGACATTTCGTAAAGATGGGGATGCTTATGTGATTTTCCAAAAGGGAAGCTAAGGAAAACATACATCATGATGACTCAAGATTGATAATCCAACAAGGTTTGGACAACAAGTTTGGAGGCATAAATGTCAAAGGATTGATCAAAATTTTAGCAACATAAAGGATACAAAGGAAAGATTTCCAATGTTTGATTGATGCAAAAGTTTCTTGATAGGAAATGTTTTTTCCAAGGTTTGAAAGATATGTTCAAAAATGACCATGAACTTTGGAAAAAATAAGAAGATCAAGAGGATCAAAGACCCAAAGGATTGTCCTAGAAATGAGTTTATAAGATGGATAAACACAAGGAACAATCATGCAAGTTCAAAACACAAAGCCAAATTAATGACCAAAGAATAATGAATGATAAAGAATCAATGGATCAAAGTGATTTTCCTAAATGGGTAAGTCAATATGACAAATAAGAAGACAATCACACAAGGTTTGTTTAAACCAATCAATCAATGAGATACTTCCTAAGTTTGTTTTCAAAATGGTAGTTGACGTTTAAGATGATCAACAAAATGTCACCACTTATGTCAAGTTCAAATAAATGAACAAGGCATAAGTAATAACAAGAGGTTGATATGATCCCCAAACAAAGTATACTAAAAGCGAGCTTGAATCCAATCAAGACCTATATCCCAAAAAGTGGAAGTTACGACCATGAACAATGCAACAATACCACTAAGATATGTTAACCAAACTTTTTGGAAAAGTAAGGTATTGATATCAAAATGATATTGATACGACACGCACAAAAGGTAACACTCAACACTTTTCAAAAGTTAAGGTAGTGATTAAAAGAAAACTAGGGCTAGAGTATACCAAGGAATTGTTAGAGTGTGTATAGTGTAACGTCACAATATAGATACTTAGGCCAAGTTTACGAGAAACAAGATGTAAGTACCAACATTGTAGCGATACGATACAAACAAGATAACAGTTCAAAGAAGAATCAAGGTGATGAATTAAGCCTAACTACAATTGATGATCTTGACTTGGGTATCAAGATCAAAAAGGATACCAATGATATGAAAATGTCTCCACACACTTTAGACATTTAACAACTCAGCCGCAAACATGGATGAGCATAAACGGACACAAAAGTGGTGAATACAATCAATTAGCAACACAAGGGTAGTCACTCTTCTTTTGATCAACAAAGTGTCAAAAGAAAGTGAAGGAAGTAGATCAATTGGGGTTGAAGAGAGTTTGGCCTCACTTCGGTAGAGTTTCACCTCACCTTAGGGCAAGTGAAAAACTAAGAAAAAGTAATGCTTCACAATCTTCATGATGAATGATGCATGTATTTGAACTTTAATGGACTCTCCCCTTGTTCGATAAACATGATTTTGATTCTGAGAAAGTTCTCCCTTTGCGATGGCTCTCAACTCAAATTGGTTTTGATATGGTCAAAGTTGGCTCCTGGACAAGATAGCTTCCTAGGTGGTTCACTCAACTAGGTGTCACAAGTTATCTAAATGCAAGCTCAGCTTGCCAAGGTTTCCCAAGGAGTATCCCGGCTTTACTTTACCCCCTTCAAGCATAGTGGGAAATAAATGCATCCATCATGTACTCTCACTAGGGTCACGATATGGATAACTTTGACACTAAATCTCACGTGTATACTAGTCAAGTAGGTGTGCAGAGAACTTCCCATTTCATCCACAAGGTTCCCTCTTGCATGGACTACTTTGGGGTTCCTAGGACCACCCCCATTATTGTATCTTAAGGCTTATGATAAAGGGGTTATGTCCTAGTTAAGCAGATGGGGTGTACCCTTATCCAAACTTGCAAATACAGTCTTTTGATTGTGGTGTGTTTTTTATCTTTTATACTTAATGTGGTTTGCTTGTACACCTTTTGGCAACCTGCACAGAAACTGTATTAGTAGTTTTATTTTTCTCGATCCTTCATTCTTTGACAAGCATTTAGGTCTTGCACGACGGATTTAGTAGTTTTCCATACACATAAAGAGGATGAATGCCATTTCTGATTCTCAAGATCATCCTAAGACACAAGAGAAGAGCATACACGACGTAAAATCCAACTTAAGAAATCAATAATGGAAAATACTTAATTCAAAATGCAAAATATGTTCATCTTAACCAAACTTGACATTCTTTTTAAATGTTTTTCAAAGCAATGAAAGATATAGAAATCATTTCTGATTCCCAAGATCACCTAAAAGGTGTGAGGGAAGAGCATACATGACTCTAATCTTATGATTAAGCATGCAATGTTCATTTAACCCTTTAAACACATCAAATTAGAAATAAACCCTATAAAATAGAAATTAATTAGAAAACAGTAAAGAAGTTAGAATAAACTTTTATGAATTCCCAATCAGACCTCAAAATAGAAGTGTGATGTGTACGCTCAACTTTGGGTGTGTAGACTCAACTTTTAGTGTGTAAGCTCGCCTATAGAAAAATGACAGTAACGAAGCAGAACATGTACCCTCAAGTTTGAGTTTGTTCCTCAAACCTTTGTGTGTACACCAAGCTAGAAAGTGTATGCTCAACTTTGGGTGTGTATGCTCAACTTTCCATTGTGTACACTCACCTATAGAAAAATGACAGTGATAGAGTAGAATGTGTACCCTCAAGTTTGAGTGTGTATGCCCAAAAAACTTTGATAGGTGTGTACACTCAAAAGTATGTACGCTGCACTTAGAAAAATTATTGTTGAGAAGACACAGAATGGGCTAAGTGGGTGCATAAAATGTAGGGCACTGGAAGAGCAGTGGTATTTTGGGAATAAGCAACAGCTGAGCACCATGCATAGTTTAGGCTAATAATAGGATTTCTACTCAGAGTTAACTATAGGAAGTCTATTGTTAGAGCACTTGCATGTTGTGCATCCTATTGTAAAGGCACATGGCTATTATTATCATGTGACCTATTTTTAGAAGTGCATGGGTGGTGAAGGGAAAGTCCCCACCCCTATATATATGTATTATGATTTACACGGTTTTGTGTGTGTGTGTCAAATGTATGTAGAGTTATGTTGTTGGTTTTGTAGAGGGTTTTCTCGCATGACTCATGGAGATACTTATGTAATGTAAGAAGCTTTTGTGTTTTACAGTATTTAATACAATGGTTCATATTGGCTGGATAATGGTGTTGAACATGACTGAATCTGGTTCTTGCATGGTAAATCTTGTTATAGTCATTGTTTAGTTCATCTTACATATATTCTAAGATCTAGATCTGGTTTATGCATTGTGTGTTGTTTACTATTGGTAATGAATCTGAATATACTATATGCACCATCATGCTAACATTCTGTATAAGAAACTCTAAAGAGGGACCTGGTGCCTTTGCATGCTTTGGGTGAGCGCTCAGCTCAGGCTGAGTGATGTGCCAGCATGCCCTAGGTTATTCACAGTAAATTCTAGGCTGCATCATTGGTTCCATTGTCCAGGACCTCTTTTTCAGTTGTTTTTAGGATGTTGCGTGATGAAGACATACTGGTTGACCTTGGAAAGTGTTGAGGAGTGGATAGTAGATCTGGAAGAAGAGTACGCTCAGAGATTCAACATTGGATCTGAGTTTGACGCACGCACATGGGTGGAGAAAAATCTGTATGACTGCTTATATGAGAGCTTCTTTGTTATTTTCCCAATAGAGCTATACGAGTGGTTGGTTTCTTATGCATCTAAAAGGAATTGGAGGTTTCACACACTTGTCTAGATGTAAGAAGAATTTCAGGCTCTCTATGATGTTGATCTAATTTGGACACGTTGTGGATACTTGGTTCTGTGGTGTTCTGAATAGCTATATTTTGGAGTACTCAATTTCCACTTACTCTTTTCCAGAGGTAGCTGAGTTTCAATTTTTACATTATCCCAGGGGAACATATCTGCAAGGAATTCCACTGGCATCAAGATCTTGATGGTAACCCTGAATTTGGAAGAGAAGTTGATGGCTAGCTAAACCCCACCACACGTGGGGGGTAGGAGCAGGTGTGGTGAAGGATGGTGGACCTAGCGGTAGAGAGGAAAAGAGAAGAAAGGTGGCTTAAGTTCAATGAGGCATGCAAGAGGGATTTAGAGAAGCAGCATGAGATTTCAGAATGGATGGCATTGAGGAGAGAGATGGCTCATGAAGGATTTGGAGCTCACGCAGAGGACATGGAGCCAGAGCATCTAGAACTCCCCCATTTGGGAAAGCATGATAGGGAACCCTCATCAGCCTCTTATGAGAGTGTGCCAATAGAGACAACATGGGCCATGGGTGTGCATCTGAATCTACCTGACAACCTAGCCCTTGCGTTTGGTTTTCCAGTTTCTAGTACAACCAGTAGTCAACAAGCTAGTTTGGGTAGTAGAGTAGCAAGAGGTAGAGTTGACTTATCAGCAAGTTCAGGAGTGAATCAAATAGAAAGTACATTTATGGCCAGGGAAGACATCTTCCCTGTTATTTGGAGGACCAGTTGGAGGAACCTTTTCAGGTGCGTCATCAGGTACAGAACACATGTGCACAGAACTTTGGACTCACATCGGGGAGTAGCACAACTTCACAGACTGTAGGAGTTCAGTTTAGCACCACTGTTGGGACACAGGGAAGTGCATCCTCTGGTTCAATTCCTGTTACAGGTGGAGGATCAGGAGGAACAGGTGGCTCAGGATCTGGTGGATCTGGTGGATCTGGAGGCAGGAGGTAACACAGGAGGTTCTGGATCTGGTGGGCATGGTCCTCACCAGCCCCAAAATATTTACATGGAGATGTCACTTCATCTCTTAGAGTATAGGGGAATAGAAGATGTTGCTGAGCATGTCCATATGTGTGAGATACTGTGGCATGTGAAAGGAATTACAACTTCAGAGCACAAGGCCAGTCAGTTTGCAACTACGTTGCAGGGACACACACACAAATGGTACATAGAAGTTTGACCCTGATAGGACTTGTGTGGATTATACATCCTTACAAGATGCTTTCATTAAAGAATTTTATATCCTGAGTTCGAGCAGAAAAGTATAAGCATGCTCAAGGATATCAAGCAGGGCACTACTGAGAGTGTCTGGGAATATGATGCTCATTTCAAAACACTCTTGTCTAAACTATCATATGATATCCATGCAAGTCAACATGCACAGTGGTTCAAGGCCTGATCACACCTTTTAGGAGGGCACTCTCACATAAGACTTATACAGACCCACATGAGGCACTTGAAGCAGCTTTGCACACTGAGGTAGTCGGGAGCATAGACACTGGAGTGAGCCCATTCTTGGAAGCTCAGATTGCAGAAATGGAAAAATAGTTAGAGAAACTATCAGCCAATACAACACATGAGACACACAGTGGAATTTGGTGCACAGATTGTGAAGTAGAGGGGCATACTAAGGATAGTTTTCCTCACAGATCGGTGCACTCCTTGTTACTGGAATGTGAGATATGTCATTTAGACCATGATGCAAGCCATTGTCCATTGTTGCAATGCATGATAAGGAAGAACGTGTCTTGCTACTGTAAAATTTTCTGGTCCACAACTCACAATACTGAAGATTGTAGGTTGATTGATCAGATCCATGATGTCATTGATATTGGTGTATGACAGACTGGAGTTTTGAATAAATCTAAGGATAAAAGTGAGCAACATGATCATGATCACACTCAAGGGCACTATGATCAAAATGAAGGGTGCTTTGAGGGAGGCCATGGTAGAGGTCAAGGATACCATGGTGGATTCAGAGGCTGAGGCCATGGTGGTGGACGAAGTGAGTTCCCTCATGGAACATGTTATACATGTGGATCCCCTGACCATTACAGGTGTGAATGTCCTCAGAACATTACTTGTTCTTTTTGTGGAAAGAATCATAACTATGAAGAGTTCCCAGACTTATATGAACATCTGAGCAAGAAGCACAAACAGGAGAACAAGGGCACAAGGATGGTTAGGATACAACACACCATGGAAAACCAATGGATGTCAAAGTTAGCACCAGATCCTGAGGTAGTACCTGTGAAGATTACTACACACACTGAGGCTGTGCATGCCAGAGAAATGTTGCAACAGAAGCCTACCATTACTAAGGAGGAGGTTTTACATGCAAAATATCCAGACCCTACACATCAGAAGGAGGTTTATCAGGAAACCATGGAGGTACTAAGAAATATGCAGGGTGAAATACAATGTTTAAAGGAACAGTCACAGAAGTTGGAACAGAAGAAGGCAGCTGAGACTTTCCAGTCAGATGTTGATGATCTGAAGGAAGTATGCAAGATGTTGCATCAGGAGAACATTATTCCATTACTAGGGAGTTGGTTAAAAGGAAACACTCTGCACACTGGTATTGAGAATGGATGGAAGATTTTGCATGCTAATCTCCCTCCCCATAGCTTGGATTATGACAAGGAGATCACTCTGAATGTTGTTGTGGATGGATGGATTTTGAGAAATATCTTGATTGACACAGGCACAAAAGTGAATGTGCTTACTTTAGATGCATGGGTTCAGATGGGCAAACCTCCATTGCAGCCATCTTCCAATGTGTTGTATATGGAAAATCAGACTAAGGCCATGCCAATTGGAGTATTGAAGGATGCATCCATTACTATACAGGGGGCCAAGTTCACTGGGGACTTTGAGGTCTTAGCACTTGCAGAAGTGGACAACTTCCCAGCTCTACTTGGGCACCCTTGGTGCTATGCAAATAATGTTGATCTATGGTTCAATAAGGGATATATCAGTTTTGAGAACAAGGAAGAATGAGTTATTATCCCTTTGACAGATGGGAAATCTGCACCTTATGTTGAGCCCTTAAGTGAAGAAGACCTGAACAGAATTTATGTGCACACCATTCGAGATCTGGAAGTGCTTGAGCCATCTAAGGAAGGAATTCTCTAGTGGGATGATGCACAGTCCATCAGTGATACTACAAGTATTTCCTATGAAAATTGGGCACATGGCACTTATGAGATGGTTGGGCACGAGGTAAGAAGCACAGCTGCATGCATAAGTAGGCCACATTGTGTTAGGCGGTTAGGAAACAACCCTGTACCCTGGTACACTGGTGAAGGAAACCCTGAGGTATTCCTGGGAGCCATGGAATTACAATGGAAGGATCAGGTGGACAAGAAGAAATATGTTAGTTTATACCCTATGCAGGATAGTAGTGCATTGGTGGATGGTTCATAGGGATAATATCACATAATGGAGAGAAGTGAAAATTGCTCTATCATCCCGATTTCTCAGGAATAATGTACCTGCTCAAATATGTGAATATCATGGTAATAATCTTGTTCAGCACCACATTCAGCAGTGTGAGAGACTCTGGATAGAGGGGTAGGAAGCTTTACCACCTTCATTGTGGGTGCACAAACTTTATTTCACCTTGCGAGGTTACATGCGTGCTTGGTATGTTTATGCAGAGTTGCATAGAGAGACTGGAAATTGGCAAGACTTGACTGCATAGGAATGATCCAGACTTTTGACTACTTCTCCACTAAACCTCTGGTGAAAGAGGCATTACAGGTTATGAAGCACTTGACTATGGGAGATAGTGCAAAGGCTGAAGAACTCATTCAGGAGTTATTTGGTGAGTCAGACCTAGAAGCGCATTTTGACGAAGTAGATGAGACAGATGCAGAACTGCTTGAGTGTGCTAACCTAGAGAAGGAGAAAGGAAAGATGGTCTACATGGTGGATGATGAAGAAGTGGAAAATTTGGACATAGATCATTCAGAGGGTACGCATGAGGTCTTAGACAAGTGTGGATGAGAAGGTGCGCACCTACCATGAACCTGTAAAGACAAAGAAAGTGAACATTGGCATGGATGATGAACCTAAGGAGGCCATAATTGGAGATTACTGGTCTGACTCTGAAGTGGCTAAGATAATTGAGTTACTACATGATTTCCAGGACTTGTTTCCTAGGGGCTACCATGAGTTGAAAGGAGTGCATGAATCTTTGGGTGAGATGAAAATTAAGTTAAAGGAAGGTGCACACCTGGTTAGGAAGAGACCTTATAGGATGAACCCTAACCTACACATAAAAGTTAAAGAAGAAATTGACAAGATGTTGGAATCTGGCATTATTGAGCCCATAGAGGAATCAGAGTGGGTTAGCCCTATGGTAATCAACATAAAGAAAGATGGAAGAATCAAGATTTTTGTGGACTACAGGGAGCTGAATGTTGCATGTGTGATTGATCCTTTCCCTACACCATTCACTGAGGAAATATTGGAAGGCATTGCAGGGCACAAAATTTACTCTTTTACAGATGGATTCTCTGGGTATCATCAAGTAAGAATTGCTAAAGAGGATCAAGAGAAGACAACTTTCACCACTGAATGGGGAATTTTTGCATACATAGTGATGCCCTTTGGATTGAAGAACGTGTTTGCAGTATTTTTGCACATTGTTGTTCAAGCATTCCAGGATTTTATTCACAAATTCTTGCAGGTTTACTTGGATGATTGCACCATGTATGGGCTCATCAAGGATCATTATGACAATTTCAGGTTAATTTTTGAGAGGTGCAGATAGTTAAGCATCTCTTTAAATATCAAGAAGTGTGTATTTGCTACACCTTTTGGAACTCTACTAGGGCATATCATCTGCAAGGAGGGTTTGTTAGTAGATCCAGCTAAGGTTGCAGTCATTTTAGGCTTGGAGGAACCCACTAGTCAGAGTGAGGTGTGTGGATTCTTGGGCCACACAGGGTATTACAAAAAATTTATCAAAGGATATGCTAAGATTTCACACCCTTGGAGGAGTTATTAAAAGGTAAAGGGAAGTTCTATTGGGGAGAACCGCAGCATCACACATTCAAAGTGCTGAAGGAAAGGCTTACTACAACACCTATTTTACATTTTCCTTCATGGAATCTACCCTTTCATGTACATGTGGATGCCTTTGGCATGGCCATTGGCACAGTTCTAGCTCATCCTAGAGAAGGTATTGTAGATCATCCTATCTATTTTGCTAGTAGAAAGTTGACTCATGCAGAACAAAATTATACAACTACGAAGCGCGAGGCTTTGTCAATGATCTACACGTTGCATAAGTTCTAGACAGTACTTGCTAGCAACACCTTTTTTTTTCTATACAGATCACATGGCATTGAGATACTTGGTGAAATAAGCCCATTTTACAGGGGCACATATGCCGATGGGTTGTCTTATTCTAGGAGTTTGACTTTATAGTGGTAGTAAAGCCATGTAGAAGTAATTATGGTCCAGATCATTTATCAAGGATTCAATCAGGAGTGGAAATGCAGAGTATTGAAGATACAATGTTAGATGCATAGTTATATAGGTTAAACTACACCCTCAGAATTAGAGGATATTGTTGTCTTTTTACACACAGGTATGGCACCCGAAGGAATGAAGGCCTTGGAAAAGAAACAACTTGCAATTTCATGTTGCACCTTTCATGTTGATCAGTGGTGACTTATACAAACTAGGCCAAGATGAAGTATTGCACTCCAGGTGTGTACTGGAGCATGAGCACATGAAATCATGGAGGAGGCTCATGGTGGTATTGCAGGTGGACACTATGCAGGTGATGCCACCACACAAGATTCTACTAGCTAGTTTTATGGTGGGAAACCTTGTACAAGGATTGCAAGGAGTATTGTAAGGCATGTGATCACTGTCATTACCTTGGAAAACCTGGGTAGAGAGATGAAATGCCTTTGAGGCCTATTTTTAGTGCAGAACCTTTTGAGAAATGGGCAATTGACTTTGTGGGTCCTATTTCCCCAGCCACACAGAACTAGATCACGTTACATCATCACTTGTACAGATTATCTTACAAGGTGGGAGAAGTGGCACCTACAAAGGATTATACAATAGCAATAACAACAAGATTATTGTGGGAAAATATTCTTACCAGGTATGGATGTCCTTTAAGTTTGACAAGTGATAGAGGCACTCATTTCCTTATTGAGACCATCAGGATATTATTGGATGAATTTATGGTTGTACACCATAAGAAAACACCTTATCACCCTCAGGAAAATGGGACTGCTGAGGCTTTTCAACAAGATATTGAGCCAGACTTTGACAAAAATTTGTGATGTTGGAAGGATAGACTTGGGATGATAAAGTTTTGTTGTGCTTTGGGCATATAGAACAACCTACAAATGGTTGAATAAGGAAACACCCTTTCAGTTGGTGTTTGGCACAGAAGAAAATTTTCCCATGGAATTCATGTTACCTTCTTTATGTATTATGTGCACAGGAGGTCTAGCTGATGAGAAAGCATTGGAAGAGAGAATTGACAAGTTGATACAACTAGATGAGAGGAGTGCTATAACACGATGGAGTCAGAAGCAAGAAAAATCCAGGAAGAAGGCATGGCATGATAGGCACATCAGGGACAAGAAGCTTGAGGTTGGGTAGATGGTACTTCTTTATGATTCAAATTTTATGCACCACCCAGGAAAGCTTAAGGTGCATTGGTTGGGACCGTATGTTATCACTCATATACTTGACTCAGGTGCTTGCCAGCTAGAGGTGCTTGATGGAACACAGGTTTCCCAGTTACTTCAATGGGAGTAGGCTGAAGCCCTACTATAAATAAGTCTTCTTGGTGTTTGTAATAAGGTAGTATTTCCATTTAGATTAGATTTCCCTTACTGTATTTCCTTTAGATGTGTTTCCTTCATCGTCGCTATGCTTTGTCAATTTAGTTCAGTGTTATGTGTAATAAGCACATTTGCACACCAGAAGCTGATTACAATCTCAAGTGTTTTTATGCACAGAGGACTACACATACCCTTAGTGTGGGGTGGATAAAGAAGGTTAGTCTGGTACAGAAAATAAATAAACTCACGGGTGTCCATAAAGGGAACAGGTTTTGAAAAGTGATGAAAACTTCAAGAGGATTGCTCAAAGTTAAAGACCACGCATAAGGCGGTGAGCACTCAGTATAACTCAAGGAGGCTGCAACATTTGAGACTACGTATGTTTGGGTCACATTGGATAAATACTTTGGCATAAGGAAGCACAGGTAGAGGAGATCTGTGACAGATAAGTAGTGGCGCACCAGAAAGTTATGACTGAGGTGCCAAAGTTTGAGGCACGAGAGATTGGGGCATGGGACAAAGAGGCACAAAACGTGCTCAAAGGGAATTAATACCATGTATGGTGGTAGGTGGAGAAATTAATGAAGGGGATTTTTGAAACTTGGTTTAAATCCAAGTGTTTGCAATGACATTTGTTACCTTGCGAGTTCGAAGAAAATTGAGAAGTGTGAAGAAGAGCTGGAGATGACGAGCACTCTGTAGAGTGAGTAAACCTGTCATGTTTCGAAGCACATTGTTGAGCATCTAGGTACAGAAGAAGGATTCAAGTGGTGGTGCATGTGCGCGATGGGAGGGTGACTTAGGTTTCATTTGCATGATAGCTAGGGTTTTCATTCACACTCACAGGATTGAAAGGAACGATGGCACCACAGAGGGCTCCAGTTGTGGAGAAGGAGGTTGACGACCCAACAGAGGAGTGGTTGGTTGAGATGTTATATCTAGAAGAATTTATTGAGGGGTGGCCATGGAAAACAAAGATTACATAGTGTAGGGTTTCAGAAATCAACCACCACACTGAGAAATGCCTGAAGGACATCACAACAAAAGTTTACAGGAAGACAAATCAGTGGTTGGCGGATGACACTAGGGTTTTGGACACCTCTATGAAGAAATTACTCGAAAGCATGGGGGTCATGAAAATTCTGGAGTTTCCCTATTTTGGGAATCCCAAGTAGTTATATCAGTGGCTCATGTCATGCATCCATGAAGACTTTTTCTACTTCGTGGGTAGGAGAATGAGGATCACCACCAAGTTGATTGGGAAGGTGACAGGGTTGCATGACTCGGGCTCAGAGATCACTGGAGATCTATCAGATGATGAGGGAATTGATGCCACAACAGCTCTACATCAGTATAAGAAGGGGGGTCGAGCCTTCAAAGTAACCAACATTGTAGACATGGCCACCAGGGTTGCAACACACTTGACAGGAAGCAAGTTGGGTGCCACTGAATGGTGGAATGAGGTGAATATGTGTTGGTTACATATAGCACACAAAATGGTCAACAAGACATATTACAACATTGTTGGGTACATCACAGAAATCTTGGTGAATGAGGCACGCATCTAAGAAGATAAAGGTGAGAAGATTACTTGGGGTGCAATCCTATTATTGATTGTATTTAGTGAAATTGGAGTACCCGACGGACCTAGGGAGAACATCTGGGAGTTTCCGTTGGAGAATAAATCCCCAGCAAAGAAATTTTCCAAATACACTCTACGCGGAACTATTTCTAATGCATATAAGGAGCACCTGGGAAGGTGGTTCAGGAGATTGTGTAGGGTGTTTGAAGGAGAATGGTGTATTCCACGTGAGCTGCCCAAAGTACTGAATGGAGAAGCTGAGTTTGCAGTCTACCAACACTTCAGCTTGGGGTGCTTCCATATGCAGTCAGGTGGTAAGAGCCCATGGTGTAAGTTTCCCTTTGCTTTTACTGCCAGATATTTCAAGGAGTCAGTGAACAGGTTCCATGATGCATGTAAGCTCTAGTTTGACATGGACAAAGTAGACACAGATATCCACATTCTGCACAAGACTTATGTATGGCCAGGGAAAGAGGCCTATGTGGAAACCATGGAATCAGGAAATGTGGACATCACACTAGAGAGTTTGGTCGTAGGAAAAATTGAACCCGCGCACATGTACATTTATCTGAGGCCAAGGTTCAAGGATGGAAAGGTGGTGAAGGGTGTGGATATGACACTCCCAGGACCTCTAAAAAAGGGGCAGACTGTGGGAACATCAAGGAAAGTTGCATCTGCACCCCCAACCCAGGAAGATCCAGTGGCTACAAGGTTAGAGAATGTCCTAGAGCAGGAGGAACCAGAAGACAACGTTGGAATTGTGCATACCAGAAGAGTTCTGTGGAAAAGGCACACATCCAGAGACACTGGCGCAGGGACTTAAAATTTGATAAGAAGATCACCACACGTAACTCCTATGAAGAATGAGGAAGAAGAAAGGAGAAAGCACCAAAAATATGTTCCTGTAAAGGATAGTGAGGAGGAAGAGTCCCCTCAACAAAGCACACAGAAGAAGGAGGACACCCCTAGCATTGAGATGTAGGAGGATGAAGATATTGAGGACCCAGTCATATATGAAACCATTGAAGATAGTATGAGTACCCATGAGCAACACTCAGGTGAAAGGGAAAGTAATGCAGGTGGGGATACAAAAGTTCTAGAATGCCCCGTGCCTGAAGGAGAAGAGAAAGAGGGAGATGTAAACCATAATGTCAAAGGAATTGTGCAACAAGATGTAGGCATGGTAGTATAGCAAGAAGAGGGCATGTTTATTCATGAGGATGTTGGCGAACACACAGGTGGGCATAATGATGAAGAGGAAGTGGGAACTCAAAATTTGGGCTACTTGGATGACCAAGAAAAAATCATTCACGCCCACTTCCAGAGCACCCTACCCAATATACAATTGTATGGTTGGGATTGGATGGACCCAGAGATGGCCAACACATGCACTCGCAAGTAGTTATCATGGAGCATGCAGACTCACATGGATGAGCCTGACTTTGATGTTTGCAAGGAGGCATGTAGTTCAAAGAAGATGAGGAAGGTGCCACATACATGCACCATATGACCATCAAACCCACAAAATTTCTGATGAACATGTGAGTAACACATTGGTCAAAGTGTCCACTGAAGTAACATGCCGAAATATTGATAAGGCAACAACAGTATGGGTGCTCCTGGAAGATAAGAAAGATAAGGACAGAGAAATCAAATGACTCACCCAGGAGTGGGATAATGCAGTGGCTGAGGCACAAAATGTCAAAAAGATGGCCAAGCAGATTGCCGATGAAATCTTGCAGAAAAGGCCTGATTTTCAGAAGAAGGTGCCAGAGGAGTTCAAGTCAGAACTACATTACCTCCATACAACAGTTCATTTTCTTTTAGAGGACAAAACCAGTACACCTCCCTAAACCAAAGGATGTTGCAGAAGAAGCATCAGGGCCAAGGCTTCATTTGCAAGGAAGATATCTAGCTATGAGGTTGTTTTGCAAGCCATAAATAATGAAACGAAGAAGGAAGATATAGTATTGGCCATGTGTATAGCACCTGATAACTTAATACATGAAAGGACAAAGGAAGAGGAAAATGAAGTTCTACAGGAAGCAAAGGATGAAACACTCGGGTGCACACAAAATGAGTTACCTTGGTAGAGAAAAAATGTGATGCACTGGATGCTGCAAGGAAACAACACATGGATCAGATCAAGGGCATTGGGAAGCTCATTTCCACAAAGGTGGATGTCATGGAAGGGATGGTCTCAGGTATGGCCAACATCCTTAGAATTTTGAAAAGTGAGGGTGGAAACATGACTCTGGATGAGTTAGATGGCATCGTTGTGGACATCCCTGACAAGGAAAATGCAACACTTAAGGACTGGTATGAATTTGAGGGAGAAATTCAAAGTGAATATCCAGAATTCATTCTTCCAGAAGAAGAAAAGGGTACACAATAAGATGACTCACCATATTCTTTATTCTTTGTTCTTTCATTCATTTATCCTATATTCTTTGGAGCGACAAGGTGATTACCCATTTTTGGGGTGATAATCCATTTTAGTGTGGGGTAATGTTGGATGGACAAAAATGGCCTAAGTGTTAGGCATGAAAATGTAGGGCACTGGAAGAGCGTGCGGCACTACAATATATCTAAAGTGCCCAGGATCAGGACTTAGTTGTTTCTGTTTTAAAGGCTATTTTTGGAGTTAGTGTGTTGAGCACACAAAGACATGAAGACTTGTGGTCCATGCAATGGTATTTTGGGAACAAGCAACAGTTGAGCACCATGCATAGTTTAGGCTAATAATAGGATTTCTACTCAGAGTTAACTATAGGAAGTCTATTGTTAGAGCACTTGCATGTTGTGCATCCTTTTGTAAAGGCACATGACTATTATTAGCATGTGACCTATTTTGAGAAGTGCATGGGTGGTGAAGGGAAAGTCCCCACCCCTATATATATGTATTAATTTACATGGTTTTGTGTGTGTCAAATTGTAGAGTTATGTTGTTGGTTTTGTCACACACTTGACTCATGGAGATACTTATGTAATGTAAGAAGCTTCTGTGTTTTACAGTATTTAATACAATGGTTCATATTGGCTGGATAATGGTGTTGAACATGACTGAATCTGGTTCTTGCATGGTAAATCTTGTTATAGTCATTGTTTAGTTCATCTTACATATACTCTAAGATCTAGATCTGGTTTATGCATTGTGTGTTGTTTACTATTGGTAATGAATCTGAAAATACATGTGCACCATCATGCTAACATTATGTACAAGCAACTCTAAAGAGGGACCTAGTGCCTTTGCATGCTTCGGGTGAGCACTCAATTTTTTATGTGTACCCTCAAATTTTGATGTGTACACTCATTTTTTGGTGTGTATGCTCCCCTGTCATTTTTTTGTACACCAATACCTAGAGATAACATCAAAACACGGGAACTAACATAGACAACTTCAAAAACCTCAAATTTTGGCATGTTAGCTCAAAATTGACAAGAACCCATCTAAATTACATCTCTAAGAAAAACTCAACACATGTAAAGTTAATAAAAATCATAATAAATTCAACATTAATTCACACATGTGCATATCAAGGGTTAGCCAAAAATTGAAATAACAAAAAAATTTGAACCCAAATGCTAAGGGACTAAGGATCTCGTACCACCGGGCGTGCCAAATGTGTGCAAGAATTAGTTAACTATGAAAAGAGAATTAGAACTAACACCTGGTAGTCCTAAAATAAAGCTAAACTAAAATCTATGCACCACCATGCTTAGAGCTTAAATAAGACTAATCTACCAAAATATTTGCATTAGAATATGAATAAACATCCAAACTAATATGCTAAGAAATTAATCTCTATCTTTATTGAATGCTAATCAATGAAATGAACCTATTTAGATACTTAGCAATAAAAAGGGTTGATTGTATGTTTGAATCCCAATGTTTCAAGAATGGGGTCTTGTCAATCCATGGCTATGAGACCATTTGACATATCTCCGTATGACTTCAAACTTTGATGGATAAATGCAAGAAATGAAGATAGCTAGCTCCTCTAACGGAAGAATTATCTAAGATGATAAAATGGTTATAGCTTAGGCTCTATTCTCATTTAGGTGTAAGTAGAATGGTAAGAGGAGGGATCCTTATATAGCCCAATGGATAAAATAGTCTCTACATCCCTTTACATATGGGATAATAGCTAGGTTGAGTTAGTTGAGGGTGACTATGGTTGAAAAGGGGGTTGAGTCAACCTTAGGGGAGTTTAATTTGTCCTATAGTTACTCGTGGGTTTTGAGAGGATTTATAAATTAACCCAAGTTATTAATTAATAGGTGAGAAAGCTTTCTAGAATATTTTAGAAGAAAAATTAGTATGGTTTAGGGAATAGAAAAGGTTTAGGCTAAATAAATAATGATTTATTTATCTAATAGAAGATGAAACTTAATTAATTACGAATAATTAATTAAATTTAAGTATAAAGGAGTTTAATAAGGTTGTTAATTGTCATCTTTTCTCGATAGAAGGGTCAACTAATTAGCATAATGTAATTAATTAACTACGATAGAAGAGAAAGTTTTCCATATTGATAATATGTCGTCAATTTGTAGGAAGTAGTATAATTAGCACAATTTAAGTATTTAAATTTTTGGAGCTAAATTATAGGTGTCTAGAGTTACATAATCATTTAGAGGAGCAGTGTTCTTGAGAATAGAGGTGGAGGTCAATTGGTGAAGCCTCAAGTTCAAGAGCTCCCATAGTTATATATAGTAGTAGTGATGATGATGCATGATGTATCTTGGAGAGGGTATTTCCCCCCAAATTTATGTATTAAAAAAATTGAGATATATATATATATATATATATATGATGAGATAATTTTTGTGTATTATGTGATGATGTGTACTTTGTGTGTGAGCATTAGATGATTTGATATTATGACATTATCGAGCTCATGATTGAGGATGGTTATATATTTTACTTTGTGATGATGTCATAGAATAGATTACACATGGTGATAATATAGTGATTATAGTAGTATGTTGAGGATTATAGCATAATGATTATAATAGTATGATGATGATAGCAATATAATGATGATCAAGTTGTGCCCATAACATATATATAACAAATGATGATGATAACTAGATAAAGGTTAGTTGCATGTTAGTTGTGTGTTGAAAGTGTAGAGAAAAAAATCAAATGAATTCATATGTGTGTGGAATCATATAGTAATGAAGAGCATATTATATCTACCTAGATATAAGGAAATGATTGCGCACAAGCAATTCAAGTGATGTTAATGTAGTATCATAAGAAAAAGTGACAAATGATAAGTCCAAAGTGATCATAGCAACACTAGGAATATGTGAATCATGTAGTGGTGAGTGGTGATCCTTTGGGACCTATTTAGCCTTGATTTGAATGACAAGTGGAGTATTTTTCTCATGTGTACTCAAATTCGATAAAGGAATATAAAAAATAGCCTTATGAGAGCGAGGGGAATTCAAAGTAATAGATTTAGGTTTCTAGCATTGTGTCATGGGAGAATGTGATCGATCATAATGGTGTGCAAGAAAATCAATAGCACCCTTGTCCTCAAGAAACTTAAACTTATTATGAAGTGCATAATAATCATTGTCTTTGTCCATTAATTCTATGAAAATTATAAAATGGTTGGTTATGATTCTGTTGCAACTAATAAGGAAGAGGATGCTCATTAGTAGGTAATCAAGTAAAGTGTGTGATGTTAGGTTGTGGAGCCTATTTTCATGTGAGAAAGTGTTGAAGACTGTACACTAAGAGTACTATACACTTTCCACAGTTGTCTCACCGGGGTTCAAAGCGAGGGTTCGGGGGCACAGCCCCCGAAAAAAAAATTGGCCTTAAAACGTGCCCAATATACCGGGAAATGTGTTTTTCTCATATGGGTGAGATTTTTGACCCATATGTTTATGGGACGATTTTGGCCCATGGTTTTAATACCCACAGTTTTCTAAAATTACTTAAGTAGTTGTCTACTTATATGGTTTTATGCATATGGTAGGTATAATGTAACATTACATATGTGTTTTGAATTCAGGTGTGAATTTTGTAGAGTTTTTTTAGCATAGCTCCAAACAGATCTGGGTATTGTATTGAGAGAGCGGTGGCTTGTAACAAAATCTGAGCAAGTGATTCTTGGTGGATGTAGCCCAAATTGGGTGAACCACATTAAATATTGTCTCTTTATGTTGAGTTATTTTATTCTGCACTTTTATTTGAGATCTGTAATATTTTCTGCATATTAGTTTCTACTGTTGTGATTCTGTGAGGGATTATTCCACATATTTTATCCCTTATTTCCTAACAATTGGTATCAGAGCCTAGTTTGGTTTTTTGAAGTGTTGAATCACATGGAAAGTTTTATCTTGAGTGGGAGCTATGGTAGATGATGGAAGATCAAGGGTTGATAAATTCAACGGGCAGAATTTCAGTCTTTAGAAGATGTAGATGGAAGATTACCTTTATCAGAAGGATCTTTATATTTTGTTGTCTGAGAAGGTGAACAATCCCTCGAGCATGATGGATGCGGAATAGGATTTACTAGATAGGAAGGCACTTGGGACAATCCGGCTGTGTCTTGCATCTTTGGTATTATTTAATGTTTCAAAGGAAAAGACTACAAAAGAATTGATGGATGCATTAGGGAAGTTGTATGAAAAACTCTCTGCCTCAAATAAGATATTTTTAATGAAAAATTTGTTTAATATGAATATGTCTAAGAATGGTTTAGTAGAAGATCATTTAAATGATTTTAATATAATTGTAAATATGCTAGCTTCAGTTACAATAGAATTTGATGAAGAAGTTAGGGCTTTATTAGTTTTTTGCTCTTTACCTGAGATTTGGAATAGCCTGGTATGGCAGTAAGCAACTCGGTTCTAGCTAACTCAAAGTTTTAGTTTGAGGATGTTGTAGGGTTTATTCTAAGTAAGGAAATGTGAAGAAAAAGCTCTGGGGAATCTTCTACTTCAGGGAATTCTTTGACAGTGGAAACTAGAGGGAGATAGAATAATAGAGGAAGCCGTGGAAAATCAAAGGATCAAGCAAGGTCAAAATCCAAAAGCAAGATAGTAAATTGGCACTGTGGAAGGTCTCAACATGTAAAGAAGGACTATTGGGAACTTCGGGACAAGAAGAAACAACAAGAAGAAAACAAGGAGGCAAATGTGGCAACAGGTAATGTATGTCAAGATGCTTTGATTCTTTCTTTGCACAATATTATTGAATCTTGGGTTTTAGATTCGGGGGCTTCTTTCCATGTAACTCCACATATGCATTATTTTGTTGATTATGTTCAAGGGAATTTTGGGCATGTTTTTCTTGGAGATAATGAGCCTTACAGTATAGTTGGAAAAGGATCTGTTTGGGTTAAGATGAATAATGGGAATACATAGCTATTGAAGGATGTCAGACATTTGCCTACTTTAAAATGAAATCTAATATCGGCACGCCAATTGGGAAGTGATGGTTGTATTGTGATATTTAAAGCAAAATCTTGGAAGGTTACCAAGGGTGCTTTTTTGGTAGCAAGAGGTAAGAAGGTTGGAAACTTGTATTTAACCTCTTATAGCACTAATGTTTGTAATCTTGTGGCTTCAGAAGTAGATACAACATTGTGGCACTATAGGCTTGGACATATGAGCCATAAGGGCATGGAGATCATAAAGAAGGATTTTCCCAGATATACAGAAATAGGTTTGGAGTTTTTTTAGGACTGCATATATGGGAAACAGAAGCGAGTAAGGTTTCTCAAGGTTGGACCTACAAAGAAAGAGAGTTAGTTAGAGTTGGTGCACTTTGATGTGTGGGGGGCGGCTCAGATATCATCTCTTATGGGTTCAAGTTACTATGTTATTTTTATTGATGATGCAACAAGGAAAGTTTAGGTTTATTGTATTAGAAACAAATATGATTTATTTGAAACTTTTGTTAAATGGAAATCCTTGGTAGAGAATGAAACAGGTCTTAAGATAAAATGTCTCAGGTCAGATAATGGAGGGGAGTATTACAGCAGTGAATTTGATGATTACTGTTCTAAGAATTGAATCTGTAGGAAAAAGACTGTTCCAGGAACTCTGCAGCAGAATGGGATGACAGAAAGGATGAACAGAACAATAATGGAATGTGCTAGGAGCATGAGGTTGCATGCAGGACTGCCTCTTTCTTTTTGGTCAGAAGCAGTGAGCACAGTTGTTTACTTGATAAATAGATGATCCTCAAGTGCCTTGGATGGAAGCATACTTGAGGAGGCTTGGTATGGTAAGAAAGTTGATTATTCATTTCGTAGAGTCTTTATATGTGAGGTGTTTGTTCATATAGACAAGGATGATAGGACCAAACTAGAGGCTAAATCAGAAAAATGAACTTTCATTGGTTATGGTGGTGATGACTTTGGATATAAATGTTGGAGTATTAAGGACAAGGAAATCGTTCGATCTATAGATGTGGTCTTTAATGAGAAAGTTATGTATAATTATTAGTTAAAGGAAAATGGGGAAAAATCTAAGAAAGAATATGCAGTGGTAGAGGATCTTCCAGATGGGAAAGTGACACATGAATTAGTTTAGGAACCTCCTCAACAAGAACCCCAAACTCTTGTATTGAGGAGGTCTTCTAGGGTAAGAAGAGAACCTGAACATTTTTCTCCTTATCTTTATTATTTATTACTCATTGATAGTGGAGAGCCAGAGAGATTTGATGAAGAAATTCTAGTAGATGCTAGGAATAAGTGGGAGCAAGCCATGGATGAGGAGCATCAGGCTCTCATGGAGAACTAGATATGGGATTTGGTGAAGCTATCCGAAGGAAAAAGAGCATTACAGAACAAGTGGGTGTTTAGAGTCAAAGAGGAAGAAGGAGGAAAGAAAATATACAAGACCCGGTTGGTGGTCAAGGGGTTTGAACATAAAAAAGGTATAGATTTTGATGAGATTTTTTCTCCTGTAGTAAAAATGACTTCTATTAGAACTGTTCTAGGAATAGTTGCAGCAGAAGACTTACACTTAGAACATCTTGATGTAAATACTACATTTCTCCATGGTGATTTAGAGGAGGAACTATAAATGCAGCAACGAGAGGGCTATGAGGTCAAAGGTAAAGAGGAGATGGTGTGCAAAGTGAAGAAGAGCTTGTATGGCTTGAAACAAGTTCCACGTCAATGGTATAATAAATTTGATATCTTCATGATGGAGCAAGGTTATATTAGATGTCATTCTAACCATTGCATGTATACAAAGAAATTTGAGGATGGCAGTTATATTATCCTGTGTCTTTATGTGGATGACATGTTGGTTGCAGGTAAAAACATGCAAGAAATAAAATTACTCAAGAAGCATCTAAGTGAATCCTTTTCTATGAAGGATTTGGGGGCAGCCAAAAAAATCCTTGGTATGATGATATCTCAGGATAGGAAGGAATAGAAGCTGAATTTATCTCAGGAAGAGTGCATTAAGAAGGTCTTTGAGAGGTTTAATATGCAAGATGCTAAACCGGTTGGGACTCCTTTGGCAAGCCATTTCAAGTTATTAAAGGAGAAATGTCCCAAGACAAAGCAAGAGAGAAACCAGATATCCAAGGTACCTTACTCATCAGCGATTAGCAGTTTGATGTATGCCATGATGTGCACCAGGCCTGATATTACCCATGCAATGGGAGTGGTGAGTAGATTTATGAGTGATCCAGGCAGAGATCACTGGCAGACAGTAAAGTGGATCCTTCGATATTTGAGAGGGACCATAGGGAAAGTGTTGTGCTACAGTGGATCAGACACCACTTTGTTTGGTTACGTAGATTCAGATATGGTTGGAGATGTAGATAGCAGGAGGATCATGACATGTTATGTTTACACTATAGGTGAGACAGCAATGAGCTAGATTTCACAACTACAAAAGTTGGTGGCTTTGTCAACCAAAGAGGCTGAGTATGTTACTACCATAGAGGAAAGAAAATAAATTATTTGGTTATAACAATTGCTTGAGGAGTTGGGGCATAATAAGGAGGAAGGAAATTTTCATAGTGATATTCAAAGTGCTATACACCTAGCTAAGAACTCTTCTTTCCACTCTAGGATGAAGCATATACAGTTAAGGTACCATTTCATCACGATAGCTTTGGAGGAAGAGAAGTTGAAGTTAGAGAAGATTCATACCATTCAAAATCCTACATACATGATGACCAAGGTGGTCACAAGGGAAAAACTGAAGTTGTGTTTAGCTTTGGTTGGTCTTCACGGAAACTAGTGAAGGGTTGAGAAGCTTGCTTAGAGGAAAACTAGTCTCCAAGTGGGAGATTGGTAGGTTGTGGAGCCTGTTTTATTGTGACAAAGTGTTGAAGACTATACACTAAGAGTATTGTACACTTTCCATAGTTGTCTCACCGGGGTTCGGGTCGGGCCGATAGCCCCTGGTAGTAGGGGTTCGGGGGAGCAACCCCTGGGGAAAAAATGACCTTAAAACATGCCCAATATACCAAGAAACGTGATTTTCTCATATGGGCGGGTTTTTGACCCATAGGTTTATGGGACGATTTTGGCCCATGGTTTTAATACCCAGGGTTTTGTAAAATTTCTTAAGCAGTTGTCTACTTATATGGTTTTATGCATATGGTAGGTATAATGTAACATTGCAGATGTGTTTTGAATTCGGGTTTGAATTCTGTATAGTTTGTTGTGCATAGCTCCAAATAGATATGGGTATTGTATTGAAAGAGAGGTGGCTTGTAACAAAATCTGAGCAAGTGATTCTTGGTGGATGTAGCTGAAATTAGGTGAACCATGTTAAATATTGTCTCTTTGTGTTGTGTTATTTTATTCTGCACTTTTATTTGAGATTTGTAATATTTTCTACATATTATTTTCTACTATTACGATTATGTGAGTGATTATTCCGCATATTTTATCCCTTATTTCCTAACATGTAAAATATCATGAGACCTATCAGAATGAGAAAAATATAATGGTTCGTTCTTACGAGGGGGGGTAAAGCATGGTGGAGGTCTATGTAGAGGTGAATGGAAATGTGATAAATTACTATGTGACTTGATGAAATTAAATATAGAATATAAACACTACTTATTAAATAGATATAATAGTATTCAAGAAACATCAGTCAAAGGAAATGCATGCAATAGTGATAGATAGGGTTTGGAGAGTGAATCGGCTTGTATTTATAGGTTTGAACTAATTTTGGACAGAAGACTGACCTAGAAGGGCCAATTCTAGGTTATGCAAGCTCTATGTCTGATTCTTGAAAGTGATGATCTCAGGGACAAGAGCTCTTGTGATGTAGAGGCTCATTATAAAAAACAACAATCACAAGTTATAACATTCATTTGAAAACAACATTCAAAATAAGACCATTTTTTTACCTTTTCTCTATTGCCAAAACTTGCTCTTTTACCTAAATTTTCTATATACAATGGTTCAAGGATTGAAAACACTTTACACCTATTATATTTCACCTAACAACAATGTTCATAATCTTGAACAAGTTTCCACACTTCTTTTTCACTCCAACTCACTCTTGACCACCATACTAGCTATTAGCCCTGCAAAAATGCATTTTTTAGCATAAAATCCACATTTCTCTTAATGAAGCCTCACTGGTAAAATTTTTGAGGACCCATTTATCCCAATATCCATCCTACAAGGTTTCATCAAATAAATCCTTACCCATTTTATTTTATAGAAGTTTTACCTTTTTTTCCAAAACACACAATTAGCCCTAGTTTTGAGCAAATCTCCATGTTCAGAACATTCTACTAACTTTCAGGTAAAATGAGATAAGATTTAGATACCTATTTTCTTCCTCTTGATTTTCTTCATTTTTGTTCTCTAGCTCTTCATCTAAGGCAATATTTATTATCTTTTCTTCTTCACTTTGTGTACCTACATTCACCCATATAAAGACATTATCATATTGAAAACTTGGAGGCCATTTAGCCTCTTGAATAGCTCCTTGCAAGATCTCTTTGCCTTCTTCTTTTAGCTTCTCTTCTCATTCACTATATTTTGCTTCTTATTCACCAAGTACCATTCCCATTTTTGAGCCACATAAGCTGACCTTTATGCATCTTTTCTTCCTTCTTTCATTCCTTTTCAATTCCTTTATTTGCTTCATTCTTTTTTTCACAAGCCATTGTATAGGCCATTTCACTTTCTTCTTCATACTCCACCCCCAAACCTTTTTTTCTTCCTCTATTATCTCTATTATCAACTTCAAATATGATTTTAACTCTCTCATCTCTTCATCATTCATTATCATCTTCCTCTTACTCTCTTTCATCCTTTTGCAGTAGTCACTTGTCAAGAAACCTCTCACTTACTCTATTTTCTCGCTCTCTTTTCTTCGTTTCTCAAGCAAGTTTTTTTCACCTTGCTTCTTCTCCATAGCTCACCTAGGATTATTACCTAGTATTTTGGTGTATTTTCACTCTTCTTTCACTCTTTCCAAGATTATTTCACCTTGGTTCTCCTCTATCTATCTCTCTTCTTCTTTCTTTTTTAATCCTTCTAAGCTAGGTTTATTGCTCACTACCTTCACTCTTCACTTCTTCTTGTTTTCAACTTCTTTATTCTTCCAATAGTAAGAGAATATACCCACTCTGATACTAAAATGATGCAGATCAAAATCACACTTAACCAACCAATAATTTATTATAGCCAAAACTTGCAAAATTGTCCTAAACTTGGCAAACATACCTCACTTTCTCAAGGTTAACTAGTTCAAAAACCAAAAAATTAAATGCTCAAGGTCCCAGTGGAATTATCCAAACATTGTAACCTATTCCTTGACCTTAACCATTTCCATATCAACCATTAAAATTATGCAAAACCAACAAAAGCTTCAACTCTCTTACCTTTTCTCAAAATTGCCCTCTCAATGCTTCTTAAGAGCATGCCAAAGGTGAGTTCATGCTTGGAACAATCCACAAGGACCCAAAATAATATGTAAATATTTTAAGATACCCTTTTTCCTTTCCAAGGTGTGTGGTAAATTTATTGGACCAATTCCCAATGCAAGCCTCTCTTTCTCACCAACTTCTTCCTAAACCTATTACTCTTCCTAGTAGCCCTATTTGAATCCTTTTTTGATCTAAATTTTGATAGGAGGGATAATTTAACAAACTAAAAACCTTTTAGGATACAATTTTGGATTTTTTTTACCGTCCAAAATTTCAATATACCTTCCTTAATGAAATATTATCAAAATGACACTATCTCAAGCTCTAAGTAGCCATTTAACCTATAACAACTCTAATAGCATGAGGAATGTCCTAAATATAAGGAGTTTGGGAGTGAGTTAGGTCTAAAGATTTTGGAATACAAATACACAGGTATCTTAGATGATATATTGAAAAAAAATTTACTTAAAATCCTTCGTATGGAAAATTTATAGTGTTTTTCTGTGACTCCATACCTTAAAATCTGGGTATCTCCACATAGGCTAACCGTATTTTTTGTATTTTGACCACCTTAATGAATTAGAAACATATAAATTTTAACCACATATATATCCCATTTTTTAATTCAATTACACCAATATTTATACATTTTCATTGAGTACAAGTAAATTTATACCAAATTTCCTTCTCAATCCTAGGTAGGGTTTTCACAAACCAATAAGTATGTAATTTTAGCTTTATTTTTATTGTCTTATCCTTTTCAAGTGCTTTCATGGTTTAAAATTATTATTTATATACATATAGACCTCCATCACATCACTCCAAGACTATGTTTACCTTCTTATATCTTCTTATCAAACAAACAAGCATAAAAAACCGTTATATAATGACTATGCACACATAGTTTGCTAGTATTGATTTCTTGCAATGAAATGTTGTTTTAGAACTTTCCAAGACCTATAAACAATCTATAATATTTCCTTCCAATCCTACATGCTTATAAACTTCTTGTTCACTTTTCAATTCACACAAACAACCATTCAAAACATAAAATGATGCAAGTTCTTACTTGAAAACCATGTTTTGTCATTGCTTCAAGAAATATGACTTCATAGATATTCTTCAAACACTTCCTAGTATTATCTTCTAAAACATTACCCTTGATCAATCACACATTACATCACTCCACATGTTTTCTAACATTCCATCAATCATACAAGACACAAGAATACATTTTTCTCAAAGAACAATCCAAAATACAAGCATTTCACCATTCATTTTTGTTGGAAATCTGTATTTCATTATCTTCCATACTTAATTACATACCCCATGATCCCTCTTGGCTCCTTCCCACACGATATCATCTAAACTTCCTTCCAAAACCTCTAAATAACACTTTATAATTCAAATTTCTCCTTTCTTATCATGAGAGGAGGTAGTTATAAGTTCAACCTAGGTGACCAAACCATGGTTCATGATGACTGTGATTCTTAACATCTTAACAGAAAACAAAGAATCGTTAATTTCCCCCATAATGTCTTAAATGTACTTTTAAAACATTAATATCCTTTACATTTTACAATTGACTCCTTCACATAGACATAGAAATTCAAATTTTCAAAAGCCCCATTTTAGAGGGAAACACACACAAAGAGCTAAGAACACTCATAAAGCTTACGAGGAAGTAAGGAGACAATCTAAAACACCAAAATAGGCCTACTAAGACCCTTCACAAACAAAAATGGGGAAAAATATCCAAATTTTTACTATGTACAAGATGAGGCTTTTGCATCATCCTGGAAGGGTACAGGGTCACCCAGGTGTTAGCATGTGTTCTATGCGCTAGTGTCTACAGAAGTGCTCAAGGTTTGGTTCCTTTTTTACACTTAGTGTTTCTCCTTATTTGATGTGTGTTGCATAAAAAATTTTGTTTCATACTTATAACCTACAAAATAAACCCTAGATACCTGCACAGTACTCAAGCACACCTTAGATGAATAAAAATAGACATATGCTTAAGTCATACTAACCTCGGAGGTCACCCCAATGCAATTTTCATTGATTGTTGCACTACATTTTAGACTCTGTGTATTTTTTTTATGTGTGCGATTGAAATAGTGTCCCTTTAGCTAGGATTCCCTAATGTTATTCACAAATAGAGATAGCAAGCTACAACTACTTTGTCCAAAATGCAAATGTGTGGTATGGAATTTAGAATAAACCCTCATGTGTAGTGAAGTATGGAGTCCAAAAAATAGTCCTTGATGTAATAGATATAAAATATTAGCTCTTTGTAGATGTATGTGTCTCTCGAATGCTTTCCCCCTAATGAGGTTAAATAAGACATGTATATATATGATTCCCTTGCTTAAGTTTCGTCAGTAACAACTTAAAGGTTGAACAAGCGTGATAAAATAAGAAAATAAATAAATAGCATTTGAAAGATCAAAAAAATAAGTAAAGAGGATAGGCACCCAGAGGGGACAATAACACTTGGACACTCATGTCCCTAATGGATGGTCTTGTATAGGGTTCTTGAAAGGTTAGATAGTGAAATAAGAGCTGAGTAAGATGTTGGTTAGTGTGTAAAACTATAAGTTGTCAATTAGAAACATCAAGAAATAAAGATGAAATTAATAAAAGTAATTTCAAAGCAAAGTAAAGAGGTGTTAATGAGTATTTTTCTCCCTTAGGAATCATGCATATAAATGAAGTATTTAAATATTATATGTACATAGTAAGTGTATGATTTAGTGACTAAATTTTCCCCCACTTTATGTTATTGAATAAGGATTTGGTAAGATAAAGTAGAATAAAAATTCATACCTTGGATATTCGAAACAAATGTGTATCTAATAGTGTGTCGAATGAGTGTTGTAGCGTGTTGAATGTAATAGTGCAAAATGTGTACCATGGAATTCTTAGGAGAGGGAAGGATAAGGATTGTAAGGGTGAACTTTTCATGTGTGGAGTGATAGTGATGTGTGTGTAGTTCCCTTTTTTGGAGCATCCTTGATATTTTCTTCATGCTCACTTGTGATCTTTACATTCGTCAGTATTAAAAAGGACTTGCAAATGAAAAAAAGAGTATTCAATACTCTAGGTAGATGTATTTGAACTTTAACTTAGAAAATATGGGAAAAATGAAATGTGTATTATAAAAGCTAAAGTAAGGGGTTAGAATACATATGGAGTGTTGAAAGAGAAAGGGATAGAAATTTTTTCCTTCTTGTAGACTCGATGCTTAGGAGCTGGTTGGAAGAGTTGAGAGTGATCAATTATTGACCTGATACTATCATACTAAGGATTTGTGCATCATGTCATCAAACTAGGGATTTGACATTCCTGGCGCTAGAATGTATATTTATTCATCTTGTTTCCACTAAGGGAAATTGTATTAGGAGAGTGGTATGTTTTTCCCTCTAACCGTTCATGCTTCCCTATAGATAAGTACCACTGCAAATGATCACAAACCTGATTGGTAATTTTCCTTAGGTGACATAAATTTACTAGGCATATCATTATCCTGTAAATGCCTTAGGTGTCATTCCCTTATTTAGTTCATGTTTTGGTTCACAATTTGGCTCCTAGATTAGTAGTTAGTTCCTATTAGTGACTGATTGCAATCTAAAACTGGCAGCGTAACTGCTAAAACTGGAGAAAACTGTGACTTTACAACTGTTATAACTACTATATAATTATTTTTTACTCAAGATAGGAGTTCCCATGTGGGACACTAACCCCAGTTGATCATATATCTTTTAGGCGCTTGTTTTTGTGATGAATTTTTTGGCCAAGTCTATTTCTAGCCCTATTTTGTAACTGATTTATGTTTTGTTCCTAGTGTCTGTGTTTCTGTAATTGTGTTTTGTGACTACTAGGAGGGTGAAAATATTCACCTAATGTTTTCCCCTACTCATTCAGGGTGCATGACATGAAAAATGTGAACAGATCCCAAATGAGGAAGACTAAAACTAATGTGCACATCTAACATATGAATCCTATAGGGGGAATAAGGATTACATATGGTATTTACCATGGCACAAGTAAAACAAGGTGAAAATGCTAGCATACAAGTGTTAGTGACAAACAAACAATTGAAATTAAAAGAGTAACTATTAAAGGCATATAGGAAAACAACAAACAAGGACTTAGCAAGTAGTTGGTTGTATATATGGGACAACAGTCAGGATGTCACAAGATAATCATAACAATTAAGGCTTGTGCAAACAAGATAACCAATCAAACATAGGGCATAACCTACAAATAATGAGAAACAAGGTACAAAAAATCAGATAAACATGATTGAAAGGAGTCTTAAAAGTCAAATGCTAGACATGAAGCACATGTTGGCATGTTAGGGAAGATAAATAGTATGTGATTAGACACAAAATCATGCACTTTAGGCATTATTTAGTCTCGGTCTCACACTACTATTCATATGGTTTTTGAGTGAAAAAATTACTAATTAACCCATGTCCTTTGGTCATTTTACTTTGCTTTATGTCATCACTGCTAACCTTCAGCACATACTTGCCCAGTCTATTTTTGTCATTTTACATCATTCTACCTCTGACTGGGGTGCTCGGCCCCATACTAGGGTGCCCCAAGGTCCCCTAGTCCCATTTGGGGCACCCTGAGCCTTTTTACACTTTCCCGCCACTTTTTGGGCACTTTCTAGTATTTGAGCTTCCTATATTTTTAGTGGTCAGCCTTTTCGGGGTTAATTACAAAATTAGAACAAGAGAACCATATAAATATAAATTTATGAGACCATAATGAGGGACCAAGTACTAAGCACTACTATCATCACCTAAGGTTGCATCCATCAAAGGCTCCATTTGCATCCATCTAGCTCCATCACAAGGCACAAGGTTGGTTCATCTGCATCACACTACATAGGAGGGAAGTTTATTCTATTCCATCCACCATTTTATTACATTTCTACACATAGTTATTTCTCGCTACTTTCACAAAGTGTGACTGGAACAAGAGCACCTAGGGCATGATTACACACACACACACACATAGAACTACATCGGGTCTAAGATGTAGTGCAAGTGCTCAGTTAGTAAGTCCACCATTGTGGCTGCTGAGGACAGTCTTAACCCTTCATATGCATCTTTATTTTTTAGGGATTTGATGCTTGTCTTGGGGTTTTGCAGGTGATTCCTTATTGCAGATATTGTAGTGATATATGACGTATTTCAGCGAAATTAGTGTGACAAAGAGATAACACAGGTGAACATCCAGTGACACCTCATAGGAGGGTTTAGGGATATTTCCATAGACCAGGGCTCATATCTCAGACTAGGGCACCCACAGGTGCCCCTGTCCCTCTCTAGGTGCCCCAGTCTAGCCAGAGAGATCAGATATGTGCTTTCTCAGGCTTCTGTGTGATTGTTTCCTCCTCCTACTTTCCTAGTTCACACTGTGACACAGTCCAACACTTTCATCAAATCAGCTAAGCTCTTTCTAACCCTCTTTTCTCATTAGGGTTTCACATTTCTATTTACTTAGTTTCTTGGGTCATTTTCTTTATTCATTTATCTATTATTTACTGTTTTTCTTAATATTAGATTAACTTAGAATACCTTCCACATTTTAGTTAATCATTTTGGTGAACCCGTACTCCATCTTCATGCTTATAGGATCCTCACTCTTTTGTCATCTTAGAGTCTAGTCATCATGAGTATCTCAATCAATGATTATTTACTCACAACCCCTAATTTAAGGATTCGATTTCAACATCTTCTTACTACTACTCATATTCGTGTTGATATACATCCTAAATCAGTCTAGCAAAATTTTATAGACACATTTTCTCAACACATAGCATTCCAATCTAATCCTCCCACTGATGTTTGCACTTTTGACAATGACCCACCTTTTCATATCTAGTTTCATATTCAGAATGTAGGTTTCTAACGCACTTCAATTGATAATGGATCTAAACTATTGTCCCATGTCATTCCTTGAGAAGTTAGGTCTTTCTTCTCATGATGTTATTCCATCTTGTCTTTTTTTTGTGCATATGATGGTTTCGTTCATCCATGTGTTGGTCACATTACATTACCCATTACTGTAGGACCCAAAACTGTCAACACAGTGTTCTTTGTCATTAATTTCCTAGTCTCTTACAACTATTTTCATGGTAGGCCATGGCTTTATGCCATGCAAGTTTTTTCTTCTATGGTACACCATTGTGTTAAATTTCTCCATGAAGGCATTGAATATATTGTTCTTCGTGACTATGACCCATTCCAATATTGTGACCATGACCCTAATACTAGTCTTCCTATTCCATGTACTGATACTACAAATGATCCTCAACCTATGGATGAACCACCTCACTTGCCACCACTTGAAGGTGTCATTTGTGTGATAGATGTAGTCTCTTCTATGCCACCTACTACTACTGTTGTTATGATTCTTTATCAGGGGCATGTCCAGTCTATGGATGTCACTCTATCACCTACACCTTCACATGTACCACCTACACTAGCACGCCCACCATTTACTTGCACACTTTTCATGAATGATTCATATTGGGAACATATTCCATTTGATCCTACTTGTGATGACACCATTTACTCACACGATGGTCTATCTCGACTTGGTTTCACCTTTGAGGACCTCTATCCTCCTACTCATGCTCCTCATCTATATTATGGCTTCATCACTATTATTGTTGCTTATGGTTTGTGTGTCTTCCATCTTACAGTCTATCTATCATGCATTCCTTGCTCTTCTCCACTCACATTAGGGAAATCATGGCTTGATTACATTGGGGGCACTCTTGATCCTGATCATATAGACATATCTTTTCCCATGCCCTTTGGTCATGTCTTTATTTGCAATAGTTCCTTTCTTGGCTATACACAAAATCTCACTCATTGGTATGTGCATGGTTGTCCACTTCCTCCATTCACTGATGAGGAATATGCCATGGGTATGTACAATTTTTTCCTCAATGGCTCATTAAGAGATCAACCTGACACTATTGCCTATCAAGTAACCAATGCTTATCCATTTGACTACGACCCTGAAAGTGATGATCTTCTAGATGACATTACATGATTACACCTTTCCTTTTCCACATTTGGGGGGCATAACATTCACACACCCCCAACCTAGCATCATTATACATCACAACATAGCATACTTCTAGCATGTGCATATCACATCCTCATCACATTGCACTCTCATCACACTCATACTACTACATAGTCATTACCCGATGACACACTCTTGTGCTTCAGTTCACACTTGATTTTGAGGGCATACTACACATGAACCCCACACACTACACAATAAATACTACACATTGCAACTCTTCACACATCATCTATCATATACATCATACACTCTACATTATGTCTACATCATTTCAGCATTTATACATCATACAACATATTAGTCTTTCCCATACATATGTCACATTGTTATTGTCTACGAGTCTAGCATTACATCTACTCATTCTACATACTACATAACGAACATCTTACACTACTAGGCTATCTACACATCTTGCATTACATTCTCCACATTGCATATTTACACATTTTTCTCGACACATGGTGGTTTAATCATCACACATCCTACATCTTCTTCTATGCACTGCACTCACTACCCTATGACCCACTTTAGTTATTCAGTCCATACTCGACTACCAAGGGTTTACAAATTAAATGGATCTTATCATACACACATGGTCATCATCCATCCTTCTATCTTGTGATATTCCCAAGTTAGTTGCATATGCTATAGGCTAAATGGACACCTATCCCTTCATCTTGTAGTGGTATATGCTTTAGGCTACGTCATCACTCCCTGCTATTCATCTTGTCGTGATATACATGCTTCAGGATACATAGGGCATGTACACACTTCATCACTAGGTCACATATCATCACTACACATACACACTCATCACAACACGTTAGACACACAACACACATGATTCGACCATTTCCCGATGACACACTCTCATTTACGGTTCATTCTTGATTGTTGAGGGGGCAAAACTAAATGAACCTCATTGCATATAACTCCATTCACTCGAGGGGCACGTGGATCCTATCATCCATATTACATTCCATTCCATCCATCCACAACATGTTGCATATCTTGGTTTCTTTTACTCTTGATTACATTTTCTTGTCCATGTTCGCTTATTACACATGCTAGCTAGATCTCTTGCATGTCATTATATTTTCCATACACACATGCATGTTCATGTCCTTTTCTAGTTGCGATCACATATACATTTCTCTCACATGTAGCATGGATGATCACCTCCTACCCATCCTACAATGGTTGCTAGGGGCATCCACATTCGTCCCTTAGAGGTGTTATCATTTCATTTTAGAACTCTTCCTTTACTTGGTTATACACGCTTTTGACATACTAATTATCTTTATAACATGCTAACGAATTCTTCATGTGCAACATTTGTTTATAGGATTACTTGCATCCATGGTTATATGTATGTTTACTATTATTTGTCTCTTGTTTGTTATTGTATGCAGACCTTGCCCTTTTTTTGTGTGCACACTTGTTTATTGTATGCATACAGTATGGCCTTGTGTGTCTTGTAACATAGTGAGTGATGTCCCATGTTTTCAACCCACTTTGGTGTTCTATGATTGTCTTCTTGCGTGTTTACTTTCTTTTTAGCTTCTACATTTTCTACATAGTGTACACTTGTCTTTTACATGCATGTTTGTTCGTACTAACACTTGTTTTCTAGCCACTTGTTTATGTGTGCCTTGGTTTCTACCAAGCACATTCCCTTCCCCCTTCAGGGCACAATTTATGTGGTTGGTCCTCTTTTGAGGCCGCATTCTCCTATCAACAACGTTGCATGTGCCCCTAAAGAGGGGACATCATTTGGGGTTTTACACACTATTCAGCGCTTTCTACTGGTACGGTTCAATTTAGTTTTCATACTTGACATTGTGGGTTATACAATGAGTGGGTTAAAACTAGTCTACAACCTTGTACATAGTGTATTTTACATGGAAGATTATCCTTAGAATTCTGAGGAGTAGTTACAGGTTAGAGGATACAACAGATTTCCTCTCTACACTACTTCGGTCAGCGGCATCAGATTACCAAAAAAACCAAGCATTACAGAGATCTCTTCACACATCTTCAAGGAAGAAATTATAATTTGGAGAATAATGTAGCTTTCTCCCTACACTTCTTCAGCTAGGGTGGCATGACCCCCTGGTAAAATAAAAAACTTGGGAGGATGCTTTTGAGCATTGGAAAATGACTCATAGAGCAATCTAGAATGATACAAATGAGATTTCAAGTTTGGGAATCATTACAAGTGACTCATGGAAGTTTAAGAGGTCTTGGGGCCATCCATTAGAAGTAGGCTTTTGGGCCTTAAGGAGTGTGCGACATGAAAGAGGACTTGATATTCAATGGAATATTTTGATATCCATGTCATGAATTATAAGTCCAATAAAGTTTATTATGGAAGTCATTTTCCATGCCCTACATGGTGGAAAAGATGAGACATCTTGAAGCATCATACACTTCCCAAGGCAGTTCATTCTTCTAGCGTACAACTGGAAATCCCGAGAAATAAGGAGCCATTTCGAGGTGATAAATTTCAAAATTGGATCTTTATCACTAATACCATTGGATTCAATGGGTTTTTTTCATGTAAAATCATATAAAATTTCACCCCAAAACTCATCTGGGAGCTCAAGATATTGCCTTCAGAAGTTGGCCTCCCGGGGTTGGTCGGCTGGGTTGGACGACCTGGGGGTTGGGTTGGCCGCCTGGGGGTTGGTCGGGTGGTTTGGATGGTCCAACCCAGGTTGGGTAGGTTGGTTAGGTCACTTTTTTTTATGTTTATGGATAATTTTAGACACCTGTCGCACCCCTCACATGGTGCAATACACCCAGGTTGGTCAAGTCACCAAGGTTGATGCCCGGATGGCAAGGTTGGTCGGGTCATATTTTTTTATGCCCATAGAAATTGGTCACATATGCACGTACCCCTCACATTTTCACAACACCTAGGTTGGTCAGGTCACCAAGTGGATGGTACAATGAGGTTGGTCGGGTCCCCAGGTTGGATGGTACGGGGTTGGTCAGTGACCACATAAATGGTTGGATGATGTCCAACCCTCGAGGGTTGGACGGTTGAAGTCAAGACAGTCATGAAGTTGGATTCCAAGGTGGTGGTACATGGTTGGATGGGTTATATGGTTGGGTGGCCCATGAGTTCTAATCAGGCTAAAGTAGGTGAACGAATGACAGCTCAACAACTAGATTTAATGTGGTATGGCACCCATGTCTTCATATGATATAATTACCCTCAGGAAGAAAATTTGTATGGGTGCCCATACCTCTTTAATGAGGGTGGGTGAGACATTGCTATATAATTGTAATCTAATCCCCTCATTTTTAGAAGAGACATTCTGGGAGCTGGGGAAACTCTTACAAAATTTTCCCTCGACTCCATTTGAGATGTAAGCCTTCTCCTGCCTAGCAAGCATATTTATGCCTCTGAGCATCAATGTAATGGTCTATGCACCTTATAGAGCAATAAAATTATGTTTTTGTGGTGTTTTTCAACCCTTTCTCATGTTTTTTTGTTTCTTTGTGCCTCTCCATTTCATGTTTGTTTTTTGTGCATGTATTTCACATTTGCAGGTGTAAGATGTTGTGTTTCATGGAGTGCAGATGGAAGATGGAGTTTGGGTCTGTGTCACTATTGTTCTGACCTTGCCCAGCTCTATTTTTCCCTCTTCTTCCTCCCTTAACAGAGTATCTCACCCCTTTTTTGGTGTTATCACCCCTTTTTAGTGTAGGATTTCCCTTTTCATGCACTTTCTCTCTCTATGTCTCCTTGGAATTATTAGGATATGTGTAGTTAGGCATATTTTATGCATTAGGAGTAGTTTAGCATTAGGATTAGGTAGAGGAATTCATCCTTCTCTAGAGGGTTATCTCAAGTTTGCAAGTCCCACAGCTTGAGGGATAACCCCATGTTAGCATAATTACACTGATTGCCCCACAAAACACAGAGCAAAATCAGGGGGTGATTGTAATTTTGACATAACAGTTTTGGCACACCCAGTGGGACAGGTTTGAAGCACCTTACCACTTCATTTCATCAAGTTGATGTGTTCTTGGTGAGATTCATCCTTTGGAGGCACATGCAAAGCACATCTGGTGACTCCATCTGGTCAACAACCCATTCTCTAAGTTGTAGACTTTCCTTCCATCCATTTCCACCCATTCTTCTTTCCACATCTTTCATTTTCTTCCATTCCATGAAGTTGTGCAATCATGACTTCATTCCCCTCATGGAATTCACACTTACAGCAGTAGCAATCCAGTCCACCTCCAATGTATTTCTCAACTCCTCCATATCAATTTTATGAGAAAATCCAAAATCACTATGCCTACCCCTATGAGCAGTACCAGGATCAGTTCGGCTATGGAACCTGCCAAGAGGGATATGCATGTAGTGAAATCAATTACATGGAGAATGTTGGTTTGCAGGAGAAGATTCAAAATATGGAGGCAGGTATGGTACAATCAAGGGCCATAGCTCAGATGAAAGCATTCAGAATTGGCTATAGGGCACCTTGTCCATGGGTCGGCCCTATGCCAAGACATTTCAGCCCACAACAGAAAGCTTGATTTCATGGTTGAGATGTTACCTCAACTTGCACAGTGGACTGAGGAGATAGAGGCCTACAAACTTGGTGTTAGGATCCTTGTCAATGGGTAAGTCCCACATCATCATATATTCTTTTCCATTCCCCAAGCAACACCATCTCAACTTGAGCCTCAATTTCCAAGCTTCCCACCTACCGCCCCTAGTGTGGAAATCCCACTTCTCCATCCCCTAGTCTCCCATCCCATCTAATTTTTCTACCCTTTTCCCTTCCAAATCCAAGTCCCCTCCATAAGAGAAAAGTATAAAACCCCTTCCATCACCTCCACCACCAACAATGCAGAAATTGGTAGAACCCCAACCCACCCTTCCTCTTGCATTCCCTAACTCATGTCAGGGAGAGACTCAAAAAACCAGTCAGGAGGATCAACAAGCAGAACAACCCAATAAAGAAGAAATGATAAGTTTTTTAAGGAATTGGGCTTCAAAGTATGGAATGGATAGAATTCCCTTGTTGGTTAAGCCTTCGGAGGAGGCCAAGGTTGGAAAAGAACAGGTGGTAAAAGATGTTTTGGTTGCAGTGGAAGCAAAGCAAGAAGATGTTCAAGAAGATCAACAATCAGTGTGTTCAAAGTTTAGTGTCCATAAGGGCACTCTATTTTCAGATTTTGATCAACCATCAGCTATAAAATCATCAGAGGAAGAGGGAAGAGCAGCTCCAAATCCAAAGGAAGAGGAGCACATTCCAGCTATGGAGGAGAGCCATGTAGTTTCAGGGGCACCGAGCATAGAACATGCCATACAAGAACCTTCAGTCCTTCCTCCCACTTCATCCCCTTTGATCTCTAATGTCGAAGAAGAGTTTGAGCTTTCAAACTCCATGTTCAAAGATGAGGGGAACCATGGTGAACAAGTTGCAGATCAAGAGGACACCATGGAGGAGGTCGAGCACACATAGTAGGACAATAAGGAGGCAAATTATTTGTCTGACTTGGAGGATTGTTTTGATGGAGAGGAGCCCATAGAGATCACAACATTTTCTCCTCCATCATCCACCTTCCAAGCACAAGAGTCCATTTCCATGGAGGAGAGCATTCAAGGACAACAACCTGCATCTCATGGTAGCCATCTGGAGCCAAGATTGGAGGATTTTTATCTTCCAAGCATCTCACCAAAAAAGGAGGAGGAAGGAAATAATGATGACACCATTTCAATACCAGTCATCAAGGAAGAGGGAAAGTTGCTTGTAGAAGCAATGCAAAGAAAAAAATAGCATGCAAATAGCCTCTTTTTTCAGGAAGGTCCGCAAGAAGACTCCATTTTTGGAGTTGAATTTCAGAATAATGGGCACATCCATCGGATCAGACCATGCCCAATCAGGTACTTGGCTTCATTGGAGCCAAGGGAGAAGCCAAAACTAGTCATGTCCATTTCAAGGCATGAGGATGATATCAAAGCACCAAGGGTCACCATCAACACCTCCAGGAGTCCAATGTCAATCAGCTTGAGGAGGTATTTTTTATTGATGTTGATACTTTGGTGATTTGGGTGGAGGATCAGCCTCTTGTCAATTTTTTCACTCATAATAACATAGCCATGTTCAATGTTACCAAATCATATACATGGCTGCCTATTTTGAGAAAGGGAAGCTACTTCTCCCTATCCAGTTGTAGGATTTGTTTGAGTTCCCTTTTCCTTTGGTTAGCGTAGAGTAGGTAGGTTTGCTTTCAGTAGAAGAAGTGCTTATGCACACTCTGCATGCTCCACTTGGAGTGTGTATGATTTTTGAGTTTTGTACATAGTGTGTGTTGTGGCGTGTTGGTTTCTCTTGCACAATCCATTCTTTGGAGGAGGCCTATTTTCACGGGAAAAATTAGATTCCAACAATAGACCCAGCCTCTTTAAATCAACGTGTGTTCCCATGACTTCTGCAATGTTTATGCTTGTCAAGGAATCATCAATTGGTTTTATTTCATACTTGAAAAGAAATCAGATTAAGGACAGTTTCAAGGGGGATTCAACCTTTTTCCTATAGATCATATTTGCAGAAGAATAAAATTCTAGGTTCAAGACAATTTTCCACTCTCACAAAACCTTAATTCAGATAATTTTGTAAATGAGAGGGAAAATCCAAGTAGTGGCAGGAAGTTCCAGGTTCAAGCATCAGTGTTTTAATGGCTCAAGGGTAGAATTCAAATTTTAGGATCAGTTTGTAGGTGTACCAATACTAACTCCATGCCCAATGGAAGCTTCAGGCAACTGGTCACACATCTAGTAGGAAAATGTCCCTAAGAGGACTCCAAATTGTTATCTATTTTTACCCCTTGTAAAATAGACTTGGGAGGATGGGTTTGAGAACTAACATCGATTCATGGAGCAATCTGGAATGATATATCTAAGATTTCAAGTTTGGGAAGCATTTCAAGTGATTTAGGGAAGTTTCAGAGGTCTTGGGGCCATCCATCAGAAGTAGGCTTTCGGGCCTTAAGGAGTGTGCAACGTGAAAGAGGACCTAAGATTCAATGGAAGATTTTGATAGCCATGTGATGAATTATAAGTCCAAAAAATTTCCTATGGAATTCATTTTCCATGCCCTACATGGTGGAAAATACAAGACATCTTGAAGCATCATACACTTCCCAAGGCAGTTCATTCTTCTAGCACACAATAGGAAATCCCGAGAAATAAGAAGCCATTTAGAGGTGATAAATTCAAAATTATATATTTATACTACCACCATTGGATTCAATGGGTTTTTTACATTGAAATCATATAAAATTTCACCCCAAAACTCATTCGGGAGCTCAAGATATTGCCTTCAGAAGTTGGCCTCCCGGGGTTGGTCGGCTGGGTTGGACACCTGGGGGTGGGGTTGGTCACGTGGGGTTTGGTCGGGTGGGTTGGACGCCTGGTTGGTCAGGTGGTTGGTTGGGTCACTTTTTTTCCCATGTGATAGTTTTAGATTCACCTGTCACACCCCTCACATTTTCACAACACATCCAGGTTGGTCGGGTCACCAAGGTTGGATTATAACAAGGTTGTTCGAGTCATATGGTTTTATGCCCACAAATAGTTTTAGACACCTGTCGCACCCCTCACATTTTCATGACACCAGGTTGGTTGGGTCACCAAGGTTGGATGGTACGTGAGGTTCATCGGGTCCCTAGGTTAGACGGCTATTGGTTGGCATCCACAGAAATGTACGGCCTGCATAGTTGGATGACATCCAACCCCCCAGGGTTGGATGGTCAAAGTTAGGAAACACATGGTTAGACGGGTCATGAATTTGGACACCTGGGCATGGTATGACAATGTTGGATAGGTTACATGGTTGGGCATCACGAGTTCCAAATAGGTGAAAGTAGGTGAACGAATGACAACTCAACAACTAGATTTAATGCAGTATGACACCCATGTCTTCATCTGACAGAAGTACCCTCGAGAAGTGAATTTGTATGGGTGCCCATACCTCTTTAATGAGGGTGGGTGAAGAATTTCTATATAATGCAAAAATCCCCTTATTTTTGAAGGAGACATTCTGGGAGCTGGGGAAACTCTTGCAAAATTTTCCCTCAACTCCATTTGAGCTGTAAGCCTTCTCCTACGCCTGACAAGCATATTTATGCCTCTGAGCATCAATGTAATGGTTTGTGCACCTTATAGAGAAATAAAATCATGTTTTTGTGGTGTTTTTCAACCCTTTCTCATGATTTGTTGTTTCTTTATGCCTCTCCATTTCATAATTTTTTCTGTGCATGTATTTCACATTTGCAGGTGTAAGATGTTGTGTTTCATGGAGTGCAGATGGAAGATGGAGTTTGGGTCTGTGTCACTATTGTTCTGACCTCGTCCAACTCTATTTTTCCCTCTTCTTCCTCCCTCAGCAGAGTATCTCACCCCTTTTTCTGGTGTTATCACCCCCTTTTTAGTGTAGGATTTCCCTTTTCATGCACTTTCTCTCTCCCTGTCTCCTTGGCATTGTTAGGATAGGTGTAGTTAGGCATATTTTCTTGCATTAGGAGTAGTTTAGCATTAGGATTAGGTAGATAAATCCAGCCTTCTCTAGAGGTTTATCTCAAGTTCACAAGTCCCACATCTTGAGGGATAACCCCTATACACATGATTTTCCACCCTAGGTTCACTCTCATCACTTTTTGTACTTTTACATCCTTAGTCTCCACGGTCCACTATTTTCTCATTCCACGCTTTGTCTAGTCCATCGGCACGCTTTCTACATCACTCTACATGGACATCAGGTACACATATCTATCTACTTTATGTTACTAAGCGTTCCACTCACCAACATAAAGTGGGGTAAAATGTAGACACAAAATCATGCACTTTAGGCATTATTTAGTCTCGATCTCATACTACTATTCATTTACTTTTTGAGTGAAGAAAGTAATAATTAACCCATGTCCTTTGGCCATTTTACTTTTCTTTTTGTCATCATTGTTGACCTTCATCTCATACTTTCTCAGTCTCTTTTTTCATTTTTTGTCATTGTACCTCTGAATAGGGAACTCGGCCCCGTATTAGGGCACCCCAGGTGCCCCGGTCCCATTTGGGGCACCCTGATCCTTTCTACACTTTCTCGCCACTTTTTGGGCACTTTCTAGTCGTTTGAGATTCCTATCTTATTATTGGTCATCCTTTTTGGGGTTAATTATAGAATTAGAAAAAGGAGAACCATATAAATATAAAGTTATGAGACCATAATGAGGGAGTAATAACTAAGCACTATTATCATCACCTAAGGTTGCATCCATCAAAGGATCCATTTACATCCATCTAGTTCCATCATAAGGCACAAGGTTGGTTCATCTGCATCACACTTCATATGAGGGAATTTTATTCTATTTCATCCACCATTTTATTATATTTTTTACACATAGTTATTTCTTGCTACTTTCACAAAGTGTGAATAGCATGAGAGCACCTAGGGCATGATCACACACACATACATAGAACTACATCGGGTCTAAGATGTAGTGCAATGCTCAGTTAGTAAGTCCACCATTTTGGCCACTGAGGACATTATGACCCCTTCATATGCATCCTTTTGTAGGGATTTAATGCTCATCTTGGGGTTTTGCAGGTCCATTCCTTCATTGTAGATTCACATCGACATAAGATCTAGTTTACCAAAGTTATGTGACAAAGAGAGTATTTCAGGAGAACACATCTAGTGATCACCTTAATAGGAATTAGTTTCATAACTATTTCCACAAACCAGGGCACCCATATCAACACTCTAGACCTAGAGTGCCCAGGTTAAACCTAGTCCCTCATCCAAGTGCCCACCTCTAGCCAGTGAAGTCAGATATATCATTTCTACAAATGGTCTGTATGATTTTTCCACATGTTTCCTAGTTCACATCCATTCGTAAGTAGTCCAAAACTGGTCATTCAATGTAGCTCTTCCCAACTTCTTTGTTCACTATAGGTTTCAATTTCTATTTACTTAGTTTTTGGGTCATCATTCTTTATTATTTATATTTCTATTATTTACTTGTTTTTTGATATTAGATTAACTTAGAATACCTGAATCACACATTTTAGTTAATCAACATTGTGTATGACCAAATCTCTAACACATATTATGAACAGCTAGTTCATTGATGAACAAAGGTTGCAACATACAGTACTATCAGGAAGAGTGTGGTGTTCAATCAAGATTGTAACTAATTTTTTGGATTTTGATTGAAATATTTGAAAGATGGGAAACTACAAGGGATCGAATAAGGATAATCGGTGTGGTTTTAACATGAGGTCCATACATGAATAAACCCTCATATGGTCAAATATGAACCATTCTAATGAGATTTTTCATACAGAATGCATGAGGAACTAATATACCCAAATGTGAAGGACAACCACGTCTTGTAAAATCCACTATGCTTAACATTCTGGGAAGTAGTTAAAGGTTAGAGGATACAACAGAATTCCTACCTATAATTATTCATCTAGTGGCATCGAATCACCCAAAAAACTAGGATGTATAGAGATATCTTCATAGATATTCATGGAAGCAGTTAAATTTTGGAGGATACAATGGAATTCCTCCCTATACTTCTTTGGCCTATGGCATTGGATCTCCCAAAAAAGCCCGAAAACTGAGGATATCCTTCTACACTCTCTTTCTCGACATGGATCAGGTGCACATGTTCCATTTACATTTTTCATTTTATTTTACATTCACATGCTTTTTACATGTGTCTTTTACATTGTGTATTTACACATACATACATATATATTTGAATACTTGATCATTTTCTCCTTGTAGGTGTAGATGTATGAGAAACAAGTAGTCAAATTTTCTCTAAATTTCAAAAACAAATAATCTGCAACAACAACATTTTCACTTGCGGTAACACACAAAAGGAAAGCTACACATGGCGTTTACACCCTAGGTTCACTCTCATCACTTTTTTTTGCACTTTTGCTTATTTAGTTTCCACGCTCCATCATATTTTTGTCATTCCATGCTTTGTCTAGTCCTTTAGCACGTTTATACATCACTCTACATCGACATCATGTACACATCTCTATCTACTTTATGTTACCGAGCTTTCTGATCACCAACATAAAGTGGGGGTAAATGTAGACACAAAATCATGAACTTTAAAAACTATTTAATCCCAGTCTCATATTACTATTTAGAAGGTTTTTGAGTGAAAAAATACTAATTAACCCCCATCTTTTTGCCATCTTAATTTATTTTCTTTCGTCATTCATGACCTCTTACACCTGCATGCCCAGTCAGTTTTTTTCACTTTGTATTATTTTAGCTTTGAATGGGGTACCTAGGCTACTACTAGGGCACCCATGGGTGCCCTGGTCCCACCAAGTGTGCCCTAATCCTTTTTGAACTTTACCACCACTTTTTGGGCTTTTTTTTAGCCATTTTAGCTTCTTATATTTTTGGTGGTCGACCATTTCAGGGTTAATTACGAAATTAGATCAAGAGAACCTATAAATATAAAGTTATGAGACCATAATGAGGGACCAAACACTAATCACTACTATCATCCACCTAGGGTTACATTCATCTAAAGCATTTGGAGATCATTTACATACATTTAGCTCCATCACAAAGGACAAGGTTGGTTCATCTAAATCACACAAGCATAGGAGGGGATTCTATTCTATTCCATCCACCATTCTACTACATTTTTACATCTAGTTATTACTCACTACTTCACAAAGTGTGGCTGGCACAAAGAGCACCTAGGGCACATGATGCACACACACACATAGAACTACATTTGGGTCTGAAATGTAGTGCAACACTCAGTTAGTAAGCCCATTGTTGTGGCAGATGAGGTCAACCCGAACCATTCATTTTCATTCTTCTTTTTTAGAGGTTTGATACTTCTTTTGGTATTTTTGTAGGTCTTCTATTCATCTTGGATTTTTAACGACACCTGACATAGTGCAGTGAACTTGATGCAACAGACATCAAAGGTTCCATATCACTTACAGGACTTGAGAAACTCAATTTCAGACATTTTACATAGACCAGGGCACCCATTCCGCAGTCTAGAGCACCCGCAAGCACACCAGTCCCTCTCAAAGAACTCCAGTATAGCTAGATAGCTCGAATCCATACTTTTTGAGGCCTTTGCACAATCGTTCCTACCTCTTGTTTCTCTAGTCACTTTTGTGACATAATCCCACAAGTTCATCAAATCAACTAAGTCACTTCCATACTTCTCTTGCATATTAGGGTTTCTACTTTCACTAGATTAGTTACTTGGGTCATTTTCCATAGTCATTTACTACATTTATTTATTGTACTTACATGCTATTCTAGATTATATTAACTACTATTATTCCACATTTTAGTTAATCAATTTTTTTTCTCTCCATCAAATAGGCCTTTCTACTGCTGATCTGATTGCATGTGCTCTATATATTCGTGGCTTTTATAACACCCATAAACAAGTGTTGGGAGAAATCAATCTGCCCATTACTATAGATCCTTACACTCTTGACGTTCTATTTCATGTTACACCTCATAATCTGAATTATAATATCCTTCTAGGACGTCCTTAGTTACATACTATGCATGTAACTCTTTCTACCCATTCCATAACACACAATTCCCTTGTCACATACTCTTTCATAGATAATGCTACAATAGATTCCACACCTCATGTTATTACTCCTTTTGATATCCCTCTCATACATGATTCTGAAGTTACTACTTATATTGCACATCATTCTTATCCTATGATGGAATATAATGCTACTGATTTACATGATACACTTTCTATCAGCACCCATGATATTCCTCCTAGTATGTCTCAATCTTGATGAACTTCTAATGATCATATGCTTGCTGATTTCAATGTTACATATCTCTCTGCATCTTCCTCATCACTGCATTAGAGAAACTTACGCTAATTTTACGAAGTTTTCTAATTCTCTCACTTTTCAATATCATATGCATGATTCATTTACTATAGCTACACCTTATCTTGTTACATTCATGGGGGCCATCCATTCCCCTCTTTCTACATTTTTATCTATGATCATAGGGGCTAGTTCATATTGCTTATAATTTTCCCGCATTGCACCTATTCTCACCATTGCTACTAATGAGCCTCCTAACATTACATATGTTACACATATTTTGACTCACATTTTGATCTTTATGTTTACACTTACTCCTTTCACTATTGCTAATGAGCCAAAAGTTACATCTATTTTAATTTCTCCTAATGGATACACTCTTATTACTTATACAATTACTAGTCATGTCGTTGGGATCTTGGACTCTATAGGGTTTTCCCCTCACTATGTTGCCATCATTCTCTGGTAGCTCTTTTGCTTCTCAATGATACACCTATTCTAGTTTCTTTGTATACATGACTCCACGTCTATGGTACATGCACTTTCACATGACACTAGGTCCTTGCCTCAAGTTCACCTATGATCATATTTTTACATTTATAGCTCATAAACACCTTTATCCTTGGCTCCTCTGGTCATCCCATATTTAGTTTCTCATACTCATATTGTTTCTTCTCCTATTCATGATGGATCCTTAGCCTTGACACCTCCTATGGTATCTAGAGCCCTTGTTCCTCTTACGGCACCTTTCACACATCCATCTTAGTTTACTTCATAGTAGTATGAGACCTAGACTAAATAGTGTCTAAAGTGCATGATTTTGTGTCTACAATGTTGCATATATTAAGACTAGATCCATTATCAATGAAAGCATACTTAATAATCACATCATGAATTGGAACTTGAATATAAAATGGAGAATCATTGTCATCAATTGTATTGTAAGCCATAAAATAATTTTACATAAGAAAGGTAGACAGAAAAATAGATTTGTATTGAAAGTTTGGTTGATTAAAAATCAATCGTCGTCAAATGAATAAAATGATCATATGTCGAATTAAAATTTGAAATTTTAAAAAAAAACTTTTTTGAATATTATGAATTTAAAGAAAAATTGTTATCCAAAATTCACCCCCCAGGGTAATTTTGATAACATGCATCAAATTATTTAGTCCCGAGCAAGTAGATTGTTTAAAGGCCCAAAATCATGTTTTTTGGGGCCCCTCAGCTTCTTTCTAACTCTCCCATCCAAGAAGAAAACCCAACAAGTTTTAAAAGTGTGAAAAAATTGCAAAAGGCCAAGCCTGGGGCCAAAATACAGATAAAATCGGCTAAGTTAGACATTTTTGTCCAAGGCAGCACTTGGGACAGTTGGAACGTCGGGGTGCGAATCGGCCGAAAAGACGTCAGGCGGTCCACGCAGCAGTTGGGACAGTTGGGATGTCAGGGCGCGCGAGACGTGAAAAGGCGAACCGGCTGAAGGTGGAAAAAATGACTAAGTGTTGTTATCACGCGGTCTGGGACATCTGGGCCAAAAGTACACAGAGGACGCGAACCAGCCGATTCAGCTGAAACAGGATACTTTCGTCCGGGACAGTTGGGCCAAAAGGATGCGTGGGGCGTGAAAAGCCGAAAGAGCCACCAACAAATGGAATCTCGCCACGTGTCTTCACCGCAAAGAGGGACAAGGAAGCCTGAATCAGGCAGTTCGGAGATATTTTTCCCAGGTAGTTTGGGACAGCCAGGCCAAGGGTACGTGTGGGGCGCGAAAAGCTGAAAGAGCCACCAACGAATCAAATCTCGCCACGTGTCTTCACCTCATTAGCCCCGCGGGAAAATTTAAAAAAAAAATCCAAAGGCAAAGAACAAAAGGGAAATGGTCAGGAAGGGCCGGTGTCCAATGAAATCGTGCCATGTGGCACTTGAGTGGCGGAGCGCGGGGGAGAAATGGGAAAATTTTCCCAAAGTGAAAAATACCAAATTTTCAAAGGACAAAGTGCGCCCCTCAGGCCCGAGCCAATGAAATAGTGCCACGTGTCCAAATGGCAAGGAATTAAGTTTAAGGGCCTGAAAAGAATTTTCAGAGGATGAACCCGCGAATGAATTAGAGCCTAACACGTGTCATCCAAGTGGCAGAGCACAGAAAAAATTCAAATATTTTCCCGCCGATCCGTTTTGGCCTGTTTTTTCCCTAAATCTTCAGATCGCCATAACTTTCGATCCAGAGCTCGGATTTTCACGTTCTTTATATCAATGGAAAGCTGGTGAAATTCTCTACATGATTCTGGGGTCAATCTTGCATTTTGGTTTAGTTTGGAGAGATAAAATCAAGGAAACGTCTCTGGTGCGTGGTAATGGCCAAAACTGACGTTTCAACAACCAGCTTTAATGCAAATACAGTTCGCCACTTTTTAGGGTTCTCACTACTACCATAATAAGATGAATTAAATGAGGTGGTTGGGGTAGATTCAGATTTCCTCTCTTCCCTCTCTCATTCTTCCTATAAATTGTAAGGAGGGGCTTCTTTGTAAAGGTGGTTCATCTTTTCAGCTCTGCCCTCCCTTCTTTTCTTCTCCAGGGTTGAAAATGGAGTTCGAACCTCCTCCCTTGCTCTGTAATGGCATTTTTTCCTTTTACCATTAAAATGATGTTCTGTGCAAACTTCTGAAGCAACAAAAACGTGTTTTGTGATGCATCTGTCCATCCTTGCTCGTTCTTTGCTTGTCTTTCTTCTTGCCTCTCTTCATTGAAAGTATTTGTGCATGTTTTAATACTCATTACAGGTTTGGAGCTGTGTTCATGGAGTTTTAGGACATTTTCTGTGTGAAATCTATCCTTGGGCCTGTGATGCATCTGTCCATCCTTCCCATCGCTCACCTCTCCTTGTTCCATGGCAGTTTTGATAGATGTTCAACATTTTCCTTCTCTAGTGTATCACCGTTTTAGTGTAGGCTTTTACTGTTTTTCCCTTTTCTCTCTCACTCTGTCTCCTTGGCATGGTTAGATTAGGATTAGATTAGCTTTCCTGCACTGGAATAGCTTGTGGCAGGTAGTTTAGGAATAGGAACCAGCCTTCTCTGGAGATTCCTTTCTCATTTTTGCAAGTCCCACACTTGGAGAAAGGATTCCATGTTGTGCAATCACACTAGATGCTAGTATGATCAAATTAGAAATCTGATCAACATCTAGGGGTGTTGTGAATTCGCACTAACAAAAACCTCCAAGGGATTTGGCCAAATGTGTATATTTTTTTGAATTATGCCTTAATTAGTAAACTTTGTAATTTTATATTTCCAAAAAATGGGCTCAAACTTGTGGAAAATAAAAATATGTTTTTGTTAAAAATGAAAGAATGAAAAATAACCTCAAAGGAAATTGGAAATAGAGTCGTTATGCTCGAGATATGAAAAAAAAGGTGATTTGAAAATTGGGAGCACTAGAAAGTCACCTAAAGGGTAGGAAGAAGCATGAAACCCTAGGAAAAAATTTGCATATCTTATTTATGATAGGTTATAGATGAAAATTAGGTATGGATCTGAAGATAAGATGAATATATGATCCCTAATGCAACTAGGGTTTGAGTATGGAGGAAATGGATCAATTAAATAGCATGCAAGGGATCGATTTCACCAAATGATTTAATGAAGTTAAATCTAGAATATAGACACTATGATTGAATAGATATAACAGTATTCAAGAAAGATTAAACAAAATAAATTCAAGAAAAACTGATAGATATGGTTTGGAGAGAGACTTCACTTATATTTGTAGGTCTAAATTGATTCTAGACTAGATATTGATCTGAAGGGCCAATTCTGGGTTGTGAAAGCTCTGAATTTGATTCTAGAAATTGATGATCTCGGGGGCATGAGCACATGGAAAGGGATAGGTCCACCCAAGCACTAGCATCTATTTTGGGCGTTGGTGTCTGCGGAAGTGCTCAAAGTATGGTTCCTTCTGTGTCACGTAGTGTCATTCCTTATTCAATTTGTGTTGCATCATATTCATTGTGTCACACCTATAACATGTAAATAAACCCTAGATACTTGCATCATACTCAAGCATGCCTTATATGAATAAAAATATGCATATGCTTGAGTCATATTGACCTCAGCGATCACCCCAATGTGATTGTCAATGAGTATTGCACTACATTTTAGACTCTATGTAGTTCATGTGTATCTGTGTCATTGAAATAATGTCCCTTGAGCTAGGATTCCCTAGTTTCATTCACACAAAGAGATAGTGGGATATAACTAATTTGTCCCAAATACAAATATGTGGTATGGAATTCAGCATAAACCCTCTTATGCAGTGAAGTATGCACTCCAAAATGTTGTTCTTGATGTAGTAGATAGAAAATATTAGCTCCTTGTAGATGTATGTGCCTCTTGAATGTTTCCCCCTAATGAGGTTAAATAAGACATGTATATATATGATTCCTTTGCTTAAGTTTCATCATTAACAAGTGAAAGGCCAACCAAGAGTGATAAAAGAAGACAAGAAAGAAGTAACATTTGAAATATCATAAAAAGAGGTAAAGAGGACACATACACCCAGAGGGGACAGTAACGCCTGATCATGCATGTCCTTAATGAATGGTCCTATAAATGGTGCTCAAAAGGTTAGATAGTGAAATTAGAGCTAATTAAGATGTCGGCTAGTGTGTGAAACTGTAAGTTGTCAATTAGAAATAATGAATAATAAAGATGAAAAGGATAAAAGAAATTTCATAACAAAGTAAAGAGATTTTAATTAGTAGTTTTCTTGTTTAGGAATCATGCATAAAAATGAAGTATTTAAAGGCTATATGTACATATTAAGTGTGTGATTTAGTGACTACACTATGAACATGTCTATGTGGAGATGGGGAACGTGAATGTGGTGCTATAGGAGGAATAGAAGATGTAGTAGGTGGTGGAGTAGAAGAGTTATAAGTATGTGCAACATAATGTACATTAAACAACTCTTATTCTAAATGAATAAATTTAAGACAAATAATTATAACGGTTTCACATGGGTCATATAATAAATTTTCTTTTAGAGGAAAAATCAATCCACAACAAAAGATATATTACATTTCCAAATAAATAGGTTGATAAATTAAATGATACATACAAGATTTAAAATGTAAGATATAATCAGTAACAAGTTCATTCTTGCATTGATATAAATAAGTAAATTCTCAAATGTAGCTTTAGGACCATTGTTAGAGATAAAAATTATAATAAATTCTTCTTCCATATCAATATAAGTACTATTAGATCCACTAGGAAAATGATGAAACCAATGTGAAGAAATATTAGTAAGAATATTAGGAAATGCTTTTATAAGTAATCTATCATTAGAATGTGAAGTTTTAGCTAATCAAAAATCGTTAAGATGCATGTAAGGATTATTCCTACCATCAAAGAGTGTAAAAGTAGGCATGATGTAACCCTTAGGAAAAGGTGAGTTGTAAATATTCTTAAGATTATGATTATCATGAAGAGAAGTTAATATCAATACGAACATAATATGCCCTACTCTCAAGGGTAAGAGTATGAATTTTATTTTATAAATCAGCTACAACATGCATAAGAGAAAGGACTTGTTGTGGGGGGGGTGACATAAAAATTAAGAGGTTCATTAAGGGGTTATGTATTTCCATTATTAGTAGTCATAGGTAGCATATTTGGTTGGAAGGTAATATTAGTATCAATGAAATGGATAACTAGTGGGTATGCACATAATAGAAGAAGGATACCAAGAGAAATAGAAGTTTTGCACAACTTTTATCAACAAGCTTAGTAGAAGATTAGGAATATAATCAACATGTGTACATTATCTTTATGATCATTAATTATGGACATTATCCTTTTGAGCATCAAGAGTAGTAACACATGTATCACTAACCTTTATATATTCTAACCCATCATGAGAAGAAGAATGAGTACTAGCATCACATATTACACACAATTAGGAGAGGAAAAAAGATATGTCTAATGGGGGATAATATTGAATTCGCAAACACCTTATTAATAAGAAAGAGAGGGAACATTTTCATCATTATCAACAATGGGTGGAACCATGGGAGGAGTAGTACAAGAAAGGTCAGCCATAACTACTTGTGCATAGGTAAGTGGAGAATGCATGGGAGAAGAAATAAGGCTAGTACCATTTAGAATAACATCTACTACAACCGTAAAAGTGGGAAATTTTTTATGTATGGTCAAACATCATCAAAAAAACATTCCTTGTCCAAAAAATTAACCAAATCCTCTATATGTATCATTTGTAGCAAGAGAAGAAATATCACTATCACTATCAAAAGAAATAGTAGTGTCAATAGATGGTATTAGTGAAACATCAAGATGAGGTGTTGTATAAGTTTTTTTATAGGAAAAGGAAAGTCATTTTATCCCTAGGGCTATATGCATTACAATAAAAGTTGGCTTCTTCTTGTGTCATTTGTAAAACAAGGTTGAAGACCAGTCATAAGGAAAGAATCATACTTATGTGAAAGAGGGTTGGAAAAATGATCACACGATATCTTTCAGTAAGCCATTAGAAACAAATAAATAAAACAAAAGGAGGGATCCTATGGAAATCTAGTATTTGATCAAAAAGTGGGTTCACCAAATGATTTAACAAAATTAAATATTTATCATAGGACTGGAGTAATATCAGATAATATCATGAAACTTGCAATATATCAACATACAATGATGGAAAGTTGCAACCAACAAGAGGATGAGAGTGTCTTGGATGATATCTAGTTGTCTAGACTGGATCTAGGTTGGGCTGATGTTGGAACAATCTAATTCTAATATATTTAATTCTTATGGAAAACAATTATATGAATATTAAGTTGGATAATATCACCCATAAGGAGACGATATCACCTAGGCGTTAATGTTTGATTCAAGTGCTAGTGTCCTGGTGACTGGTGTGGATATGGTTCTATTTAGTGTCTGATTAATTTCACCTTCAATTCACTCTGCTTCACATCCACTTTATTGTAGGGTTATTTTGTCACTGTACCTACACAATAAACCCTAACTACTTGCACGAAACTCAAACACACATTAGACTAAATAAAATATGCAAATGCTTGAGTCAGAATAACCTCGAAGGTCAACTCAATATGATTTTCACTAAGCATTGCACTAAATTTCAGACTCAGTGTTGTTTTGGTGTATATGTGATTGAAATTGTGTCCCTTGAAGCTAGGTTTCCCTTATGTAAGTTGCACCAAGATAACATGGGATACAACTACTTTCTCCCTAAGATAATGTGTGTCATGAAATTTACAATTTGTCCCTTCCTATGTAGTGAATGATGTAGCCCAAATGTAAGTCCTTAAGTTGTTGCTCTTTTTCTCAAGTAGTAGATAGGAAGTAATAACTTGAACTGGTGCCCCTTAGAATAGTTAGTAGGTTGTGTACACATGATTCCTTTGCTTGAATTTCAACTTAGTGACACCAAAGGCCGACCCAAATATGAAATAGCATAATTAGAAAAGTTTAAAATAAGGCACCAAGTGGTAAATTAAAAATAAGACAAGATGGACAAAAGTGCCTAGGAAGGGACAATAACACCTAGGCGCTATTATCCTTATTAGGTGCTACTACCCCTAAGACAAAAACAAAAACAGACACTAGGTAGAGACAAGGATCCCTATGACACCCAAAAAGCATAAATCCATAAAACATAAGACAATGTCACAATCAAAATCAATAGGACAAAGAGAGGTGTCACCAGTATCTAATATTCTCACTTAGTAATCATGCATATAACAACATATTAGAGGCATAATGTAATAGTAATAAGTGCATAATTTTGTGTCTACTGCTAGAAATTTTGGCCAAAGTAATGCATTTTATTGTATACATTGTTTGTTTATTTACCCCTTGCTCTATATTTAGTTAAAAATCATTAGATAGTATTGGGTACTGGAATATTTTGATTGGTTATTATATGGATGTGGGTAGTTATATACCAAAGGTGGGTGCACCAAATGAATAAAACCTTCATATTCATAGTTAAAAAACATATCTACTTCCTTTCTTGAAGGGTCAAGCCACCACCCAAAGGGGGGTGAAGGGGGATCCTTCGAGGTCTGCAGTTAGATGGTAAAACATGATTGTGATTCTCTAACTGTTTATAGGTTCAAAATTACAGGGATGTACCCCCACAATACATTACAAATATTTGATACATAAAAAAACAAGTGGATTTTAAGGCACACTCATTTCCTGAAATTGCAAAGATAAGAATCAAGTTAATTAGGATGTAATTCATTTTGTAATTAATGGATTATTGTATTCCCTAATCAGACAAAAGAATTTTACTCTTATATGTATGATAAATCTAATTATAGAAAAATAACGTTCATAAACCTTTGAATGATAATTTTTTTGGCATATGATGACAACAATGGTGTTCTTAGATGCATTATGATAATGAAAATGCCTTCCATAACACATACAACCAACTAAAAATTTGTAGGAATCTATAAACCATAAGAGATAATGTTGTTATCAATACCCATTTCAAAATACAAGGCTCTTTAGATATATGCATTTTCATTTTCTCTTCCATTCTGAATTCATCAGCTAAAAAAGGATATATGGGATCTTCCTACTCTCATCACTTTTTAAGTATGCAACGTAACTTGTAGTGTAGTGCCATGGGGATGGCCATTGAAACCCTCTCAGAGCAAGAGATCCATACAAAGAGCCACCACTAGAAACCGAAGCCAAAAAGTTGTATAACGTAATAACTAACAGCAAAGACATAAAAACTAACAGCAACCAAAAAACAAAAGAAACAACCACCTAAAAGGAAGCCTCCTTCGTTCATTGATTAGTTCACCCAACGTAGGCATGCATCCATTCCATTCCTTAACCAGGTTGGCAATAGTTGATTTCCAATATTTATAGTCCGGTTCCACTATCTCGACTTTAGGACCAGACCCCTCTTTTTCCTTGTTCTTCAAAATTTCCATGGATTGGATCATCTCAGTAAGGAGTTTGAGATGGTGAATTGTAATTTTGACATTAAGGATGTGAACATCCCTGATCTAAAGGATAATACCCTTCATCTTCAGCATTTCATTCTCTATAGACATGCATCTTTCATTTGCATTTTTAAATTGTTCACTAAGAACAATAGAGGTAAGCTTCTCCACTTTTTCCTACAACTCCCTCAAATCAATGGTCACCATACTTATCTTGTTTCTATTGATATCAGTGTCAAGCCTATAGTTCTCAAACTCCCTCATGAAAATATTAGATTGAATCGCCTTATCCTGAGCATTAAACAAATTCTTCTGGGTAGTTTTGAGTGCATGAAGACTTTCAATGGATTCCTCAATATTTTTATATATTTTACCTAAAGGAATCATGTGTCATGCTTTGATATCTTAAACCTCACTATTGTCAATAAGGACGGCATCCGCTTCTTGATTATCCTATGTCTCCATCTGACCCAATTCCTCGGTCTGTTGCTCCCCTGAATCCAAGCTAACCTCTAATTTCTCACATTGTTCAGAAGCACCTTTCTCACATTGCTTATTTTGAAATCTATCCTTAGCCAAATGGGATCTAGTTCTTTTAGCCACATACTTCCCCACATCCTCCCTATTAACAACATCCTCCCCGGCTTCCAAAAAACACAATTTTCCCCTCAAAACTGGCAGAAGACCATTTAGCGGAAGCCCCAATTCTTTACATTTTTAAACAATGAGGGGAAGTACCCAATTTTTATCATGGCTTTCATTAGACCTTGAATGCAAAGGCAGAGAGAACGTTCATTTCTTCAACACTGAGCAACCATACTTCCATAGCAGTAGAAAGGAACAGAAACCATTGACATGAAATTATAGGGTATTCATTCCAAATAGTGATTTAACATGGGAAAATGATACCCATAGATAACTTTATAATGCCCTGAAGGGTAATATAAACCATAAGAAGTTGAGAAATTTCATTGTAAGGATGGAGCAGATCTTCTCTTTCCTAACCATTGTGGAGATTTTTAGGGATCCCCTTACTGAGCATGAAACAATCTATCTCCTGGTTGTAGTCTGACTTGGGCTTGAAAGAACATTTACCCTCCTGGGGAAGACCTCAGATTTTACATTATTGAACTTCAGAGAGATAGTGAAGGAAAAATTTTGAACCTGAACATGACCATCCTTCTAGGTTTTTGTGACAGCTTCACTCAAAGTTTCATCAAACCCATCAAAAATGTTAAAAAAATTTAACAAGCCAGCCCTATCGAGCAGCTCCTCTGCCTCTTTAGACAAGGTCAGTACCTTACTCGGTTCAGGCCTCACGAGATCACTGCCCATAGTGCTTGAGTTATTATTCTTCTTGCAAAGAATTTTGTGCTTGATATTGTTCCTTTTAACACACTTGGAGAGATGATTCAACATAACAAGGAGAACTACCCAAAATTTGAAATGATATTAGGTAAAGGATTGCACGAGTTCAAGATTTAGAAAATCCAAGTGTGTCACCCAATGGGCATTATTACCTATAGCCATCCTCATTGGAAGAAATTTTGTTTGGGGCCTTTTCCCAATCCAATATATCTATGAATTTGGCTTCCAAAAAAATAAGATCCTGACCCACCTTAAAATCCTTAGCCTCCACCCCCTTATTTGTCAAAATATTGGCCAATTTTTTTCCTTCCCGAAAAACATGATAGAAAGAGATATCAACAAAGGATGTTAGTTTGTTCTTAGCATTGTTGATGAAATATTCAATAGTAATAGATACATAACTTGTACCCCCTCTCATACACGAAATTATATTCAAGGAGTCACCTTCCACAAGAAGGAAATTGAACCCTTTCTCTTCAGCTAACTTAACCCCCCAAAACATCATTGCAACCTTAGCGACATGGTTAGATTGAATTCCCAGACAAAAGAAATAAGCTAGGAGAAATTAGGTCACACTGCCCTTTTATCCCTCGACATATAAGCACCCTTTATTACATTTACCTAGCCATAACCCCTTTCACCCCACTAATATTAATTTAATTAAATTAATTCTTTATCCTCACTATATTTATTATTTAAATATCTTATTTAAATAATATCCACACATACAGTTCACTTAGACACCTCACCAAGCCAACTCAACCTAAGACCTATTCTTAGCAAGTTGCCATAACTAACTAAGACTTACCCAAACCCTAAAAATCAATGCCTACATTCCCTCTAACCACATTATCACATGCTCACAAGAAGCTCTCAGTCTAATCTGTGGGATAACAACACGAGATCCAAGGAAATCAAGAGGATCTCCCTAGTTTAGTAAACCTAGGAAATCCTGCCTTGACCGATGTCGGTTACCCCTAACCGTCACCGGTTAAGCCAGGACCGCCATCAATTACCCTTTTAACCCCAAAATAACCTTATTGTCAAGGTTGGTAGAGTTGGAAAAACATTGGGAGAAAGTTGATGAGAAAGAACACATCTCAGAGAGATAACGCATCTTCAGAGAGCAAATTCCAGTGAAAAAACTCACATGTAAGGAAGGAGATTGAGCATCTTCTCCTGCACAGCCATCCCAGCCATGATATGATCTATCCAAGCAAAGAGGAGTGTACATGCAGCCCATGTAGAAGATTTTCTTCAGTTGGTGATCACTTACAACCTTCAAACCCCTCATCAGCACCTCCATCCCTCACACACAGACATTTAGGAACGGAATCCAAGTAAGTATAACATCATACTTTCTTGGTTATTTCATTTCATCATCATTTTATCATCCATTGTTTACCTTTCTCCCTATTGACCTTCTCCACATTTTCACCTCCATATACCTATTAAAACCTCACAAAATCCTACTCCAATCACCTAATACATCATCCTGACCAACCAAAGTCCTTTGTGTAATCACAAATGAGACCCCAACTTGTTCTGTGAAATTTCTAGATCTTACAGTAACCGGCACCGGTTACACCTAACCGCTGTCAGTCACCCCTGACCGACACCGGTCTCTGTATTTGCCCACACAGCCTAGAATAGAGACCTACCCACCTAATTTCATCTTACCCTCATTCACCTATGATCTACCTGAGACCTCTATCAAATCTGCAGAGACCCAGAACCAATCATTTGACCTTTGGATTCTATTCTAGCTTAGCCTGTTAGATTAGATCTATTTCTTATTATTTTTTAAGTGAGATACCTAAATCATTTCAAAATAAAAATAGGATTTACTTTGTTTATAGCATTAATTTATTTAAAACAGTGGAATGATAACCATCTAGGAAGTATCCATACTTCCCAGATCTAGCATACATTAGGCAGTTCACTGCCCATATTGTTTAATTCCTTTTGGTGGTCTTGTATTCATTACAGGTAGTTCCTCCTAGCCAAAAGGAATCTCTCACAATCAACTATGGATTCAGAAGTCATATGCATGCAACAACCCATCAACCAACATTTGAACCAGGTATTCCTTCTACACCCCGTTACCCTATCTATTTTTTCAACACTTTAAAGAAATGATCTAAGAAAAAGGTGAAACATTTTGGCACACCCCCACTGGGACCCATCTGGGGTTCCTTCCATTTCATTCATTCCTAGGAAAAAATTGTGTGTTTGTTTCCCTTCTAAAAAGCGTACACACTAATTTTCTTCCCTAGTAATCCACCTCTTCTTTCTATTTGCTCTAAAGGAAACCCTTCATTTAGTGTAATTAAAAAGAACCATTTCTTCATGTTTTCTGCATTGTAGTGAAAGAGCATCCCTCTTCCTCTTCATCTTATTAGGTCATCTAATTTCACGTTTTCGATTTGGGTTTAAAAATAAGTGCATTCCATTCCCCTGATTTATTACCACATTTCTCACATTAATTGAGGGCAAACTATACGCTGGAAGTACCCCAGCTGATGGTTGACAAACAAATTGTAGAAAAGCACTTGGTATCCTTTTTTCTTTCTCTGAGTCTTACCAAACCACACAAAAATTCAAAATACATACATTCTTAAAATCAGAATCCCTCTGCTAGAAGTTAAGGCATCCATATCACATCTTTAGAAGAAGTTATAATTAGAATGACATTGATCATGCAGACAGTGGAGCATCCTAGTTCACTGCTCTATCAAGTCATCTTCAGAGCTAAGCCCGATCTTACCAAACCTATCTGACAACCTCCCTTTCCTAGATCTCTTTCCCTGTGTATTGGGAAATGCCTAAATTCAATCTATTTCAATAGCAAAGAAGACCTACAATAGCATTTGCTCGTTCAAACATGGGTGTTATCTAATCGCTCAAGATGATGCCTTGCTCGCATGAGAACCTTTCCCATGTCCCTCACTGGACTTCATTTTGAGGTGGTATAGTGGGTTACCTAAACACTCTATATTCTCATTCAATCAGGTATCCCAAGCCTTCTTCCTGGATCATTTCTCTATCAATATCATCAATTAGGTTACCATGACCGATCTATATTCCACATATTTTATGAGGACGAATCACATCACAGATTTTTTCACTCACTGTTTCAATTTCCTAATCAATCAACTTACCTTCCAACTGCCACAAACTAACTCAATCGAGCATCTTCACAGGGCTTTTGCTAGACATATCTTAACCTTAAGGTCCAAACCTTCTTCACTTTCTTCCAGGCATTCACTATGGCACTGAAAGTTAGAGATTCGGGCCATTGAAGAGAAGAAAATCCAATTACACAATAAGAATTGGCATTCAAGTTCAAATGATCACCTCTGCCTTCTTCCAAACCACAAACAATTATTCAAAATCTAAGGGCACCGGCTAACGGTGGTACTCAAGGCCAGTGTCAGCTTTCCATCAAATCAGGCTACACCCTCATCTAATCTCTCATCTAACCAGACTTTTCAATTCAAACGAGAGCAGCAAAAATATACCCCAGATTAGGGAACCTTATTCTTCTATCTTATGAAAATCTTATCAAAGCAGCCCTAGCCATCACCCTTCCACCTGGTAAAACCACACACTAGTTTTGACCCTACTCGCCCCATGCCCACATGGTATAAAGAACATGATTTCTGTAACTACTTATCACCTTCTAGTAAAGGGTCATAGCCATGGAAACTCCATCACTTTCAAAAATATTGTCCAAGAAATGCTCGAGAAAGGTGAGTTAACTGTGGATAATCCCAATGCCACCCCCAACCAAAATCTTACAGTTTTCAAAAAACATTTCCCAACCATGCCCCTTCATCCAATCAAACTTGTGAGACATCAATTCATGATACCCATACCCGTGAGGTTCATCTATCTTTAACAAGGTACTCTGTACCCACTCTCAATTACCCCATCTATTCCTTCCATAGAGGATCCATCTACCCCTAAAATCATCCTTCCACAGTTAGGAACCAACCTCCCCTATTCCTTTACCCTGATAGAGGAACACCTTTCATCTCCTTCATGCACCTCGGAGGTGTCTTCTGCTAACATTGAGACCATCTCACCCCTCGGTGACTACCACTTAGAGCAACCTTTACCCATCCTCCTCCACCCATAAGGAGCACAACTCATTCCTCCACCCACAAAGGAGCACTCCATTTCCTACCTAGGCACACAACATGACTTACACCCCATTCCTACACTTATAGAGGAGCTCCCATCATCTCCTCCACCCATCATAGACCCATTGAGATACACTTTGCCTCTACATTTCAGCATTCTCCATCAGCTACCCCAAATCTGACTCATGTCCTACTTTCACAGCTCTCCCATTACCCATGGAAGTAAGCTAGCACCCTCATCTCTAAGACACATTTTACGAGAATTCCCATTAGGTCCTCACCAACTCCACCCATGATGGTGTAACCTCACCCAAAAAAAAACCACTTAGATTATGTGGATAGTCATTTACTATGGGGGTGCACTCTTACTACCCATCTCAACATAATGTACCCCTCGCTCATACAAACACTACCTACCCAAAACCACATTTCACCAATCAAACCAAACACTCCACCTCAATTCCAACCCCTTCCAAAAATACCCATTAGACACTCAACCACACCCTTACCCATAACCTGACCTACCTCTAAACCCAAACCCACACCTACAACATTTTCCTCAACCAAACCTATTAACCACTTTAGGGGTCACCCAAGACCACTAGCCTTACTCATCCACCTATTAACCTGGATTTAGCTACATCCTCCAATCAAACCCACACCTACTTTGACACCCAACTAAAGAAACAAACCATCGTGTGTCATAACCATGACTGGTGAACTAATCACACCTTGCACTTATCCTTATCTGTCTTAGGACCTCAGCTGCCTAACATGGTCAAGCAACCTTGGACCCATCCATAAACCACTAACACAATTGTACCCATTCCTTCCTGTAAAAAACCTCTAACCTACCTCAGGTGCACAACACGACTTACACCAGCACCTATAGTCTCTTTACCACCAATACCTCCAATACCCTTCAGCAATTAGCTTCACTACCCACTACACTTCAGTCATTGTCCTCACACCCCAAGCATGCACCCGCATCATCTACCTTCAGGAGCACCCCCGTTATCCCCATGGGTAACTCACCCTCTTCCTCCATCTGCTTTTCCTTCTGGACCTCATACACCCACATCACCTTTATACCAAGAAGGTGCAACCCAAAAACAAAACCCCACTACCCCATAATAAGTTAGTCAAAACAACCACACACCCTCCTACCCATCCATCTAGTTGTACCCCTACCCAAACAAACATGACCGATACCTAAAACCACACTCGGCACCTAAACCCATAACTCGACCTGTTCCTACTCTTCCAAAAATCTGTTCCTTGACAATCAACCACGGTGGACCTACACCCAAAACCCACATTCACTTCCCATTCTGATCCACTAGCAGGGTCCTATGCCAAAATTTTGAACCAACCTCCTCGAGACTTTGTGTTATCACATTACCGCCACTCCGACCTTACGACCCCCTCAAACCCAAGCCAAAAGGGTTTGATGATACTAAAATTTGCGATACCATCATGTGCCAGGGCATGATGTGGAGAACTGTTAGGCCTTGAAAACCCGTCCTTATCCAATTATGTCCACCAGAAACCAACTTTGATGATGATGACCTTCTTGACGAGGATCCTTCTTCACCAACACCCATTCCCACACTACCCACTCAACAACCACAACCTCCACCCTCACCACTCCTAGAGCCACCCTCAAGATTTGAAATTAACATGGTTCACATCAGAGAACTTGCCATGCCACCACCCAAATTTCATTGCGCCCAACTCACCTCACAGGGTTTTTCTCCTCAAGTAGGTTTTTACCCTTCATGTCATTATACCACTCATCCTACACCTTCTCCATTTTCCAACTACCCTCAAATCAACATGATACACATCACTACACATGCGCAGAAGGGAAAAGAAAAGGAAACTAACCCACCAACCAATCCTATACCCAACATACCATCTACACCCATACCTAAAATCACTATCTGTGGCCCCACATACCCCATTTCTAATGGCATCACACATCACACCATGCTCAAACAATTACACCAATCTCCCCTCAAAATGTCCTTATACAACCTCATCCAAACCTTGGAATCCCATCGTCAAGCTCTCATGGAGGTTCTTCAATCTATTGAGGTTTTACCCAATGACCCTACACCCCTAGCCTCCATTATCACACCCCATCATGTAGCCTCTCTCACCAAATTACCACCTTCATCCTCACCTCACCTTGTTCACCAAGTGGCCTCCCTTAGCTTCTCAGAGGAGGAGATCGTGCCACACCAAAATGATGACCCAGACCCATCCCTCTTCATCTCTGTCCACATTGATGACATACGGGTACATCATGTGATGATTGATGGAGGCACTAGCATTAACATCATTTCATCCCATGCATTTTCTCAAATGCGCATACCTGACAATTACATGCATAAACATCTGGTCATGTTGCATTCATTCAATGATGCTATCACCTCCACACTAGGCACTATCATCCTTCACATTCGCATGGGCCCCCGCACTGTTCCAGAATTTTTTTATGTTTTAGAGGGGGAATTTTAATGTAACTTGTTGCTTGGTAGACCCTGGATCCATGTCATGGGTTGTGTTCCTTCCACTTTGCATCATTGTGTAAATTTTAAACATGAATGACACACTTATACCATTCCAGCTGACCCATCACCTTTAAAAACATGCAACATGCTCTACCGACCCAATGATGTGCTCATACTTGTCAAGCTGTCTACCTCCACAACCAATACCACTTCACCTACACCTCCACCTACCAATACAACTGCTGCTTTCACCACACATACCTCCTTTATTCCTACCGCTGCTATAACCTCCATGGCTGACCAATTAGCTTCCCAATCCATTAACTCCACCTCTACATCAACTTCCGACACATCATCCATTCCAGCTACCTACATACTAACCACTGATCCCTTGGAAGGTGTTTTTTTAACGCCTCACTCTGCGGGGAGTATCACCTCTATAGTGTCAACACATTCCTTACTCCACACGAGTATGGAAGCCTTCACCAACACCCTCACTATGATCACCATATAGGATAACGCCTCCTTTATGGTCCTCATCTTCGTACTAGTCTCACCTATGGGAGACTTGATACTACCACTTACACAGCTTAACCACCATCACAACCCTACCCATTTTCCATTGACTTACAATCACTTACTAATTTCTGTTTCACCCATACCTTCCTCCACAACTATGCGTGGAAGGGTTTTGGTTTTGGCTTTTACGAACAAGGCCGCCACACTGTTATTCCATGTACTACCAACAAACATAACAACCATAGTGGTATTGGCTTCCTCAAACCTCCTACCAAACAGGCCCACATTAAACTCATTGAGGACCCTAGCCCTTCTCCACATTCACCTTCATCACCACCCTCACCGACAGAGTTGATGGATCTTGAATCTATCACCCCTAAAAAAAAATTTCCATAAACACCATTTCCTTGGGGCCTTTGACTTAACAAAGCGAAGGCAAGGCCCCTTCCAGTCTTCCATTCCTGTATCCTAAGATGATCGATGACAACACACCTACTATTAACATTGTTCAATGTCAAGATGATGAATCCATACTCACCTACCTTGGTGTAGAAGACTGATATATTCATCGGTCGTTACCCTCTGAGACATAAACCATGTTGAATGAATTGACTATCGAGATCAACATTCATATTCAGGACAACACACACATCCTAAAGATCACACAATCTTTAGATGCTGCTGAATAGGAAGCCATCACTTCTTTTCTCTGAGATCACAACCATGCTTTCGCTTGGTCTTATGCAGACATGCCCGGTATTGACCCCACCATAGTGGTCAAAAATATCGTAACTGTCCCCAATGCAAACCTATCAAACAAAAGCTAAGGAAAATGCACCCTCACAATGCTCTTCTCATCAAAGAAGAACTTCAGCACCTTCTTTCTATTTCCTTCATCTTACCCAATGATTATCCTCATTGTATTTCTAACATTCTCCCTATTACCAAAGCAACAGGGGGACTCTGCATTTGCACGAACTTCCGTGACCTCAACCTCGCCTTCCTAAAAGATGATTTTCCCTTGCTCGATATTGATCAACTAGTTGACCTCACCACTGGTCATGAGATGCTCTCACTCATGGATGGATTCTCAGGTTATAAACAAATTTTTCTTGCCCCAGAAGATCAACACAAGACCGCATTCATCACCCCTTGGGGAACCTTTTTTTATCGAGTCATGCCTTTTGGTATTAAAAAGGTTGGTACCACATATCATTGTGTTATGACTTACATCTTCCATGATATCATGCATCGCATATTAGAAGATTACGTGGATGATCTCCTAGCCAAATCTAAATGTTTCTCTAAGCACCTCGCCATCCTCGAAACCATCTTTGACCGCCTGATTAAATATTATGTCCTCCTTCAGCCTAAAAAGTGCTTACTCACGGTTCTCTCAGGAAAGCTCCTAGGATTTATTATTTCCATCTATCATATAGAAGTTGACCCTGCTAAATTCAAGGCCATTCTGGAAATGCCTCCACCCACAAACCTTAAACAACTCCATAGCCTGCAAGGTAAATTGCAGTCTATTCGCTGTTTAATTTCACAATTATCTGATCAGTGTCAACCATTTCATCGTCAGCTTAGGAAGAATGTCTCCTTTAAATGGGATGATGACTGTCACAAAGATTTTGAGGCCCTAAAACAATACCTTCTCCAACCACCCATACTCATTCCACCTAAAGATGATCAACCTTTTTACCTATACATATCAGCTACCGATCATTCCTTGGGAGCCATGCTCGCTCATCGTGATGAAAAACACAGGGAGAAGGTGGTTTATTACATAAGCCATACTCTTTTGGACTATGAAACCCAATACAACCATCCAGAAAAACTTTTCTTATCCTTAGATTTTCATTCCCACCAAACTCCGCCATTACCTACTCAACCAAAAAAAACTATGTCGTGACCAACACCGATCCCTTACACTTCATGTACGTCAAACCTTATCAAAATCAGCATGCAACGCACTATGGATTATGCTTTTAGATGATCTTGACCTTGAATTCATTCATCAAAAGTTCCATTAAGGGCTAAGCTATCTCTGACCAACTGGCTGGCGAACGTATTTTCGGGGATCAACCCTCTAATTTTGACTTTCCTGACGAGTCGATTACTACTCTTTCCTTGACATGAACCCCCTTACCAAATGACATTTTTCTTCGACGGTTCTAACTTTCGACATGTGGGTGCGGGGCTCCTATTATCCTCATTCCTCTTGGATGGAGAACCCATGCCTTTGTCTTTCAAACTAAACTCTGAATGCACCAACAATATTGTTGAATACGAAGTGCTCATACTAGGTCTCCAAGCCACATATGCCCTAAATGTCAAATCAATCCACATCTTTGGTGATTCACAATTGGTCATCAACCAAGTTAATGGTATGTACAAATGTCATAACAAGATACTTGAAAAGTATAAACATCATGTAGACATACTTTTGACCAACTTTGATCGTTACACCCTTCAAACCATCCCACGTTCAACCAACAAATTTGTCCGATACCATGGCTTGCTTAGCTTCCCAAATACCTGTTTCCCCTGCCGATTTGAAAATCTTTATCATCGTATAATGCCTCCATTCACCTTCTTATTTACCTCACAATGTTTACTCAATCAGAACTGACACCCTTGACCCGAGTGACCTTTGGTATAAACAGTACTCTGACTACCTTTCTCTTTCCATCTTACCTCTTAATCTCACCTGTAACGAATAACACACCTTCCTTAAAAAGGTTTCTCCTTATGTCATTCTGGGGGGTCTCCTCTATAAATGTGGCTTTGATGGTATTCTCTTATGATACCTCACAAGTTTTGAAATTACTTATAACATTAAGGAGGTTCATTATGGCATATGTGGAGGTCACTTTAGTGGCCTTACTGTTGCTAAGCATATTCTTCACCTAGGCTATTACTGGCCGACCCTTAACCATGATTGTTGTGACTATGTCAAATGTTGTGTGAAATTTCAACAACATTCCAACCTTCATCATACACCCAGTCATGCCTTATAGGTCACTCATGACCTTTGGCCCTTCTCTCAATGGGGTTTGGATCTTGTCGGAGAAATCAATCCTCATTCTTCCCAACGCCATCAATGGATCATAACTGCTACCAAATACTACACAAAATGGGTGGAAGCCATACCACTCATCTCCATGAAAGCCGAGAAGATATGTGAGTTCATTAACCATCACATAATTTTTCACTTTGGTGTTCCTCATCGCCTCATCACTGACAATGGAAAACAATTCAAAAACAAAACGTTGCAAAAACTTTGTGACACCTTTGGCATTCATCTTAGTTTCTCATCACCTTATTACCCACAAACCAATAGCTAAGCTGAATCCACTAACAAAACCCTCAACAAAATTCTCAAGAAAGTGGTTGATGATACTAGGAAGGATTGGCATACGCACATTCCTTTTTTCCTATGGGCATACCACACTAGTATTCACACTTCCACCGTGGCCACATCCTTTTCACTGGTCTACGGTACAAAGGTTATTCTACCTCTCGAAGTCCAGATCACCTCACTCCACATTTCTCTCCGTGACATGCTTACTGATGATGACTTTTGTCAAGACCGCTTAGCATAGCTAGAGTTATTAGACGAATGTCGTCTTAACGCTCTGGATCACCTTCAAGTTTACCAACAACGTATCAAACGTGCTTATGACAAACATGTTCATGAACAAACCTTCCAAGTTGGTGACCTTGTCTTGAAAGAAAATCAACACATAACCAAAGCAGAAAAAAGTAAATGGGGAAAATTCACTCCTAATTGGCTTGGACCATACATCGTAACTCATACCTATAGATTAGGTTCCTATCGTTTATCCTCACTTGATGGTAAACCCGAACCTGAGCCCCTTAACGCACTGCATCTTTGACCATTCTATTATTGACTCATCATTCTACCTCACCCTTTGTCTCTTTACAGGCTCATCCCTTGAGCACTATCCAATCCATACATCTCCCTAACGATTAAACAAGAATCATGTGAGTACCCGTCACTTGTTATCTTCTCTTGAATATGTGTACCATGGCACTGCACATAGCATGATTCTCATGGATACTTTTCATCTACCTTTAGATGAGATCCCATGGTCATTCCACCTTGCTTTTGAAAAAGATTCCTATCCTCCACCTTGGTCTTGTCCATGATTTCAAAGACCTCAAATGGGACCAAACTCCTTGAGTCAAACTTATAATAAAAAGATGACTCCCTCAAAAGGACATCTTCCTCTCAAAAAAATTGCTGCTATAAATAGACTACTCCCTCGAAGGACAGCTATGTAAAGCTTCAAAAAAAAAAACAAGTGAAACCAAAGCTTCCTACATCGATCAGCTTCACGAAGAACTCAAGAAGTACCATATTATTTATCCCATATAGACTTCCCGCATCGATTAGTCTATCAAAACAAAAAACTTTTTAGTCATGGGCTTGCCCATTGTGACCTAGGACCCCTTTCCCAAAAGCCTTGTCACTCAAAACATATAAAATTAACTACCTTTCACCCTCCTTACAACTTTCACTCTCATTGTCTCAATTGCCTCAACAGACATCTTGGAATTTTGACATTTGGTGATCATGTGACTACCTTCATCATATAGCAATTAATCGTGTAATGCCTTTCAGGTCTTATGTTCATCACCCCCTCCAAGGTATGATCTACTCGATATGGTCCTACCCAATCAGGTGGCTTTATTGCCCCCCTCTAATCTTTTAGCCATCTTTGTTTATGTTTTGATTACCTTATACAGGACTTGGTCCTCGACGCTTACCTTCAGGGTAGTCCTCCCCTTTCACCATAATTTCCTTCACCTGCATCCTTTTACCTATAATCTACCCACACCTATTACACCTAAACCCAAAACATGCCATAAAACCTACCAACTCATTCTCATATTCTTCCCTAGCTCATGGGAGAACTACATCGGCCTGAGGTCCCTTTTCGCCAGGACTATGTAGGCAGTACTCCGAGGGCATGGGGCCCTTGGAGGATAGCTCGGCCATTCTCTACCCTAAAACAATTCATCAACCATGCCTAACTCACCATTTACGTCACATTTCACTTAGTTCCCCTTTTCTAACACAATTGGAAATTAAGCCACATACATAACAAGTTGCTTACCACAACATACATTTATTACACCTATCATCTCACTATCATCACTATGCATAGATTATACAACATTTCACATATAACCCATAGTGTCATTCATTTCCAAAATAATGACTCATAACTAAACCTACTTTCAACTCAACCATGCCTATAACATGACTCAACCATGCCTATAACTTGACTCGATCCATGCCTATAACAAAGTTGACTCAATCCATGCCTAACCAAACCTAACTCGACCATGCCTAACCAAACCTGACTCGATCCATGCCTATAACCTGACTCGATCCATGCCTAAACCAACCTAACTCCATCATGCCTAACTCACCTAATTTCAAACCACATTAAAGTAACAAATCCATATCTCGCCTAACACAATCCATAAATCCAATATCTCATAAACACATTAACACATCACAAAATACCATGTATCTCATCATATAAATCAATAAATGTGTATCTCAATATACATGCCTATCTCATCTTGACCATCATCTCCAAATGTTGGCACGCAAGCCGATATACAATACAAAATGTCATCGGCATGCAGGTCGGTCTCATATATACAAAAAGAATGAAAGAATCAATACAAAAAATCTTCAGCACGCAGGCCAGTATATGCTCAAAATATACAAAATCACTCATACATCCTCCCTGTCTTCGACACGCAGGCCAGTATGTGATCAAAAATACAACTATTTTCGGCACGTAGGTCGGCATATATATCAAAACAATCACTAGTATACATCAAAATTCCAGTGACCACATCTCAGGCATGTCGTCGAATGTCCTCCATCTCTATGTCACCTACACCCTCAGCCTCCTATGTCCCTGCTTGCGCATCCCCTAGCTCTAGTCACCATGTGTTGGTGGCCTCTCCTTGATCAGGCCTCGAAGCTCGCTGACCTCCTGTGCTCTCCACACTATGTGTGCGAGATCTCATCCTCTCATTAGCCGCTTTTTGTGCCCTATACTCCCCATAGGAGAGGAAGTCTATCTCGGCCACCATGAGCTGGTCCTGATAATATCTCACCTCACCTAGGGAATCCTGTAACCTAGATACAAGCACGGTCTGTGGTGGTCCCATAGGTCTCGGCCCCTGCACCTACCCTGCAGCGACCTGCCCTCCGCCAGCCTGTGAACTGGGACCAACTCCCTATTCCTATGGTGGTGCCCCTGTCCCTGTGCTTGTGGTGGTGCCCCCTGTCCCTGTGCCTATATCTGGGCCTGTAAGGACCTAATCTGTGTCTGGGTTGTGGCCAACTGGACCTGTAAACCAGCCACCTGAGCCAGTAAGGCTACCATCTGACCATCTCTGTCTCCATCTCCTCCACCCTCTCCCTCCGCCATCTGGGCCTACAGACTGGCCACTTGTACTCATAGCTCTGCTACCTCTACCTCTGACCCCTCCAACTGTGTCTGCAGTATATCTATCTGCATGATCAGCGTCGCTACCTTCCCCTATAGGGCGTCTCTTTGTAATGGAATAGTAGCTAGGTCAGGTTGCCCCGGTCTAGGTGGTATGGCTCGTAACTGAGCCGCCTACCACTACCTATACCTGTCTGTACATCCGGCGTCATCTATCCACCGATCCACTGACTACTCCTCCTCCCTTGTAGGCACTGTAGGATGTGGTAGAGGTAGAGGCCTCTCCACATCATCTCTACGATACTGTGGGAAGGACGGAGGGATATCCTGTACAAGCCCAAACTGCCATCGGACCTTATCTACTGGGATCATCTCATCCTCCCTGGCATGGCGACCCTGTATCCACCTCTCTAGCTGGAGCTCAGCTAGCTCCTCATGCATGTGCCTATATGAGGGGAATCCCACATATGGCCTCTAGATAATGTCCACTCCAGACAACCCCTCCAACAACTACCGAAAATGGGCCACATCATATGTCAGCCTATCTGATCTCCGTTCTCCTGCAACTGGCACCCACCTCCTGTATCCCACTCACACACATCTCGTGGGAAATGCATCTACGCAGGGCATCCTTATCGATTGAACATAGACTATGTGCTCGTAGGCCCAGCAGTGCAGTATAAATGTACAGCATAGGCTAAACCTGTGCAACAGCCCATATGCCCACAGCTCTCGGTATAGCTGCACCAAGAATGTTGGTGCCCAGGCAAAATATGTCTCATGCACCATCATATCATGGAGCACCCCCATCAATGATCGGGGAAAACGTCCACCCTCTACATTGGGCAGTGAATAGTAGCACATTGCCTCCATCAATAGAATCACTAGCCTCGTCTCATCTGGACGGGCTAGGTACATTTCACCGTAGCTCAAACTAGCATTATGGAATATCAGATCTGCCGCCCCCTCGCCAAAAATTATCCTGATCAACTCCTCTAAGGCCTCGGAGGAGATAGAGTAAAACTGGGCCCTTAATATGGGTAACTGTAAAATCTGGAACACGTCCTCCAAGGTGATAGTCATCTCACCCGTCAGAAGGTGGAACGTGTTGGTTGCGGCATCCCATCTATTGATGAGTGCGACCATCAAGTTGGGCTACCGAACAACATGTCAGTAGTTCTGAATACCACTCAAGCCCACTGCCTCCACGTGTTGCATCTCCAAAGGGGTAGCTAATCCACATAATGTCACCAGTAGAGGTGGAACCATGTCCCACATATGTAACTGTGATCTCCCCTGCATCCAATCCAAGCACAACATTAATCTACCTTTACCATGACCATATTCACCAATTATCATTACCCACCACCCTCTATTTTTACCCTATCAACCTCAACCACCTAACCTACATCACTTTTGGACCTTTGTGCCTAAAATCTCGACTAATACCGGTTCATCCTAACCGATTGGTGACCGATACCGGTTCTACTCAACCGACGCCGGTCAAGTTGGACTGACGCCAGTCACTATCGAGGAAAATTCTGCGACTTCCCAAACCCTCCTTTTCTATAAACCTCCCCCTTACCCCTTCTACCCCACCTACAATGACCTAAACTACCCCTGGACCTCTACCCACCCCACCTATACACTTTACTACCCTCCCCCTCTCTTTTTTTCCCGTTATTCCCCCCATACCCACATTTCACTTTTTCCCACCCACAAAATACAAAACACCCAACAAAATCCTACAAATAACAAATAACCAGAACCTATAATTTATTTAATCTACAATATAGAGTTGGGCGCTTACCTCATCACGCTATCACCGTCTCGGTGGCACGTCTGGTCGCTATGCTGGTGGTCCTCCCGATCCCTCTCCTACCTTTGCCATCACCAAATATCTACTCGCAACCTCTTCCTAATCAACTCTCTTGCCCTGATCTCGTGGACCAACTACTCACCAACCCAACCCTCGTTAAATCACTTTGCCCACTCACTATCTCGTTTCCTCTAGACACTTTTCTCACTTTTTTCTCTTTTTGTCATTTATTCACATTGCAAATAACAAATGAATAATAAAAACGTGGATTTTTTTTGTTTTTATAGCAAACCCGACCTAACCGACGTCGGTTCCCCTTGACTAGCATCGATCGCGTGCCCTACCTAACCGTCGCCAGTTTTCCTATACTGACATTGGTTATCCATGACCGCCATCGGTCACCCTCACCTACACATTGCCCTTACTTTTCCATTTTACCCCACCCTTTACCTTGCTCCTTTACCCCATCTAACCTTTACCCAACCCATTACCTTACCTTTCCTGACCTCATCACTTCCTACCTCCATTTTTCCTCCTTTAGGGACTTCTTATTATTTTACCCCTACCTCGGCCTTACCCGTGTCATGACCTAGATATTTGGACCTAGACCACTGCTAGTGACCTTTGACCTCATGTGTTCGCTATACCTTGTGACATTGTTACCTATGTTGATTGACCTAATGACCTTACCTAGCCTATTGTCGTGACCATTTATCATGACCCTACCTTTGGTGTACCAGAACATACCTAAACGTTCCTGCACCTAACCTACATTGTGTTTCCTGACCATATCCTATACCTTTGATACTGGAATCACTTCAACCTTGTTTGGATAAACCTATCGACCTTAGATGATGTAGATTTTGTCTGCTCTTCAACCCGGTAGCATGCTACAGTTTATACGTGTGCGTGTGTTTGACTGTTGCTACCTGTGACCCTAACCCATTACCTAGATTTCCCGAGTAGACCTTTCACCATTTTCCCCTATACCCACTTGCCTTTTCCTCACATTTACCTTTTATCAAACCACTCACCACTTTAGCCTGCTACCTCATCAGTTCCTGGTTTGAGGGGGATCACCTTCACCCACACATGGGGCAACCACATCTTATTTTTGTTAGCGTCACTTACCAATACAAGCTACGCAACAAAAAGGGGAAAAATGTAGACACTAAAATTAGGTCACACTCCCCTTTTGTCCCTTGACATATAAGCACCCTTTATTACATTTACCTAGCCATGACCCCCTTCACCCCACTAATATTAATTTAATTAATTTAATTAAATTATCATTATCTCACTATATTTATTATTTAAATATCTTATTTAAATAATATCCACACATACAGTTCACTTAGACACCTCACCAAGCTAACTCAACCTAAGACCTATTCTTAGTAAGTTACCATAACTAACTAAGACTTACCCAAACCCTAAAAATCAATGGCTACATTACCTTTAACCACATTCCCGCATGCTCACAAGAATCTCTCAGTCTAATCCATGGGATAATGACACAAGATCCAAGGAAATCAGGAGGATCTCCCTAGTTTAGTAAACCTAGGAAATCCCACCTTGACCGACGTCGGTTACCCCTAACCGTCGTCGGTTAAGCCAGACCGCCGTCGGTTACCCCTTTTAACCCCAAAACAACCTTATTCTCAAGGTTGGAAGTTGGAAGTTGGAAGTTGGAAAAAAGAAATTTGACAAGTAAAGAACACATCTCAGAGAGATAACGCATCTTCAGAGAGCCAATTCCAACGAAAACTCACATCCAAGGAAGGAGATTGAACATCTTCTCCTACACAGCCATCCCAGCCATGATCTGATCTATCCAAGCAAAGAGGAGTGTACATGCAACCCATGCAGAAGCTTTTCTTCAGTTGGTGATCACTTGCAACCTTCAAACCCATCATCAGCACCTCCATCCCTCACACACAGACATTTCAGGAATAGAATCCAAGTAAGTATAACATCATACTTTCTTGGTTATTTCATCATTCATCATCCATTGTTTATCTTGCTCCCTATTGACCTTCTCCACATTTTCACCTCCATATACCCATTAAAACCTCACAAAATCCTACTCCAGTCACCCAATACCTTGTCCCAACCAACCAAAGTCCTTTGTGCAATCACAAAGGAGACCCCAGCTTGTTCTGTGACATTTTCAGATCCCACAGTAACCGGCACCGGTTACACCTAACTGTCGTCGGTCACCCCTGACCGAAAACGGTCTCTGTGTTTGCCCACATAGCCTAGAACAGAGACCTACCCACCTAATTTTATCCTCACCCTCATTCACCTGTGATCTACCGAGACCTTTATCAGACCTGCAGAGACCCAAAACCAATCATTTGACCTTTGGATTCTATTCTAGCTTAGCCTGTTAGATTAGATCTATTTCTTATTGTGTTTTTAAGTGAGATACCTAAATCATTTTAAAATAACAATAGGATTTACTTTGTTTACAGCATTAAATTGTTTAAAACAGTGGACTGACAGCCATCTAGGAAGTATCATACTTCCCGGATCCCATATTGTTTAATTCCTTCTAGTGGTCTTGTTTTCATTACAGGTAGTTCCTCCTAGCCAAAAGGAAGCTCTCACGATCAGCTGTGGATTTGGAAGTCATACACGCGCAACAACCCATCAACCAACATTTGAACAGGTATTCCTCCTACGCCCGTTACCCTATCTGTTTCGTCAACATTTCAAAGAAACAATCTAAGAAAGAGGTGAAAAAATTAAAATTGAGTAGGGAATTTCTAAGCTGAATTTAGATAGAGGTTAGAGATCCTATATGAATTGTCCATTGGACTGATGAAATTTACCCAAAATATGAGACATAATATGGGAAGCAAAGGGAGTTCTAAAAACACTATGATTCATCGTTTCCAAGTTTTTTAGTTCATGGGAATAGATCACATTTGTTGACTATATGGCCTTTTCCTGATTTTAGAAGGTTAATAGTTGCATGAATCCTATTTATCACTGCTATCCAGCTAAAAACATAGACTTTGGGAGTTATATTCTTATTCCATATTGTACCTATTATAATATCTTCCTCTCTAGTTTCATCTTCAAAGAATGACGTATAGGAAAATTTAACTGAGAAGTTTCTTTCATTATGAAGTCTTTACCAACAATCCGAATTGTACAATTTGTTTGTTAGAAGACACAATGTTTTTTGGAAAATCATTGAGATTATCCATATGTGTTTTTAATTCCTTCTTGTCCAATTCTATGTGTTTCCATACCTAAAATCTTTCTTGGGGTTCCATATAGTTTTTTATTTTTTCCCCATATTTATCTTCCAACAGTTTCTATATTTGAGGGAAATTGTCTTTGAGGATAAATTTTCCAGCCCATTTATTAATCCAAAAACATATTTCATTGTGTTTGCCTATTTTCTACCTGCTTCCCTTAGCAACGAGGTCCTTTTCCGAATTAATAGCTTTCCAAACACTAGATCCATTGAAAGACGTTGGTTTGAAGATCCACCATTTTTTGTTAGCTTCCATCCAATATTTTTTCTTGATAATTCTCATCCATACCCCATTTTATTTTATTAGTCTCCAACCAATTTTGGCCAAAATATATTTGTTCATTTTAGTCCAATCTCTAAGGCCAAGTCCCCCTATTTTTTCAGTTTACAGATTCTATTCCAAGCCACCAACGGGATTCTTTCTTTGCTTTATGTACCACTCCAAAGGAGTATTTCTTGAATATTTTCAATTTTTCCACTATTATCCTAGGAAGTTGATAGAGAGACACAACATACATTGGAAGAATTTGGAGAGAACTCTTGAGAAGGGTGATTTTCCTGGCCTGAGATAGCAGATTGGATTTCCACCCCACGAGATTCTTATCAAATATTTTTATAAGAAAGTACCATTCCGCACAAGAAGGTATTTGTATCCCCAAGGGGGATACCTAAATATAAGGTTGGGAAGGGTTTATAGACACATCCCAAAATCCCAACAATCTTCTTACATCTTATCTCCAAAGAGTTGAGGAAAAAAAGATAAATTTTGCTATAGTTCACCAACTAACTCGATACCTCCATGTAATCATCCAAGAGGGCTTTAAAAATTTTTGCTTTAGGGACAGACACTTCACTCACCATAATAGTGTCATCAACAAAATGCTGGTGAGACACCTTCTCCATACCCTTCGCCAAAGATAACCCTTTGATGAAGCCATTGCAAGTTTCAACATTAAGTCTTCTGCTGAGAGCTTATGCCAAAATAATGAAGAGAAAAGGGGAAAGGGGGCCCCCTTGCCTTAGTCCTTGGGAACTGGGAAAGAAACCACATAGGGACCCATTCAAAAGAATAGAGAACTAGGAATTAGAAATACATGCTTTTACCAAACTTCTGAAGGAATCATTGAAGCCAAACTGATCAAGAATTTTGTCAAGAAAACTCCATAAGACCCTGTCATAAATTTAATCCATATCCAATTTTAGGATCATAGCAGCCTTCTTGCTGAGTTTCGCCAAATGAATTGTCTCTTTGATAATAATGATCACATCTTAGATTTGGTGGCCAAGGACAAAACCACCTCATTGTTCAGAAATGATATCCAGGAGGATCAGTTGAAGACAAAGAGCCAAGAGTTTCATGCAAATTTTATATGTAGTATTGCACAGGCTTAGAGGTCTAAAGTCCTTCAATTCCATAGCATTACCACTTTTCATAACCAGGGCTAGGAAGGTACAATTCATATCTTTTAGTATATTTTTCTATTTGAAAAATTCTTTCACAGCATTATAAACATCATTTTTATTACATCCCAGAAATGTTTAAAGAAGAAAGCTTGAAACCTGTCTGGACAAGGGGCCTTATCAGGGCTGATATTTTTAACCGTAAATTCCACCTCCTCCAAAGAAGGGATCACTAAAAGAAGATAATTGTCTTCCTCTGAAACTAAGGACGTGATGTAATTCAGAAAATCTTAATTTTTGGCCAAATTAGGAACACGGTGATTCATAAGAAAGTTTTTAAAGAAAGAAATAGATTCTTTATTGATTTCTTCTTACTCTTCCACAAGGGAGCCTTCCTCTCTCCTTAATTTATAGATTCTATTGAAGCTTCTTCACTTCAAGGTAGACAGGTGGAAAAACCTGGCATTTTTGTCCCCTTTTTGAGCAAGTAACACGAATTTCTTCCAGAAAATTTCCTCTTTACCAAGGATGTTGTGGTATTCCGATAGAAGAGATCTTTCCTTTTCATAGTCTACAGAATCTAGGTCACTATCCCCCACTTCAATTTTCCTTTGGACATTTAGCATGTCAGATTTGATACCCATTTTCTTTTGAAAAATATTTCCAAATCTTTTCTTGTTCCATATTTTGAGATTCTTTTTGACATTCTGAAGTTTTTTAGTAAGTCTAAACATCACAGTTCCATACACCTTCAGCTTCCACCATTCGATGATAAGATCTTTTAGATCTTCACTATGGAGATCCACATCTTCTCAAAGTGGAATGGAGTTCTTATTCTAGAGGGATTCTTTATCATTTTAAAAATCAGGTTATGATCCGACCCTATCCTGGGAAGAGAGAAAATAGTAATATCCTGGCTTAACCATTCATCTGGAACCAAGAAATGATCTAATCTCACTTGAATATGATGATCACCAACTCTTTTGTTGGACCAGGTATATTTACTACCTTTAAGATCAATGTCATGGAGGTAATAATTAGAAATGAAGTCATTAAAATCCTCCATACCAGTGGTAAACTCCTTAGAGCCACCTTTTTTTCCCCTAGAGATAGAGGGGTATTAAAATCACCACCACTATCCATTCAGTACCAATGATGAGGTATTTGAAATTTTGAAGATATTGCCATAATTTTATCCTTTCTTTGTAATGTGTTGGAGCATAGATGTTGGATAAGATCCAAAAAAAATTGTTTTCCAAATTTCTCATCATAACAACCATATGGTGGTCTCTTTTCACCAGTAGAGTTCCCTCATAAAGCGTTGGATTCCAAACCACAACTAACCCTATAGAGGCCCCTTTGGAACTAACAGTGAAATCCTTTGAGTCATTCCAAAAGGATTTACAAGAATTTAGGAAAATGTACCTTTCATTTTGGTTTCTTGCAAATCCAGTTGCATCAATTTTTATTCTTCAATCATGGATCTTTAAGAATCCACTTCACAGGGCTATTGAAGACCTCTTCCATTCCATGAAATGCAGTCCATTTTCTAAGATTGGGTTTGATTTTTTTAAACACCTTCTGGCCTAATTATAGAGTAACTGATATGATAAATAAATGTAAAATACTAGATATTTGACACAAGTAATAAGCTAATAAATATAAAACCCTAAGTGCAAGAGAGAGAGGAAATGACTTAACTGATTTACACTTGATCTTGGACTAATTTGGACTAGAAAACTAATGAACAAAGAAGGGATACTATTCATCAATGCTCACTGTAAAATTTTGGAACTATCAGATAAGGCTCAGACTAGGTGCCTAGGACTGGGTCAGGGGTGCACCTAGGGTGCTAGAGTCTGCTACTGGGCACCCTGTGACTGCGTAAGTGGTCTCAAATCTGATTTTTCTGGTGTCACACAAGTGTCATTGATAGTCATTTTTGGTCACCTGTATGTCACACCTTGATCATTGAAGTACCTGTAACCTGCAAAAGATATGTTCACCTGTAAAACCCACAATACCACATCAAATCCAAAAAATAAAGATGCAATATGGGGAGTCAGACTGACCCCGGTAGTCACCCGACTGAGTGAACTTACGACCAAGTGTTGCACTACATCTCAGACTCCATGTAGTTCTTGTGAGTGTGTGAAAGAATTGTGCCCTAGGATGCCCTTGTGCAAGTGCACTTGATAGCGAGTTGTAGCTAGATGTAGCAATGTAAATAGATGTGTGGATGGAATAATGAACTTCCCCTTCCTATGTAAGTGTATGCAGAAAATGCAGTCCCTTGTCCCTTGAATGATGCTAGATGGATGCCTTTGATGCTCTTAGATGCCTTTGGATGCAAGCTTAGGTGATGATAATAGATGCTTAGAGCTTGGTCCTTTATTTTGGTCACATAGCTTTGTATTTATATGATTCCCTTGGTTGAATTTTGTAATTGACAACTGGAAGGCCAACCCATAAGAAAATAAGATGCCCAAAAGATAAAAGAGACCCAAAAAAAGCGAGTGAGATAGAAAGAGTCAGGGGCACCCAGAGGGGATGAGGGCACCTGGCACTGGCATCCTGGTTGGGTGTGGTGTCTGAAGTCATAAAATATAAGCAAGTAAAGTACCAACTGGGTTGTAGGGTGTAAAAGACCAAAAGAAACAAGAAACAAAGCAAAGAGGCCAAAGATAGTTGTCAATTACTAGTTTTCTCACTTAGGAATCATATGAATGCAAGTATGCTTTTAGGACCTAGAAATGTACCCAAGTGCATGATTTTGTGTCTACATTTTCCCCCACTTTATGTTGTTGAGTGAATACTTGATAACATAAAGTAGATAAGAGATGCGTACCTGATAACCATGTAGAGTGTGATGGTGATAGCGTGCCGAAGAGACAAGTGAAAGCGTGAAGTGATAAAAATGAAGCGTGGAAGCTAAGAAAGAGGAAGTGACCCTAGGGGTGAAGCATATTGTGTTGTACCATGTTATACCTATTTTGTGCTTGATGTAGGGTTGCTTCTTGTTGTGTATTAAGGATGGACCTGCAAAAGAAGAGTGAAAGAGTAGTCAAAGTCATGTATTATGAAAACTCTGTAAAAGTATGTAAATGTGTAAAAAGTAGTAAAAGGAAAGTGTGCACCTGATGATCATGAGTGTAAAAGGATAGAAATATGTCCTGAAAATGTTGTGTAGAGTGAGTTTTTGGGTGATCTCATGCCAAGAGTGAGTTTTTTGGGTGATCTCACACCAAGAATGAGTTTTTTGGGTGATCTCATGCCAAGTGTGAGTTTTTTGGGTGATCTCATGCCAAGTGTGAGTTTTTTGGGTGATCTCATGCCAAGAGTGTTGGGGAGAGAGGTCTAGTGTTACTCTCCTTCCATGACTGCTTCCCAATTATACACCACTACAGATGGTGTGATCCTTGTTTTGTTCCATGAGTTGTACCATTTGTTCCATATTAGTTCCAAGTTGTTTGAAATTGAAATGGAGAAAGAATGCATTCTGCTTGTTGGAGGATTGTGCCTATACTGTGAAAAATACTCTGTGAATTGTTGATAAAAAGTAATAATGATTGATATGAGAAAGTAATTGTATCTGCCCCCAGGACATAGGCTCCCAGGAGAGGTCAGGAGCACCCAGGCACTAGTGTCTGTATCTTGGCACTTGGTTTCTGTGTTGAACTGAGGACCCAAGTCAGATTCTGGGTCATTTCTGTAACTATATTGTGTTATGTTCCTATGTTGTGCAGGCTTGTATTGTAGCTCTGAGTTGTTGTATGGGGTGAGTGATTCACCCAATGTATGACCCCCCTCATTTGGGGTGCATGCGACATCATAGGAGCATGCAATCCCAAAGAGAGGACCTGATGCTGATCTGAAACTTGTATCCCTGCAGGGGAGGGAATGTGTATGGTATAAACCAAGGCACATGCAAATAAAGTGGCTAGAGACATGTGTTAGTAGAAAAATAAAAACATGTCATATAAAATAAAATGTGTAATCAAACAAATGTGCATACAAGATAGACCACAAAAAGTGGGTTTCAAACATGGGACATCGCTCATGATGTCACAAGACAATCAGGGCCAAAGTGGCTAAAAGCATACAAGTAATGATGCATACAAGACAAAGGGCATAGCCCACAAACAATAACATACAATAGCAAGCAAAATGTAATAGACAACCATGGTGGCATATAGTTCCTGTAAAGAAAATGTTGCACATGAATCACCCGTTAACATGTAAGAAAGATAAAGAGTATGTCAAAGCATGTATGTAGATCAATGAAAGTAGTGTGCTAGTAAGAATAGGAAGTAGTAAATAATGAAACAATAACACCTGTGATGTGTAAGAGAAAATGTAGATGCCCCCAGGAGCCTCGGTGGGACTGGTAAGAGGTACAATGCCAAGCATCATTGTTGCATGTAAAGATCTGTAGGAAGTCTGCATTCACAACTAAAGACCAAGTGAATGCACATGTGTATATAGAAAATATAATGACATACTAAGTATATGTCTAACATGGTAAAACAAAGTGTACATGTAAGTATAAGTAAACAAGAATAAATGCAACCAAGATATGCAATATGTTGTGAATGAGTGAAGTGGAATGGTATGCAATGTGAGTGTGATAGGAGTAGTGTGCCCCCAGTGGATGTGTATGAGTATGAGATGAGGTTCATTTATAAAATACCCCTCAACAATCAAGAATGAACCATAGAACAAGAGTGTGTCATCGGGAAATGGTTTGAAAATAGAATGCTAGAAAGATAGATCATGAAGCACAGAGTGTAAAGTGTAGAAGAGGTGAGGTTCATTTCATATTTAGACCCTCAACAATCGAGTATGAACCATGGAACTAGAGTGCGTCATAGGGTAGTATGATGTGTGAGAATGGAATGCTAGAAAGATGTATCATGAAGCGTGGAGCATGAAATGTGTAGTGTGTGAGGTTCATGGATGTAGTATGCCCTCAATAGTCAAGTGTGAACCTTAACACAAGAGTGTGCCCCCATAGGGTATGTATGATATATATAAGATATGTATCAATGCCATGTGTAATGATGTCTTAGAAAAATATGAAGATAGTTTGAATTGTAACCAAATAATTAGAAATGATAAACTGATTTAGATGCTAAGGTGGGGGGAGAATGTAAGCATGATCTTAAGTGTATTGATGATGAGCTAAGCTATCTGATGAAAGGAAGGGAATGGGTCCTCCACCTGATACTTGCTTAGGAGATTGGTAATGTGATCATGCTCTAATGGAGGTGGTGTATTGTGAGAAGGAATATTAGGAATGATGAACCTGATGTTATTAGACATAGAGGTGAATTAAATTTAGGAACCCATGAGGTTTACAAATTGTGAGAGGAGATGTAGAACATGTTTGTAACCTATGAAATGAGAACATAATGCTTAAAGGTACCAATTATTTGTTTGACAGTAGAGAAATCATTGTCATTATGTCCATTAATTTGATGATAATTTGCAAATGGATGTAGACACCAACTTTATATCATACCTCTCTATCCCATTAATAAGTTCCTCTTCCCTTAGATTTAATTTTATAATGCATGGGGATCATTGTATTTATCCCTTAGTTAGCATTTAATGCATTTTCATTGCTTTTACAATCATTTAACACTTATTCTCCTATAAATTCCTATCTAACTGTAGGATCTTCATTTAAGAAATGTACCTGATGTGTGCTGGGAAATAATGAACATTTACCCTGCAATTAATTAATCAGTCTGAGTTTGGTGCTGGAATGCAGAAGTGAAGAAATCTTTTTAAACCGTAATCGACCTATAAGTATGGGAATTGTTTCCTAAGCAGTCACTATAGGAAATTGATGGGTCTTGAATTAATGGTGATCTATGTCAGATGTTAGTGTCTAGCGCTACTTCCTAGCAAGTGCATTTTGAAGAGTTATGCTATGTTTATCTTTCTTAAGAACATTGTAGTTTGAGCTACTATCACTTTTAGATCATGTTTGACATATTGTAGCCACTTGGGAGATTTAAGCACTCTTTCATTTTCATGTACTTAGATCTACCTTCATGAAATTATTTGAATTAAAAAGTTTAGCATCACCCAAGAGCTCTATCTAAGCTTTGAGATCTTCATTTGTCCATCTAGGGAGATCTTCATGTAGGGCCCAATCTTATTCAAGGAGATCAATCCCAGGTTGTTTACATTGTCATACTTCATTTGGTTAGCTTCTAATAATTTAGATCCCTAGTCAATCTCTATTTCAGTATGTTTCATGCCTTAGTTTGAACATTTTTCCATCTTATTCTCAAATATTTTATTTCAGACCATTGAGTTAGCCTTTAGAAAAGTCATATTGACTGCATGTGATTTTACTGCTACTGAGTTTTAGATTACATGTGCAATTTTCTTATATCCTTTCTGTCAAATCCTAGTGTCCATTTCCATTTAAGCAGTTATCATGTTTTAGACTTCATTTCATCAAAATCTTCTTCCAAGGCCTTCATATAGATTTACTTGAGTTTTCATATATTAGTAACCAACTTAGAAAGATCTCACAACAACTAGTCTCTGCAGTCTTGGGTCTTTGTTACCTGCACAAGTTCATTGCATACAGCCTTAGACACATATGCCAGTTTATAATGACACTTTTATAGAAATTTTGTTATAGTTTAATGATTGAGAATACATCTAACCCATCATTTTTGGTATCATATTTTAGGGAAACCAATAAGGGTTGACATCCATCCTATTTTTTCACTTTACAAGTTATGGGTGTTAATTGAGTTCACATATGTTTCAACCAGTAGATCTACTAATCCTTGTTTCATGTAACCAACTCTTGATGCATAGGCCACGGGACGATTTTTGTGGGATGATTTACACCATGCAACATCCATATCTAATATCTCCAAATAGATTACATAGGGAACACCATGAAACTGAATCTCAATACAATGTAGAAGTAATTTTTCCATTTATGTACTCCTTCACCAACACTAGAACATGGAGGACAACATTTTGGCATAATGGAGACACACCCTTCTTTGGTGATTTTTTTTTATCTTTCATTTCCATTGTATTTTATGAGCATGAGGATAACCCATGTAGGAGATATCTCACCATCCATTCCCTTGTTTGGATTTCATTGTTTCAATGGAAGACCTTTTCAATTCTTGCTTTAAAAAAGTTTAGATAAAAATGAAAAACCGTTACCTAAAAAATAATCAAACTCTTTCCTTCCACTCTCAAAGACATTTCATGCATATGGTTCATTTATTGTCCTCTAACTCCATTTTATTTTGGGAAGCCATGGAGATAACCTTTTTGGATAAATAATCAAGACTACTGGGGGAAGGGATAGGATACAAGAGTTCTTCACATATATGGAAAAAAGATTAAATGAAACATCTAGAGGATTATCTGGATAGAACTTTGGGATTTCATCCATCTAATAGAGTGGTTATGAGTCACATTTTTTTCACTAAGACAATTTTCCTTGAAGGATATTATGTAAGAACCTAAGTGATTCCCTCCATCTTGTGGGAGGAGGATATAGGCTGCATAAAGCTTACATATAGTAGTCAAATCACTGAGCTATGGAGAAGTACTTTGGAATCATAGGACTCCATAAAAAGAGACCTAAAACCATCCAAGATTGTCCCTAGGTACCTCTTCAACTTTTCATGAGGAAATGTCTAACAATGAAAAATCAACATCATTTTGTGACTTACTTGAATTAACTTAAAAAATGGGCATAGTAGGCCAAAATTTCCTAGTTCATGTCCAAAGAACCTCTACACATATTTCCCTAAGGAAACAAAATGGAAAAAAACATGTCCCTCTAACAATGTCCTTTGGACCTGTACAAATATGGTTTGATCTGTGAACCTCTACCCTTTCTATCACACTCCACCATTTGGTCACCTTCTTCCATAGTTAAAGCCAATGGTTTCCATTTGTCTTTCTCAAGATTGATGCATCATCTAAACTAATACAAATGTCAAAACTAATCAGGTCCTGTATCATTCCCCTCTTCTAGACTCAGAACCCCCATCTGCTGTCTATTGAATCTTTAGGACTCCTATCATACTCTTTGGTGGTAAAATTCCAAGAGCTTCTTGATGTTAATCAGTCAAATTCATGAATATCTCCTTGGTAATATACCAACCACCCCATTGATGACATCCTTTGCAAAAAATCTATTTGGATCACCACTTAGTAATCCAATGCAAGTCCATACATCAAAATAGTGGTGTACTTCAATAGAGCTATGAATGAACTTGTTATGGACACAATAGTGAACTTAATCAATCACCCATATCCTTCCAACATACATCATGCCCAATGGCCAAACCACTCAATTAGAGATGCTCATTCAACAATTTTCCTTGATAGGAAACACCAACTATCACCTTCATCCCAGCCTGTGTGAACCCTAAAAATCAATTAGACAACTTCAATCATGAAGCCATTGAGTAATACAATGCAGGCACTAATATATAGGTTAATATTTAATAATATGAAATATTTATATTTCTATTATTAAATATGCTAACCTAGGTATATACTTTAGGTTAAATATTTAATATCATGAAATGATTATATTTCTAATATTAAATATTATAAACCTAGGTGTATGTGTCAACCATTTTAGGTTGAAAAGGTGGGTCGGGAGACATACCCGATCACCTTATATAAAAAGGACTTTAGGTCCTCATTTGATATATTCGGGAAATATATCAAAGGTGTGCAAATCAAGTGATTTGGTTTTACCCTTGGTAAATAGGGTTTCAAAGGAGGAGGTGATCTTACTGGATGTAAAATAAGTTCTCTGAAGTAAAAGGTTATTTTCAAAGTGGTTTTTACCCTATTGGGGTTTTCCACTATAAATATTGTGTCACCTGTGTTATTTATTTCCTGTAAGTATTTCTTTATTTACTTATGTTATGATGTAATCTTTATTTAAATATTTATTGTAACATTATATAATATGTAAGTTGATTAAATCCATATTTATTAGAATCCTCAAATTCTAACATGGTAACAGAGCGAGGTAAATTAAATAAATTAAGATCAAATGTTTTGTATTTTATTTATTTAATTTGTACGGTTTTTTCAACCAACCCGAAAGGGTATTTAAAAGTATTTGGTCCCCTTCTTTTTTTTTCCCCAATTTATTTTGGCACTACATTTGTGCAATTAAACTCTCGGTAAAATTTTTAGGGTTTTTCAATTTTAAATCCCTAATTTTTTTTGGGGGGAGATGTAATATGATATGATTCTTACTTTCATTTACATTTTGTAAATTATATGGAATTAATGTTTGTTTGGAGATTGATGTGTGCACAGGTGAAAGGGGCTTCAAATATTTACCTGCGTGAAAATCACATACAGAAAAGGAAATGATTTATTACTATATGAAATAATTTTCATGTTTTCTATAATTTCAAATGTTTGCAGGTTAAATATTTCGGAAGGTAAATTCATACCCGTGTTCTTTGGACCCCTCTAAAAGAATTTGATTTGAAAAACTATAGTTTATAGTTAATCTATAACTATTTTTTTTTAAATTAAAAAATATATAGAATAAGGTTTATATAATAACTTATATAAACATCGTATTAAAATTTATATAATTTGAAAACTATATATTTTATATAGTTCTTATACTATAGTTTATAACTACCCCATTCGTATGGGCTCCATAAAAAAATGTTTTGAACATACCTAAACTATAAAACATTGTTTTAATCTTAATGCCCGACGTGGTGAATGGTGGGTAGTTGAAGGTTGGTGGCCTTAGTAATCAATATTACTAAGTTTAATCCTATACTTGTTCATTAAAAAAAAAAAAATGGACACCTAAACCGTAAAAACTACTTCAACTCTAAAGTGGCCCCATTCTTTTTTCTAAGTGAGATATAAAAAAAAATTAAACTTAAAACCTAAGTAGTTTTTAAAATCATATGGCATTTTCTTAGGTTTTTCACATGGCATTGGTAAGTATGGCATGTTTAATTAAAAAAAACTAATATCCTAACTTATGTTTCCAAATTATCATGCCATATTAATGTGGGCCGCCTTGGCATAGTTTATGTTTATAAAAACCTAAAATAATAATTACATACCAAGTGGCCGATGTTTTTTATTTGGTCATTGTGTTTTTTTAAAAAAAATATATACTATAGTTTATAATTTTTATGAACTATATGTTGTTTTTTATTTACATTCTATAAACTATATACCTCTTTTTTTTAAAAAAGTGTATATATTTTTATATTATAAATTAAATAGGCTATTATAATGTATTAAAATATAACCTCCCTAATATTATACAGAAGAAGAAATTCTGAATTTCACATTCTGAAAATACATAGCAATTTTTGGCTTCATTAAATTTGACAGTCAAATGATCGTCACGGTAGACCAAACATAAGACAATATGACGGTCATTTAGACGTCAAATTTAAGCTCGTAGGTTCTAGGAAACTTTCATTGTGTTAAAATTGACGTCAAATGACCGTCACGACAGACCAAAAAATAAGCCATTATGACGGTCATTTAGACGTCAAATTTAAGTTGGCCAGATCTTTGTCTACATTAATTTTTTTCAGAAATTTGAAGTTGTTATGCATTCTTAGGGGTCTCTTCTTCACTTCTATATGGTCAGAAAATATTTTTTATATAAATTTGGGGTATAAGGCAGAGCCCTTTATATTGTGGGTTATTATTTTGATCATGGGAGGTTAATTATAATGCATTGTAATGACATAATTAGTTATGATCAAATAGTTTCTTTAGATCTATAAAATTTAGATCTGATTCTATTAAAAGTGTTGTTTTTATTATCGATAAATATGTATCTAACTCTGTGGTACATTGTATATTATAATGGGGTGTGTTTTACAGGTTTAGGAAAAATGGCGTCCAACTATTTCTGTCTTGACAAAACCCAGATCCTGAATGAAACCAACTACAACATTTGGGTCAAAACAAAATTTATGGTGAGGAAACTCTGGACGATTGTTTCTAGATCTGAGGTTGCTCCCACCGGTCATCAAGCAACTGTAGATAACATGAATGCATTCTTGCAACGAATGCAGGAGGCTCTTTCTATGATTTTGTGCAATGTGAACGATGAGTACCTTCTACACATTGGTAATATCAAACATCCGAAAGAGGTATGGACACAACTAGAATCCATGCATGAAGGATACTTGGTATATCAAGGATAGTAATGAGAGTATAATAGCTGAAGGAATTCAAAGAAATGGTCTGTATATTTTTATGAATTCTCTTCTGCATCTTGTTTTATATCTCAGAGTTTGAATAATTTGAAACTATGACATGAAATGTTAGAACATGTTAATTATCGAAGCTTATATGAAATGTATAGATATAATCTAGTGAAAGGTTTACATGTGTTGTCTTCTTCTCTTGAAGTTACTTCATTAAATGCTTCTAAATGATGGTTTTGATTCTGATTTAGTAAATGGTCATGATGATGTTTTGATGCTATAGATGTTTCTGAAACTCTTATCTTCCTAGATAAGAAATTAAATTGGGCTCAATCTATGTTAGAAAGTTCAAATCCTATTAACCTTAGGAAAATGACCAGAAGCCATCATATGTACCATGCATTAATTACCTTGTATGAACCTGAGCCGTGAAGTATTATAGGGTCTAGGTGGATATACAAAGTAAAGTATAATGTTGATGGTAGTATTAACAAACATAAAGCTAGACTTGTTGCTAGAGGTTTCAATCAGAAACCTGGTATTGATTATGTTGAGACATTTTCCCCTGTAGCTAAAATGAGTACTGTTAGGGCCTTATTTGCAATTTCCACTCAATTTGGGTGGGAAATCCACCAAATGGATAAGAAAAATACTTTTTTGAATTGTGATTTAAAAGAAGAACTTTACATGTTTCAACCTAAAGGATTTGAAGAAACTGGTAAAGAAAACTATGTTTGTAAGTTGAGAAATCCTTGTATGGTTTAAAACAAGCTCTTAGAGCTTGGTATGTGAAAATTGTTTCCTTCTTTAAACTATTAGGTTTTGTTAATTGTTCTTCTAACAATGATATATTCATTAAGCAATAAGGCTCACATATTATCATTATATGTATATATGTTGATGATTTTCTTATGACTGGTGACAATTCTGATTTAATTCATAGGATTAAAGAGAAATTGAAGCAGTACTTTGAAATGAATGAGTTAGGTCTCTCACATCATGTTCTTTGTATGACTGTATTTCATTCTATTGTTATTTTTCAAAACACAATATGCAACCATTGTATTGAAAAAGTTTCTTATGATTGATTGTAAACCATTTTCTACTTCAATGGAAGTTGGAATAAATATTGACCCTAAATCTGCATATGAAAAAGGTTGATCCTATTATATACGTTGTTAGTTGATAGTTTGATTTATCTAACTATAACTAGATCAGATATTTCCTATACAGTAGGAATTACTTCAAGGTTTATGCAGGAACCTTTTTTAGAGATCATTGGAATCTTGCAAAAAGAATTTTTAGATATATTAAAGGAACAATCAATTATGGGTTGCATTATACTAAGAATGAAAATGCTATCTTATATGGATTTTGTGATTCTAACCATACTGATGTTGTGTTATAAAATATACTGGATATGTGTTCAAGTTTTTTTGGTGTAGGAACCATTACTTGGAACAACAAATGCAATCAACAGTCTCCATTTCTTCTACTGAGGCAGAGAAGTACAATGGAAGAAGTAAAGAAGCCATGTGGCTGCAACGGCTGTTGGTAGAGATACACATGGAAGTTAAAGGAAGTATTCCTCTTCTATGTGGTGGCCAGAGTTGTATTACTCTTGATTAAGAATCTAGTTCAACATCAGAGGACGAAGCACATTGAGATACATATACGCTTCACCCATGAGAAGGTGCTAAGTGATGACATAAATCTCAAGTTCATGTTGACTGAAGAGTAGGTTGCTGACATCTTCACAAAGTCCCTGAGTGCTGCAAAGTTTTGTCACTTTCGTGAAAATATTGGATTGTCAGAGTTTCATTGAGGGGGAGTGTGCATGACAATGTCACCTCCTAATGGAACTTGGTTTTTGTAAAAATACCTTCAGGCATTTGTAAAAGACCTTCGGGAAAGTGTAAAAAAAGACCTTCGGGCAAGTGTAAAAAGACCTTCGGGCATGTATACCTCCTCGGCTTCTTTTTTAGAAAGAAGTGTAGAAAGATCTTAAAGGTGGTCTTCAGTAAACTTTTTAGTGCTATTGAGTTTACTGGTAAACATCCAGTACAATCATATTGTTAAGGAGGTCCTTGGTTGTAAAAGGCTCCTATATGCTTGGGTTCAATAACCTTTTATGAGAACCTGTGAGAACATGTAAAACTCACAAATCATACTTAGCCACTGATCATGGGATGATCTTTGGGATTCCAAATCCTTTTGTACCAAAAGGTAAATTGAGTATGATGAAGGTGTTATAATTCCTTCAACCGATATGCTAGCCTAAAACCTTTATGGTTTAAGGATTGTAAATCCTGTAGTGTACCACGGGCAGGTAATCTATTGGCATATGTTATGTTATCCCACTTAACATTAAGGGGGAGTGTTGGAACATAATGATTAAGTGGTCTGGCCAACCCTTAATGTATATGGGTCCATCACTAATATATAGGTTAATATTTAATAATATGAAATATTTATATTTCTATTATTAAATATGCTAACCTAGGTATATACTTTAGGTTAAATATTTAATATCATGAAATGATTATATTTCTAATATTAAATATTATAAACCTAGGTGTATGTGTCAACCATTTTAGGTTGAAAAGGTGGGTCGGGAGACATACCCGATCACCTTATATAAAAAGGACTTTAGGTCCTCATTTGATATATTCGGGAAATATATCAAAGGTGTGCAAATCAAGTGATTTGGTTTTACCCTTGGTAAATAGGGTTTCAAAGGAGGAGGTGATCTTACTGGATGTAAAATAAGTTCTCTGAAGTAAAAGGTTATTTTCAAAGTGGTTTTTACCCTATTGGAGTTTTCCACTATAAATATTGTGTCACCTGTGTTATTTATTTCCTGTAAGTATTTCTTTATTTACTTATGTTATGATGTAATCTTTATTTAAATATTTATTGTAACATTATATAATATGTAAGTTGATTAAATCCATATTTATTAGAATCCTCAAATTCTAAATTGAGGTCCCACTTCTTCGAGCAATAAGGGACATTCCAGAATTAAACCAAACCATTAGAAACAAGTGTATAAAGACACCAGGAAGAAAGAAGAAATACCCAAAGACTATCAAGGTGGAAGGAAATTTGGCTGATCTTGTTGCTGAAAAACTTATTTCACCAAAATACGAGGATCATGGGAGTCCATTCATTACTATTTGTATAAACAATTAGTTAATATCTAACATTTTGGTGGATCTTGGTGTTGCCATCAATGTTATAACAACATATATGTTCAATCTGTTGTCCTTAACAGGACTACAGCCTACTAATATCATTCTTCAATTAACATATCAATCCATTTTTATACCAGATGGTGTGATTGAGGATATAATGGTTACTATTGAATCCTGGGAGTATCTTGTCGATTTTATGGTCTTACAACCTAAAGTTCAGAAATTGAGGTATCCATTCATCTTGGGAAGACCCTGGTTGGCTACTGTTGTTGCATATATTGACTGTAGGTTAGGTAAAATGACCATTCTAAATGGACAAAAATTCAAGTATATTTCTTTCTATCCTCTTGCCCAGCCTTATGTGTGTGCTTGTGAACATGTATGGGTAGATTTTTTGGATACTAACTCTTTGAGTTCTTCTTATTTGGCCACCATTGCAGTGAAAAACCATATGATAGAATTTGTTGAGTCATACACACTGACTGATGCAAAGGGCTCTATGACGATGGAAATCAACACTGTGGCTATAGAAATTAGAACTCTGAATGCATACCCATTTGTTCTAGACATGTATGATACTATTTCCTTGCTAAGTGATACTTCTAATGAAGCTTGTACAGAAATCTATGCTTATAATGTGGAATACACAGTCTTTGATTTCTATTTTCCTTTAACCAAGAATTTGTCTCTTGATAATTTACCCATTTTACACATGCTTTAGCCCCATGTTTTCCCATTGAATTCTTTAATTACCAATGCAAAGCTTGCTATTTTGAAAGATGCCAAACAAGTGCCTATTAACACAGGGAAAGAACTGACCATTGGTAATAATTTGGAGGCCAACCTAGAGGCTAGGGTTCTCAAGATTTTGAGGAAACATTCCCACACTTTTGTTTGGGATTACACTAATATGAGGGGAATTCATCCTAACATCTATACTCACCATATCTACACTGAAGATGTTAAACCCATAAGGCAGTTATAATGAAGAATTAACCCAACACTTAGAGACATAGTAAAAAACAAGATAGAAAAATTGCTAAAGGTAGGATTCATCTACCCTATATCTGATAGTTTGTGGGTCTCACCATTACTTATAGTTCCCAAGAAAAATGGTAAATGGAGAATCTGTGTTGACTATAGGGAACTTAATAAAGCCACCAAGAAAGATTATTTTCCCCTTTCTTTTGATCGACCAGGTTCTGGAAAATCTCGCCGGTAAGAAATATTTTTCTTTCTTGTACGGGTTTAGTGGGTATAACCAAATAAGTATTGCACCTACTAACCAGGATAAAACCACCTTTACTTGCCCTTAGGGTACATTTGTTTATTGAGTCTTACCTTTTGGGCTTTGTAATGCACCTGCTACGTTTCAGAGAGCAGTCTTGGCCATTTTTGCATATCTTACAAATGACTGTGTTGAAGTTTACATGGATGATTTCACTGTCCACGGATCCATTTTTGATGAATCTCTAAATAACCTTGAAAAAGTATTGAGTAGATGTGAGCAGCACCAACAATCCTTGAGTCATGAAAAATGTCTGATGATGGTTGATTAGGGAATTGTCTTAGGTCACCATGTTTTTGCCAAAGGCATACAGGTCGACCCCAAAAAGATCGCATTCATCACTTAGCTACCTACACCAACAAATCCGACTAACATTAAAAGTTTCCTTAGACATGCAATGTATTATCAACGATTCATCAAAGACTTTGGTAAAAATTTTGCACCTATGTTTTCATTGCTAACAAAAGATTGTGTTTTTGAATGGTCCCCTCAGTGTCAGCAGGAATTCAATATTATCAAGGAGAAGTTGACCACCGCCTCAGTCTTACAAGGCCCCAATTGGGGGAAACCTTTCCATATCCGCATTGATGCCTCCAATACAGCCATGGGAGTTGTTCTTGGGTAAAAAGATGAAGAAGATCACATGAATGCCATTTACTTTATTAGCAAGAATCTGAATCCTATAGAAAGAAACTATACCACTACGGCAAATAAATTTTTAGATGTTTACTCCTTGAATAAATTTTGACATTACATCACTAGGTATAAAATCTTTGTTTATACTGACCACTCTGTCATCCTATATTTGATGAATAAACTAGTAGTTGGAGGTCGGATTATTAGATGGTTACTTTTGTTACATGAATTCAATCTGACCATTATTGATAATCCTGAGAAATCTAATGTTGTTGTTGATTTTATTTCGAGATTGAATGTTTCAGGTAATGATGAGGTAGTCCAAGATCAATTTCCAGATGAACATTTGTTTGTTATATCAACTCAGACCCTGTGGTTCTCCGATCTTGCAAATTATTTAACTACAGGGAATTTTCTTGCCTATTTTACTCATAAAGAGAGATGAAGATTGGTTAAAAATAATGCAACATATAAATGGTGTAATGGAATTTTATTCAAATGTTGTCTTGATATGGTTCTTTGTAGGTGTATTCGAGAAGATGAAGTATACGACATACTGCGAGCTTGTCATGATGATCCAGGAGAATGACATGACTCAGTAAATAGGATAATTCACAAAGTCTTTAGAGTTGGGTACTATTGGCCTTCCCTCCATAAGACTATCAAGAAGTATGTATGGCAGTGTGATGCATGTCAAAGAATGGGGAAGCCTAAACTATCCATGGAAATGCCTCTTAATCCTCAGCTGGTCTTAGGACCATTTGAGAAATGGGGAATTGATTTCATTGGACCTTTTGATCCCCCATAATTTGGGAAAGAATACCTCTTAGTATGCACGGACTACGTCATGAAATGGGCTGAAGTTTAAGCATTGGCATTTGCCAATGATGATGTTGTTGTTGATTTCCTGTACAATCGAATATTACTACGATTTGGGGCCCCCAGGGCCATTTTATCTAATCAAGGTCCTCAATTTGTGTCTAAAATGATTGTGGATTTTCTGGAAATCTACCGAATCAAACATCGGAAATCGTCACCGTATCACCCCCAATCCAATGGGCAGGTGGAAGTCACCAATAGAGAACTTGAGAATATTCTAACTAAAGTGGTCAATGCTGACAAGAAAATTTGGGTACCAAAACTTCTCAAGGCAGTTTGGGCCTATAACACGACCTAGAAAACCACTACTGGTTTTTCTCCTTATGAGTTGGTATATGGGAAGAATCCACTGTTACCTATAGAGTTCGAGTTATGCACCTAGAGAATAACACTGGAAGTCGGCATCAATTTGGATGAAGCACAACGCGAACGGGTGATGTAGCTAAACGAATTAGATGAAATGTAGATGGAAGCACAACAACAAGCAAAAATTCTCCAACATCAGAGGAAGACTTGGCATGATGCTCATATCAATTCTAGGATGTTTCACAAGGGAGAATGGATCTTACTCTTTGATTCCAAATATCAACAGTTTAAAGGTAAGTTACAAACACGTTGGTTGGGTCCATATCAGATTGACAAAGTGTTTGATAATGGCTCTATGGGACTATTACCAATCAATGGCAAAAGAAGGACTCTTCTTGTGAATGGACACAGACTCAGGATTTATCAACAACCTCTTAACAAGGGAACTTTCACCAGTGACATCATATTGAGTGAGGAAATGCATGCTGAGGCGGCCCTTTGCCCCTCTAGCCAGGAGTAATTGTTGTCTTTAAATTTAAATAAAGGAGGATGGTCATGACCTTGATCTTATTCCCTTAGTCAGATGTTTTGTTTTCAATAAATGCAGAAATCTTCATTATTTAAAGGCCACTAATCACATTTTATCTCAGACTGTGGGACGTGGAAATCTATGGATATTGGACACTGAACTAGCATGGGTAAGTGCATTCTAATTCACTACATATATTTCCTTATGAAGCAACTCCCCATGCATGAACTTATCATAATTTCATCCATACACAATGTTCAATGTATTTATCATGGATATCCTTCCGAATCTGACGCTATGACATGATGACATGAGGGTGTAATGAGTCATGATTTCCACACACACCACATGTGTTACATTCTATGAAAGGGACAAGTGGCATTTCTATTTCAAGCAATGGGATGCGCACCGTCTCACATATCAAAACTACTCATGGATACCTAGTCTTGTCAACCTTTTATGCCACCAAATTTGCTCTGATTTTATGTGATTCGAGGATCTAGGTACATTTCACCTCTCCTCTTGAGTCCTATTACCACCTGGAAAAACAATGTTGCACAATCAAATGAGAGTTTTACAGCTTGGGTCGAAGTAACTTCCAACACTCAGGGATGTAAAGGTACCATGAAGCAATATGCTAACCAATTTGAAGAGTATGACATGGCCCAATAGCTTGGTCATAGGGCAGGGTGTAGATAAGTTGCATTGGGAAATGCAACAGGTAAAGTGAATGGGAAATGATGAGTGCATTATTTGGCTCATTTATATCATTCCTATGATTAATAAGTTATCATTTAGGTATGATTTGCTAATGCTTGTGGATGCTTTGTATAGTTATATCTTAGTGAGTTTAATGCATTTTCCTTGCTTTTTCTCATGCAACCTAATTACCGTATAACTTCCTACTAGCTAGCATGTGCTTTTAATTCTACTGAGTTTTAGTTACAAGTGTGCGATTTAAATTCCGTTCTTTCAAATTTTGTGTGTGCATTTCTATTTAAATAAAAAGTATAGCTTTTAGACTTCATTTCATCACAATAACTTAATTCTGTAGATTTACATTGAGTTTTTGTAGATTAGTAACCAACTTAGAAAGATCTCACAACAACCCCCCAACAGAAGACCCAATAGGAAAACTAGTTACATAAAGCTCCATTGCATACAACCTAGGACACAACCCCAGTTTATAATGACACTAATAGAAGATCTTGTTAGTTAAATGATTAGAAAATACAATGACCCATCAGAGACCTAGGAGGTGATAGAAACCTATATGAAGGGGTTTCCCAAGGAGAGGACTTAATTCTAGAATATGGAATAGTAGACTGATGAGAATGAGGAGGTCATGTGCGAATAGGAAAGCTAGGTGTAGAATTTGCCTTAGATTTGAGAGGTGTAGGGGGGCTAGATGCTTTAACTAGTGAAAGGACATCCTCAAGAGGAGGCTAAGGTAACGACATGCATGGTGGAACACCTTTGATGGTGATAACTTTCTTATTGTGAATGAATTTGAGACACAAGTGGTTCATGGACAAGGATATCTTGAGCAATGTGGAGCCAAGGAATACCTAAGAGCATGTCACAACCTTTGATTGAAGGTGCCACAGTGAATGACACAAGCATGGTGAGAGGCCCAACTATAACGGGAAGCTTGATGTAACCATAAAATTTGGGAATCGGATATGAAATTTGAGAGAGCTGATAGTTGATAGCGATGAGGAGTACAAGAGAGCACACACCAATAGGAATCGATGGATTGATCATGGTGTTATTGAAAATATGAGATCCGATAGAAGCATTGATGTGTAGCATGTTAGAAGAAAATGTAACATGATAATCATGATCATAGAATGTGATGAGTGGTGGAGATGCATCAACATTAGCAACTATAAAATCAAGAGGCCCCGATGAAGGAGGAGGCACAACATGATATGTATGATTAACATAAGAATCCACAACTTATTTATAATGTTTAGGAAATGGATCTTTAAAGATTTTTAGCTTTGGATTGTCATTGAACCGACTTAGATGTCAAAGGCTCAGGGAGCTTGATTGCATTGTTGTCAATAAGATCTTGAATAAGATGTTTAAGTTTGAAACATCGATCAACCGAATGCCTAATGCATTGATGATAGTCACATCGATCATTTTCATCATAATTGTGGCCTTTAAGGTGAGATGGATCAAGATTCAGTGGTGGTGGAAGTGTAATAAGATTGATCTTTCAATAAGTTGTGGCAATAAGAGACAAGGAGCATAAGGCAATTTTGTAAATTTACGCTTTGAAGGTTGCCATTGAAGCTTTTCAGGAGTACAAACTTTGTTAACAGTATATTTGGCTTTAGTGGGCTTAGGAGATGGCTTGAAAGTAGATTTTCCTTAAAAATGATTAAAAGATGGATCCTGATCATGATACTTGAGCTTGCCCATAGATAATAGTTTACTTTTTGGTAACTTAAGCGTATGAAATAGTTGATTAAATTATGGAGAGGTCTCGAAGATGATGCTCTCTTGTAATGGAGTTAAGATACTTTGGACAAAAAGATCTTGCAATTATGAATCAGTGAGTACATTGGTCATCTTAGCTAATTTGTTCTTATATCATAATACATAGTCTACTAGATGCTCATTGGATCCTTATTTGATTTGTGCAAGTTGAGCATAGGATATCTTAGAACCGATATTGATTGAGAAATGTGTGAGAAAAGCATCAACTAAATGCGTAAATGATGTTATTGAATGAACAGGTAGATTGTAGAACCAACACATAACATAATCTTGGAGACTCCGAGGAAATAGCTTAGCTAGTAAAGTATGATCATCCACATAGTCTAGACATGCCACATGAAAATATCTAAGATACTCTTGAGGGTCACCATGGCCATTGAAGGTGGGCAGGTTAGGGGTGACAAAGTTTGGAGGAAGTGCATAATTGGAAATGGCGGGTGCAAAAGGAGTGTGCAGGAGTAAGGTGGAATTGAGAGATGAGGATGCACAAGAAGTAGTTATCTAAAGTTGACATATTTGAATTTGTAGATCCTGGTATATAAAATTTAAATCTAGTTTATTTGAAGAAGAGTCTAGTTGTGCATTAGAAGCATTGGGTTGAATGAGTGGAGCGGTAGTAGTAATGGTGGAGGTAGGAATGTGAAGGGGTTGAGTGGAGGCCATGACAACTGATAAGAGGAACCTACAAGAGGTATTGAAGCAACATCTCAAGAGTTCTTAGCAGTCAAAAAAGCATGGAGAATATGTAGAATATGTGTAGGATTGTCACACAAAGCTTGATGAAAATTAGTAAGCTTGTCTAATTGTTCTTGATCAACATTGGTATCCTCATCATATGATTGTTCACTATCAGATGTTTCAATGTCTTCAAGACAAACATTCCTTGAGTTAGCAAATGGATTATCAGATTCAACCATTGATTTAGAAACCCTAAAGGTGAATGGAGGAATATTTATAAGCTTAAAGGACCCAAAATGACCACTGCGAGTAACATGCATAAGAAGAAAACACTAGAAATAAGGTAGGATTCAAGTAATGGGTTCACCAAAATGATTTAACAAAAATAGAATTAATGTTAAACCCTAATTATAGAGTAACTGATAGAAACAATAGAGTACATCTGATAGATATAATTGACTCAAGCAATAAGCTAATGAAATATAAAACCCTAAGTGCAAGAGAGAGAAAATGACTTAGCTGACTTGTGTTGATCCAGGAACCGATCTGGACTAGAAAACTATTGAACATGAGGGGATATGTGTCATCAATGCACTAGATATAATTCTACGACTTTTGGATAAGGCCAGAGTGGGGTGCCTGGACTGGGTCAGGGGCACCTGGGCACTAGAGTTTGCTATTGGACGTCCGTGACTATGCAGGTGGTCAAAATCTGATTTTTCTTGTGTCGCAGAAGTGTCACTATTGGTTGTCTCTTGTATGTCACACCTTGATTGTCGAAGTACCTATAACCTACAAAACAAATGTTCACCTACAAAACCCACAATACCACATCAAATCCAAAAAAAAAAAGAAGCAATATAGGGACTCAAACAGACCCCAACGGTCACTGGAATGATTGAACTTATGACTGAGTGTTGCACTACATCTTAGACTCCATGTATTTCTTGTGAGTGTGTGTAAGAATTGTACCCTAGGATTCCCTTGTGCAAGTACACTTGATAGTGGGCTATAGCTGTATGTAGCAATGTAAATAGATGCGTGGATGAAATAATGAACTTCCACTTCCTATACAGTGTATGCATAAAATGCAACCCCTTGTCCCTTGAATGGATGCTAGATGGATGCCTTTGATGCTCTTAGATGCCTTTGGATGCAATCTTAGGTGATGATAATATATGCTTAGAGCTTGGTCCTTTATTTTGGTCACATAGCTTTGTATTTATATGATTCCCTTGGTTGAATTTCATAATTGACAACTAGAAGGCCAACCCATAAGAAAATAAGAGGACCAAAAGATAAAAGAGGCCCAAAAGGAGTAAGTAAGGTAGAAAGAGGTCAAGGGCGCCTGGGCGTTGATGTCCTGGTTGGGCGTTGGTGTCTAAAGCCATAAAATATGAACAAGTAAATCTCTAACTAGGTTGTAGGGTGTAAAAGACCAGAAAGAAAATAAGAAACAAAGAAAAGAGGCCAAAGATAGTTGTCAATTACTATTTTTTCACTTATGAATCATATGAATGCAAGTATGCTTTTAGGACCTAGAAATGTACCAAGTGCGTGATTTTGTGTCTAAATTACCAACAAGATGCGATCAGCTAAGGAGTCTTGTATATATTAAAATACATGGATTGGTCTTAGCATGCATGCACACCAACCGTAGAATACAAGTTAAGTCAATGTAAACTAGTTCTTTTAAGGCCAACATGATTTTTTTATAAACTAGTGAAGGGTAATGCCCCATCAATATAAATATCCCTTGATAGTGTTAAGAGGGGATGTCTTTTGAGAGGTTGATAATTATCATTGTAAAAGGAAGAAAGTGTAATCCATGTGCTTGTGTGCCTATTGAATGAATAAATGAAGTGGATGCTCATGATTACTGAGCATTGTTTGTTATGTTTCCTTAATAATTAATTTATAGTGTTCATACACATCTGTGTGTGTGTGTTTGCATTATTTTCTCATGAAAGGTTGGATATGTGTGAGATTTAGTATAAACATCACGATGCAACCAAAATTGATGGGGACTAGTCCACTCTCACACTTTAATTGATTACATAAGGTGAACCTCTAGTGTGATATGCCTACGTGAGGCATTACCTTTATAGGGCATGTATGGTGTTGTTCTAGGCTTGCATGTGCATTACTAGCTAAGGGTAAACTAAAGTGACATCACATATTATAAATAAAAAGAGTTGCAATACAACAAGTTCCTACCTCATAAAATTAAAAATTAGTTGGAAGAAAAATAGAACAAAAAAAAGAGAATTCCTTAGAAAATTGCAAATTAATTAGATGAAAATTAAAACTGCTAAAAGGTGAACTCCAAATACTTACAACTTAAAGTAGATCACATTGAAATGTAGTATTGAAAACAAACTTGTTATACATAGTTGCCTTTAATACAAGTTTTATATATACATGTGTACATACATATATGTGTGTGTATAGACACATGCGCGCACACACACACCTAATAAAATACTTCCAATTATTTTATTGAAGTAAACTTGTTACATCAACATAATTGTTATTATGCGTGTCAACTTTATAGTTTATAGTTAATTTTATAAATAAGACCAAAAAATTATAATCACTAAAAAGTGACTAATAGAAAACCAATAAATAAATAATTGAATTTATTTTGTTATAAAATCGTTATATTTATATCTCAACATTAATGATAAATTAATAACCTTGATTGGTTGAAATTATTTAATTGCTAAAAATTTGGAACTTGATAAGCAAGCTTGGAATTTCAAATTTACTATGGCTATAAAAAAATGATGGTTGACCATTTTCAGTACCTATACAATTGCATAAAGCCACCATTCATTTAATTGAAAACCATTATCGATCACAATAACTAATAGTATTTAGATTTATTCATTATGTTAGTAAGTTGAAGTGGCTAGGGCAATGGTGAAAATGGCTACTAGGGAAAAATTTGAACTGAAAAACTTGGCTTGTTCCCCACCCATTAACCACCACAATATTGTTTTCTTGATATGTGGTGAAAATTTTTGTGACAATGAGTGAGCTTGATGATGAATTTTTCACTGATGGTATAGATGATATAGAGGATAAATTTGGTGATGATCCTAAATAGGCAAGATGATTTGTTTGACATAGAGAGATATATGTTCTTCCTTGGCGTGATTCTTGTTGTGGATTGTCTAGTGGATTCCTCAACCTTGCCAATTCTATGTCTATAAATGGAGTTGTAGGTATCTTAGATGATTGTTACGGGAGAATTAAATGTAATGAGGCCATTTGGTTCAAGTACTTTATGCTCTCTATCCCTTCCCTCTCAAACTATTCCTACTCATGTTGGTGAACCAGGCTTCTTGTCCCTTAAGAAATGATAGGGGTTTAAGGCTTGTTGAAATATTTACAACCCTTACCATCACTTCAAAAAAAAATTCAATTCTTTGCTACCATCTCCCTACCCTTGATCATGACCATTTGTTGGTTGTGATCCCTTGTTTCATTGTGCCTCATTCCCTTATGCCCTTCAAAACACATTTGAGGATTTCCTTGTTATTTCTTTGGTGTCAGAATCCTCTCGTTCCCATGCGGCTCCATTAGTGGGGGATATTATGAATTTGTTCTTAAAAGAATCCTTTTTCTAACCATAACAGAGTCTTCTCTCTTGAAGATGGAAAAATATATTGGAAGCAGGTATTTATGGTAAATGTGTGGAACCCCACTTATCCATTTTTAGTGGACCTCTTAAGTGTGGGATTCCATTGTTTCTCCCTCTTTCTCCATGGTTGAGAATGGCTTCTTCTAAGTAGTTTTCCCTTTTGCTACTGGTATATAGAATTTTTTTGGTCTTTCAGACTGTGTTTTTTCGGCAATTTCGGCCTATTCCTTTTCCCTCATGACCCCTCTGTTAATCCGGAAAAGGTGATTACCACAACTACTCCCATCTAGTTGTGAATGTACAATCTTCCTTTGTGTATGCACACCTCTAAGCACATCAAGCTTTTGGCCAACAAGATGGGATCCTTCATTACAATAGATGCAAAATACTTGAGCAACAAAATTTGTGAGAGTTTGTACTTGGCTTGATTTGGCCAATCCCCTCTCTCATTCGGTTAGGATTTTATTTTCTTGTGGATTTTAGGTATAATTCATAACTATAAAGGCCTCTGATTTCAATGCTTTTGTTACAATATTCTTGGGAACTATGTAGTTGTTTGCTCTTCAATTGTTCCTTTTTCCTCTCATCAACCGATTTGGAGGAAAAAATAAGTTCCTCCCAACAAGGAATTTGTTTGGCACAACCATGACATGTTATTTTAAAGCTTGCCTTCTCCTCCCACTCCTCTTGCTAAGCGTGCTCAAGAATCGTAGGTAGTTGAGGGGTCTATTGGAGTGTTGGCCTCCCCTCAGTGGGTTGGTGGTTTGGTTGGCAAAGCTTTGGATCTAAAAGTTTTCCTCATATTGGATTGAACCTTCAAGTGTATCCATACTTTTCGCCTGCTTCTGCTCTATCCAAAGGTTTGAGACCTACGGTTGATGTGGGTTCAATAGTTTAGCATAGAGCTTGTAGATTTGAGGCTAGTATTTTGAGGATGTAAGTTGAGGAGATGGTCAGAGATGGGACTCAGTGGATGATGAAGGCTCTTCTTTCCCAAAGAATGAGGAGGATGGTTGTTGTTTATGGTTAGCTTCTTCATTTTGTCCTTTTGTGAGCTCTCTTATTGCTTTTTCCTTTTGTTTACACTTGTTTATTGCTCTCCACAAGTGTTTTGGTGGGTCTCTCCCCGATCTTTTGGGAGGTCCTTTTCTTTAGTACCTTCCATGGCACCCTTTAGAAGATTGCAATTTTGAACTGTTTGTAATTTAATCATCTGTTGTCCCGATTTCTTTCTTTGTTTTTGAGGTCTACCCCCCCTTTCGTGTCCTAATTCTGGTTGGTAGCTCTGGTCTCTATAAAAGCTATTGTCTACCAGTGCATACCTTCATTCAAAAGCATTTATCCATTATACAAAAAACTAATATTATTTTGATACATATATGTATATATTTAATAGGCAAGTATTGTTAAATTTGATGATTGATTAAATTTTTAGGTTGTAAGTATTTATAATTTGCCAAAATTCCACCAATCATATACAATATAAAATTTATAAAATAAATTATAACTTACAAATTTTCACACCTGTTAATAAGATATTGCTAATTATTTTATTAAAATAATCTTGTCACATTTAACATAAATGATTACATCTAACATAAATGAATATGATTATTTAATTTTATTATAAAACTTTAATACATTATTTATTAAAAAGTTAGAATCCCATTAAACATCACCAATTATTTCATCAAAATAAATTTATCATATCTAACATTAATATTACTATATATATGCCAACTTTTTAATTTAAAATTAAAAAATTACAAAAATATTATACAACACAAAGCCCAAAACAATATTAAAAAGTCGCCCAAAAAAACAAATAAAAGGAGTTTGAAACATTAACATTAAATCAATAATTTTAATTGATAAATATCTGATGAGGTGAAAGGTGTAATATTCTCCCACAAGGGACAAACAACCATGATGCAATGTGACATATTACACACTTCACTTAAAACATTTGTCAATTATAAATAAATGCAATTATTACATTTTGTCAAATTATTAGTAATAAAAGTAATCATGATGCACGTGATGAACAATGAATGTTGTCTTTTATTAATGACTTGTAGATTCTAAGGCTACGGTCTTATGCAAAAGAGTAAACTTGCTCTTTCAATAGGGTTGTAATATTGTACAAGGAAAAAGAATTGTTTACTATTAATTGGGAGGGAAGCTCAAACATAGATGTTAAGTGATAGGAAAAATGTATAAATTTTTTAGATGGATGTTTTTTGTGTGGCTTCCATTGCTTTATGATAAATTATAGTCATTTTCAAATTTCAAGAATTTTGTTGGGTTTAGACGACAATCATAAAATATTTTCTACATGGAACCACATTTCCTAAACACGAGCAATGTCCCCTAGCATGGGATTGCAAGGTAAGTAGGCTTCTTTGAGACAAATATTACAAAAATAAAAATCTCAGTCCCCCACGCAAACACTCAAAATTAAAATTGTAAGCAATCGTTGATAGGACTAATGGATGGTTGTGGTTAAAATTTAAAGAGGTCTCTCTCTATTATTTGTCTTACTTTGAGCTATATTCAAAAGTTTTTAAGTTGTATAAAATGACTCCAAAATAGATTTGATATTCAAAACACTCCAAACAATCAAAACAAAATAAAACTCTCAATAATCTTTGATAAGGTTAATGAATGATTATGGTTTAATAGAGAAGAGGTCTCTCTCTTTTAATTGTCTTATGTTTGAACCATATTAAAAAAAAAAAGTTGTAAAATATCTTCAAATAAATTTGATATCCAAAACACTCCAAACAATTAAAATAAAGGTTTCTCTATCTTATCTTACATTTAAGTCATATTTTGAAGTTTTTAAGTTGTATAAAATATTGGAAGAAAAAATTAGGAGGGAAGTTCAAACATAGATGTTAAGTTATAGAAAAATTGGATAATTTTTTTAGAGGGATGATTTTTTTATGCCCCCCATTGCTTTATGATAAACTATAGCCACTTTGAAATTTCTAAAACTTTGGAAACAAGAGCAATGACTCCTAGCATGGGATTGCAAGGTAAGTAGGCTTCTTAGAGACAAGTACTACAAAAATAAGAAACCAAGTCCACTATGCAAAGAGGCAGGGACAAAATATCCTAAATACTCCAAACGCTCAAAACAAAATTGTAAGCAATCATTGATATGACTAATGGATGGTTGTGGTTAAAATTGAAAGAGGTCTCTCTTGTTTGTCTTACATATAAACTATGTTCAAAAGTTTTTTAAGCTATATAAAATGACTCCACACTAGATTTGATATCCAAAACACTCCAAACAATCAAAACAAAACAAAACTGTGAGTAATCATGGATAAGGTTAATGGATGGTTATGGTTAAAGCTAGAAGAGATCACTCCCTTTTACTTGTTTCATATTTGAACCATATTAAAAAATTGAAGTTGTAAAATATCTTCAAATTAAATTTGATATCCAAAACGATCTAAACAATTAAAATAAAAGGACAAAAATCTTTTTCTCTTAGCTTATCATACATTTAATCCAAAATTTTAAGTTGTATAAAATAAACACACAATAAATCGAATGGGTTGTGGTCCAACAGTGTGGATGATGGTGTAAAATGGTGTAAAAGGTGTTGGCTAGCCATCGACCACGATTCCACTACCAATATTAAAAAGAAATGAGGTCGGGATTGTACCATAGACAAATTGAAGAAATAGATACCCTCATGTTAATCTTAGTAGTTAGTAGCTTGGACAATTGTTTGTCCTCATCCATTTGTTATGGGTAGTTTAGACAGCCTAGAATTTAGAGAAATAGTTGTTTTTGTCAAACAAATATTATTAGGATAAGAACAATTGTTATCTAATATTGACTCCTTTTAGGTGACACCTTATAACCAAGGTTGTTATGGTTATTGAGTTGTCTTAATCTCAGTCGTTCATTTGTATTAATCTCGGCCATTGATTTTCAACAAGGGTAGTATATAAGGGGGTCATTGGGGTCATTTGTAACAAGGAAGTTTTGAGAGAAACTTGCAATGTTAGCAAGTAGTCTTGCAGTGTTAGCAAGGGCGCAGTGATAGTGTTGGAGATAGCAATGGAGGAATATCAGCAGGAGGATTAGGAGATTGTCGGAGCTCTGCAAGTAAGAGGCAAGCAATATTTGTATCTCTTGATTTGCTGAAGTTTAATATATTTCTCATTTGTAGTACTGGTTTTCCCTACGGGGTTTTTCCAGGGACAATTGTCCGAAAATATTGTGTTCACCTTGTTGGGTATTTCTTATGTGTTTGTATTTGTGAAGTTACAGTTGTGTTATTTTCCAATATTTGTTGATCAAATAATCTTACAAGATAGGAGGTCAATAATCAGTAACTGTAATAGATTTTTCACACCTCACACCTGGCGTCTAAGCTAAATCAACTATTTTAAAAAACAAAAATCCGAAACACTCTAAACAATCAAAACAAAACTGTAAAAAATTGTTCACCATGGGCTGATGGTGGTTAAAATTGAAAGAAGTCTCTTAGCTCGCGCACATGCAATGAAAATGCGCACATTTTCAACTGTTACAGCACCCCCGAGCTCTCCGTACGCGCTCACCAAGCGACAAGTATTGTTGCCTAGGCTTACTAAGGGCGCACTGAATACGGATAGTTTTGGGCACAATTTTCTATATATTTTTGAAATATTCAATCAAATCAACCTAATAAAACACGCCACGTAATAACAGTTTACAGTAGAGTTTATATTATATTGCCACCTGTCAAAATCATGTACTCGCATTTTTGCTTTGACATTCCCTCCATGTGCGCAGGCCAGGGTAAATAGCCCGCTGCTGTCACCAAATTGGACCCTGCCCTGGCCCCTCGCTCACCTTTTTGTTCATGTGCTCGGGTCTTCTCTCCTGTGCTTTGTCTTGCGTTTGGGCCGTATTCCACAGTTTAGAATGTAGCTTTATCCAAACCCAATCAACCCATTACACGATTTTGGGAAAAAACAAAAGTGGCAGAGCATCCGATGCTTTGGGACTTTGGGACCAGTGCCTTATGTCTGAATTCCCATCAACACTTTTCCCATTTATTCCCAAATTTCAAGCCAATCGACAGCACTGCAACAAGCCAATTTCTCCTGAGCAGAGTGAAATCTGCAATTTTTATTGTGAACAGCGAGGGATCGAATAGCAGCAGCTGAAATGGAATACCCACACGGCCACTCTCATCACCATAATCGTCGCGAAGAAGAAGAGGAAGAAGAAGAAAGGCGCGAGCATTCCCGTCACCACTACCCACAGCGGGATTCGATCCCGCAGTCATTTCCTTATCCTCCCCCGGGAACCCAATTTCCTGAACCTCCACAGCACCGTGCCCACCAAGGTCCCGCGCAAGTAATACATCACGAAGCATACCCATCTTACAATACGCCTGAATATGGACCTCCGCCTCCGAACCCATATCCCCGACCTGGGTATGAGCCTTCCGGGGGCTCGTTCCCGCGACCTGGGTACGAGCCTTCCGGGAGCTCGATCCCGCGACCTGGACGGAAGCAGCCTGATCTGCCTCGAGGGCACGTTGTGAGGGTTTCCTGCAAGGCTGATCCCGATTTTTCTCTTGCAGATCGTAATGGGTCCCCTGTTTTGGTTCATGCCAATGCCAACGATGAGTTCCAGGTATGTCTTCTGTGATTCTCATGAGTTGACTTTTAATGTTCTTCCGTGATTCTGTAGGATCAATGTAAATGCATTTACTTGCTGAGAAAACTGTTTCAGAATAAACTCTCTTTAAGCTCTGGTTGATTGTCTTGAACTAAAATATCATTTACTGGGTTAGGTTTTGACTGTAAACATCTGTATATCTTTCGGTATGCTAGAAAGATATTTAGCAAGATCTGCGGTCTCATAGGCTGTTTTTGGTAGTCTCGAGGACGATATATTTCTTCTTCTTCTTCTACTAATCCAGTGTAAAGCCAGAACATTTAGAAATTTTTAAAAGTTGTCAAATTCATTTTAACTGCATACCTTACAGAGTCATTGTATTAGAGATATCCTTGGTTTGGAACATCTGCCAGTTGCAGTTTGTATGAGTTGCTTTTTAGTTTAAGATCATAAAAATCTCATTTTGGGATTGGGTATTAGATGAGGTGCTCTAGTAGGTGTGGCAATGTTTTCGGAAAATTTTACTGAGTATTTAATTGATGGCGATTTTTTTCAGATTGAAAAATAGTAAATATATGTATTATGGGTTATTCTGAAGGAACAACATAGAATCTACCGTTAATGCATCTATATTTTGTGGAGTTTAACAAATTTAATTCGAAAAATAGATGAATATTTTCTCAAGAAATCTTATTGGCAATCTAAACTTTTGGAAAAATTCTCAGAAGTTAGCCAGTTGTGGAATAATAGTCCCTGTAAAATACCCTGGTAGTGTCATGTCTGAGTTGATTTTTAGTTTTGTAATCATGATTTTCATTTTAAGGGCTGCTTATTTTATGTCAATTGGTGGAATGCGTTACTTGGTTTCATAATCATAGTATGATTTCAGAGTCAGCTCTTAGTTTTACAATGATAAAATTCATTTTAAGGCTGGTTGCTAAGTGCCAAGGTGTGACGTTTGTGGCAGTGTAATATCTGATTTTGATTTCATTTTTTTTGACTGTGTGGTAGCATTGGATCAAGGATGAGACTTATAGCGTCAAAGTGAAGGACGAGCGCAGTTATCCTTCATTTTCTCTGGTCAATAAGGCAACCGGTCAGGCCTTGAAACACGGTCTTGGAGAATCACAGCCAGTGAGTAATTCGTTTTCTTTCTTTTGTCCTTTCCTTGATTTAAAAAATTAACTCAATTCCTCCCAAGTCCTTGATTAAGAAGTTCGATGAATATCATAAAATATAAGCAGTTAGTACTTATTAAGTTCAAATTCAGTAGTTACCCAATTTGCATTTGAATCAAGACAGCAGATGTACAGAACTCTAATCTGATAATCTAAGAAAAGTATTGCAACCCCTTAGAAACGGATTTATGGGTTTCTGGAATGTATCTCTATCGGAAACTCAGGTCAGTGCATAGGAAACAGACGGCATTGTTCCAGAGAATGGGGGAACATGTTTTGGCATTTCTCAATTATTGGAAAATATATTTGGATGTATTCAACTGCTCTGCAGCAGTTTTCTGATATGGAACTTACATGCCTGCACATTTTTTAGGAGAGTGAAGAATTCCAGTGTTCTTTAGCACAGAGGAAGTGGGCACTGCACGGCTCTTCCTTGCTATTTTCAATCTCTATCCTTGAATTTTTTATCTGTTTGTGGGTTTCTTAAGCTGTTTTAACCTTTCAGCTTTTCCTGGCATTTGCTTAAAACTTCTACTGTAATGTTTCTTTATTGTCCGGATCCTAGCCATCCCCGCTTCACTGATTTGTGTTTCCAAAGTTTTCCCTCTCTCTGTTTCAGATGCTTTGGTGCAACATATGTTCAAAAGCATTCAGTCAGTGGCATCTGAAAACTATTCCATAGAATTATTATTTAAGTTCAAATATGCTAGCATACACTCTTTCCCAACAGGCGTAGTTAAAGAGATTGCTACCAAGAATATAGGATGTCAATGGTCAATCATCATTACTTTTGGGTCTAGAGGAATATCTAAGTTGAAATCATGCCATCCCCACTTCACTGATTTGTGCTTCCAATTGGCATTTGCTTAAAACTTCTACTGTAATGTTTCTTTATTGTCCGGATCCTAGCCATCCCCACTTCACTGATGTGGGTTTCCAAAGTTTTCCCCCTTTCTATTTCAGATGCTTTGGTGCAACATAGGTTAAAAAGCATTGAGTCAGTGGCATCCGAAAACTATTCCATACAATTATTATTAAAGTTCAAATATGCTAGCATACACTCTTTCCCAAGAGGTGTAGTTATAGAGAGAGAGAGAGAGAGAGAGAGAGAGAGAGAGAGAGCATAACATGCTTGTGCATAAATATGCAATGCATTTGTTATCAAGCACTCATTGTAACTTTTCCGTGGGGTTTAGATACTGATGTTTATAGAAATGAATCATTACCATTGTAGTTCCTTACTGGGATAACGAATGGAAAATTTCAAATTTATATCAACAAGAAGAAATATTTTTGAATTCTCAGAACAGGGGAATGATAGGTGGGGTTATAATTTAGATGTATGTTGCCAGGTTCTGTTGACAGAATTTCGATCAGGCACCTTTGATGAGTCTATTCTGTGGACCACGAGTGAGGATATGGGCCATGGATACAGAACATTAAGACAAGTTAACAATATTCGTTTAAATGTGGATGCTTTTCATGGGGATAAGAAGTCGGGAGGGATCAAAGATGGAACTCCTATAGTCCTTTGGGAGTGGAAGAAGGGAGATAATCAACTATGGAAGATAGTCCCATACTGTAAGTATTTGAACAGTAAGACCTACAAGTTAACTACTCTATGGTTATCTCTTATTTTGGTGAACTAATCTGGATGACAATTGTTGGTTTGCAGGATAATTTAACACAGCTCTTAAAGTGATCTTCTGAATGCTACTGTCAAACCTTTTTCCATTTAACAATATCAAGGGAAGTTAGGATCCAACCTAGAGTAGTCATTACTCAGGGATTACAGATTTCATCTCTGATATATGCAGTTGCTGTCAAATGCCAACTATTGGTGGATGTTAGTTCTGGATGCATTTCTCGTTTTTCTAATGTATTCGCTATTTTACTGCTTTTAATAAACTCATTCAGATATGGGATTATGGGAAACATACAATATGACTTGTCATACAACTGACATAACTCTCTGCTATTGTGTCACTGTCCTATATGCAGCCCTTCAAGGAGGTCACTTTTGAAAGTGGCTTTAAGAAAATAGAAAATCTCATCTGTGTGGGTTTGGTCTACTAAATGTGGTATTTTGGATTTGTTATTTAAAGCTATTTATATCAACGGTTTGTTTTCCTTTCAATTTGTCTAAACAGGCAATAAGTTCGATAAACTAATATTTATGCTGAAATAACTTTACTGTTTTAATCTTTCTAATATAGGTATTGATTTTAATGACGAAGAATGGAATTGATACACTACTGTTTTACAACCTTCAAAATCCCAGTACAGGTCTTCAAAATTAGAGAGTTTTAGTATGCTTAAAAAACATCATCCTGAAATTGCATCATGGTCCTAATAATGGGGAGGCAATACAAATCCCCAAAACATTTTCTGTAATTATGTTCCTGCGATGTATTGTTGATCTACTATGGTCCCAAAGAACACCAATATCTCAGTCCACATATAATTTTGGAAAAGTGGCGAGGTTTTTGGAACCCTGAAGCTGATGAATATGATTGTCAAATAAGATAAGGCCCACAAGAAAATTTCTGTAAACTGTTCAGTAATAATCTCAAAGAATTATTTAACGGTTTTGGCAGACGTTCTTTGTTCATGTCGACTTTTTTTAAGCCTCCTTGCCTTTGTTTAGACATGCCTCTATGATTTATATTTATGACATTTGTCTCTAGATTTGCGACTAGTCAATTATTCTTCTAAAACCTGGTGTTAGTCGTTTAATATTACTTCAAGACTATTGTTTTATGCAATTAGTTCCAATTTATTATATCATCTCTTTAAATATGATTGCAATATTCATGAGTAAATATATTGCATCTGTGATGTAAAATCATTTTCCCGTAAAATATTTTGGTAAGCATGTTATATAGCCTCTTCTATAATTAGATCTAGCTCCTTCGATGACATATCTAATTGATCTAGGGCTTGTATTCTTCCATGTTAAATCCCCTTAGAGCATATTAATATATGCTTGACTTCAAACCCGTGTGATTTTTGTTACGCCTTAGGGTTAGATCTTGTTCCTAATATATATATTGTTATATTTGAATTTATCTCAATTTTTCTATTAGAAGTTTCTTCTTAGGGTTTGTGCGAGTTATATCTATTACGACCACTCTCATCACCATAATCGTCACGAAGAAGAAGAAGAAAGACACGATCATATGCGTCACCATTACCCACAATAGGATTTAAACCTGTCGTCATTTCCTTATCCTCCCCCGGGAACCTAATTTCTTGAACCTCCACAGCGTTTTGCACATGTACAACACCATGCCCACGTGCGCAAGTAATACATCACGAAGCATACCCATCTTATAATATGCCTGAATATGGACCTCCGCCTCCGAATCCATATCCCCGACTTGGCTACGAGCCTCCTGGGGACTCGTTCCCGTGACTTGGATGCGAGCCTTCTGGGAGCTTGATCCCGCGACCTAGATGGAAGCAGCCTGATCTGCCTCGAGGGTAGGATGTGAGGGTTTCTTGCAACGCTGATCCTGATTTTTCTCTTGCAGTTTGTAATGGGTCCCCTGTTTTGGTTCATGCCAATGCCAACGATGAGTTCTAGGAATGTCTTCTTTAATTCTCATGACTGGACTTTTAATGTTCTTCTGTGACTCTGTAGGATCAATGCAAATGCATTTACTCGCTGAGAAAACTGATTCAGAATAAACTCTCTGCAAGCTTTGGTTGATTGTCTTGAACTAAAATATCACTTATTGGGTTAGGTTTTCACTGTAAACATCGGTATATCTTTTGGTATGCCAGAAAGATTTTTAATAAGATCTGCAGTCTCATACGTTGTCTTTGGTAGTCTTGGGGATGATAAAATTTCTTTTTCTTCTTCTAATCCATTGTAAACCCAGAATATTTAGAATTTTTAAAAAGTTGTCTAATTCATTTGAATTGCATACCTTATAAAGGCTTTGTTCTAGAGATATCCTTGGTTTGGAACATCTGCCAGTTGCAGTTTGTATGAGTTGGTTCTTAGTTTAAGATCATAAAAATTTCATTTTGGGATTTTTGTACTAGATGAGGTGCTCTAGTCGGTGTGGTAGTGTTTTCGGAAAATTGTATGAGTATTTAATTGAAGGCAATTTTTTTTAGATTGAAAAATAGTAAATATATGTATTATGGGTTATTATGAAGGAACAACATAGAATCTACTGTTAATACATCCATATCTTGTGGAGTTTAACAAATTTAATTCGAAAAATAGATGAATATTTTCTCAAGAAAACTTATTGGCAATCTAAACTTTTGGAAAAATTCTCAGAAGTTAGCCAGTTGTGGAATAATAGTCCCCCTGTAAAATACCCTGGTAGTGTCATGTTTGAGTTGATTTTTAGTTTTGTAATCATTTTTTTCATTTTAAGAGTTGCTTATTTTGTCAATTGGTGGAATGCGTTACTTGGTTTGATAGTCATAGTATGATTTCAGAGTCGGCTCATAGTTTTACAATGATAAAATTCATTTTAAGGATGGTTGCTATATGCGTAGGTGCGATGTATGTGGCAGTGTAATATTTGATTTTGATTTCATTTCTTTTGACTGTGTGGTAGCATTGGATCAAGGATGAGACTTGCAACATCAAAGTGAATGATGAGTATAGTTATCCTTCATTTTCTCTGGTCAAAAAGGCAACCGGTCAGTGCTTGAAACATGGTCTTGGAGAATCACAACCAATGAATAATTCATTTTCTTTCTTTTGTCCTATTTGAGATTTTTAAAAATAACTCCATTCGTCAAGTCCTTGATTAAGAAGTTTGATGAATATCATACAATATAAGCAGTTAGTAATGAGTAAGTTAAATTTCATTAGTTACCCAATTTGCATTTGAATGAAGACAACAAATGTACAAAACTTTAATATGATAATCTAAGAAAAGTTTTGCAACCCCTTGGAAACAGATTTATGGGTTTCTGTGATGAATTTCTCTATTGGAAACTCAGGTTGGTGCATAGGAAATAGACGACATTGTTCCAGAGAATGGGGGAACATGTTTTGGCATTTCTCAATTATTGGAAAATATATTTGGATGTTTTCAACTGCTCTGCAGGAGTTTTCTGATATGGAACTTACATATCTGCACATTTTTTAGGAGAGTGGAAGAATTCCAGTGTTCTTTAGCACATAGGAAGTGGGCACTGCACGGCTCTTCCTTGCCACTATCAATCTCTATCCTCGAGTTTTTGATCTATTTGTGGCTTTCTTAGGCTATTTTAACTGTAATGTTTCTTTATTATCCAGATCCTAGCCATCCCCACTTCACTGATGTGGGTTTCCAAAGTTTCCCCCCTTTCTATTTCAAATGCTTTGTTGCAACATAGGTTAAAAAGCATCGAGCTAGTGGCATCTGAAAACTATTCCATACAATTATTATTTAAGTTCAAATATGCTAGCATACACTCTTTCCCAAGAGGCGTAGTTAAAGAGATTGCTACGAAGAATATAGGATGTCAATGGTCAATCTTCATTACTTTTGGGTCTAGAGGAAAAATCTAAGTTGAAATCACAACTTTTTTTGAAGTATGGTCATGTGGAAAAGTAAATTGTTCTACATTTACTTTCGCTCTTCTATGAATCACAATATTCACAAATATTATCCTATGATGGCATGTTTTTCAATGTTTACATTTCCATGACATCTTCCTAACCATATGTATGTCATTTAGTAGTTATTATCTTTGTATGAATTGTTTGTATTCACAGTGAAATTGGGTTTCATGCAATGGCAATAGTGTTTAATGTTTGTCTTCCCTTACCAAGATGTTTTTGTTTAATGTTTATGTCTTGTTGCCCTTACCAATAATAAGAAAGCCCTACTGCCCTATAGAGATATGTCTTGCATTGACTAAAGTGTTTCTCAATTTATGATGATTTCTTATGAGGTGAACCATACCATGTGAAGGAGCATTAGAGTAACAAATGCAATATTACCTCCTAATCTTCTTCAATCTCAAGGTACAACTAACCCAAATATCCCTCGTAATATCCCTCAAGATCCCAAACTTAGGTTGCATGTGGCTAAAGAATGAAAGCACTGCTAAATGAAAAAACATGCACTCTAAGATATCTATCGTTCAATTATTTACTCAATCCAATGTGTATGAGGATGTTCTATACAAAGTCTTGGAAAAAACATTGCCAAGTGATGCTCAACGTTCTCACTTTTCTTGCATTGTTAGATAAATAGAGAGAGAGAGAGAGAGAGAGAGAGAGGCTATTATGAACTTTGAGAATGATGAAATACTTCCACAAGATATTGGGTTCGACATTTACCCTTGTGTATTCATGTTACAATAAACAATATAGGGATCTCAATATGGTTCTTGTGGACAATGATTGACATTAATCATTTATAATGAGGTCCATTCTCTTACAATTAGGAATTGGAAGAAAGCCCTCACTTCTTAAAACATGGTCATTAGATGTTTTGACAATCAACCAAGAAAAGCTCTTGGAGAACTTATATTGAACATCTCACTCCGACCTAAAGTTGTAGCTACACATGCTAAGTTATAGCTAGTGATGTGATCCACAATATTTTGTTTGAGAGAAATTGAATACATGATAAGTTGTCCCATCGACTCTACAAAAATGTTTGAAGTTTAAACACGAGTGAATTATTTTTTATAGATGCACCACATATGAAGTCATTTAGATATTGCACAACAATTGAGCCTCAATATGTTATTGTGCCTTGCTTAAATAAGATAACCAATTGTATTGACCTGTCATGGAAATATACCAGTGAACCAAATGACAACCTTCAGGTTTGGTGGATGTAATAAAGCTCAAGAAGACATTGAAGAGAATGATAAGTTGATAACATATTTGTAAATTATCCAAATTAAGTTTTACAAAAAGAAGCTTATGGGAATATAGAGGTGATATGAGTGTATTTGATAGTGAAGCCCTCTATATCACCCCTCTAGATAATGGAAAACTAACTCAAACATCACAAATTATTGAAAAACAATCAAAGGATCTTATGGGTAAAGGGCTTATTGTAGATGATTATGTAGACAACTAATCTTGGTATGAGACTTGTCATTTGTTGTAAAATTGCATTCTTTAGGGTATTTATGTATGTTTTGATTATTGGTCTAGATTAGGCTCTTTTTTAAATCAATAAACGTTTTTTTGCGAAAGTTATGATTCGGTTTTTTAAATTTATATTTCCAAGTAAAAAAATTACATGATGTTTTGAGAAAGCCACACAAGCCAAGAGTGGTGCAAAAGTTGAAGGCAACTACTACTATTACAATATATATTAGCTTATGGATATTATGCTAGAACATTTTGTAGACACCTCATTTTGGTACAAGAGAAGTTTTTTTTTTTGTAAAGTTGCATTCTTTTAAGGTATTTGTGTGCTTTTAAATTATTAATTCAAATTAGGCTCTTTTTTTAAATCCATAAATGCTTTTGGCCCAATTTATGATCTAATTTTTATTGATATTTCCAAGTAAAACACTACATGATGTTTTGAGAAAGCCACAAAGGCCAATAGTAGGTAAATACTACTATTACAAACTTCAAGATCTTTTGTAACTAAGATCTGTAGTAATAATTCAAAAGACACTCATATTCATCTTTGAAACATAATAGTGATATAGGAGGATGTTTTGAGAAAATTTCACACCCTTTGGAAGGTACAAAAAAGAGCAGTGCAAAAGACAAAATTATTCAATTTAAAGTATACAAGCAAGAATATTTCAAAGTAGATTATCAATTATATGTAACAAAAGAGCCAATCTTGTATGGTAGGAGGTTTGTGTGGATGGTTTAAATGAGATTGATCAATTTTTCCACTCATGCCCTTAAAGTCATAGGGAGAAGTTCTAAGTACCTCAAAAGGAAATACCATCATCTTATGCTGTAGAGCTCTCCAATATCCATACCGATTCTTGAAAACAAACTAATTAGAAAGAATTAAGAGAACAACCATGGATAACCTTCATCAATTTCTTTAGGAACAATGCCCATCTTATGACCTTTGGTTGATGTTTCCAACCTAAATCCATGCACTCTCACTTTTGAAACTCAATTCTTGTCACTCATCTTCTTGTTTGAGTCCTTTCTAACTCTATCCTCTTAGGTGCACTTCATTACCAAGTTAATAAATGATATTGGGAACTCTACCCTTGGACTAAGAAAACTAACACTGACACCTTATTACTTGCTTTTCAAAACTAGTTCTATGTATTTAGGTTTGCATGATTTGTATTTATGCTTGCATAAGGGCTCCTCCACAATCTAAACCTCCACCTTAATCCCTCACCAAAACTCAAATAACAAAGAAGTTAACACACATCTCAAAACATTGTGTACTCTATTTTTAGTGTTCTTAGTTGTAGCTTTGTCATGTAAGATTTTTGTTTACCAACACTAGCTCTGTCATGTAATATCTTCAAATCATCATAGTATACTATCTACACCTTTCTTCCTTCAATAAAGAAGCTCATAAGTTCACGACTTTACAAACTAGCTCTAGGACTAGTTACTAGTCAGGTTTCTTGACTGTGTTTTCTGAGTTTTTTGCTCTAACCACCTTTTGTTTCCTCTTTAAACCATGTCTACCTCTTCTTTAAAGCTCCATCTACCTTATAAACTAGTTTCATCAGATACTATAGAGTAATATTTGATATTTATTCATTTCCTTATGTTTAAACCCTCGAGACTAGTTTTTTAGATACAATCAAATTGAGACTATAGTGTTGGACCTATAAAAAAATATCCATTCACCTTGAAACTTAATAAAACCCTTTCTTACCCTTAACTCCACCTTCCTATGAAATTTTAGGCCTTTTCATCAATTGAAAGTGATTTTAATCTTGTTTTGCATTCCTAAATCTTAATCAGGGTTTCTTAGGCCCAAGATTGTGCGTTTTGGTTTAATATTGTTGTATTTTGTTTTAAAGCTTCTCCAAGGATAAAAACACCTCTCCATAACCTTACACAACTTATCCAATATCATTAAAGGATAAAAGTTCCTTAAAACTTTATTAAATCCCTCTAAGTGCCACACTACCAGTCATAAGATGATTGTAATCTTAGAGTTTTCCAGTTGCAAGCCCTTCTCAAGTTACCATTGTCATGATCATTATTGTATACTTAAATAACATTCTATAGCCCCCTTATATAATGCAAACACACACTCCAAAACTTCTTAATTTTCACAAGTCCTTATGATGTCTCCTTAGCCATCCAGTTACAAAAATAAGCAATATTGCTAACCCCTTACCTTACACAATTGTAATACCTCTATTTCTTGAGTAATACTGAGCCCATAGAGTATTCCTCCTTCTTGAAACCTCATTCACCTCATTTCAACGACCTACACAGTCCATTTACACATGCAATAACACTAGTTTGGCAGCAAGACTAGTTATCAAGCTTATTGACAAGATCATCATTATCATAATCCATAACTTATCCTCATTATCAATGAGATAGCAATTCATGATCAAGACATACATAATAATAACAATAACTCATAATAAACACAAATCCATCTCTTTATTCTTAAAGTATGGACATAGTCTCCATATCTACAAGACTTATATCCAAGAAATCCTACAAATAAATATCTCCATTATATGCAACTGGATTCTTGAGCCTACAAGGATCTTCTTCCTTCCTAAAAATCTACTCCCCACTTTTAAAAACCTCCCCACTCTCTCCTCCATTCGAATTGCTCCATTCAAGACCATAACAAAGGTAGTTATAACAAGGTATTTGAAACCTAACCATGGTCAAACTGACCAACATATGATTAACTCCCCTTGGTTAAGTGAGGCCACCTTATTTACATTACATATGACCATTTAGGTACTTACATCATTATAGGACTCCAAACTTAGGACTCTAGGACTTTATGCACCATGGTAGGTCAAAATAGATTGGAACCTGTGACAAACTACCAAAAATGACTCCCTAAACTTACTTCAAGCCAAAATTAGAAGCAAGCCTAAAATTTGTTATTTACAAGTTTCATGATGCTCATGCATCGCCTTACCTCTTTATAAATGATGAGGTTCATCAACTACTTATCTTATAAAATAATATGGGCCATGTCCCTAAGACTCCCATAGGGGAGTTTTAAACTATTTTTGATAGTTGAGTGATTGATCTATTGAAGCAATTTCATGGAAAAAATCATTAAGCCCATATAATATCTTTTCCTTTGATCCTATAGTTTACAATGATAGAATTTTCTCCCAATATTCAATCCATAACTTAACTCATTTTCTATTTTATCATTTTTTTGTAGCCTATCTTTTACAACATACATGACAAAAATTAGGTGTACACTACATTATCAAGTTCTTCAGATCCCTAGCTATCATTCCAAGATCTCTTTACGCTTCAATTATTACAACTCAAATATGTCCAATCAACTATCGGCCACCTAAAGGATATTCCTTCTTTTGTTACTCCAATCCAAGATCCATGGTTCCTTCAATTCCTATAGCTTGAATATGACCAATCAACCAGTGTTCTTTCAAGAGATATTCCTACCCTTTATAGCCATAACCTTTATGAAAGGAGGAGAGCTACCATAGATCATCAATTTTTCCTGTGTACCCTTAAAGTTGATCATTTGGATCCTCATTGTCTAGTTTTGCAACATAAATATGAGAAGTCATCTGCAATTATGATTCTTCAACAACCCTAGCCCCTTATCCTTTCACCCCATTTGATTGCATATCATTCTTTGACTCGCATGTGATCAAACATACCAATTCTTCATACGAAATATATACTTTTCTTAGTTTTATCTAACAAATCACTTGGTTTTAACTTGCTTATTTAAGGACCAACACCACAAAAAAGAGACCATTGCAATAGGCCACAAGGATCTAAGGTTTAAATGTAATTTTTTACTATTGTAAAGCGCACTTTCATTAATAAGAAATATATATTACACCACAAATCATACAAAAAAATGGGTGGAATAGGTCACACCCTAGAAAGTAGATCAAATCAAGCCAAGAAGGCCTTAAAAAAAGGCCAACTCACCTCAACAATGCATAAAAACAGGATTACATAATAAAAATACATTTTAAAACCAAAAAAAGGTGCAAGAAATCACCAGATTAAACAAAGGCTCAAGAAAATTAAGCTGCAACAATGAACATGGTGGTCGGGGGAGGTGGAGGACTATCAGGGTTATCCCCCATCTAGTAGTGGCAGAGGGGTGAGTTGTGTCTAAGATGGGATCCCACACATCATTTTACTATTGTTGTTGCTCTTCTTCTTTAGTATTTTGCTAAGACTGGTGGTGAGGAGAGATGACGAGCACCAATTGTAGAAACTTCCCATGCACGGGGGCATCCCACCCATTGCCACCCTCATCATCGATCCAATCAAATATCTTATGGGTGGGAGAAGGGCATCGATATCTGAGAGGGGTGTGACAGTGTTGGGGAGATGACCTTTGCAAACTACTAGTGAGGTGTATGTGAAAACCCCCACCACGTCCCTGAAAAAGGAGAGTGGTAGTGCGTCAATTCCCAAGGCACCTGACTGAAGGTGCATGAGGTATTCCCCTAATGTGAAAGTAGGTATTGTAGGTGATCCACTTATTGGTGGATTTTTTTACTTGGACCTAGATCTGAAACATAACAATAAAGACCATAATCACTATATTACTCACATAGAAGTCTCTATCCACATAAACATTATTAAAGCATGCAAAATTTCAATCTTTCCAACTATGAAATAGAATTCAGAGCTAAACATTTTCCAATAAATGTTGAATTTTATAAGGAACATGGAAAAATATCCTAGGAGAACCATTTTCCAAGTAAAAAACTTGGTGATGAAGGGTTGGAAAATGTGTGAATCCACTTCTAGGTAGATTGGGCATGCGGGAAAAACCATAAGAGGTGTTTAATAGACTTTGGTTGTTGGAAAACAAGGCAAAACCATAAGAGTTGTTTAATAAACTTTGGTTCTTAGATTTCAAAATTGCACCCTTCTTTGAATCATGGGAGATCCAGAAATTTGAGGCAATACGGGATTGTGTCCAAGTGTGGGACTTGCGGCTTGAGACAAACTTCTGGAGAAGGTCAACTTCCTCTATTCTGTAGATTAGGAGAATTTGTGGAACACAGACTATATTAATGCTACCACTACTCCTAAGCTAACCTACTCTAAAACATCCAGAGGACCAAGAAGAGAGAGAGAGAGAGGATGAAAGGGATGCAAAATAAAATCCTAAGACAAAAGGGCGATGATAGCACCAAAAAGAAGGTGGAACTCCTCCAATTCTAGGTGACACAGATGCAAATTCATAGAAAAAGAGACTAGAAGATGCATACAATTCCAATGCAAACAAGTGAAAGGATACAAAACATGCAATATGGTAGACATATTCACACAAAATACAAAGTATTTGAAGGAAATAGGGAAACCAAACTTGCAGTAATAGATCCTTTAAAGTTTACACACAAAGTTGGGGCAAGAAAATCTCCATTCGTGAGTTACAGAGGTTGAAAAAAAAAGTTTTGAGTTCTCCAAAGGAAAATATGAAAAAATGATGTGAAGGAAGAACAGGAGAGGAACCCTTACAATGTGCACAAGCACTTATATTTATATAACTCGTGAAAGGGAGAAAGACTTACAATGTGTGCAAGCAATTATATTTATATTACTCATGAAAGGGAGAAAGAGAAAGAGAATAAAGAAGAAAGGACCACCATGATGGAGTACCAATCTATAAAAACGTGTTAGACAAGCATGGGCACCATGCTTCCTTGCAGAGTTAAATTATAGTATAGACATGGGCACCATTAGAAGAAAGCTAACAACCACAACATGGTATCTTGATTTTATCGCATGCCATTAGACAATGTAAAAAGAGACCATACTTCATTAAATTTTAGTGGTTAGGGTGGTTGGTCGTCTAGTTTAGAAACAAGCGTGCCTTTGAGACCTTCCACGGAAGTCTGATGTCTTGATGGTTTCCCGTGGATTTACTTTGACCCTCAGTCCTCTGTGGATTTTCATATTTCTTGAATGACCGGCGAAGCCACCTTTGCTTGTGATGCTTGAGTGTTTCCACACTCTTCCTTTAAATACTCTTCTTATGCTGCAGAGGCCTTTCTCTCTTTCTGCACTGCACTTACCCGAGGCTATGTTCCTTAATAAATCACGAAATTGACAACCCGCAGAACAATATGATTTTGGAAACCTGCAGAACACTAGGATAATGTCTTACAGCCTCTAACCTTATTCATTCCAACTTTACCTTTCCTTACCGCATGGGTCTTCAAACTTCTTTGTGCACCACAACTTCTAACTTGGCAGAATTTTTATTTGGTTATGCAGAACTAACAAACTCTACGAAATTCTATGTCTTCTAAGTCCACGTAACATTGTGTTTTCGTGTTGTAGAGCCCTATCTAATTTCTCACTTCCTTTGCTCTACAGACTTTGTCCTTAGCCAAATTTCTATCTTTACGTGGGTGTGTAACCCCGCGATGATCTGATTTTCTTCCAACCTTTGAAGGATTGCCTTCCTTAGTGCCGCGAAAGACTAGAAAACTCTGCGAAGCACTAACTCTTCCAAAATCCACATAAGTCCCGAGCGTTCATTCATTTGTTCTGCGGGTTATGAGAACCCACAGAACATTGCATTCATGCACTCCACGGAAGACTAACTTAGTCTTGCACGACTTTCTTGAGAAAAATGAGTAAGTCCATTTTGATAAGTTGTTCAAAATTATATGAGGTGTAATTTTGGACAATAAATACTTTTCCTCTTTTATCATTACAATTCTTGGATTTTTATGCTTCAATAATTAATCACAATTTTCTTTTTCTGTTATTTCTTATTTTCATTTCTAAAAAGGTCATGCAAATACAATTATATGTCTTATTATTATTTGATTGCATTGTTTGTTCACTTCATTTCCCAATGTGTACTATGATTTCATGTCACTTGATCTCATAAACATAAGAAATACATATTGTGATGGAAATTATTAATGATATTTTAAATTCTTTTTTTGGTAGTGTGGGCCAAAAATAGATTATAAAAATAATGCGCCATATAATTGTTATATCTTTGTAATTAAATTCTAAATTTCTTTAGACATCATTTCATTTTCTCAATCATTTGTCCAAAATACAAGATATGTTGTATACATGTTGTTTGATATTATTTACAATTGTATATCTAACTTTGGCCATAATTTATAACATTCACACTATATAATATGTACATTTATATCATATTTTAGAATTGAATTGTGCATTTGCAAAAGGAAATCACACGAATAGATATTGAAATTAATTTTTTTTCTCAATATCCTTGTCTACAATATAATTGGAACCCTTTACCCATTCTTTCATGTCAATGCATTCTTTGTTTCCCAAATACATATTCATCTTTTTATCATATTTTACTTAATATTTTCTAAATTTAGTTTGGTTTCAAAAGAAGAAAGATGTTTGATTTTTCCCTTCTAACATGCCTTTCTCTCTTGTAATCGTTTTGAAGCTTTTATTTCATTTCAATAAAATGAAAGGAATGATAAGAAGATTGTTCCAAACCACAAATATATAAGATGATAATAGCACATCACATTGAATAATATGAAAGGAATTTGCCAAAATAACCTTACTCAAAGATTTACAAACAAAGAGTTGCAATATCATATATGGAAATACATCATAATGCCATTGATATAGTGAATTAACTTAATAACTAGGATGTACATGTAGGAGGAGAGAAGTGCAATTACTACCTAGATCAGTGGTGAAGAACTCCCATTAACTGATACTTGTAGTTAAGCTAACTCTACAAGACTAACAAGCTAACTCCACATAACTAGCAAGCTATCTCCACACAACTAGTACACCTAAGTAAACTAACTCAACAAGTGTAGGGATAACCTAAGTACAAGAATTATCCTAATAAACAAATAAAGGGATAAATAATAACCTACACTAACACCCCATGTAAGCATAAATTAGTTGGGAAGAAAAGGTGGGTCTCGAAAACAAGGCTTGATGAGGTCCCACGTATAATAAATGAAAAAAAAAAGTTACTATGGATGAAAACAATCACTGCAAGGTACCAAAACATAGTAACAACAAAGTAGAGAGAGAAAAATCACATTGTAAGGCATCCGAAGAAGCTTGGCTCAAAAAACTTGTACTTTGTTGAAGAAGAAGTCTAGTCTACGCAGTGGTATGGATCCATTGTTCGATCACAAAACTCAAAATCAACTGACACTGCGATACAACAGAATAACTCCGTACTTGGAGGTTGTCAATAGATTCTTTGACATTGTAATTCAGTAAAATGGCTACCCTTCAGAAGGAAAACAAGCTCAAAATCTAACTAAAGGAGGATGTCATAAGTGATGTCAAAAATGCAAGAAATCACCAAACATAGTTCAATCTACTCCTAGAAAAAGGTGTGCCATGAACCAATAACAACAACGAAGGCAAGGACACGATACTCAAAGAAGCAGGATCAACACCACACCCTCTCATACTGTTGAATGAGTGGCGTTATGCTATTAAATCTGTATGAGTGGCTACACCACTACTCGAACAATGACAAATTGACACTGGGATCCACTAGAATAGCTCCATAATAAAACAGACTATCAACATGCCTAAAAGCGTCGAAATAAAGACAAAAAATCTCTCAAAAAAGGAGATACACTCTACACTTGCTAAAGAAAATAGCTCAAAACAAGGAGCATTACAATGCAGGAGGAGAAGAAAGTGGAGTACGAAGTTGAATGGTGGAGTCACGCCTGTAGATTCCTCTCAATGAATGCTTACGTCACCGCCACAAGTGATCAAATATCCGTCCTAGATGAAAATGAATGGCTGAAGAAGATGTATGCATAGGATTTAGTGTAAAGTGCACAACTGGAGATGCAAGGAAATATCAAAATGTGTGTCAGATTGATCATGCATAACTAAAATCTCAGGTTTCTTAGGTCTGAGTGAAGGTGTGGTAAAGCTCATGTGTAGCTCATGATCTTTGGGAAGAGTTAAGCAAACAAAAATAGGAGCTCTATCAATCATGTGATCTCAATGAATTACCTACTCAAAAACTAATTCCATGGTGAGAATGCTACTTAACATGCTGAATATGTGAAACAATACCTGATGAATTTCTGCCAATGCCTCCACCAAAAAAATCCCAAGAAAGTCAAATCGAATTGTTGTTTTTAGCTAAACTTGTCATTTCTAAAAACCAATGAAAATTTTCTCTACTTTTTGTTTCTTAAAAGGTCATGCATGGTAATTCGCAAACCTGGGTTTCCACTCGTTCGTCCAAAACCGCTTGGTGCCAGCATAAATCATCGAAGACCCTAGAAGTTTTTCATTAAAAAAACCCAGAAAACCCCAGAAAGGGTTTTCTTGGACTCATTCAACAAACTACGTAGCTTCCTGTATGAATATGTTCGAAATCCCGTGCCCCTCAACCACTCTGTAAAAACCAGACATTTTCAAAACTGTCTGCCGCCTCCAATGGTTGATTTTACAGCCAATCTAGAGGTTTTGGTACCTTTTGGATCCAATGGTGCCCTCCATTTTGCATATAAATACACGTTGCAGAAACATAGTACAAAATTCTTAATATATGAAAACTATTAAACTTTCACTTGTATAAAAAACACTTACATATGGATGTTTACATCATCTACTGCTCCAATACTATGAAAGAAATGATAAGAAGGTTGTTCCAACCCGCAAATATGTTAGATGATAATATCACATCACATTTAATAAGCTGAAAGGAATTCACCATAATAACCTTACAAAAGAATTTACAAACAAAAAGTTGCAATATCATATATGAAAATCCATCATAATGTTATTGATCTCATGAATTAGCTCAATAATAAGGATGTACATATAGGAGGAGGGAAGTGTAACTACTACCTAGATCACTGGTGAAGAACTCCCACTAACTGATATTGAAAGTTAAGCTAACTCTATAAGTCTAGGAAGCTAACTCCACACAACTAATACACCTAAGCAAACTAACTCAACAAGTACATAGATAGCCTAAATGCAAAAATTATCGTAATAAATAAATAAAATGATAAATAATAACCTACACCAACATAAAAAAATAAAATATAATTATAAACAAAAAATATTATTTACAATAATTTTAATTGTACGGATAAAAATCATATTTCTATGTATATCTAACACTTATTATATATAGAACACAAATTCTCAAAACTTAAAAAAAAAAAAAAAAAAAACATCATTTATTTGTAAAACTTTTCCCATACTTCATTTTATTCCAATAAATATATGATTTTATCTTATAACTTCTATTTTTTTAAATTTTATTCTTATTAAGATAAGAAATGAAAAAATATAATTAATAAATATCATTTATAATCAACCATTTCTTTACTTTTCCACTTTTTATAATATAAACAACCTTTTCAAATAATATAACTGAAAAATAAACCAACTCACAATACATTCAATATCTTCACGGCCTATAATTATTAATATTTTATCTTTTCCTAAAATACATGAATTTGAAAAGATTTTGTCAAATCATAATCTTATGTATATTTAGTAGATAATATACAATTATTATTATCAAATCATGGCATCGTTACATTTATACTTCCAACATTTGTCCCTTATGATTTTTCAAAAGAATATCCCAATCAATTATGTATAGTTGGATAGTTGGTTTATATGTGAAACTATCTATGTAACTAAATAGATAATGACAAACTTATCCTCCAAAATAGGATGATTGACTTAAAAAATTCTTGGTATTAAGATTCTATATTTTGTAAAAAGCAAGCGAGATATATAAGACAATGTGCATAAAACAAGTTCAAGAATTTAAAAACACTATGATTATATAGTTATTCTTATTTTCTTGAATCATATTGCTAGTCCCATTCACACTTTAATTCTTCATTCCATTGCATCTTGGATTCTATAAAGGATCCAACTTTGTACACCTTGTGTCTATATTTAATATTTATTAAAAGTATGGTTTTATGGAGTGGGGCTCCATAAATATTTCAGCGGATATTGTTGAGGAAATTCTATAATATTGTAGTCAATTTAAGGTTCTATGCTTTTACCATTTTCCTCTACAATTTCTCATGAGATATTTTAGGAACCCTCTATCTGCTACGATTATATTGTATTTAAAATATAAAGTTTATTTTTCTCTCCAAAATGACCAAAAAATAGTGGTGGAATGCATTTTTGGTGCCACATGGAAACAAAATAGCCTAAACAGTAGGGAAAACTCCAAGTCCCCCCTCTGCAGCCACCTCTTAAGTTTAAAAGGCTAAAAATGTAGAATTCCTCATTTCCAGGGCAAGATTCAGTTTATTCCTGTAACTGGTTGAAAAAATAAACATGGGATCATCTGCAACAGAATAATAGGCGCTGGAGCAGGTTCATAGGGACCATGCTCTAAAAGCCTAATAGATTCACCTCTGCATAGCAAGTAGATGTTATCGATCTGTCCAATGCCTCGCTTACCATCCATACTAACCACTGTCCTCCCCATAGGCGTTTGTACAATTATTTGGCTCACCATGAGCTAGTAAAGGCCTAATCCTTTGTCGGCTGTAAACAGCAGTAATTGTATCCATTACAGAATGCATGATAAGCCTTCTTTTATTCATTAATAAAATTTGAAGGCACAAACTGAACATCCTGACCTAGGGGTTGCATTTAATAGGTAATTCCTAGTGTCTACTGGACTTGGTGCATGATATTGACACGAGGATTGGATTTTGTGGAGTGCTAGAAGGCATCTAATATTCCAGTTCAGGTGTGTTGGCAGGAGATTCAATTTAATGTACTCCAAACTTCTAAAGTAAATAATCTATCGATCTCGTTTTTAATGGTGTAGCAAATGTCCTAATAGCTGATATTCCTCCGCGTAACCTTCTTTTCAGGAATGGAAGAATTCTCGATCCAATGAAATGCATAGTTATTGATTTGCAGAATCTTGCAAATCTGTTTGATGTTCCACCTCATTTTCTGTTCCATTTGGATTATATGAAACTCTTGGAGAGTGAAACTGATGCAGACAGGTGGTCCCATACTTTATTTATTTTTTATCAACCATAAAAAACAGAATCTCCTCCTGAAAAAATGGAGCACCGGACTAGCATAGTTGGAGACCTCTTCTGCGACTCAAGATGGGTGGGGGGCTGGAAGATGTTTGTTTCTGCATTCCAAAGTTTCGTAGGTCATGTGTCCACAGGACTGCACTGGTCGCAGATATTTTTCCATCCAGCAGAAATAATTGGAACAGTACATAGATACCCTAGCGGATGCTAATTTCTCCTTAAAGAAACTAATTGCAGCACCTGCTAAAAGCATATTTGCATTGCCCCCAGCATGGGTACCGCAGCCTTTCAAGAGATCTTGAGGTCATAATCTGCCTTAGGAAGAACTATTATCATGTGTCAACATGAAATGGCTCGATTCTCCTACAAATATGATTTTTGAAAAATCTGAAAATGATTATTTCCAATGCTGCAAACATGTTTTTTAAGTTTGAATTTTGTTAATTAAAGGAGAGTTCAGGATTCTCTCGATGCATCCCAGCTATGATTAAGAATTTTAATGTTGAAATAACCACAGGATTGACAAATGGATTGCTGAATTGATAATATGACAATCCTTGTTTCCTATCTATTATATGGTAAACAATTTTACTTGAAGATGTCTCCATATATTCTGGACTCTTGAAAATGTAACATGATTTTGATGAACCATGTCTCTTCAAAATTCTTGTTTGTGTTCATAGTTTGGTCTCTGTTAATGGGCTTTTCTTGCTGTAACTGGTTAGTTTTGTGGCTGTTGTAACTGTTTTTTGTTAATAGAAGCACTCTTATTTTTTTTAGAAAAAATTCAAACCTAAAATCATGTTTTCATATGAAATGTTTATCTCTCGATGAAATCACATTTTTCTCAAGAGTGCTCTGGAGTCTTTGTGCATAAGGATATGCTTCACCTTTTTGTAACTTGATTTCACATTTTCTGTGACACAGTTTTGAGATTTCTTTTCACCTGTTTGCAAGATTAATGAAGATGTGTGGGAGGAGATTGAGTAGATGGCGTTTTTCAAGCAAATATTTGGAATAAATGTGTATAATTTTTTCAAAGATGTTTTCATCATATCTTAATGATTAATTATTAAGAACAACAATTATCATTGGATATGATTTTAACTGTGGATTGAAAAATGTTTAATGTGTTAATTGAAAGATCTGTCTAATGAAGCTAAAATCATGTTGGAGAAGAATTTAATCCTTGACAGCTAAGTTTAAGAATTGATTTAACTTATTTTGTTAAATGCAGGTCAAAGGATTCTACAGGTCTGCCTACCAGTGTTCAATTGTTACCATGTAGAGGATTGCATTGACACCCAAGATTAATGATGATGTGTGGGAGGAAATTGAGTAGATGGCATCCTTGAAGCATGATCATTTGATCTAAATGGTATAATTAATTCAAGGATCTCTTTTTCCATATGTTATTGATTACTCTGATTAGGAACAACAGTTATCTTCCAGCATGATAAAGTTTTAAATGTCGATTGGAAATTTTTTACTGGGTTAATTGTAAAATCTGTTTAACGATGTCAAAAAGTGGATATCTGAAACAGAATCTAATCCAATGCATCAGATCTGATCACTCCTCAAAATACTAAGTTGAAGTCTTGTGATACATCTGATCCGTGCAAACTTTTGAATTCAATGGGGCAACAATCTGTTTACGTATGGATCCCTGTCAATGTTGAAAGCCTTGACTATGTGCAAATAACTGTAGTTTCTAGAATATCTGTTTAACTGAGGTTAAAAGCATGGTGAAGACGAAACCTTTAATGAGAGAAGTGATTTATATCTTACTCAGGCTGTCCTTGACAGCTAAGTTTAAGATTTATATACATCTGATCCCTGCAAGTTTAGAATTCAATCCAAAAATGTGAAGATTTGCTATTACCATGTAGCTGAGGAAATTCATTAAATATGTGAGTAGATGCATTGATTCTTTATGCCTACATGGCCTGTGTGGAAGTTGTTGATTAAACAGAGAAGTGTAAAAACAGCACAACGCCAGTTTTGGAGTGATGTTAGTGGATAGTATCCCTAAGACCTTAACAACAAACAGTTTAAGAATGGTGGATGAAGGATCTGATCTAGTGCTTGTCTTTGGAAAATTCAATCCAAAGGATCTGTTTACTATTCAATGCGGTGACAAAGGATTATGGATATTTGAGAAGATAATCAGTCAATTCGTATGTTCAATACTGTATACCAAATGTGATTCTGAAAAATGGAATGAAACGAGGTTAACTCAACAGGCTTTCCATGTGGTATGTGCTGGTAAACAAATAGAGAACATGACAGCTATGAATGTCTTCATTGGACAGCGTATAACCAGTCTGCTTCCTACTGAAGGACATTTTGATCCCTGTTGATTTCCTGTTTTAACAAACTGCTTCAGTGTATGCCTAGGCTGCCACCTTACTAATTGAATGCAAAGATCACTTGGCAAGAATCCAAGCCATATTCCTTCAATGTCAATAATGGAGTAATTGCAACGGTTGAATATGTTTTTCCTCGCCATGGCAAACTCGGCCACGTGCCCATATTGATTTTGACAACAGAATTAGAAAGTATGACAGCGACCATAGCCTCCATTTTCATATATCAGCATAAGTCCGTCCCAATGGAAAGATTCTATATTGCAGAGGACCAGTGGCAAAATATTCATGCAGCTTTGAGACAGTTTCTACTTGTGGCAAGTCTCTGGAATGAGTATCATTAAATTCAGATTGCCATAGTTAAGACGTTGGCAGGGCCAAAAAATTGTTGGGCATTTCACTGTGCTTATCTAACAAGGATTTGGTCAATGTGTCCTCCTGCTGCAGCGGTCTGGAGTCAGTGATTTACTCTACAATTGGAGCGATGATCATACATATCTATACGGTATAGATTGTCAATCCATCAGGTAGTCCCTGAGTAATCCTTTTGAAAACCATGCAAGATTTTGCTCATTTTGGCCTTTTTCATCAAATTTCTCAAATAATTAGATATCTCCTTGATTAGGTCTTCATATGGATTTCAACACCGGACCAAAATGCTGTAACTCTTGTGTCTTGGTTTGGATCAGCTGTCTGGCTATTCTGTAATATTTTTGAGCTGAAAAAGCTTCTTACAGTGATGTACATGTTTAAACAAACAGCTATGTACACAGTGCAAATTGTTTGTTTGTGTGAAATGAAATCAATAGCCAGACCACAAACAGTCTGGCAGGTCAACTGATGAAGGATTGCCCTGCTCTTCTGGGTACTGCTGGTTGTTGTTGAGCTGACTGGAAACAACAGAGGATATCTCTGTGTTGTTGATTTCTGATGTGAGGCCTGTCTCTTGTGACATGCTGACCATGGCCTGAGGCTGAGCTAGATATTTTGCATTCATTTCCCATGCTCCTTCATGAGCAAAGGAGGAGGAAGGTGGCTCCATCTTGCATTGCTTCAAGCCCATGATGTCATTGCTGCTGACTCCTTCATAGAGGGCCCTCAGAATGGGATCGGAAGGAAGCCCTCCCTGAGAGAAGAGGTGGGAAACCATTGGGAAGTTTGGAGGAATTGGAGCTGCCATGGAAAATGGTGGAAACTGCTGCTGCTGCTGAGGGGCATTTATGTGTAAATCATGGGAACTGTGCCTCAGAGCAGTATTAGGATTGTTGTTCATGTAGGTTGGGTCACTGTGCATGATGTTGTGGAGAAATGAGAAGTCTACAGTGTCTGGAGGATTCCTGAAATGATCTCTTGTCATGTTGTTGGTGTAAGGCTTGTCCATTGGAGTGGAGAAGCAGGTCACATGCTGGTCCACTGAGTCACTGCTGCCCCCTCCTTGTCCATTCGAGGGGACGTAAGGTGATTCCAATAGTGGAGGAAGAGCTGGAGAGTCCAAATCGTTTAGATAATTTGAACTTCTGCTGAGCCCCAGCGGGCCCTTCTTTGCTCCAGAAGATTTCTGAAATATTCTTGTCACCACCCATTCATCCTGTGCACAGATAAAACGTCATCATCAATCATGATTTTCAACTAGTTTAGCTCTTGGAATCAAACCTGTCACATATTTAGCCCCACCATAACAACTCCTAAACAATAACAAGCTGACACACAGGCATCAATAAAGTATCCATTGACAGAGGAAGCTGTATTATTGTTATTAGCATTATTATTACCTTGGCTGTCTTGGGGAGACCTCCACACTAGGAACCCAACGAAGTGCCCTCAATAAGCGGTAATTACATGCATTGGGAACAAGTTGCGTATCTCTCCTTTGGGTGCCCTCCCTTTATAGAAAACCAGAGTTTTCTTCATACCCACAAGATTAGATGTCTTGCCATTTATAAAGGAGTTCTCTGTCTCATCAAGAATTAGAAGTGATTAAATTATCCCGTAAATGTATACAAACTATCTTGGTACAAAAATTAATGACCTTTGGGATACACTTGCGGTCAACTTGATGTGAGAAGAAAGGACCATTCCTATTCTCGAATTTTAAGGAGTTGCTAAAAATCCATTGATCCAACCCATTAACAGATAACCTTAGTCACATTACACAATCAGATCATCCAAATCATTCATTATGCATGCATAACAACAACACCAAAATATCTTAACTCCTGTAGAAACGTAAGGAACTTGTTATAAGATCCTTTACAACAAATATGATAAGAATTTCACTATTCCTGGACTCCTCTAACTGTGAAACTGGTGTCAAGGTATTACAGAAGTAATGGGTGAATTCATTTAGTTATGGTGCAAACATTAAAGATGATGTAATTGCATTTACCTGGTATGATCCCAAGGCTCGCACTTGAATGAGATCATACCCCTTACATCATATAGCCCTATAATAAATATATATCTAAATGTCCAAGGACCTTCAACCAAACAGATGTGTAAGGTAATAAGTCACCAATTCCTCGTCCATGGGATGGAACCTGAAACCTGGAGTAAGGTAGCTAATAAAATTGATCTGAATCCAATATCATATTTTCATTCACCGCCAGGGGACTCCTCCTATGTTTCTAATGTAATCTCGATCAGGGGAAGTAAAATGGGTCTAAGAATCTCAGGCGGAGACAAACAGCACCTGTAGTAACTGTTCAGGTAATTTAGAAAAAAGAACTTGGGAGGAAAGTGGATGTCAAATAAAAATGGGAACTATTCACCCCATTACCCTCCATAGAGTATAGACATTTTACAAAAATACTAGCACTGAGCTAAGAGGTTTTTATATACACATATTTTTCTAGGATATTTCAGGGCACACAGAAAAAGAAAGGAAAGCAAATTGACAGTCATCCTAAGAGGGCACTTTGCTTCCACTTCTATGGTAATGTCCTAACATTTTAACCGTTATTAAAAATCTGACAATGTAGCATAAATTTATAGCCAGAAAAGTGCAGTTCGGAACCAAGGGAACACTTTTTTATATCAGAAATAAGGACCTCAATCAAGTTTTTAAAGGAATTACGTATTCCGCAAGCAACTTTCTCATCACCCCCCTCTCTCTATCTACCTAAAACAACTTCTGATTCTCATCGAACCAACTTTCCTAACCCGCTGCAGTTTTCCACCCCTCCCAAGACCCACCCGCACCCCACCATGATGACATGGAGTAGACATTTCACGAGCACCCACTGTTTAATCAGACCACGTCAGGTCATCTATTTCCGAGCACCACTGGACGTTCTTCTCCCCGCCACGTCAGTTCACAATTAACAACTTGCCAATTTCCCCGATGATGAAAAATCGCGCGGCCTAAATTCCGAAATTCTATGTAAACATATTGAGAGTAGAGGGAACTTACCAAATTGGTGAAAGGGCCATTCCCATGGTTCACGCGCATCCACGTCAGCGAATGACAAGTCCAACATCTCCGAAGGCCGCGTTATTGGGTGAGGAAGCAAACCGCGGTTAGGATTAAAAGGGGTTAATAGTTACCCCAGCATCCAAGCTTCGGTTAGGTTGAAACAAGCCCCCTCCCCCCTTGACCCTTGGGTCGAACGAAACTCACGGACTCGTTGTTTTTATTAAATGATTAAAATACGTTCCAGATGTTGACTTCTCAATTTTTACTGCGCCGCTCGTGACTGACGACCGCGTGACGTCATGAGTAGGACATGTAATAATGGCCGGCCGGCGCGCCCTAACGGGAAATGTTCCCTATTCTAGGTGTTCCTTGAGCGACAATTCCTGGAACTACCCCTAGAGACGGTTTTTAGCCGCTAGAATTTTTTGTCACGTGGCTCAAAAACATACATAAGAGCGGTGGTTTTAGAATCATCTCATCGGGGATCCATTTTCGCATTTTAAACATTTAAAATAATAGAGCTTTTTTATTTTTAAAATTAATTTGACAGGTTCAAATAGGAACCCCTCTTTCCCACTGGAACTCAAAATTTAAATTTAATGAGAGAATGGTGATCATACCTCCTCTGTACAGGTCAAATGACCCTATGGAGGAATGAAATTTTAGGAGGCACCAGTCCATTTTCTTGTATGTAATTTATTGATGTTCATTTGTCCTTAACACTAGCTAGTGTAATTTCCCTATCTTGCCCCGTTTCTTCTTTCCCATTTTTATATATATTCAAAAAATTTCTCCATTTTTACATTCATATTTCCATAAACAAATCCTATCTATTAATTAAGAGCGAAGACTCTTTCCAAAGAGATTATTAGTTGAACCATGCCAAATTATTCCATCTAACCTTCCACTCCCCCCCCAAAACCTCAGCATAATTGGTTTCTACTGATGCATTCTTAATGCCTTCTATACTTAAAATTTAATGGACTATGCATACTTTGAAGTGTTTATATCTTAGATTTATCACAATTTCTCTACCTTAATTTTATGTTGATTAATAAAGCTTCATTCTTTCCTCTCTTGCACTACCATTGGTTGTTGTGATGGATGACATTTATCACGTTTGTATTTTTATATCGGGCTTGAAAAATATTTTATCTGTTTGGGTTTTGGCTCAATGATCCTCTCCTGTTCATTTTGAGCAGTCTGAAGATCCCCCTTTTCTCTAGTGATATCACCCATTTTGATTTATTTTTTTCATGTCTTGAATTTTTTCTCTAGCTACAAATATGGCTTTTGATTAGAAGATGTTCAAAGTTTTCTGGAGTGGAAGGTTTGGAGTCATGAATTCCATGTCCTTAAATTAGTTTATTTTATTCCCAATTTGTACTTGAATAGAATATAACATTTGAGGTTTCATAATCTTTTCGTGATAGTGCCATTTTGTCTAGGAAGTCAAATTATCGCAAATAAGATAGTGAAGTTCTCACTTTCCAAACTTTTTGGTGACTGAACCTTGTTTGTTTCACCCCTGAGGTTATGTGAGTTAGTCCTCAACTAAACCATTAAGACAAGTTTCGCCTTCCAAAATTTGACTCCTGTGTATCCCTTTTCATCGTGGTCTCACATGGTACTGAACTTTGCCTTGGGAAATCCCATGATATCTTCATATCTGCGTTGTGAATGAAGCCAAGTTATGAATTTGTGCTCATTTGTACCCTAATTATGAAGCTATTTGGGAATATTCATCATTTGGTTTTGATTTCTAAGTTTAGATCTGACTTCTATCATCATGGGCAATCCTTTGAGTCTTCTGCTTTGGGATCTTATTTTCACAGTTCAATCAAGTAATTGAGGAGCAAATGGGTTAGAATTAAAAAAATTAGTATAGCTGGAGAAAATTTCTCTGAAAACTAACTTTTGACTAAGGAGGTTTCAAGTAATTAAATAGGATGTTGAGAATTCTTATCACTAGTTGAAATAATGCATTTTAGATGAAACAACACATTTGAGATCAAAATTGCACCTTCATAACCAATAGGTGACCAAGCAGGCACCAGACAATAAAGTTATAGTTATTACCCAAATGAAAAAATAAATGCCAATCAGGTGAGTGTAGAGAACTCCTTTCCTCTTTCATGTGAGTGGTCAGAATTGTTTTTTTAGGAAATATCATGGTTTAAGGCTAAAGCATTGTTGAGTAAGCATCACAATTATTAACATAGCTGGCTCCCATCAGTTGGTAGATAGTGTGATTTAACAAAAATAAATTTTTACTAAACCCTAATTGTATAGGTAACATAATGTAAACTATGATAAAGTGCTTCGTAGATACAATATGACACAAGCAATAAGCTATATAAATATGGAACACTAACTCCAAGCGAAAGAGAGAGAGAAAAGTGACTTAGTTCATTTCCATGCTTGATCTTAACTGGTGCAGACTGGAGAAATTACATGAACTAAGGAAGGGAGATGTCGTAACTATGCACAATAAATTCTAGAATTTAGATCAGATGGAACCAAGACTAGGGTGAGGGAGCTAAAGACCTCTGTTGGGCGCCTATGACCACGATATCTCGCAAGGGCTCTAATGTTGATTTTGGAGTATCTCAAGAGTGGTCGACTAATATTCAATTTGTCACCTAAGATGTCAGATTTTGATCACTAAGGTACCTGTAACATGAAGAAGATGATTCTATGCAAAACCCTGGCAAACATACATCAAATACTCAAAAAGAAAATGTAATATTGGGATCTTTGGTCCCGACGTAACCTAACATTGAGTGAACTTATACAGAGCATTATACATCTCTGAGACTCCATGTAGTTCTTGTGCGTGTATGAGGAGAACATGTGCCAAGGATCCCTTGTGGAAGATGCTCACGATAAACATACTAAATCTAAAAATAAAAGTTGTGTGTATGGAATATGAACTTCCCCTTCCTATGAAGGCGTATGTGAAAAACTATGCATTCCCTTAGCCCTTGAATGAGTACGCTAGATGGATGCCTTTGAAGTGCTCTTAGATGCATTTGGATGTAGTTCCTTAGGTGATGGGTAGTAGATAATGCTTAGAGCTTAGTCCTTTATTATTGATCACATAGGCTAGTATTTATATGATTCCCTTGGTTGAATTTCTGTAATTGATCTAATTGGCCAATGTCAACCCATAAGAAAATAAGATGCCCATTTGTTGCAAAATTATGTGAAAAAGAGTTTGTAAATAGAAAGAGTTCTAGGGCTTAGCCCAAAGAGGATGACCTGACAAACCAACATTTTTTTATGGCATGTTGTGTTAGTTGCATAGAGTGTTTGAATGTCATGAAAGTTACATGCAATAAAGTAAACTAGGTTGATAGGGTGTAAAAGACTAGAAAGTGTATCTAGTCATCACTCAAAGAGATCGCAAAATGATAAGTATCAATTGCACCAAGTTTTCTTACAAAGGAGTGATATTGAATGCAAGTGATGCTTTTAGCATAGATACTGTACATAATATGGAGATAATCGCTTGTGTCTGGTTTTGATAACTATCTCGTAAGGTAATGAGCTAAAGCCCATTTCAGTGCCATATACAAATTGAAGCACACCGAAACCCCTAGTCATTCATAACATGTCATGTGGTAATAAATCATATGGTATATAACTATCGAGAATTAATCATACGTACAATCAGGTCTGCAGGAAGGTGGAGATTAAGTGTTTTGTAACTAAAGGTTGAATGTCATGTTGTAACTTTCTTTAGTAGTCAATGTTGAACCCACATAAAATCGTCTAACCATTGAGATAGAGATAAGTGTCATGGTGTAATTTTGGGTAAAAATATACGTTACCCCATGACATGTCATCTGTATTCCTAACCTTGTATCTGTTAACCGTCAAGTAGGGGCATGAAATTATCAATTTTCCCCCTTACTAGGATTTTGTCTTTATGGCCTCAATACACAAAATTGTAAAGAATATATTTCCATTAGTTTAAAAACCATTTTCCTGTTCTCAAGTTAGACTAAGTGTGAAACATTAGATTAGAGCAGTAAAAATTTCATCATACTTTTTTATTGAGGTATTAAAGTCCTAATCACATACTACTATTCATATGATTCCTAAGCAAGAAAACTAGTAATTGACATCTATCTTTGGCCTTTTTTGTTTCTTTCTTATTTCCTCTTTGGTCTTACACACCCTACAACCCAGTCTGATTTCATTGCTTTATCTTTCTTGACTCTTGGACACCAGTGCCTAGCTAGGACGCCAGCGCCCTCATCCCCTCTGGGTGCCCCCAACCTCTTTGTATCTTTCTCACCTCTTTTGGGCCTCTTTTATCTTTTGGGCATCTTGTTTTCTTATGGGTCAACCTTTTAGTTGTCAATTACAAAATTCAAACAAGGGAATCATATAAATACAAAGCTATGTGACCAAAATAAAGGACCAAGCTCTAAGCATCTATTATCATCACCTAAGGTTGCATCCAAAGGCATTCTAAGAGCATCAAAGGCATCCATCTAGCACTCATTCAAGGGACAAGGGACTGCATTTTTGCATACACACATAGGAGGGGAAGTTCATTTTTCCATCCACACATCTATTTACATTGGTACATCTAGCTATCACTCACTATCAAGTGCATCTTGCACAAGAGCTTCCTAGGGCATGATTTCTACACACACACAAGAACTACATGGAGTCTGAGATGTAGTGCAACACTCAGTCGTAAGTTCACTCTGTCGGGTGACCATCGGGGTCAGTCTGACTCCCCATTTGCATCTTTTTTTTTTAGGATTTGATGTAGTTTTGAGGGTTTTGCAGGATATCATTTCTTTTGCAGGTTACAGAATTTTGCAGACATCCAACGACATACAGGTGACCAAAAACGAAGGTTAGCGACCACTTGTGTGACACAAGAAAAACTAGTTTCTGAGCTCCTGCACAGTCACAAGGTGCCTAACAGAGGTCTCTGCACCTAGGCCCCTGTCCCAGTCCAGGCCCCTAGTCCAGGCTCATCCAACAGTTCCAGGAAATTTTCAGGTGCAGTTGGATTGTGACAGTCTTCTCCTCCTATTCATCAGTGTTCCAGTCGAGAATACTTCAAGATCAAGTGTGAAAATCAGCTAAGTCTTCTATTCCCTCTCTTGCACTTAGGGTTTCATTTTTATTTAGCTTATTGCTTGTGTCAAATATGTACTTTAGCATTTATTTATCATACGTGACTCTGCAATTAGGGTTTACAAATTCTATATTTTAAAAATCATTTGGTGAACCCATCACTCGAACCCAACCTTGCTTCTAGGTATTTTTCATATTTTTATCATGGCTCAATCTTATGGACCATTTACTGAAGCCCACCTTCAAGAGCCCAATGATCATCTTGCAGAACATCCACAAGATCTACATCTAGTCTTATTTGTTGCTCATGAGGAGGCCACCAATCTTGTTGAGCTTAGTGTTCCTACTTCCACTACCACTTCCATTCCTATTGCTACTCAACCTCCTAATTCCACCCTTCCACCTACTTCTACTGTTCCCATATTTGTTCCTACTCCCACCAACCACTTCACTCCACCTCTTATTTCTCACATGTGCACAAAGTCTCTTCTTCACTGGCACTCAAGACCTAGCCTCTCTCTATCAAGATCTCCAAGTTCAAATCCATCAACTTCAGCAGGCTACTTCTCATGCATCTCCATCTCTTGATTCCACTTTACTCCTTCATACTCCTTTCACACCCACCATTTCCACCTATCCACTTCCTCCAAATTTTGTCACCCCTAAGCTCCCCACCTTCAATGGCCATGGTGACCCTCAAGAGCATCTTAGATCATTTCATGTGGCATGTCTAGATTATGCAGATGATCATACTTTACTAGCAAATCTCTTTCCTAGAAGCCTCCAAGATTATGCTATGTGTTGGTTCTACAATCTACCTGTTCATTTGGTAACATCATTTACACATTTAGCCAATGCTTTTCTCACTCATTTTTCAATCAATATCGGTTCTAAGATATCCTATGCTCAACTTGCACACAAATTAAACAAGGATCTAATGAGCATCTAGTGGACTATGTTTTACGATATAAGAACAACCTAGCTAGGATGACCAATGTGCTCGCTGACTCAGAACTTCAAGATCTATTTGTCCAAAGTCTCTTACCACCTCTACAAGAGAGTGTCATCTTTGAGACATCTCCTTCATTTGATCAATTATGTCATACTCTTAAATTACGTGAAGGAAAACTTATCTCTATGGGAAAACTCAAATATCATGATCAAGCTTCATCATCTTCTAATCAGTTTCAAAGAAAATCAACTTTCAAGCCATCTACTAAGCCCACTGAAGAAAAAGCTATTGTTAACATTGTCTCTACTCCTGAAAAGCTTCAATGGAAACCTCCAAAGCATACATTCACAAAATTTCCTTGTGCTCCACATATTCTATTGCCACAACTTATTGAGAGAAATCTTATTACGCTTCCTCCTCCACTTAATCTGGATCCATCTCGCCCTAAAGGACACAATTATAATGAAAATACTAGATGTGACTATCATCAATGCATTGGGCATTCTACTAATCGATGTTTCAAACTCAGACATCTTATTCAAGATCTTATTGACAACAATGCAATCGAGCTCCCTGAGCCTTCAACATCTACACCGGTCAATGAAAACAAAAAGCTCAAAATCTTTAATGATCCTCTCCCTAAGCATGACAAGCAAGTTGTTGATTCTTTAGCTAATCATACATATCATGTAGTGCCTCCTCCTTCATCGGGGGCTCTTGATTTTCTAGTTGCTAATGTTGATGCATCTCCACCATTCATTAGATTCTCTGATCATGATTATCATGCTACATTCTCTTCTGATACATTACATATCAATGCTTCTATTGGACCTCATGCTATCAATAATACAATGATCAATCCATCGATTCATATGGGTGTGTGCTCTATTGCACTTCTTGTCACTATCAACTATCCACTCTCTCATATTTCATATCCAGTTCCCAAATCTTATGGTTATGTCAAGCTTCCAGTTATAGTTGGGCCTCTCACCATGCTTGTGTCATTCATTGTGGCACCTTCAATCAAAGGTTGTGACATGCTCTTAGGTCTTCCTTGGCTCCATGCCACTCAAGCTATCATTTCCATGAATCACTTGTGTCTAAAATTCATTCACAACAAGAAAGTTATCACCATCAAAGGTGTTCCACCATGCACACCATGGCCTTAACCTCCTCTTGAGGTTTCCATTGCACTCGCTAGAGCATCTAGGTCCCCTGGACCTCTCAAATCTAAGGCACATTCTGCACCTAGCTCTCCTATTTGTACACGACCTACTCATTCTCATTGGTCCACTAGTCCATCTTCTCAACCTAATCCCCTACTCAGGGAACCCCTTTCACATAGGATTCACACCTCTTCATCACTCCTCGGTCTCCTTCACATAGGTGGTCATCACCTCCTCGGTCTCCTTCACATAGGTGCTCATCACCTCCTCATCTCCTTCACATAGGTGTTCATCACCTCCTCAGGTTCCTTCATATAGGTGTTCATCACCTCCTAGGTCTCATTCACATAGTTCATCATCTCTCATTCATCATCATACATCATACATCACCGATCTTAGAGCACAGTCACACACCTTTATCTCCTCAAGCATCAGTGGAGGACCCTTTCCCTTCACTTTTTTGGGATAGCTTACTCATCATCATACACTTGGGGTATCATGCTTACTTCCCCCCCTCTAACATTATCAGGTGTCTCACATTTCTACTATTACACTTCGTGCTTCGCATCTAGTCTTTATCATTCATTACACAACTTGATACACAAACTTGTATCATCATTACCCTATGACACACTCTTCTGCTAAGGTTAACACATGACTGTTGAGGGCATACTACATCCATGAACCTCACATCATACACATTTCACATTTCACACTTTACATTCATGACACATCTTTATTGATCATCACATTCTTCACACATCACATCACTTACCCTATGATGCACTCTAGTTCCATAGTTTATACTCGACTATTGAGGGTCTAAATATGAAATGAACCTCACCACATTCACACTCTTTGCACTCTATGCTTCATTGATCTATCTATCTAGCACACATTTTCAAACCATTTCCTGATGACACACTCTTGTTCTATGGTTCATTCTTGACTGTCGAGGGGTATTTTATAAATGAACCTCATATCATGATCATCTACATCCACTCAGGGGGCACACTGCTCCTATCACATTCACATTGCATATCATTCCATCTCAATCATTCACAACATACTTGCATATCTTGGTTGCACTTACTCTTGCTTGCTTATACTAGTTACATGTACACTTTGTTTACATGTTAGAAAAATACTTTGTATGTCATTATATTTTCTATATACACATGCGCGTTCACTTTTTCTCTAGTTGTGAATGCATACTTTCTACAGATCTTTACATGCAACATGGATGCTTGGCACTGTACCTCTTACCAGTCCCACCGAGGCTCCTGGGGGCATCTACTTTCTTACACACTACAGGTGTTATTGTTTCATTTTATACTACTTCCTATTCTTACTAGCACACTACTTTATCGATCATACACATGTTGACATACTTTTTATCTTTCTAACATGCTAATGGGTGCTTCATGTGTAACATTTTATTTGTAGGAACTATTTTACACCATGTTTGTCTGATACTTTTCTTGCTCATTGTTTTCTATTGTATGCCATTGTTTGCAGGTTATGCCCTATGTCTTGTATGTTCATTGCTTGTATGCTTTTGGCCACTTCAGCCCTGATTGTCTTGTGACATTGTGAGTGATGTCCCATGTTTGAAACCCACTTTTCACGGTCTACTTTTTCTTCACTATTGCTTGTTTACATTGTCTTCTATATCATGTTTGTCACTTTTTCTACTAACACATGTTTCTAGCCACTTTGTTTGCATGTGCCTTGGTTTCTACCATGCACATTCCCTCCCCTTGTAGGGTATCAGTTTCAGATCAACATCAGGTCCTCTCCTTTGGGCCACATCCTCCTAGTGATGTCACATGCACCCCAAACGAGGGGGGCATACATTGGGTGAATCAGTCACCCCATACAACAGCTCAGAGCTTCAATACAGGCCTACACAATACAAGAACAAAACAGAGTTACAGTCACAGAATGACCCAGATTCTGACTTGGGTCCTCAGTTCAACACAAACACCAGTGCCAGATACAAACACTAGCACTTGGTGCTCCTGACCTTTCCTGGGTGCCTATGACCAGGGGGCAGTTACAATTACTTTCTCATATCAACACAGTTTTTAGTAGTTCACAGAGTAGTTTTCATAGTACATGCACAATCCTCCAGCAATCAGAATGCATTCTATCTCCTTTTTCTACTTGGATCAAACTGGAACAAACATGAAATAAAGTAGGATCACACCATCTGCAGTGGTGTATAAATTTGGGAAGCAGTCATGGATGGAGAATAACACTAGACCTTTCTCCCCAACACTCTTCTGTCGTGGCATGAGATCACCCAAAAAACTCACACTTGGCATGAGATCACCCAAAAAAATCTTCACTTGGATGAGATCACCCAAAAAACTCACTCTTGGCATGAGATCACCCAAAAAACTCACTCTTCTACAACATTTTCAGGACATTTTCTATCCTTTTCACTCTTCATGGATCAGGTGCACACTTTCCTTTTACTACTTTTTCACATTTTTACATACTTTTACATACTTTTACAAAGTTTTCATAACACATGACTTTGACTACTCTTTTTCTCTTCTTTTACAGGTCCATCCTTAATACACAACAAGAAGTAACCCCACATCAAGCAAACACAACAAACAATAGGTACAACATGGTATAACTCATACCCTTCAACCCTAGGGTCACTTCCTCTTTCTTAGCTTCCACGCTTCATTTTTATCACTCCACGCTTTCACTTTTCTCTTTGGCACACTTTCACCATCAATCTACATGGTTATCAGGTACACATCTTTATCTACTTTATGTTATCGAGATTTTTCTCAACAACATAAAGTGGGGGAAAATGTAGACACAAAATCATGCACTTGGGTACATTTCTAGGTCCTAATCACATACTTGCATTCATATGATTCCTATGCAAGAAAAGTACTAATTGACATACTATCTTTGGCCTCTTTTTCTATCTTTCTTGTTTCTCTTTGGTCTTACACACCCCTACAACCCAGTCGATGATCTTTATTGCTTTATCTTTCATGACTTTAGACACCAGCGCCCAGCCAAGACGCCAGCGCCTAAGTGCCCTCATCCCCTCTGGGTGCCCCGACCTCTTTGTATCTTACTCACCTCTTTTGGGTCTCTTTTATATTTTGGGCATCTTATTTTCTTATGGGTTGGCCTTTTAGTTGTCAATTACAAAATTCAAACAAGGGAATCATATAAATACAAAGCTATGTGACCAAAATAAAGGACCAAGCTCTAAGCATCTATTATCATCACCTAAGGTTGCATCCAAAGGCATTCTAAGAGCATCAAAGGCATCCATATAGCACTCATTCAAGGGACAAGGGACTACATTTTCTGCATACACTGCATAGGAGGGGAAGTTCATTTTTCCATCCACATATCTATTTACATTGGTACATCTAGCTATCACTCATTATCACATGCACTTACACAAGGGCTTCCTAGGGCACAATTTCTACACACACACACAAGAACTACATGGAGTCTGAGATGTAGTGCAATGCTCGGTCATAAGTTCACTCTGTCAGATAACCACCAGGGTCAGTCTGACTCCCCATTTATATATTTATTTTTTAGGATTTGATGTAGTTTGAGGGTTTTGTAGGATCATCATTTGTTTTGTAGGTTACAGGACGAATTGTGAATCATCCAACGACATACATGTGACCAAAGGTGCCCAACAGAGGTCTCTAGTGCCTAGGTGCCCTTGACCCAGTCCAGGCGTCCCTAGTCCAGCTCATCTGATAGTTCCAAAATTTTTTGGTGCGGTTGTGACAGTCTGCCCTCCTCCTGTTCATCAGTTTTCTAGTCCAGAATACTTTGGGATTAAGTGCAAAATCAGCTAAGTCTTTTATCCCTCTCTTTGCACTTAGGGTTTCATATTTCTACAAAAAGAGGGCTTATTTTACAAAATCTTTTATTACTTTTTAACTTTCCCACACTCTTATTATTTTCTTTTCTGGAATGATCACTTTACTTTTGGATACTAAACGACATGTGACCCAACTCTATATTGATCATTATATCTTCTGAGCATTCTAGACACTACCTCCCATTAGTGACAGGAGTGCTCCAAGTGCTATTGTTCCATCTAGGATCTTTTGTCCCTTTCTCTCATTTTCTTGATTTTGAATTGCCACATCATTTGGTATCTTTTATAGAGTCTCTTTTATCACTTTGGTAGGGTTTTTAGTTGTTAATGACTAAATTTGAATAAGGGAATCATACACACACACACATACATGACTTTCCATTATTAGACATGAGATACTTTGGGGCTAATACTATCTACTAATTGGGAAAATAACAACATTCAAAAGTTGCATTTCAGTTGCATCATTCACTGCATAGGAAGGGATCTTTCTAAATTCCATCTCACATATTCATCTTGGGGAAAAATAGTTGTAGCCCACTATCTTGGTGTGACTGACACAAGGGAAACCTAGCTTCAAGGGACACAATTCAAATCACACACACATTAGAACTACATAGAGTCTTAAATGTAGTGTAACGCCCGGTCACAATCACATTGGGGTGACCACTGAGGTTAGTTTGACTCAAGCATTTGCATTATTTGTTTCATTTAATTTTTTATTAAGCTTTGTGTAGGTAGATAGGGTTTGTTTTGTATGTACATGTGCGATAGAGAAACCCTACAGTGAATTTGAAGTGAAAAAAAGTGAAGTGAAGGCAATATTAACAAACCTTGAAAAAATAAGACTTGCAGCCATCGCCTAGACACTACATCCAAAGCCAAAAGCATTTTTTCCAATACTATTTAACATAATTTTAGATCAAAGTTTTCCAGATAGAGCATGCTCAGTCTAGACTAAGCCCATTTCACCAAGTTCCCAGTCTAAAATCATCCTAGATCTTCAGATACAAGCTAAGTCATTCTTATCTCACTATTGCTTATACTTACTTTTCCTTTTGCATGATAGATATTGCTTGTTATTGTTATATTAATTTGATCTCAGTCGTTTGATAAAGATTTAAATTTATTTAAATCAACACACGTATATGAAAATGTACCATATTATTACTACAAGGAGTAAATGTAGATGATATCTCACATTGGCATCTCACAACACATGATATCCTCTATAGAGTGTTAGGAATTAGTACTCACATATGCTTATGTTTACATTAGCTTCATTAGTGTGTGAAATACAATAGATGTATATAGGTTAATATTAAGTTATTATGAGTACATATTTGTGTGTGAGCATAATAATGTAAGTGAGTTTTCAATAGAAGTCACATAGATATTAAGGAGTGAAAATAAGAGGGAGGAAATTACGGTGGTTAAACAACCCACCTAGATTTAGTGTGATAGGTTGGTGGAGTTGTTATAGGAGTTAGAATATGAATCCTGTATAATTGTAATGTGTTTAAATTTATATATGTTTTTCTTGGTTTGGTAATCCCCGAACCTATAACGCGTACTGTTACACATTTTGTGAATCTATAAACAAAAAAAACCCGAGCCCTTATCATTTTCATTTCCCCAAACACTAGTTTGAGAGAAAAACCCTGCAGTCATGGTTCTGTTTCAACAGCTAGCTCCCAAGATCAGATTGGAATCAACAATGGCACCATGGAGAAGAGCGAGAAGAGGTAAGGAAAATTGTTTTTCTTTGAATTGCATTGAAATTTGGTAATTTTATTGTAGATTTTAATTAAAAACATGGTTTTTTATTGTTACAGTTGCACCACAACCACAACAAAACCCTGTAAATCCTGTGAACCCTCCTAGCCCTCCTATAATTGTTGCACATCCCCCAGGTAGTCAGGAGGATTTAGCAGCCCATATAGTGGAAAATAAAATTGAAATTGAGGAATTAATTAAAACAATGAGGGATTCCCATTCTACAAACCCCCACCATCTCTCACTATCAAACACATTGGAGGCAATATTGACTCAGGTTGATGCGTAAATGAGTCAAATTGATCGTTGGACATCTTATAGAGAGCATTGTAGGGCATTCTATGCCAAAAAATCATCATATGCAAATGTAAAGAAAAAACAAATTACAAAAGACCGCATATGTGCATTATTCACTGACCCCAGAACTAATTTTCCTGTTTAGTTGTCATGCAAATGGTTCCCAATCCACTGGTGCAATAATGATCTGATAAAGAATAATTTTTGGGACCGATGGTGGATGGTGTTTGATATTCCACCTTGCAATAACAATGAGGTTCCACTGTACTTTTTGAGGAAACTCTATTATGAGTTTATCCTCAATGAGATCCAGAACTATTTTGATTTCTGTGAGTTTCAGGGCCGAGGAAAAGGCTCTGCACATGATAGACCAGGTGCACAACGTGCACCTATTCAGCATGGTAGAGTCCCCACACAAAATCCCCCTCATCCTGAGACTGTCCCTGTAGTAGTGAAGGAGACAATAGAGATTGATACACTGCATGCACTTCAGGGGCTCTCTGATACCCTTGTCTGACATACGAGGGAGATTTTTGATACAGATGTTCATGGAGGTAGACAGAGTATTCCTCCAGGAAGTACTAGCATGAGGCCACATCTTTGCACGTCATGTGGTAGCATATGCTTGGGACCCGATGAGGATGATACGTTCATGCACGCTGGTGTTGGTGGAGTTTTCGCTGGTGGTACACATGAGAATGTGGCTATGTCTGACACCTTTTTGAGTGATACATTTGGATTCCAGACATCCACGACACCTTCACAGGTATTTGTTATTTTTTATTACATGTTACAAAAAGATATGAGTACTTGATTTACTTATATATGTTAAATTTTTAAAATAATTGTATTTGAACTTGGTCAAATTTATTAACTTACACATACATATGTACATGTATGCATTAATATTACAGCACGCGGGAGGGACGTCATCATCCCAACCACAGGTTGCGAGCACCATGCCTATGCATACATTCACAGAGGTAATTTAGAATGTTAATTGTGTAAAATTTTCACGTACGAAAATATATATAACTTTTGAACTCAAATATATGTCTATATATGTATGTTCTTGTATATATATTATATATGCTCAACTAACTTGACGTGACATATTTTTGATAAAGTTGATGACCTCACTAGACACACCACCATCTCTGCGAGGAGTAGAGAAAGGTGTTGCCATTGCGATTTCATCTGCGCAACAACTCACTGAGGTATAAAATCTATGTATTTTTGTTAAATAGCTTGTGTAATTCATATTATGTTAAATTATTTTAATAATTTCCTTCAGTGTAGCATCATGTACATAATCAACGTGACTGCATTGTGTATACACAGGAGTTACCTGCGACAGGTAGCAACCCTGTTCATATGATTCACAGGCGTGGCACGGTAAAAAAATAGTTGTATATTGATAAAATTAGTTAAAATATTGTCATTACACATACATGTACTTAGTTGGCGTAAATGTTTAGATCTGCATTCAAAAAAATTATTGTTAATATAGTTCTATAAGCTAATTTTGATGTTTGATTTTGTAATCTTATGTGTATGTAGGGTTCAACCCCTTCCATTTTTACTTCGAGGGCACAGACTCCTCGAGCTCATCATTTTGATACCCCCGTTCGTGATCTAGTAGCCCCCTGATGACTCATCTGAGCATGAGATGCAGATTCAGCGTGACCGAGAGATTGCGGTAAGTGCGTGTAAATGTAAATAGTTTCATTAGCATGGTCTTATACATGTTGAAAACTTATATATTAAGTTTTGACAAAAAAATTGTTTGCATTTACAGGTTCAACTACAAACGAGTTTAGAGTGGAAGAGGACTCGTAGTATGGCCATGGGGGATCCCAAGTAATCTCACAGATCTCCATCTATGTCTAAGGGAGGTCCTTCTTTGAGCAAGGCCAAGAGAGGGATAGGGATTGATGTGTGTGTGTATATGTGTGTGTGTGTGTGTGTGTGTGTGTGTGTGTGTGTGTGTGTGTGTGTATATATATATGTGTGTCTTATGAATTTTTTTTGTATGCCTATGTGCATGGCATTGTATGCACGTTCAACATTGTATGTACGCCTATATGGCATTCACTTGATATTATATGACCTATTCACATTTTTATATTTATTGTGCACGTTAATACTATTTGGAACTCGATATTTTTGTATGAGACCTTACATTTATGAGATTATTTTTGTATGAAACTAATATGATTTGCACTTGACAATATAAGACATTATGGATGTTTTTTCATTTATTGGTGTTGTATACTAGAGCATTTTCAATGTATAATATGCATGAAACTTTGGAAATCAATATTTATATAACATGTATAAAGAGTTATCTAATCTGAGTAATTATTCATTCAATTTATCAATGTGTATATGTGTATTTACCTTACTTGCACTTCTTCTTGCTCTTGGTCTCTTTGTACTGGTTCCTATCTTATCATGCACCTACTACCTTCTTCAATGCTTCTAAGTCTTCTCCCCTGTTAAAACACCTCAGACAATCATTAGGACCATCACTAACTTGATTCATAAGGCTCCAAACACCATTGTTGTTCATCTTTCCAAAACTGTCAACTATGCCCCTTAAGACAATGTTTTTTACAACAAGAGCATGGATAGAAGGATCTAAGGATACCCAGAAAGTCTTACAAGCTTCATTAGTTCAAATTTTCCATCCCTAAGGTGATCCCAAAATCTTAGACTCCATCTCCTTCTACAACTCCCTAGAGCTCACCTTTTCACTTTTTGCTCTTGAAGCACTAACTCAATAGTTCACACTTTGTAAGTACTAGCTCAATATGACAAAATTCTTGTACATAAGTAATGTATGACTCAAAAAAATAAACATGAACCTTAGAATCCCTAAATTACACTTGTCAAAAGCAAACTATCAAGATTCTATTTCACAAATCCTTCTTTCATCAACTTTCCTTTATTTAGCCTCACTAGTCCTTTTCTTGGACTAATCAAGTGTAGCCCTAAATACCAAATTCTTACACATTTTGCAAACCAAAATCTTTCATAAGCTAATAGTAAGAATTTTAGGGTAAATTATCCTCATTAAGGTGTATGCCAAATTTCAAGTACTAACTTCGAGTGAAAATGTTATGCCACTTTTTGCAATTATCATTGTTTAGAACCTGAAACTACAAAGGTTCTTTGCCTCTTCTTTACTTCATATAAACTAATTCCCAAGAGTGAAGGACTTTTATTAATCTCTTTCAACTCTGTAGGAGAGGTATTCATAATTACGGGAGGATTTAAGGAGTTGCTTCCACTGTGCCAAAATAATAATTGTATTCTCATGAATACACTTGGCGGTGATTTGGCAAGGTCTGGAAAAATTGGTACTTATCATAATAATCCAAAATAAATCCAACTAATAAAATTAATCATTTACAATAAGAAATCAATCAACAATATAACCATTTGAGAGTGGGAATTCCAAATTTTTTTTTTAAATTCACATTCAAGAAAGGTTAAGGGGAAATGAAAGGCTCTTCCATTTTCTTCACTTTTGAAAGGTCCAAAATGTCAATTTACCCCAAATTTGGATGGAGAACTTGGAAATATGGATTGCACTTTTAAAGATAAGCTCTGAAGTGAAGGAATGCATTTAAGAGTCTATTCTGATCTTTGTATCTTTTTTGAGGCCAATTTTAAACCCCAAGGTTGCTTTGCTAAAACTAGCCTTGTTATTGCATCCTGATAAAAATAAGTTCCCTAAGGGAGGCTTTTAAACTTATCACACAAAAGGGGATCTCTTCTGATAATTCCAAAAGGTACCTTATGATGCCATGAGATTAAGGGCACAATTTCCACCTTCCACCAACCTGAAATTCTCATTAGCATACCACTGCCATTGCCATAATCTAAATAGGTCTTTTTTCCAGATTGTTCTCTTTCCTATTGTTTCCAATTGTGACAAATATTACTCAGTTTGACAATGTAAGGTTTCCAAACATTTTTGAAACAAGCTTTTCAATGCTTGGACATCACCAACCATGTCAATCACTAAATGCTATTTAGAGGATTTCTTTCAAGTTCAATCTTCACTTGCTTCAGGGAACTTCGTCTTGGCATTTCTAGTCCATTAAGAACCCATCAAAAAATGATATGGAAGGAACTCACTAAATTCCGTGGCAAGAAAGGTCTCGATTGATCCTACACCTCCCATTCAGTACTTAACAAGAAATCTCTTTTTACTATCAAATTTAACTATCTTGTGTTATTCTTTGCCACTTTATTGCAAAGTATCAGTGTTAAAATTTTTTTATTTTCTTTTGATTACATTGACAGGAAGCTCATGAAGCCATATTAGTCTTGTTGATACTTAGTACTAATTACACATGAAATCATTCCTAGCCATTTTCTTTACTCATCTTCCAAGTCATACTGAATAAAAATTTGACATTAAAAGAATTTCCCTCTTAGACAATACACTGAATATGAATATGATCCTCCTAGAGTCAACTCTCATCCTAACCATAATACCAGTAAAAGGTCCTTTATTTTGTAATGGAATCATGGTCACCAAATGTTTTGTTAAAAAATCATTTCTTATTTTTCTAAATACATATCTTTATTTTCGTTAGAGCAGTCCCTTAAGATCCCTGAGACCAAAAAAGGCTAAAGTTCGAATGGTGATTTCTCAAACTCCAGTGGCACCTAAAAAGAGTCAGATCCTACACCTCCACATCGAGACCCTCTACAAAATTATGTCTCAGATCTCAATTCGGTTCTCATTGTTGTGTATTGTTTGCAACCATGCAAATACTAAACTGAGTTAGTGTAAGGTTGTCAATGCTTATTTTGCAAACGGAAGCTCATGGCACCAAACCAAATGCACAGATAAAAAAAAATTAGTGGAGGCTTCATTTTGATGTTCAATGCTCGTTGCTTCCAGGATACTTCGTTTGGGCGTAGTCCCTTAAGAGCCCTGAGACCAAAAAAAGGTATAACTTTGACGGGTGATTTCTCAAACTCCATGGCACCTATGGAGAGGTCTCATCTGATCCTACACCTCTGTTGGTACCCTCTACAAAATCCTATCTTAGTTTTTTCCATCTCTATTCTGTCCTCTCGTTGTCCTATTGTTTGCAACTAAGTTCCAAATAGTGCAGTTTGAGTTAGTGTAAGGTTGTCTGATGCTATATTTTGCAAACAGAAGCTCGTGGCACCAAACCGAACTGTGCACACATGTTTGGGATGGCTAGTAAACACTTGGGGAGGCTTCATTTTGGTTCCCAACACTCCCGGTGCTTCCAGGCTACTTCGTCTCGGCGTAGTCCCTTAAGAGCCCTGAGACCAAAAAATGTATAAGTTCGCCAGGTGATTTCTCGGTCACCATGGCACCTTGAAAGGTCTCATCTAATCCTACACCTTTGCATTGGTACCCTCTACAAAATCCCATCTCAGTTTTCTCCATCTCAATTCAGTCCTCTCGTTGTCCTATTGTTTGCAAAAGCACCAAATAGTCCAGTTTGAGTCAGTGTAAGGTTGTCCAATGCTATATTTTGCAAACGGAAGCTCATGGCACCAAACCGACTGCGCACATGCATTAGGGTGGCCTGGTAAATGCTTGGGGAGGCTTTGTTTTAGTGCCCAAAGATCCTGGTGCTTCTGGGCTACTTTGTTCTGGAGTAGTCCGTTAAGAGCCCTGAGATAAAAAAATGTTATAAGTTTGTCAGGTGATTTCTCAGGTCACTCCATGGCACCTTGAAAGGTCTCGTCTGATCCTACACCTCCACATTGGTACCCTCTACAAAATCCTATCTCAGTTTTCTCCATCTCAATTTGGTCCTCTCGTTGTCCTATTGTTTGCAAAAGCACGAAATAGTCCAGTCTGAGTCAGTGTAAGGTTGTCCATTGCCAACCACGTGAATAATATAGGTGGTTCATACAATATAGGTGGTGAAATGAGAATTTTAATAAGATATTTTTACAATATAGGTGGTGAAATGAGAATTTATATTTATTTTTCCTTTCTAATATTTAATTTCCCTTAGCTTCTCTTGGCTTCGAGAATAATAAATTCTCTACTAACAGTGCCAACCACGTGAAGGTGGAAGCTTTTTTGGCACCACTAACCTACATAAACATGTTAGTAAGAAATTAAATAGAATTTTAAATCCTACAAAATTTAAACAAAATCATTAAAGTAAATATTCAAATTAAATTCATGAAGAACATACCTTTGCAAATTCAATCCAATGAACCACAAGGATCAACTCTACTCTTGACAGTAGCAAGAATTGCTTCATGATCTGATTCACGAACCTTCCACATATTCTTGTTTAATGGCCTACCTCGATATTTGATCAATTGAATATTTGTTGCAAGAACCAAATGTGAATAGTGAAGTATCTTTCGATGTACTTCATAGTCTTCAAACAACCAAGTATTTGATTTTTTGATAGGATATCATCGAAGCCAAGTTCCAGTGACTACCACTGACCCAGTGGGATACTCAAGGTCTTCACCATCAATGACTGTGGAAGTCAATTTTTTTCCCTCTACACAACGAGACAAGAAGTAGTTTGTTCCCTCTTCATTAAATTCTTGTCACAATAACTGCAAAAACATACCCTACATCACAAAGTAAAACTCAAGTCAAATTTAAAATACATTAAGAGTTGATCATTTAATAATTTATAAATTTAAAACATGACATACATATGTACCTTGTTGCACTAAATCAGAGACTTGGTCAAAGTCAGGTGATGTTGTCATATGATCTGAAGACACTGTAAGTTGTAATGCTCATGGAACTTGATATGTGTCAAGTGGAATTAGAGGTCTACAAGTCCATTCATCCACCCACTATTGTGACTCACATTCATTCCACACAAAATCAATGCATGATATACAAAAACATGCCATGCACCTAGTATAAATAGTGCAAGAACTTGCATTTGAACTACGGAAATGAGTGCATATCACTTGATCCTATAACTGTCATACAATCTTCATAGCTTGCCAAATGTTTTTCCTCTATCAACTAGAAATATCTATGAACCGTTGAACTCTCTTGAGATTCATGGCCCATGTTCTTGACACACCAATCAACAATGCTTTTTGCACCTATAAATTTAGCACCATCCTTGAACTTTAACTCTTCTCTTGCAAGTGCTCTTTTCACACATGCTCCTACACCATCATGCTCTCCTTTCCCATGTCCTACCTCAGTAAAACTCCAAATATGTTGTACACCTATTTCTTTGTGCATCCTTCTTAGCCAATAAAACATCTGTGCATTCTTGAATTGTGATGTGTAGTTGTCTGACCAAATGTAATGTTGATTGAAAAAAATGTTCCTCTCATTCAAGTTCACATAAAACACCTAGAAACACCCTTGCACATATTCTGTAGAATGTGTCCAATCATCACTGATGTAGAAATGATACTCTCTTAATATTTTTTGATCTTTCTCAGTGCTTTCTGGAGAGTGCATGAATGTTATATGCATGAAAATAACAACTTGCACTGAGTTATAGTATTGAGACTGAACCTCCATTTGTGGCTGCAATGTGTAATTCTCTGTGAATTCAACTACTGAAACAATAGTACCAAGTGGGAATGTGTCCTTTCTTAACTTGAATTGTTCATCCAACCATCGAGCTCTATGTGTGTGCCTTGCATACTCATAAACAATTTCCTCTCTGAATTTGACCATATATTCTGATACAGGTAATTGTTCTGTAACAAGCTCACACCTCTTAGATTATTTTCCATATTTTAATTGATATGCCACTGATTTATATTTGTTGAAACCAACTAATTATTTTCCTATTGAATCTATACTCTCCTCATGGATACAACTTTTCAATTTTGGCAAGCCACCACATACGTTGCACGTTCCATCCAAACATGCTTTTTTTATAAAAAAATTGTCTAGTTGATTTTTCACAAAATATCATAGGAATAAATTCCCTTGCAGATTTTGGTGGGACATTTAATCCACACTCCTGCAACATGATGTCAGTATGCAAAACACAACGTATTTGACAAAAAACATCATAATGCATTGAAAATTCAACATGATGCCTGCAACAACAAGTGGTACGTGAGTGATTGATTTTCACATAAAAGGGTTTGTTCATTTCAAAGAATCTTTGGCTAATGTTAATTTCTAGATTTTCATTCTTAAACTTAGAGAACAATTGTGTTTGAGTCATATCCAAGAAATGTTTTGCACACGATTCACGATTACGAGAACCTATTCTTCTTTTTACTGTATCTCTTCTATTCGGTGACACCCTTGTGTTCTCATTCCAAAACTTTACAAGTAATTATTTTAGAATATCAGATGTATCCTTGTCTTTCCATGGGAGTCTACTAGAGAATGCCCAATAGTCAGTGTTATTAGTTGACTCAATAATGTTGTGTCTCCCTATTGGTTTTATTAGTATTTTTTATCTTCAAATCTCTGCTTGTTTTTCTAATCAAGCATTTATTAACTATTTTATCACTTACTATACAATTAGTAAGTGCATGCCATGTAGCATTACTATCTTTGGTGCGTCTGTTGACACCTACAGTTTGGTATGCTTTATGTATATTTTCAACAATTGACACATTTCGATCAACAACATTAGATGTTCTTAACCCTAGGGTCTTCATTGTAGGTCTCATCTTAATTAATTTCATCAATGTAACAAATAATTGACATCTTTGTGTATCATTTAAATTCTCAAAGTAATTATCCCAAATTCCCCTAGCTTTTCTTCTCACATTTCTTTCAGACATTTTGTTAGGCATTGGTTTTATAATGTTTTCATCAATTTCAATTAAGTGAATTGGTTTTCTTCACAAAATGGAAGGAGGTGTTCTTAGAGGTGAAGATTCATTAACAAGGTTACTTTCTTCATTCAGTGTTTCCATACAAATTTCAGGATTAACATTTGGATTCTCAGGTAAAGGTTCAACATTTGGATTCTCAGGTAAAGGTTCAACATTTGGATTCATATCAATTTCTTCATCCATACCAACATTATCATTCAATTCAATATCAATATTCATTGCAAAATCATTATTCTCTACATTTTCATTATGTATTTCATCCTCATTTTCTAAAACATTAGGTACATTTGATATAGTAGATGTACCTTTCCTTGCACGAAGTTTTTGCATCCTCTTCACTTTCTTTATTCTCATCTCTTCCAATTACTTCAGTGTCTTGTTTTTGAATTTCTTCTTGTCCTTACATCATCTTTTATTCACCCATGATTACAAAAATATATATAGTGGGGTAGGGGACAAGATGAACTACTCAAAATTCATGCAAAGAATGTACATAGAATCTGCAGACCAGACAAGAAAGGAGGGCAAAATCCCATGAAAGAGGTGAAAAGGACATTGGGGGGGCCCATAATATATATGTAAAGAGCATAAACACATACGCGTTTTTATTTTTCCTTTTTCCAAGGCATGCCTCTAGGCTTGGATCCGGTTTGGATCCCCAAGCCTGAGGCATGGACCTACAAAAACACAACAAACAATGTGTTTTTGCAGAAAAATGGTAAAATAGTTATTCCGCCATGATAAATCAAACTAAAACGATCAATACATTTAATAAAAATATGACTACGACGTCAAGCAAACTTTCTTCTTTCTAAAAATATAATTTTTCAAATTTTCTGAGTAATATAAGGTTTCCATATTATTTATTTTCTAACTATGCCTTTTTGTAGCTATTTTTTGAAGTTTATACATGTCTATCTTTCATCGTGTATCTTTTTTTCGACTCATCGAAATTGAATAAAAAAATTAGCCCAAACTAGGACTAATTCTATACATATTAAAAAAAATCTAATTTTTGATATTTTTTGAGGTAGTTAGGGGGGCATGGTCGGAGCTCCATTATTTTTCAAAATTTAAAATTTTTGTACTAGAAAAATCATAAAAAAAATACTCGCTAAAAAAATCTAAAAAAATCTAGCCCAAACTAGATGCTCCTATCTATCTTTCTACCAAAGGGTTTTCAAAAATACTAAATAGTGCTAAAAAAATGGTGGGGGGCACGAAAGTCACTCTATTATGTTTTTTAACAAAAACAAGAGCACCTGTTGGTATTTTAGTTATTTGACCCACTTAAACTTAACCATTTTCAATAAAATTTAGTAGCTTAGAAACTAGACTCAAAATGCTACGATTCATGTTCTTACAACATCTTCCAATTTTGAGTGTAACTATTTCAAATAACTCATACAAGTTGAAGATTTTTTATTTTTTAGAAAAAAGCATCCACTTAAGACCCCCAGAGATAGTTCAAGTATTGTAGCCTTGCATCCTGATCTTAAATCATGTGCACTAAGTTTTTAAGGAATCCGACCTTCTCTGGAGGTTCATCCCAAGGTGCTAAGGTCCCACACCTTGGGGATGATCCCATGTTGCACAAGATCACATAAATATTCAAGAGGTGCATGATCCATGTGATAACAGTAATCATCAAACTGTACTTGAAATATTACATTCATAATCTATAGTAATTTCAACATTATAACACTTTGAAAAAATCAAGTATGTTGTAAATCAGCAACATATAGTTTCATAAAATGAAGGATGAACCTCGTCATTAAATACATAGTGATAACAAAATCAATAACAAGCACTCATGATTTAGAATTCCTTCTTTCAGCATGCGAAGTAATATAGATTCAATTTTAATAAAAAAAAGGATATTTATTACAAAAAAAAGATCAATACAATCTCAGACAGGTATGTCATAATCCATTCTTTAATATTTTGTAATTACTTGTAAAACTTGCAACCTGAAAATGATAATTTAACATGGTCAGTTTGCAAAAACTGATGTGAACTTCATCCCTTATTCTAATTGTTTCATCTTGAAAAGATTAAATACCTTCAACTTACTTTTATTTTATTTAAATTAAATAAAACATGTACTTAAATACGTAAGCAATAAATCATCTATCTATTAAAGTGAACATTATCCTTCACAATCTTATAGACATCTAAAATGACCAAATAATAGAAATCCATTTCCTGCTATAAGAACTTAAAATTATCAAATATATTATCCATCAATATATATACCACCCAAATCCCCTTGATAACATCAAAGTTAAATACTACTAAGTTCCCTTTTCATTTCAAAACACTATCAGAGGAAGGAAATGTTTATTTTTATTTTTATTGAAAATTCTAGTGTAAATACTTTTCAATCATTGGACAACAAAAGAAGACAACTTAATGCTCCTTACATTTTAGTGCCCACACTTTTTATAGCTCAGTAGCTTGTTGTTTCTTTGCTCATAGACATGTTTTGACAGTGATTGGTTATATCTTGGACATTATATTTAGATATTTGATCTTATTAGACATGTGTGGACATTTAGGCGTATAGCGCCAATTTAGCTTAATTTCTATATTGTCGCATTTTCTTGTTATGTCATGGAAACTAATGAATATGATGATGTGTTTGGAACCTAATTATATTGATGGATAGTTGTTGCATGTGGGATTATGGTTATGTCACTTTATCATCTTGTCTAACTTTTGGAATATGAATATAATTGTGCACGTTGTCGCATCTTGATTTCAGTAGGATGTTAGGTTAGTTTAGAACGCATTGATATCTTACTATGTCATTGAATTATATTGTATCGGACAGGTGCGGTTAATGTGTGCAATGAGTGTGCAGGTGACAGGTTTACAGGAGAACGTGGGATTCAGGCCAGCTACTCAATCTTGCACAAGCAGCCCACGGGCTTGAGTCCTAGCCATGTTCATTGTGTGAAGCCTTAGTATAGGAGATTATTATTTTGGGCACTATGAGTGACCCCAATTTATGTAATGTATTGTGCTTTGAATTATTAATTTTGTTTAGGGTAGTTAGTTAAGTTGTAAACTTGTTTTGGGAGTTAATAACTCCCACTTTCATTTAAATTGTTGATTTTGTTTAATGTGTCACTTAATCACAAGGGTTTAGGGTCACATGTGAGACCCTTGGGTGGTCCCCACACCCTCTACCCTTGTGCCAAAAATGCAAAACCCGAAATTAGGGTATTTTGGGCATTTTTGGGGACCCCTTTGTAGCTTGGGAGTCCCCCTAACATAAAAATGAGCCCTTGGACCCTACCTAATGGGTAGGGGGGCTTATTTTCAAGGCTAGAGGGAGTTTTCCCTCCCTTTTTACCTCTTGTTTAGTCACATCCATGTAAGGGATGTGGATTTGTGTGTTTATCAAAAGTTCCACTTAGTTTTGTCTTGCTAACATTTAAGGGAATTTGGGAGAAGAGGGCAAAAAGATAATTTTACCCTTTCTCTCTTTTGTTTTGGCATCTTTGACCTTGATGAGGGAGAGGGGTGACACATGTCACCCCCTCATTTGTGAGGATGCTTGCTTGCTCCTCTTCAAATTCCCATTCATGGGAAAAGAGAGGGACTTTTTTTTGGAACTTCTTGCTTTTGGATGCTTGTGTGATTTGGAGCTTGGGATTTGCTTGAGTCAAGAGTGGAGAAATTTGAAGTTGGAAAGCTTTTTGGAGAGCTTTCCTTGAGGTAGGCTCTTATGTCTTTTGTTGTGTTGTTGCCTTTTAGTTGTTAGATTGGTTGCTTGAAATTGTTATTTGTTGTATGTGGATTTTGGTTGCTTGTTGTTTGTTTTACTCCCTCCATCATATGGCATGATGGAGTTTTGGAGTGTGGGGGAAGAGAGAGGGAATTTTCCCTCTCAATCCTCAAGGCTTGATGGACAAGCCTTGTAGGGTCTTATTGTTTTTCCCCTCAAATGGTTGAGGTGGAGAAGTTGATTCATTTGGCTTGAATCTCCTTCCCCATTCTTGGTAAGGAAACCCCTTTGGGGTTTGAAAATCCTTCCAAGAAGGACTTGGAGAAAGGGAGGAGGAATAAGGAGGGTTTTGATTGAATAAGGAGCAATAAGGAGGGTATGGAGATTTGTGTATTTGTGCAAATAATTTTGATGTATAATTTTGGAGAACTTTCTCCTCTCTTCCCCATTTTTGAGGAAGAACATGGGTTCTCCTCCTTGTAAATTTTGGAGTCTTGTTTTGTATGTTTGTCTATTTTTGTGTGCTTGTATCTTTGTTAGTTCAACATTCATCTTGTGCAAGTTTTGGTTAGTTGACCTCTTTCCCATGGGCTTGGGGGAGGCTAGCATGCATCCCAACCTTGGGAGAGGCATGTAATGATGCCTATGGTTGGGTGGCAAACAAGCTCTTTCTCCTTGTTGGTTTTCTTGAAGGCATGAAGTTGGAGCTCAAGTTGATAGTTGGAGATTGTTGGAGTCCTTTTCTTCTTCTCTCTCTTTGGGAACATTATCTCCTTGTATCTTTTGGTCAAGGTTGTGGAAACTTTACATCTCTTGTAAAACTCTTTTGTAATTTTGATTCTTGTAAATTCTCATGAAACCATTCATTATTGAGGTTTAGTATCCTTAAAACATCTTGTAAAAGACTTGTAAAATTTAAGGAGGTAATGTATTTGGTGAAAGCAGTATGTTAAACATTGAATTTGAGAGACTCTTGAAAGTGAAATATTGGTAACTTTGTTTAAATAAAAAGTTGTTTTTGAAAGTATGCCTTTCTTAAGAAAATATTATTTGTTAAATTATTGAGTATCTTGTAGTGTGTGTAAAATCTGAAATATAATTTGACATTACATTTAAATAAATCTTCTTGTTTATTGAAGCTTGTTTTTTTAACATTGGTGAAAATATCATTAGTTGTTGAAATCTACATTTCCTTGTAGGTTATTGTGTAAATTGAAAGAAGGTTTAATATCTTGTTAAAATATTTATTTGCAAAAAAGGAATAATAATATATTTAAGTCCTTTTTTTAATATCTTGTAGCATTTGTTGGCTTGAAATAAATATGTATTAATTTTAATAGTTTATATTAAAACATGTTTTTAGGATGTATAAAGTTGCAACTTTTTTTAATACAATGAATTTAAATAGTTACAAGATAAGTTAAAATACATAAATTATATTACTGTGTTATGAGTATGTAAAAAAAAAGTGTTTTATATATAGTTATAAATATATTGAAAATATGTTTATTGTAAATCTTGTGCCATTATACTACATATAAAAATAAAAATGAAAGAAAGATGGATCATTTTACCTATTTTATATATTTACATATATGTGTATATATGTATATAAATTATCAAAATATATATTGTCAGAAATATATATATATATATATATATATATATATATATATATATAAATATAATATTAAAAATATATATATATATATATATATAATACACACACTATATGTTTTACAATACAACATATAATGCGACTAAATGTATAATATATATATATATTATAAAAATTTAAAATTAAAAAAAATATATATATAAATGTGTGGGGGGGGTCGTTTGCCCCCCCCACGCCTGTATTTTCAAACGCTATGGTGTGGTGCAACAACCGCACCCTGGTCGAACCCCCCCCCCCCAAACCCATGCGCCCCTCTTGCCACTGCCCCCCCCCCCCACCCCCCCCCCCCACTCCACCTGCCTGTTCCACCTCAGCTGCCCCCTGCCCACATTCCGCACCCCCTGCCTTCCTCCCCTGTCTCGCCCCCACCCTACCCCTGGAAATTGTCCCACACCCTCCAGCTGCGGCCCGTCCCTCCCTGCCATGCAATCCGCCCCTCCGCCCCTGCACACAAAAAAAATAGATCACCACAGTCCGCCACCAATCTTTGTAAATAAAAAAGTAACCCAAAATTTAATCACATGTATTCATAATTAATATATATTTATATATATTACACCCTAATATATATATTATATATATAAATAACAAAAAAAATATAAAAAATAAAAGGGAAAGTTTTAAACAATCAACCAATCCAAAAATATCTCATAGTATCCCATAACACTGCTTGAAGAAACAAAGAACAAACAAAACAAATGAGAAGAGAAATAATAGAAAAGAAGGAGAAAAAAGAAATAACAAAGAGAAAGTTAGGGCAATTTTAGGGCTTTTCCAAATCAAGGGTCAAGATTTATTTAATCCTAGGGTCATTAATAAAACCCTACTACACTTTTGAATATGGGAATATTGTGGGAAAAAAGTTTTGTGAATGGGGAATAAATAATTTAAGAAGGGTGTGGGTAAATTTTTATTAAATTAATTCTATTTAAAAATGAGTAGAAATTGTTCATAATTAAACTAGAAGAGAGAGATTTAAATGTGTGAAAATTATTAGATTAAGTAAATAATTAAAATCGGGTTTAGGCTAATAATTTTACTTAATTTAATAAATTAAAATATATATAAAATTAGTAATTATCAGGAGAATGGTTCAAAAGATGTAGTAGTATTAACTAAACACTTAAAAAAAAAAAATTTACCCTAAAATTTTAGTCTCGATTGGTGTGTTTTTTGGTGTCCCTGGAGGGGCATTACAGTTGGTATCAGAGCTTGGGGTTTGCACTCGCAGACCACTGGGTAACTAATTAAAATAGTTAATGGTAATTTAAACAACACAAAATTAACTAAATGAATAAAAATAAATAGTTAAAATAAATCATCCACTACCATTAAATATTAAATTAATAAATGTCTCGCTCGCCTCGTGCACAGGATGGCACCCAAGCGAGGACGATCAACTAGAGGTGTGGGGCGTAGTGCATCTACACAGGAGCCGCCGGCACCCGATTTTGGGCCTCAGATATTAGAGGCCTTGCGCCAGCTGATAGGCGTTGTGGAGCAGCGCCTACCACAACCGCAGGAGACGAGAGTGGAGGCACCATTGGGAGATGAGGAGCCAATAGGTGAGGACGCGCATTCAGAGCCGCCAGAGCACGATACACCGAGGCGGGAGAGGTCACGTAGCCCTTCCGTTCATCACGAGAGGGTAGCCTCATTCCGTCGTAGCCGCTCACACAGTCTCGAGGGACCATTTGAGGATAGGCGACCCCCTTCGCCTGTTGGACTACATCGCCAGGATCGAGATACAGGCAGTGTGATCAGGGATCTTCTTCGCTTGCAGCCACCCACTTACACCGGCTCTACAGATGGCTTTGGGGCTGAGTCATGGCTCCTTAGTTTGGATAGTTGCTTTGGCTTGCACTCTTACGAGAGCAACGTCAAGGCAAGGTTCGCCATACACCTCCTCCGAGACGCAACAGGCGTTTGGTGGAGGAATGAGGAGCGGAAGCTCCATCTGACTCGAGAGACAGTGACTTGGGAGATGTTCGAGGAGCGTTTCAGGGCTCGTTATATGTCAGAGCATTTTGTGCAGAAGAGGATCGATGAGTTTCACGACTTACGACAGGGATCTGGCACAGTAGCACAGTATGAGAGCAGGTTCCTGGATCTTCTACAGTATGTGGACTACCTGCAAGATGAGAAATTATAGGTTAACAGGTTCATTCGAGGGCTTAATGCAGATATAGCAGGAGCAGTTAGGATGTTATCTCCTCCCACACTTGAGAAGGCCGTTGAGAAGGCCTACTTAGCTGAGGAGAACAGGACCAAGGCACAGGAGCATCGTGATAGAAACAAGAGCAAGTTTCAGGAGAGGATACAGGCCTTTCAGAGTCAGAGGTCACGGGGTACTGCACCACCCCCTAGAGGAGGATTTTGGCCTCCGCCAGCAGCCACGAGGGCTCCACCGCACCCACAGCGACAGACACAGCAGCAGGGCCACCCGCAGCAGGGGGCTAGACAGACACAGGGATTTCAGAGAGGTGTTTCTAGAGGAGGTTTTGGTGGAGCCAGAGATAGGAGGCAGGGTACTCAGCAGGCACAGCCAGCTCACACTCAGCAGTCTGCTAGGGTTGGACCAGCAGGATCAGTACACCAGAGTACAGGAGGGACCCCATCTCAGAGGGGTACAGGAGGTTGTTTTATTTGTGGATCTCCAGATCACTATGTGCGCATGTGCCCGCACAAACCCAATACCATGGATGCACAGAGAGCTGCTAGATCCAAGCAGACGGTGGGTGATGTAGGACGCGCTCATCATGTATATGCAGTGGTTGACAACCGCCAGGCCGAGCATCAGGCCACAGTCATTGAGACGACAGGTACTATCAGGGGTATTTCTGTCTCAGTACTTTTTGATTCAGGTGCTTCAGATTCCTTTATATCACCTTCTATAGTGGACCAGTGTGGGCTAGTGGTGGCTAGGCAACCAGATAGTTGGCAGGTTGAGTTGGCCTCTGGGGCCAAACTCACCGTGGACTCGTATGTGGAGAGTTGTGTACTTGATTTAGGAGCCTTCTCCACTACTCTTGACCTCCGAGTTATCCCTCTAGGTTCCTATCAGGTAGTTTTGGGTATGGATTGGCTCGAGTCTCATCGAGCTAAGGTGGATTGCAGAAATAAGGTCATTGAGTGTCAGGATGATCTTGGGAGTGCAGTTGTGATATCAGGGATGCAGAGGCCTATCTCCTTGCGCATGATATCGGCTAAGCAACTCAAGCGAGCATGCGTAAGGGTTGTCAGTTGTTTGCTATCACCATCAGTGATCGATCTGAGAGCATTCCAGAGCATTCACCCTTAGATGATCATGCAGTTTTGAGGGAGTATGCAGATGTGTTTCCAGGCGAGCTTCCAGGGTTACCACCCCGCAGAGAGGTGGATTTCACCATTGATTTAGTACCTGGATCAGCACCAGTTTCTAGGGCACCTTATCGGATGACGACCCCAGAGCTTCATGAGCTCAAGATTCAGTTAGAGGAGTTGTTGGATAAGGGTCTCATTTGCCCTAGTGTATCTCCTTGGGGCGCGCCAGTCATATTTGTGAAGAAGAAGGACGGTTCTCTCAGACTTTGTGTAGACTTCAGGCAGCTCAACAAAGTCACAATAAAGAACCGTTATCCACTCCCTAGGATTGATGACTTGTTTGATCAGATGCGGGGAGCGAGAGTGTTCTCCAAAATTGATCTCAAGTCAGGATATCATCAGTTGCGCATTTCAGATGCAGACATTCATAAGACAACTTTTCACACACGTTATGGGCATTATGAGTTCACAGTGGTTCCATTTGGTTTGACCAATGCCCCAGCTGTCTTCATGAGCCTCATGAATGGAGTATTCAGGACATTTCTGGATCACTTTGTCTTAGTGTTCCTTGATGACATATTGATTTATTCTCGTTCCGAGGAGGAACACGAGGAGCATTTGAGACAGGTACTTCAGGTTTTGAGAGAGCAGAAGTTGTATGGGAACTTGGAAAAATGCAGCTTCTTTCAGACAGAGATTCAGTACTTGGGTCATATCATTTCAGGTGAGGGTATCTCTGTAGATCCCTCTAAGATACAGGCTATCTTGGACTGGCCAGCACCCACATCAGTTACTGAGGTGAGGAGTTTCATGGGTTTGGCAGGGTATTACCGCAGGTTCGTACAGGACTTTTCTAGGATTGCTCACCCTATTACTTCTCTTCAGAGGAAAGGGAAGAAGTTTGATTGGTCAGAGAAATGTGAGCAAGCCTTTCAGTTGCTTAAGGAAAGGTTAACCACGGCGCCCATCTTAGCAGTTCCAGACCCGACAGAGGATTTTGTTGTTTGTACTGATGCATCACTAGAGGGTTTGGGAGCAGTTCTTATGCAGGAGCGTCGGGTTATTGCTTTTGAGTCTCGTAAGCTCAAGGACTACGAGCTTAATTATCCTACTCATGACTTGGAGCTTGCAGCAGTTGTTCATGCTCTAGTTCGTTGGCGACATTTCCTTTTGGGTAGGCCTTTCATTTTGAGGACAGATCATCGGAGTTTGCAGCATATCTTCTCACAGCCGAACCTCAACGCTCGTCAACGGCGTTGGATGGAGTTCCTATGTGAGTATGACATGGAGGTTCAGTATATCAAAGGGAAGGAAAATGTTGTTGCTGATGCACTTAGTAGGCGACGACATGTGCTTGCTTCTTTGACACTTCAGTCAGATTTGAGAGGCAGGATTCTTGAGCACCTTCCAGAGGACAGATTTTATGAGGGAGCTAGACAGATGTTAGAGTCTCAGGGTTCTTTAGAGGGCAGATATTCTGGGTGTGTTTTAGAGACAGATGGTTTGCTTCGATTCCACAGGCGCATCTACGTGCCTAAGTCAGGTGATCTGCGTAGCTTCATCCTCACAGAGGCTCATCGAGCCCCATATGCGGCACATCCAGGAGTGAAGAAAATGCATGCCGATCTGAGAGAGTTATATTATTGGCCAGGTCTTCGACGGGACATAGCAGATTTTGTTGCACGTTGCCTTGAGTGTCAGAGGGTCAAGGCAGAGCATTCTCATCCCGCAGGACTTTTACACCCTCATGATATTCCCGAGTGGAAATGGGATGTGATCTCCATGGATTTCATAGTCGGACTCCCTATGTCTTATTATCGTCATGATGCCATTATGGTCACCGTGGATAAGTTGACTAAGGTTGCACATTTTTCACCAACCAAGGTCACCTATAATGCACAGGCCATTGCCAAGGTATTTATGGAGGACATTGTTAGGTTGCATGGGATTCCGAAGACCATCATTAATGACAGGGATACTATCTACACTTCAGTTTTCTGGACTTCTTTTCAGGCCGCTCTGGGTACTCAGATCAATTTCAGTTCAGCTTATCATCCAGAGACAGATGGGCAGACAGAGAGGGTTAATCAGGTGTTAGAGGACATGTTGAGAATGTATGTCATGGATCAGCAGAGGAAATGGGAAGATTATTTACATCTAGTTGAGTTTGCCTACAACAATAGCTATCATAGTTCCATTGGTATGGCTCCTTACCAGGCTTTGTATGGACGACCTTGCAAGAAACCTTTGAGTTGGGATAGACTAGATGACAGGATTATTCTGGGACCAGCCTATCTTCAGGATTTAGAGCAGCAGGTTGTGTTGATTAGACAGCGTCTTGAGCAGGCCAGAGCACGCCAAAAGGCGTATGCAGACACCAAGAGGATTGATCGTCACTTCTCAGTGGGTGACAAAGTCTTCTTGAGAGTTCGTCCGCATAAGAGTCCTATCCGTTATGGAAAGGGTTCTAAGCTATCACCTCGTTTTGTGGGGCCTTTTGATATTTTAGAGGTCATCGGTCCAGTTGCCTATCGCCTAGCTTTGCCACCACGCCTTGCACGGGCCCACGATGTTTTTCATGTTTCTGTACTACGTAGATATGTACCTGATGCTTCTCATGTCTTGGATTGGTCGGCATTACAGGTAGAGGACGGAGGACAGTGGAGATTGGAGCCCGTACGCATACTGGAGCACCGGAGGTTGGCCCTTCGGGGTCGAGACTTGGACCAGGTTAGAGTACAGTGGGACCGGTACGACGAGACAACAGCTACCTGGGAGGATGCGATACCTTTGAGGGCTAGATATCCCTATCTCTTTCAGTGACTTCCAGGAGGAAGTCTAATTTTAGTAGAGGGGGATGTAGTGCCCACACTTTTTATAGCTCAGTAGCTTGTTGTTTCTTTGCTCATAGACATGTTTTGACAGTGATTGGTTATATCTTGGACATTATATTTAGATATTTGATCTTATTAGACATGTGTGGACATTTAGGCGTATAGCGCCAATTTAGCTTAATTTCTATATTGTCGCATTTTCTTGTTATGTCATGGAAACTAATGAATATGATGATGTGTTTGGAACCTAATTATATTGATGGATAGTTGTTGCATGGTGGGATTATATGTCACGTATCATCTTGTCTAACTTTTGGAATATTGAGTATAATTGTGCACATTGTTGCATCTTGATTTCAGTAGGATGTTAGATTAGTTTAGAACGCATTGATATCTTACTATGTCATTGAATTATATTGTATCAGACAGGTGCGGTTAATGTGTGCAATGAGTGTGCAGGTGACAGGTTTACAGGAGAACGTGGGATTCAGGCCAGCTACTCAATCTTGCACAAGCAGCCTACGGGCTGAGTCCTAGCCATGTTCATTGTGGGAAGCCTTAGTATAGGAGATTATTATTTTGGGCACTATGAGTGACCCCAATTTATGTAATGTATTGTGCTTTGAATTATTAATTTTGGTTAGGGTAGTTGGTTATGTTGTAAACTTGTTTTGGGAGTTAATAACTCCTCTTTCATTTAAATTGTTGATTATGTTTAATGTGTCACTTAATCACAAGGGTTTAGGGTCACATGTGAGACCCTTGGGTGGTCCCCACACCCTCTACCCTTGTGCCAAAAATGCAAAACCCGAAATTAGGGTATTTTGGGCATTTTTGGGGACCCCTTTGTAGCTTGGGAGTCCCCCTAACATAAAAATGAGCCCTTGGACCCTACCTAATGGGTAGGGGGGCTTATTTTCAAGGCTAGAGGGAGTTTTCCCTCCCTTTTTACCTCTTGTTTAGTCACATCCATGTAAGGGATGTGGATTTGTGTGTTTATCAAAAGTTCACTAGTTTTGTCTTGCTAACATTTAAGGGAATTTGGGAGAAGAGGGCAAAAAGATAATTTTACCCTTTCTCTCTTTTGTTTTGGCATCTTTGACCTTGATGAGGGAGAGGGGTGACACATGTCACCCCCTCATTTGTGAGGATGCTTGCTTGCTCCTCTTCAAATTCCCATTCATGGGAAAAGAGAGGGACTTTTTTTTTCATTGGAACTTCTTGCTTGGATGCTTGGGTGATTTGGAGCTTGGAGATTTGCTTGAGTCAAGGTGTGAGAAATTTGAAGTTGGAGAGCTTTTTGGAGAGCTTTCCTTGAGGTAGGCTCTTATGTCTTTTGTTGTTGTTTTCCTTTTTTGCTAGTTTGGGTGCTTAAAATTGTTATTGTTGTATGTGGATTTTGGTTGTTGTTTGTTTGTTTTACTCCCTCCATCATATGGCATGATGGAGTTTTGGAGTGTGGGGGAAGAGAGAGGGAATTTTCCCTCTCAATCCTCAAGGCTTGATGGACAAGCCTTGTAGGGTCTTATTATTTTTCCCCTCAAATGGTTGAGGTGGGGAAGTTGATTCATTTGGCTTGAATCTCCTTCCCCATTCTTGGTAAGGAAACCCCTTTGGGGTTTGAAAATCCTTCCAAGAAGGACTTGGAGAAAGGGGGAGGAATAAGGAGGGTCTTGATTTGAATTAGGAGCAATAAGGAGGATATGGAGATGTGTTTTTGTGCAAATAATTTTGATGTATAACTTTTGGAGAACTTTCTCCTCTCTTCCCCATTTTGAGGATGAACATGGGTTCTCCTCCTTGTAAATTTTGGAGTCTTGTTTGTATGTGTCTTATTTTTGTGTGCTTGTATCATTGTTAGTTTACCCTCCATCTTGTGCAAGTTTTGGTTAGTTGATCCTCTTTCCCATGGGCTTGGGGGAGGCTAGCATGCATCCCAACCTTGGGAGAGGCATGTGATGATGCCTATGGTTGGGTGGCAAACAAGCTCTTTTCTCCTTGTTGGTTTTCTTGAAGACATGGAAGTTGGAGCTCAAGTTGGAGATAGTTGGATAGTTTGGAAGTCTTGTTGGAGTCCTTTTTGTGGCTTCTCTCTCTTTGTAACTCTTTGGAACTATGGCTTTTGAAAGTGTTTTTTCTTCTTGTAAAGTTTTTGTGCATTTTGTAACTTGGTAATTCTTGTAAAAAATTTGTAAGTCCATTGGTTTAAATGGGAAGTCTTATATCATTTCAGCAACTTTGAGTAAATGTTGTAACTCATTTAAGCAGTAGTTGAATGTATGTTGTAAAGTTGTATGTTAAAGTAATTTAGTACTCTTGAGAAGTGAAATTTTGGTAATTTTCATTGTATGAAAAATTTTTTGAAAGCATGCCTTCAAATAATTTATTTATGTTGAGAATTCTTGTTGTGAAATGATAATAATATGAATTATTTTGGTAATGAAAATCTATTTGTATACAAGAAATTATGAAAATCATTTTGCCTTTGAATTTGAAATTACATTTCCTTTTTTATCATTTGTAAAATTTTCCAAATGCACTATTGAATTTTAAAAAATAGTTTGAAATATACAATCCTTTAAAATTTGTTGGGTTTTATTTTGAAGCAATGGAGTAAAACTAGATTCTTTTATATAGTTTCTTGGAAATAATATATTTAATTTTAATTTGTTCTTAAAACAACATAATTTGGTTTATTAAAAATTTTGAAAATTTTTCTTTAGAAATAAGTCATTTATATTGTAATATGTTTTTTATATTTTATATAATGCTGTTTAAAAAAAAAATATATAATCATTTATTTACATGTAATACATTTATTAAGATAATAAAATATTGCTTGTTTATATTAAAATATAAAAAAGTGTAATGTATCATTTTTATGGGATATATATATATATATATGTATATATTTTATATATATATTATGTTTATATATATATATATATATTATATATATATATATATATATATATATATATATATATATATAATAATATAAATATATATATATATATATATATATATATTGTATATATATATATATATATATATATTTAATAAAATATATATATATATATATATAAAATAATATATATTTTAATATAAATATTAATATTTAAACAAATTGTTTTAAAAAAAAAAATGGGTGTGGGGGGGGGTCGAACCCCCCCCCCTGACCCGCCGGGGGGTTCGGCCCCCACCCCCTGTCCCAGCCCCTGCCGCACAAAAAAAAAAAAAAAGAAAGTAAAAACCCGGGGGGCCGAACCCCCCCCCCCCACCCACTGTCACCCCCATGGGGGCCCCCCCACACCCCCTGTCCACGGTCGTCCCCCCCCTCCTGCCCCCCTGCCGCCCCGCCTGCCGCCCCCTCCCTCCACCGCCCCGTCTCCCCTGTCCCTGTGCCTCCCCCTGCCCTGACCCGCCGCCCCCCTGCCGCCCACACACCCTCTGCCCCCTCCTCTGTCCCATGCAACCACGCCTCCTCCCCCTTCCACGCCCTCCTTCCTCACCTCGCGCTCCTCCCTGTTCCACCCTCCCCTTAATGAACTAAAACTCCACTCCCAAAATTTGTAAATAAATAAATATAATATATATATATATATATATATATATAATAAAATAAATACAAAATAAATAAAGGAACAATATGGCCATCAAATCATTCCTTGTGATAGTTCAACTCCAAAGAATTCTCCAGGCCCTGTATCTTGACCTGCAAGACAAACAAAACAAAGAGAAAACAAAATGAGAAATAAAGGAAAGAGAAAGAGAAAAGAGATAAAGAAGGATTAGGGCAAATTTAGGGCAAAATTTCCAAGATCTAGGGCCAAGATTTGATCTAATCCTAGGGTCCAATTAAATCCTCCTACACACTTTTAGTCATGGGAATATTGGGAAGGGTGAAATGGGTTAAATAAATTAAGGGGTTGTGGGTAAATTATTATTTAAAAATTAGTTATTATTTTTTTTCCATGGAATAGTAAATGTGTAAAATATAAGTAAATAATTAAAATCAGGGTTTAGGCTAATAATTCATTAATTGGGTAAATTAAAATAGTATAAAATTAGTAATTATCAGGGAAGGTATAAAAGATGTATTAGTATTAACTAAACACTTTAAAAAAAAAAAATTTACCCTATTGTCGCCTATTATCATTACCATCAAAAGATCGAAACTGAGGCGGAAGAAAAACTCGTTCATGTTGATTATTTTGTGATGCAACAGCCCCTGTTCAAACAGTGAATTGATTGCTTTAGAAATCAGGCGTGTCCTCTTGGGTTGAAAGGATTGAATCCTTTTGGAAGAGAGGAGTTCCACCACACAGATTTTTCCGAACGTTTCGCCAGTAGGTACCGTAGGGAGCCCACACCAGCATATAAAAATTGTAGCCCAAATGCTTTCCTTGAGCGAGCTGAGGACGGGATGCAAACGCCAAATCGTTTGTTGAATAACATTGTTGGGCCAATTCAGAGGAACTGATCACCAAAACTGGGCGGGCACCAAATCTGAGATGCATGATAGGTCCGTAGAGTGCTGAAAGTGAGGATAAGATTTGGTGGATGGGCTTATTCTTGCCTGTCAAAAGATGAAAGTGCCCAATTATTGGAAGAGCTCTGGGTCCTGGGGGTTGCCTCTGCCCATGCCTACGCTTATAATTACCACGCACAAACACTGCCCAAAGAAATACAGCCGCACATCCTACAGCAAAAAACCCAATCCAAAAAACGATGTGGTATAAGCCCTTTCAATTCCATTTGCTTACCCAGGTGATATATAATCAACTAAGAACATGAAGGGCCTTAGAATTGTAGACTAGCAATAGCTCATTACATTCTCTTATAGCACGATACAATATCTCTCAGACATTGGATATTATTATGTAGTGAGCTGCGGGTATATGGATTGCTATGCGGTCATTTCAATTGAAACCTGAAATTTCTAGTGGAGAGAGTAATAGATCCGTGGGGGACTCAATAATTAACTAAAAACAAACGTCATCATACATGAATGTGAAAAATTTCTTCATCCTGCAAGTCACGTCAAATCATTTTTAAAAGCCATCAACATTACTATGAATATCCATACTTTTGCAGTCAATAAATATAGTTGCAACTCTAAATATAGTGATACAAAAGATTTTTTTAATTAGATGCTTTAGTATATAAAGTAAAAGAAACTCAATATAGGATTGTTATAATAAAAATGTGTTTAGATAAAACTTACTATCCACCATTTATGTCAAATAGAATAAGTCTCTTTAATAAATCAAAACACTATAAGTGGTAACTAAATAAATAAATTTTACATAACAAGATAAAATACAAGAGAGTCAAGTACAATCAACAATGACATTAAGGGGTGTTGTGCATCATTCTTGGTAAGGAGATCCCCCATATTAATGGGTTATTCTACAGCCAAGAGTACCATGATTCCCTAGCATGCTAGTGAAGATCTAACAATAGTAAGATTGTAGGCTTGCACTATAGATGGCCTACGTGAACGACAAATAGTAAATTTGTTGTGGGGTGGTGTCAAGCTCCAATTTCCTCGCTAAGGAGACATGGTGAAAAAATTGACCATGAATAGAAGATGAGAATGAAGGTTGGCTCTATAAGTACCAAGTAGTAGTTGGTAGAGGACCCAATTATGAAGGATCTAGGGTATCAAGCCCTTTCAGCTTCATTTTTCTCTTGTTTTTGTCAAGGTTGTATAGCAACTATGAAGAGCAAGTTACTTGGATTTTTAGAAAATGAACTGTAATCGTGAGATGTGTAATCTCTCTCTTTGTTGTACCTTAATGCTTCGAAGAATTGAAATTTTCTACACAATAGAAGTGGCATCTTCATTATAAAACATCCAATATGGCCATTTTAACTTGTGGTCTACAATATTTTGTGTGAATTATAAAATCAATAAAACGATCATGATTTATAGACTATAAAAGTAGAAACTAGAAAGTTCTAGAAGACTACAAAGTCAAATATAAAAATTATGATTTGTAGACTAAAGTAGAAAGATAATAGTACTAATAGTTTAAAGTCTATTCGTGGAGTAGGAAGATCATGTGAGTAATAATACTTCAATATTTGGTGGAGTCCATTAAAATTAATAGTAACGTAGGAGATAATTTGTTTATTTATTTTGTGGAAAGATAAAAAGATTATGATATTTAGACTTTATTAAAGTTAATAGAATAGAAACTATTAAGTGGAAATTTAAGTGAGATTTGACATTTGATAAGATTTGGAAATTAGTATAGTTAAAATTTGTAATATTTATATTAAGAAAAATGTATGAGACTTTAAATTTAAATTTAATTTATAAATTATCACTTGAAAGGATCCTAATAAATCATCAACATTAAAATGAATATTAATATTGTTATTATTATAATTTTTAATTTTTTACTTAGATACATAATATCATATAAATTTGTATAAATAACATGTAGCAAGATTAAATTAATCGTAGAGATTTATGTTGAAGCTTGAATTATCATGTAAATAATAATATATTTGTGTAGGGCGTAATATTCATTAAAAAATCATGATTTGCGGACCATATTACAGGTAACGTATTTAATTGATAGAGTAGAATTTTAAAAATAGTATATTAACAATGAAAAATAATTTAGGAATATATGATATTTGACATCTTAATTTTTATTTACAATTTTAGAAATTATTTCTATGTTTAAGGTGACATGAAGACATTTTCATAAATAATCAATATTAATATGAACATTAGTAATTTTTTTATTATTGGCAAATAGTTTTTTTAAAGGGACTATACCCTTGTACAACATGTGTAAATAGACAGATATTACAGATTCAACACTTCAAAAAGAAATCAAAATCCAAATAAAATAAATCAGCCCAATGGCAGCAAACAAATTGCTAACATCAAAGCCAAAAACAACAACCCTACAACTAGAAAACAACTAGTAGACAACAACTTCACATCAACAAAAATTGTACAACAACACCATAACATGCCTACAACCAAGATGTAGCAATGAGAACAAAAAACATTTAAAAGGCTCACCTGCCTTTTCTGAGGCAATGGAAGGTTTAGATCCCTTCTTCTTCCTATCCACCATTGTCCATTTCTCATTTCTCTCTTTCACTGAATATGGAATAACCACTTCAAGTGAATTTATAGGGATGTGACCCCCAAGAAGAGGGGTCAAAGAATATATCATTCAATCAATACCCAGGTGAATTGAAGAATCTAGGAGGTAGTTTCTCAGTATTATTCGAAGAATCTTCCATGGAAGAAATGCGGGGTGCTAGTTTCCACAACCGAATCTGTATGGATAAGTTTGATTGTTAAATGTTATGGTAGAGAATCCTTCCACCATACAGGTTTCGGCTTTCATTTAGAATGTTCACATTTTTCTGTAATATGAAAAGATTGGAAGAAATGTCGACATCTAAAAGAAAGTCCTTCATAGTCTAACCTCTGCACCCACAGTCTTTCACCAATCTACAGAGAGTTGAATTTCTGTTGGTAGGGCTTAGGAGGTATCAAGGTCACTACAATGATTTTTATAAGTAGTATGGGTTTGAATAGAGGTCTTATCATCAACTACCACACATGAGCCTAGAGTACCCCATATAAATCAAAACAAGATATGTTCCAAAGCTGAAGTGGCAGTGCCATAAAGTGAACACACATCTAACTATCAAAAGAGTACTATAAAGGATCAAAATGTTAGGTTGTGGAGCCTATTTTCATGTGTGAAAGTGTTGAAGACTATACACTAAGAGTACTATACACTTTCCATAGATGTCTTGTGGGGTTCGGGGGGTGACAGCCCCCGAGAAAAGGGCGTAAAAAAAATTTTTGGCCTCGAAAAAATGCCCGATATATCGGGAAACGTGCTTTTCTCATATGGGCGGGATTTTTGACCCATAGGTTTATGGGACGGTTTTGCCCATGGTTTTGATACCCACGGTTTTGTAAAACTGCTTAAGCAGTTGTCTATTTATATGGTTTTATGCATATGGTAGATGTACAAGTAACATTGCAGATGTGTTTTGAATTCGGGTGTGAATTCTGTAGAGTTTGTTGAGCATAGCTCCAAACAGATCTGGGTATTGTATTGAGAGAGCAGTGGCTTGTAATAAAATCTGAGCAAGTGATTCTTGGTGGACGTAGCCCAAATTGGGTGAACCACGTTAAATATTGTCTCTTTGTGTTGTGTTATTTTATTCTGCACTTTTATTTGAGATCTGTAATATTTTCTGCATATTAGTTTCTACTGTTGCGATTCTGTGAGGGATTATTCCGCATATTTTATCCCTTATTTCCTAACAATTGGTATCAGAGCCTGGTTTGGTTTGCTGAAGTGTTGAATCGTAGGGAAAGTTTTTATCTTGAGTGGGAGCTATGGCAGATGATGGAAGATCTAGGGTTGATAAATTCAACGGGAAGAATTTCAGTCTTTGGAAGATGCAGATGGAAGATTACCTTTATCAGAAGGATCTTTATATTCTGCTTGTCTGAGAAGGTGAAAAAACCCTCGAGCATGACAGATGTGGAATGGGATTTGTTGGATAGGAAGGCACTTGGGACAATCTGGCTGTGTCTTGCATCTTCGGTATTATTTAATGTTTCAAAGGAAAAGACTACAAAAGAACTGATGGATGCATTAGGGAAGTTGTATGAAAAACCCTCTGCCTCTAATAAGATATTTTTAATGAAAAAGTTGTTTAATATGAAGATGTCTGAGAATGGTTCAGTAGCAGATCATTTAAATGATTTTAATACGGTTGTAAATATGCTAGCTTCGGTTACAATAGAATTTGATGAAGAAGTTAGGGCTTTATTAATTCTGTGCTCTTTACCTGAGAGTTGGAATAGCCTGGTAATGGCGGTAAGCAACTCGGTTCCAGCTAACTCAAAGTTGAAGTTTGAGGATGTTGTAGGGGTGATTCTAAGCGAGGAAATGTGAAGAAAAAGCTCTGGGGAATCTTCTACTTCAGGGAATGCTTTGACAGTGGAAACTAGAGGGAGACAGAAGAATAGAGGAAACCGTGGAAAATCAAAAGATCGGGCAAGGTCAAAATCCAAAAGCAAGATAGTATGCTGGCATTGTGGAAAGTCTTGGGCATGCAAAGAAGGACTGTTGGGAGCTTCGGGATAAGAAGAAACAACAAGAAGAAAACAAGGAGGCAAATGTGGCAACGGGTAATGTATGTCAGGATGCTTTGATTCTTTCTTTGCACAATATTACTGAATCTTGGGTTTTAGATTCAGGGGCTTCTTTCCATGCTACTCCACATAGGCATTATTTTGTTGATTATGTTCAAGGAGATTTTGTGCATGTTTTTCTTGGTGATGATGAGCCTTGCAACATAGTTGGAAAAGGTTCTGTTCAGGTTAAGATGTAGAATGGGAATACTTGGCTATTGAAGGATGTCAGACATGTGCCTACATTAAGATGAAATTTGATATCGGCAGGGCAGTTGGGAAGTGATGGTTGTACTGTGATATTTACAGCTGACTCTTGGAAGGTTACCAAGGGTGCTCTTGTGGTGGCAAGAGGTAAGAAGGTTGGAACCTTGTATTTAACCACTTATAGCACTAATGATTGTAATCTTGTGGCTTCAGAAGTAGATACAACATTGTGGCACTATAGGCTCGGTCATATGAGCCATAAGGGCATGGAGATCATAAAGAAGGATTTTCCTGGATATATAGAAATGGGTTTGGAGTTTTGTGGGGACTGCATATATGGGAAACAGAAGTGAGTAAGGTTTCTCAAGGTTGGACCTACAAAGAAAGAGAGTAAGTTAGAGCTGGTGCATTCTGATGTGTGGGGGCCGGCTCAGGTATCATCTCTTGGGGGTTCAAGTTATTATGTTACTTTTATTGATGATGCAACAAGGAAAGTTTGGGTTTATTGTATTAGAAACAAATCTGATGTATTTGACACTTTTGTTAAATGGAAAGCCTTGGTAGAGAATGAAATAGGTCTTAAGCTAAAATGTCTCAGGTCAGATAATGGAGGGGAGTATTGCAGCAATGAATTTGATGATTACTGTTCTAAGAATGGAATCCGCAGGAAAAAGACGGTTCCAGGAACTCCACAGCAGAATGGGGTGTCAGAAAGGATGAACAGAACAATAATGGAACATGCTAGGAGCATGAGGTTACATGTAGGACTGCCTCTTTCTTTTTGGGCAGAAGCGGTGAGCACAGCTGTGTACTTGATAAACAGAGGACCCTCAAGTGCCTTGGATGGAGGCATACCTGAGGAGGCTTGGTATGGTAAGAAAGTTGATTATTCATTTCTTAGAGTCTTTGGATGTGAGGTGTTTGTTCATATAGACAAGGATGATAGGACCAAGCTAGAGGCTAAATCAGAAAAATGTACTTTCATTGGTTATGGTGGTGATGACTTTGGATATAAATGTTGGAGTATTAAGGACAAGAAAATCATTCGATCTAGGGATGTGGTCTTTAATGAGAAAGTCATGTATAAGCAGCAGTTGCAGGAAAATAGGGAAGAATCCAAGAAAGAATATGCAATGGTAGAGGATCTTCCGGATGGGAAAGTGACACATGAATCAGTTCAGGAACCCCCTCAACAGGAACCCCAAACTCCTATATTGAGGAGGTCTTCTAGGGTAAGAAGAGAACCTGAACATTTTTCTCCTTCTCTTTAATATTTATTACTCACTGATAGTGGAGAGCTAGAGAGCTTTGATGAAGCAATGCAGGTAGATGCCAGGAAGAAGTGGGAGCAAGCCATGGATGAGGAGCATCAGGCTCTCATGGAGAACCAGACATGGGATTTGGTGAAGCTACCCAAAGGAAAAAGAGCATTACAGAACAAGTGGGTGTTTAGAGTCAAAGAGGAAGAAGGAGGCAAGAAAAGATACAAGGCCCGGTTGGTGGTCAAGGGGTTTGCACAGAAAAAAGGTATAGATTTTGATGAGATTTTTTCTCCTGTAGTAAAAATGACTTCTATTAGAACTGTTCTTGGAATAGTGGCAGCAGAAGACTTGCACTTAGAACAGCTTAGATGTAAAGACTGCATTTCTCCATGGTGATTTGGAGGAGGAACTATATATGCAGTAGCCAGAGGGATATGAGGTCAAAGGTAAAGAGGAGATGGTGTGCAAACTGAAGAAGAGCTTGTATGGCCTGAAACAAGCTCCACATCAATGGTATAAGAAATTTGATAGCTTCATGATGGAGCAAGGTTATATTAGATGTCATTCTGACCATTGTGTGTATACAAAGAAATTTGAGGATGGAAGTTATATTATCCTGTGTTTGTATGTGGATGACATGTTGGTTGCAGGTAAAAACATGCAGGAAATAAAAGTACTCAAGAAGCAGCTAAGTGAATCCTTTGCTATGAAGGATTTGGGGGCAGCCAAACAAATCCTTGGTATGAGGATATCTTGGGATAGGAAGGAACAGAAGCTGACTTTATCTCAGGAAGAGTACATTAAGAAGGTCTTGGAGAGGTTTAATATGCAGGATGCTAAACCGGTTGGGACTCCTTTGGCAGGCCATTTCAAGTTATCAAAGGAGCAGTGTCCCAAGACAGAGCAGGAGAGAAACTAGATGTCCAAGGTACCTTACTCATCAGCAGTTGGCAGTTTGATGTATGCCATGGTGTGCACTAGGCCTGATATTGCCCATGCAGTGGGAGCTGGTGAGTAGATTTATGAGTGATCTAGGTAAAGAGATCATTGGCTGAGGCAGTAAAGTGGATCCTTCGGTATTTGAGAGGGACCATGGGGATAGTTTTGTGCTACAGTGGATCAGACACCACTTTGTGTGGTTATGTAGATTCAGATATGGCTGGAGATGTAGACAACAGGAGGAGCACGACAGGTTATGTTTACACTGTAGGTGGGACAACAGTGAGCTGGATTTCACGACTACAGAAGTTGGTGGCTTTGTCAACCACAGAGGCTGAGTATGTTGCTGCCATAGAGGCAAGCAAAGAAATGATTTGGTTACAACAATTTCTTGAGGAGTTGGGGCATAAGCAGGAGGAAGGAAAGCTGCATAGTGATAGTCAGAGTGCTATACACCTAGCTAAGAACTCTGCTTTCCACTCTAGGACGAAGCATATATAGTTAAGGTACCATTTCATCAGGACAACTTTGGAGGAAGAGAAGTTGAAGTTGGAGAAGATTCATACCAGTCAGAATCCTGCAGACATGATGACCAAGGTGGTCACAAGGGAAAAACTGAAGTTGTGTTCAGCTTTGGTTGGTCTTCACAGAAACTAGTGAAGGGTTGAGAAGCTTGCTCAGAGGAAAACTAGTCTCCAAGTGGGAGATTGTTAGGTTATGGAGCCTATTTTCATGTGTGAAAGTGTTGAAGACTGTACACTAAGAGTACTGTACACTTTTCATGTAAATTTTTTGGCCTCGAAAAATGCCTTAGAATGTGCCCGATATATCGGGAAACATGCTTTTCTCATATGGGCGATATTTTTGACCCATAGGTTTATGGGACGGTTTTGGCCCATGGTTTTAATACCCATGGTTTTGTAAAACTACTTAAGCAGTTGTCTACTTATATGGTTTTATGCATATGATAGATGACAAGTAAATGTATTGCAGATGTGTTTTGAATTTGGGTGTGAATTCTGTAGAGTTTGTTGAGCATAGCTCCAAACGGATCTGGGTATTGTATTGAGAGAGCGGTGGCTTGTAATAAAATCTGAGCAAGTGATTCTTGGTGGACGTAGCCCAAATTGGGTGAACCACGTTAAATATTGTCTCTTTGTGTTGTGTTATTTTATTCTGCACTTTTATTTGAGATCTGTAATAATTTCTGCATATTAGTTTCTACTGTTGCGATTCTGTGAGGGATTATTCCGCATATTTTATCCCTTATTTCCTAACAATACTTAGGTAGGATTAACTGAAATTTGCATAGTAATCAACTACACTAAAACCCCCTTACATGCAACACAGGGAGAAATGAAAAAGAATTAAGGATAAAAATCCTCTAAAAAATAGGTGCCAACAACAAGGCCTGATGAGGTACCCATGTACAATAAATATGATCCCTCATAAAGTAGAGAAAAAGATAAAACCTAACGGAAAAATCATCCCCAAAAGAGACATAATGAGTGAAACTGAAAAAAATGAGTCATCACAAGGTTTCTAAAAAACCAAAGATAAACAAAGTGTCTGAAGGTGTTTTGATATGCTACAAGGCATCCCAAGAAACATCACAACACACAAGTAGTATAAAAATTCCGAAGAATGTGTACTAGATGGAATTAAATCCATCACACAAAATGAATTGGGTGGACTGAAAGCTATCACTTAAGATGCAATATATGGGATGAAATCCATCACTAGGAAAGCTAAAGAACTAAAAAATGTATGAGTGTAATGAATCTACTACTTGAACACCAATAAAGAGACGTTGTATGCACTAGGATAGTTCCAACAAGGAGACTACCAATCTGTTGAAGATATAAGAGTCTACCATGTAACTTCCTAAAGTAGATGAAAGGGACACTCAATAACCAGATAATGACTTCCTGTACAATAGATATAAGGGACACTCAATATCCAATAAATGAAAGTAATATCTCACCACATAATCCCCCATACTGCTAACTGGGTGGAGATGATGTAGTCATATGTATGAGTGGAATGAATCCGTTACTGAACACACACAAGAGAAAATCGTATGAACTAGAATAACTATACTTCAGAAGGAGAGATAACTCGAATAAAAGATAAAGGAGACTATAAATGTGCCTAAAATAAGTTTGACAATATAGATACAATATATGTATCAATATGAAATCAGGAGAGTTTCTCTACAACTACCAAGAAAAGAGCTCAACCAATGAAGCATACAAAGAAAGGAAGAGTAATGTACGATCAAATAAGTTGAATAGTGGAGATGCCTCATCTATAGATCCCTCTCAAATATTATTTTTGAATCCACCAAGAATGATTAAATATCCACCCTATATGGATACAAATAGTAGAAGGACATTCTTGTATATTATTTGGTGCTAAATGAACTACTAGTGCATGAGAGGAAACATCTATATGTGTTCCAGGTTGATCATGTATGACAACTTAAATATCAGGGTTCTTAAGTTTGAGTGAAGGTGTGACAATGTGCATGTGTTGCTCAAGATCCTAAGGAAGAGGGGAGAAAACAAAAACAAGTGCGATTCCATCAAGTGATCCCAATGAAGTACCCACCTTATAACCAATGTTATGGTGAGAATTTAACTTAATAAGATGGATAGGGGAAGAAATACCCTATGAATGTATTCCAATATATTTGCCAAGAAATCCCATGGAACAGAGCATGTGGGAACTAAATAATTTAGTATGTATCTCAAAAGAGCCAATAAAGTAGGCAAATAAGGATAAACTAGGATATCTAGAATGTACAACTGTAAAAGGTACAACCTCTGAATAAAAAGTCACAACAAGAGAAGAAAATACAATAGAAGAATATGCAATAGGAGCATTAGAAGTAGAAGCACAAGATGTAACATTAGAATAAAAAACACCCTTAAAAACTAACAAATCAAAGTCAGTAGGTGCAGGTGTGATGTGTGAAGGTGGATTAGGTGTAAATGACTGTCAATCCAATAAATCAAGTTAATGTTTCATATCTATAACTTTTGTGTTGCAATGAATGTATCATGAGTTATTTTTTATAAATGAGTGTACATAAGATAATTTTGTTTTTGATCTTCTTATCACAAATTTGACTATCTCATCATGGAGTGAGAATATCTCATAGAAAAATATTTCATTTTCTTACTTAAGTGTGTGGCAATTAGCACAAGAAGCCATGATAGATGAAAAAAACAAACACACAATATAACACAACCCCAAAAAAATAAGGATGTTGGGCTCTACCAAAAATGCATATGTAAGGAAGTTCTCAAGGGGTACAAAACTCAATGACCTTGAGCTTAGCAAAAAATGTTTCCAAAGAAATGTGGCATGTAAAATGATCAAGAAGGAAGCAAGAGTGTTATCCCATATGGGGGGACCTCTTGTCAAACTGAACCTCAACCTCTATTCTTTGACACACTAAATAATTTGCCACCAAGTAGAGAGGGAAACCCATAAGTACTAAACAATAGACCAAGAAACAATGGTTTGGGGGTGGTAACCTCTAACATAGTCAATGGGAAGCTCCCCTCATAGGGTACATGGGAAGTACCCAAGACAACCCCCCGATGCTAAGAGAAATTTGAAGCTTGCATGGTCTTTTAAATGTCCAAAACAGAAACAATTTTTCCTTAAAAAATGCCCTCCTTTTTCGAAAAAATGTACTCTTTTATAAATAAATTTTTTAAAAAATGCCTTTACATAAATTATTCCCATTTACAAATGTAGCTAAAAAAATTCCCTAAAAATTATTATGCTACAAAATCAAAACCCCCCCCCCCCCCCACCCAATAGAATTTTGAAACACCCTTTAAATTTTTCTTAAGAGTTTTATTTTAAAAACTTTAAGCATGTTAACCCCTAAACCTCAAAATAATGATCCTTTATTTAGGTCCTCAATCAATTCAAATGCACCAATCAATTTCTAAATTAAATAACTTACTTATAATTGCTCCAACAAACAAAATACAACTTAATATGAACTAGAGTTGGTGTTTTTTTTTGTGGTTGTATAGAAGATAATTTTAGCTGTCGTCTATGGAAGAAAGGGGTTTAGATATCAGACAAGATAGAGAATAGAAGTTGTATAGATAAATCCCAAAATTGAAGATTTTTTTTGAATTACATTGAAGTGTAGAGAAACACAATGAGTTGGATTAGGGTGATCCTGATAGGTGTGTTGTGCTGGTAGGGAGTTCTTAGCCACAAAAAATTAACATTCTATGGAAAATTTGATTAACTTACCAAGCTCATGGGTATCATAACATTTGAGATCCAGTGTGGGTCACAATATAATATACATTGCCTCTAAAGGAAGTCTGATGAGCTATATTGGTGTTGGATGAGCCAAGTGAATTAAAACCTTTGATCCAACATAATGAAAAAGTAATGCAATTGATGATGAATTAGCAATGGAAAAGAAATATTGCTCTAGAAGACAAATATGAATTGATAGAACATTTCAAAGCTATTTAGATTTAAATATAGATTCAATGCATCCACATAGAGATCCACAATGTAAATATAAGTGTATGACATACTATGGTTGATTAAAGTGTTTATCAGATAATATTCAATTAGATAATATAAACACAAAATCTCAAAGTCATGCTCTTTATGAGAAATCAAGACTTAGTATAGTCCATACATAATACAAAATCAATCCAATAAAATAACCAATGAATGAAATTAATCCCATAGAAAGCCAATGATAAGTACAACGTTTACGGAGTGATTTTTTTCTTGTAATCAAGGGAAATGTTGTAGTATGAACACAAATTTTTTTATTGATAAATGGATGTGAAAGCAATCTCTAATACCATGAAATTTTGAACAATATATTCAATCACCTTGATTAATTTTGAAGACCGTTGTCACAATGGAAGCCATGCACTCATATAAGAAAATATAATATATTATTACAAGTAGTAAATATACATGATATCTCACAAGGGCATACCACAAAACATGATCTCCTCTAGTGAGTGACCTATATAAATAGGAGAGAGAAAATGTGTGAGTCACTACTTGAATTTTCTAGAAGAATCAAGGTTTCATAATATGAAGTGATACCTAACATATTAGCAACAACACATAATTCCACTAAATTTGGCGACACATAAAGTGTGCAAATAAAAACTAATTATAATAGATAACTAAGCTACTTATGTAAGCTTAACTAAAAGGTACATAATAATCAAATGCGCCGATATATTGGACCATGAACCCCTATGTTTTGTGTGTAGTTTGCATTAAAACTCTTGCACGCCATTTTTCACATAAATGTAAGTCATAGACAAATTTGGAGTGGGAATGTGATATTTTGGAGTTCAAGACATGTCGATCATTTTTCTCAATCAAGGAAATTCCCATTTTCAAATTCAAGAGATATTTTCATTTTTTAATGGAAATTTGGGTTGGTAAACATCACATCTAGTCATTCAAATCTTGCAAACACATTTGAGTAGGATTTTTGGCCTCTAAGAATTAAATTTTTCCTCCTCTTGCTCTCTTCGGATTTCTAAAATGTAACGAATTCTCATTAGAAACAATTCTTCTTCTCCTTCAATGCAAAGATGATTTTATCTTATGGGTTTCTAAACATTTTGAGTGTATAGGCCTCTGTTTTGGAGTTTTTTAATAAATCTAGTGTCTCTTTCAATGCTATAATAGGTTGTACATGTGTTGAGAATTAATATGATGTTTCTTATGGCTTATAAATACTCCTTATCTTATGTTATTTATCTATTTACTTCCTCTATTTTGTGATATAATATGTGGGTGTAATTACATGCTTCCATTGCACTGTGTTAATCATAAATAGGAAGAGAGTGACAACCAATTTCTTTGGTGTGTTACTATTTTTTTATTTTCAATTTATCTCTCCCCTTTTCCACTTGTTCTTATTAGTTAGGTTTAGATTAGTGGGAGCATTAGAGTAGTTAAGATAAGAGCCAAATTTATCTAGAGATAGACTTTAAAAGATCAAGGTACCACACTTTGGAAGCATTCCCATTATTTATGATGAGATGCCAAACTGTCATTTATTTGGTGCTCTTGGGCACACTGTTTCAGAAAAAAATAGAAATAATCTCCAAAAACAAATGTATGCTAAAGATAATGCAATTTATTGAATTTCTTCTCTAAACAAGAAGAAAATATTCCTTATGATAGTCAAACAGACACCAAATTTAATGTTTCCCTTTGTTATTGACATGACACTATAACCGTTAAACACATCCCCCTCCCCTTTGGTTATCATTGTATATTGTGCATGTCTATATAAATGCTCAATCAAACACATAAGGAAATAGGGAAAATATAAGGCTCTTATATTTCCCTATTTAAATTCTATTTTCCCTCGAAACCGAGCCACCAATCAAATTTGATCTAGAAATTTTCATTCGAAGCTATGCCACCAATCAAATGGAAATTTGGAGATGAATATAACAAGATGTCAGGCCCATACAAATGATCCTAAAAAATAAATACTACCTGCAATATGATCTTTTTGGTCTATTCACCCACTTATACTCTTTTACCCCCTTTCCCTAATTCTACACATTACAACCCTTGTCTTCTTATAATAAGATAAATTTGTTTAACATGAAGTATTAAGGAAAATAAAGTCACATAGTTTAGATGTATCCATTAGAAAACACACTTTACCTATGAGGTATCCTGAGCTAAAAATACCAAAAACATTATAAAACAATAATATTCATTAAAAATCAAATACTCCCAAAAAAAAAATATGCAATATAAAACCCCACAAAATGGTGATAAAAGACACCTCATCACCCAAATTCTCATCCTCACCCACTCACATTTAATATTAACCACTCTACCTACCCATTTGTACTTTCTATGCACATTGGACCCTCATTATCTCACCTTCTATGTACATTACACCCATATCCATCACAATATTCTATGCACTCAATAGCAATAATTTAACACCGACTCAGACATCTTTCTACTCCCTAACTCTTGGTGCACTTGATCCCATACTGTAGTATTTTACTTCTTTTCTCATATATTTTTGGTATTGTATGCTATTGGAAAGAAAAATTTAGATCACAAAGGATTTTTCATCTTGCAACAAAATGATTTTGGTGAAATTACAACATAGGTCTCAGTTGTGCCTATGATTGGATTGTGACCTCCATTTGATTTTTTTTCAATTACAATTGCGATTGGCCTATAATTGAGTTCGGTATACCATTTTTTTCATTTATAATTATTTTCATTTTAATTCATAAAATGTCTTGTATCACCTTAAAGAGGTTAGGGATATGACTGAGGTAGGTCCCCTAACTAATACAAAACAACATTTTCCTTTAATTTGTGATTTTCTAATTTAGATTTGGATTTCAAGATTTTAAGCCATTTCATTCATTGAAATAACCCTATAAAGTCCCTCACTTATTCAATGACAACACCATATGTCCCTTTTATGTATTAATATAATTTTAATTTGATTTGATTAAATATATCTAACATATCTTGTAGAGTGACCCAATATCTAGATATACAATAGATTTTCACTTGATCTATTATCCAATATAATGCTCAATAGTGGGTGTAAATCAATGAAAAAATGTATGAGTAAAGGTGATGTGTATCATTGAATTCATAATCATGGGTCTTATGGCCATCAAATGTAATAGTAGGTCATTGTAATATGCATTAATAGTTATACAAATATGACCATCATTATGATTAACAACACTAGCTTTAGGAGTATATGAAACCTGAGGAGGATGTGCATGATAAATCATATGTACCATAGGGTTCTATTAGTTTCTTGTGCCGCATAATTTGGAAATGGATTAATGAACATATTAAATTGTTAATTAGGTTTCACAACAATTTCATTTGTCATCATGTTTTCATTAATTCGAATCAGGGTTCATTTTAAGAGACCTCTTAGAAATCGGAGGTGGAAAATACTTGGCGAATATCCTCGGAACCGGTTTCATGGGAAGGTGATTTTTTTGGGGGTCCGACAACAAAATATTTGCCTGATTTTTAAGTGGTGTGATAGAAGGCTGCAAACATGTGACAAGAGATTTCCTATCACACGTCAAAGAGGTTTGTTGATGCACGTCAACAAGGTTGTTGATGCGTGACATCAAATCTTCTATCACACATCTGCAGCCTCTGCCCTTTGATCGCGTGACAAAAAAATATTCATGTTGCGCATCAAAAAACTCTCTATCGTGCGTCTACTTCCTCCGCACTCCTGTCACGCGTCAACAAACTCTCCCTATCACACATCAACAAAATCTCCCTGTCGTGCATCAAAAAAATCTCTATCACGCGTCAACAAACTCTCTGTCGCATGTCTGCAGGCTCTGGCCCTCCTGTCGTGTGTCTGTAGCCTCTGCCCTCCTATCATGCATTTACTATACTCGATAATACATATGCCCCCTAGGTGGTATGAGTGAGCTAGTAGTGTTCTACATGACGAATAATCTAGGATTATATAGGGGATAGTTTCAAGGGTAGGTGAACCGACCCCTAAAAAAAATTAAACTGTAATTTTTAGGTGAACATGTCACTGACTCGCGCCAAAAAATTCACCTTTTCAAATTTTTCAAAAATGGAATATTCATCGTATTATGAATATTCACCACTAAAATTATCCCTAATTTGAATAGTATTGTTATTTGTTAGATCTTGGATCTTATGCTATAACACAAAACATCTATTGGTTCAATGTCATGTATATATATGGTAATAATAAAATGTATTAGTATTAAAATTCTTATATTATGGCTTAGTCATATCAACCTCTATAAGTGTAGGAAGAGAGGTGAGATTGCACTCAAGTAATCGTTGTAACACCTTATGAGAGGGTTCTTATAAAGTTTGAATCATCATTTTTGAGGAGAAAAAGAAAAATGATTATTAGTAGGTTATGAAACCACATTAAATAATGTCTTAGTGTCATTATTATTATTATCATTGTTCGTCCTAAAAGGGTATTATCCTTTGAAATTCAACATTGGAATAAGTTGAAGGGTTGTTCCCATACTTTAACTTGTTCATGGAAATAAAATTTGGGCTACTATATTTTACCATATAATAAAGATCGTTAAGATATTGAAAGTTTCAAACAATATAGGCGATCTAATAGCTAGGATTAAACCTTGGGAAAATATGTTTTGTAAATCATTGTTAGTCATGGGGTTTGTCATTTTTTAAAGTATAGTCTTATAGAGAAGTATGTAGTCACCATTTGGCTCATTAGGTATTTGTTTAAGTTTTGTAATTTGAGTATAAAAGACCTTTATTATATTATTAATTAAAAAATGGGATACAAATTTATTAGATAGAGGGTTGAAACTGTGTAGCAAACCCTAAGGAAGGGTGTTAAACTAGTTTAAGGATAGTACTTAAAGATCCTTGGAAAATTATTGGTTAACAATATATCATCACTTGTATAGTTGTAGTACTCAAAATTTGGTCATGTGGTACTTGGAAATATTACTTTGGAATTTATTGTAACACTACCCCATTTACCTATTTATTGACTAGACTTATAGCTTGCTAACATATCCTTGAATATGAGTCTAAATGTCATGAATTTTTCCTCAATATAGCACTTCAGGGACTAATGTACTTTAAACAAAAAATATCTTTAGAATATATAAAAACCATATCTTATCTTATATCTAGTTCCATATTAAGCTTGGATGGATTTGTGGGACTGAGATAGGTTTGGATGATAAATCTATTCCATGGCCAAAGAACTTATCACTTTCTCTTGTAATGGTCATCTTTTAAAATGAACAAGATACCTTAGTCATCTTTGGTTTAGTTGAGTAAGAATTAATTTGAATCACTCACCTAAATAAATACGCGCACCCTTAATTTTAGGGGCATATAGGGATCTCAAATCAAAACACACACTAAAAAGGTCATTAAGCCAAACATTAAATTATCTCTCTAACAGAGCACAATGCAAAACATATAATCAAATATGAATACACATCTATTTTAACCGTATATCACACATCTCTATGAATTACAATAAAGCCAAGTGTTGAGGTCCAAATTGAGGGCTCCATGTTGTTTAATTTTTAAAACGTCTACATCATATCATAGGATTTGGAGAACTACACACAGCTTGATCCCTATTTAGAGTATTAGAACATAGTGAAGTACTGATCAAACCAGTAGGGGTGTGGTGAGTTCAGTCCAATATGTATAATGCATAACTATTTTTACATCAATAACTAAACATAAGACAAATATAGGTACAAGATAATCACCACAAAGATCAAGACACAACAAATAGGTCCAAAGATATAGGTCAATTATGTGAAAAAGTTAAATTACATATAACAATAGAAAAAGACACATTATTTGACCCTAGGAAACATGTTAGGTGGACATGCCCCCTACCAGAAAAACATTGCATGCATTCAATTTCAGGATCCCCAATTTCACATATATATTTTTGACATCTTGTACACCACTCAAATTTATTTATAATCCACTATATAGTTTGATAATTAAGTGGGGTCAATATGTTCTAAAACCTTGATCCTACTTATAATTTACTATCATTTATGTAAGTGTGTTGAGTTATACACCATCCTTTCATAATTTAGGACTTCCATTTCTATATTTTTTGTTCTGAATTATTTTTATACAACACATTATAATATACTAATTATACTAAACGTAATTTTGGTATTACATTTTGGTGAACTCATTTTATCTATAAATCTACACCAACCTACAATTTTTTTCCTTACCCCTAGGGTTTCAAAATTTCAAAACAAATTTTCAACCTCATTATTAATCCTAGGTTTTCTCAAACCTATTGTTAGGAATATTAGTATAACAACTCACATGATGAAGATTAAAAGAGAAATTTTGGGGATTGAGTGTGTGTTAGTGATAACAATGACTCCTTATTAATATGAGATCACACACACACACGCGCGCGCGCGCGCACACACACACACACACACACACACACACACACACACACACACACACACACACACACACACACACACACACACACACACACACACACACACACACACACACACACACACACACACAAGCGTGATTATGCTAAAATGTAAAATTATAGCCTAATCTAATGTAAGTTTGTAGTAAATAAATGAACAATAAAGTACTGAAATAATACCCAAGCAACTAAGCAATAAAGTATGAAACCCTATGTGCAAAGAGGGTTAAGAGAGCCTTAGCTGATTCATAGAGGTTGTTGGACTGTGTCGCAGTGGAGACCAGTTGAACAAATATGGAGGACCTTCACACAAAAACCTAGAAAAATGTAGATCTGAGTGATTTGACTAGACTGGGGTGCACTGGAGAAGGATATGGGCACTGGGGTGCCTGGTCTAGTTTTTGGGTGCCCTGGTCTATGTAGATGCTCGGAAAACCTCCTATGAGGTGTCACAAGAGGTTCGCACTTGTTCACCTTTTGTCATGTGTATGTCGCACTTGTAAGATCACTTGAAGGTCATTGTAAACCTGCAATGAAGAATCACCTGCAAAACCCTCAAATAGACATCAAATCCTAAAAAAGAAAGATGCAAAATGAGGGGTCAGACTGTCCTCAACTGCCACAATGATGGACTTACTACTGAGCATTGCACTACATCTCAGACCCAATGTAGTTCTGTGTGTGTGTGTGTGTTGTAGAATTGTTCCCTAGGTTGCTCTTGTGTGTGTCACACTTGAAGTAGCGAGCAAGTAGCTAGATGTAGAATGTAAATAATGTGTGCATGGAAACAATAGACTCCCCTCCTATGAAGTGTGATGCAGATGAACCAACCTTTGTCCCTTGTGATGGAGCTAGATGGATGCAAATGGAGCTATAGATGCCTTGATGGATGCAACCTTAGGTGGTGATAGTAGTGCTTAGTGCTTGGTCCCTTATTATGATCACATAACTTTATATTTATATGATTCCTTCACTTGAATTTCATAATTAACCCTGAAAAGGCCGACTACCAAAAAGATAAGATGCTCAAATGGCTAGAAAGGACCCAAAAAGTGTGACCAAAGTACAAAGAGGACAAGGGTGCCCAGAGGGGATGGGGGCACCTAACGCTGGCATCCTCCTGGCTAGGCGCTGGTGTCTAGAATGACAAATGTCGAAAGGTGAAAAGACAGACTGAGCAAGTAAGAGTGCAAGACTGAAAGTAGAAGCATAAAGCAAAGAAAGGTGGCCAAAGACATGGGTTAATCATTACTTTTCATACTTAGGAATCATATGAATAGTAGTATGTAATCAAGACTAAATAATTACCCAAAGTGTGTGATTTTGTGTCTACATTTTCCCCCACTTTATGTTGGTGAGAAGAATGCTCGGTAACATAAAGTAGATAGAGATGTGTACCTGATATCCATGTAGATTGATGTAGAAAGTGTGTCGAGGGACTAGACAAAGCATGGAGTGATAAAAAGATGGAGCGTGGAGACTAAAGATGAAAAAGTGTAAAAAGGTGATGAAAATGAACCTAGGGTGGAAACACATGTGTAGATGTCGATGTGTGTGATGTACCTGTTGTTGGTGTCGTATGTGTGTGATGTTGATGATGTTGACTACTTGCTTCCCATACAGATGGACCTGCAAAAGAGAAGATGATCAAGTAGTCAAATACACATGTATATGTATAAAAAACATGTAAGGAAGTATGTAAAAGAAAATGCTGAAAATGTGAAAAAGGAACATGTGCACCTGATCCATGATGAGGAAAGAGTGTAGAAAGGATCATGTAGATGATGTCAATGCATGTGAGTTTTTTGGGTGATCTCACACCAATGTAATGGAAGAAGTGTAGGGAGAAACTATTTGGTGTCATCCTCCAACCTTTAACTACTTCCTGAAACTGTAGAAAACACCACTGTCAGTTTTTTGGTGATGTATGCCATGACAAAAGTGTATAGAGAGAAGGTCTCTGTTATCCTCTAAAATTCTCCCTGTGTAAAACACCACTTTAGATGATGTGTACTAACACATGTGCTAAACAACTTTCCCTGTAAAATATGTTGTGTATGAGTTCTGTAGACTAGTTGAACCCAATCATTGTGTGATATGCCCCTAGTTATAGGCAATCTAGGAAAGGCATCACTGTGTATGGACCCAAGTCTGATTCTGAGCCCTGAAATCTGAAAATTGTATTGTACCGGTACTGTGTTGTGTTGTGTATACTCTGTATGGGGTGACTGATTCACCCAAATGATGCCCCCCTCTTTGGGGGTGCATGCGACATCGTTGAAGGAGTATGCGGCCCAAAAGAGGACCAACCATTGAAAATTGTGCCCTGCAGGGGGAAGGGGATGTGCTTGGTAGAAACCAAGGCACATGCAAACAAGTGGCTAGGAGACAAGTTTAAGTACAAGAAAATACAAACATGCATGTATAAGATGAAAGTGTAAGCTAAACAAACAATGTGTAAGCTAAGAACACACAAGAAGACAATGTAGACCACAAAAGTGGGTTGCAAACATGGGACACCACTCATGATGTCACAAGACAATCAAGGCCATAAGTGGCCACAAAAGCATACAAGTGTGCACACAAGACAAAGGGAAAATCCCACAAACAATGGCATACAATGACAAGCAAGTACAAGCAATGTAACAGATAACCATGGTGGAAAATAGTCCTGCAAAACAAATGTTGCACATGAAGCACCCATTAGCATGTTAGAAAGATAAAAAGTATGTCAAAGCATGTATAATCTGATAAAGTAGTGTGCTATGAAACAAAATGAAACAATAACACCTGTAGTGTATGAAAGTGGATGCCCCCAGGAGCCACTGTGGGACTGGTACTAGGTACTGCACCAAGCATCCATGTTGCATGTAATGGATCTGTATAATCTGTGATCACAACTAGAAAGGAAAGTGAACACACATGTGTGTATGATAAAGATAATGACATACAAGATATCTATCTAGCATGTGTAATAAAGTGAACATGTACAAGTAAATGTAAGCAAGAGTAAATGCAACCAAGATATGCAATATGTTGTGGATGGATGGAATGGAATGCAGAGTGAATGATAGGAGCCACATGCCCCCCGAGTGAATGGAATTGTATGCAGTGAGGTTCATTTGTTTATGCCCCCTCAATAGTCAAGAATGAACCATAAATGAGAGTGCGTCATCGGGAAATGGTTTGAATATGTGTTGTGTGTAGCATGATGTGATGAATGTGTAGTGATGATATGTGACATAGAGATGAGGTGTGAGAATGTGTGATGATTTAGCCTAAAGCATATATCACTACAAGATGATAGAAGAAGTGATGATTTAGCCTAAAGCGTATATCACTAAAGGATGCTAGAAGAAGTGATGATGTAGCCTATGGCGTATATCACTAATAAATGATGCAAGAAGTGATGATGTAGCCTATAGTGTATATCACTAATCTACGAATGTCACATGAGAAAAAGATTGAATGTGTGAGTGTGATGTGGTCCATTTGTGATGTATACCCTCAACATTCCAGTATGGACCATGAGACTAGAGTGTGTCATAGGGTAGTGAGTGTAACATGTATAAGTAGATAAGTATAATATGTGTAGTAGATGTGTGTCATGATGTGTAATGTGTGTGTATAAGTGAAAATGTAATGATGTATGTATGTGTATGTGATGTGTGAAGTGTGATGTGTAGTCTATGTGTATGAGTGTGTGAGGTTCATGTGTATAGGATGCCCTCAACAGTCAAGTGTGAACCAAGCACAAGAGTGTGTCATCATAGGTAATGATGTGTGTGTGAATGTAAAATGTAGATGTAAATGTGTGATGTGTAATGATGTGTGAGATGTAGGGGGTAGGGGGTAAGTGTGATGCCCCCCAAGTGTGTGTGTGATGTGTGTATGTCAATGATGATGTATGGATGTAGAAAATGATGTATGAAGGTGGTGAAGTTCATGTGTAAGATTGAGGATGGCATAAATGTGAAGTGTGAATGCAAATGCATATAAGTGATAGATATTGTATGATGTATGTATGTATGAGTGATAAATAGATAGATATATAATGAAATGTAATGTGATGTGATTGTTGGAAGATGAAATGGGGTTCTTATTGTAAGAGTATCCCTCAACATTTGGAATGTAAGAACCGTAAGAACCATAAGAACATGAGTGTGTCATCAGGGGGTAAGGTGACAAGAGTCACCTACCAGATACCAATTTTGTGTGAAGCGGTGGAAGCATGTGTGGCAAAAGAAACAACAAGACCATGAAATGGTGGCAAAAATGTGTCTTGACTATCAGTAGGAGTAGTTGCTTTGACAAAATGAATTGGAAACAAAAGTGGAGTAGGATGGGGAGGAATCTTGAATGGTGGTAACTTTGGTGGTATTGATGACAATGTAGAAGACTTGATAAGAGGAGGTGGACTGATTTTGAGAGGTGGTTGCATATTTTAACTTGGTAATGTTGTAGATGACTTGAGAGGAGGAGGTGTTATATTGATTTTGAGAGGTGTTTAAGATGACTTAGGAGGTGCTTGAATTTTTGATAGAATGGAACCTTAGACATTAGAAAGTGATGAGCATGGTGATGCTCATTATTAGACATAGACGAATCAGATTTAGGAACCCATTGGGATGTAACAATTGTAGATGGGCATGCAACAGAATGTTGTGCAGTGAATGAGATAAATCCTTGACACTCAAGATGTTTGATTCTTCATTGTAAAGCATAACAATCATTGTCATTATGTCCATTGATTCGATGATAATTGCAATATGGATGACCTTGATATTTTGCAAGTCATGATAAGGAGGATAGCCTAATGAGTAGATGGTAAAGTGATCAATTGATGACTAAGGAGCTCAGTAAGAATGTCATGTTGCTTAGTATTGTGATCAAAGGTGAGAGGCTCTGGTAATGGTATGACTTGAGGCTCACTGATATGAGCACATGTAGAAGACATAGAATGAAGATGAGATGTAGAAGGAGAACAAACATGAGCCTGAGAAGCATCCTTAAGATGTTGGATTTCAGATTTGAGAGATGTAATCATGGATTCCATAGCCTGAAATTTGTCTTGAAATAAAGAATGCAAAGCTTGAATTGACTCCAACATGGGTTGATTAGATGGAGGATCATGAAGACTAGGGTCATCAAATAAATGATCAAAAATAGCACTCACTTGATGTGGAGGCATATCTCGGGGAAGATATATGGTGTCTAGGGAATTTTAAAGTACAACTTGGCAATTAGGATGCATTTGAAGTAAATCAGACAAAGAAATTTGAGGAATTTTAGGAGCCATGATAAATAAGATGATGTGCCAAAGAAGGATCCGAAAGACCGATCACGAGTGGGGTTCACCAAAATGATTATGCTAAAATGTAAAATAATAGCCTAATCTAATGCAAGTTTGCAGTAAATAAATGAATAATGAAATACTAAAATAATACCCAAGAAACTAAGCAATAAAAATATGAAACCCTAATGTGCAAAGAGGGTTAGAAGAGCCTTAGCTGATTCAAGAGGTTGTTGGACTGTGTCGCAGTGGAGACCGGCTGAACAGAGATGGAAGAATGTCACACAGAAGCCTAGAAAAATGTAGATCTGAGTGATTTGGCTGGACTGGGGCACCTGGAGAAGGATGGAGGTGCCTGGGGCACCCTGGTCTTGATTTTGGGTGCCCTGGTCTACGTGTAGATGCTCAAAAAACCTCCTTCATGAGGTGTCACAAGAGGTTCACACTTGTTCACCTTTTGTCACCTGTATGTCACACTGTAAGATCACCGAGGTCACTTGTAAACCTGCAATGAAGAAAGCACCTGCAAAACCCTCAAATAAACATCAAATCCTAAAAAATAAAGATGCAAAATGAAGGGGTCAGACTGTCCTCAGCTACCACAATGATGGACTTACAACTGAGCATTGCACTACATCTCAGACCCAATGTAGTTCTGTGTGTGTGTGTGTGAATTGTGCCCTAGGTTTCTCTTGTGCATGTCACACTTGAAGTAGCGAGCAAGTAGCTAGATGTAGAATGTAAATAATGTGTGCATGGAAACAATAGAACTCCCCTCCTATGAAGTGTGATGCAGAAGAACCAACCTTTGTCCCTTGTGATGGAGCTAGATGGATGCAAATGGAGCTATAGATGCCTTGATGGATGCAACCTTAGGTGGTGATAGATAGTGCTTAGTGCTTGGTCCCTTATTATGATCACATAACTTTATATTTATATGATTCCTTTGCTTGAATTTCATAATTAACCCCGAAAAGGCCGACTACCAAAAAGATAAGATGCTCAAATGGCTAGAAAGGACCCAAAAAGTGTGACCAAAGTACAAAGAGGACAAGGGCACCCAGAGGGGATGGGGCACCTGGCGCTGGCATCCTGGCTGGGCACTGGTGTCCAGAATGACAAATGAAAGGTGAAAAACAGACTGAGCAAGTAAGAGTGCAAGACTGAAAGTAGAAGCATAAAGCAAAGAAAGGTGGCCAAAGACATGGGTTAATTATTACTTTTCTTACTTAGGAATCATATGAATAGTAGTATGTATGGTACTTTTGTTATTTTTTATTTCATAGTATGTGATTTGGTCTTTGCATGCCAATGGGTTAAAATTTGAAAGTGAAAGATCCTTATATATGCAAGTTTTTTTGCCATGTATCAAGCATCTATCAACTATCTAGAAAGTATAAAGTATTATATTAATGTATCTTAAGAGGACATCATAAAGGATGAAGTAATACTATTGAAGTATTATATTTCTTCATACAAGGGTTACAATTGAAGAACATATATAAGTTAGCTTGTTATTTGTGTTGAGGTACAAGGGAAAGGCTAGGACAAAGGAGATATATTTGCATACATCATTACACCTGCAATAGGATTGTTATGAATAAATCTTAGATCTTCAACTTAAGTTAATAAGAAAGAGAAAAAAAATTACCTAACCTCAGTATGGTGGGGTTTAGAGATACCTGTAGATGTAGATGAATGGTGTTTGATTGTTGCGCTCCATATACGAAATGATATAAACTTTTGTCCTGCAAAGTAAACTACAATCATAGACACTACACAAGACGAGATTAGAAAAATATATAGCAGATTTCCTGGCAAAGACCAATCCCAAGAAGTCAATGGGATTCTTTGCATGGATGTCAATCCAGTTTTGGGAAATTAATTGAATAATGATATGATGAATTGATAACTGATAATAAAATAAAAGCATCTGATATAACCATTCAATATAAAGGAAAAGGGATTGACGCGGTCCAAGGCTATATGTTGGTTTGATGGTGATTCCTAATCCAAAGGGATTTTGAATATCATAGTACGACTCAAAGGAGTAAGGGTATTGATGATTTATGAGCTCAAAAAGGCAAGCGAGACAATATATTTGATCAGATGAATGATAAGAATGCTACAGATAGCTCAAATGAGCTATGAATTAGAAAGTAATGTACGCTTACAAAAGCAAGCAGAAGGATAGATTTATTAAAATAGTCAAGTAAAAATGTTATGGATGGCTTAAGGGATCTTGGTATGACCTAACAAGGACTTGCAAAGGTTTAATGATGGTCAAACTGATCTCTGGATGTCATAAAGGTAGATTGATGTGATAAAGGGCTTGACAGACATGAATTGCCACCGATTACATGAATTGCTAGTGATTTAGGTTGGATATGCACAATATAATAAATCTACTTATTTGATTGACTATTCTAAATAGTTTAAATTCACAAAATCCTTAATGCAACATAAAATAATGGAACTAATGAAAAAAATTACCTAGAAACTAGTGTAGGGGTTGAAAGAAGCCTTTGACCTTGATTGGAGGTTGATGTAGGAAGATGATGAAGTCTGTAAACTGGACTTATAAAATATCATTTTAAGATGGCTCCAGAATGATTCTAAGACATTTAAAGATAGGGACTAATACTCTCAAAGTCCTAATGTTTAGAGGTTACATGCAAGAAGATACAAAGTCAAGGGAAAAGCTAATGTACATCCATGGTTAGCTAAGGATCCCTAAGGGAAGGTAGAAAACAAGCTTAAATAATCGCTGGCTATTACCATAATTGACGACGATTACAGTCTGTTTTATTTTGTTTAGTAAATGGTTCAAAACAGATTGCTAAAATGAGATTTTGGTTTTGATTTTCAAGGGATGAGTTGACAATTTTTTGGGTTGGTGGAAATGTTTCAGAGAAGTGATGAGAAAAGGTTAGATATGGACTATTTTAGATAAGTTTGTTTTAGAATGGATATTAGGTGGTCATTTAGTGATTTACAAAAATTATTATATGAGATAATGTAAGATAATGTAAGATGGGGATAGGATCTTGTTGGACTTAAAATATTTAATTAATTATAAGATTAGAATATGCGGTATTAATTAATTAATAAAGAGTGTGGGTGTGATGTAGTTTGAATGTATTTAACTGACTAAAGGTGGAATGTCTATATATGTAATTAATGGAAGAGGAAGATGGATTGTATGGACTATTGATGATGTGGTCAAGGACGAGGGGTGTATATTTTAAGTATCTACATTTGCCCCTTTTTGTCTGATAGTTTAACAAATCGTTAGACAAAAACAATGAAAAAGTTGGTTTGTATGGTTAATCTGATTGTAACATAATACGATGATCACTAGTGTTTGAAATGTGTTTTGTTTCAAAAGTTTCCCCATTCCGAGGAGATATCGAAACATGATGTGCTACTGAGGAATCAAATGATAGGGGAACCAAGGGATTTAACACCTATAGACGAATGATTCTTATAGGTAGGATTATTTTACGGGAAGGTTAAGGGATGGGGGGCCAAAGGGCACGCATCCCATATACATATGACGAATCCCAAGGGTTGATTTTGTTTGTTTGATTTAAATGTTCTAAGGGCTCAGGTTCTTTGAAAGTGACACACTTATATCAAAGTGGTATTTTTCTAAGCTTAAGGGTGCAAATGATAATGGTTGCTAAAAATAAGGTGAATCACTAGCGATTGAGCAAATCACCCGCAATTGTAGCTTTAATCACTAGTAATTGGATCATGGTAAAAATTGGAGTATATAACTACGCGAGCCCTATGGTTTAATATTCATTTTCACTGCAGGGTAAAATGGCCTTGAGAGTAGATTTCAAGCATTTTTGAGTGATTTTGCATGATTTAATCAACATGGTGACCTCCAGCAGACATAAAAAACCTCCCATGGCAGAGGTAGGTTGCTTTTTTTTGTTTTTGTGTGATTTTTAGGTAGATTTAGATTTCACTGCCATTTTTGGGGCGTATGGGTGCCCTATCTAGAATTTCTAGCGATTGATGCAATCGACGGTGATTTAAAGTAGAATAGTTGGTGATTGAGGTAAATCGCCGGTGATTTACCTACGATCTTGACAGTTTTCATTTTTGATGAATGGAGTAAGAGTTTTCGATGTTTTAAATGTTTTTGGTGTTAATCAAGGGATTGATGTTGATGTGTGTATTTTTGATATGTTTTTTTAATATTTTTATTGATGATATTAATGTCAATTTGTTTATGTTTGCATGTGGATGCCAAATTGTCCATTCACGACCGCATTCCACTGATTTTGGAGGAGGTGAGGATTGATATGTCAGAGGAAGATTGGAAACATGTAGAGGTTGTTAGTTTTGGCACTATGAGATAATATATACAGATCCATAGATGTTTGAGTTTGATACTAGCAATCTTAGAGAGGTGGAATTCTTCCACCAATACTTTCTGGTTACATACTGGAGAGATCACAATCAATTTAGAGAATGTTCACCACATTCTGAGATTGCCGATCCATGGGGAGGAGGTGTACATTATTACTGATTTAGAGAGAGATGGTGTGTTGAATAGATTGCATGGGGAGGATGCTGTAGATATTAGATATGAGTCAGGGGATTTTGATTACGGCCGTGTCTATTCTTCTGTGAGAGGGTTGTGTATGAATGACCATGATGATGATGGCCATCATTTTTTATGCCTTGTTAGATTCTAGAGGTGGCCACTTCACATGGATGGTGACTAGGGTAGTAGCTGAGATGATGGAGAAGTGCATTGTTTTCGAGTGGGGACCCACCCTATTTGCTCAAATGTTTAGAGAATTATGGGCATGGAAGGCCCACAAGTGTTAGGGTATCAATGTTTCTTTTCTCCTACAGGCTTGGGCCTTAGAGAATATCACTGTTGCTCAACCAACGAGGTCTCCATGGAGTATTGGTGATGGGCACCCTAATTTCATGAGGTGGAGGTCAAACAGGGGTCATGTGGGGAAGAGGAGGAAGATAGGGTTTCATAGAGATTTTTTATCTAGATTACAGGTGGGGGATATTATATGGAGGTCCTATTTGGATTTACCTGTCTGGCTTGAGTACTCTCAAGATTTACTTGGTTTACAACAACCTATGTGGTTGGAGGCTTGTAAGGTAGGTGAACATGATTTTCTTCGTTTTGACCGTGTTCGGAGACAATTCAAATTTGTGTAGGAAGTACTTGATGAGCCTATTCAATATAAACGGGAGGAGACAGATACAAAGACTTTGAGGGCAGCAGTGGTAAGACCTGAAATTATTAAGGAGCTGTCAGGGGCTATGGGCCCAAATGATGAGGGAGAAATGGTAAAAATTAATGATGCGGAGGTTACCTTGGAGTATACTGCATGGTGGGTTCTAACTTTGAGGAGTTTTGATAGATCCTGAGTAACACAAAGGGCTACACAGAGGGAGAGGCGAGTACATTCTCATATAGAGGGAGGAGCACATGTAGAGGAGGTAGTGCCAGGATCTGAGGATGAGGGCGATGATGACCTAGCTACAATTACTGTAGTGATGACAATCGAGAAGGTCATAGTGGAGGGGGAGAGAAATGCAGTTCAGAGAGAGTGAGATGACCTACTTGGTGTTTGGGATGCTCTTATTAGAGAAAGGGATGGGCTGGTTGTTGTGAGGGATATGGTGGTAGCGGAGTGAGATGGTCTTTGCATAAAAATTTTATAGATCTCTGCAGATAGAGACAAGTATAAGAGCCATATGGATTCATTGAGGAAGACCTTGGGATCACAGGACCTTCCATATCTGGTGGGGAGTTATCATCGATGGCTTGATCTAGTAGGTAGAGAGTGGAACCTACATCACCTCCTTCATCTGACATGATTTTGGTGGCTCATTATGGGGTTGTGCGAGATGAGCATGATTATTATGTTGATTTGATCATCAAGAACTACCATGACACCACTTTATATGTAGATTACTTAGCTTCCAAAGGGGAAGCTACAATAGTAGCGATGCCTACTGTGAGTGCAGGGAGCGTTGGATAACCACCTCAGAGGTCAGAGAGGGCAGATGGTGGTGAGGGGAGAGCCATAGGTGAGGCTGTGGCCTTGAGTGTTCCCAAAGGAGTTAGAGATACAAGTGTTGTTGGAGGCACACATGCTTTGGGAGGAGAGGAGAGCACAACTTAGGCTAGTTTGGTTCTTAGAGATGTAGAGTTTACTAGCTGAAATTGATGACACTCTTGTGATAGGCTCATGAAAGCCCCATTTTGTATTATGATGATATGATATATATTGATTTTTTTTTGAAAATTGATTACAATGTATATCATACTTTGATTATATTTATGATGATGATGATGAGGTTTTATGGAGTATCTTTGTTTTTACTTTCACGTGTGATGGCCTAATGTGTATGTATTTTAATTTGAATATGTTAGTGTTAGATGGATTTTTTATGTGATGTGATATTAAAAAACATGGTTTGTAAATATGTTTGGTTACATATGGTTAAATGTGATTAATGAGATGACTCAAAATGAATTATATCAAAAATGTGATTAATCAAAATGAGGTAAAAATGAAATGATTACCCCACTATGGATTTGATAAATACATGATAGGTTTCGAAAGTGTGAAAACACTTACACTTGTAGCCTTTAACAAAATTTAAATGAGATAAATGTACCTTCTTAGGAGATGAAAGGGATTATGTTTGTGTATATGTGGAAGAGGGTTCTCCTTTTTAACAGGTTCACAGGGAAATGCCCTAGCTTTACATTTTTTATTTTAAAACAAACTAATCAATGTGTGAAGTTTACTATAATGGGAAATCTGATCAATGCGGGAAGCTTTCTTAGGATGCTGTTTGAATTTTGAAAGGCTGATCAATGTGGGAATCCTTTGACATTGGTAGCCATCCTTCAAGGGT